>CM038145.1:248603010-251003010 GCA_021437245.1 Aegilops speltoides
ATACAAGATTGAAGACTTCGTCCGTGTCCGGATGGGACTTTCCTTGGCGTGGAAGGCAAGCTTGGCGATATGGATATGTAGATCTCCTACCATTGTAACCGACTCTGTGTAACCCTAACCCACTTCGGTGCCTATATAAACCGGAGGGTTTTAGTCCGTAGGACAAACAACAATCATACCATAGGCTAGCTTCTAGGGTTTAGCCTCTCTGATCTCGTGGTAGATCTACTCTTGTACTACCCATATCATCAATATTAATCAAGCAGGAGTAGGGTTTTACCTCCATCGAGAGGGCCCGAACCTGGGTAAAAACATCGTGTCCCTTGTCTCCTGTTACCATCCATCTAGATGCACAGTTCGGGACCCCCTACCCGAGATCCACCGGTTTTGACACCGACATTGGTGCTTTCATTGAGATTTCCTCTGTGCCGTCACCATCAGGAAGGATGCCTCATCCCATCTTTAAAGACAGCACTGTTGCTAAAGGAGCTTTGGCCATCGGCCAAACTTTCCGGCTAGGCGGTTTTCTTGTGACCGCCTGTTCGGCCACCGTGCCGACGATGAATTCTCGAGTCATCGAAAGCAATCTTCATGTTAACTCGGAACTCGCCGAGCAGTTAGATCCGATGGAGATCTCTTCCTTAAATGAGATCTTGGATCGCATCGCCGCCCTGGGAGTCGCTACGGACTACGATCAGATTGGGCCTAAACCCGATCTAAGAGAGAACTCTCCCCAGATTACCCATCACATTGCCGTGGTTGAGGAACAATACAGCGACCCTTCTTCTATTTTAAGGACTAGCTATGTCCGGATTCCCGATCCCTCCATTCCGGATTCCCGCGGAGGGGAGGACGTCACTCAAGCCCTGAACCTAAAGTCAGGCAGCGGGCTAGATTCATTGGACAACATCCAAGAACCCAAGATTCCAAGTTCGGAAACTTCTTGGCCCCTGAGTCTTAGATTGGACGGGGTTCCGAATTTAATTCCACCCGCCCACCCAAACATAAGCGATCTATCCCAAATCCGGCAAGAGCCCGCAGAAACAGTACACCATTACTAGGCCAGATTCCTCCTGGTCATGAACAGGATAAAGGATTGCCGAGAGGAGGACGCAATTTCATTTTTCTGCAATAATTGCACGGACAAGGGAATCCTCAATGCCGTAAGTCATCGTGAAATTACACGCTTCGCTGACTTGGCGTCCCTAGTACGAAGTACTCATGATGGAAAGCGCCTAGAAAACCAAATCAATTTTTGGGACAATCCGCCCCAATACAACCTCAAATCCAAATAAAAGGGTGCATCATCGCCAGCACCGGTTAAATACCAAAAGCAAAACCCTCTATAGGGCATGGAACTGATCGAGGGATGGCTCAATGGACCTCGCAAAATTCATAGTACGAGGGCGCCACTCCAACTCATAGCCTTAGAGCATGTTGGATACTACGGCAGGTGGCCAAAAGTGGCGAAGAGCTTCTAACTCTAGAGCACCAGCCCAGGGATACCAGTACGCTATTAACAGTCTTTGATACTTTCGCATCAAATAATATGCGGAAACGAACACTTCGCAGCCTTGCCGAAGTCTACCAAGTAGTAACAATAAACCCATGGAGTGACATGGCTATTACCTTTAATGCCAAGCATGTCAAAAACTCTAGTAGACGACTTGAGGCTCACATTCGATAATCTCCGAACATATGACATCAAGCTCAACCTAGAAAATGCTGCCAAGCGCATCAGCCGGAAAAGCTCTTGGGCTTCATTGTATCCGGCAGAGGAATTGAAGCAAACCCAGCCAAGATCCGAGCTCTGTCACAATTGGATATCCCAAAGGACCTCAAACAAATACAAAAATTGACTGGGTGTGTGGCGGCTCTAAGCCGCTTTATCTCCCGTTTGGGAGAAAAGGTATTACCCCTTTATTGCCTCCTCCAATGCACCGAACACTTCGAGTGGACGGATGCTGCCACGACCGGACTCGAAGAAATAAAAGCCATATTGGCAACAAACCCGGTCCCGGCCGTGCCCAACATGGGTGAACCAATGCTATTATATATCGCGGCAACTCACCAAGTTGTAAGCGCGGTACTTGTTTAACGAGAAACGGATTTTACACAAGTTCCCCCTTCAAAAACCAGTTTACTACGGGTCCACAGTCCTAACTCCATGAAAGTCACGGTACCCGCATTATCAAAAGATAGCGTACGCGGTGTTCATGGCATCCCGGAAGCTGTGACACTACTTTCAAGAGTGTTCGATAACAGTAGCCTCCGAAGTACCTCTTAATGACATTATAAACAACCGCGACGCGACGGGCCAGATTGCTAAATGGGCCATTGAGCTCCTCCCGTTCGACATAACCTATAAGCCACGGCGAGCTATTAAGTCGCAAGTTTTGGCCGACTTCGTCGCCGAATGGACTGAAGTCGAACTCGCTAAAGAGTACGGCGCATATTCCAACTGGATCATGCACTTCGACGGCTCCAAAATGTTGGCTGGTTCCGAGCTGGCGGCTGCTCGACGTCCCCAACCGGAGATACGGTTCAATACGCATCTCGGATAATGTATACGACTCCAACAACGCGAGCCGAATACGAGGCCCTTCTACATGGCCTCCGGATGGCAGTCTCCATGGGCATTCAACGCCTAGAGGTGCGCGGGGATTCGAACCTCGCGATATCCCAAATAAATGGACACTTCGATGCCAAGGATCCGAAAATGGCAGCTTATCGCAACGCCGTCCTAAAAATGCCAGCTCTGTTTGAGGGGCTTGAATTTCACCATATAGCCCGGGATAACAACCAGGCAGCAGACGTATTGGCACGCATTGGCGCAAAGCACGATGCCGTCCCTCCCAACATCTTCCTAGAGAGGCTGTTCAAGCCATCCGTACTATGGGAGGGGGAATCCGGAAATAACAACCCGGACCCAACCGCACTGCCCAACACCGAACATTCTGACACAATTGGTGGTTCTGCCAACGAAGTAACATCCTCAGCCCATGTAATAATGGCAGCCATTGCCCTGTGGACAGAACCATTCCTAGCCTACCTAACCAAGCAGGATCTTCCCGAGGACCAAAATGAGGCCCGCTGCATAGTGCGGTGATCTAAAGCCTATAAGGTCCATGAGGGAGAGCTTTACAAGAAAAGCACAACCGGAGTCCTTCAAAGGTGCATCTCCGAAGAGGAAGGGCGGAATCTTCTGGATGAAATTCATGCTGGACTCGGCGGGCACCACGCCGCAGCCCAGGCCGTTGTAGGCAAGGCCTTCCGTACATGATTTTATTGGCCAACGGCACGGGCAGATGCTCAGGACTTAGTCCAACGATGCGTCGGTTGCCAGCTTTTTGCTAATCAAAGCCACATGCCACCCACCGCCCTCAAAACTATACCCATAACCTAGCCTTTTGCGGTCCGGGGGCTTGAAATGGTTGGACCCCTTAAAGGAGGAACCCACAAGCAAAAATACCTACTGTTCATGGTGGATAAATTCACCAAATGGATAGAGGCCAAACCTGTTAAGACGGCTGAATCCGGACCGGTGATAGACTTCATATCAGGGGTCGTACACCATTACGGCATCCCCCATAACATCATCACTGATAACGGCACGAACTTTACGACCGACGAGGTCAAACTCTGGTGCAAAAACATGGGCATCAAGCTCGACTATGCTTCAGTCTATCACCCTCAAACTAACGGTCAAGTCGAGCGAGCAAATGGTCTACTCATGAGCGGCATTAAACCCAGATTAGTGCGGTCCTCAAGGAATCTAACACGCGGAGGGTAGAGGAGGTCGACCAGACTGGGGGCTGCGGACCACTCCGGTGCACCACCGATTTACACCATTCTTTATGGTATACGGGCGCAGAGGCAGTTCTGCCCTGCGACATAATTCATGACTCACCTCGCGTGCACATGTACGAAGAAATAGAAGCTGAGTTCGATCGGCAGGACAGTTTGGACCCATTGGAGGAGGAGCGTGACGTGGCAAAAGCCCATTCCGATTCTATCAACAAAGAAGCTCAAGATATCAAAGCGAGAAGTACGGGCCAAAACTCTCAACGCTATGAAGTTAGTTCTACGCCCTACCGGACAAGAAAAAGGACAAACTCAAGCCCAAATGGGAAGGTCCCTTTATCGTCGACTCAAGTCCCGACCGATGGAGCGCACTGTCTCATGAGACGATCGGATAATCCGACTCAAGCCGAACCCATGGAATGCAGCCCGTCTCCGAAGATTCTACGCCTAGCGCCGGATTCTGAGTTCGTCTCCTTCCTCCGTCTATATTTTACATATTAGCTGTCTTCTGTTTCCCTCCTTATCCCTCCTTTTCTCTTACAGCCTTTGAAGGCTTGTTTGCGCATTGTTCGCACACACTTGACGCACTATCCGCGCTCATTATACCTGGGGGCTTCTTTTAACAGAAGCTTCTTTATATGGGCTTCATGCCCAACACATGTGTCACACTTCCGCATGTACCTTTTATTCACCATTATATGCATCGATATGACTTAAGTTTTCACCAAGCTGGGTTGCCTGGCTCCTGTGCTTACCCCTACGTTCCCGATTGTTCGGCTAGGTGGTAAAGGGAGCACCTCTGCGATTGTTACTGCCGAGTCAGCCGGATGTGTACCTTAGACTGGGTGAAGCCGAAAGCTAGCGTTCTTAAGGGAATATTCGGTCGGTGAACTAAAAGACGATTTCTTACCTATTTATTTATCTGCCCCCAGATGTTTTTCTCTTTTTGCAGTCCGACATGCACTTTAGGGCATGCCTCCTGTGGAAAGGAACCCCTAACGGAACTATTCTCCCGAAGATGTTTCTTACTAACCATGTAATATAACATAACTAGTTGGGCACTTGTCTGATAAAGCACTAATGATCCCTACGCCTGGTCTCCACGCATGCCCCGGTTCTTATATAACCACGAGGGTATTCGGACACACTCCGGACTATTGGGTCCCGAGGTTGAAGAGATAAGGTCCGCTATGACAAACGATCTACAATCTAGCTAGAAGGCATTTTACATGTCATCTTAAATTACATAGTCAATTCGTCTGATTGTATTCCTCTTCAATGCCATCTAATATGCTGTCTAGTTTACAGTCCTGCTGGGAATACTTTTCGGCCAACTATACTTGGTCGTACACTAAGCTCACAAGGATCTCCTTCCCATCGGGCCCCACAGGTCCGACCTCGGCCATGTGGTTTGGGTCATCCTTCGTGTACCGCGTCTTCACCATGGCCCAGGCCTCCCTGGCGCCTTGACAGCAGGCCAATATCTTCCATAATCGGAAGTGCCACCGTGCTCCCTGAAGCCTCTCTGCAAGCTCCCCAACGCCTTCGGGCAGGGAGACAGATGGCCACAAGGCCTGGGCGACGCCTTTCATCACCTGCCGAACTCGTTCGTGTAGTTGTAAGAGCTCGGGAAGAAGGTCACCCATAGAACTGGGCATTTCCTCTGCAGGACGACCTGTGAGCATACCTACAAACATAACTCTGATTAGTCGACTTCCTCGTCGAACTCTTTTTTCAAAGTTCATTCAAGCACTTACTAAACATGCCGCGTCGAAGCCGCCGATTCTCCTTAATCTGAGTCGCATAACCAAGCACTAACATCCTTTATTTCCTCCCCCAGCTGGGTGTTGGCATCTTGGAGATTATTTTTCTCCTGCCTCACCCTCATAAGCATGTTCTCGTCGGCCTTTAACCGACGCAAGAGCTGTTGCTTGTCCGGATCTACCCCGGCGCCATCTGCAATGCTATTGTCGATGATACACACGCCAAGACCTCACAACATACTTATCCTTTGAAACGTATATTACCAGAGGGGGTCTCTTTGGCTTCCCCTATCGCGGCTAGTGCAGCCTCAAGTTGGGCTTTGCACTCTTCAAGCTCCTGGGACAGTTGGGTATTCTTTTCTGTAAGATCCTGCATAACAAATGATCCTTAAATCAATTATTCTAACTATTTCAAGTCTCGGGGGCTACTTGCATATATAACTGTCAAATTTTCTCACCCGTATGTCTTTTACATACTGCTCCGTGGCTCTAGCTAGACCATCTTGAGCGGCACGGAGGTGCGCATCTCTCGAAGTGAAGGCATTCAATGCCTCTTGGGAGAAACATGTGTCCCGAAGAACTGTTCGGCGACACCTGTGATTCATGGCACTCTCCACCTCAGAGTTGGTGGTGGACAATCTGTCGACATCCTCTGTCAAAGGAGTATCCGACGCACACCTCATGTTCGCCTCCGCTTCTGGGCCTGGCTTTGGATCCTGGCTGGCAGAGGCTCGATTGGCAACCTCTCCGGGTATAGTCCGGCGAGCGCTCTTTTTCCTGAAGAAAGCACGAGCGTTAGTATGCCTTCCGGGAATCAAACCTGGGAATAATGTGACACGCCATACCGTTGCACCGGCATTTCGATCCGGACCGCACTTCTTTTTAACCTGCTGGGCCGTGCTGCCCCTTGTTGGCTAGCCGCCGCGGGCTCGGCCTTCTGCCTCAAGGACACCCCTGTGAAACACCATTGGTATACGGTGATCAAAAATAAGCACGGATTGGTCATTTTCAAAGTGTTGGGACTTCGGTCTCAATTACCTGTGAGGCTGGAAGTATTCCGGGGTAATTGGCCGTAATGGCGACCAAGGCATTATTGATGCTCAGTTGGTGAAATACCCCATCAATCAGCTCCACCGATATGTCCGGATCCTCTTGGGAGGCCGGATCAAGGAACCGTTCCGGATCCTCGGGTTGTGGAGGCGGCTGTTTATATCCCTTACGGCTCGGCGCGAGCCTCCTCGCCGAAATCGCAAAATGAGATACTTGACTATGGGAATATGGATCGGATAGGCAAAAAGAAATGTTCGCTTACCCAGCTTGGAGGATTGTACATAGAAAATCCGTCCTGTGGATTGACGCGGAGAAATTCCTCCTCTTCTCCCTTGTACAATGCGGACCAGATCTTCATCAGATTAGCGACCGATCCCGGCCCCTTACGGCCGCAGTGGGTGGCATCATCCTCCCCGTTGAAGTCCCACATGGGGTGGCCTCTATACTGGAGCGGCTGCACCCCCCGCATAATGCATGTGGCCATGACCTCGATCATGGTTAGTCTGGAATGAGCTAGCAACATAATTCGGCTCATCAGGTAAAGGATGTCCTTGTCATTTTCCTTCTGAGGGCTCCGTGGACGCCAGCTTAGGCGTTTCTTCAAAGGAGCGTTATTGAACTCAGGGAGGCCGATCCGAACAGGGTCCGGCAGGGGGACATCTTCTATATAAAACCATTCTGAAGGCCAGTCTTCGGACGCCTTCTTCGGGGTTCTGGATAGATATCCGGTCCCGACGATGCGCCATAGTTCGCCCCACCATCGGATATATTGACTCGTTGAGAACGGGCACCGTGCGTAACAACTTCTTCCACAGCGCAAAATGAGCCTTGATGCCCAAAAACAGCTCAAGAAGGGCCAATAAGCCCGCAATATGGAAAATGGAGGCAAAGGTAGGTTGTGCAACCGAGGCCAGAGAACTCAGGACCCCTGAGAAAAGGATGAATTGAAACCGAGCCTTATTATCAAATAAGGGACAAGGCATACCCGCCTCCTTTGAGGGGCTGGGGACGCCTCCGCCTGCTGCCTTATAGGTGGCGAGTCCACTTTAACCGAACCATGAAGGCTGGGGAAGAAATCCCTTGGTTTGGAGCGCCACTAACTCATTTGTCTTGGACGGAGCACAATCTCCAGCCGAGGGCTGGGAGGGCGAGAGGAGGAGCCGCCGATCGTCCATGATGGAATGGATTTACCGATCGCCTGATGAATGCTCAAGGGAGGATGGTGTGATTCGGATCTAGATCCTCGTCTCTTTTATAGGCAGCTCATTTGCGCATCTAGGGGGGTAAATGTAAAATACCCTAGCTTTTCGCATTCGTTCAACACGTGGAAGATGGCCATTATTGGGCGTGGAAGTTGAGGAGCGCAATATTTACAAGAACCCGGACGCTATTCAACAGGTACACAGGATTAGGAGAAGACCCCGCCTTGCAATGCCGAAGACAATCTACGCGACGGACTCATCGCCATTGAAGCCTGGTTCAGGGGCTACTGAGGGAGTCCCGGATTAGGGGGTGTCCGGATAGCCGAACTATCACCTTTGGCCGGACTCCTGGACTATGAACATACAAGATTGAAGACTTCGTCCCGTGTCCGGATGGGACTTTCCTTGGCGTGGAAGGCAAGCTTGGTGATACGGATATGTATATCTCCTACCATTGTAACCGACTACAGGTAACCCTAACCTCTTCAAAGGCCTATATAAACCAGAGGGTTTTAGTCCGTAGGACGAACAATAATCATACCATAGGCTAGCTTCTAGGGTTTAGCCTCTCTAATCTCGTGGTAGATCTACTCTTGTACTACCCATATCATCAATATTAATCAAGCAGGAGTAGGGTTTTACCTCCATCGAGAGGGCCCGAACCTGCGTAAAAACATCATGTCCCTTGTCTCATGTTACCATCCGCCTAGACGCACAGTTCGGGACCCCCTACCCGAGATCTGCCGGTTTTGACACCGACACCCTACATCTTGAATCCAATCATCCGCTACCCGACAAGTTGTCAGCTGCTGATCGCCAGAAGCTCGCCCCTACCATTGCCAAAGTCAAGGCTCTTTTGGGGAACGGCTTAAATGGCATTGACTTGGTCCGGTGGTGGGTTGCATGGCGGATCATCCCCTTGAGCCGCCACTCCAGATTAATGTGTACCTACACTGGCAAGACAAAGAATCCACTGCACCATAGTTCTGAGGACTTAATTGTTGATGCCATCAATGAGATGACAAAATCTCTTCTGATTGAGAGCCTAGCAGACCACCAAGGTGGGCTCGAGTCCTTTCTACAAGTCTAACCCAGCTCCAGGGGTAAGCCGCCAAACATAGTTAATTTACCTTTATCTTCAATGTTTTGTCTTATGTCAACCTTTGATGAGTTTCACAGGCTGACGACGAGTTTTGGAAGAAGGAATATGACCATGAGGCTCCAAAGAGAGATAGGAAGGCCAAGAAAGCCGCCAGGAAAGCCACCAAGAAAAGAGGAAAGAAGCCCAGTGCTTCCGACTTATTTCAACTAGAGGACTCCTCAGAGTCGGAGGTAGCTCTTGACTCTCTTGGCTCCTTCTTTTACCATCTTATTGACACTGATTATCACCAGGATGACACGGGAACGAGTCAGGGAGTGGAAGACTATTATTTCCTCTGACTCCGAGCCTTTGCCAAGACAAAGAATCCGAATAGTAACCTGGAAAGTAAGATTTTCACACCCCTTAGATCATCTGGATCCTCACTTTATTTTGAAGGAACAGTAACTCAAGAGCCAGTGGCAGACTCGGACAAGCAAAGGTGCGGAACTCTCCTACGGCTTACCGAACACGCCGAGGAAGCGTCGAAATGAGGTCATCCCCGACTTAAACTCTTTTTATACTTTGGCTGGTCTTACTCATCAACCACTCAACTCTTTCGACTCAAATTATCAGGATACATCTCATTCCTCTTCTGACGATTCAATTCAATCTAACATGTCGGCTTTCAAGACCGCTCCTGGGTAATGGCGATTTACTTTATCTTTTACTCATTATAATCCTTTATACTTGTACTGACCTTTTTGACCCATGAAGTGGAAAAGCAAGACCCAGCAAGAGGGCAAAGAAGAACAAGCCAGCCGAAGAGCCGACAGTCCATGAGCCGGACCTCCAAACCGCAGCGCCTGAGGCCTCTGTTCCTGAACCGCTTGAGCCGGTTCATGACATGCCAACAACCTCAGACCCCCCCTATGGAGTGAGGCATTGATGAGTCTTTAAACCCTGAAGTCTCTAGTCCACCGAAGACGGCTGATGTTCATGATGATGATGTGGAAATCACTGCCACTGGCTTTAGAGAACCGGGAAGGCCCACTGTGCTGGCCAAGCATTCTGCCAAGGAGGAACACATTGAACGACGTAAAGTTAGATTTGATGTTGCTGATTACTCCCACTTGAGCATTGGCGAAGTTTTTTCTGGTTATCTTAGCCAAGTGCACAGCAGACACGATCTTGAAGTTGACATGGTAAACAAATGCACTAGAAATTTGAGGTATGAATTCTTCCTTTATTGAGTTATGCTTACTATGCTAGCCCCCAATTCTACTGTTTATGATAAATATGTTGTAGACTTTAGATGAACCATGAGCATAAGTCAGATCCTTTGGTAGAATCCTTTGATCATCCGACTTAATCCGTAGTCCCCAAGGACCGGTTTAATCAGCATGAATGAGCCGGTCCTTTATATTCATGTTTAGAAGATAATACTTACTTTTTTAGTTTTCAATAGCAATATGCATTAGTCCCCAAGTGCCAAGTACTCTTGTTTGCAAAGTGCTCGGGACTTATTCACTTAAGCCGCAACTTAGATAGAATTTCCGGAAGACATTAGCCCCAGTGCCAAGTGTTGTTGCGTGCAAAAGCTTGGGACTTTATATGTTTGAACTAACACTTGAATTATAATGTTGATCCAGTTTATGAACAGACGACCACGTCTGAACTTCAAACCGAGTTGTCTGAGCTAAAGACCCGTCTGGAACTGCAAGAAACTGAAACCTAGAGGGCAAACTCAAAATTTGGATTCAGCTTGTCCGAACAACAAAAACTGAAGACCGTCTTTGAAGTTGAGAAAAATGCCTGGGCTGAAGAAAAGATTGCCTTGACCCATCGAGCTGAAAAAGAAGAGGTGGCTCTTGAAGAGGTGAACACTGAATTGTCCGGCTTAAAACGCCATGTGTTTCAGATGGTCTCGGCTATCTTTGGTAAGTCGTCTTATGAGTATCAAGTGTTGAATCTCTCTCTTGATCATATAAACTGCCTTTAACTCATCTATGATTAATATGAAGGCCGCAGGAGCACCAACCTCGACCAAGACATGCTTGTGAAACTGAAGGCGGTTTACACGCTCGTAGAACAGCTTCATACTGGGACCCAACATGCACTAGCCACAATCTCTCCATCGAACCGAGCACCGACACTTATAATTGACCTGCTGAGAAAGCTTTCTGTGCTGCCTCAGAGGGTTGGTGAGATGAAGAGATCATGTGCAAGAGCCGGGGCTGTAACTGCTTTAAGTCGGGAAAAAGCATGGATACCAGAGCTAGACCCGGCTAAGCTATCAATCGGGTGCCCGAGCTTAAAAGAAGATGGCACCCCTTTTAGCAAGAAGGACTTTGCCGCCTGCGTGAAGGACATCCGTCCTCTGGCTATCCTGATTGCCAGTGAAACTTATCTGTCGCAATATCAGTCGGCTTATGACTTGGAAAATCAAAAAAATGCCAACACCATCTTATAAAGTGCAAGATCTGATACCCCCAATCCGTAAGCACACTTTCACTCCTGAAGTTAACCCGGAAGAACTTATTGATGATGAAGCTGAATTTCAAGCTTTAAGTGGCATTGACTGGTCATCGCCCGACTTCCAAGATTTAGAATAGGACGAAGACACCGAGAGGGATCATCCAGAAGCCTTAGGCCAGCAAAGGCAGGAAGATTGATCCGCTAGGCTGTTCCTACTTGTGTCTTTGAAAAACAATTGATCATCTAGACTCGGGGAGTCACATAATAGGGTAGCAATGACTTTGCTCGGTCGTGCCATCGTGCATGTTTTGGTACTCAACACTATTAAGCCGCCCTCTTATATTTACCCTCTTTACACTTATCATTTGTTTGACTTGTGCATAAGAAAATCCTTGAACTATCATGCACACAGAAATAGCACTACAAAAAAAGACACATCCGTGACATTTTGGGCCGAACGGAAAAAAATCCGGTCATACTTATGACACTTCTATGACGATAATTGTGACAAAACCCGGTATCATCATAGATGTGGTGGGCTCCTACTTCTATGACAAAAAGTCATGATAGAAAATGAGCTTTTCGTCCTGGGCGGGCCGGAGACGCAGCGGCATGACACCTTTGGGCCGTCCATGATGGAAAAAAACCGTGGTAGAAGCGAGGGCGAGGAAAATTT
Source organism: Aegilops speltoides (assembly GCA_021437245.1). Classification (NCBI taxonomy): domain Eukaryota; kingdom Viridiplantae; phylum Streptophyta; class Magnoliopsida; order Poales; family Poaceae; genus Aegilops; species Aegilops speltoides. The sequence goes on from CM038145.1 coordinate 248,615,062, forward strand.
CGGTGAGTTCTCAGTTACAGTGTGTGGTCGGGGGCCGAGCGATGTGCGTTTCTCTCGTACACGTACGCGCGTGTGTGCGAGGCGTTGGCTCTAACTAAACCCGAGCGAGGCATTGGGCTCTAACTTAACCCGAGCGATTGCACTACAGGCTACGCGTTACTGAACCCGAGCGATCGATCGATGGCTGTTAACTGAACCCGATCGAGCGACTCCTTCGCTACTGTCGCTAACTGAAGCCGATCGATGCTGCCTCTCGATGAATAGTGAGTGTTGGGGGGGTGGATGAATAGTGAGCGGTGGGGGTGGAGGAATAGGACCCCGGTGGTGTTGCCTCTGGATGAACAGGACGCCGATCGATCGAGCCGGTTGGGGCTGGATGAGCAGGACCCCGTGGAGGGCTAGATGAACAGTAGACGATGGAGGGGGTGGATGAAGTGTAGCCCGTGGAGGGGTGGTTGAACAGAAGCCCGTGGAGAGGGGTGGTTGAACAGTAGCTGGTGGAGTAGCGCGCGGTGGAGGCCGGATGAATAGGAGCCCATGGATGAACAGTTGCAGGTGGAGGCTGGAGGAGGTCGACGGTGGATGAATAGTAGCCCGTGGAGGCAGGGGGAGGTCGACAGTGCAGATGAACAGTATCCCGTGGAGTCCTGCTTTGCGCACGCCACACCCTCCCGGCGAACAGACCCCTGCTTCGACCGTGAAGCGCCCAACACAAGGCCGCTTCTCTGCTTTTGGCGGTACGCCACACCCTCCCGATCAACAGACCCTGCTTTCGACCGTAGGAGGTCCAACACAAGTCCGTTTCCTCCGTTTTGCGGTACACCAGACCCGTCCCGATGAACAGGATCCCGTTTCGAACGTGGCCGGTCGAACACAAGGCCATTTCCTCTATTCTGTGGTACGTCGGGCCTCGTTTCCATCGCCTGTTCCGTCCAAGCCCTCCCGATGAACACGACGATGCATTCCGTTCCGACCCAGCCAGTTGGCTCCCCATGAACACGACGACGAGGTTGTTTCTCCGTTCCAACCCCGCCATGTACACGAGCCCCTTGCCATACGTATGCGTGAGTAGGCGTTCAAGACCCCGCCCGTATGTACGTACGTGGCCGTATTTTCTTTCTTGCACACTTGACGCCGTACGTACGTGTACATGGTACGTGTGCTCCTCTACTACGACACGTGTGTGGCTCTACATCGACTAGTATGTACGTACACGTTCGCGACTAGAATGACAATGCTACGTACGCTTCGACCAGGTGGGTCCCGACTGTCACGCACTTCCTTGCGTGTGAAGATGTAGCTGGCGGGTCCCAGCAGTCTGTGGGGCGAATATTTTTTTTTGCTCGGACACACTTCCTTGCGTGCGAAGATGTTGCTGGTGGGTCCCAGCACTCAGGGGGCGAATCCATTTTTTTTTGCCCGTAATATGGACGCACTTCCTTGCGTGCGAAGATGTAGCTGGTAGGTCCCAGCAGTCAGGGGGAATTTTTTTCGCGAAATACGGTGGCCCGTCCAGTGGATCCCTACTGTCAGGTGGAGGAATCATTATTTTCTGTGTAATAAGGAGGCACTTCCTTGCTCCGACCGTGGGCCCAGCTGTCAGCCTCTCCATGTATAATCCACGTCCGATGGAAGTCGTTCCATGACCAAGTTGACCACGCCGCACCGAGAGCACCAGGGCGGTGGACGACGGTAAGGCTTAGGAAGGAGACGACGCGGAGCCGGGGAAGACGTGGCAGTGGATGCCCACGCGTAGAGGAGTATGAGGGTTCACTGGTTCGGCTGCGATTCGAGGCTGCCATCGCCGCAGAATAACAGGGGGTGTGGGTGAGTAGAGGGATGGCCTGGCCAGCGGTGGGAGCAGTAGGGGGCAGCGAGGCCTCCGCGACATCACAGCTGTCCACGGGAGACAGGAGCATGCGGCATGACCGGCCCTGCTTTGGGCGGCTGGAGCAAGAAGACCATAGGTTGAAGAAGCACTACGGCCGTTGGATGGACATCGTACGGTCACTGGAGCTAGAATCGTTCATATTGACTAAGTTGACAAAGGCCTCCATCCCAGTCAACTTAGTAGGCCCACAAGTCAGCCTCCCACCAAGGTGGGTCCCAGATAGCAGGGAGAGTATTCATTTTTTGTGTGCGTAATAAGAGGCACTTCAGGTGGGTCCGAGCTGACAGCGGGGGGAAAGTTTTTTTTGCGAAATACGGTGGCCCGTTCGGTGGGTCCCAGCAGTCAGGGGGGAATGTTTTTTTCACGAAATACGGTGGCTTGTCCGGTGGGTCCCTGCTGTCAGGTGGAGGAATAATTATTTTCCACATAATAAGGAGGCACTTCCTTGCGGCTGCCATGGACCCAGCTGTCAGCCTCTCCACGTACAGTACTCTTCCGATGGAAGTAGGTCGTTGACCATATTGACCACGCCGTGCAAAGAGCACGAGGGTGGTGGACGACGGCGAGGCCTAAGAAGGGGACGATACGGAGCCGGGGAAGATGCGGAAGTGGAAGCCCGCGTGGAGAGGTGTACAAGGATTCACTGGTTCGGCTGCGCTGTGAGCCTACCGTTGCCGCAGAATAACAGGGGGTGTGGGTGAGTAGAGGGATGCCCTGGCCAGCGGTGGGAGTAGTAGGGGCGGTGAGGCCTGCACGGCAGCACCGCCGGCCACGAGAGGTGGGAGCAGGCGGTCCCGCCGGCGCTGCTTTGGTAGCTGGAGCAAGAAGATCAGAGATAGAAAAAACACGAGGCCGTTGGATTGACACCCAATGGTTACGTCTGCTAGAATTGTTTGTTGACGTATATAATAACTAAAAAAATCTTGCATACACGTCAACTTAACAGGCCCATAAGTCAGACCATTCCCTCTTTTTTTAATAATTTATATATAGCTCATTGTCTTATGCAATTTATTGCAGTCCGTTTTTTTGGTTGGTCAGGGCCAATTTCGCATATTTCCGTGGGTTCCAAACTATTTTTAATATCAAAATGTCGAGCCAGATTTATAGTAATTTGAAGATATATTTAAATTATGTTAATGCCAAGTGAATTAGGAATCTGAAAATGTGAAAAAAAATCAGAAATTATAAAGTAATTGCCAATTTGTCATCTGTTTTTATATTTACAACCCATTTCATATTACTTTCAAGATTTGCAGGCGTCTTGAAAGAGTTGCAGCCCATCAGGGCGTAGAAAAATAAGTAGGCCTGGATTGGGTATTCTTCAGAAAAAATAAACTGGGCTCATTTTCACAAAGAAAAAAATAGCTGGGATGGTCACATGGTGAGCATAAAATATAAGCCTGCTAGGCTAGACGGGCCACAACCCAGTTCAAACCCTGCTCCGTCTCAACAATAACAAAAAAATACTGCTCGAGCAGCTACGTCCCAGGTGTCAGCCGATCTTGTGTTGTTCTGTTGTCTATTGACTATATACGCTCACAATGTCGTGGGTCCCAGATGTCAGGAAAACACTAGGAGGAAGCATTTTATTTTTCCATACGCTGACATGGTGGGCCCCTACCGCATCCTTCCACGCATTGCCGATTCCTGTTGTTTGTTGACCATGTTGGCAACGCGAGAGGGCGGCGCTGCGGCGAGCGCACCAAAGCGCACGGAGGATGACGACGAGACCCCAAACATTGGCGTTAACGATTTAGGAGACAGTGGGGCGGTGATGCATGCACTGAGGCGCAGCCAGCCGTGGGAGGCGGAAGCAGGTGGCCCGTCGGCGCTGGTTTGGTTTTGGCGGTTGGAGGAAGACAGGACTGAAGAAACACGACAGACTGTAAAAGCAGCAGGAATACTTAACAACCTTAACTGAAACCAGCATGGGCACTTAACAACCAAAGCTGAAAGCAGTATGAGTAGTTATACAAGTTCAACCGTACAAAGCACGCCTAACAAAGGCTACTTTTGCCTACAGATAACCAAGGGTGAGGCTGCCAAGCCCCAGGACAAGGCCCAGGCGCCACCCCGCGCATCCACAACCTTTTGAAAGCGGCTTCATCTCGCAATGTGGTCAATAAACAGGATATTCGCTTTAGAGCCATGGAAAAGCATGAACATAATCTTCCGTCCTATTCTCCAAGATGGACAGGCCTTCATTATTTGAGACCACCCATGAATAAGTATCTTTTCACCTCCAAGGGGAATGGAGTAGGTCAACATAAACATCATGTTGTGACCAAGCGCAAGTCTGACCCGACAATGGCCAGACATCTGTATAGGAACAATAGAACTTGACAGTTTCTGTTTCAAGAAGATCACAGCTATTAAACTGTGTGCAAGCAATAGTTTATGAACAACATATATAACAGAAAACAGCTCGTACCATAATTTCTCGACACAGTTGGACCTGTTCGACGAGTGCAGCAGTGGCACACATATCCCACGTGGCCTTCCACCATTGAAACGCCCCACAAGGACCTCAAGACGACCTATAAAGTGTAGGAACTTGTGGATGTCGTCCCAGTCAACTTCAGTGCCATCAGTAACAGCCAAGTTATTACAGAATAAAAAACGAGCAGCCTGCTTAACTCTGAAAAAACCTACACGCGCCACCAATTAGAATAAAATATTATTTAGAAGTAGCATCGTCGTGAGAGATTCGTTGCTACTTCTAAAGTTAAATTGTGATTAGTTAGACAGAATAGGTGGATTAAGAAGTAATCGAGGCAACAAGCAAGAACCAGAAACAAAACTAACATGGATGAACAATTGGAATGATGTCGGGGTGGAAGATTGCAGTGAAGATGAGACCAGGTTCTGCTATTTCCATCAACATTCGTGCACCAACTTTCAGTCCGTAACACTTGAGAAAGTTTATCCAAGTTCGGCCACAAAAAAGCAGCGATCTTCTTGGTTCATGAACCCAACTCAGAACCTATATCCATGGCTTGTCTTCACTGACCATTAAATTGGTGTATTCAGTTATGGCAAGGCCGAGCATCTTGAGTACATGTGTTTTGGCAGAGCAAATAATGCACTGCAGGAAAAATAATATGAGAACACAATGTATTCCCTATCCAAATCTAGAAATAACTTCCTCCTTCACGTCAGTGTTAACCATCATACTATTAGTACCTTTTATCCAAATATAGCAATCCAAATTTCCAAATTAGTCGACAGCATGTTCAAAAAAAAACCCACCCTCCTGGATAGAAAAGAGGATTCTAGGAACATACTTTGCGCATTTTAAAATCCTATGTTAGGATGAGAAGGAACAAGTGTGGCATCTCGCCAAGGGCGCAGAAACCTGTAGGGTCCTCACACTTTGGGCACTGCAAATGAAACACACTAGATTCAGTAGGAAGAAAAATGCATCAACGGCGGTGGCTGCCATCCTAGGATTCCCTGCGACCAAGGGACTTGGATTTATCGAATGGATGAAGAATTGCACTGGTTCTCCATGAGAAAACCCTATGCAATCGCCGAGAGGGGGTTTTCTCTGAACAAGCAAACGAGGGAGTAGGGGATTCAGGCCCAGTGAAATATTGCCGCTTTGTCTTACTACTAATGTTGGAAAGGGGGGGGGGTTGTGATTTGACGGCTCAATGGGCATTACTGCGGCGCTACGATCGGGGTGTGTCTACCGTGCAGTTGTGCACTCTAATTTGTGCATATGGCACGTGGACCCTGTTGCCGGATGCCCCACATATCAGCGAAAGGAAGTAGAAAGACAGGAGTAACTAGGTACACATAAATATATTTTTGACAGAGAGATACTCCCTTTGTAAAGAAATATACAAATCTTTTATATAACAACTTTATACATAAGAAAAATCAAGGGGAATATATATAACATATATAATTATAAAAAATAGAGTTGTTTTTAACACAGTATAGACGAGTTGGTGATGATGGTGTGCCCGCCATCCTGCAATATAGGCCGTCCCATTTATATCTGACGGATAGGAAGGAAACTATGGCAATTTTGCAAAAAGGTACCCACACACCTCTCCACATTTGCAAATAAGGCCTTCCCTCGTTCATCCTTTTCTCTCACAAGATAAAATACTCATACAAATGCATCTTGATGTTACGTGCAATGCACAGGCATTATGGGGGTTCAGCTGAGAATATAATACTCAGACAGGCTCACGGTTCAGGACTTTGGGCCGCAGGCCCACCCTGCATGTTTGGGGGCCCATGTGTTCTACCTCAGCGCTTTTGATATTTCAAGAGATTGGTACGATGCTGGTTTTAGATGCTGTCGCAAGGCGAATACACAAAATTGAATAAAGCACGTCAGCTATTGGAATGAAATCAAACAACAGTTCCTAACCAGCAATGAGAGTTGCAATTCTATCAACAATATGCCATGTGATAAATAATACTGTCATACTACTTATACACACATGACACTTGTTTCACCATGCCAGATTATTACATCAAAATCTCTCGGAGGATAGATCAGTTCGGCAGTTGCATGCTGCTACTGAAGAATTTCAAAGTTGATTTGGACCAGCTCTCCTTGTCGAGAAAGTTCGATTTTAACATCATCCCCTACCGGAAGATATGATTTAGATTTGAACCTTGACCATCCTTTAGCATCAATCATCATGCGACCATCCTTTGTACTTACGGTATATTGAGCAGGTTCATTCACACCAAGGCTGCGCATGGTAAGAGAAACTTGGCCGCGGTCGCCTAGATTGTTGAACGACTCCCTTGTTGCTCTCGGAATTCTCTGTTTGCAAACAAGAAGACATACCAAAACAGTTAGATCAACACAGTGAATCATGTGAAACAACATGGAAAGAAAAAAGAACGGAGCACTTGGGCGGCCAATGCTTACCAAGAAGGTGGACATGTCGGTTCTTTGTAACGACTTTGGTATATGAAGTGCGAACTGCAGCCTAGTCTGTTGCCGGTGCAACCGCTGCTCGCTGTTGCCGCACACGGGCCGGAGCGTATGCAAGTGCAAGTGTTGGTGCAAAGCCGGGCCGCGCTGCTGCCGGAGATGGTGCTCCTTGTAGAGCTGGTGCCCGTGTCGGAGCAGGTGCCGGTGTCGATGCCCGATCCTCTAGTAGATCAGCTTGATCCGCTGACGCGGTCGGTGCCCAATCCTCTGCTGGATTAGACTAAGCTGCTGCCGCTGTCAGTGCAAGAGCAACTGGCGGTGCTCGATCCGTTGTAGAAGGTGGTACCGATGTGCGAGACATAGGCGATCGTGTCTGGACTGCTATGATCAGCTCTAGGATCCATGATCGTGATCCAGTTTTATTCTTCATTTCTTTTAAACGCGAGAAGGACTAATTGTGGCATTTTTGTTAAACCAAACTGTAGTTCATCATAGGGATTCAGCTTGTACTCAGACAACAGACTGATCCAATTTTTTCCAGTAATATTAGTGATGGACAGTGCCTTCATTACTGACATGACATAAGAAGTGAAACCTGCAAAAATAGCCATCGTAGAGCAAAGCAAACAGTTTATTCTATGATGAATGTCACATGGCAAAACTTGCATCGTAAAATTGCAGGAAAAGAAAGAAAACATGACATTAAATCAATAAGATTTAGGCAGTAAATCAATAAGATTTACTTGATGTGACACGAGTGAATCCTTACCGGGAAATCACTATGTTGAAGTACTAAACAGAAGATTGATCGTCCAACTACGGGTGGTATGCAGGGGCCCCACCTACTCCCACAAGCAGGACAGTCCAAAGGTCGTGACAAATCGTATGGACCGAACATCCATGGGACTGGAAATCCTGGTGGGTGTGATAAACCCTGCAATGCATACAGATATTGGAGTGTAACCATAATTGATAAACCGTCCTCACAAAAAAGATGATCTAGATACTTCAAAATATACAAACTGAATTGAGTGGACATACATTAACATAGACCATTCTCAGGACTGACCACACACCAAAAGCGGCAGTACTAATAAACAATATAGGGTTCACAAACACAAATAAAGTACTGAACAATAGTACTTACTACAGACAAGCAAAGTTGCACCAAGTAAACTCTGCAGACTATTTCTTGCCACCGACCTACAGAATGAACCCCGCATAACTTACTAGGCCATAGACTTCATGAGAGATGTCTACATGCACCATCACCATCTCGTCAACCTTGGAGAACCTAACAGAGTGGTATTTCCACTCATAAACATGATGATGAAGACAGGCCGCATCAGATTTGTTGGGAAGATTTACAAGAACCACACCCTTCATAATCGAAGGCACAACCAGGAAATTGTTGTGGTCAAGCACAGCCTCGAGAACACGCCGACAACAATGCTACAGAAAACACTAGTTCGTGACACATGGCGACAAGGACATAGCAATGGATAGTTTAGCAAGAGAACTCATCCTCGTGTTCCAGCCACACGGCATTACTTTGAGAACTTCATCTCCACCATGGACCTGGTTCTAATTCAAACAGAAGCCATATTTTATTACTACCTCCGTTCAGAAATATAAGATGATTTTCGATATTATACTCCATATATGACTACATATACGCACAGAAATGAGTGAACAAAGACACTAGAACATGTCTTCAAAGGCATGAGAGCAGAGGGATTACTTGCAATATCCATAACACAAGTTACTGAGGAAATTTACCCTCTTCAAAGGTAGCATTGATGTTTATAAAGTACTCCCTCCATCCCAAAATTCTTGTCCAAGATTTTTCTAGATACGGATGTATCATGTCACATTTTAGTATTAGATACATCCGTATCTAGACAAATCTAAGACAAGAAATTTGGGACAGAGGGAGTAGTTGAAAGTAATCTATAAGAAATTAGTGTCAACCTCTCGCATGTTTTGGTCAAAAGAGGAATTTAGAACCGTCATTTGGCACACTAAAATCACATGCAAGATCACCCAAAAAGTTGTACTACTAGTACTAGTACTGCGCGTTAGATGAAAAAACACAATCAAGATCGAGAAAAAGATCGTCAAGAAGAGATATTACCGGACTTACTTAATGAGGGATCCCGAGAGGGGGCTTGGACAGTATGATGGCTTTGAGCTTGTCTGCGGTAGTATCGGCGGGGTGCTTGCGCTTCTTCGTACCATGAGCCTTGATGGTTTTGGCCAGAGCCATTGACATCACATCAGCCGGTGCTCCAGCGTCCATCCAAGAGAGGAAGCTGAGAGAGAAGAGTGAAATGAGGAATGAGATGAGGGAGAAGCGAAGCGAGTGGGGGTTTTCTTCAAGAGAGGAAGCTGAGAGAGGACAGTGAAATGATGGTTGCTTCGTCCGTCCAACTTACTGCAGGAAAGGAGGGGCTTTTGAGATTTGATGGCTCATTGGGCATTACTGCGGCGCTTCGATCGGGGTAGTCTACTGTCACTCTACTATGGAGTAATTTAGTGCATGGCTAGTGGACCCAGATGCTGGTTGTCCCACACGTCGGCGAAAGTGAGTAATTTAGTGCATGGCTGGAGGAGGATCTGCATGGTAGAGCGCGTCCACTGTTTTTTTTTTTTGAAGAAAAAAATGATTACGGCAAGCATTTCCACTCTTACGACGGAGGAGTGCGGAACACGACAACCACTTGAACATACACAGTGCTCCTACTACTAGGCATGTGCAGTGGTTCATACGTCAGTACTATATAAACTTGTTGCTAGTGTAGTAAGATATGATGATAACAAATGACGTTATGTGCATGTCAACTACATAAACAGTAATGTAGTAACATAGTACCACTTTTTCGCCTGTCCGGTTGAGAATGAACAGTGAGATCAATGTTAACAGAACTAGGTCTACAGCACACGGAGAGTATGGTGCTACAGTACTCCACGAAACATGAACCATATGAAGCACGAATAGTGTTAGGAAGGATGTACAAAGGGTGCACGGGATGGGAGCAAAAGTTCCCTTCTCGACCCACTTTTGGGTGTTTGGCAGAGTGCATGAAGGGTGCATGAGTCCACACTAGTAGGTTAACACAAATACACAAAGAGGAAACAACTATATTGAGATGAGAATGCAACCGAACACACCCACACGCTTTGTGCTACAGTGAATGATCTGCACCGTCTAAGTTTGATCCAATGGTCATGTTGCGCCGAGACATAGACATGCCCATGCAGAGGGCGCCTAAACACCATCGAAGTCCCTCTGCTTCTTGAGGCACACGACATTGGTGATGCAGGGTGCAACCGCCCGCAGAGCCTGCTCCTGGTCAACGGGAGCCAGCTCGTCAAAGATGGCGTCCAATGGCACGAATGGATTCCGGTGACGGAGTCCTAAAAGGATTCTCCCGACAACGGCGACGGCAGCCCGCAACCCCTCCTTGTCCAGCTCTGCCCCCACCATCGCGCGAAGACGGCTCAGCTCCTTGGAGATATAGGTGAAGGAGACCAGGTCAGGAAGCCGCAGCTCGTTGAAGTCGACCGGGTTGTCGAACAGGTTTAGCCCAACGGCCGGCATGATCGCGCTGGGACGACGGTGGGCATCGTGCAGCTGCAACACGTGCGTGGCAACTTGGTTCACCAAATGGCTGAGGCGATCCTGGACCTCGTCACGATCGGCTCGCTCGCGCTCCAGTCGGCTCCCCTGACGGCCTATCGTATCTCCCGCTTTCTGCAGCAACGCCACCGATGCCTCGAGCATCTTTGTGGTGGACGCCTACCGCTTTTGAAGCTCTGTGAACTCCCACACATAATGGAGGAGCATGGCACTCCTCTCCTCCTTGAGTTCACGGAGCTCCACGTCCTTGGACCTGAGCTCCGCATCCTTGGCCTGGAGCTCTATGTCAGGCGCCTCACCTCAGACTCCGTGATCTGCTGCGCCGCCATTGCACCAGGTAGAAGCAATGGGGAGAGGAAGCAAAGGGGACGAAACAGCTAAAAGGCAATGCAATCTATGGGAAGGCAGAGGGAGCCAGCCGAGGAGCGGGGAATCTTTAGGTTTTCACCATGGTAAAACACCAGTCGAGGACTTCTCACATCAGGGAGCAGTTGGTTTTACAGGCGGAGTCATCGTGACTAATTGCTGTCGCGCCTGCTCTCGTCAATCAAAAAATTAAAAATCCTGCCGCTACCGCCTCCCGCCAATCAAAAATTAAAAATCCTGCCGCACGCAAACACCAGAGCAACGCCATGGTCGATATTCAAATTTACCCGCCGCAAGTAGATAAAAAGGGTGAAAAAACAAATGTGGCGGCGGCCTAGCTAATCGATCGAACTAGCCCAACTAGCTATCCACCGTGCTTCACTGATGTACTCGGCGGGAAAGGTGGTCTTTCATGATTTGATGACTCATTTACTGCTTCGGCGCAACGACCGAGGAGGACCCAAAAAACGAGTAGTAGGGCGACCCAAGTCAGGAAGAATATATGCGTGCACCACCCGGGAGGACCCCGAAACCGCACGGTAGGGTGTGCCACGTCTCGGCACGGAGGAAAAATGTGCGTTAAAAATATACCTATGGTTCGACCTCGGGACCCAGCCAGTCGGTCGAAAACATCCCACTAGCCACACAACTTCATCATGCTAATATGGCACGGAGGATAGATGTGTTTAGCTCCGTCTCGAACAGCCACAACGTCTCTTGTTCTAGGTGATTCTTCTATTTTCCAAGCTTTTTTTAGTTGTGATAACACCACGGCAAGCTAGCGCCGCTCTTCATGTGTGCCCGTGCATATTTTACATGATGGAGAGAAGAGAGAGATTGCAAACCTGGGACCCACCAGTAAGTGATTCAACGGTCATGCACGTGTTGACGAGGCACTCCCTCTACTCTACTCAACGCAATACTATATAAAATCAAGTTGTGGGACAATGCCAACAACCATTGTTGTTTCATGCTATCGACTTACGCTTTGTAGTCCAGGTTGCCAGTTCGAATCTCGTCTTTCAGATTTGTTAGTTTTAGGTCCAAATTTGATTAATGACAAGTGGGACCCCCGTGTGTTGTTCCGATATTTCAGTGTAGGATATTTTTTTTTGAACAAACACTTTGCGCGGTTAGACAAGTAATGGCACGAGTTACACGCATTTTGCAAGTTTACGAACAAAAATGACAGCGGCATAGAATATCACATCCAGCTCGCAGCTTAGATGCAATGCTGATACGAGTTTTTACACTTTTGGAAGTGAGATCCAATTGCTTGGGAGTAGTCTTTGTAATTATGCGCAATTTCCAAACTCTCCAAAGTTTTTTTTGCAAATAAAACATTCAGGCCTCGTGTGTGCCACTCCATCTTGGATCCAATGGCTCCCCGTTGCTTATATTAGGTGCTCCCCGTAGCTTAATTACCCGCTACGGTGATATGAGGATCTAGGTCTTATGATCAGTAATCAGATGGCATATGCGTAGTACTTGTACTTTCTGCGCATTTCCCAAACTCTCTTAGCCGTATATTGCAAAAACATTCAAACCTCCTACCGTGGGCTATTAGATCTCCGTGAACTCATATCACCATAGAATCTACGGTGCGGGAGAACCTCATATTCTCCCGTGCGAGAAAACATAAGGTGCTATCGCAGCTCAGATGCTACAGTGATACGAGCTTCGAGGTCATTTGATCTGAGATCCAATGGCATCTGAGCAGTCTTTGTGCTTGTAAGCAGTGGCCGAACTCTTTGGGGGCTTTTCTGCAAAAAATCATTCGAACCACCGAGGAGGTGTTGGGTCACAAATCCAACAGCTCCGAAGAGCTTGTATCACCAAAGCATCTAAGGTTGTGTTTGGTAGGGTGCATGAAGGGTGCATGAGAGTAAAATTTCCCTTCTCGGCCCACTTTTGTGTGTTTGGTAGAGTGTATGAAGGGTGCATGAGTCCACACTAGCTCAACACAAATACACTAGGAGCATGCATGAGGGGAGCATGCATGAAGAGGGGTGTTGAGATGAGCATGCATGAAGAGAGAACAATTATGCTGAGATGAGAATGCAACCAAACACACCCTAAGGTGTGCTAGCACATGATATTCTTACATACAGGATAATATGATGTCCTCCTTTCATCTTAGATGCTACGGTGATACGAGCTTCGAGGTCGTTGGATATGGGATCCAAGGGCATCTGAGTAGTTTTTTTACAAATTGTGTGCAATTCTCAAACTCAACAAGGTTTCCTGTAAAAATATTAAGACATCATGTGAGCTGCTATATCTCAGATCTACAAGCTCCAAGCACCAGACAGCATATAGCATCTAAGGTATGGAGGCACATGATATTCTCCCGGTGAGGAGGGGTGGGGGTGCACAACCAATCGGTGGTTGGGAGGGTGGGGACAAATATAATCTAAACAACCCTAAACAGAGCTTCACAATTTTATCTAAGGTCAAGGGGTGGACCCCCGACAACCATAGCTCCGCTTAAACACAACATTTGCATGTACTATAGTACTAGACTTAATATTCATGTTTCAGTTTCATGTTCATTTTAAATATTGAACTGAGGACCATGCATGTCTTACATTTTACTCCTTTCATTGCTAAATATTAGTCTATTTAGGGATTTCAAATGGACTGGCACATACGGATGTATATAGACATATTTTAGAAGATTCACTCATTTTGCTCCGTATGTAGTCACTTTTTGAAATCTCTAAAAGACTAATATTTAGGAATATAAGCAGTATTTTTGAATTCGTATCATACATGCATGGTTTGGAAAAATAGATGCACTATAATTATTGGATTGTTGTTGTGTTCGTGCGTGTGTGTCTCTATGTGTGTGTGTGTGTGGTCATATGCTTGATACATACAAAGTTTTCTTTTTTTTGACTGTACACAGTAGGGCAATACCCCACTGCAATTTTTTTATTATCATAAAAAACAAAGTACAAGCAAAGAAGGCTTGAGAGAAGCCCTGAACAAAAGAAAAAAACTAAAAAAACTAGAACTAAAACTAAAAGAAGTGAAGAAGAAAACTAAAAAAACTAGAACTAAAACTAAAAGAAGTGAAGAAGAAAACTAAAAAAACTAACTAAAACTCCAAGAGCTACAGGACAAGTGTGTCCAACCAGGAACAGAAAGAATCTGAAAACTTCTCCTTAATTCTGAATTTGAGCAGGTGCAGTTCTATGAGGAAAATGAACTTCCATCTATGAATGCTGGTTGGAATGCTATTGAAAATCTTATCATTCCTGACTATCCAAATGGCCCAAGATGCAATGATAATGATCTCCATGTAAAAAGGTTGGGGTATGTTGTTCCTTAAATCTGGAATGGCTTCCATGATAGTGAGGTTCCTTTGTCTGTTAGGGCAGAGAATATCCCAACAAGCAGAAGCAAAAGGGCAGGTCCAGAAGAGGTGCTGGAGAGTTTCTTCCTACTAGCAATTGAGTGTAGCACAATTATAGTTTTCAAGATGAAAAGATTTCCTTCTTAGTAGATTCCTGGTATTGAGCCTATCATGAAGAATCCTCCAAAAGAAAACCTTGTGCTTTGGTTGGGCAGAACATTTCCAAATCCAATTGAACTGAGCTGGAACAATTTTAACACCTATCAAAATTTTGTATGCTTTGGCCACTGAGAAGGTGCTATTTCCCCACATATAACTCCATGTATCCAAGTGCTCATTGGAAGCAGATCTTTTGAGGTTGTCACAAATTTCTTCCATTATTTCAAATTCCAGAAAAGCCTCCTGGGTCAAAGGTAGGTGAAATAAATCTTCCAAGTATTCCATCATAAGCACAGATTGCACTGAGAGGTTCTGATCTCTGACAAAGGAGTAAAGATGAGGGAATAATTGATTCAGACAAGAAGTGTGCCAGAGATCAGACCAAAATAGAGCAGATTTACCATCCCCTATTGTGCATCTTGCCATGGATTTGTAACTATAAATGAGCCTGAGGTTACATTTCCACCAGAAAGACCCTTCCCATTTTTGTCCTGGTAGGTTGCCATTGTCATAATAAGCTTCCCAGATGAGATTTACCCAATGAATGTTTTCTCTATTGTAGAATTTGTGAAGGTTCTTGAGCAATAGGGCTTGGTTTAGTACAAAGATGTTCATAACTCCAAGGCCTCCCTGGTTATTAGGTCTGCAAACAGTGGACCAAGCTACCAAAGCTGGTCTGTGATCCTCCAAATCTGGTCCCCTCGAAAGACAGTGCCTCAAATATTTGTTAACCTGGTTTTTGATAGTTATAGGAACATCAAGATAGCCCATGAAGTAAATAATAAGAGAACTGAGCACTAATTTGACCAGCAGTAACCTTCCAGCAAGAGTCATAAAAGAAGATAAGCCCACTAGTTTTTTTGCAATTCTTCTTACTAAAGGCAAACACTGCTCCACTGTTGGCTTTTGAAGTCCTAAAGGCATGCCCAGATAATTGATGGGAAATGATCCTTTCAAACAGTTCAAAGTACCACCAAAAATTCCATTTTTTCATCACTCACATTGATTGGTATGAGATTGGATTTGTCAGTAGTTCACCTTTAACCCAAAGAGCATCTGCAAATGTGTGAAGAAGTGCTTTAAGACAATGGAGTTGTGGGGCATCAGCTTGCATGAGAATCAGGGTATCATCTGCATATTGTACTATGGGGAAGTCTGGACATGACTGAACTTGCAAAGGAGGAATGAGAAGGCCCAAGTTCATTGCCCTGTTCATGATTGATTGAAGTAGGTCAGCAGCCAACACAAAAAGAAGGGGAGTGAGAGGATCCCCTTGTCTCACTCCTCTGAGGCAATAAAACTTTTTCCCAGGAATGCCATTAAGTAACACTTGTGATGAAGCAGAGGTAAACAGCATTTTAATCCATCCAATCCATCTTTCTCCAAAACCCTTTGCTCTAAGGATATCAATAATTGTAGAATGCTCAATGAGGTCAAAGGCTTTTTCAAAATCTAGCTTTAGCACAACAATTTCCTCCTTAGAGTTATGGCATTGATGAAGGTACTCATAAGCCCAACCAAGACAATCATGAATAGCTCTTTCCTTAAGTAAACCATACTGATTTATATGTACCATTTTGAGGATTACTTTCTGTAACCTGTTGGCAAGCAATTTGGTAATGAGCTTGAGGCAGCAATTGAGCAGAGATATGGGTCTGAAATCATTAGCAGTACTGGGAGAAGGCCCCTTGGGAACTAGAGTTATGAAGGAGGAGTTGATGCTCTCAAGAGAAATTTGTCCAGATATAACTCATGTATCGCCTAGTGACATCAGCTTTATAATATCCCAGCAGCTCTTAAAAACTCATTGTTAAATCCATCTCGACCAGAGACTTATCAAGGCCAATTGTTTAACAACATCATTGATTTCTTCCTCAGTGAAAGGGATTTCCAGCTGCTCAAAGTCTGAAGGAGTGGCTTGATGTTGCAGAAGAGAAGGCAAATGAAAGTGCATGGTGGTTTGCTCTGACCTCCCTAATCTGCTCTTGAAGGCATTCCACAGCAGGGCAGCTTTACCTGCATGGTCTGTGATTTCCACTTGATCCTCATTTCTAAGCATAGCAATGTAATTATGCCTATGATTTATAGAAGCCTTTGTATGAAAAAATTTGGTGTTTTCATCACCAAACTTAACACCTTTGATTTTACCTCTCTGTTTCCAATAGATTTTTTGGTTCTTCAGAAGCAATAGCAACTGTTCTTTTAGGATAACCCTGCAAATCCACTCAAAATCTCCCAAATCTCTGAATTCCTCAAACAAGTCAAACAAGAAGATAACCTCATTAATGGCAGCAATTTTGGATTTTAGGCAAGACAGGTTCTTGGCCCAAAGTTTTAGAGCCCTTCTAAGATTTTTGAACTTTGCAATTATGCTTTTTGCTGCATCAAGATTACCCACAGGAATATTCCAAGCTGCAGTAACAACCTCTTTAATGTCAGAGTGCTTTAACCAGTAATTTTCAAATCTGAAGACCCTTGCCTTTGGGATTGAAGTCCCAATTTTGATAACACATGGAAGATGATCTGATATAGGTCTAGAAAGAGGCATTGCAACTGTATCAGGGTTAGTGGTCATCCAAGAGGCAGAGGTGAAGAACCAATCCAACTTTTCCAAAGAAAGGACTCTCAGCATGTTACTCCAGCTGTATTTTCTCCCATGAAGAGGGAGCTCAATTAAACCCAGATTGCTGATAGCATCATTAAAAAGAAGCATTTCATTAACATCCCCACCAGGTCTATTCCTGTCAGAAGGATCCCTAATAAAGTTGAAATCACCAACTAGAATCCAATTTGTGTCTATTGGCATATGAATGTTGGAAAACCAATTAATAAACTCCATTTTTTCTGCTTGCTCACATGGCCCATAAATGTTGGTTAGGACCCAGGATTGATTGCACAAAAGACTAGTGAAACTAATTGAGAGAGAGTATCTATTGTGGAAGATGACCTCTCCCTCAAACAGAGAACCATTCCATGTGATTAGAAGGCCTCCAGAAGCTCCAATTGAAGGCATGAAGGCAAATTTATTGAGCCTGTTGGGACAAAAGTTCTTAATGTAAGCAGCATCAAAATGCTCCCTCTTGGTTTCTTGAAGACACAGGATGGCACAGTCACTTTCCTCAATTTTTGCCCTATAGTTAGCCATTTCTCGTGAGTTAATTCTCTAATGTTCCAGCTTAGTATATTCCACTTCTTTGACTATTCATGGAAACAAGATATGAGAACATCCAGGACCAAGCACCATCACTTGGCCAGACCCAAGGAATTCAGTCCAACCAGACATAGCAGCAGTAAGCTAATTGAGCAAGTACAAGAACTACATCAACCACAAAGACAAAGAAGATATGAAACTACCCATATGGAGATATAGAAGCAAAATGCACTGGCAGAAGAACATGAGCTATTACAGTAAGTCCAGAGGGCCCATAGGGTGCAAGTACAACCAAAAGGAACATTCATACAGTCCAAAACATAAAACCCTCCTCTCCTTCACAAGATCATTTAATGTGGTCATCTAAACACTATTGGGGTTGTCCTGCCTGTCCTCCTTTGGTGGGATCACCCCAGCCAAGTCCTCTCCCATCCTTCTCTTAGGTTTCTTGGAGAGCTTCCCTTCCAACTCATGATCAGCAACCTTGCAAAATGAGGATGTAATATTCTTAACCACTGATTTTGAACAACTGTGGAGCAGCATTACAAGGCGTACACTTATTATTAGAGCAAGAACCTCTTTAAACCCAACATTGTCTTTTTTATCCTATCACTCCTCCTTACCTCTGCTTTCTACAAGAGGTGTCTTTCCTCCCTTCTTCTCTTTGAATTTTCAGCCCCAAAAGGTTGAAGAAGGGCCAAGGAATCCAAGTCCTGCTGGTTGGAGGAATCTCCTTCATTTTCCTTGTTTGTATCCTCGTGATGAGATTGATCCATGAGCTGTTTGCAAGGTGAGCCTTAGTAGCAAAGCATTTATCAGAATGTGAAAGATATAAGAATTTTAGTGCCTCTACTTCAGCAAGTAATTCCCACAAAGGAGATTTAAGCATATTGAGCGCCCAGCTAAACTTGTCTCGTGTCATTAGAAGATGCACAATAAAATTGAACCAACTTATCGGTACTTGAATGTAAAGAGAAGGCACACCTCCAAAGGCTTTTGAGCAAAATGCTCCTTCCAAATTACCGTGCCTTCCTCTCGATGAATAATATCCTTATTAGCTAGAGCCTTTAACTCAATAGATTTCAAACCAAGTAATGAGGGTGCAAACTCAAAGTGCTCTTCAATTTGTGCAATCCAGCTACCTTTTTTGCTATCATTTTCATCCTCAAGCAGACCTGTATAAAGGGTTCATCAATGAGAGCTAGCCTCGCTTCCCCAACCAAATCTACAGCTGTGAACTAAAAAGGGTCCTTGCCATGGCCAACTGGCTCTTTACCAGCATGAGTGTCTCTGCTAGGGTCCACTAATGATCTTGAGGGACAATAGTATCATTACTAATAACAGCTCAAGGTTGGAGCACTTCCTCCAAGACTGGCTGAATCTGAGGGACCACCTCAGGAATTGCTGGCAATAAAACTTCCTGAGGAACTGCCAAAGCAAGAGGAGCCTGAGGAGCTGGGATGGAATGAATATCCTGCTCCTCCTCTTGGTAGTCCTGCATCAAAAGCTCAAGGCCATTGCCCTGTATCTGCAACATAGGTGGTATTTGATTTACTTCCTCACTTGCATGTGAAGACAAACCTTCGATAAGGAGACAGCTTGTAGTGATGTCAGCTGTGGCCCTCCAAGGGTGGTCGGAGCTCTTCCCCATCAGCCCAAGCAATTTCTTCTTGATGAACACCTTTCAGGAAATCAAAATCATCTTGAGGTTCAACATTATTACTAACTGGGGCTGCAGAGCCCAAAGGACCTCCTCTCGCATCCATGTCATCTTGTGAATAGGCTGAGGATTAATATGAAAACCAGGGAAAGCATTGTTTTGTCCTGGTAGAGGGTGAGGGTCAATATTGGCAGGTGGAATTGGATCCTCATCGGTAGGGGCATCACCCATCAACTGTTGCAGAAGAATTTCCACTGAAGAGGACCAGGCATCTTCATCTAAAACTTCACCTTCAGACCACCTGACACTTTTGGGGATGGATTCAAGATCTCTAACTTTAGCTTTTGCAATCACTCTAACCATATGAAGAGGGTCATTCTCCCAAGAAACAAGGCGCCCAAACCGATTGATGGCCCTGGCAATATCTTCAGAATTGCGAAAATCAAACGGGACCGCAAGGATGAGCAGCCAGACTGTTCTATTAAACTGTGTTCTTTGGCAGTTGCGGCCATTATCATGGTTATGGAAAGTGATGAAAACATCTCCAAACTGGTGAGGACTCTGCAGCACTAACCTAATAAGCTTCCCCCAGAGGACAGCGCTGCATTTCTCTTATTTGCACTTGCTGAACATCCGCAAAGAACTCATCAAGAACTTCTTGCACATTTGGAAAAAGTACCTCATCCGGAAGCGGCTCAATGGTGACGATGGCCCAGTCCTCGTGGCGCTTCTGACGGTGGGGGAGAACCACCCTGGCCACACCATTACGGCCATCAACATTGAGAATATTGAAACCATGGGGAACAAAAGGCTGTGGATCAAACGGAATGTTTGCCATGGTTAGCTCACACCGCAGTAAGGCTCAAGACTGCAAGGGGGAAGAAAGACGAGCCCGAGGTTGAACAGTGGATGGCAGGGGAGGAGATGAAGAGGCAAGAGGGAATCTTGGCTGAAAGTTAGGGAACATGCCGTCACAGAGCTGTCTAAAAGAGGAAGCTCGAAACGCCGGCTGGGCTGGGCCAACGGCCAAAAATCAGTCTTCCACCACCCCAGGGGCCCAGGCCTCAGATGGGGGGGGTGGGAAAAGAAGCCACCCGAAAAAACGGCCAGAGCCCGGTCAGACGCGGTTCAGGGCAGGCCCAAGCCATGTGCCCCAAATTGCCACAACCGTAACAAGTAATGGCCGAATTTGATGATCCAGAGTTCGCGCTCTCATCCCCCTGATCCACGCGATCATTGATCGGAGGTCTCACCTCTATATTGTTCATCTTTTAAATTTGAATTTGCATTGAAAAACTTACTAGGGACACCATGGTGAAATCCATGTTGACATCAATATATCACAAACTCACTCTAATTCAACAACTCATCATAAAGCAATTACCACGTTGAGATTAGTATTTGCAAGGAAAATACAGGCATTATAATACACATAGATTCGTTCGGCAGTTTAAAAGGTTCCTTTCGTATTCTCGAATGGTAGGACCCAACGGCGTACCAGCCAGACCTTGGCTCATGTTGATCCTAAAAAAATAAAAATAAAAAAAATCGGGCTCGTGTCCTTCTGGTGGCGTGCGTGGTATGCACATTAGGCAACCCCAACCAGTCGAGCCTCAACATTTCGAGTCGAAATATCTGGCGGCCAGAATTCCAGCCTAGGAAATTCCCCTCATGTCCCCGACCCATAATGACTACCGATGAACAACGGAGGGATGCTTTAGTAACTAGACAATGTTACCTACCGTGCCGAGCACAGTTCAATTCCCTCGGTCGCCGCTCGCCAAGGTCACCATTAATCGCATTGCCTAGTACTACTACTACTACTACTACTACTACTACTACTACTACTACTACTACTACTACTACTACTACTACTACTACTACTACTACTACTACTACTACTACTACTACTACTACTACTACTACTACTACTACTACTACTACTACTACTACTACTACTACTACTACTACTACTACTATTACTATAGGATGGGCACAGAATTGAGCCCATTTGTTCGTGCCTAGTACTTGAGTTAATATATCAGACAATGCACTGGTACAGAGGGATTATCCTTTTACTCTGCATATATAACTTGTCTGAAGTATAATTAAATAAAATGTTTGACCAAATCCTTTCTTAAGAATACAACAAGACAGATGTATGGCTTGAAAATTTATTGCATGATGCAGGTTATGATATTGTTTCGAATCCTGGATCTTAAATTTCAGAAAATCCAAAAGTAACCATAAATTCTTGAAACTGAGCATGGTCACGTGATATGGCACAAATATTACTTCGTAAGTTTTTCTTCAATTTGAGACAAGCTGCTTATGACAAGTTGCACAAATGAAGAGCCAAGGTATTTTGGAACAAAGACTTGTCACGTTAAGGCGAAAACTTTCACTATTGAAACTGTGGGCGTTTACGTGCCACCACGAGTCCCGCTTCTCATCGGCAGGTGCCATCCTAGCAAGCGTGTGAGTCAACGGGAGGCGTGCGAGCAGATCACAGACTGGCCGACAGGAGGCGGCGAAAGCAGCACTCACCTGCAGGTGCTCACTAGGAGGCGAGCCCTTTGACCAGGCTCCGCCGCCCACCTTCATCCCAACTGCTCCCACTTTTAGTGTCGCCGGCGCCACAGTTTAAAATCAACCTTGCACTACCCGGTATCGCTACAATCTTCTCTCTTCCTCTCCGATTCTCTTGCCGTCTACCTCCAACTAGCCTGACCTAAACATACGCCATGCTGCATAACGATGGTCTGCCCTTAGTCTTCCAGTTTCCCGAGGAAGACACCCAGCCGGAGTCTCAAGAACATAAGTCGCTTTGGGATGAGCTTGAACTGGCCTTGCGGGAAGATGTCGCACCTATCCCCGCTCCCATTCTGGCTCCCATCGGCCCGACTGCGCCAACGCCCATTGTCGGTGTCAAAACCGGCGGATCTTGGGTAGGGGGTTCCGAACTGTGCGTCTAAGGCTAATGGTAACAGGTGGTGGGGGACACAATGTTTACCCAGGTTCAGGCCCTCTCGATGGAGGTAATACCCTACTTCCTGCTTGATTGATCTTGATGATATGAGTATTACAAGAGTTGATCTACCACGAGATCGTAGAGGCTAAACCCTAGAAGCTAGCCTATGATTATGATTGTGTTGTCCTACAGACTAAACCCTCTGGTTTATATAGACACCGGAGGGAGCTAGGGTTACACAGAGTCGGTTACAGAGAAGGAGATCTACATATCCGAATTGCCAAGCTTGCCTTCCACGCAAAGGAGAGTCCCACCCGGACACGGGACGAAGTCTTCATTCTTGTATCTTCATAGTCAACAGTCCGGCCAAAGTATATAGTCCAATTGTTCGAGGACCCCCTAATCCAGGACTCCCTCAGTAGCCGTGAACCAGGCTTCAATGACGATGAGTCCGGCGCGCAGATTGTCTTCGGCATTGCAAGGCGGGTTCCTTCTCCGAATACTCCATAGAAGATCTTGAATATGAAGACCGTGTCCGGCTCTGCAAAATAATTTCCACATACCACCGTAGAGAGCACAATATCCCACAAATCTAATCTGCTGACAACTTTCCATATCGTGACATCACGCTGCGGCCCGGTCATTACGAACCATTTTTCCCAGCCTGCCACTACACGTGTTGCGCGGCGGTTTTATTTGCATGTCTTGTCGAAGTAGAGATCATGTTCCCCTTATCACGGGATTCTCATCAATATGGGTGTGGGTAACCCAACCATGCTAGTTAGTATGACTCCTCGATTTTAGGCAAGTTCCAAACGGCCATGCGGAGGACGCTTGATATTCGCCCTCTTTATAAGGGGACAAGGGCTGTCCTTTTCTTCCCACGCTCAATCCTTCCCTTCCCCACCTCGAGTTCCAACACCCAAGGCTCAGGCTAAGCGCTTCGGACCTTCAACCATGTCCGGATCCAACCTTCAAGGCCGGTGGATGGCCTCCTCTTTCACAGAGGAGGACATCAAGAAGCTTAGGGAGGCCAAGTATCTCACTGCCAAAATCCCGCACAGGCTGCCTGCTCAAGGGCAGGTCATCCCCACTCTCGAACCCAACGAGAGTGTCGTATTTGTTTCCCACTTCCTGCGAGGGCTAGGTTTTAGTCTTGATCCCTTTGTCAGAGGGCTCATGTTCTATTACGGGCTAGATTTCCATGAGCTAGCTCCAGATTCCATCCTTCACATCTCGTCATTTATCGTCGTGTGTTAGGCTTTCCTCCGCATCACCCCACACTTTGGCTTATGGCTCAAGACCTTCAATGTGAAGCCAAAGATGATCGATGGGCAACACGTAGAGTGCGGAGGCGCTACAATAAGCAAAGGCGCCGACACCCTATGGCCAAAGGGTTCCTTCCCGGAGGTGTCCAACTTATGGCAACGGGAGTGGTTTTACATCACAACTACCCGAGGTACAAAGCGGGCGGCCGCCCCCGCCTTCCGCTCGGGCCCTCCGCCCCAACTGGCGTCATGGGTCAACAAGGGGCTGGACTAGGGACCAGTTAATGACGTGCTGACATTGCAAAGCCGCATCCAAGATCTCCTCAAGAGGGATGTCAGTCTTGTCAAGGTAATGCAGGTTATGCTAGTTTGTCGGGTCCTGCCATGCCAACGTCGATCTCTCCGTATGTGGGAGCTCAACCCGGAAGGACCACGAACTATTCAACAATTCTTCGGCGTGACGCTCGAAGAGATGTATGGATTGTTCTAGGATCACGAATAAAGTGTCCGGTCACCACCGAGGATGTGGGTCTCAAATGCAACCGTCCAGATACCTAAGTAAGTATTTTTGCGACCGAACATGCTGTCTTTTTATTTGTCGCAACATCATTCTGAAAAATTGCTTTCAGCCAGGACTGGATAGGAAAGGCGGAGAGGATCAGGTGTTCGGGCCCCCTTCCCGACGGCTCACCAGATCCTGTATTAACCAGGATGCTTGAGCGCGCACCTTATCAAGTGCCATCAGGAGAAGATGAAGGGAGGAATAAAGAAGCCGAAAGCAGGCTTCACATTACACATCCAAACTGGGGGAATTAGTTTCTTCTTGAAGGAGGATAATTGGGGAGGTGAATCTAGAATCCCCTCTCCCCAAGGGAAGAAAAGGGCCGCCTCTGAAGACTTGGAAACGGAGGTTTGCAAACGTGGGAAGATACCTTCGCCAGGGGGCCCTGCCCCGGAGGGCGTCCTTACCGCACAGTGCCCGCAAGGGGGCCAGCCCTCAACCGAGCTGTAAGTGAACAAAAGTACTTTGGTAAATATATCCTGCTTTATCTTTGAGAACAATAACCGAGACATATATCTTGCAGTCCGGCTCATAGCCCTTCTCGACAGAGTTCGTCTTCGGGGGATCTTCTTCCGGAGATGATGGAGAGGGAAACGCCTCCTCCTGCCTCCCCGCCTCATGGGGCGGACGACCCCGAGGTGTCGTCACGGAGGATTTCTCCTGATCCGCCAAGGCCAGAAGGTAACTCTTCGGCCGCCTGAACTCCGGAGTATTTGGCTCCTAAGGAGAGCAACAGAAAGAGTCCGGGACAGTCCGGTGCACAACCGGACACACTGATGGGTCTTTTGGAGCAAGCGGCTATCAGGAAGGTGCATCATACCTTAATGGGTACGGTGGTTGAGAGGATTTCATCCGCCAAAAGCGGGTTGAATGAAGCTTTTACGAGCCTGCTAAGAGGCTTTGAGGTACACAAAGTAATATATGTATTTTTGACGGTACTGCACACACGCTAGGTGTGCTCTGTCTAGATAGTAGCCCCTGAGACTCTGGTTGCCATCCAGAGGCGGCAAACAAAGGATCATAGTCCCAGGTAATGATCGCGTTGCTTTCATGTGCAGGCGGCTGAGGGTACAGCGGCTGGTCGGACTGCTGAATTTGCCGAACTGAGGCGGCAGCTTGATGTGGCAGATGCCGACATTGCGCTTGTGAACAAGCGGCTTGACGAGGCACAGGGTATGTATTTTCGGGTGGTCAACAAATATTAAGAGGAGCATGATGCTAGTATCTATAGTATGTGCTGGGACAGCAGATGGAGCTACCGCCATGGAGACCCTTCGGGCGGAACTTGCCCGAGCCAAGGAACAAGCCGGGGGAAGTGATGCGGCCGCCCTAAAGGCAGCCGAAGAGTTAAGAGCCGAACAGGCTGCTCATCGCCAGAGTGAAGATAAAATAGCCAAGATGGGTGTTGAGCTGAAAGATGCCGCCGGCCGATGTGAGCTCCTAGAAAAGGAAAGCCAAGCGAAAGCAGCTAACCTGAAGAAGGCCTTAGAAGCAGCCAAGGAAACTCGCTCTGAAATCAGAGCGGCGAGGGAGGAGCTTCGTCAAGCCGGAGATATCACGGCTGGGAGGCCCTTTTTGTTGCGGACGAAGTTCGAAGATCAGAAGTATGCCCCTCTGGATCAATTATGGAGTGCTGCAGATGCGTACTTGGACTTGGCAAAGAGTGCTGCTGATGCGACTGAGTTTTTCAAAGATCAAAAAGATCATGAGGTGGAAAGGTTGTTCTGGTCGCAGTTCAGTGCTCCAATACGTCCGCTGCTGTTAAATGAACAAATGGTCGAGTGGGCCGAGCTCCATATGTTGTCCGGGCTTGCCATGAGGTCTGTCGTGGATCATCTTTGGCCGAAGGGACCAAGGCCGGATAGTTATTTTGGCTTAGTGCAACGATTCCTTGGTGCTATGCCACATATCGATGCTGTAAAGAGGTCGGCATGCATAGAGGGTGCACGGATGGCTCTTTCCTGTGTTAAGACATATTGGGCAGGGATGGAGGCCACCGCTATTGCAACCCGGGGTCCGACCGGAGGCCAGGGCTCAGCCGAGCACTATTTTGAAGAAGTCCTAGAAGGCGCCCGTTTAATAGAGGCTCAATGCTTGAAGAGTACCATGTTCGAGTGACATGTATCTGAATTGTAAAAACAATGCTATTTTGATTATAAAGGATGTGTTTATACTTTTGCTCGAAAGTATTGTAGTGCCTCCTGTGCGGTCATTTATGTATGTATATAACCTGAAAGTTTGCAGTCGTCGGCTTCAAACCCCACGCATGTAATGCGGGGGTGTTCGGAAAAGCGCGTACTCACACTTGATCCAACGTCTTGGTCCATTAAGGAGGTGATAACGCGGCGAACGAGTCAATCGGACTATATAGCTTTAACACTTTCACTTAGCCATAGGAGTTTGATGGTGGGGCTACTATATAGCCCCTGGTACTTCCGCGTTCATCTGAATATACGGTGCGCGTATGTACAAGACTGGGAAATCGGTCCTTCGTTAATGCGGAGGAATCGCGAAGATTCCACTGAGTCATCGAGTGGTTGACCAGTCTCGCGCTTTATCATGACAGTCAGTTTTTGGCTTTCTCTACTGAGGTGCTCATCCAGATGAACCAGTGCACAATCGTAGTAGTTCTCCCAGTGCCACCTTAGCCGATAGAGCGGAACGCAAGGTAGAAAAACACGGGAGCCGGGCGAACCCAACAATTGACCAAAGACATGATTCGGAGCTGATGCATATAAGGCCAAACTCGCGACGCCGAACACTCCCTAAGGTATTCGGACTTTACTACATATACTGGGCTGAGTAATGCCCTCGATAATGAGCCCTGAATTTCCAGGTATGTGCATTAATCTGACGTGACGAAATGCCAATAACGCCAGCATCCCTCTCGATTGTGTTGAGTACTCGGAGGGTGTGAAGCAACAAGAGACATTAAAAAAGGTTTACGCAGGGTCTTAATCTAAAAAGAAACCTTTGAGCGGAGCCGAGCTGCACGTCTGCGCCTTTGTCTCCATTGTGCCATATCCTGGAAGGGTGTAGCATGATGATCATCTGTAAAAGAGAAAAACCCAGGTGAAAATCTTCGTGCGAAAAGTTGGTTATCCTTAATGAACCATGAAAATACAATCTATTATTGTATTAATAGGGTCAAGCCGAACAATAGGCCTTTTTACATGCGGGCAGCCCCTAGCACCACCTATGGGGGTATATCCATCAACCCAAGCTCAGGTTATCTAAGCTGCTACAAATAGTGGTGCACCGGACTCATCTAACCGTGTCCGCGGTCTTGACGACCGATCATTTATTCTGGTTGGAGAGGCCATTCAGTGTTCGGCTGCTAGAGCTGCCACATATTCCTCCGCACGTAAGGAATGCTCTGTGTTTCCACTAACTATGATGATGCCACATGGACCGGGCATCTTAAGGTAAAGATAAGCGTAATGTGGTACTGCATTGAAATGAGCGAAGGCCGTTCTTCTGAGAAGTGAGTGATAGCCGCTTCGGAATGGACCGATGTCGAAGATTAATTCTTCGCTTCTGAAGTTGTCGGGAGAACCGAATACAACCTCTAGTACTAGAGAGCCCGTGCAGCGGGCCTCTATGCCTGGTATTACTCCTTTAAAGGTAGTATTTCTTTGGTTGATTCTTGACGGGTCTATTCCCGCTTTATGACAAAGGTCCCGATATATCGACAAGACTATTGCCGCCGTCCATAAGGACTCGGGTGAGATGGTATCCGTCAATTATTGGGTCGAGCACCAAGGCAGCCGATCCTCCGTGCCGGATACTAGTCGGGTGATCCCTGCGATCAAAACTGATCGGGCAGGCCGACCAAGGGTTGAACTTGGGGGCGACGGGCTCTACAGCGTATACGTCTCGGAGTGCGCGTTTGCACCTCCTCTTTGGTATGTGAGTTGTGTAAATCATATTCACTGTTTTGACTTCGTGGAATTTTTCTCGTCCCCCAGTGTTCGGGTCGGGCGAGGCTCATCCTCGTCTTCACTTGGCGTCTCCCTTCCTTTGTGTTTGGCGTTTAGCTTGCCGTCCTGGTTGAAAACCTAGCATTCTCTGTTGGTGTGATTTGCAGGTTTTTCAGGGGTGCCATGAATCTGACATAATCTGTCTAGAATCTTGTTTAGGCTGGACGGTCCATCTATGCTGCCTTTGAGTGGCTTTTTTCGTTGACCGGGTCAAGAGCCCCTGAATCTGGCGTTTACTATTGTGTTGTCTAGGCTGTCTTCATTGTTTAGATGCTTTCTTTTATTGCGTCGCGGCTTCCCATTGTCATCCCTGACTTCGGATGTGCCTGGGTCGCTCGTGCCGCTACGGGCGAGCCAACTGTGCTCGCCTGCGCAAAAGCGTGTCATAAGGCTTGTTAGGGCTGCCATTGTCCTCGGTTTTTCCTGGCCGAGGTGTCTGGCGAGCCATTTGTCCCGGACACTGTGTTTGAAAGCCGCTAAGGCTTCGGCATCCGGGCAGTTGATGATTTGATTCTTCTTACTGAGAATTCTCTTCCAAAGCTTTCGGGCTAACTCTCCGGGCTGTTGAATTATGTGAAAATTAGCTCTAAAAGCATCCTCAAGCTCTTCCCAACTTCCAATTGAGTTTTCGGGGAGGCTTTTCAACCAGTGTCGAGCTGGTCCTTTCAACTTGAGGGGCAGGTATTTGATGGTGTGGAGATCATCTCTGCGAACCATGTGGATGTGGAGGATAAAGTCCTCAATCCAGACCCTAGGGTCTGTCGGTCCATCGTATGCCTCTATGTTCACGGGTTTGAATCCTTCTGGAAATTCATGATCCAGCACCTCATCGATGAAGCACAAGGGGTGCACGGCACCCCTGTATTTGGATGTGTCATGGCATTCTTAAGATGGTTGTAGTGTTTGTTTTTTATTCCGAGTTGTTATTCGGTCAGTATAGTCGTTTGGGCGGCCATGATCATGTGCTGGAGCGCACTACCTAGATCCGTAGATGGACCTGGTCATGCCGGCTTTTTTGTCCAGGTGCTCACGTAAATCGTGTGCTGACTTATGTGCGGCGTCATTATCCGCCCTATCATGGCCACGGGGTGATCGGTCCGGCTGATCGGCCATTTTATTTTTAGGCTGAATGGGCTCTATAGCCTTGTCGTCGAATTTGGGCAGCAGCTTGCGCTTTGGATAGCTCTTTGTGTGGCGATCGCCACCGTATTTTTGTTCAGTGTCAAGCACTTTGTTCCAGCGGTTGAGCGTATCCTGCGCGGCCTTAAGCCTTTGCTTCTGCTTCTTCAAGCTCTTCGCGGTGGCAATAAGCCTTCTATGGAGGTTCTCTTGTTCCAAGTGCCTTTCCGGGATGATGTGTGCATCATCGTCCGGACTGTTCTCCTCCCCTGGCTCATCCTGCTCCATCACTGGGTCCATGGGGTCGTCGTTTCCTTTGGAGTCGACCGGGGTATTATTTTTTCTTGCACTGTTATCGCTGTTTTTGTTGAGGCGGGATTTGGAGCGGTGCCGACGTCGTTGCTTTGGTTGCTTCAAGGGGGTTACCCTCCGTTCCATCCTCCAGTTGCTCCCCGTTATTTTCTTTGGGTGTATCCACCATGTATATATCATATGATGAGGTGGCTATCCAACGCCCTTTAGGCGGTAGTTCCTGTTCTTCTCCTGCATCGTCGTCCATACGGTCAATGTCTTTGGAGTCGAAGTCAAGCGTGTCGGTTAAGTCATCGACAGTGGCTACCAAA
The DNA here is from genome assembly GCA_021437245.1 of Aegilops speltoides. Classification (NCBI taxonomy): domain Eukaryota; kingdom Viridiplantae; phylum Streptophyta; class Magnoliopsida; order Poales; family Poaceae; genus Aegilops; species Aegilops speltoides. The sequence goes on from CM038145.1 coordinate 248,644,716, forward strand.
TAGGTGGTGGGAGGGAAACAAATTTCTTTGTCGTCCGCTTCCCCCTCAAGCCGGACACAGTTCGGCCAAGAGTCTCCTGCTAGGGAGAGAGACCTCAATGGATTTAGCACGTCGCCCAAGGGTGAGTGCTGAAAGATATCCGTGGAGGTAAATTCTATGATCGGTGCCCAATCAGATTCGATAGGCACGGACATACACGGTTCGGAGCCTGTGGCCGGAGACGAGTCCGAGGGTCCGATCACACATGCCTCATACGAGGTGGAGTCTATGTTTGGCTCTATCGCTGCTGAGTGTGCGGCCTCCGTGGCGGGGTCCATCCACCCGTCCTCGAATGGCACGTTCTGCTCCGGCTTAGGGGCGGGGCAGCCGCAGGTGTGATCTCCCGAACACCATCCGATGGCAGATCTAAGTCATGCTCGTCGTGATAGTTCGGCGCACCTGACATGGGCTCGAATCCATCGAAGATCAAGTCTCGGCGGATGTCGACAGTATAGTTCAAGCTTCCAAATCTGGCCTGATGGCCAGCGGCGTCACTATCGATCTGCTCCAGATGGTCAAGCGAGTTGGCCCGCAGTACGAAGCCGCCAAATACGAAGATCTGTCCGGGAGAAAAACTTCACCCTGGATCGCATCGTTGCAGATGATTGGAGCCATCAAGCCTTATCGTGACGGCACAGTGGAACTCTCAATGAAAGCACCAATGTCGGTGTCAAAACCGCCGGATCTTAGGTAGGGGGTCCTGAACTATGCGTCTAAGGCTAATGGTAACAGGAGGCGGGAGACACAATGTTTACCCAGGTTCGGGCCCTCTCGATGGAGGTAATACCCTACTTCTTGCCTGATTGATCTTGATGATATGAGTATTACAAGAGTTGATCTACCCAGGTTCGGGCCCTCTCGTAGAGGCTAAACCCTAGAAGCTAGCCTATGATTATGATTGTGTCGTCCTATGGACTAAACCCTCCGGTTTATATATACACCGGAGGGGGCTAGGGTTACACAGAGTCGGTTACAGAGAAGGAGATCTACATATCCAAATTTCCAAGATTGCCTTCCACGCAAAGGAGAGTCCCACCCAGACACAGGACGAAGTCTTCAATCTTGTATCTTCATAGTCCAACAGTCCGACCAAAGTATATAGTCCGACTGTCCGAGGACCCACTAATCTAGGACTCCCTCACCCATCCCCGTGGCATTGATGGGCTGGGAGCCGCACATTGTCGCCAAGCTTGATGCCACGGGGTTCCACGAGGTCCTCACGACGCTCACGCTACCGCAGCACTGCCAACAAGATGCGCTGCGCATGCATCGACGCACACGCCAGCAGCCGTGCCGTGCACTGCCAGCCGCGCTTGCGCCGCACGCAGAATCGACGCGCGCGCTTCGCAGCGGTGCCCGTGCACACGAATGACTCTACCGCACCGTTGACAGCGCCTGTCCCCGCGCGGGTGCTAGTGCCCCCCTCAGTAGCATGGATAGCTGTCGTCGACCGCTTCCATGCACCAACGCCAGTCGCCTCCTCCTGCTAGTTGACTCGCTCCAAAGTCCAGAACATTTTGGCCTTTCCTTGAAGCTAGGCCAACGTCCAGGAGTACGCCAACAACGGCGCAAGATGCCGCCGTCACTGTCTGTCAGTGGCCCGATGACACACAGAGCACGGCAGAGGAGCCGCTTCCCACTGCAAGACGCCCCCGCCGCCGCCGCGTAATATAAATTTACCATGAAACGTTCGAATTGTCATGCTTAAAATCCGAATGTTTATCATTTTCGTTTATTTTAGATCGATCGTCGTATAATTTAAAGTCGGAGTCAGACTAAACGAAATCTATGGTTTGATCGATTGAATGTTCTGCTAGAGTTGTATCAAATTAAATATAAAACATCATCAAGCCACATGTATTCCTTGTCATCCAATGACCTAGACTGCTTCAATGTCAAGCGCTCAACACATTTAGCGTGCAGTTAATTTCATGCAAAAAATAGTGCTAATCACATAATAACATGCAAATAGTATCCTACTTAATATCCGCATGCACTTAATATACTTCCAAATTAACGTGCATTGCACGTACACACTAACTAGTGCTGCTAGTACGTGAAACTGGTGCCGTAACTTGTGAACGCGTCCAGATATGGTCAACGGCAACATCGCCCGAGAGTTCTTCGTGTTTTCCCGTGCGTCTAAACGCAGAAGCGGAGGAGAGAGAGAGCACACATGGAACCCACCAGTAAGTGAAGGCGAATAGTACTAAAAGTAATATTACATGTTATCCATTAAATAGGTTGTGGTAATATAAAAACATTATGTTGAACAAAGGGGGGTACAACAAACATGGTTGTTCCACTTATGTTGCCTATTAACTTGAGTCTTGTTAGGCCCTGGTCGATCCTCGTCCTTTATTTTTTAATTTGTATATGGGTCCAAATTTGTTTCATGACATGTTGACCCCTTGGTGTGTAGTTTGTAGCACTTTAATTTGTGGGTCGAAATTTGTTCCATTCCAAGTGGACTATCGGTGTTTAGTTTGTAGCTTATTTATAATAATTAAAGAGAACAACAAAGTTTTTTGCAATAATACCATGGTGCAACATTGAAGGCGAGAAAGGACGTGCGAGAGAGCAATGATCGAGCCAAAGGGAAATCAACTAGGGGAGTTGCGGGGGTTGCAACGGTGTTTGGAGTAGTTGCGGGCCGAATGCTACGAAAATATAATCTAAACCGACCGGAATAAATGCCTACACAAATTAATCCAAGGTTGGAGTGCCCCTCGCAATGTAAATAGCTCCGGCTTTGCGAGGGATGGAGAGGTAGCTTCAATGCGTGGAATATACAGTGTGAGAAAGCAAGGTCAATCGAGAGACATATAGATAGAGAGACAAAGTGAGTGTGGTCCAACATTCATTGAACAAATATATATGCTCTGGAGAGATATTGTCCGATTGAGCTTTTGGCAAGGATGAGGGCTATAAGATAGAGCTTGAGACATGATCCAGTCACAGACGTGTAGATATATTTTGTGCGTGGGAGGAAGCAAGGTCAATCGATCACATGGGGTCACCGTGCGATCGAAAGAGTGAGACGGGTTGGAGAGAGTGACCTAGATAGACAATGTGCGTGAGAGAGTAAACAATGTGAATAGGTCAAATTGGGCTCAAACATGGTGATATATCGTTTTTGTCCGAGAAAGAGCGAGATCAATCGAGACATACAAAGAGAGAGAGGGGGATATATATATATAGAGAGAGAGAGATTGAGCGATTGTGGCCCGCCATGAGGTCGAAAGAGTGGGGGCGGCTTGGATGGATTGACCTAGATAGACAATCTGTGTGAGAGAGTATAGAGTGTGTTGATCGAGGCCTGAACAGGGAGATATATCATTTGTGTGTGAAAGAAAATGAGGTTAAAGGAGACTCAAATAAAGTGAGTGAGATTGAGCGAGTGTGGACTGCCGTGCGAAAGAAAGAGTGAGACAGTCTCGAGGGAGTGACCTAGATAGACAACGTGTGTGCGTGCGCATGAGAGATTGGGGGGTAGATAGGCAATGCATGTACTAATTTAGCGCGAGAGGGTGAGAGGGAGAGGGAGAGAGAGAGAGCTCGGCATGGGATGCAATGGCGGGTGTGAGGTAAATACATTTGGTAACAGAGTGGAAAAGGGGGTTGTGTAGTTGAGAGAGTTAGAGATCGAAACATGGAGAGAAAGAATGAACGTGTGTTTGAAACCGATAGCTTCCTAAGGTGGTTAGGAGAGGAAGATTGACCGATACATGAAGTATGTAGCGTGTGTGCGCACGGGGGGAGGGGGGCTAAAAACAACATTTGAATGTAGATAGTGCGATACTTAATATCTATGTTTCAATTCGGTTTACATTGTAAGATTTGAACTGAGGACCATGCATATGGGTAATTATTTCGAAATCGTGCCATACTAGGTTTCGAAAAGTTGACATTGGCTCGATTTGTTGTGCTATTTTGTAGGTCATATGTTTGAAACCATCCAAAAGTTTTCTTACTACCATGGTGTTCATCATATACATATGAATTTGTATTAAAAAAGTAGTGTGGATATAGTGAAATGCGAAATCCATGTTAGAATTGGAGATCGCTACGTGACACACACTCTAATTCAAATAACTAATTATGTGACACACACTCTAATCCATGTTAGCGTGGATACCGTGTATACCTTTTCGATTTTTTTTCAAATAACTCCTCATTAATTAATTTATAGTACTCCCTCTGTTCACTTTTATAAGACCTAGAAGACATTTCAGACAATGTGTAAAACAGTTCATTTTAAGTTGTCTGAAACGACTTACAAAAGTGAATAGAGGGAGTATCTCATTTCGAATGACTAATTATTGCAAGGAAAACACAGGCATGGTAATACATACAGATCCGTTTGCAAATGAAAGAAGATTCGTTTGCATTCTCAAATGTAGGCGCACCAGGCAGACTAGGGTCATGTCGTGGTGGTCGCGTGTGTTGGACGGACGCGTAGCACCCAGCCATGCACGCCCCCCTTCCCCCCCCAAAAGGACGATGACAAAATAAGTTCGCGCTTCCATGTTTCGGATTGAAATATCTGGCGGCCCCAATTCCAGCCCTGCAAAATCTCCCTTCTCCATCATCCCCTTCCGCGCCCAGATTGCTCAAATCCCTAATTCGCCGCCAACCCAAGCAAAGTTCGAATCGCCCCTCGTCTCATCTCTTTCCCCACCTCCGTGCCGGAAGAAGATGACGAAGATGACGGTCGCGCTTCACCACCGCATCGGAGCTACCTCATCTATGCCCTCGTCCACCGCACCAAGCGGTCCATCGACAACGTCGTCCGCCGCAACCGACGTGCCTCACAGACACCGACTTCCACCGCATCAGGTGCGCTTCACCGACACAATCTCCCAGCTCACTGGGGCTACTTCACCGAGCACATCGTTGCACCTCCGCCACCCGAGGCTGTTGGGGCTTCACCAGCGGTCTCGTCCACCGTGATCATAGCGCCTGCTGCCACTCAAGATCTGATCCGCGCGCTGCTAGCCAACGCCAACAAGATCACCCTCAACGGCTCAAGTGACCAAGACTCTAGCTAGACGAGCATGCCCAAATGCCGCCCGAACTAGGTATCCACACATCACTCCCTTGTGCAATCGCTCCGACGATGTTTGATATCCTTTCACTGCTCTCTTAGCTTACACGCATATGGAACTCGACTTTAACTCTTATTTCTTCTGGAGGTATCATCCGAAACAAGAAAATCCATTTTTTAGCGAAGCATGACGGCGCTACGGGGGTACACATCCTGCACACCCGTATAACCTTGTAAGTATCTATCCTCCGGTACAACATCAAGGTTGATTCCTCTTATTTGATCAACCATTTGCCGTTTCAAAAATGCAGAGGGGGATGCAAGGAGCACAAGGCCTGCACATCCAAGCAAGTGGTAACATGGACTTGTACATGGAACATCCCAAGCGCAAGCAGAGCTGCAGTGAGCCTGTACAACGAGCTAACGTAGGTCCCTGCATTTCATTTAATTCGTACTGGCATTCATGTATGATTTGTGATTTGTGTGTAGTGGCGGATCCATGAATTCAAGTTACCAGGGCGAACTTTTAACTTAAAAAATACGAAGGCACTTGCACTCCGGAAATCAACATAACTTGGGAAATGTGAAGCTACATGCACTTTGAGAACTAGCTAATGATCCAAAGTAGTTTAGATTATATACACTAAATGATGCAAGCACCAAAAACACAAAATGCAACATGGTGTACAAGGACTACAAACATGGTCTATACCTACTTGAATTATTCGCTCTCTGGCTGAAAATATCGAAGTGTAATTGCACCTATAACCAGTGCGCAAAATGCATATCAATATATCTATCCTGCACAAGTATGCCAATAGTTTCAAACAATAGATTAGAAAAGTATTTATGCTATGTTGTCATGATACGTGGACTTTCTGGTAGATGGCCTCAATGTTTCCTCAAGCTATGAAAATGCACTATAATTTGCTTGTCATCAATGCCTGCAAATCTCTATGTCTCTCTCAACATAGCAGATCATCATTAGACACTAAATCCTTCAATGAGCATGCAAAATGCTTGCATTAGATCCCTCATTAGACACTATATGTTCATCACCAGGAGCATGTAAAATGTTTGCATCAAATCCTTCATTAGCAATTGCTCATTAGACACTTCAGCTCAAGAACAACATGAGCTTGTATCTTCAAGACCGAAACTTGATTAGATACATCGATTCAAATACCAAGATTGATTGGGGAGTTATAAAATAAGTAGAAATTGGTTTCATTTTCTCATAGATTCCCTACATACAAGCAGTTTTACAACACCCTCAGGTTTAACTATTGGCCAAAAATTGAAGAGTTGAATTAGATATAATCAGGGATGTGATGTACCTGCTCGTTGCGCATGCTAATCTTGCAAGTTGCGACTGTCCGTTTGTGCAAGCTCGATGCCATGCCCGTGCTGCCGCCGCTGCCTCCCACGTAGGCTACACCCAGGGTTGGATCTTCATCTTCTTGTCCTTCCGTTCGCTTGAAGCCCGGTCACAGCCCTCCAACGAGGGCGCGAGGTAGTGTTGTGTCGGTCTGTCCAGCGGTGGCTAGGTTAGGAGCGAACCAGACTGGAGGCTGGAGCGAATGAATTGGGATTTTTCCTGCTGTCGATCGATATGGGAGGCGCTCGTTTGGGCTGCGAGCCTGCTATAGGGCCTGCCTTGCACTTATGTTATTAGCCCATCCAAATTTCAACATTTTTCTTCATTTTTTACATTGCCTGCTCGTGCGTTGGGACGAACGAAACTAGCCTGGGCCAACCTGGATGACTCAAACTAGGTGCACACTTTCCAGCCACCCGAGGCGGCCGCCCATACCAACCCCTGTGGTGGCGTCGCCCCTTTTTGCATGTATGATTGGGGTAGTGAAAAATATTCCAGCGGCGCTTTTGTTTTACCCACAGAATGGTTGAATTGCTTGTTTCTATGAACTGAGTTCGTTAATAATGTGAAGGATGTCAGTCTTTTTATCCTATTGTAGATTGCTTAGATCTCGATATGCCAAAAGTAAACGCATGAAATATACAGTAAAAGCCAGTGTGATGTGTGTGGCTACAACTAGTCTGAGTACACGTCCTCATATAACATATCAAGGATGCACCATCTTACCAGATTAATCATTCAACTTACCAATGCAATGTGGGAAGAAAGAAGTATTGGGACTGTGTATCCAAGCAATTGATGACATGGGCTTCTTCGTACAACCTTGCAAGCAAAAAAGAAGTTGTAGTGGGCCTGTACAAAGAACTAGCGTAAGTTCAGTTACCTGCTTCTCAGAATTTCAGTTAGCCACTTATCGCAAAATTGTTCAATTACATTGCTTGGCTTAATTTAGTTTGCTACTGATTACATAATGCCACAGCCTGTTAATCCTATTATAGACTTTGCCTATCTATGTGTTTGATACTTACTGTTAAGAATTACCTGTTTGCCTGAACTTAAATAGCTACTTGTTTGTTTAACTGTTTTGCTGCTGCAACAACAGGTTACAATGATGTTAATAACTACTTTTCAGCATCCAATTGAAACTCTTTAATTCCTTGTTTGTTTAACTGGTTTGCTGTTATAACTCCCAGTCGAGATGTTTTGCTAACTTCAACTTTTCTGAATCCAATCGAAACTTTAATGGCAAAACAGGTTAGCCCAAGATCAAAGGGCGAGGTTGAGGGGGTCCTGGATTAGTGGGTCCTCGGATAGCCGGACTATATACTTTGGCCGGACTGTTAGACTATGAAGATACAAGATTGAAGACTTCGTCCCGTGTCTGGGTGGGACTCTCCTTTGCGTGGAAGGCAAGCTTGGCAATTTGGGTATGTAGATCTCCTTCTTTGTAACCGACTCTGTGTAACCCTAGCCCCCTCCGTGTCCATATAAACCGGAGGGTTTAGTCCGTAGGACAACAACAATCATAATCATAGGCTAGCTTCTAGGGTTTAGCCTCTACGATCTCGTGGTAGATCAACTCTTGTAATACTCATATCATCAAGATAAATCAAGCAGGAAGTAGGGTCCGAACCTGGAACATTGTGTCCCTCGCCTCCTGTTACCATTAGCCTTAGACGCACAGTTCGGGACCCCCTACCCGAGATCCACAGGTTTTGACACCGACATTGTTGCTTTCATTGAGAGTTCCACTGTGTCGTCACGATAAGGCTTGATGGCTCCTTCAATCATCTTCAACGATGCGGTCCAGGGTGAGGTTTTCCTCCCCGGACAGATCTTCGTATTCGGTGGCTTTGTACTGCGGGCCAACTCACTTGGCCATCTGGAGAAGATCGATAGCTATGCCCCTGGCCACCAGGTCAGGTTTGGAAGCTTGAACTATACTGCCGACATCCCCAGAGACTTGATCTTCAACGGATTCGAGCCCATGTCAGGTGCGCCAAACAGTCACGACGAGCATGACTTATATCTGCCATCGGACGGTGTTCGGGAGATCACACCTGCGGCTGCCCCGGCCCTCAATCCAGAGCAGATCGTGCCATCTGAGGACGGGTGGATGGACCCCACCACGAAGGCCGCACACTCATCGGTGCTAGAGCTGAACATAGACTTCACCTCCTTCAGGCATGTGTTATTGGACCCTCGGACTCATCTCCAGCCACAGGCTCCGAACCGCGTGCGTTCATGCCTATCAAATCTGATTGGGCACCGATCATGGAGTTTACCTCCGCGGATATCTTTCTGCACTCGCCCTTGGGCAACTTGCTAAACTCATTGAGGTCTCTCTCCTTGTTAGGAGACTCTTGGCCAAACTATGTCCGGCTGGAGTGGGAAGCGGACGACGAAGAAATTCATTCCCCACCCACCACCCACTTAATAGCCACCGTCGATGACTTAACCGACATACTTGACTTCAACTCCGAAAACATCGATGGTATTGACGATGATGCAGGAGAAGAACAGGAACCACCGCCCACAGGGCGCTGGATCGCCACCTCATCATATGATATATATATATATGTTGGACACGCCCAAAGAAGACGACGGCGATGAGGCAACGGAGGACAATCCCCTTGAGAAGCAATCTAAGCACGTCATAGGCACCGCTCTAAGCCCCGCCATAGCAAAAATAGCGATACCGGCACAAGAGACGATAGCAATCCGGATGGTGCTGAAGACAAAAACAATCCTGCCCAGCCAGGCTTTGAGCAGGCTAAACGGGAGGATGGGCAAGCTAGCCCTAAGGAACAGACAATGGATGAAGAATCAGAGGATGAAAATTACATGCCCCTCTCTGAAGATGAGGTGAGCCTCAGCGACGAAGAATTCATCGTGCCTGAGGATCCCGTCGAGCAGGAGAGCTTCAAGCGCCGGCTTATAGCCACTGCAAAAAGCCTGAAGAAAAAGCAGCAGCAGCTTCAAGCTGATCAAGATCTACTAACTGATAGATGGACTGAGGTCCTAGCAGCCGAGGAATACGGACTCGAGCGCCCAACCAATAGTTACCCAAAGCGCAGGTTACTACCTCAACTTGAGGATGAGGCATTAAAGCCCACACTACCAGCATAGGATGCGGCTGACCGGCCACCTCATGGCCGAGACAAAGTGGCGTATCAGCCCGAACACCAGCCCGCACCCCGTCGCCAATCAAACAAAAACACCAAAACCCGGGGCTACACGCAGGACCTGCGAGACGTATTGGAAAACAAAGAAGGACAGACAAGATCAATCTGCGGATCATGGGGGCGCGCCCCAATGCATGATGATGACCGTCACGCTGGATATACTAAAAGCAAATCCGGCCAGGCTGAATACAATAGACCAGACTCATTTGAACTGCGTTGTGATGTAGCCCGGCATAGAGGCGCTGCACACCCCCTATGCTTCACTGATGAAGTAATGGATCATGAATTCCCAGAAGGGCTTAAACCCGTGAACATTGAATCATATGATGGTACAACAGACCCCGCGGTATGGATTGAAAATTTTCTCCTCCACATTCACATGGCCCGCGGTGATGATCTACATGCCATCAAGTACCTCCCACTAAAACTCAAAGGACCGGCTCGGCATAGGCTGAATAGCCTGCCGGCAAACTCCATTGGCAGTTGGGAGAACTTGGAAGACGCATTCCTTGACAACTTCCAGGGCACTTATGTGCGACCACCAGATGCTAATGACTTAAGTCACATAACCCAACAGCCCGGAGAGTCAGCCAGGAAATTCTGGACTCGGTTCCTAACTAAAAAGAACCAAATTGTCGACTGTCCGGATGCCGAAGCCTTAGCGGCCTTTAAGCATAACATCCGCAATGAGTGGCTCGCCCGAGACCTCGGCCAAGAGAAGCCAAAGTCCATGGCAGCCATCACGACACTCATGACCCGCTTTTGTGCGGGCGAGGACAGCTGGCTGGCTCGTAGAAACAACACATCAAGAAATCCTAGCACTTCAGATCCCAGAGATAGCAACAGCAAGCCACAACGCAACAGGCACAAGCGTCGCAACAATGGCGACAACGCCGAAGACACGGCAGTCAATGCCGGATTCAGTGGCTCTAAGTCCGGTCAGCGGAAAAAGCCATTCAAAAGAAACAATCCAGGCCCGTCCAGTTTGGACCGCATACTCGATCGCTCATGTCAAATTCACGGCACCCCCGATAAGCAGCCAACCACACCAACAGATAATGCTGGGTGTTCAAACAGGCCGGCAAGTGGAATGCCGAAAACAAGGAAAAGGGGCTGCATAGCGACGACGACGAGGAGCCCCGGTCGCCGAACACAGGAGGACAGGAGAAATTTCCTCCCCAAGTGCAAATGGCGAACATGATATACACAACCCATATTCCCAAGCGGGGACGGAAGCGTGCACTAAGGGACGTCTATGCGATGGAGCCAGTCGCCCCAAAGTTCAACCCATGGTCTTCTTGTCCGATCACTTTCGATCGCAGGGACCATCCTACCAGTATCCCTCATGGCGGTTCTGCTGCATAGGTCCTTGACCCCATCATTGACGTATTCCACCTCACACGAGTCCTTATGGACGGTGGTAACAGCCTGAACCTGCTCTATCAGGATACAGTGCAAAATGGGCATCGACCCCTCAAGGATCAAACCCACAAAAACCACATTTAAAGGTGTCATACCAGGTGTAGAGGCCTGTTGCACGGGCTCAATCACACTGGAAGTGGTCTTCGGATCTCCGGACAACTTCCGAAGCGAAGATTTAATCTTCAATATCGTCCCCTTCCGCAGTGGCTATCACGCGCTGCTCGAACGAACCGCATTTGCCAAATTCAATGCGGTACTGCATTATGCATACCTCAAGCTCAAAATGCCAGGACCTCGCGGGTTTATAACAGTTAATGGAAACAAAGAGCGCTCGCTCCGTATGGAGGAGCACACTGCGGCCCTCGCAACAGAAGTACAAAGAAGCCTTCTTAGGCAGACTGCCAATTTGGTGATAAAGCCCCCGGACACTGTCAAACGAGTCCGGAGTACCCTGCAACAGGATCGTCCGGCACGTCCAGCTCGCCTAGCAATTCGGCCTTCGTCCTAGTCCCAGTCAAGCGGCAAAATTTGTGCCGTGCGTACATAATTACACACTCAAAATACCATGGGCATAGGCGGAGGCACGGCTACGACATGGTCCACAATGCGGCTCAACCGCCCAAGATCTGTGTATCTTTACACCTTTTCTTTTCAGGTCCCTATTTTCGGGAGGCTCCTCCGATAGTCCGACTATCGGACCCATAACGGGATGGAAACACCAAGGAGACAAGAAGCTTTGGCGTACAAGGGAATACCCAGGTGGTCTCTGACATCGATCGCCATACCTGTTTTACATACCCACACGCAGCTCGCTCTTGGTTAAGGACATGTCAAATAGTCCTATTTGTCTTATCGCACCACCTGTACACATACGCCTTGACGTATTACTCAAATAACAACGGAAAATAATGTACAACGTTAGCTTACTATTAGATTTCTTTATCTTTTTTCCTTTACTACTTATTTATTACAAATTGCACCCGTACATTTTGGTACGCCCAGCTCGCTAGGGGCTTTAGGGTACCAGGCAAGAAAAGTCCAAACACTTTCGACAGTGCGGCACCCCGAACTTATAGCATTATATGCATCAGCTCTGAATCATGTCTTGGGTCAATAGTTGGGTTTGCCTGGCTCCCATGTTTTGGTGCCTTACGTTCCGCTATATCAGCTAAGGTAGCATAGGGAGAAGTACTGCGATTGTGTCCCGGTTCTTCCGGAGGAGCACCTCAGTAGAGAAAGCCGAAAACTGACTGTCATGATGCGGCGAGAGCTGGTCGCTGTTCGAGAGGTATCAAATCCTTAAAGATTTTTCTCCGCTTGGAGCGAGGAATCGGCCTTGTCCGATTTAGGCGTGTATAGCGCCCCAAGTTCGGCCTTCCGAATACTAGGGGTTCGCCAAAATTTAAAATTGTATACTTCTATGGCTAAGTGAGAGTGATAAAGTTGTATAGTCCGATTGCCTTGTTCGCTGCGCTAAACACCTCCTTAAAGGACCAAAAAAATGGATAAAGAGTGTTTAGATTTACCCCGAACACCCCAGTACTAGTTACATGGGGGCAGAAGCCCACGACTGGCCAACTCTCAGACTTTATAAAGCGGCCGCACAGAAGGTAATATTTTAAATCAACAAGCGTTATATAGAACACATGAACTTATTTTCATATTACAGGATCACATGAGTACATTCATTCAAATACTACATCCTTAGCACATTCCTCCGCCACAAGGCGGGCACCCTTCAAGACACTGTCATAATACTTTTCAGTGCGGCGATGCTCCTTGCCCTCCGGTGGCCCCTCCGTCACCAGCTTCTCGGCATCCTTCTTCACCTAGTGCACTTTTGCACGGGATACCTGTCGTTCCAAGTAAATTTGTATGTGCCAAACTCCAAACCTTCAAATGAAATTCTGTTTTGTATGCACGAATAGCTCATGTTTCAACTAGGGCTGTATGTATCTTCCATGCTAGGTGGGTTATTCTCAAGAGGAGTGGACTCCGCTCCTCATTCACGAGAAAATGGTCGGTAACCGGGATGCCCGGTCCCATGATCGAAAAGATCAAATCAAATCGAAATAATTAAACAAAACTCCCCCAGGTCTGTTGCTAGTTGGAGGCACCCGTTGTTTTGGGCAAGCCATGGATTGATGCTTGTTGGTGGGGGGGGGTATAAACTTTACCATTCTGTTTGGGAACTGCCAATTATGTGTGTAGCACGGAAGATATCGAGATCTCAAAGTTGTTGCATTGGCAGTGAAAGTATACCGCTCAAAATATTGTTCCTCTCTATTTTAAAATCGAGCTCTGGCACCTCTACAAATCCCTACTTCCCTCAGCGAAGGGCCTATCTATTTACTTTTATGTTGAGTCATCACCTTCTTATTAAAAAGCACCCGCTGGAGAGCACGCTGTCATTTGCATGCATTACTATTAGTTTATATTGGGTATGACTTGACTGGATCTCTTTACCATGAATTACAATGTTTAGTCAGTCCTTGATCTTTAAAGGTGCTCTGCATTTATGTTTTGCGGTTTCAGAAAGGGCTAGCGAGATACCATCTTGTTATATCATATTATGATTGTTTTGAGAAAGTGTTGTTATCCGAGTTTTATTATTATTGCTCGCTAGTTGATTATGCCATTGATATGAGTAAACATGAGACCTAAGTGTTATTGTGAATATGGTTAGTTCATAATCTTTGCTGAAAACCTGAATGCTGGCTTTACATATTTAAAACAACAAGAGCAAACAGAGTTTGTAAAAGTTTTTCTTTATCACTTTCAGTTTGTCAACTGAATTGCTTAAGGACAAGCAAATGTTTAAGCTTGGGGGAGTTGATACGTCTCCAACGTATCTACTTTTCCAAACACATTTGCCCTTGTTTTGGACTCTAACTTGCATGATTTGAATGAAACTAACCCGGACTAACGCTGTTTTCAGCAGAACTGCCATGGTGTTATTTATTGTGCAGAAAACAAAAGTTCTCGGATTGACCTGAAAATCCATGGAGATAATATTTGGAAAATATAAAAAAATACTGGTGAAAGAATCAAGACCAGGGGGCACACACCCTATCCACGAGGGTGGGAGGCGCGCCCCCTCCCCCTGGGCGCGCCCCCCTGCCTCGTGGGCCCCCTGGAGCTCCACCGACCTCAACTCCAACTCTATATATTCCGTTTCGCGAAGAAAAAAATCAGAGAGAAAGTTTCATCGTGTTTTACGATACAGAGCCGCCTCCAAGCCCTAATATCTCTCGGGAGGGCTGATCTGGAGTCCGTTCGGGGCTCCGGAGAGGGGGATTCGTCGATGTCGTCATCATCAACCATCCTCCATCACCAATTTCATGATGCTCACCGCCGTGTGTGAGTAATTCCATCGTAGGCTTGCTGAGCGGTGATGGGTTGGATGAGATTTACCATGTAATCAAGTTAGTTTTGTTAGGGTTTGATCCCTAGTATCCACTATGTTTTGAGATTGATGTTGTTATGACTTTGCTATGCTTAATGCTTGTCACTAGGGCCCGAGTGCCATGTTTTCAGATCTGAACCTATTATGTTTTCATGAATATATGTGAGTTCTTGATCCTATCTTGCAAGTCTATAGTCACCTATTATGTATTATGATCCGACAACCCCAAAGTGACAATAATCGGGATACTTCTCGGTGATGAACGTAGTTTGAGGAGTTCATGTATTCACTAAGTGCTTATGCTTTGGTCCGGTTCTCTATTAAAATGAGGCCTTAATATCCCTTAGTTTCCACTAGGACCCCGCTGCCACGGGAGGGTAGGACAAAAGATGTCACACAAGTTCTTTTCCAGAAGCATGTATGACTATATTCGGAATACATGTCTACATTACATTGGTGAACTGGAGCTAGTTCTGTGTCACCCTATGTTATAACTATTACATGAGGAATCACATCCGACATAATTATCCATTACTGATCCAATGCCTATGAGCTTTTCACATATTGTGCTTTGCTTATTTACTTTTCCGTTGCTACTGTTACAATTACTACAAAATTGCTACTATTACTTTTGCCACGGTTACCATTACTTCCATACTACTTTGCTACTAAATACTTTGCTGCAGATACTAAGTTATCCAGGTGTGGTTGAATTGACAACTCAACTGCTAATACTTCAGAATATTCTTTGGCTCCCCTTGTGTCGAATCAATAAATTTGGGTTGAATACTCTACCCTCGAAAACTGTTGCGATCCCCTATACTTGTGGGTTATCACCAAGCCAGGTGATTGGGAGAAGTGCACCGTATCCCACGGCCAATTGGTGAAGTTGCAGACCTAGGGGTTTCTTCCACCTGCATATCTTGTCCCTGTTCGAGCCGGATTAGCCACCTTTGACGGCGGGGAGCAAGCGGAGAGTTTTCCCAACCCATCCCCGGGGAGCGAGTGTGCCTTGTCCCTTACTTGCTAAGGGGCATCGTATTTCCAATCCATCCGTTCCTCCGCGGGCTCCTAGAGTATTATGGCCTCGAACTGCACAACTTTACCCCTGCCTCCATCCTGCACATCGCAGGTTATGTTGTCCTTTGTGAGTTATTTCTGGGTTGCGAAGCTCATTTCGAGCTATGGAAGAGGCTATTCTGCCTTGTCCCTCGCAATCAGGAGGGATCAATATTCCAAATGGGCGGAGCCGAAATATGGCGCATCGCCGGGATCGGATACTTGTCCGGCACTCCAAAGAAGACATCCGAAGATTGGCCTTCTGAGTGGTTTTATATAGAGGACGTCTCCCTTCCTGAGCCTATCAGAATGGGTCTTCCTGAGTTCACAAATTCCCCATTGAAGAAACACCATAGCTGGCGTCCTCAGAGCCCCAAAGAGGAAGATAGCTGAGAGGTCCTTCAATTGATGGGCAGGATAAAAACGCTTGCCAAATATGGATTGACAATAATCGAGGTTATGTCAGTATGCATAATGCGGGGGGTGCAGCCGCTCCAGTATCGCGGGCATCCCATGTGGCACTTCAACGGAGAAGATGATGCCACCCGCTGCGGTCGGAAAGGTCCGGACTCCACCGCCGCTTTGGCGAAAATACTGTCCGATTTATACAAAGGAGAAGAAGAGGAGTTCATCTGCATTAAGCCACGGGATGGATTTGCCATGTACAACCCCCCTAGCTGGGTGAGATGCTGTCTTTTACTCAACTCTATTCATTCCCGCAGTCCTTCATCACAACTATTTACCTCGCTAGTCCATAACAGGAAATGCGGAAAGCTATGAGGGAGGTCCACAGCCCGCCTCCACATCTAAAGGACCACAACCGGGCCCTCGACCTCGGACTCGAAGAAGATCCGGACATATTTGTGGAGCTCAGCGACTGGGTGTTCTACCAGGCGAGTTGTGACGGCACCTTGGTGGCCATCACTGCCGACTATCCCGGCCTCCTCCCTACATCACATGTAAGTAAAATAGGAAACCTATCTTCCGAAAAGGATTCACTCTTTCCACCTTACCCATCACGCATGTATTATGCTATAAAGGGAAGGCCATCGGCGCGCCATGCCGAACCCGCGTCGACTCACCAACAAGGGGCGCCCAAACCGGGTAGGCTTCCAAAAAGGAAAGCAAGGAGAGACATGGCCGAGCCGCCATCAAAGAGGTATGGTTTAAAACATGCTCCGTGATTGTTATCTTAAAATAAAACAACATCTGTTGTGTCCTGGCAGAAAGAATATTCGCCGGACTGTATCTAGGGATCCTGCCCGTCACGCCTCTACCAGCCGGATTCCAGAACCGGCCTCGAGGGTGGAGGCTAACGTGAGGATGACACCAGACGGTCCTCCTACAGAGGATTCAAATAGAATATCCGCTACAAATTCCGAGGTGGAGAGCACTATGAATCTTCGCCATCGGCGGGCCACACTCCGTGATCCTAGTTTTTCCGAGGAGGCTTTCAATGCCTTCAACTCGGGAGACTCGTATATCCGAGCTGCCCAAGATGGGCCTGCTAGAGCCACATACCAGTATTTAAGCGGGTAAGCAAAATCTGATAATTATGTATATCAGTAGCCCCTGAGACTTGAAACAGTTGGTACAACTGATTTAAGGATCATTGTATGAATAGGTTCTTACAGAGAAGAATACCCATTTGTCTCAAGAGCTGGATAAGTGTAAAGCCCAGCTAAGGGTCACAGCTGCCGAAATGGAGGAATCCAAGAAGGCCTCATCTGGTAATATTTCTCTCGATCGAGAAAAAAACGTAATATCGTGTTCCATTGAGTGTTCGGCATGTTGCAGATCTAACAATAGATTCCGCAGGCAATCCTGGAGTGAATCCAGAGATCCTACAAGAGGATGAACAAAGAGCTCTACGATAACTAGAGGCTGGCGAGCGTGTACTTACACGGGTCCGGCGAGAGAAAAACGATCTCCAGGATGCCAATACCCGGCTGGGCGTAGAATTGAAAGATGTTCGGGCCCAACTAGCTAACTCTGTGAAGGAGAATAGAAGGCTTCAATGCGGCATTTTTAGTATGTGCTCAAACGAACCTTTATATAGTTCGGCGAAGAAACGGGCTAACAGAGTTATGTCTGTAGGTATACTGACTGGTCATCCCAAAGAGGAGATGCACGGATTCTCAGGCGATCTTCTGCAAGAGCTTTCACAACTGCACAAACAAGTTCGACGGGTGAAGCAGGGTGTCGCCAAAGCCATGTGGCCATCCGCCTCCCTGCCAGGAAGCATAGGGGAGCTTGTACAGCTGCTCAAGGGAGCATGGCGGCACTTCCGATTATGGAAGGTATCTGCCTATCGATGATACGTCTCCAACGTATCTATAATTTTTGATTGTTCCATGCTATTATATTACCCCTTTTGGATGTTTATGAGCTTTATTTTACACATTTATATCATTTTTGGGACTAACCTACTAACCGGAGGCCCAGTCCGTATTGCTCCTATTTCAGTATTTCGAAGAAAAGGAATATCAAACGGAGTCCAAACGGAATGAAACCTTCGGGAGCGTGATTTTTGGAACGATCGTGATCCAGATGACTTGGAGTGCAAGTCAAGAAGCAGCCAAGGCTCCCACGAGATAGGAGGGCGCCACCCCCTATAGGGCGCGCCCCCTGTCTCGTGGGCCCTCAGGCATCCACCGACGTACTTCTTCCTCCTATATAAGCCTACGTACCCCAAAAACATCCAGGGAGCAGACGAAACACAATTTCCACCACCGTAACCTTCTGTATTCGCGAGATCCCATCTTGGAGCCTCCGTCGGCGCTCCACCGGAGGGGGAATCGACCACGGAGGGCTTCTACATCAACATCCTTGCCCCTCCGATGAGTTGTGAGTAGTTTACCACAGACCTACGGGTCCATAGTTATTAGCTAGATGGCTTCTTCTCTCTTTTTGGATATCAATACAATGTTCTCCCCCTCTCTTGTGGAGATCTATTTGATGTAAACTCTTTTTGCGGTGTATTTGTCGAGATCCGATGAATTGTGGGTTTATGATCAAGTTTATCTATGAATAATGTTTGAATCTTCTCTGAATTCTTTTATGTATGATTGAGTTATCTTTGCAAGTCTCTTCGAATTATCAGTTTGGTTTGGCCTACTAGATTGATCTTTCTTGCAATGGGAGAAGTGCTTAGCTTTGGGTTCAATCTTGCGGTGTCCTTCCCTAGTGACGGAAAGGGTTGCAAGGCACGTATTGTATTGTTACCATTGAGGATAACAAGATGGGGTTTATATCATATTGCTTGAGTTTATCCCTCTACATCATGTCATCTTGCTTAATGCGTTACTCTGTTCTTATGAACTTAATACTCTAGATGCAGGCAGGAGTCGGTCGATGTGTGGAGTAATAGTAGTAGATGCAGGCAGGAGTCGGTCTACTTGTCATGGACGTGATGCCTATATACATGATCATGCCTAGATAATCTCATAATTATTCACTTTTCTATCAGTTGCTCGACAGTAATTTGTTCACCCAACGTAATACTTATGCTATCTTGAGAGAAGCCACTAGTGAAACCTATGGCCCCCGGGTCTATCTCTTATCATATTTGCTTCCAAATTACCTTTATTTGCATCTTTACTTTTTGCATCTATATTATAAAATACCAAAAGTATATTTATCTTATCATACTATCTTTATTAGATCTCACTTTCGCAAGTGGCCGTGAAGGGATTGACAACTGAGGGAGTCCTGGACTAGGGGGTGTCCGGGCAGCCGGACTATCAATATCCGCCGGACTCCCAGACTACGAAGATAGAAGATTGAAGACTCCGGCTCGTGTCCGGATGGTACTTTCCTTGGCGTGGAAGGCAAGCTTGGCAATACGGATATGTAGATCTCCTACCATTGTAACCGACTCTGTGTAACCCTAGCCTCCTCCGGTGTCTATATAAACCGGAGGGCTTTAGTCCGTAGGGACAACATACATTACAACAATCATACCATAGGCTAGCTTCTAGGGTTTAGCCTCCTTGATCTCGTGGTAGATCCACTCTTGTACTACCCATATCATCAATATTAATCAAGCAGACGAGGGTTTTACCTCCATCGAGAGGGCCCGAACACAGGTAAAAACATCGTGTCCTCGCCTCTTGTTACCATCCGCCTAGACGCACAGCCGGGACCCCTACCCGAGATCCACCGGTTTTGACACTGACATTGGTGCTTTCATTGACCTCTGTGTCATCACCGATAGGCTTGATGGCATCTTCAACCAGCAACGATGTCCGTATAGACTTTTCTCCCGGACAGATCTTCAGATTCGGCGGCTTCGCTGCGGGCCAATTCACTTGGCCATCTGGAGCAGATCAAAAGCTACGCCCCTGGCCGTCAGGTCAGATTCGGAAGCTTAAACTTCACGGCCGATGTCCGCAGAGACTTGATCTTCGACGGACTCGAGCCACGCCAAGCGCGCACAAGATCAGGATTTATGGGCACGATCTAGCTCGCCACCAACAGTGCCTTGGTGGCCGCACTCGGATCTCCTTCGGCCATTAGCCCGGAGCCGATCGCCCAGATCGAGGGCCGGTGGATAGACGCCGCCCCGGCGGCTTCAACATCCACGGCGATGGAGCCGAACACCAATCTTGTCCCTTGCGAAACTCATGAATCCGAGACACCGGACTCCTCGCCGGACTCCGAACCTCCCGCGCCCCTACCAATCAATCCAGATTGGGCGCCGGTTATGGAATTCACCGCCGCGGACATCTTCCAACACTCGCCTTTTGGCGATATCCTAAATTCACTAAAGCATCTCTCGCTATCAGGAGAGTCCTGGCCGGACTATGGCCAGGATGGTTGGGGTACGGACGACGAAGAAATTCAGAGCCCACCCACCACCCACTTTGTGGCCACTGTCGAGGATTTAACCGACATGCTAGACTTCGACTCCGACGACATCGACGCTATGGACGACGATGCAGGAGACGAACAAGAGCCAGCGCCTATAGGGCACTGGAAGACCACCTCGTCATACAACATATACATGGTGGACACCCCAAAAGACGGGGATGGCAAAGAAACAGCGGAGGTAGACTCCTTAAAGAAACAGCCCAAGCGCCAAGGCGTCGTGGCGCCGCCTAAATCCCGCCACAAAGAAGAATAGAGATTCCGCACAGAGATAACAACACCTCGTAGAGTGCCGAAGACAATTCCCTCCAAAGAAGACTCAGCGCAGGAGGATGTAGAAGCAAGCCCTCACGAGAGGGCGGCATTTAAGAGGTTGAGGATCATAACTATATGCCTCCCTCCAAGACGGCAAGCCTCAATGACGACTTAACTCGCTGTGCCCGAGGACCCCGTCCGAACAAGAGCTTTTTGCGAAGGCTCATCGCCACAAAGAAGAAGCTCAAGAAGGAAAAGGTAAGCTCAAAATAGCGGAAGACATGCTCGTAATAAGATGGAGCAAAGTACTCAAAACCGCAGGTAAATACGGCAATGGCCACCAATCAAGAGCTACCCGGCGTGGTCTGCTACAGACCGACGAGGAGGCCATAGAGCCTCCACCGTCAAATGGCCCAGCCAGTCCATCTACTGACCCAAAAAGAAGGCCCCAGGAAGCAAAGTAACATGTCAAGCGTCCGATGATAGCGGCACATACAAGTATTGTATGCCAAGACACCCACTATGTTTCACCGATGAGGTGCTGGACCATGAATTCCCAGCAGGGTTTAAACCCATGAACATAGTGGCCTACGATGGAACAACAGACCATGGAGTCTGGATAGAAGATTATATACTGCATATACACATGGCCAGAGGAGACGATCTCCACGCCATAAAATATCTACCCCTCAAGCTCAAAGGGCCGGCCCGTCATTGGCTCAAAAGCCTCCCAAAAAACACTGTTGGAAGTTGGGAAGAGCTCGAGGAAGCGTTTAGAGCGAATTTTCAAGGGACTTATGTCCGTCCTCCGGATGCAGACGATTTAAGTCATATAACTCAACAGCCCGGAGAGTCAGCATGAAATTCGGAACAGGTTTCTACCAAAAGAACCAAATAGTCGATTGTCCGCACGCCAAGCCTTAGCAGCTTTCAAGCACAATGTCCGAGACGAATGGTTGCCAGCACCTCGGTCAAGAGAAACCGAGGACAATGTCCGCACTAACAAGCCTCATGACCCGCTTCATGCGGGAGAGGATAGCTGGCTAGCAAGAAGCAGCACCAACGACCCAAGTACATCCGAGATAAGAGATGGAACGGAAAATCATGGCGCAGAAAAGAGCAGCGCCGAATAAAGAGAAAAGCCCAAAGAGCACGACGACCAACGCCGGATTCAAAAGCTCGCGCCCAATAACAAAACACAGCCTCTTAAGGATGACAAAGGATTTAATTGTCCAACTTAAACAAAATTTTGGGTCGGATATGTCAAATCCACAAGACTTCTAAGGCTCGCAAATCACACCCACAGGATTGTTGGGTTTTAAACAGTCCAAACGACTAAATGCCGAACACAAGGGGCTCGACGCGTCAGCGAAGAAGATAACCCCACAAAGGGGCACCGAAAACAAAAGACTTTCCCATAAGGGGTCAAAGCAAGAAACTCACTTCATGTGATAACACGGAAAAATAGTGCGGCACTTTCTAAAAGAGCTTCAAGACGGTCCAACCCAAGAGTCAGAGAGATTGGATATCAAAACCAATCACTTTCGACCACTTGGACTATTCCAGAAGCGTTTGAAATGCGGGACGGACTCCCCTGATATTGAATCCCATAATAGACGGTTACAATTCACTAACGTCCTAATGGACGGAGGCAGTGACTTAAACCTGATATATTCAAACACAATCCGTAGGATGGGGATAGACCCTACCAAAATTCGACACAGCCGCACTTCCTTCAAAGGAGTGATGCCAGGCCCTTACGCCAAGTGCACAGGCTCTATATTACTAGAAGTCTTGTTCAAATCGCCGAACAATTTTCGACGCGAAAAATTAATTTTTCATATCGTCCCATTTCAAAGTGAATATCAAGCACTCTTGGGACGAAAGGCTTTTGTCCGCTTTAACGCCATACCGCATTACGCGTCTCTTACACTCAAGATGCCCGGTCCGCGTGGCGCCATTTTAGTGCGAGGGTCACTTAAGGACCCCGGACTCGGATAGACGAATCCGCCTCAAGAAAGTTAGGGCTCCCTAGCCGCATACCCCTTCACAGGGCTGCGGCAAGACAAACAATCGCGTTTCATATAAACCTTGCTTTAATTATTTATATTTCTTATTTTACATATTTTTCGCATCTAACTGTTTCTAAAACTAAACGCTCCTCTCTTTCTACAGATGAACAACGTGCATACCCGTCCAGATAACGGCACAACGGAGACACAGCGCAGACGCAAGAGGGACCCGCTGCAAGGATTCTTTTCAGATTAAGACCTGCGTAGACCTTTTTTACCGCTCTCGTTGTTACTCTCCTTGGTTTCTTCCTATAGCCAAAGCGAGCTCGACGCTTTGGCATCGGCCGTCGAAGACCATGCCCGCACTCGACACTAGGGGCTTAGGGCATCGTTCGCCCATTATTATAAAGACCGAACACCTTAGGGAGTGTTCGCGCCTCGAGTTAGGCATTATATGCATCAGCTCGAATCATGTCTTTGGTCAAATGTTGGGTTTGCCCGCCCTCGTGTTTTGCTGCCTTACGTTTAGATCATCGGCTAACGCGACACTAGGAGAACTATCGCGATTGTGCCCCAGTTAATTTGGGCGAGCACCTCAAGAGAGAAAGCCGAAAACCGATCATCATGATACAACGAGAGTCCGTCAACCACTCGATCGACTATCGGAATGTTTAGAATTTCGCTTTGACGAAGGACCGCTTTCGTCAGTACACATACGCACTCGAATCCGGAGATGTGCGGTGCCACCAGGGGCTATATCGTAGCCCCACCCTCGAGCTCCACTTGCTAAGTGAAAGTGATAAAGCATTATAGTCCGGATTGCCTAGTTCGCTACGCTACCACCTCCTTAAACAGGACCGAGACGTCGGATTAAGTGTGAAAACGCGCCATTTTTGCGAACACCCCCGCACCCTGTGCGTGGGGGCTGAAGCCGAAGACTGCAATCTTTCAAGTTATACAAAAGTATACGTAAACGGCCGCATAGGAGAAGTTTTACTACTTGGACGCACAAGTATAAAAAGAGTTATAACATAATCATCGATTTACAATCTAATGCGCTCATTTGAACGTTACATTCTTCGAGCACTGCGACTCTATTATACGAGCGCCACGCATAACTTCCCCGAAGTAGTGCTCGACAGGGAGCCGGCTTTCATCCGAACCCTGGGCGGCAACAGCGGTGGAATCCATCTCCGGACAATGCACCTTCACACGGGCAAGAGCCATCCGTGCGCCCTCGATGCAGGCCGACCGCTTCATGTCCTTTATATGCGGCACCGCTCCAAGGAATTGCTGCAGTAAGCCAAAGTAGCTCGTCGCCTTGGACCTTTGTGGCCAGACATGGGCCATGATGTCAGCCATGGCAAGTCCGGACAATCTATTTAGCTCGGCCCATTCGGCCAACCGGTCTGTCAACGGAAGGGAGCGATCTGGGCTGTGGAATTGAGACCAATATAGCTCTTCCGTCTCGTGATCCCCCTGGCTCAAATTGAGCATACTTTGCATCCATAAACCGGCGACGCGGCAGAATAGGCTTGCCAGCCACGATCTCTCCGGCCTGGCGCAGTTCCTCCTTCATAGCCTGCATTGCAGAGCGGGCATCCTTGGCTTCGGCGGTGGCCTTCTTCAGGTCTTCCCGCTCCGATAAGCGCTCCTTTTCAAGAGCCTCATAGCGGTCGACAAGATCCTTACCTTCATGGCCAATTGCCACCTCCGCCTCGCTAGGCAAGGCGCAGCCTTTTCGGCTTTCAACTCTTCGCCGCCTTCGAGGCAGCCGCGTCACTCCTTCGGCCTGCTCCTTAGCTCGAGCAAGTTCGCCCGAGGCTCTCCACAGCAGAGAGCACCGCCTGCATAACATCATACAACTTATCGAGAGGAGGGCTTCACCCCTTAAATAAAGCAATCATGGAGAATTTATTTACCTTGCGACTCGTCAAGTCGCCGGGTTGACAAGCGTGATATCAAGATCCGCCATGTCAAGTTGCCGACTTAATTTGGCAAACTCATTAGTCCGCTGGCCTCGACTATCCACCACCGCATAAGGACGGCGGTATTCATTACATGAGATTTCGAGATTTGATCCTCGCACGCCGTCGCTTCCGACAACCTACCGAGTCTCGGGGCTACTATCTATACAGGCGATTTTATGTGCAAAACTGTTAAAAGACAAAAGGATGCGCTGCTTTTGCATACCTCAAATCCCGCCAAAGAAACTCATGGCGGCATTATAATCCGCTCTCGGCGGACGAAATCCTTCCAATCACCATATGCATTAACGCACGGTGATCTTCTCAAATGGACGCCTCTCAAGCAGATTCTTCGCTTCTCCAGGCGGACACTAGTAGGTGCCGAACACTCGCCCTCCGGACTCGGGATACCCTCCGTGATGACACTTCGGGTTCGCCGCCTCATCTGGCGGCGCCATGGATGGAGGCGTATCGCTTCCATCATCTCCTAAGAAGGTCCCGAAGATGAACTCATCTCGAGAAGGCTGCAGATCCGAACTGCAATATAAATATTTCGTTAGCTATGTAAGCACAAATGAAGGTATTTCCTTACTAATTAATTCCCTCTTTCATACTCACGGCTCGCTGGAGGGCCGATCCTTTGGTGATGATTGTGCGTCCGGATCCTTTCCGGGCGCCGGACCCCCCGGGGAAAATCTCTTCCCACGCTTAGGGGCTTTGGCCTCCGGATCTCCGGAGGCGGTCCTCTTCTCCCCCTGAAGGGAGGGGTTCTTGTTTTCCCCCTCTTCAGTCGCCCCTTTGGGCGAAATATTAGCTCCTCTATTTTCCCCGTCGCCCCCTTTTGTGGGGGCAACCTCCAACATTCTGACCAGCACGGGCTCCAGTCCGGTCTATGGGAGGGGGGCCGGACACCTTATCAGCCTTGATCGCGCCACCCATTCCTATAAAGAACAAAGGGTCAGGAGGCGAACTCTAGAAAGGCACGTAAACAGAATGTCCGGACTCTAAGCTACTTACCCGAGTATCCGGCGATCGCGCTTAGACCGCATCTCGGCTAAATCGGACGCGCCACCGCGGTCCAAGAACAACTTGTACATCTCCACGGGTGTCGCACCCATGAAGTGTTGGAGAATCCGAGGTCCCTCCGGTTGAACTCCCATAGACGGAGAGGACGGCGCACAGGCAGGAGATGCCCGATTAGCATAACCTGCATCACCTTGATCAGTCGATCTCCTCGCTTGAGATCTCGAATCCGCCCTGCAGTGAGGGCACGCCTTCTGACGGCCCCCAGTTGAGCCCTTGGTTGACCCACGACATCGGTTGGCGTGGTGGTCCCGGCGGAATGAGGGCGGCGGCTTTTACTCGCTGCCCTTGGAGCAGCGATATAGAACCACTCCTGCTGCCACAGTCCGAGTTCCTCTTGAAGGAACCTCGTGCCACGGGCATCGACCTTCTTGCTTATGGTCGCCTGCCCAAGACTCCTTGACGCCCCGACCATCTTCGCTCCACTTGAAGGTCTTCACCATAGGCCAAGTGGGGATGACGCGAGGAAGGCTTCAGAGATTTATAATGAATGCGGAGATATGGAGGATGGACTCCGGAGCCAAGTCGTGGAAGTCCAGCCCGTAGTAGAACAGGAGCCCTCTCACGAAGGGATCCGTCGGGAAGCCTAAACCCCGGCGGAGGTGGGATACGAAAACGACGTATTCACCGGGCTCGGGGGCTGGCACAGCCTGCCCTTGGGCAGGCAACCTGTGCGAAACCTCGTAGGCCAGGTACTTGGCCTCACGCAACTTCAATATGTCCTCCTCCGTGATGGAGGAGGGCATCCACCGGCCCTGGAGGTTGGAGCCAGACATGATTGAGGATCCGAAGCGCTCGAATCTAAGGCTCTGGGTGTTGGAACTGGGAGCGGGGAAAAGATTCGATGCGAGATTGAAGAACAAGGGCGAGCCTTGGTCCTCTTATAAAGGGAAGAAATACCAAGGGCCGCCTCGTGACCGCTTGGGATTCCCTTCGATAGAGGAGGCGTGGCGACGGAACGGTTGGGTTACCCACGCACGTATTGATGAGAATCCCGGAATAAGGGGAACACAATCTCGCTCGACAAGACGTGCCAAGAAACCGCCGCTAAACGTCTGAGGTGGTATAGTAAAAAACGATTCAAACAAAGGCTTGGTTGCGGTGTGATGACACGCCGCCTAATACGTCAGCAGATTGAGCTAAGTGTACATTTTATTCTCTCTACGGTGGAATGTGGAATTTATTTTGCAGAGCCGGACACTATCCTGGTCTTCATTATCTTCTCTGGATTATTCAAGGGAGGAACCCGCCTTGCAATGCCGAACATTATGCACGCCGGACTTATCGTCATTGAAGACTGGTTCAGGGGCTACTGAGGGAGTCCTGGACTAGGGGGTGTCCGGGCAGCCGGACTATCAATATCCGCCAGACTCACAGACTACGAAGATAGAAGATTGAAGACTCCGGCTCGTGTCCGGATGGTACTTTCCTTGGCGTGGAAGGCAAGCTTGGCAATACAGATATGTAGATCTCCTACCATTGTAACCGACTCTGTGTAACCCTAGCCTCCTCCGGTGTCTATATAAACCGAAGGGATTTAGTCCGTAGGACAACATACATTACAACAATCATTCCATAGGCTAGCTTCTAGGGTTTAGCCTCCTTGATCTCGTGGTAGATCCACTCTTGTACTACCCATATCATAAATTTTAATCAAGCAGGACGTAGGGTTTTACCTCCATCGAGAGGGCCCGAACCTGGGTAAAAACATCGTGTCCCTCGTCTCTTGTTACCATCCGCCTAGACGCACAGTTCGGGACCCCCTACCCGAGATCCGCCGGTTTTGACACCGACAACAACCCCTTTATTGCGTTGGTTGCGAGTTCTTTGTTTGTTTATGTAGGTGCGTGGGACTTTTGAGGAGCCTCCTACTAGATTGATACCTTGGTTCTCAAAAACTGAGGGAAATACTTACGCTACTATTGCTGCATCACCCTCTCCTCTTCGAGGAAAACCAACGCAAGCTCAAGACGTAGCAAGAAGGATTTCTGGCGCCGTTGCCGTGGAGATCTTCGCTCAAGTCAAGACATACCAAGTACCCATCACAAACCCATCTCCCTCGCATTTACATTATTTGCCATTTGCCTCTCGTTTTCCTCTCCCCCACTTCACCCTTGCGTTTTATTCGCCCTCTCTTTCCCAATCTCCTCCTCTCTCTTTCGCTCGCTTTCTTTCTCCTTGCTTTTGTTTGCCATTATGTCTGAAATTGGGGAGATTATCGTCGATATGGACAACCATGATAACATGGAAAATTCTGATGCTCCGGCTAAAGAACCCCCTATCTTGCATACTAAAAAGTTTTGAATCGGTAGTGGTAACATCATTGGAAAAGGTGTTATTCAAGATTTCTTTACTTGTGCCGGTGCTTTACCTTCCATGGGTGGTTCTATTCTTCATAAAACTAGTAGTCTTGTGGATGCCTTTGCTATGCTAGTAGTTGAGCTTGAAAGACAATTTATGCATATGCATCCTTGCATAGAAAGAATTTTTCTAGAATTTTCCAATATTTAGCATTCTTCTGTTAAACGCGTTGTTACTATCTTTTTGGCTCATGGGTTTAGAATTATCATAAGAGAGGCCAAATAAATCTTTGCGCACTATAGGGTGGACGTCGGTCGTCCTCCCATAGAGGCAATCCTTTATGATCAAGAGGAATTTAGGCGTTTTCAATCTTCGGACTATGTTGCTTTCAATGAAAACCTTAGAAAAAAGGTTCCTACCAATGTCTTGGTTAATTGCATTAACGAGCTTAATAATGATTTTGCCCTTCGAAAAAATGAGCTAGGATACTCTCTTGAGTATAGGCTCACAAGATTTTGCCAAAATAATGCTTTTAGTGATGAAATAGTTGTGCACTATGAAGGGCCAATGGAGGAACCCGTTCCTCCTGAGATTGATCTTGGGGACTTTTGTTCCGCTAAATTTAGCCCGTTTGATTACTTTGGCTTGCCTCAAAGAAAACTTGCTGCCGAACGTAGATAATATGAGATGAGTTTTCAAGATCTATCTTATTATTATGGCACTACTTAGATCTATCTTCGCTTTTATGCCTAGCTAGGGGCGTTAAACGATAGCGCTAGTTGGGAGGCAACCCAATTTTTTTTATGTTTTTTTGTTTTTGCTCCTGTTTAGTAACAAATCTTGCATCTACCTTCTATTTAGATGTGTTTTTATCTTTTAATTAGTGTTTGTGCCAAGTAGAACCTATAGGATAACCTATGATGATGGTTGATTTGATTCTGCTGAAAAACAGAAACTTTGCGCGCACGAATATAATTTTGTTAAATCACAGAAACGTGCTTTTGCGTTGATTCTTTTTTCTGCTGATCAATAAACAAATTTTCCAGGACTTCTATTTTGGTAGGATTTTTAAAGTTCCAGAAGTTTGCATTAGTTACAGATTGCTACAGACTATTCTGTTTTTGACAGATTCTGTTTTTCGTGTGTTATTTGCTTATTTCGATGCATCTATGGCTAGTAAAGTAGTTTATAAACCATAGAGAAGTGGAATACAGTAGGTTTAACACCAAAATAAATAAAGAATGAGTTCATTACAGTACCTTATGTGGTGGTTTTGTTTTCTTTCACTAACGGAGCTTATAAGATTTCATGTTGAGTTTTGTGTTGTGAAGTTTTCAAGTTTTGGGTAAAGCTTTTTATGGACTATGGAATAAGGAGTGGCAAGAGCCTAAGCTTGGGGATGCCCAAGGAACCCCAAGATATTCAAGAATAGCCAAAAGCCTAAGCTTGGGGATGCCCCGGGAAGGCATGCCCTCTTTCGTCTTCGTTCATTGGTAACTTTACTTGGAGCTATATTTTTATTCACCACATGATATGTGTTTTGCTTGGAGCGTCGTGTATTATATTAGTATTTGCTTTTTAGATTACCACAATCATCCTTGCTGTACACACCTTTTGGGAGAATCCTACTTGATTATAATTTGCTAGAATACTCTATGTGCTTCACTTATATCTTTTGAGCTTGATAGTTTTTGCTCTAGTGCTTCACTTATATTTTTTAGAGCACGGTGGTGTCTTAACTTTGAAGAAATTACTAGTCTCTCATGCTTCACTTATATCTTTTTCAGAGTCTTTTAGAACAGCATGGTATTTGCTATGGTTACAAAGTTGGTCCTAGAATGATGAGCATCCAAGTTGGGTATAATAAAAACTATCATAGGAAGAGAATTGGATGCTATGATACATTTGATGCTTGATAATTGTTTTGAGATATAAAGGTAGTAATGTTAGGGTCATGCTAGTGGTTAATTATGAAACTGAGAAATACTTTTGTTGAAGTTGGCAAGTCCCGTAGCATGCACGTATGGTAAAAGTTGTGTGACAAATTTGTTGCATGAGGTGCTCTTTTGATTGTCTTCCTTATGAGTGGCAGTCGGGGACGAGCGATGGTCTTTTTCTACCAATCTATCCCTCTTGGGGCATGCGTAGTAGTACTTTTCTTAGAGGGCTAAGTAGACTTTTGCAATAAGTATATGAGTTCTTTTTGACTAATGTGAGTCCATGGATATACGCACACTCATCCTTCCACTTTGCAAGCCTTTATTATTACCGCGCAACTTTCACCGGTATCATGAACCCTTTATTTACCTTCCTCAAAACAGCCACCATACCTACCTATTATGGCATTTCCATAGCCATTCCGAGATATATTGCCATGCAACTTTCCACCGTTCCGTTTATGACACGTTCCATCATTGTCATATTTCTCTTTGCATAATCAAGTAGTTGACATCGTATTTGTGGCAAGGCCACCTTCATAATTTTCATACATGTTGCTCTTGATTCATTGCATATCCCGGTACACCGCCGGAGGCATTCATATAGAGTCATATCTTGTTCTAGCTTTGAGTTGTAATTTTTGAGTTGTAAATCAATATAAGTGTGACGATCTTCATTATTAGAGCATTGTCCTAGTGAGGAAAGGATGATGAAGACTACGATTCCCCCACAAGTCGGGATGAGACTTCGGACTTTACAAACAAAAAAAGAGAGAAAGGTGAAAAAGAAAAAAAGGAAAGGCCAAAGAAAAAAAGAAAAAAAAGAAGAAAAGAAAAAAGGGAAAAAGAAAAAAATGAGAGAAAAAGAGAGAAGGGACAATACTACTATCTCTTTTTCCACACTTGTGCTTCAAAGTAGCACCATGATCTTCATGATAGAGAGTCTCCTATGTTTTTACTTTCATATACTAAGTGGGAATTTTTCATTATAGAACTTGGCTTGTATATTCCGATGATGGGCTTCCGCAAAATGCCCTAGGTCTTCGTGAGCAAGCGAGTTGTATGCACACCCACTTAGTTTCTTTTGTTGAGCTTTCATATATTTATAGATCTAGTGCATCTGTTGCATGGCAATCCCTACTCACTCACATTGATATCTATTAATGGGCATCTCCATAGCCCGTTAATATGCCTAGTTGATGTGAGACTATCTTCTCCCTTTTTGTCCTCACAACCACCACCATATACTACCATAGTGCTATGTCCATGGCTTGCGCTCATGTATTGCGTAAGAGTTGAAAAAGCTGAAGCGCGTTAAAAAGTATGAAACAATTGCTCGGCTCGTCATCGGGGTTGTGCATTATGGGTGTATTTTGTGTAATGAAAATGAAGCATGGCCTAACTATATGATTTTGTAGGGATAAGCTTTCTTTGGCTATACTATTTTGATAGGACATGATTATTTGTTATTATGCTTTGAAGCATTATTATTTTTATGTTTTATAAGCTTTTATTTTGAATCATTTGGATATGAACATTCATGCCAAAATAAAGAAAATTACATTGAGAATTATGCTAGGTAGCATTCCACATCAAAAATTTCTTATTTATCATTTACTTACTCGAGGACGAGCAGGAATTAAGCTTGGGGATGCTTGATACGTCTCCAACGTATCTATAATTTTTGATTGTTTCATGCTATTATATTACCCCTTTTGGATGTTTATGGGCTTTATTTTACACATTTATATAATTTCTGGGACTAACCTACTAACCGGAGGCCCAGCCCGTATTCCTGTTTTTTTTGCCTATTTCAGTATTTCGAAGAAAAGGAATATCAAATGGAGTCCAAACGGAATGAAACCTTTGGGAGCGTGATTTTTGGAACGAACGTGATCCAGAGGACTTGGAGTGCAAGTCAAGAAGCAGCCGAGGCTCCCATGAGATAGGAGGGCGCCCCCCCCCCTATAGGGTGCGCCCCGCTGTCTCGTGGGCCCCTCGGGCGTCCACCGACGTACTTCTTCCTCCTATATAAGCCTACGTACCCGGAAAACATCCAGGGAGCAGACGAAACACAATTTCCACCGTCGTAACCTTCTATATCTGCGAGATCCCATCTTGGAACCTTCGTCGGTGCTCCGCCGGAGGGGGTATCGACCACGGGGGCTTCTACATCAACATCCTTGAACCTCCGATGAGTTGTGAGTAGTTTACCACAGACCTACGGGTCCATAGTTATTAGCTAGATGGCTTCTTCTCTCTTTTTGGATCTCAATACAATGTTCTCCCCCTCTCTTGTGGAGATCTATTTGATGTAAACTCTTTTTGCGGTGTGTTTGTCGAGATCCGATGAATTGTGCGTTTATGATCAAGTTTATCTATGAATAATATTTGAATCTTCTCTGAATTCTTTTATGTATGATTGAGTTATCTTTGCAAGTGTCTTCGAATTATCAGTTTGGTTTGGCCTACTAGATTGATCTTTCTTGCCATGGGAGAAGTGCTTAGCTTTGGGTCCAATCTTGCGGTGTCCTTACCCAGGGACAGAAAGGGTTGCAAGGCACGTATTGTATTGTTGCCATCGAGGATAACAAGATGGGGTTTATATCATATTGCTTGAGTTTATCCCTCTACGTCATGTCATCTTGCTTATTGTGTTACTCTGTTCTTATGAACTTAATACTCTAGATGCAGGCAGGAGTCGGTCGATGTGTGGAGTAATAGTAGTAGATGCAGGCAGGAGTCGGTCTACTTGTCATGGACGTGATGCCTATATACATGATCATGCCTAGATAATCTCTTAATTATTCACTTTTCTATCAATTGCTCGACAGTAATTTGTTCACCCACCGTAATACTTATGCTATCTTGAGAGAAGCCACTAGTGAAACCTATGGCCCCCGGGTCTATCTCTTATCATATTTGCTTCCAATATACCTTTATTTGCATCTTTACTTTTTGCATCTATAATATAAAATACCAAAAAAATATTTATCTTATCATACTATCTTTATTATATCTCACTTTCGCAAGTGGCCGTGAAGGGATTGACAACCCCTTTATTGTGTTGGTTGCGAGTTCTTTGTTTGTTTGTGTAGGTGCGTGGGACTTTTGAGGAGCCTCCTACTGGATTGATACCTTGGTTCTCAAAAACTGAGGGAAATACTTACGCTACTATTGCTGCATCAATCTCTCCTCTTCGAGGAAAACCAACGCAAGCTCAAGACGTAGCAGTCGACAAGGTGCGAGGGAAGCTTGGGCCATGGTAAAAACACGGTATACCAAGCTCGATCCGAATCACATGGCCCGGGTCGGACCTGTAGGGTCAGATGGGAAAGAGATTCCCGTTAGTCTGGTATATGACCAGGTAGGATTAGCCGCAAAGTATTCCCAACAGGATTGTAGGTTAGACAGCCCGTTGGATGGCATAGAAGAAGAAGTAAGTGAGTCTAAGTGACTATGTAGTTCAATTGACATATTTTGTCCCTAGCCGGATTGCAAACCATTTTTCATGGCGGACCTTTTCTCTTCAGCTTCCGGACCCGGCAGTCTGGAGTGTTTCCGAATACCCGCTCAGTTATATAAACTGGGGTACGCATGGAAACCAGGCGTAGGGGTCATAATTGCTTGAACAGACAAGTACCCAACAAGCTATGTTATATTACATGGATGGTAAGAAACATCTTCTAGGGAGAATAGTTCCATTAAGGGTTCCTTTCCCTGGGTACGCATGCATTAATGTGCATGTCCGAACTGCGAGCAGAAATGCAGTATATGCAACATCTAGGGGTTTATATTTGTCGGCGTTCTGGGAACGAGGGTCCCCAGACTTGCCTGTCTGCGGCCTGCGGCGTGGCTCAAAGGAGGACCAGCACAGCCCATCTCCATCAACGCAAGCTCAAGACCCTCGCGAGGGGCCAAGCCTCGCGGGGCGGATGAAAAGGAGCTTCCTCAGGCACGGCCTCGTCAGGCTGGCTCATGAGGAGGCGGAGAGTTCAAGGAGGGGTACCTCGCGAGGTGCCCATGACGCAAGCCATGATTTACCAAGGGCGCCCGGTCGGGCGCCAGCCAGCAGATGTCCTCCTTTCCTCTTTGGTTCAAAGGGAGCAAGCGCAGGCGAGAGCATCAAGCAAAGGCATCCATTTCGGTGCAACAAGACCAAGACCAGCCCAACGGCCAGAAGGAAGTCATTGTGGAGCCCAAGCCGGCGTCATCACCAGAGCCTTTGACAGGCGAGGACCAACTTTAGTCAGGATAAGTGTACCCGCTGTTCCCCTTCAAAATGGCCAATTGTTGGCGCCCTTCCCGCTCAATATTTGGGGAGAGACCCAGGGCCTTTGCCTATAAATAGGACTAGCCACCCGCAAGGTAGAGGCATCGAGACCTGATCAAGAGAACAAGGATAGGAAGACACACAGAGAGAAAGAGAGAGAGGCGACTGAAGTCCTCCTAGCAGTTCATCCTCGCCAGCCAAGAACAGACCCTCGCGAGGTTGTTCTCCCTTTGTATTGTTCCTCATCAAGCCCAAGAGGCAATCCACCACACCACACACTGGAGTAGGGTATTACACCATAATGGTGGCCTGAACTAGTATAAATCTTGTGTCCCGTGTGTTGTTCAGTTTAGTAGTTTAGGTCCCAGCGATTCGGCGAGGTGCGAGACGGTAGGGGGTTGAACTCCGCACGCACCCCAGTGTTCGAACCTCAAGGGTCTGCCGGAACCCGAAATCCGACATTTGGCGCGCCAGGTAGGGGTGCGCCGGAATTTGCCTTCCGCCGTCTTGTTCTTCCCCAACCACCCCAACCATGTCTGACGCTCGTCGAGCTCGCGCCGGGCGCCGAGCCGCCCCCGCCTCCCATGTCGCCCAGACGGCTCCCGTCGGCGGGCGTCCACGTTGTTCCCCGTCGCCCGCCGTCAACACCGCCACCGGCCCGGCGGGGAACGGGCAGCAAGCATCCTCCCTGCATTCCCAAGTGACCTCTGGGGAGGAGCCGTGCAGCTTCTCCCCCACCCGCCCCATCGCGCCGGCTCCTTTGGTCGTCGCAGCCCTCCTGGGCGGCTCGCAGGCGCCGCCCTCCAGCCACCACGTCAAGACATTCGTCCGCTGGATCGGCGCCGCCTCCACGCGGCAGGGGGCTCCCTCGGGCCGGACGGGGCCGTCGGCCAGGCTGACCTTCGACTCTGAGTACCACCCCACCAACTCGACCTGCTCGGGTGCGCTCCCCATGCTCTGCACACCCACCATCTGCCTGGTGGCCGTCACCAGGACCCTCATTGATGGTGGCGCGGGCCTCAACGTGCTCTCAGTTGAGGCCTTCAACCTCCTCTGCATACCCCGGGAGCGGCTGCGACCCAGCCGACCTTCCCGGGCGTCGGAGGCGGGTCGGCCAGTTCCTTGGGGCAGATCCGACTTCCGGTGACTTTCGGCACCTGCGACAATTTCCGCACGGAGCTGGTCAATTTCGACATCGCCCCCATCGGCCTCCCCTACAATGCCATTCTCGGCTATCCAGCGTTGGCCAAATTCATGGCCGCGACTCACCAGGGGTACAACCTCATGAAGATGCCCGGGAGCAGCGGCGTCCTCACCGTGCCCGGGGACACCGAAGCTGCGCTACGAGTGCTCAAGCTCGCCCTCAAGACGGCGGCGGCGGCGCGGCCCGTCGACGCGGAAACCTCCAAGCCCAAGGGGGCTGCACCGACCAAGAAGAAGCAGCTGTTCTCCCAAGACAAGGCGGAAACCAAGAAGGTACATGTCGACGAGGACAGGTCCACTGATGCCACTTTCACCATAGGCGCCAACTTCGAGCCAGAGCAGGAGGAAGCCCTGGTCAAGTTCCTGCGTGCAAACAAGGAGGTGTTCGCCTGGGAGCCCGATCAGCTGGCAGGGATCCCGCGGGGCGTAATCGAGCACCACCTCAACGTGTGCCCCAATGTGCGTCCCGTGAAGCAGAAGGCGAGGAGGCAGTCCACTGAAAAGCAGGCCTTCATCATCCAAGAGACCCGCAAGCTAGAGGCCGCGGGGGTTATTCGCGAGGTCCAATACCCGGATTGGCTGGCCAACCCCGTGGTTGTGCCAAAGAAGGGAGGAAAGGAACGCATGTGTGTCGACTTCACCAACCTCAACAAAGCATGCCCGCAAGATCCGTTCCCGCTCCCTCGCATCGACCAGATAGTCGATTCCACCGCTGAGTGTGACCTGTTATGCATCTTGGACGCCTTCTCCGGTTATCACCAGATCAAGATGGCGGTGGAAGATGTGGAGAAGATGGCCTTCCTAACCCCATGTGGGGTGTACTGCTATACATGCATGCCATTCGGACTAACCTTTCAGCGGCTCATGCACATCACCTTGGGCCCGCAGCTCGGGAAGAATGTGGAAGCTTACGTCGACGACATTGTAGTGAAGTCTCGTGAGGCCTAGACCCTGATACAAGACCTGGAGGAAACCTTCACGAGCCTCAACGCAGTGAGCCTACGACTCAACCCGGAGAAGTGCGTGTTTGGGGTCCCCTCGGGAAAGCTCTTGGGCTTCCTCGTATCCCATCGAGGCATCGAGGCCAACCCAGAAAAGGTCAAGGCAGTTGAGGACATGAGCCCACCAAAGACCCTCAGGGAAATGCAGAAGCTCACAGGGCACGTGACGGCGCTGGGGCACTTCATCTCCCAATTGGGGGAGCGGGCGCTGCCTTTCTTCCAGCTGATGAAGAAAAAGGGGCCCTTTGAATGGACTGAGGAGGCCGACAAGGCGTTCCAAGACCTCAAGAGATACCTCACCAGCCCTCCAGAGATGGTGGCCCCGCGCCCTCAAGAGCCCTTGGTACTCTACCTCGCCGCCACTCCCTACTCCGCTAGCGCAGCCGTGGTGGCAGTTAGAGAGGAGCGTCCGACCAGGACCACGGCAGCCACCCGAGCTAAGGCGAAGCTGGATCAAAAGGAACTCACGGAAGTCACCACCATGACGGAGGAAGATCAGCCGCCGCAGCGGAACGCACCAGGGACGGGGGAGGCCCCCTCTCCAGGCAACCAGCTTCTGGAGGCTCCACCACCTCAGGAGGCACCGCAGCTTCCGGAGGACGCCACCAGCACCGACGCCCCAAACCTCATCGAGAACCCGGTGTACTTTGTCAGCACGGTGTTATGGGATGCGAGGGCACGGTACCCCATGCCGCAGAAGCTCCTCCTCGCGCTGCTGGTGGCTTCGCGCAAGCTATGGCACTACTTCCAAGGTCATCCAATCAAGGTTGTCTCGGCATATCCCTTGGAAAGGGTGCTCAGGAGCCCTAACTCAGCCTGAAGGGTCGCCGAGTGGAACATTGAACTGCAAGCATTCCAGCTCGAATTCAGCACGACCAGAGTCATCAAGGGGGCCGCGCTGGTAGATTTCGTGGCCGAATGGACAGAGGCGCCGGGCCTTAGGGCCGGCGAGGACCGATCCCTCTCCCCAGGAAGCGAGGCACCAGAAGGCTGGGTCATGTACTTTGACGGAGCGTTCTCCAGGCAGGGCGCTGGGGCTGGCGCGGTGCTCATATCTCCCACTCAGGACAAGCTCTACTACGCCGTGCAGCTCTGTTTCCAGCAAGGTGAGAAGGTCTCCAACAATATAGCAGAGTACGAGGGACTGATAGCGGGCCTGAAGGCCGCCGCTGCCCTGGGAGTGAAGCGTCTTACTATCAAGGGCGACTAGCAGCTCCTTGTCAACTTCTCCAACAAGGTATACGAACCGAGGGATGAGCACATGGAGGCCTACCTTGCGGAGGTCCGCAGGATGGAGAAGCAGTTCTGGGGGCTGGAGCTATAGCATGTGCCCCGCGGCACTAATCAAGAGGCCGACGACATCGCCAAACGAGCCTCCAGGAGGTTGCCCTAAGAGTCGGGCGTCTTTGAGGAACGTCTCTTCAAGCCTTCAGCCTTGCCACCATTGTCGAGCACAGCACAGCCTCGGGCTCCTCAGCCACCTGCCTCGGGAGCCCCAGCCTGTGGCCCGGCCTCAGGAGCACGCCTGCTCCTGACGATGGAACCTCAGGAGGGGTGCTGGATCACAGAGCTCATGAGCTACTTAACGCAAGGAACCTTGCCGGAGAAGGAGGAGGAGGCAGAGAGTGTGGCGCGGCAAGCCACAGCGTACTACATCATGGATGGAGAGCTCTACCGAAACGCATCAATGATGTGTCCTCGCCGCATCACCAGGAACAAGGGAAGGAACTGCCGCGATATACACGGTGGAGACTGTGGGCATCATTCGTCGTCACGGACCCTCGTCGGCAAGGCGTTCCGCAGTGGTTTCTATTGGCCCACTACGCTCAATGATGCTGTTGAGCTTGTGAAGGCTTGCGAGGCCTGCCAATTCCATGCCAAGCAGATCCATCAGCCGGCAGGAGGTCTGCAAACCATACCCCTCACGTGGCCATTCGCGGTCTGGGGGCTGGATATCCTGGGCCCTTTTCCTCGGGCGCCAGGGGGCTATCGCCACCTCTACGTCGTCGTGGACAAGTTCACCAAGTGGGCCGAAGTCGAGCCGTCCGCACCATCCCTGCTGGTTCTGCGGTCAAATTCATCAAGGGCATCGTGAGCCGGTTCGGAGTGCCAAACCGCATCATCACTGACAACGGTTCATAGTTCACCAGTAACCTTTTCAAAACATATTGCGCTAACCTTGGGACGCAGATATGCTACGCTCGGTGGCGCACCCCCGAAGCAACGGCCAGGCCGAGCAGGCCAACGCAGAGGTCCTGAGGGGCCTCAAGACTAGGACGTTCAAGAAGAAACTGGAGGCCTGTGGCAGGGGCTGGTATGATGAGCTTCAGTCCGTGCTGTAGTCCATCCGCACAACCGCGACCAAGCCGACTGGGGAGACCCCCTTCTTCCTGGTCTACGGAGCCGAAGCGGTCCTCCCTCACGAGGTCAAGCGTCGATCCGCGCGGGTCCTGGCGTTCAATGAGACGCTGCAGGATGCCATGCGGGGGACGGACCTCGTGCTGGGGGAGGAGCGTCGTCGAGAAGCTGCGCTGCGAGCGGCAAGGTACCAGCAGGCATTCCGGCGATACCACTGCCGCAACATCCGCCCCAGAACTCTCGAGTTAGGGGACCTCGTGCTCCGGCGGGTCCTCTCCAGGGAGGGACTGCATAAGCTCTCTCCCATGTGGGAGGGCCCGCTCAAGGTTGTTCATGTTTCCAGTCCGGCCCGTGCACTTGGAGACTCGGGAGGAGTACCTATACGTAACGCTGGGAACATCCAAAGACTCCGGAGGTTTTACCCCTGAAAAGGCCCAGAGCCTGTGAAGAAGGCGAATGCCTGTGAAGCTTATCTTTTGGGAAAAGGCCTGGAGCCTGTGAAGAAGGCGAATGCCTATGAAGCTTATCTTTTGGGAAAAGGCCTGGAGCCTGTGAAGAAGGCGAATGCCTGTGAAGCTTATCTTTTGGGAAAAGGCCCGGAGCCTGTGAAGAAGGTGAATGCCTGTGAAGCTTATCTTTTGGTAAAGGGCCCGGAGCCAGTGAAGAAGGCGAATGCCTGTGAAGCTTATCTTTTTGGAAAAGGCCCAGAGCCTGTGAAGAAGGCGAATGCCTATGAAGCCAATCTTTTTGAGAAAGGCCCAGAGCCTGTGAAGAAGGCGAATGCCTGTGAAGCTTATCTCTCGGGAAAGGGCCCAGAGCCCGTGAAGAGGGCCAACGCCCGTGAAGCTTGCTCCCCCGAAGAAAGGCCCGGAGCCTGTGAAGAAGGCCAACGCCTGTGAAGCTCGCCGCCCGTGACACTGTCATGTAATAATGAGTTGGGGCCGTACACGCCCCAGAGTCTCAGGGGTGCCGGCCTCAGGCCCTGGGCTCCCTCCCATGCCCAGTGGCAGCACTTAGCTCCGCGCTGGTGAGAAGACGTCGAAGACTAGACTAGGTGCCGGACGCGGCTTTTTCATTTGCTTTCTGCAGTTGACTAGTTATTCCCATTTGGAGTTTTTATCGAAACTATCGCCATCTTTTGGTCAGTGGTTCTTCGACCTTTTTCGCTTTCCTACGTCGATTTCTCTTGCACGGGGGCTCGGGAGGCAGAAGCCCTGGGAGCCCTCGCGAGCATTCCTACCCCTATCGCTCAGGTTTTCATGACCCAGGTCCACAGCCGGAGCACCCCTCCGGACCATGCCTCACGGGCACCACGATGCGAACAGGGGGCCTGGGTCGGTCGCCCCCGCGGCCGAGACCAGGGATTACTTATAATGGGCGATAAACGGAAAAGAACAATGATCGGGATAACAAAAGCAAAGACAATGATTAACGACGCACCCAAACGCTACCACGGGCCACACATTGTTGTCTTTTTTTCGCAGGAGAAAAGAAAGGAAAAGAACAAAAGCAGGCGAAGCTCGTCCCGTGTCGGCCCTCTTGGAAGACTTGAGCCGCCTCCGGAGCTCAAGCGAACTCCCTCTCGCGCTTCACCGGGGTGCGGCGGCGAGCAGATCCGCTGCCACCCTCCAAGCAGGCGCGGCGGCGTGGGGGCTGGCCGCGGCCGCTGCTAGAAGAGTCACCACCCAAAGAAGAGCTAGTGAAGCTTGAGGAGTCACTGGCGTCGCCAGCCGCCCGCGCGCTGCCCTCTCCGTCCGCGCCGGGGCTGAGTCCCCGGCCGTAGTCGTCATCTTCAGGGAAGCACCCCATGCGACGACCATCTTCCCCAAACACCTTCACGTAGAGGGTGGCGTCGCCGTCGTACTTGAAGTGCAGGGAGCACCGGCGGCGGAGACCACGCGCGCGAGCAAACACCTCCAGAGAAGCCCACGAAGCCCGGCTGCAGCAGCCGTCCGCCTGGAGCCAGAGGCCACCCAGAGCGCCAGCCGGGAGCTCACCCAGGAGGAAGCGAGGGAGCTAAAGCCGGGCGCCGGACGGCTCTACCGCCCACACCATGAACTCCGGCAGCACCTCCGCAGCATGGAGGCGCAGCCTCGGGGGTCGCACGGCCGGGGCACGCCCGCCGACCATGGCCAGCCGCTCGTCACCGCGCTGAGAGCCACCTCCGCGACCATGGGGGACCGCCGTGGAGGCCACAGGATGCTTGCGAGGGCGACCTCGACCGCTTTAGGCGGGGAGAGGAATACTGACTGGCGGGCCTTCCCTTTCTCTGCGGCCGAAAACTTCCTTGGTGGAGCCATGGAGAAGAAGGAGAAGCAAGGGGGGATAGGCTGGAAGGGCGCGCGCCGTTCCATACTTATAGCCGGCGAAGGCCAACCGTCGGCCTCCACGATCACAGGTAATCATGACCCGCTTTGCATGCAGGGACTTGTCGAATCCGAGCGGTTACCGAGGCGTAATGGGGAAGCAGAGCCGCCCACGTCCAATCAACCGCCACGGCGCCCAAGGCCGCAGGCTGTTAGGGCCCGCGACGCTTCGCACTTGCCCTTTCGCCTCTCTGCTCGCCTGTTCGGGCGCCCAGGCCTGGGACTACTATCGGCGCTACGGGAACGGGGTCCCCAGACTTGTTTACCATGGCTCGCGGCGTGGCTCAAAGGAGGCCCAAAGACAGCCCATCTCCATCAACGCAAGCTCAAGACCCTCGTGAGGGGCCAAGCCTCATGGACGGACGACAAGGAGCTTCTCGAGCACGGCCTCGTCAGGCTGGCTCATGAGGAGGCGGAGAGTTCAAGGCGGGGTACCTCGCGAGGTTCCCATGATGCAAGCCATCACGACCAAGGGCGCCAGTCGGGCGCCAGCCCGCGCAGTGTCCTCCTTTCCTCTTTGGTGCAAAGGGAGCAAGCGCAGGCGAGAGCATCAAGCAAAGGCATCCATTTCGGTGCAAGAAGACCAAGACCAGCCCAACGGCCAGAAGGAAGTCATTGTGGAGCCCAAGCCGGCGTCATCACCAGAGCCTTTGACAGGCAAGGACCAACTTTAGTCAGGATAAGTGTACCCGCTGTTCCCCTTGAAAATGGCCAATTGTTGGCGCCCTTCTCGCTCAACATTTGGGGAGAGGCCCAGGGCCTTTGCCTATAAATAGGACTAGCCACCTGCAAGGTAGAGGCATCGAGACCTGATCAAGAGAACAAGGATAGGAAGACACACACACACACACACACACACACACACAGAGAGAGAGAGAGGCGACTGAACTCCTCCTAGCAGTTCATCCTCGCCAGCCAAGAACAGACCCTCGCGAGGCTGTTCTCCCTTTGTATTGTTCCTCATCAAGCCCAAGAGGCAATCCACCACACCACACACTGGAGTAGGTTATTACACCACAATGGTGGCCTGAACCAGTATAAATCTTGTGTCCCTTGTGATGTTCAGTTTAGTAGTTTAGGTCCCAGTGATTCAGCGAGGTGCGAGGCGGTAGGGGATTGAATCTCCGTGCACACCCCAGTGTTCGAACCTCAAGGGTCTGCCGGAACCCGAAATCCGACAATATTGTGATAGGTAAAAACATCTTTAGTTCACCGACCGAATATTCTCTTAAGAATGCTAGCGTTCGGCTTCACCCAGTCTGAGGTACACGTCTAGAGTACCCAGCAGTAACAATCGTAGAGGTGCTCCCCTTACACCCTAGCCGAACTAACGGGAACGCAGGGCATAAACACAGGAGCCAGGCAACCCAACTTGGCCAAAACTTAAGTCATATCGATGCATATAATGGTGAAGAAAAGGTACATATGGGAAAGCGACACATATGCAGTGGGCGTGATGCCCAGAAGATAATTATATTAAGCTTCTGTATAAGAATCCCCCAGGTATAGTGAGCGTGCATACTTGAAGATTTAGCGCGTCAAGAGTGTGTACTCGAGTCACACTTAAAGCCTTAGAGCCATAAAAAGAAAGAGAGAGGATATAACTAAAAAAGCGGTGGGAAGGAGACGAACACAGTGTTCGATGCTAGGCTTAGAATCTTCGGAGTCTGGCCGCGTTCCATGGGTTTGGCTCGAGTCGATTATCTGATGAATCACATAGGCAGTATGCTCCTCCGGTGAGAACTTTATCAATGATGAAGGGACCCTCCCACTTGGGCTTGAGCTTGTCCTTTTTCTTCTCCAGTAGGCGTAGAACGAGTTCGCCAATGTTATAAGTTTTGGCCCGTACTTCTCTGCTTTGATACCTGCAAGCTTGTTGCTGATAGAATGCGGAACGGGCTTTTGCGATGTCGCACTCTTCCTCCAGGGCATCTAAACTGTCTTGCCGATCAAGCTCGGCTTCTCTCTTCATACATGTGCACTCGAGGTGAGTCATGAATAATATCGCAGGGCAATACCGCCTCTGCGTCGTACACCATGAAGAAGGGTGTGTATCCGGTAGTGCGATTTGGCGTGGCCCGCAGCCCCCATAGTACGGAGTCGAGCTCCTCGACCCAATGCGTGTCTGATTCCTTCAGAGATCGCACTAGTCTGGGTTTGATGCCGCTCATAATAAGACCATTTGCTCGT
Source organism: Aegilops speltoides (assembly GCA_021437245.1). Lineage (NCBI taxonomy): Eukaryota > Viridiplantae > Streptophyta > Magnoliopsida > Poales > Poaceae > Aegilops > Aegilops speltoides. The sequence goes on from CM038145.1 coordinate 248,688,067, forward strand.
TCGACTTGATCGTTTGTTTGGGGTGATAGACGGAGGCATAATCGAGCTTAATGCCCATGTTGCCGCACCAAGTTTTCACCTCGTCGGCTGTGAAGTTGGAGCCATTATCGGTGATGATGCTGTGGTGGACACCATAACGGTGCACGACCCTGATATGAAGTCTATCACTAGTCCGGATTCGGCCGTTTTGACTGGTTTGGCCTCTATCCATTTGGTGAATTTATCCACCATGACCAGTAGGTATTTTTTTCTTATGGCTTCCTCCCTTAAGGGGTCCGACCATATCGAGCCCCCGGACCGCAAAGGGCCAAGTTATGGTGATTATTTGAAGAGCGATGGGCGGCATATGGCTTTGGTTGGCGAAGAGCTGGCAACCGACGCAATGCTGGACGAGGTCCTGTGCGTCTGCTCGGGTTGTCGGCCAGTAGAAACCTGTACGGAAGGCCTTGCTTACAAGGGTCCGAGCTACGGCGTGGTGGCCACCAAGTCTAGCATGAATTTCGGCCAAGAGCTGCCGCCCTTCCTCTTCGGAGATACATCTTTGAAGTACTCCGGTAGTGCTTTTCTTATAAAGCTCTTCCTCGTGGACCTTGTAGGCTTTAGAGCGCCGCACAATGCAACGTGCCTCATTTTGGTCCTCGGGGAGTTCTTGCCTATTTAGGTAGGATAAGAAGGGTTCAGTCCACGGGGTGATGATAGCCACGATTAGATGGGCCGAAGGTGTTATTTCGGTGGCGGAGCCTCCGATTATGTCGATTTTTTCGGGATCTGGGGTTGTGGTCGGATCCGGACTAATATTGCCGGTCTCCCCATGCCACACCAAGGATGGCTTGAACAGCCTTTCCAAGAAGATGTTGGGTGGGATGGGGTCGCGCTTAGTGCCGATGCGGGCAAGGATATCCGCCGCTTGATTTTTTTTCTCGAACCACATGATGAAATTCAAGCCCCTCGAATCGAGCTGACATTTTGAGGACGGCATGACGGTAAGCCGCCATTTTCGGGTCCTTGGCGTCGAAGTCTCCATTTATTTGAGATATTGCGAGGTTCGAATCCCCACGCACTTCTAGGCGCTGGATGCCCATGGAGATCGCCATCCGAAGACCGTGAAACAGAGCCTCGTATTCGGCTGCATTGTTGGAGTCTGTGTATAATATTTAGAGTACGTATTGGACTGTATCTCCTGTGGGGGATTTCAAAACAACGCCCGCTCCCAGACCAGCCAGCATCTGAGAGCCGTCAAAGTGCATGATCCAATTGGAGTATGTGTTGTGCTCTTTAGGGAGTTCGGCTTCTGTCCATTCAGCGACAAAGTCAGCCAGTACTTGCGATTTAATGGCTCGCCGTGGTTTATATATAATGTCAAACCGGAGGAGCTCGATGGCCCACTTAGCAATCCGGCCTGTGGCATCGCAGTTATTTATTATATCGTTGAGAGGTACTTCGGAGGCCATCGTGATTGAACACTCTTGAAATTAGTGTCGTAGTTTTTGGGATGCCATGAAGACCGCGTATGCTATCATTTGATAATGTGGGTACCGTGACTTGCATGGTGTGATTAAAATGGATACGTAGTATACCGGCTTTTGAATCGGAAACTTATGTCCGTCCTCCTCTCGTTCGACAACGAGCACTGCGCTTACAACTTGGTGTGTTGCAACTATATATAACAGCATGGGTTTGCCAATATTCAGTGCGGCCAGGATTGGGTTACTGGCCAAGAGGGCCTTTATTTCTTCTAGTCTGGCCGTAGCCACCTCCGTCCACTCGAGTGTTCGGTGCGTCGAAGAAGGCGATAAAGAGGTAGTGCCTTTTCTCCCAATCGGGAAATAAAGCGGCTTAAGGCAGCCACGCATCTAGTTAATTTCTGAATTTGCTTGAGGTCTGTTGGGGTAGCCAACTGTGACAAAGCTCGGATTTTAGCCGGGTTTGCTTTCCTCTATTGGAAATGATAAAGCCCAGGAGCTTTCCAGCGGGAATGCCGAAAACACATTTTTCTGGATTGAGCTTGATGTCATATGTTCGGAGGTTGTCGAATGTGAGCCTCAGGTCGTCTATTACAGATTCGACGTCTCTGGTCTTGATGACCACATCGTCCACGTATGCCTCAGTTGTTTTGTCGATTTGTTTTCCTAGGCATGTCTGAATCATGCGTTGGTAGGTTACACCGTCGTTTTTGAGCCCAAAAGGCATGGTGTTGCGGCTTGATCAGACTCTGCCATCTTGATTTGATGGTATCCGGAGTATGCATAGAGGAAGCAGGATGAGTCGTGTCCTGCAGTAGCGTCGATGATTTGATCGATGCGGGGAAGGGGGAAGGGATCCTTGGGGCAAGCCTTATTGAGGTCCTTGAAATCGACACATAGGTGCCAGGATTTATCCTTCTTTTGTACCATCACCAGGTTTGCTAGCCAGTCTGGGTGTTTTATTTCTCTGATGAATCCGGATTCGAGTAACTTGGCTAGCTCCTCTCCCATAGCTTGTCGTTTAGGCTCTGAAAAGCGCCGTAGTGTCTGCTTGACCGGCTTGTATCCCTTCAATATGTTGAGGCTATGCTCGGCCAGCCTGCATGGGATCCCTGGCATATCTGAAGGGTGCCAAGCGAAGATGTCCAAATTTTCGCGTAAGAACGCCCGCAGTGCGACGTCGATTGTGGGGTTCAGCTATGCCCCGATGGCTGTTGTTTTTGTAGAGTCCGTTGGGTGGGCTTGGAATTTGACGATTTCGTCCGCTGGTTTGAAAGAGGTGGACTTGGATCGCTTATCGAGTATCACATCGTCCCTATCCACAGTGGAGCGTAATGCAGTTAATTCTTCGGCCGCGAGGGCTTCTGATAGTGCCTCAAGGGCCAGGGCGGCGGTTTTTATTTTTGGTGTGAAGTGTTATGTCCGGATCACTAGCTAGAGTGATGATTCCGTTGGGCCCAGGCATCTTGAGCTTCATGTAACCATAGTAGGGTATAGCTTGGAAGCTCGCGAATGCGTCCCGCCCTAAAAGGGTGTGGTATCCACTACTGAACGGGGCCACTTGGAATGTTATCTCTTCGGACCTGTAATTTTCCGGTGTGCCGAATACCACATCGAGTGTGATTTTTCCCGCACATCATGCCTCCCGATTAGGGATAATCCCTCAGAAAGTTGTGCTGCTTTGCTCAATGCGGCTCTTGTCTATTTCCATTTTGTTGAGAGTTTCCTCGTAGATGAGGTTTAATCCGCTGCCACCGTCCATGAGCACTTTAGTAAGCCGGAAGCCCTCCACAATTGGACTAAGGACAAAAGTGGCTGGTGCTCAGACTGTTCGGAATTGAGGTTCGTCACTGGCATTAAAGGTTATAGCCATGTCATTCCAGGGTTTTATTGCTGCAACATGGCAGACTTTGGCGAGGCTGTAGAGTGCTCTCTTGCGCCTGTTATGCAAGGCAAAAGTCTCGAGGACTGCCAACACTATATTGTTGTTTTCTGCGGGATGATGCTCTGCAGTATTGTTAATGAGGAGATCATCGCCGCTCTTGGCCACCTGCCGAAGTATCCAACATGCTCTAAGGCTGTGTGTTGGTACGGTATCCGGTGTGGTTTGAATTTTGCATGGCCTATTGAGCCATCCCTTCAATACGGTTCCACGCCCTGTAGTGGGCTTTGGTTTCTTTGTGATTGGATCGGGTGACTTGCGAGAGTGCACCCTTTTGGTTCGGACGAGGGGTTTAGTGAGAGCTGGAGGATCTCAGAATTTTGCTTGGGTTTTCTAGGCGCTTTCCATTGCACAGTACTTCTGTACTATGGCCGCCAAGTCAGCGAAGTGTGATATGTCACAGCGACTTATGCCATTAAGGATTCCCTTGTCCGTGTAATTTTTGCAAAAGAATGAGATTGCTTCTTCCTCACGATAATCCTGAACCTTGCTCATTACAAGGAGGAACCTGGCCCAAAAGTGATGTACTGTCTCTTGGGATTGTTGTCTAATGTGGGAAAGATTGCTTGTATCTGGGTGGGTGGGTGGATTTAAGTCCGAACCCTGACCCGATCCGAGACCCAGAGGCTGAGGAACTTCTGAACTTGGTAGTTCGGGTCCCGGGATATTGCCCAATTTTTCTGGCCTATTGGCCGATTCTAAGTTCAGAGTTTGGGTCATGTCCTCTCGCGAGCGGGTATCCGGCTCGAAGAGCTCGAGAATCTGGACATAGTTCATCCTCAAAATAGAGGAAGAGTCGCTGCATTGTTCCTCCACCACCGCTATTTGATGGGTGACCGGCGGAGAGTTAATCTCTCGTTGATCGGGTTTAAGCCCAACCTGATCATAGTCCATAGCGACTCCCGAGGCAGCGATGCGATCCAAGAGCTCATTTAAGGACGAAAGTTCCATTGCATCCATCCGCTCGGCGTATCCCGAGCTGACGTGGAGGCTGTTCTCGATGACCCGAGAAGTCATCGTCGGCACGACGGCCGAACGGGCGGTCATGACGAAGTCGCCTAGTCAGAGGGTTTGGCCTAAAGCCAGGTGAGGGAGTCCTGGACTAGGGGGTGTCCGGATAGCCGAACTATCACCGTCGGCCGAACTCCAAGACTATGAAGATACAAGATTGAAGACTTCGTCCCGTGTCCGGATGGGACTTTCCTTGGCGTGGAAGGCAAGCTTGGCAATACGGATATGTAGATCTCCTACCATTGTAACCGACTCTGTGTAACCCTAGCCCTCTCCGGTGTCTATATAAACCGGAGGGTTTAGTCCGTAGGAAAAACAACAATCATACCATAGGCTAGCTTCTAGGGTTTAGCCTCCTTGATCTCGTGGTAGATCTACTCTTGTACTACCCATATCATCAATATAAGTCAAGCAGGAGTAGGGTTTTACCTTCAGGGCCCGAACCTGGGTAAAAACATCATGTCCCTTGTCTCCTATTACCATCCGCCTAGATGCACAGTTCAGGACCCCCTACCCGAGATCCGCCGGTTTTAACACCGACATTGGTGCTTTCACTGAGAGTTCCTCTGTGCCGTCGCAATCAAGACGGATGCCTCGTCCCGTCTTTAAAGACGGCACCATTGCCAAAGGAGCTTTGGCCATCGGCCAAACTATCCGGCTAGGCGGTTTTCTCATGACCGCCTGTTCGGCCACCGCGCCGATGATGACCTCTCGGGTTATCAAAAGCGATCTCCACGTCAGCTTGGAACTCACCGAGCAGCTAGATCCAATGGAGCTCTCCTCCGTAAACGAGCTCTTGGATCGCATCGCCACCCTGGGAGTCACTACAGACTACGATCAGATTGGGCCCAAAACCGATCTGGGAGAGATCAACTCTCCCCAGGCTACCCACCACGTTGCTGTGGTGGAGGAACAACACGGCGACTCTTCTTCTACATTCAGGACAAGCTATGTCCGAATTCCCGACCCCTCCATGCCGGACTCTCGCAGAGGGACGGATGTCGATCAAGCCCTGAACCTGAAATCAGGCAGCGGGCTGGATTCGTTGGACAACATCCAACAACCCAAGCTTCCAAGTTCGGAAACTTTCCAACCCTTGAGTCTTAGATTGGACGGGGGTTCCGAATTTAATTCCACCCGCCCACCAAACACAAGCGATATATCCCAAATCTGGCAAGAGCCCGCTGAAACAGTACACCATTACTGGGTCAGATTCCTCCTGGTTATGGACAGGATAAAGGACTGCCGTGAGGAAAGCGCAATCTCAATTTTCTGCAATAATTGCACGGACAAGGGAATAATGAACGCCATAAGTCATCGCAAAATTACACACTTCACCGACTTGGCGTCCATTGTATGAAAGTACTGTGCGATGAAAAGCGCCTGGAAAACCGAAACCAAATTTTGGGACAATCCGGCTCCGAACACAACCCTAGTCCGAAATAAAAGGGTGCATCATATTCAGGCACCTGGGTTAAAACCAAAAGCAAAAACCCCTAAAGGGCATGGAACCGCTTCGAGGGATGGCTCAATGACCTTGCAAAATCCATAGTACAGAGGGCGCCACTCCAACACATAGCCTTCGAGCGTGTTGGATACTACGGCAGGTGGCCAAAAGTGGCGAAGAGCTTCTAGCCCCAGAGAACCAGCCCAGCAGTACCAGTACGGTATTAACAGTCTTCGAGACTTTCGCATCTAATAATATGCGGAAACGAACACTCCGCAGCCTTGCCGAAGTCTATCAAGTAGCAACAATAAATCCATGGAGTGACACGGCTATTACCTTCAACGCTAGTGACGAACCTAAATTCCGAACAGCTTGAGCACCAGCCTCATTGGTCCTCGGTCCAATAGTGGATGGCGTTCGCCTTACTAAGGGTACTCATGGATGGTGGCAGCGGATTAAACCTCATCTACGAGGAAACCCTTCAAAAAATGGAAGTAGACTGGGGCCGCATTGAGCGAAGCAACACAACCTTCAGAGGAATAATCCCTAGTCGGGAAGCTTGCTGCACAGAAAAATCACACAGGATGTGGTATTCGGCTCACCGGACAACTTCAGGTCCGAGGAGATCATGTTCCATGTGGCCCCGTTCAGCAGCGGATACCACGCTCTGTTAGGACGAGAGGCATTCACAATTTTTTAAGCTATACCCCATTACGGGTACATGAAACTCAAAATGTCCGGGCCCAACGGAATCATCACCCTTGCCAGTGATCCAGACATAGCGCTCCGCGCTGAAAATAAAACAGCCGCACTAGCCCTAGAGGCGCTATCTGAAGCCCTAGCGGCTGAGGAACTCACAGCACTGCGCTCCACGGTGAACAGGGACGACGCGATACTTGAGAAAAGATCCAAGTCCACCTCTTTTAAGCCAGCGGATGAAATAGTCAAATTCCAAGTCCATCCAACAGACCCTACAAAGACGGCCTCCATTGGGGCACAATTAAACCCTGACGTAGACGCCGCACTACGAGAATTCCTACGGGAAAATTGGGATTTTTTGCTCGGCACCTTCGACATGCCAGAATCCCACGCGGTGGCAGAGCACAGCCTAAATATCCTAAAGGATTCAAGCCACCAAACAGTTCTTCGGCGATTTTCCAAACCCAAAAGACAGTAATGGGAGAGGAGCTAGCCAAACTATTAGAAGCCGGATTCATCAGAGACATAAAACATCCGGACTGGCTAGCAAACCTGGTAATGGTACCAAAGAAGGACAAATCCTGGCGCCTGTGTGTCGATTTCAAGGACCTTAACAAGGCTTGCCCAAAGGATCCCTTCCCCCTTCCCCGCATCGATCAAATTATCGACGCCACCGCAGGGCACGATTCATTGTGCTTCCTCGACGCATACTCTGGATACCATCAAATCAAGATGGCGGAGCCAGACCAAGCCACAACGGCATTCATTTCTCCATACGGACCATTCTGCTTCAACACAATGCTCTTCGGCTCAAAACGCCGCAAGAACATACCAACGCATGATTCGTACATGTCCGCGCACGGATCGGCAAAACAGTGGAGGCATACGTAGACGATGTGGTCGTCAAATCCAAACACGTCGAAAATCTAGTAGACGACTTGAGGCTCACATTCGACAATCTCCGAGCATTTGACATTAAGCTCAACCCGCAAAAATGCGTTTTCGGCGTACCAGCCGGAAAGCTCTTGGGCTTCATCGTATCCGGTAGAGGAATTGAAGCAAACCCAGCCAAGATCCGAGCTCTGTCACAATTGGATATCCCAAAAGACCTCAAGCAAATACAAAAATTGACTGGATGCGTGGCGGCTCTAAGCCGCTTCATCTCCCGCTTAGGAGAAAAGGCATTACCCCTTTATCGCCTCCTCCGGCGCACCGAACACTTCGACTGGACGGATGCCACCACGGCTGGACTCGAAGAAATAAAGGCCATATTGGCAACAAATCCGGTCCTGGCCACGCCCAACTTGGGCGAACCAATGCTATTATATATCGCGGCAACACATCAAGTTGTAAGCGCGGCGCTCCTCGTCGAAAGGAGAAACGGACGGACACAAGTTCCCTCTTCAAAAACCAGTGTACTACGTACCCACTGTCCTAACTCCATGCAAGTCCCGGTATCCACATTATCAAAAGATAGCGTACGCAGTGTTCATGGCATCCCGGAAGCTCCGACACTACTTTCAAGAGTGTTCGATAACAGTAGCCTCCGAAGTACCTCTCAACGACATTATAAACAACCGCGACGCGACCGGCAGGATTGCAAAATGGGCCATTGAGCTCCTACCATTCGATATAACCTATAAACCACGGCGAGCTATCAAGTCGCAAGTTTTGGCCGACTTCATCGTCGAATGGACTGAAGCCGAACTCCCTAAAGAGTACGGCGCATATTCTAATTGGATCATGCACTTCGACGGCTCCAAAATGTTGGCCGGCCTGGGGGCTGGCGTTGTCCTGACGTCCCCAACCGAAGACACAGTCCCATACATACTTCAGATAATGTACACGGACTCCAACAACGCAGCCGAATACGAGGCCCTTCTACATGGCCTCCGGATGGCGGTCTCCATGGGCATTAAACGCCTAGAGGTGCGAGGGGATTCGAACCTCGCGATATCCCAAATAAATGGAGACTTCGACGCCAAGGATCCGAAAATGGCAGCTTACCGTAACGTCGTTCTGGAAATGTCAGCGGTTTGAAGGGCTCGAATTTCACCATATAGCCCGGGACAATATCAAGCGGCGGACGTATTGGCACGCATCGGCGCAAAGCGCGATGCCGTCCCTCCCAACATCTTCCTGGAATGGCTTTTCAAGCCATCCGTACTCTGGGAAGGGGAGTCCGGAAACAACAATCCGAACCCAACCGCTCTGCCCGACACCGCACATTCTAACACAATCGGCGGTTCTGCCAATGAACCAACACCTTCAGCCCACGAAATAATGGCAGTCATTGCCCCATGGACCGAGCCATTCCTAGGTTACTTAACTAGGCAGGAACTTCCCGAGGACCAAAACGAGGCCCGCTGCATAGTATGGCGATCTAAAGCCTATAAGGTCCATGAGGGAGAGCTCTATAAGAAAATCACAACCGGAGTCCTTCAAAGGTGTATCTCCGAAGAGGAGGGGCGAAGTCTTCTGGCTGAAATTCATGCCGGACTCGATGGGCACCATGCTGCAGCCCAGGCCCTTGTAAGCAAGGCCTTCCGTACAGGATTTTATTGGCCAACAGCCAGGACAGACGCTCAGGATTTAGTCCAACGATGCGTCGGTTGCCAGCTCTTTGCTAATCAAAGCGACATGCCACCCACCGCCCTGAAAACTATACCCATCACCTGGCCGTTTGCTGTCTGGGGGCTTGACATGGTTGGACCCTTTAAAGGAGGAACACACAAGCAAAAATACCTATTGGTCATGGTGGATAAATTCACCAAATGGATAGAGGCCAAGCCAGTTAAGACGGCCGAATCCGGACCCGTGATAGACTTCATATCAGGGGTAGTACACTGTTATGGTGTCCACCATAGCATCATCACTGATAACGGCACAAACTTCACGGCCGACGAGGTTAAACTCTGGTGCAAAAACATGGGCATCAAGCTCGACTATGCTTCAGTCTATCACCCTCAAACTAACGGTCAAGTCGAGCGAGCAAATGGTCTGATCATGAGCGGCATTAAACCCAAACTAGTGCGGCCCCTCAAGGAATCTAATACGCACTGGGTAGAGGAGCTCGACTCCGTACTCTGGGGGCTGCGGACCACGCCAAATCGCACTACCGGATTCACACCATTTTTTATGGTGTACGGCGCAGAGGCAGTTTTTCCCTGCGACATAATTCATGACTCACCTCGCGTGCGCATGTACGAAGAAAGAGAAGCCGAGCTGGATCGGCAGGACAGTTTGGACGCCTTAGAGGAGGAGCGCGATGTGGCAAAATCTTGTTCCGCATTCTATCAACAGCAGGCTTGAAGATATCAAAGCAGAGAAGTACGGGCCAAAACTTACAATGTTGGCGAACTAGTTCTACGCCTGCCGGACAAGAAAAAGGACAAACTCAAGCCCAAATGGGAAGGTCCCTTCATCATCGACCAAATCCTGACCGGCGGAGCATACCGTCTGCAAAACGCATCGGATAACCGACTCGAGCCGAACCCATGGAACGCAGCCCGTCTCCAAACATTCTACGCCTAGCGCCGGACTCTGAGTTCGTCTCCTTCCTCCGTCTACATTTTATACTTTAGCTGTCTTTTATTTCTCTCTTTCTCCTTCTTCTTCTTCTTCCTTTTTTTTCTTTTCCTCTCAAAGCCTTTGGAGGCTCGTCTGTGCGTTGTTCGCACACACTTGACGTGCTACTCGCACTCATTATACCTGGGGACTTCTTTAACAGAAGCTTATTTATACGGTCTTTATGCCCAACACATGTGTCACACTTCTGCATGTACCTTTTCTTCACCATTATATGCATCGATATGACTTAAGTTTTGGCCAAGCTGGGTTGCTTCGGCTCTGTGCTTACCCCCCACGCTCCCGATTGTTCGGCTAGGAGGTAAAGGAGCACCTCTGCGATTATTCTTTGCTGGTCACCGGATGTGTACCTCGGACCGGTGAAGCCGAAGCTAGCGTTTTAAGGGAATATTCGGTTGGCGAATTGAAAGATGATTTCTTACCCATTTATTTATCTGCCCCCAGATGCTTTCCTGCTTTTTTCGCAGTCCGGACATGCACTTTAGGGCATGCCTCCCAAGGAAAGGAACCCCTAATGGAACTATTCTCCCTGGAAGATGTTTCTTACTAACCATCTAATATAACATAACTAGTTGGGCACTTGTCTGATAAAGCACTAATGACCCCTACGCCTGGTCTCCACTCATGCCCCGGTTTTTTTTAACTGCGAGGGTATTCGGACACACTCCGGACTATCGGGTCCCGAGGTTGAAGCGAAAAGGTCCGCAATGACAAACGGTCTACAATCCGGCTAGAAGGCATTTTACATGTCATTTAAAATTACATACTCAAATTGACTGATTGTATTCCTCTTCAATACCATCTAACAGGCTGTCTAGTTTATAGTCCCGCTGGGAATACTTTGCGGCCAACTCTACTTGGCCGTACATTAAGCTCACAGGGATCTCCTTCCCATCGGGCCCCACAGGTCCGACCTCGACCATGTGGTTTGGGTCAGCCTTCGTGTACCTCGTCTTCACCATGGCCCAGGCCTTCCTGGCGCCTTGACGGCAGGCCGATATCTTACACAGACGAAAGTGCCGCCGTGCTCCCTGAAGCTTCTCCACAAGCCCTCCAAGACCCTCGGGTAGGGAGACGGACGGCCATAAGGCCTGGGCGACGCCACTCATCACCTGCCGAACTCGTTCGTGCAGTTGCAGCAGCTCGGGAAGTAGGTCACCCGTTGAACCAGGCATTTCCTCTGCAGGACAGCCTGTGAGCATACCTACAGACATATTCCTGTTAATCGACTTCCTCGGCGAACTCTTCTTTTCAAAAGTTCGTTCAAGCACTTACTTTAAATGCCGCGACAAAGCCGCTGATTCTCCTTCACGGAGTAAGACAGCTGGACCCGAACATCTTTTAGTCCCTCGCCCAGCTGAGTGTTGGCATCTTGGAGGTTATTTTTCTCCTGCCGCACCCCGCCGGCCTTTAGTTGGTGTAGTAGGCGTGTCCGGATCTAGTCCGGCACCATCTGCAACATTATTGTTGGACCCATGCACACGCCGCACTTCACAAACTACTTCTCTTTCGAAAGTATATATTACCGGAGGGGGTCTCTGTGGGTCCTCCCGTGGCGGCTAGTGCGGCCTCAAGTTGGGCCTTGCACTCTTGAAGCTCCTGGGACAGGTGGGTATTCTTCTCCGTAAGATCCTGCATAACAAATGATCCTTAAATCAGTTATTCTAACTATTTTAAGTCTCGGGGCTACCGCATATATAATCACAAAATTCTCACCAGTATGTCTTTCACATACCGCTCCGTGGCTCGCTAGACCATCTTGAGCGGCATAGAGGTGCGATCTCCAATTAAAGGCATTTAACGCCCGGGAGAAGCACGATCGTGAAGAACTGTCCGGCGGCGCCGTGATTCATGGCACTTCCACCTCAGATCTGGTGGCGGATAACGGTCGGCGTCCTCCGCTGGAGGAGCACCCGACGCGCTTGCGTTCGCCTCCCCTCCGGACTGGCGTTGAGCCTGGTGGCGGAGGCTTGATTGGCAAACTCTCCGGACACGATCCGGCGCGCTTTTCTCCGAAAAAACCATGAGCGCATTATGCCTTCCAGAATCTTTCACGAAACGTGGTGGCGCGCCATACCGTTGCGGCGACGTCTCGATCCGCGCCGCACTTCTTTTCCGCCCGCTGGGCCAGGCTGCCCCTTGTTGGCCAGCCGCCGCGGGTTCGGCTTCCCGCCTCAAAGGCACCTCCTGCGGAACACCATTGGTATACGGTGGTCAGAAATAAGCATGGATGAGTAATGGTATCAGGACTCTGGTCACAGTTACCTGGGAAACCAGAGATATTCCGGGGTAGTCGGCCGTAATGGCGACCAAAGCATTGTCGATGCTGAGTTGGTGGAAAACCCCCCTTGATCAGCTCCACCTTTATGTCCGGATCCTCTTCGGAGGTCGGATCGAGGGATCGTTTCGGATCCTCGGATTGTGGAGCCAGGCTGTGTATATCCTCTACGGCCCGGTACAGTTCCTGTGTCAAAATCACAAAGTGAGACACTTAACTTTGGGAATATGGATCGGCTAGACAAACGTCCGCTTACCCAGCTCCGAGGGTTGTTCATGGAAAATCCGTTCAATGGACTAGCACGGAGGAAGTCCTCCTTCTCCCCTTTGTACAGGCCGGACAGGATCTTCACCAGATCGTCTACCGATCCCGGCCCCTTGCGGCCATGACGGGTGGCATCATCCTCCCCGTTGAAATCCCACATGAGGTGGCCCCTATACTGGAGCAGTTGCACCCCTCGCATAATGCATGTGGCCATGACCCCAATCGTGGTCAATCCGGAATGGGCCAATAACCTTATTCGGCCCATCAGATACTGGACGTCCCTATCATTCTCCCGTTGAGGGCTCCGTGGGCGCCAACTCAGGCGTTTCTTCATAGGAGCGTTGCTGAACTCCGGGAGGCCGATCCGAACTGTGTCCGGTAGCAGGGTGTCTTCCATAAAAAACCATTCCGAAGGCCAGTCTTCGGACGCCTTCTTCGGGGTTCCGGATAGGTATCCGGTCCCGGTGATGCGCCATAGTTCGGCTCCGCCCACTTGATATATCGACCCCTCATGAGAACGTGGTACGAGGCAGAATAATCTCTTCCACAGCGCAAAATGGGCCTCGACGCCCAAGAACAGCTTGCAAAGGGCCACAAAGCCCGCGATGTGCAGGATGGAGGCGGGCGTAAGGTGGTGAAGCTGGAGCCCATAGAACTCTAGGAGCCCCCGGAGAAACGGGTGTATGGGAAATCCGAGTCCTCTTATTAGATAAGGGGCGGCATACCCGCCTCCTTTGAGGGATTGGGACGCCTCCGCCTGCTTCCGCCCTTGTAGGTGGCAAGTCCGCTCGAACCGAACCATAAAGTCTGGGAAGAAATCCCGGCTTGGAGCGCCACTAGCTCACTATGCGGATCGAGCATCTTCCCAATCTCCGGCTTAGGGCTGGGAGCGCGAGAGGAGGAGCCGCGTCGACTGTCCATGGTGGAATGGATTTTTGGTCAGAAGCGCTCCGATGAGTACTCGCGGGGGGAGGATGGTGTGATTCGGATCTGGATCCCTGCCTCTCTTTATAGGCAGCTCATTCGCGCAGCTAGGGGGTGGAATGTAAAAATTCCCTGGATTTTCGCATTCGTACGACACATGGAAGATGGCCATTATTGGGCGTGGAAGCCAAGGAGCGCAACATTTATAAGAAGCCGGACACCATTCGGCGAGTACATGGAAGTTGGAGAAGAACCCGCCTTGCAATGCCGAAGACGATATGCACGCCGGACTTATCGTCATTGAAGCCTGGTTCGGGGGCTACTAAGGGAGTCCTGGACTAGGTGGTGTGCGGATAGCCGAACTATCACCGTCGGCCGGACTCCAAGACTATGAAGATACAAGATTGAACACTTCGTCCCGTGTCCGGATGGGACTTTCCTTGGCGTGGAAGGCAAGCTTGGCGATACGGATATGTAGATCTCCTACCATTGTAACCGACTCTGTGTAACCCTAGCCCTCTCCGGTGTCTATATAAACCGGAGGGTTTAGTCCGTAGGAAAAACAACAAACATACCATAGGCTAGCTTCTAGGGTTTAGCCTCCTTGATCTCGTGGTAGATCTACTCTTGTACTACCCATATCATCAATATTAATCAAGCAGGAGTAGGGTTTTACCTCCATCGTGAGGGCCCAACACAGGTAAAACATCATGTCCCTTGTCTCCTGTTACCATCCGCCTAGACGCACAGTTCGGGACCCCCTACCCGAGATCCGCCGATTTTGACACCGACACCAGGGCTCTCCCGGAGGCGATGTTGTCCTTGATAACAACGCGAGCCATCAAACCTTTTTTTCGACGTCACAGTGGAACTCTCAATGAAAGCACCAATGTCGGTGTCAAAACCTGCGGATCTCGGGTAGGGGGTCCCAAACCGTGCATCTAAGGCTAATGGTAACAAGAGGCGGGGGACACGATGTTTTACCCAGGTTCGGGCGCTCTCTATGGAGGCAATACCCTACTTCCTGCTTGATTGATCTTGATGATATCTATACCTACTAATAAAGAAAGGTGTGTTTCTCCAACTTTTTCATCCGTTCACCATTGAAAATATCTTTTTCTATTCGAGGTGGTACTAAATTTATGTCCGTTCGTGTATTAGAAAAGAAAAACGCCAAAATTTCGTACCTGGGCCGCCTGCAATGTGGCCCAGCAAAGCCAGCCCATTTATTTTCGTGCCCACCAGGAAAAACCCAATTAATCGCATGTGGCATCAAATAGTCGCACCTTCACACAGTGCGCCCACGCTGGGCGGAACCAGGTTTTTTACTGTATTATGTTTCTGTTTTGTTTTTCCGTTTCTTTCCCTTTTTCTTTCCTGATTATTTTTCCTTTTTTCCTTTCAAGTTTATTTTTCTTTCACCCTTTTCTTCAAAAATTCATAATTTTCAAAAATAAAATCGTAATTTCAGAAAAAACATTTTTTTAGAAATGTTCAGAATTCCAAAAACTATTATGTTTTGTAGAACTTTTTATCTTTGTTCTCTTTCCTAAATTGGTTCAAATTAAAAAAAAAGTTCCATTTTTTCTTTTCGTTTTGCAAAGTTGTACACGATTTTCCAAAGAATGCATTTAAAAAATGTTGCAAATACGAAAAGTATTATTTTTTACTGAAATATTCACAAATTCAAAATAGTGTCCGAGTTTAAAGAAAAGTCATTTTCTAAAATTGTTCTGACTGTTTAAAATATGTTTCATTTCAAAAACACAAATTCAAAAGATGTTCATGTTTTTATAAAAGGTTCATGTTTTCAAATAAAATTGTGAATTTCGAACATGTCAAATTTTGTTGTGTATTTCTGAAAATGTAAAGAATTTCAAAAAAATGAGATTTTCAAAATTATTCATGTTTCCAAGAATATTCAGCAATTTATATTTTTAAAAATTTCAATAAATCATAATTTCAGAGAAATGATTTTTCTAGAAATGTTCAGAATTTCAAAAACTACATGTTTTATAGAACTTTATATCTTTGTTCTCATTCTAAAATTGGTTCAAATTTTTAAAAATGTTCCATTTTTCTTTGCATTTTCCAAAGTTGTACAGTATTTTCCAAAAAATTGCATTTAAGAAATGTTGCGAAGACGAAAAATATTAATTTTTAGTGAAATATTTGCTAATTCAAAATAATTTCCGAGTTTAAAGAAAACTCATTTTCTATAATTGTTTTAAATGTTTAAAATATGTTTCATTTCAAAAACACAAATTCAAAAATGTTCATGTATTTATAAAAGGTTCATGTTTTCAAATAAAATTATGAATTTTGAACATGTCAAATTTTGTTGTGTATTTCTGAAGATGTAAAGAATTTCAAAACAAATTGGAATTTTCAAAATTATTCATGTTTCCAAGAATATTCAGCAATTTATATTTTTAAAAGTTCAAAAAAACAAAAAATGTTTTGAATCTGACATTGGAGTATGTTCTTAACGGTTCGAGTTGGCCATTGGTTGATACGACTCGTTTCTTCGAGTGGCTAGCAGCATGTAGTCGTTCTTTGAGGATATGATTTCGATCCTTCAACACATCATTTTTGGATTTTTGCGCGCCTCACAAACATTGGTTGTCTTGGAGCCTGCCAGTGTGTTGGGCCATACATGAACTGATGTGTGTCCCACGTGCTATTTTACGCAACTAACGGCATATAGTAGCCCCCACGCAGTTGGCCCAAGAAAAAATTGCGTCCCCCAGGCAGTATTGGGCCTCAACTGCACTCCCCTCTTGGGTCGTCCGCCTCCACCCATCAATCTCGCCGAGGAGCCAAAAATATTTGTCGGTCGTAAGGAATAGAATTTGCGACATTGCATCCACATCCTCGGGCGAATGCCAACTGAGCTAGAGCGGCTTTGTTACATAACAATTGCTGGTCCTCCTATTAAATATACATATAGGTTTTGTTCCGCCCGCTCATAGTTCCTATTTTTTTTTTCTGTTTGTAGCCCGGGTGGGACGAACTAGGCCTACCCACACATTTCTTTTTCTGTGAGACGAATGAGCAAAAAATTTAAGCCCCGATGGAATTGAACTATGGACCTTCTGTATTATGACGATGGAAAAAACCAGCTCATCTATCTTTCAAATATGATGAGAATAGTATCGCCTTGAAACTTTATAGTAAATTCCCACCAATTTGTATATGTCCATAGGTTGTCTCGTAATAAGAAGTTTATATCCAAATAAGTAAGTTATCTCGAGAATCATGAGCGGAAGGAGGGACTCCATAAATTATTGCCGGTGCTAGCTTGCAAGTGACAATAAAAGAGAATATGCTGATATCTGGTTATGCACTAATTATGCTGGTGAAATGGGATTTATGCGCTACAATTAGTAATCAATCTGGTTACGCATCATGAGAGTGATCGAAGCAACCGTGCCCCGAAAGTCGCCGCATAGCAACCAAATAAGAATGCAGACACAACCGCCGCATAGCTACCAAATGAGGTGGCAGACACAACCACATGATAGAGGAGGACCCAGAGGAAAAAATGCACGAGTAGGATGGTTGCCACCACACCGACTATCAATATCTCGCAGGACAAACATGACTCGCGAGAAGACCACAACTCCTCGCTCTATCGCACCACTTCGGAGATCGTTTTTGCTGGGCACATCAATTAAATCTCCCGTTGCAACGCACGGGCATATGTGCTAGTGAGTATTGCAAGAGTTGATCTACCACGAGATCATAGAGGCTAAACCCTAGAAGCTAGCCTATGATTATGATTGTTCTTGTCCTATTGACTAAACCCTCCGGTTTATATAGACATTGGAGGGGGCTAGGGTTACACAGAGTCTGTTATAGAGAAGGAATCTACATATCTGAATTGCCAAGCTTGCCTTCCATGCAAAGGAGAGTCCCACCCGGACACGGGACGAAGTCTTCAATCTTGTATCTTCATAGTCCAACAGTCTGGCGTAAGCATATTGTCCGGCTGTCCGAGGACCCCCTAATCCAGGACTCCCTCAGTCATTCTTGATAATCGGCCAGCATGCTTTGAAGAATTCCCCGCTAAAGCCATCAGGTCCAGGTGCACGGTCAGGAGGCATTTCCTTGATCAGCCGATCAATTTCTTCCTGAGTGAAAGGTTCTATGAGATGGTCAAGATTGACTGCACACTAGATGATTGAAGGCAACTCAAATTTCATTTCACACTGTGATGTGGTGCCCAATCAATTTTTATACATGAGGTGGAGAAGGCCTCTTTACTAGGGTGATCTTCAATCACTCGATCATTCTCAGCCCAAAAGCAAGCAATGTTGTTCCTACGAAATCGTTCAGTGGCAATGGCTTGAAAAAACTTAGTGTTCTCATCTCCGACTTTGATCCATCGAATAGTGCAACATTTTTTCCAATAGAGCTTCTGGTATTTGAGTAGCTTGATAAGGTGTTCCTTGAGGATGTTTCTAAAGTTTGTTTCAGGAATTATCAGACATATTTTGTTTTCTAACTCGTCTAAATCCGCTACGTGATCGCATTGGAGAGCCGAGAGATGTGTCTGCTCCATATCTTCAGGGCATGTAGAAGGGTTTTAAATTTATGACAAATCATGGTTGTTGCATTATTTCTACGAACTGGCCTGTTCCACACCTCTTGTACCATGTCCATAAAACCTGGGTGTAAGATCTAGTATGATACAAAGCGGAATAGCTTGTTGCGCAGGATTTTGGTTTCAATGGTTACCACACATGGGATATGGTCTGAGACAGGTTTGCCAAGGGGTTTAACTAGGGTTTTAGGATATGCATTTGTCTAGTGGAGGGAGGTGAGAAACCAGTCGATTTGTTCCAGGAGGGGGTCTACTTGCATGTTGCTCCAAGTATAAGATCTACCTTGTACCGGGAGCTCAATGAGTTGTTTCTTGCGTATATTGTCATTGAAGATGATCATGTAATTTGTGTTCCCCCCAGGTTTGTCTCAGAATCCATTTCCTTGCTGATGTATGCCTTGGCCTTGCGAGAGGTATTCTTGCGGTTGGAGGAGGACTTGGAAGGATTTCTTGACGAGGATCTTAACGAAGATTTTGACATGGAGTTATCCTTCTTCTTGAAGAATTTCTTTGTTTCTTCTAATCATTGTAGTTCTTACTCTTGCTTTTGCCACGATGGTTGCTCGAATCATATCTCCCACTAGCACGGACTTAAGCTTCAAGAGAGGGCAATCCGAAATGAAATGTCCTGGCTTTTTGCACTTGAAACGGGTGTATTCGCCAATAGGTTTTGATGAAGATTTTGAACCCGCGGAGTTGCTTGAACTTCTTTTCTGGAAACTGGCTCTTCTTGTGGGAACATTGGAATCGTTTCAGATCAGTGTGAGATCTTTGCTGAGTCATTCTGGATCATATGAATCTTCTTCTGCATTTCCTTCTGAGGAGGAATCAGCCACAGCTTTGATTTTTGCATTGAGTTGAGCCATACAGATCTATCTTCTCTTCTTCTTGCTCTTCATGAGTGTTCAGTCTTTCCATGACATCAGCAGAGTTGAGGCTTTTGAAATCAGGATGCTCGCGAATCATCAGAACAAGTGTGTCAAATGAAGTTTCAAGAGATCGAAGCAGTTTCTTCAGAGCTTCATGGTCAGTGATATCCTGGGCATTGATTCCTTGAAGTTCATTTGCTATGTCACTGAGGCGGTCGAAGGTTTGCAGATAGCTCTCATTTGCAATGCGCTTGAAACGATTGAAATTCACCCGAAGAGTATCAATTCGAGCTTCTTTCTGAGTTGAAACTCCTTCATTGCTCTTTTAGAGGACATCCCATAGCTCTTTTGCAGTTTCACACTGGAGATGCCGAAGAAATTCTGCTCGAGAGAGATGGCCACCAATTTCATTTTTTGCTTGAGCATCCAGTTGAGTGAGCTTCTTTTCTTCATCGGTAGGATCTTGAGGAATAACAACTGTGAACCCGATATGCACCACGTTCCACATATCATCATCTATAGATTGAAGACAGATCTTCATCTTCTCCTTCCAAAAGGGATAGTCTGTCCCATTGAATATGGGAATCTTGAGATGCGACTTGTAGTTCACTGAAGACATACTTAAACTCTGAAGTCGTTAGACTAAAATAAGCAAAGTCAAGGAGTACCTTGCTCTGATACCAATTGTAGGAACGAAGTATGTCTACCAGAGGGGGGCGAATGGGATTTTTAATTTTTCTTTGAAAAACTTAAATCTCTTAGAACCCAGCAGTGGAATAAGTGAAAAACTAATTATAGTGAACTAAAACAGGGTACCGAACGGAAACTAAAACATGCATCAAAGTAAATCAAACGAATGAAAACACATCAAAGGTAAAAATGAGTGGCAGAGGTAACCGATGATGCTCGATGGTGACAAGGTATTTGTTCGACCAGTTCATCCTTCTGCACAAGGACTACGTCTGGTTGGAGGGGATGTGACTTAACATCGAAGATAAACTCTCTTCACCCTATTCTCCTCGACAATCAATTCGTTAACCGATGCCGATCACTCATGGTAGATACTTAAAGGCGATCTCCAAACCTTCATAGACTTCTCCTTCAAGAACCACAATTACTCTTGGTCTCTGAAGAAATTGACACCTAACCGTCTAGAGAGTTTGCAGCTCTCAAGTAATAGGCGGAGCATACTAAACTTAGATTCCAGTGATGCTAAACCACTATCTAATTCTTTGGCTCTAGGGTTTTTCTCTCGGTGGATTTTAAACTCAAATCGCTCTGAGAGTGGGTTACTCAACAAACTTCTCAGAATCAAACGGAGCAGCCACCGGACAAAGCCGGCGCGGGGTGGCTATTTATAGCCACAACCCCTAGATGGGAAATGACCATTTTGGACACGAGGTCCAACAAATGGCCAACCGACACGTTCACAACGGTCGGATTTTGGAGCAACCGTAAAATTACTTGTGGAACAAGTAATGCTAACTCCTTGGTCCGTGGCAAACCTCTCGCAACAAAGAAGATCATAGTCTCTTGCTGGCAAGTATTTACCCAGAGCACAAAGACATTTCTCTCACAGCTTTCATAGGATTTGGGTTTAGCATCAGAGAACCAAAGCTTCAAACGCTACACCCCTCTTAATAGTACGGTGGTCCTTTGACTCAATGAAAGAAGAAGAACAATGAAAAAATGCTACGTCTTCACTTTGTCTTCATTCTTCCTCAAGCGCAGTCATTTGCTTCGAACATGCACCGAACCAATTGCTTAAACTTCAGCAATTTTTAGGGGTCACTCTTGTTATCTTTATCTTTGGTGACAACCTTTGCTGACAAGCAGGGAGATTATCTTCGTCGGTTGCATCAAACTCCTCGATACTTCAGGGACCTATTACTCTATGTGCACTAGAAAACACATAAGTCACACACTGTTTATGTCAACAAACTCCAAAACATAAGGGGCCTATCATTGCACCAAAAGTAAGTTGTAATCAGCCACATCACCATTTATTTCGATTATCTATGATGATCATTGGAACTATAGGGATAAATGAAAACCGCATGATTTTGTTAACATGCATGATGGATGTGTTTACTTTAGCTCATTTTGATTGATGTACTCAGGTGGGCCCTCCGTGCAAGAAAAGTTTCATCTATCACACAACATTCGACATCCATATCCATTGTTATGTTTAATAGCTTTCATCATGTGTTAGTTGTAAAGATGAAATTCAAACGGGCTTTACCAGTAGCTATCTATATATTGTAACCAATTCCTGCAGCAACGCGTGCGGCGTTATCTAGTTAACCTAGTGCCCAGTGCCAATTGATGTTTTTTCCTTCTTTTTGTCTTTACACAAAATCAATACCAAACGGAATCCAAATGAAACGAAACTCTTTGACAATTTTTCTTGGACCACAAGACACCCACGAAGCTTTGGGAGGAGGCCAGAAGAGCCACGAGATGGCCACAAGCTCGGAGAGTGCGCCCTAGAGGGGAAAGCTTGTGGCCCCCCGTGGCACTTCCAACCTATTTTTTCTTCTGCAAATACCCAAATATTCCCCGTAGACCAAAGGGCACACCAAACTGTCCTCGTGAGATCCCATCTTGGGGCCTTTTTCGGTACTCCGATGATGTGTGAGTAGTTTAGCACAGACCTACGGATCCATAGCTAGTAGCTAGATGGCTTCTTCTCTCTCTCTCTTTGATTTTCAATACAATGTTCTCCTTGATGTTCTTGGAGATCTATTCGATGTAATCTTCTTTTGTGGTGCGTTTGTTGAGATCCGATGAATTCTGGGTATATGATCAAATTATCTATGAATATTATTTGAGTCTTCTCTTAAATCTGTTATGCATGATTTATATAGCTTTGTTTCTCTCCGATCCATTGATTTGGTTTGCCAACTAGATTGATTTTTCTTGCAATGGGAGAGGTGCTTTGTAATGGGTTCAATCTTGCGGTGCTCAATCCCAGTGACAGAAAGGGACATGACACGTATTTGTATTCTTGCCATTAAGGATAAAAAGATGGGATTTATTCATATTGATTGGATCTATCCCTCTACATCATGTCATCTTCCTTAAGATGCTACTTCGTTCTTGTTAACTTAATACACTAGATGCATGATGGATAGCGGTTGATGTGTAGAGTAATAGTAGTATATGCAGGCAGGAGTCATTCTACTTGTCTCGCATGTGATGCCTATATACATGATCATTGCCTTGGATATCTTCATAACTATGCACTTTTCTATCAATTGCTCAACAATAATTTGTTTACCCGATGTATGCTTTCTTTTAAGAGAGAAGCCTCTAGTGAAAACTATGGCCCCAGGGTCTTATCTTTTATCATACTAGTTTCAGATCTACAAAATCAAAAACCCAAAAAAACCTTGCTTTTATTTATTTATTTTAATTTCATTTGCACTTTTACTTATCTTTTATATCTATCACTATCAGATCTCATCCTTGCACCTTTTTCACGTTGTGTGCAAGTATTTGTTTGTTTGTGTAGGTGCCATTATTGGAGACTTGTGTGTAACTCCTACTGGATTGATACCTTGGTTCTCAACTGAGGGAAATACTTATCTCTACTTTGTTGCATCACCCTTTCCTATTCAAGGGAAAAACCAATGCAAGCTCAAGAAGTAGTAGGAAGAATTTCTGGCGCTGTTGCTGGGGAGGATCTACATCAAGCCTACCAACTACCTATCATAAATTCTCATTTCTTGCATTTACATTATTTGCCATTTGCCTCTCGTTTTCCTCTCCCCCACTTCTAAAATATTTTCATAAAAATACAAAAATATTTGCCTTCTTTCTGTTTGCCTTTTCGTTTGCCTTTATGTCTTACTTGGTTTGTTTGCTTGTTCACTTGGCATAATTGTATGTTTATTCCAAATCAGAAGCAAAAAAGTTTATGGATCCTCATCCACTTGCTAATATTTTTCAAAGATCCAACTATGATGGACCAATTGCTAGTGAGTTGAGTGCACTAGATTATCTTTATGAAGTTTTGCTTGAAATTCGTGAATCTGAAAATTGTGATAAAGTGCTAAAAGTGCAAATTTATGAAGTGATTCACAATAGCTCCTTGAATGAAAATCATGATTGTAATGGTGTTATTATAAATTCTATTAATGTCGCTAACAATATGCAAAACCCCAAGCTTGGGGATGCTAATTTTGCTATGTCCACTACTTATTGCAATGATCATGATTGGGGTGATTCTTCTTATGAACTTGAAATTTTATTTAAGCCTCATGATGAATATGTTTGTGATAATATTGAAACTGGGTTTGGAAGAGTTCCAACTTTAGTTAATAATGATCCCACAACTTTGGATAATGATCAATCTTATGAATTTTTTGATAAAAATGGGCTTGGAGAGGTCATGACTGTATTTGATGATAATCCCACTATTTTGGAAGAGTGTCAACGTTGCATGCATGTGGATCATGTAGAGAATATGTTATGCGATAGCTATATTGTTTAATTTGAATATGGTCCCACATGTAATTGTTGTGAGAGAGGGAAATATGGTTATAGAAATTTTCATGTTACTAAATTACCTCACGTTGTGTTGAGATTGTCAATGTTTTATTCTTCTCTCTTGCATATGCTAGTTTTTGCTTGACTTGATAATTTGTATGTTTATTAGATGCCTATGCATAGGAAGCATGATAGATATAAATTTGCTAGTCACATGTTTTATGATGATATCTTTGTGTTCAACTATTATCTTTCCTGTGAGCATCATCGAAATCTCAAAGCCTAGCTTAATGGCTATAAAGAAAAGCGCTTATTGGGAGACAACCTAATATTTTTATTTTCTGCTTTCCAATAAAAAATACCATTATACTTCTGTTATGATGGAGTTTTTGTGTTTTAATTAGTGTTTGTGCCAAATAAGACCTTTGGGATGATTTGGAAGATTCTTGATTTAATTTTATGAAAAAACATAAAATTTTGCGTCCAACAGCACAATTGTTAAAATTTTGATGGAGAGTAATAAAATCATGATTTTTTTACACAAGATTTGTATAAAAATTACCTATGTTGTCCTAATTTTTTAGATTTTACAGAGTTACAGAAATTTGGCTAATGTCCAGATTGCTACACGATGTTCTGTTTTTGATAGATTCTGTTTTCGTTGTGTTGCTCGCTTGTTTTGATGAATCTATGGGTTGTGTCAGGGGGTATGAGCCATGGTGAAGTTAGAATACAGTAGATATAATGCAAATATAAAATTGGAATGAGTTTACAATAGTACCTGAAAGTGGTGATTTGCTTTATTATACTAATGGGTCTCGCGAGTTTTCTGTTGAGTTTTGTGTTGTGAACTTTTCAAATTTTGAGTGAAATTTCGATGGGCTAAGGAATAGGAGTGGCAAGAGCTTAAGCTTGGGGATGCCCACGGCACCCCAAGGTAATATTCAAGGACAACCAAGCGTCTATGTCTGAGTAATGGGCCACGGGTAGGCTAACCTGAGTCCCAGAAACTTTCAAGACATCGGGGCAGGCTGCGCCCCTCGAGTCCCAGAGGCGACTCCAAGATAAGCCGAGTCCCAGAGGCGACTCCAAGATAAGCCGAGTCCCAGAGGCGACTCCAAGATAAGACGAGTCCCATAGGCGACTCCAAGATAAGCCGAGTCCCAGAGGCGACTCCAAGATAAGCCGAGTCCCAGAGATAAGCCGACTCCTGGCCGGCGACTTCTGAAGAGGCCGGCTATAGGGAATCGGCCTACAACTCCAACCACCCTGTTTATTGAGGGCAGGCATGGCCACAGTGCGCCGTACCGACGGAGATCTCCATCCGGCACGGCACTGTTGCCATGCCAGCCCTGACATCAGCCCCTGGGGACGGGGCCCTATGCCCATGACGGCATGTCTGTACGACCCAGAGACGGCAGGTCCCGCCGGTCGGCGGGAGTGCAGAAGACGGCGAGAGCGCCAGAAGATGGACCCGTAGGGTGTCGGCCCCCGGAGTCGGTTGGCCCCTCCCACGGGCCCCCCACGCCATTAACCAGGCGCGGCGGGGAATGGCAACAGTGATCGCCCGTCGGACGGCGGCACTGTTGCCATGACCCCATGACCAAGCCAGCGTCATTAGAAGCGCTGCTCTGATAATCCGCAGCGGGCAAGACCGCCACAAGGACAAGGGCTGTCGGCTCCGTACCAGTCAAGTCAGCGGGACCCACCAGTCAGCGGGCCCCACCAGTCGGCGGAGAAGACGGCGGCTGAGAGACTAACGGCTAGGACCCGCGTCCAGCCGGATTTACCATTATACCCCTGGGGGTAGGCCTATATAAACCCCCCAAGGCACCCATGCAAAGGGTTCGAATCCATGAGCACTAGACCAGATCACATAGGAAGGAGAGGGATAGCCTTGCCTTCTCCCACCTCCAGAAACAGCTCAAGGGGCAACCTTGTACTCACTTTGCCTTAGTGACCATGGGAGACCCCGCAGAGCAGCAGTAGGGGTGTTATCTCCTCGGAGATCCCTGAAGCTGGGTAAGATCCTCCAGCGTGCATGTCTTCGCCTCATCCCGTTTCCAGGCACCAGCGGTGTTCTACTCGCCCCCACCATGATAAGCCATCCTTTGGCATATGTCGCACCCAACCCCCAACATTTGGCGCCCACCGTGGGGCAAGGTGCACCGTCGTCAGGAGATCTGTTCTGGACGGGAACCCTTTTCCTCCCTGGCGAGCGCAGCCAGCCAGGCTCGCCAGACGTAGTCTGCAGCGCTGCGCGGCGCTGAGGCCGCCTGCACAGCCAGCTGCCTCGCCGAACTTGTCGATGAGGTTCGCCTCTCCGACAAGCCTGTGTCCGATGCAGGCACGGGCGGCCCCGGGAGCCTCCTCGCGGGCCTCCTCGACCAACTCCATGTCACCGGCGAGCCTGCCGTGGACTTGGAGTCCGTAGGCTCCACCGACCCAATGCTGGTCGACTCCGATGCCGCGTCGCTCGACGCGTTCCCCACCAACGTGGTGGTCTACGACGAGCCGCTCCCTCACAAGGAGAGCAGCGGAAGCGCCGTCACGGAGGTGCTCGTCATCAGTCATGGCGAGCGTTCCGGTGAGGGAGCTCATGACCCACTCGACGCGGCTCTACGAGACCTGACCGCGCCTATTTCGGAGGATGCTGACGCCGAGATGCTGGAGGCGCGCCGCCTTCAAATCATCGAAGGAGCGAAGAAGCTAGCCAGCATGAGGCGCTTGTCAGAAGCCTACCAGTGTGAGATGGATCGCGCTGTGGGCGGCTCGCCGGCTCCGACTGGGCTTAGCCGCCTAGGCGCGGTCCAGCAGCGCGGCGTGGCCATCGCCAACCTATTCGGGGCCAATCGCCCCGTGTAGGCCACGCCTGTGGAGAACATCCGCGCCTCCCAGGCGGCGACGGACGAGCTAAAAAACTTCGAAGGTGAAGAGAGCCGCCTGATGACGGAGCGAGTCCAGCAGCTCCTCGACGCGGCTGCCGCGCAGAATGCAGCCGGCCGCTGCACGGAGGCGCCGCAGTAACCAAACGACGACCTGCCTCCCCGTCGAGATCAAGGCGCGACGTCTCGGACGCCGACTGGCGGAGTCCATGGAAGAAAAGACAAAGAGCCGGCTGTCAGCCACAGTCGGACTCGCATCACCATCGAGCGTGACCAAGACGGCCGCCCAAGAGCAGTGGAACGGTAGGGCGACTATCTGCCTCCCCACCGCGAAGAGAAAGGCGAGTCTCCCCGCCGCCCGTTGAGCATCCGACTTTCGGTGGCCGCCTTGGCCACCGGGAGGGAGTCGGAGAGAATGACGCCCGCCACCGGATCGACCGACTCCACCAATCCCTAGCGCTGGAAGAAGAAGACGAGTTGGGTCCGCCCTGCTTCAGACCTCGCATCCGAGACGAGCCCTTTCCCAAAGGGTTCACGCTCCCCCGAGACACGCCCAAGTATACCGGCTCTGTGAAGCCGGAAGACTGGCTAGTTGACTACTCCACAGCCGTCAACATAGCGAACAGCAACAAGCGTGTTGCCGTGAAGTATGTTCCACTCATGCTCCAGGGCACGGCCCGGACGTGGTTGAACAGCCTGAAGCCCCGCAGCATCAACAGCTGGGTCGACTTCACCGAAGCCTTCATACGCAACTTCACGAGCATGTACAAGCGACCTCCCAAGCCTCTCCAGCTTTCCTTGTGCGTGCAAGGCCCCGATGAGTCAACACGCGACTACCTCACACGCTGGGCCGAGGGCGTGCACGAGGTGCAGGCTATCTAATACTTCACCGCTGGGTGCAGAAAAGGCACCCTCCTCAAGCACAAGCTCCTCTGCGACGAGCCGGAGACCCTCGACGAGTTGCTGATCATAGCAGACAAGTACGCCACAGCCGACTCCTCCATGAAGACGGAGATTCAAGTTAATGCAACTGGCAAAGTGGCCCCTCAGGCTCCCAGAACTCCGGCTGGAGACGCCAGTCGGTGACAACAACAGAACGATAACAAGCGCAAGGCCCCACAGCCGGCTTCCAGCAGTCGGCAGGTTGCGATAGTTGAAGACCAGCAGCCAGAGGGGCAGCCTCCGAACAAGCGACAGAAAGGCGGCAAGTCCAACTGGTAGCCGGCCTTCTCTTACAAGCAGACTCTAGATGGTCCCTGCAAGTTCCACAGCGACGCTAAGCCGTCAAACCATACCACCCGAAAGTGCCACTGGCTCACCAGAATCGCCAAGGGAGACGGCCTCCTTCCTCCCCCGCCTGCTGAGCCGCCGCTTCCACCGCCCAAAGAGCGGCTGCCCGCCAATCGGCGCGATCTGAGATGAGTACCCGGAAGAGCACGGAGCCTATGTGGTGTTCACCAGTGTGGCTGATGATCGACGCAGCAGGCGGCTGCAGCAGCAAGAAGTAAATGCAGTAGCATCAGATACTCCAGAGTTTATGCATTGGTCCGAGAAGCCTATCAGTTGGAGCAGAGCTGATCACCCAGAGGTGATGCCGAATCCGGGCTCCTACGCCCTGGTTTTGAGTGCCACCTTGGCCACAGATAGGCGCGCCGCTCGCTTCTCACGAGTAATGATAGACGGAGGCAGTAGCATCAACATCCTGTACAAGGATACCATGGAGAAGTTAGGAATCAACCAAAGATAGCTTCAAAACAGCCGGACTGTGTTCCACGGCATTGTACCTGGCCTTTCCTGCTCACCAATCGGCAAGATCCTGATAGACGTCCTCTTCAGAGACAAGGATCATTTCCACCGAGAACCAGTTTGGTTTGAAGTGGTGGACCTCGAAAGCCCATACCATGCGTTGCTTGGCCGACCTGCTTTGGCCAAGTTCATGGCGGTCCCATCTATGCCTACCTCAAGATGAAGATGCCGAGTTCTAAGGGGATTCTGACCATAGCCGGCGACTACAGAAAGTAGTCCGCTTGCGCGGCTAAGAGCAGTCGGCTGGCCGAGTCCCTGGTGATCGTGGCTAAGAAGCGGCTTCTTGATCGAGTTGTGGCGATGGCCGGCAAGCAGCCAGAGATGTCGCCCGACCCCAATGAGTCGGATGCTGAGGGTTCGTTCAAGCCGGCCAAAGAGACGAAGAAGATACCCTTGGACCCGGAGCACCCATAGAGGTACGCTGTCATACGTGCAAACCTTGACAGCAAATAGGAAGGCGAGCTCGTCAATTTCCTCCGTGAGAATCGAGACATCTTTGCATGGTCCCCTAAATACATGCCAGGTGTACCGACAGAATTCGCCAAGCACAAGTTACATATCCGACCTGATGTGAAGCCCGTCAGGCAGCCCTTGCGCCGCCTGTCAGAAGAAAAGAGAAGAGTTGTTGGGGAAGAGATAGCCCGGCTCCTGGCAGCCGGCTTCATTATGGAAGTGTTTTTTCCAGAATGGTTGGCAAACCCGGTCCTGGTGTTGAAGAAGAACAAGCAGTGGCGGATGTGTATTGACTACACAAGCCTCAACAAAGCTTGCCCCAAGGTCCCATTTGCTCTACCGAGAATTGATCAGGTGATAGACTCCAAAACCGGATGCAAGTTGTTAAGCTTCTTAGATGCATATTCAGGGTATCACCAGATCAAACTGAACCCGGCAGACAGACTGAAGACTGCCTTCATCACACCGTTTGGAGCCTTCTGCTACCTGACCATGATGTTCGGCTTGAGGAATGCCGGCGCCACCTTTCAGCGTTGCATGCAGAAGTGCCTCCTCAAGCAACTCGGCAGAAACGCCCACGTCTACGTGGATGATGTAGTGGTGAAGACGGGAAAGCGTGGGACACTGATGGAAGACCTCAAAGAAACCTTTGAGAACCTGCGCCGATTCCAGATCAAGCTCAACCCTGAGAAGTGCGTCTTTGGAGTACCAGCCGGCCAACTCCTTGGCTTCCTGGTCTCCGAACGCGGTATAGAGTGCAACCCTGTGAAGATCAAGGCCACCGAGAGGATAAAGGTACCCAGCCGACTGCTAGATGTGCAGAAGTTCACCGGCTGTTTGGCGTCCATCAGCCGATTCATCAGTCGGCTGGGCGAGAAGGCTCTCCCTTTGTACCAGCTAATGAAGAAGACCACCTTTTTCGAGTGGAACCACAAGGCGGACGAAGCATTTCTCCAGCTGAAGAAGATGTTGACTACTCCCCCTGTGCTGGCGGCGCCGACTCCTAAAGAGCCCATGCTCCTATACATCGCCGCCACCAGCCGGGTAGTCAGCATGGTCATTGTAGTGGAGCGCAAGGAGGAAGGCAAGGCGCTACCTGTCCAGAGACCGGTGTATTACCTGAGCGAGGTATTGTCGACCTCCAAGCAGAACTACCCCCACTACTAGAAGATGTGCTACGGCGTGCACTTTGCCGCCAAGAAGTTGAAGCCTTACTTTCAAGAGCATCCAATCACTGTGGTTTGCACAGCCCAGCTGGCCGAGATCATCGGGAGCCGAGATGCTTCTGGCCGAGTGGCCAAATAGGCCATAGAGTTGGCTCCCTACACCATCTACTACCAGCCCGCACCACCATCAAGTCGCAAGCACCGCCGACTTCGCCGTCGTGGGCGAGACCGAAGACTGCCACCGGCGCCGACTCCACCCATTGGCGGATGCATTTCGACGGCTCCAAGATGCGCACTGGCTTGGGAGCCGGCGTCGTCCTCACCTCCCCTAAAGGCAACAAGCTCAAGTATGCGCTGCAGATCCACTTCGCCGCCTCCAACAACGTCGCCAAATACGAGGCGCTCATTCACGGGCTCCGGCTCGCCAAAGAACTTCGCATTCGCCGGATCCTGTGTTATGGCGACTCCGATTTGGTGGTCCAGCAGTCATCTGCCGACTGGGACGCCAAAGATGCAAACATGGCGAGCTACCACTTCATGGTGCAGCAACTCAGCGGATACTTCGAGGGGTGCGAGTTCCTTCACGTGCCAAGAAATGACAACGACCAAGCAGACGCCTTGGCACGAGTCGGCTCCACCCGCCAAGCGATACCATCCGGCGTCGCTCTTCAGCGCCTCCTCAAGCCGTCTATCAAGCCTTCACCAGAATCAGACTCCATCTTTGTGCCGCCTCCCCCCGAAGAAGTCGGATCCGACTCAAGAGCCCCAATAGACGGCATGAGAATTCTTACAGACGGATCCAAGAAAACCGCAGTCGAAGCCGGCCCGGGGACTTCAGAACCCGGCCCGGGGACTGCGGCAACCAGTCCGAAGACTCCAGAGCTCGGCCCGGGGACTGCGCCAGTCGGCCCAGGGACTGCGCCAGTCGGCCCGGGGACTTCAGCGATCCAACAAGCGGCCGTGGACTCCAGCCTGCCGCCTCCCAGCCCAGCCGCCCTCGTCCAAGCCGCACTGGTGGCAATCGAAGAAGTAGCAGCACCCTCGTGGGCACAGCCCATCCTCAAGTTTCTAGTGAGCAAAGAGTTGCCAACCGATGAAATCTTAGCTCGGCAAGTGCAACGCCGAGCGGCAACCTACACCATAATCAATAGAGAGCTGGTCAGGCGCAGCATCACTGGTGTCTACCAGTGCTGCGTCGAGCCAGAGCAAGGCCAAGCAATTCTCAGAGACATCCATCAAGGCGAGTGCGGCCACCATGCGGCTTCAAGAACACTCATCGCCAAAGCCTTTCGACACGGTTTCTTTTGGCCAACTGCCCTAGAAGAGGCCAAGGAGTTAGTCCAAAAATGCAAGGGGTGCCAGAAGTTCCGCTCCAAGCCGCTTCAGCCGGCTTCTGCACTCAAGACCATCCCTATCGCCTGGCCCTTTGCGGTTTGGGGCCTGGACATGGTGGGACCATCCAAGACGGCATGAGGCGGCCTAACTCATCCACTTGTCGCGGTGGACAAGTTCACCAAGTGGATAGAAGTAAAGCCCATCAAGAAGTTGAATGGTCCGACTGCAGTGACTTTCATCTCCGACATCACGGTTCGGTACGGCATACCACACAGCATCATCACCGACAATGGCACAAATTTTGCCAAAGGCGCCTTGGCCCGTTTCTGCGCGACACAGGGCATCCGACTGGACTTACCGTCCGTTTCCCATCCGCAGTCAAATGGCCAGGTGGAGCGAGCAAACGGCCTCATCCTATGTGGCATCAAGCCTCGACTGGTCGAACCACTCGAGCATTCGGTCGGCTGCTGGCTTGAGGAGCTGCCAGACGTCCTCTGGAGTCTACGCACGACTCCAAACAAGTCAACCGGCTTCACGCCTTTCTTCCTCGTCTACGGTGCTAAAGCCGTCATCCCAACGGACATAGAGTTTGACTCTCCGCGATTCACCATGTACACCGAGGAGGAAGCAGAAGAAGCACCTCAAGACGGCGTCGATCTGCTGGAAGAGGGCCGGCTGTTGGCACTCAGCCGGTCCAGCATCTACTAGCAGAGCCTGCGCTGATACTACAACAGGAAGGTCAGGCCGAGATCTTTCCAAGAGGGCGACCTTGTGCTCCGACTGATCCAGCGAACAGCCGGCTAGCACAAGCTGTCAGCACCTTGGGAAGGCCCCTTCATCATTAGCAAAGTGCTAGGCAACAACTCCTACTACCTGATCGACGCTCAGAAGCCCCGAGCACGCAAGAGGGATGACTCTGGCAAAGAGACGGAACGGCCGTGGAATGTAAATCTTCTCCGAAGATTTTATAGTTGATGCAGTATGTACCACGCTATCCTTTGTATTAAAGTACCGAGACTTCGGGCCCCCCGAGACGAGCTCAGGGACGGCCCTTTTTGTTATCTGTATGATAAGCATTATGCCTTCGAGTATGTTACTCTTTGTTATGCCACTCGGCACCGGGTTCGACTAGTTGGCCCGGGGACTCGCCGCCTCGCGCTATGAAATGCTTCCTGCAGTCGGACAAGTAGTGTGTGGTGCCTAAGCCATCTCCTGTCAGAAGCCGCAGCTCGTAGAGCGACTGTTTGGTGGGCAGGAGTAAGGAAGAATGGGCGCCCACACGAAAAATGGCTAAGGACTCAAAGCACAAACATAGCCCAAGCCGGCTTCCAGCCTCTCTTCGCAAAGCCAATTCTTGAGTAGTCGGCTTGCCGCCTTCTATCCAACTTGTTAAAAGACTCTAAAAAAGGGCCAAGTACTTGCCTTCCCTAAGGTAGCCAAGCATTTGACCCGGCGGCAGTCCACGGAGCGGTTGTCCGCCTGGCAAGGCAGCGATTGAGGGAAGGCGGCAAAGGAAAAAGGCAAAAGAGCGATGAGCAAGGAAAGATAGAAGTCGGACAAATATTTACATAGCATAGGCCCTTGGCCGAATCTTCAAGCAGAAGTTCAAAATACACCCCGCGGGTGGAATTGTGCGAATTAACAAGTTTTTCAAAGACTATTAAAAGCAGATAAAATAAAGGCAAGACGACAGCCTAAGAAGCGGCAGACGGGTTCGGAGGGTTAGAGGAGGCGGTGGTGTCAGGCGCTGGGGCGGCCGGCTGGGCAGTCTCGGCTTGATCATCTCCGGTGGCAACCGGCCCGGTTGGACGCGGCTCGTTGTTGGAGGCGCGGTCGAGCTGAGGCTGGTCACCCGCTCCGTCTTCTGGCGCCCCCGTCTCGCCTCCGTCCTCCGCCTCACCTTCCTCCTCGGCGCTGGAGCCGATCACCTCCGTCGAGTCCTCGTCATAGTCCGGGTTCATCCCGAACCACTCCGGCGGCACCTCCTCGCCATTTGCGGCCCGCTCAGGCACGAAGACGCTGGTGTCGGTATAATCGGCAATCGCCGCCGCACGCTCGACGAGGGCGCCTTCCACAGCCACCAGCTCTGCCTGGGCCTCGGCCGAACGCGCCAGCGGTTCAGTCAGCCGGATACCAAGCCTTGACAAATTCCAAGGCCCGCGCGCTCGGGCCGGGCGAGAACCCTTCGAGCCTCAAGGCGGCCAGCCGCGACCTCCACCGGTCGGCGATCCGGTAGGGAGTCGCAGAAACCGGCATGTCGGCCCGCAGGCGGCAATCGCTGGCACCGGCGCGTTTAAGCGGCGAAGCGGTGATGGGCGGCCGCAGACGAGTCTCGATGCTCAGAAGTTTCTCGTCGATGGTCAGGGGGGCGTTGGCGGCGATCTCCGCGCCATTTGCCCTCCGCACCTCGCGATCAGCCTCGATGGCTCGAGTGACCGCCTGCAAGTGGCCAGGGAAGAAGTCTGCCAAAACAAAAAAGAAGCAAGACAAAGAGTCAGGAGTTGGCCTGACTTACAGTCAGCGGCTCAAAGAAAGAAAGCAAAGAAACTCACCGTCAACGATGTCTTCGATCTCATGGAAGCCGGAGGTCAGCATCGCCTCCTTGTCGGTCCAGGAGGAGCGATCGCTTTCGAACTCGGCCAGGAGAGCAGTCTCTCTCTTCGCTGCCTCGTCCTGCGCCGTCTTAAGCAGCTCCGCCAGCTGCGCAGCCAGCGGGTCGCGCTCTGTGGCGAGCTTGCTGCACTCCTCCTCCTTGGCACGTAAGGCGGTGTTGGCTTCGCCCAACTGTTCCTGAAGAGCGGCATTGGCCTCTGAAGAACAAAAGGAAAAAGACGTTAAGTTGTCAAGAAAGAAGGTCGCCGGGAAGATTCGGCCCGACTGCTTAGCAGTCGGCCTGTAACGCCCCGGATCCGTTGCGCCAGGTGTCTGTCAGTTATTCGCCTTCGTTGCCATGTCATTGCTTGCGTGTTGCATTTCACCATGTCATCATTTGCATTTTATCATGTCATCATGTGCATTTCATTTTGCATACATGTTCGTCTCATGCATCCGAGCCTTTTCCCCGTTGTCCGTTTTGCAATCCGGCACTCCTATGTCCTCCGGTGTTCCCTTCTTCCCTCTTTTAGGTAATGCGGGTATTAAACTTTCTCGGAATGGCCGAGGTTTGCCATGCTGCCTTGGTATAGCACCGTGAACCGCTGTCAAGTTTCGTGCCATTTGGAGGTCGTTTGATACTCCAACGGTTAACCGGGTAACCGTAAAGCCCTCTTTTGTTGCAGCCCAACACCCCTTCCAAAGTGGCCCAAAACCCAGCAAACCTCCCTCCATGCTCTTGGTCGTTCGATCACGATCGCGTGGCCGAAAACCGCACCTCATTTGGACACTCCTAGCTCCCTCCACCTATAAATAAGTCTCCCCCTTCATTTTTTTCGCGGATGAAACCCTAGTCTTCTTCCCCTCGCGCCGCCGGACATTTTCCCCACCGACGGCCGGACATGTCCGTTCCGTCCGCGCCGCCGCCCGCAGCCTATGGCGCGCCGCCACGTGGCATCGCCGTCTCTCGCTTCCCCACAGCCAGCGCCGCAGCGCGCGCACGGGCACCTGGCCCATCGGGTCCGTCCCTCGGCCCAGCCCCGAGCTCCTTGTCGCCCTTTCGTCTGGATCGGGAGGAGTCCGTCCTCGCCGCCATTGCTCGACCGGTCGCCGGACCTCGCCCGCGAGCCGCGGATGGCGTCGCCCGCCTCCTTCTCTTCTTTCCCTCTCCTTCCTCTCTTCCTCATCTCCTCGTCTCCCTCTCTCTCTCAGGCAGCCGCCGCCGCCATGGAGGTCGCGCCACCGCACCGTCTTCGCCGGGCGGCGGAAACCGCCGAAACGGATCCCGATGCGGATCCGGCCTTCCCTCGCCGGATCTGCCTGTCCCGGTCTCCCCTGCGCCTTTGGCTCCGTCGCCCGTCCCAGCAGCGCGCCGCAAGGCCTGCGTCCTCTGATCGGGCGGGAGGAGGACGAGTGCCTCCAGCGCCGCCGCGTGGGCCCCATGTCGCCCTTCACCCATTTCAGCCCAGCAAGCAGGTCCAGCAGCGCCCTGCCGGCCTGTCTCTCCCACCGAACCGGGCCTTGGCCCAGGGTGAGCAGACCCCTCCCCCTCTCCTGTGCACTTTGGGCGGCAGATTGACCCGTGGTTGTTTTTTTTTTCCGCTGCGAATTTTCCTATTATCCTGTGATTTACCAGTTTTGCAGAAAAACCCTTCATGATCATGCATTTAATAACTCACAAATGGTGCATTGGATTAAAACAAACTTTATATGTAAAATGCTTAGTTTTTCATCTAGTTTCATAATATGCCATTTTCATCCATGTTTGAAATGTTTAAAATGATGTTTGTTTAAATTTGCTCCAATGCCATGCTAAAATGATTTATTTCATAACTAAATAACCGTAGCTCGGTTTTAAATGTTCTTTATATGTAAATGGGGTGGAAAAATGCCTAGTTTAACATGGTCCACTTTATTTTCCTGTTTAACAACTTTAAAATATGGTTTAGGAGAGAACAGTACCGAATCTAAAATATGCATATGGGGATTTTCCGGACTTGTTGTTTGTTGTTTCCGGCCTCATTTAAACTTGCCTAGGTAGGTAGTTTTGTTATGCTTCACCCCTTGCCATGTTAATCAACATTTAATATTGTTGGGTAGCTTAAACAAGAGAGAACTAAATAACTTGGTTGTGGTGTTTTGCCAATATGCAACTCGTTGCATATTGAGCTCCACTTAATTTGTAGTGTTGTTTGTTGCACTTTGCCATGCCATGCCTCATTAAACCGGACATGCATCATACTTGGTTGTGCATCATGCCATGATTATGCGATGGTTGTTTACTATGTTGTTTGCTTCTTTCCGGTTTGCTTCTCTTGTTAGCTTCGGTTTCGTTCCGGAGTTGTGAGGATTCGTTCGACTACGTCCGTTTGTTCTTCTTCATGGACTCGTTCTTCTTCCTTGCGGGATTTCAGGCAAGATGACCGCTACCCTGGATCTCACTACTATCATTGCTATGCTAGTTGCCTCGTTCTTTCGCTATGCTGCGCTACCTATTACCTGTTTGTCCAGCCATCCCATATTGCCATGAACCTCTAACCTTTGACACCATTCATATGCAAACCGTTGTTTGGCTATGTTACCGCTTTGCTCAGCCCCTCTTATAGCGTTGCTAGTTGCAGGTGAAGTTGAAGATTTCTCCATGGTGGACAGGGTTTATGTTGGGATATCACAATATCTCTTATATTATTAACGCATCTATATACTTGGTAAAGGGTGGAAGGCTCGGCCTTATGCAGTGTTTTGTTCCACTCTGCCGCCCTAGTTTCCGTCATACCGGTGTTATGTTCCCGGATTTTGCGTCCCTTACGCGGTCGGGTGATTTATGGGACCCCCTGACGGTTCGCTTTGAATAAAACTTGTCCAAGAAGGCCCAACATTGCCTTTTACCATTTGCCTCACCACCACCTACTTTTCCTTGGGAGTAATTAACCCAAGGGTCATCTTTATTCAGCCCCGGGCCAATGCTTGTCTAAGTGTTGGTCCAAACTAGAGCCACTTGCGGCGCCACCTCGGGAAACTTGAGGGCTGGTTCTAGTTGTATGTCTTGCTCATCCGGTCGTGGCACGAGGCGAGATCTGTGGCTACTATCGGGATGTCGACACGCCGGGAGGTCTTGCTGGTCTTGTTTTACCATTGTCGAAATGTCTTGATGTACCGGGATACCGAGTCGATCGGAGTGTCTTGGGTGAAGGTCTATTCCTTCGATGATCGCGAGAGCTTGTCATGGGCTAAGTTGGGACACCCTGCGAGGTATAAACTTTCGAGAGCCGTGCCGCGGTTATGTGGCAGATGGGAATTTGTTAATGTCGGTTGTAGATAACTTGACACTTGATCCGAATTAAAACGCACCAACCGAGTGTGTAGCCGTGATGATCTCTTCTCGGGAGTCCGGAAGTGAACACGGTTTCTGGGTTATGTTTGACGTAAGTAGGTGTTCAGGATCACCTCTTGATCATTGCTAGCTTCACGACCGTTCCGCTTGTTCTCTTCTCGCTCTTATTTGCATTGGTTAGCCACCATATATGCTTAGCCGCTGCTGCAACCTCACCACTTTACCCCTTCCTTTCCCTTTAAGCTTTGCTAGTCTTGATACCCATGGTAATGGGATTCTTTGAGTCCTCGTGGCTCACGGATACTTCAAAACCAGTTTGCGGTGCCTATGTTACCGAAAGCGGTGATGCAACCAAGCTCAAGGAGGAGCTTGATGAAGATCTTGCCCTTTGTGTTGTTTCGTTCTAGTTGATCGAGAGTGGAGCCCGGTTAGGGGTCGATCGGGGACCTTTATCGCATTTGGGGTTCTTCTTTTATTTTGGTTCCGTAGTCGGACCTTGATTGTATATGGATGATGTAATGCTTTAATTATGTAATTGTGTGAAGTGGCGATTGTAAGCCAACTATGTATCTCTTTCCCTTATGTATTACATGGGTTGTGTGAAGATTACCTCACTTGCGACATTGCTTTCAATGCGGTTATGCCTCTAAGTTGTGCTTCGACACGTGGGAGATATAGCCGCATCGAGGGTGTTACAAGTTGGTAATCAGAGCCTTCCCCGACCTTAGGAGCCCCACTGCTTGATCGTTTTTAGCGGCCGAGTTGTGTCTAGAAAAATGTTTTGAGTCATTTAGGATTATATATATCGGAGAGTTAGAATTCTTTTTACTCCCGGTCCTTGACCTTCCGGTGAGGTATCTGACGTAGAGTTTTGACTCTTCTCTTCTCAAATTTCACTAAAAAATTTTTAGGATCACGCGGTATCTTGGAATCGTTCCGATATTCTTATGACGAGAACATTGTTCTTGGTGCCTCGACATTTAGGGGTTGTGGCGGTGTCACGGGAGTTGAGCTCGAGGTGTTGTCGTCATAATTTTATCGTTGCGATTCTGGAATACCCGAGTTTAATACGCCGACATCGAAAATCTCTTTTATGCGCTTGTTGGTGAGATAACCCGCTAACCCAAAGATCTTGAGGTGAGTACTGGAGTATTGCCATGACTCAGATAACGGATGCTTTTGAAGGTTGAGGTAGACGATTTCGAAGGTTTCTTGGTTATGTGTTGACGGATGGATACAAATGGATGTAGGGATTGTTAGTTTGGGTGAGATATATTGCTCCTGTATCACCAACACCAGATTGCATAACCGGAAAGTTTGGGAGTTTCATAGTTGGGAATTCAAGTAGCTCTTAGGATATCTTTCCGACGGATGTATGATATGAAATTGGGGTTCGGCGTCTAGTGGTCCGCCTATTCACGGTTGGTTTCTGATGGTCTCGTTGTGTCTTAAAGAGTCCTTGGCTATTCCGACTCGGGGCGCTTCAGATGTCATGTGCCTTGCCTTGTACATGATGGTGCTGTACGATTGAGCCCGTGTAGGCCCCACCACGAAAACTTCGGATGAAATCTCTATCATATGTTTGTTCCGGCTTATTCTGCAAGCCAAATCCTTTGTTTTTGTTTTGAGTTGTGGTATTCGAGTTGCTTCAAAGTCAAATGTTGAATCCATACCTTTCCGAAATGGTGTTCTCATACTCCGATGTGAATACCAATCCTTCTCGACAATCGAGATTGTCATGTCAATCCTTTTCAACCGGCGTGTTTCTCTTCAAGTGGATCCGATCACTTCAACATCAGCAAGACCAATTATCATTTCTTCTCAACGGTGTTTGTTTCATGCGTCTCCAAGTTGCCTTTGTTTTTTCCCGCCCTCCCACCCTTTTCCTTCAAGGACTTAGGTTTCTTAATCATGTATCCTTTTATTTGCGGGAAGTCTCTTCACTCTTTTCAATCAATGTTTTATCCGGTGATTTCCCATGAAGATGCTCAACAGCTTCAAGTTCATCATCCTTCATTGTTGTTTCTTCTCCGGTGGTTCAACTCAAGCTTTAAGTGTTGATCATATTCCTTTCCTCATATCAAATGCTTTCTCATGCCGGTGCACCTCTTAATCATTCACTTCTTCCTATTCATTTGTTCTGGAGTGCTGAAGATATCTCACAAGAGTCGTGTTTCCATTCTTAATTCGTTCAAGCTCTTTCGAGATTGGTATCTCATTCAAGTCATTTAATTCAACCGGTGCAACATCTCTTTAAATCTTTTCAACGGTGTTCTTTTGAGTGGGCCCTAACCCACAGGTCTTTTCCCAGGATCTTACCTGACTCTTCTAATTATTCTGGAGCCATTCTCAAATTCTTTTCGGAGTTTGACGTAAGGATGAATTTTCTTCAGTCAAATGCTTTTCTCCAAGATCTTTCAAATTCTTTTCATATTTGGCTCAACCTCTTCGCTTTTGATTCTTCCGGTGTGCCTCAATAATTCTTGGTGGTGTTTCTCGTTGTCATTCTCATCATTTGAAGACCGAAGAAGAGTTTCTCTTTAATCTTGCTCTATTCTCTTCAAGATTCATGGTGCTAGCTTGTTGCCATCCTCTCATAATGGTTTTCGATTGTGGGAATTCCTTTCATACCCATCCAGATCTATTCAAGAGTCTTCTCAGTTGTCATCCGGAGTCCATCAATTCAGGTTTATTCATTCTCAACTGTCAGTTTTCATTCTCCAAATCATACCGGTGATTCGTTCAAATATCCTCTAATCAGCTCATGATCTCTTCGTCCACTTGTATCTAAATCCCCGCAAATATCTTCATTCGTTTTCCAACTCTTTCCAGTGAATTGTGCCTTTGCTACGTTCTTTTTCAATTCTTACGGTGGTTCTTTCAAGATCTCTCTTCCTTGTTCATCATATGAATTCATTTGTTGTTCCAATCCTACCTGTGGTTCGTTGAAGACCGTCTCAAGTTTTGATATATCTCTTTTAATCCTTTCTACGGGAATAAGTAGTATGCCAAATCCGTTGCTTGTCATCAATTTAAATTGGTGAAGGATACGCATAACATAATTCTTATTCTTGTTCATCCAAGTGATTAATTCTTTTCTTCCGGAGATTGTTCGTGATGAAGTAATTCTCGGTTTCATTTGTTTCATCTTCTCATTTTTTCCGGAATTCCTAGCTCTAATTATCACGGAGATCCATCTAAATCATTGCAAGGATTCACCTTGTGTTTTCAACTTCTCTTTCTTTCTATCATCCTTTTATTACCGGAGTTCTTCTTGGAGGCTCTACATGGTGGGTCGTCAAGGATTCTTTTCATTCTTCAATTGTTCATCAAGATTTCTCTCGAAGTTATGATCCGCCAAGCTATACTCAAAATTAAACAGGGTACCCAACACTTGTTTTGTTTTGAGAAGCTCAACTATTCTCCGTCTTGCATTCCAAAGTGCAATTCCTTCTATCTTATCTTTTGAGGTGGTGTTATGTCACTCTTGACAATTTCCTTCATGTTTCATGATTCACATGTTGTCAAGAATGAGGTATTTTAAATCCATCATTTTCTCTTTGCTCAAGAGATCTTTTCAACCGTCAATCTCTTCATTGGAGTTATCTTGGTATAGATTTCACCTAAAGCCTTCCCTAAGGAATGTTGCTATTATGGTGTTTATGATCCAATTATCTCCTTCTCATCTCGATGAAGAAGTTTTTCATCTCTTTGGTGCTCTCAATCAAATCAAGCGTTTGCATTAGTGGCCTGTTGTCACCTCATAGTCTTGGGATGTTTCCATAAGCCCACTACAAGCTTGTGCTTTTCGTTGTTGATTTTCCAACAACTCCGTTCAATTCTTATTTGCAAGGGTGCTTTGCAAATTCAATTGTGGCAGAAGATGTCATTTTCTTCTCCATTCTGTTATTCCAATGATCTATCTTCTATTCTTTCGTTACGGAGGCATTGTGATGTTGTGCTCTTCACCCATCACCTCGTTTTGTGAGGATCATGTTCTTTTCTTGCTTATCCATTTAACCGGAGTGTTGTGTCATCTCTTCAAGTGCTTTTCATCTTATCAAGTTTTCTTCTTGTTTCTACCGGAGTGCTGTCCAAATTCTGCCATTCTTGTTCCTTGGCTATCTCATTATATCGAGGTGGTCATATTCTTTTCGTTCGTGAAACTCTTGATTCATGTCTTTGCAACCTTCAAATTCTCGTAATACTCCTTGTTCCTCTTTTCTAACGGATTGTTTGCAATCTCGCTCATCTCTATTGTACTCTTTCTTTTATATTGCTCAACCTCTCAAGGTTCGTGGTTTCACTCGTTCGTCAAAGAAGCAACTTAGTTTTACCTTCCCTCTTCCTCTTCCGTTTTCCCTCCGGTGCCATCCTAGATCTCGGGACGAGATCCTCTCATAGTGTTGGAGTGTTGTAACGCCCCGGATCCGTTGCGCCAGGTGTCTGTCAGTTATTCGCCTTCGTTGCCATGTCATTGCTTGCGTGTTGCATTTCACCATGTCATCATTTGCATTTTATCATGTCATCATGTGCATTTCATTTTGCATACATGTTCGTCTCATGCATCCGAGCCTTTTCCCCGTTGTCCGTTTTGCAATCCGGCACTCCTATGTCCTCCGGTGTTCCTTCTTCCCTCTTTTAGTAAAGCGGGTATTAAACTTTCTCGGAATGGCCGAGGTTTGCCAAGCGACCTTGGTATAGCACCGTGACCGCTGTCAAGTTTCGTGCCATTTGGAGGTCGTTTGATACTCCAACGGTTAACCGGGTAACCGTAAAGCCCTCTTTTGTTGCAGCCCAACACCCCTTCCAAAGTGTCCCAAAACCCAGCAAACCTCCCTCCATGCTCTCGGTCGTTCGATCACGATCGCGTGGCCGAAAACCGCACCTCATTTGGACACTCCTAGCTCCCTCCACCTATAAATAAGTCTCCCCCTTCATTTTTTTCGCGGATGAAACCCTAGTCTTCCTCCCCTCGCGCCGCCGGACATTTTCCCCACCGACGGCGGACATGTCCGTTCGTCCGCCGCCGCCGCCCGCAGCCTATGGCGCGCCGCCACGTATCATCGCCGTCGCTTCGCTTCCCCACAGCCAGCGCCGCCACGGCCCGCACGGGCACCAAGCCCATCGGGGCCCGTCCCTCACCCGCAGCCCGAGCTCCCTGCTTTGCCCGCTTCGTCTGGATCGGGAGGAGTCCTGCCTCGCCGCCGCTGCTTCGACCGTCGCCGGACCTCGCCTGCCGCCCGCGAGATGGCGTCGGCCCGCCTCCTTCTCTTCTTTCCCTCTCCTTCCTCTCTTCCTCATCTCCTCGTCTCCCTCTCTCTCAGGCAGTTCCGCCGCCGCCATGGAGGTCGCGCCACCGCACCGTCTTCGCCGAGCGGCGGAAACCGCCGAAACGGATCCCGATGCGGATCCGGCCTTCCCTCACCGGATCTGCCGTCCCGGTCTCCCCTGCGCCTTTGGCTCCGTCGCCCGTCAGCAGCGCCGCCGCCGTGCCCTCGTCCTCTGCATCGGGCGGGAGGAGGACGAGTGCCTCAGCGCCGCCAGCGTGGGCCCGTGTCGCCTTTCACCTGCTTTCACCAACCAGCGGTCCAGCGCCCCTGCCGGCTGTCTCTCCCACCGAACCGGCCTTGGCCGGGTGAGCAGACCCCTCCCCTCTCCAGTGCACTTTGGGCGAGCATGATTGACCCGTGGTTGTTTTTTTTCGATTCTGCGAATTTTCCTATTATCCTGTGATTTACCAGTTTTGCAGAAAAACCCTTCATGATCATGCATTTAATAACTCACAAACGGTGCATTGGATTAAAACAAACTTTATATGTAAAATGCTTAGTTTTTCATCTAGTTTCATAATATGCCATTTTCATCCATGTTTGAAATGTTTAAAATGATGTTTGTTTAAATTTGCTCCAATGCCATGCTAAAATGATTTGTTTCATAACTAAATAACCGTAGCTCGGTTTTAAATGTTCTTTATATGTAAATGGGGTGGAAAAATGCCTAGTTTAACATGGTCCACTTTATTTTCCTGTTTAACAACTTTAAAATATGGTTTAGGAGAGAACAGTACCGAATCTAAAATATGCATATGGGGATTTTCCGGACTTGTTGTTTGTTGTTTCCGGCCTCATTTAAACTTGCCTAGGTAGGTAGTTTTGTTATGCTTCACCCCTTGCCATGTTAATCAACATTTAATATTGTTGGGTAGCTTAAACAAGAGAGAACTAAATAACTTGGTTGTGGTGTTTTGCCAATATGCAACTCGTTGCATATTGAGCTCCACTTAATTTGTAGTGTTGTTTGTTGCACTTTGCCATGCCATGCCTCATTAAACTGGACATGCATCATACTTGGTTGTGCATCATGCCATGATTATGCGATGGTTGTTTACTATGTTGTTTGCTTCTTTCGGTTTGCTTCTCTTGTTAGCCGGTTTCGTTCGGAGTTGTGAGGATTCGTTCGACTCGTCCGTTTGTTCTTCTTCATGGACTCGTTCTTCTTGCTTGCGGGATTTCGTGCAAGATGACCGCTACTACTGATCTCACTACTATCATTGCTATGCTAGTTGCCTCGTTCTTTCGCTATGTTGCGCTACCTATTACCTGTTTGTCCAGCCATCCCATATTGCCATGAACCTCTAACCTTTGACACCATTCCTATGCAAACCGTTGTTTGGCTATGTTACCGCTTTGCTCAGCCCCTCTTATAGCGTTGCTAGTTGTAGGTGAAGTTGAAGATTTCTCCATGGTGGACAGGGTTTATGTTGGGATATCACAATATCTCTTATATTATTAACGCATCTATATACTTGGTAAAGGGTGGAAGGCTCGGCCTTATGCAGTGTTTTTTTCCACTCTTGCCGCCCTAGTTTCCGTCATACGGTGTTATGTTCCCGGATTTTGCGTCCCTTACGCGGTCGGGTGATTTATGGGACCCCCGACAGTTCGCTTTGAATAAAACTTGTCCAGAAGGCCCAACATTGCCTTTTACCATTTGCCTCACCACCACCTACTTTTCCTTGGGAGTAATTAACCCAAGGGTCATCTTTATTCAGCCCCGGGCCAATGCTTGTCTAAGTGTTGGTCCAAACTAGAGCCACTTGCGGCGCCACCTCGGGAAACTTGAGGGCTGGTTCTAGTTGTATGTCTTGCTCATCCGGTCGTGGCACGAGATTTGAGATATCTTGTGCTGCTATCGGGATGTCGGCACGCCGGAGGTCTTGCTGGTCTTGTTTTACCATTGTCGAAATGTCTTGATGTACCGGATACCGAGTCTGATCGAGTGTCTTGGGTGAAGGTCTATTCTTCGATGATCGCGAGAGCTTGTCATGGGCTAAGTTGGGACACCCTGCAGGTATAAACTTTCGAGAGCCGTGCCCGCGGTTATGTGGCAGAT
Organism: Aegilops speltoides; assembly: GCA_021437245.1. Classification (NCBI taxonomy): domain Eukaryota; kingdom Viridiplantae; phylum Streptophyta; class Magnoliopsida; order Poales; family Poaceae; genus Aegilops; species Aegilops speltoides. The sequence goes on from CM038145.1 coordinate 248,732,615, forward strand.
GGGAATTTGTTAATGTCGGTTGTAGATAACTTGACACTTGATCCGAATTAAAACGCATCAACCGAGTGTGTAGCCGTGATGGTCTCTTCTCGTGGAGTCCGGAAGTGAACACGGTTTCGGGTTATGTTTGGCGTAAGTAGGTGTTCGGGATCACCTCTTGATCATTGCTAGCTTCACGACCGTTCCGCTTGTTCTCTTCTCGCTCTTATTTGCATTGGTTAGCCACCATATATGCTTAGCCGCTGCTGCAACCTCACCACTTTACCCCTTCCTTTCCCTTTAAGCTTTGCTAGTCTTGATACCCATGGTAATGGGATTCTTTGAGTCCTCGTGGCTCACGGATACTTCAAAACTAGTTTGCGGTGCCTATGTTACCGAAAGGTGATGCAACCAAGCTCAAGGAGGAGCTTGATGAAGATCTTGCCCTTTGTGTTGTTTCGTTCTAGTTGATCGATGAGTGGAGCCCGGTTGGGGTCGATCGGGGACCTTTATGCATTTGGGGTTCTTCTTTTATTTTGGTTCCGTAGTCGGACCTTGATTGTATATGGATGATGTAATGCTTTAATTATGTAATTGTGTGAAGTGGCGATTGTAAGCCAACTATGTATCTCTTTCCCTTATGTATTACATGGGTTGTGTGAAGATTACCTCACTTGCGACATTGCTTTCAATGCGGTCATGCCTCTAAGTCGTGCTTCGACACGTGGGAGATATAGCCGCATCGAGGGCGTTACACGGCCCAAATCTCGGGGACTACAGCCCGCGGGTGCGCCAGCGCGGCCCCGCGAAAAAGAAGAAGGACTCACTCCGGCTCTCCGACAAGTCGGCAGTCCGCTTCCCCAGCTGCTCAACGTTGCGGTTGAAGGCAGTGACGCGGAGGTTCAGATACTCCTGTAACAAGTATTTTAGACAAAGATAAATATGAGGAACTTCGCGGATGGAGTTACGGGCGCTTGCTCGATGGCGGCCGAAACTCGGGGACTACACCCAGTGGGTGCGCTGGCGTGCCCCCACAGAGAAGAACGAGAAAAAACAAAGTCAAAGAAGAAAGCATACCCGGATAGCTGCTCGCGACACTAGATGCGCCTTGCTGCAGCTCTGGATGGCGTCGCCCTCAGCTCGCAGCTTCGCCTGGACATCCAGGAGCGCTTGGTTCAGCGGGCCGTTGCCGCCTCCTTGCACCCACCCAACGGGCACGGCGCTCGTTGCCTCGGCGTCTGGGATGGCCGAGGTGGCGGCACCGGTCTCCAAGGGCCGTGGCGCCGAAGTCGCCTTCTCAAGGCGACGGCACGCTGGCGAGGCGACTTGAAGGAGCAGCTTCGCCACGGCCTCATCTTCAGTCAGCGGCACCGGCGGGCCCGCCGGCTTCTTACCGTGCGCACTCCCAGACGGCGGAGGAGGCGGCGGTAGCGGTGTGGTCGTGTTCGACGTGGAGGCTTCATCGCCGTCCTTCTCCATGATGGGATTCTCCCCGCCGGCTTCTCCAGTCTGCCCCGTGAACTCCGGGAGCGGCGGTGCGGAGCTCAGCGGCATGACGAGCAATGCTGATTGGTGGTGCGCGGTCTCCTCAGCCCGCCGTCTTGCTGCGACGGCGGCTTCGGCCTCTTCCAGCTTCTTCTGGGCAGAGGCCGCCGCCTTCTCGGCCAGCGCCTTCTCCTGGCGGTCGGCCTCCTCCTCGTCGCGCTTCTCCTGTGCATTTTGCTCCGTCGCCTCCCGGAGGTCGGCGGTGGGGTCAATCCGCCAAGTATTGACGGACGTCTCGGCCGACCCCATGACGGAGGGGATGGCGACCCAATCAAGGGAAAGGGGGGCCCCGAAGCAAGGAAGGCATGTAAGAAATTATGACAAGATTCGACAGAAGACAACAAGTCAAAGACGGAGCACTTACGCAGAGTCGAGTGGCGGCCTTTTTACTTCCTTGCGGAAGCGGTTGGCCTTTGCAACCGCCTCCTCCCACTTGGTCGCGGCGGCCGCCCCCTTGAACTTCTTCGACTTGCCGCCGAGCGAACTCGGCCCGGCCCGGCGCTTCTTCGCGCCGACTTGACCGACCAAGCCGGCGGAGGAACTCGCCCCTGGCTGGCCGACCTTCGACTGATGGCGCGGGGCGACTTCCCCTTCGGCGTCGTCGTCAGGCCAGTCGGCGAAGGTGGCCGAGGGCCTGAAGCCGCCTCCCGCTCCTCCTCCTCCTCCTTCGGCGTCGGTCTCCATCGCCGCCGTCCCCAAGTCGGGGTCGTCGACGTCGCTCTCCGCTCGGTCGGGGACGAACTCGCGGGGCAGTCCCGTCGCGCCGGCTGAAGGCCACATGAGGGGGTTCTGACTCGAAGAAACCAAAAAAGATCAGAAGTCGGATTCGGCTGCAAAGAAAACAAAGGAACCAGAAAGACGACTTACCACAGGCGGGGGGGTGGCGCGCGAGTACGGCTCTTTGCCGAACTGCCAATCCGTCGTGAGATCGCAGTTCGCGATGTGGTTCACCATGTTCGCCACCTCCGCGTGGGGCATGTCCCTGGTGCACATCCGACTCGGGTCGCGGTGGTCGCTCATCTGGCTGATCAGATGAGGTCGGCCTTGGAGAGGGAGGACTCGGCGCGCCACGAAGGCGGCCAGCAAGTCGGCCCCGGCCAAGCCCTCCGACTGCATCAGCACTCGGAGTCGCGCAACGGCGGAAGCGCCTGCGAGTGTCAGCGTCTTGGCCCGGTGGGACCAGCTGGGGAGCCTCCCAGCCGGCGCACCGGCCAGTAGTCGGCAGATTGACCCGATGCCTATACGGGCGACGTTCTTCACGTAAAAATATGACCGCTGCCACATCTTCACTGACTTGATCAGCGGGATGGCGGGGAACAGATTGTCGGTTGTTGTTCTCCGCATCGTGATGAAGGCGCCGCACTGGGCCGGCACGCCCACGACGTGCCTGCCGAGCTTGGATTGGAAGAATTCTCCCCAAAGCTTGATGGTGGGGAGAACACCGAGAAAACCCTCGCATAGGGTGGCGAAGGCGGCCAGCAGCACCACCGTGTTCGGAGTAAGGTGGTGCGGCTGGAGCCCGTTGAACTCCAAGAAGGAGCGGAAGAAACCGCTCGCCGGCAGCCCTAGGCCGCGCATTAGGTGCGAGCGGAATATGACCCGCTCGCCCTCCTCCGGCGTCGGCGTTATCTCCCACGCCGGCGCGGCACGGGCTCGCACTAGGTTCGCACCGGGGAGCCGACGCGTCTTACGGAGGAGCTCGATGAGGTCGTCGTCCACCTCGGAGCTGTCCCACACGCCGGAGCGCACGACAGGAGCCGCGGCGGCGGAGGAGGAGCTCATCGCTCCGGGCGCGGTGTGGTTTGGTGCGACGACAGCAAGAGGAAGAAGAGGCAAGAGGAAGTGGGGGAGCAGGGAAGAATGGGCGCGCGTGCTTCACCGTCCCGCTCCCCCCGCCTACTTATAGGCCCATAGGCTGAGAAGCCGATGGGGCGGGCGTGGATTAATCGCGCGACGGACCCCACGCCCCACGATTTACCCCCCAAATTCTTGCCGCAGTAATGACGTGGGAAACCCAACCGTCCGCACGGCCACAACGGATCCGTTCGCGTGCCAAGGCGCGGTAGTGGCGGGCCCCGCCTGACGGCCTGTCCCATCGTGCGCGTGGGTGGGCAGACTGTCCCTGTCGCGTGGCGCCGCGCGACGGGTCCGTAGCAGCGACCACGGGGAAGCGTATCAGGCACGCTGCCTGGTTCCCGCCGCGACTTTCAAACTCCTTAGGGGGCAAGACGGCCCTCTACGAGTCCGACTCCGGATAGTCGGCCAGAAGGAAGACGGCAAGCAAGGCCCAGATTCCGCCGCCAGAAGAATGAAACTGTTGAGGCCCCACGACGTATCACCCTCGGAGCCTCACCAGCTTCGGGGACTACTGTCGGAGTAATGGGCCATGGGTAGGCTAACCCGAGTCCCGGAACCTTTCAAGACATCGGGCAGGCTACGCCCCTCGAGTCCCAGAGGCGACTCCAAGATAAGCTGAGTCCCAGAGGCGACTCCAAGATAAGCCGAGTCCCAGAGGCGACTCCAAGATAAGCCGAGTCCCAGAGGCGACTCCAAGATAAGTCGAGTCCCAGAGGCGACTCCAAGATAAGCCGACTCCTGGCCGGCGACTTCCGAAGAGGCCTGCTATAGGGAATCGGCCAGCAACTCCAACCACCCCGTTTATTGAGGGCAGGCATGGCCACAAGGTCGTCGTGCGAGCGGAGATCTCCATCCGTGCAACATTGTTGCCATGCCAACCTGACATCAGCCCACAGGCGGGGCCTGTGCCCACGACGGCCTGTCTGTAAGACCCAGAGACGGCGGGTCCCGTCGGTCGGCGGGAGTGCAGAAGACGGCGAGAGCACCAGAAGACGGACCCATTGGGAGTCGGCCCCCGGAGTCGGCTGGCCCCTCCCACGGGCCCCCCACGCCATTAACGGTAGCGGCGGGGAATGGCACGATGATCGCCCGTTGGCGGCAACCTTATTGCCATGACCCCATGACCAAGCCAGCGTCATTAGAAGCGCGGCTACAATAATCCGCAGCCGGCAAGACCCGCCCGCGGCGGACAAGGGCTGTCGGCTCCGTACCAGGCAAGTCGGCGGGACCCACCAGTCAGCGGGCCCCACCAGTCGGCGGAGAAGACGGCGGCTGAAAGACTAACGGCTAGGACCCGCGTCCAGCCGGATTTACCATTATACCCCTGGGGGGTAGGCCTATATAAACCCCCCAAGGCACCCATGCAAAGGGTTCGAATCCATGAGCACTAGACCAGATCACATAGGAAGGAGAGGGCTAACCTTGCCTTCTCCCACCTCCAGAAACAGCTCAAGGAGCAACCTTGTACTCACTTTGCCTTAGTGACCATGCGGAGACCCATGAGCAGCGATGAGGGGTGTTATCTCCTCGGAGAGCCCTGAAGCTGGGTAAGATCCGCCGGCGTGCATGTCTTCGCCTCATCCCGTTTCCAGGCACCGGAGACATTCTACTCGCCCCCACCATGATAAGCCATCCTTTGGTATATGTCGCACCCAACCCCCGACAGTCTAAGCTTGGGGATGCCCCGGATGGCATCCCCTCTTTTGTCTATAATCCATCGGTAAATTTCTTAAGGCTATATTCTTATTCACTACGTGATATGTGTTTTGCTTGGAGGGTCTTGTATTATATGAGTCTTTGCTTTATTTGCTTTTAGTTTTACACAATCATCCTTGCTGGACACACCTTTTGAGAGGGACACACATTAATCGTGAATTTATTAGAATACTCTTTGAGCTTCACTTATATCTTCTGAGCTAGGTAGTTGCTCTAGTGCTTCACTTATATCTTTTAGAACACGGCGGTGGCTATATTTTAAAAATATTGATGAACTCTCATGCTTCACTTATATTATTTTGAGAGTCTTATAAATATTATGGTAATTTGCTTGGTTATGAATTTAGTCCTAATATGATGGGTATTCAAGAGGGATATGATAAAAACTTTCATGAAGACCATTGAATATATGAGAAGTTTGATTCTTTGCATTTGTTTTGAGATATAAATATGGTAATATTAGAGTCATGCTAGTAGTAAATAGTGGAATAGTAAAAAAATTGTGTTAAGGTTTGTGATTCCCAAAGCATGCACTTATGGTCTCTCGTTATGATATGAAATTGGAGCATGATTTATTATTGATTATCTTCCTTATGAGTGGTGGTCGGGGACGAGCGATGGTATTTTCCTACCAATATATCCACCTAGGAGCATGTGTAGTAGTACTTTGCTTCGACGGCTAATAAATTCTTGCAATAAGTATGTCAGTTCCTTATGACTAATGTTGAGTCCATGGATTATACACACTCTTAAATTTCCGCATTTTGCTAGCCTCTTTGGTACCGTGCATTGCCACTTCTCACCTCGAGTTGTGGTAACAAACTTCGCCGGTGCATCCAAACCCCGTGATATGATACGCTCTATTACACATAAGCCTCCTTATAACTTCCTCAAAACAGCCACCATACCTACCTATTATGGCATTTCTGTAGCCATTCCAAGATATATTGCCATGCAACTTCCACCGTTCCGTTTTATTATGACACATATCATCATTGTCATATTGCTTTGCATTATCATATACCACCAACCCCTTTATCGCGTTGGGTGCAAGTATTTGTTTGTTTGTGTAGGTGCAAATATTGGAGACTTGTGTGTTCCTCCTACTGGATTGATACCTTCGTTCTCATCTGAGGGAAATACTTGTCTTTACTTTGCTGCATCACCCTTTCCTGTTCAAGTGAAAAACCAACGCAAGCTCAAGAAATAGCATAGAGCACCGCAAGATTGAACCCATCACAAAGCACCTCTCCCATTGCAAGCAATCTAGTTGACCAAACCAAATGGATAAATCGGAGATAAATACCAAGATATAAAAATCATGCATAATAAAGTTCAGAGAAGCTCACTTAATATTCATGAATAATCTGATCATAAACCCACAATTAATCGGATCCCAATAAACGTACCGCAAAAGAAGATTACATCGAATGGAACTCCAGGAAGATCGAGGAGAACATTGTATTGAAGATCAAAGAGAGAGAAAAGGCCATCTAGCTACTAGCTATGGACCCGTAGGTCTGTAGTGAACTACTCGCGCATCATCGGAAGGGCAACAAGGATGATGTAGAAGCCCTCCGTGATCGATCCCCCTCCGGCAGAGTACCTAAAAGGCCTCCATATGGGATCGCGGAAGAATTGAAGCTTGCGGCGGTGGAAAAAGTGTTTCGGGTGGCTCATTGTTGATTTCCCAATATTTGAGAATTTATAGAAGTGGAATTAGGTCAGACGGAGCAACGAGGGGCACACAAGGCATCAGGGCGCGCCTACCCCCTGGGAATGCCCTGTTGCCTTGGCGTCTCCTTGTTTGCCTTCTGGTCTCCTCCCGAAGCTTCTAGGGTCTCTCTTGTCTAGAAAAAAATCATTAAAAAATTTCGTAGCATTTGGACTCCGTTTAGTTCTGATTTCCTGGAAAACCAAAAATAGGCAGAAAAATAGCAATTGGCACTAGGTGCTGGGTTAATAGATTTGTCCCAGAAAGTGATACAAAATAGCATATAATTGTATATAAAGCATCCAATATTGATACTATAATGGCATGGAACAATAAAAAATTATATATACGTTGGAGACGTATCAGTACTGTTGAGAGATTGCACTAGTGAAAGTATGAACACTAGGCCTTGTTTCTAAGCATTGAGACACCGTTTTCACATACTTCTGTAACTTGCTACCTTGCTATTTTTATTTGTTCATATTATAAAAAGTTATTTCTACACTCCGTATTACACTTGTATCTCCATCTCTTCGTCTAACTAGTGTACCTATACAATTTACCATTGTATTGGGTGTGTTGGGAACACAAGAGATTCTTTGTATTTGATTGCAGGGTTGTTTGAGAGAGACTATCTTCATCCTACACCTCCCATAGATTGATAAACCTTAGGTCATTCACTCGAGGGAAATTTGTTGTTGTTGTCCTATCAGATAGTAGTGATGCAATCCAGTGCCTCCACCCGGGACCTAACCCATTATGGGCAAGCACCTCCAGAAGGAACGGACATGCGAGAGAATCAAAGGCCTTTGTCACATCCAACTTGAGAACTAACGGTGACACATCTTTATGTGCAAAGTCCCGACCATCTGATGGACCAATGCGAAATTGTCATGTATACTTATTTCGGCTATGAATGCACTCTGGTTGTGACCCACCAAACCACATAATTTCTTTGCAATCTATGCAAGAGGCTAATTGGGCGATAGTCTCCAATGTCCATCACTCCTTCTTTCTTTTGTAGTAAGATGATGAACACCTTGTTTAGAAGCTCGAAGCTTCGATTGTCTCCATAGAAGAATTGTTGTATAGCCTCCACTACATCCACCTTGATGATATCCCAGGCACTTCATAAAATTGCGCCGTGAACCCATCTGGACCCGTGGCCCTATCCGCCGGCAAGGATTTGACAACCTCCCACACCTCGTCCCCCACCACTACCTCTTCCAAGTCTGAAAGATCCTTTGTGGCTAGATCTAGCTCGGCAAAGGTGATTGAGTAGCCCCTCTCCTCCATGATCCCAAGGATCTGCATGAAGTGGTCGTATGGCATTTGTTCCATATCCTCCTAATATGTGCAAAGAACCATGCCCTTTGTAGCTTCAACATGATCTTGCAACGATGCATCTTGGCCACGTGCGCATGGAAGAATTCCGCATTAGCGCCCCCTCATTCCAGTTTGTATGCACAATTTTTGACTGGCGATTGTGTGATGCAACGATGCCAAGCTCAGGCACTTCCGCTTGAGATCAGCCCTGAACCATCTTTCCTGGGCACTGAGATCCCTCTCATCTTGTCTCTAGTCTAGCCTTAGCACAATCTCATTTTCCAGCATAAGCTGCTCGAAAATGCTACCCACCGAACGGGCACTCCATCGATTGAGACCTTCAGCCACTGTGGAATGCTTTTTTGAAGAACCACCATCTTCTTAGTCCCAAACACGGGAGCAGCCAAAGCCCTCTCCACTTCTGCCATGAAACCCAAAAGTCTGGTCCAAAAACTTTGGAATTAGCACCGCCATTGAGCGAGCATGCAAACATTAGTGCTCAACACCATTGGGCAATGGTCCGACATGGACATAGCCTGAGCCACCAGCAATCTGTGAGGATGCGCTTCCTCCCACTCGAGTGAGTGAAACATATGATCCAACTTGACGAGCGTGGGGCTCTCATGCTCATTTTTCCATGTGAAACACCGGCAATGAGAGGAGCCTCAGAGAGCTCAGGGTTATTTACCAACTACCTGAATCCATTCATTGCAAGTCAGTTGATACATGCATTGTTTTTATCCGCGTGTTCAAGGTGATGTTGAAATCTCCCGAAATACACCATGATCCTACAGAACTTGCCCACGGGAGTCTAAGCTATTGAAGAAAATCAGGTCTCAATCTCTCATCCGTGGGCCATACACCATGGACAGCCACCAACTATCCCCATTCGACAACTCTAGCAATATGAACACAGAGAATGTATCCACCCTGGTCGTAAGGACCTTAACATCCCTCGCATGCCAGGCCACGATGATGCCCTCGGTCGTGCCCACCACCAGCAACGCAACAAAGTCACCTTACTCCAAACTAGGAATTTTCATTAAAACGTGTGAGTTTACAATATAAAGCTTGGATTCGACCATAGCAACTATGGCTGCTGCAGCTTCCCTAGCTATGTCATGAACTACTTCCCACTACGTCGGGTTATTAACACCACGCAGATTGCACACTAAGAAGCATGCATTGATTTCCTTGAACAAAGCCCACAAGAACCATCGATACACGGTTGTGGACTCACAGCCCCGCCTCCACCATCATGAGCTCCTTGAACAAAGCTGCATATAGCTCGAGGTTGTCTTGCGAGATCTGCTCCTCTGACACAATAAGACCCAGCTTCTCCAACAACAAACATTGCACTTTCTTAAGCGCACTTGTTGGCAGCCTACACAATTTTGCAGCCAACCTGCCACTTTTATGGCCATCGAGACCTTTTTTTGAACCATCAAGACTTCATTCCTCAAATAATAGCCAAATAGTTTACAATAGCATGAGAAATAAAGTCAGGATAACAGATTCCCAGAATAAGGAAGTTCTATTACTAAAAGCATTTCTTGCTAATGAATGAGTAGCCTCATTTGCTTCACGAAGACAGTGTGAGAATTCAACTTTGGCGAACTTTAGCACTGGATGTCTGCATTCCATCACAGTCACCACATTCTCTCACGAGTACTCCTCTAGGTTTCAAACCGCTTCCACCATGAAGCTATTATCCGACTCGATATGTACCTTGTTACAACCAATTTTGTCAGCTAAATAAAGACCATTGTGAATTGCCACAATTTCAGCTGAGTCGACGCTGGTTATATGAGGAAGAAACCAGTTCGCTGCTTCTATTGGTTTCCCCTGGCAATCACGTGTGATGGCTCCTGTTGCACCTGAGAGAGTTTCAAGTTGGAAGGCAACATACACATTAATTTTAATTACTTCGCTTAATGGACGTTTCCATATTTGGTTATTCTTCCTCTCCGGTTGTTTGCTAGAGTATGCATGAACGAAATTGGTAGCAAGAACCCTGATCGATATGGTTGTCTATCTGCAACTTGGATTGTTTCCCATTTCACATGTTGTCACCTCTGCAACCACTATCGGCATTCTGGATATGGGGGTATCCAGACTTGCCTGCCTACGGCCCACCACATGGCTCCATCGACGACCTGGTATGGCCCAGCTTCGACATCAACAGCTCAAGACCCTCGCGAGGGGCCAAGCCTCGTGAGGCAGACAATGCCAAGACCCCCAATGGGATCAGCCTCTTCGGGCTGGCTCCAAAGGGGCGGAGAGTTCTATGCAAGGTGTACCTCATGAGGCTCGGCTGACGTGAGCCATGATGACCAAGGCTAGGCGGGCGCCAGCGGGCGCAGAGCGCAGGTTTCCTCTTCGGTGCAAGGAAGGCAAGCCACAGGCGCGGAGTCCCGAGGAATCAGCCAAAGGTTTCCATTCTGGTGCAACAAGACCAAGACCGCCAGGACGGCAGGACGGAGGTCATCACCGAGCCCACTTCAGCGTCACGACTAAAGGCTTTTCGCAGGCGAAGACCACTTTTGTCAGGATAAGTTGTACTACTTGTCCCCTTTCAAATCCGGCCATTGTGGGATCCCTTCCCGCCAACATTTGGGAAGAGGACCAAGGCAACTATAAATAAGACTTAGCCACCACCGTAGAGAGGGGCGAGTCGGGGATCGGATCCATTCTCACCCGACCACTTCACCAGCTCTCTCAAGCTCAAGAAGACCTCACTTCCTGAGGCCACTTCATCCACTATACTAGTTCGTCCCCACCCCTTCGAGGCAATCCACCAAAATGCTGGAGTAGGGTATTACACCGCGAGGTGGCCCGAACCAGGATAAACTGATGTGTCTCTTTGTCCCCTTGAGCTCAACGCGCTAGATCTCCGCACACACTCCATAGTTCAAACCTTTCAAGGGTTTGCGGATCGCATAATCCGACATTTGGCGCGCCAGGTAGGGGTGCGTCAGAGATCTTCTGCCGCGTCCGCCAGATCGCGGCGCCGGTTCCGATGGCGGGTGCTCCTCCATCGACTCGGCCGACGTGCGCCTCCAAAGAAGCGTCGGGGCTGCGGTGTTTCACCCTCTCCCTGGGGCGGGTGGAGTGGCCACCCAAGTTCAGACCGAAGATGCCGCCACACTACGACGGCGCGGCGAATCCGGCCGCCTTCCTCCATGCGTACGAAGAGGCAGTTCGGGCAGCCGGCGGAGACGACAAGGTGAAGGCCAACTGGCTCCCCATGGACCTTGTAGGCGCACCGCACTCCTGGGTGCTCAACCTACCGGAGTCCTCCGTGGCCTCCTAGGAGGAGTTGTGCGGCCTCTTCCTCGCGCGCTATGTGGCACCGGCGCCCCCCATCGTCGCAGCTCTCCTAGTCGGCTCGCAGGCACCACTGCTACGTCTTGAGCTTGTGTTGGTTTTCCTTTAAGAGGAAAGGGTGATGCAGCAAAGTAGCGTAAGTATTTTCCTCAGTTTTTGAGAACCAAGGTATCAATCCAGTAGGAGGCTCCTCAAAAGTCCCACACACCTACACAAACAAACAAGAACCTCGCAACCAACGCAATAAAGGGGTTGTCAATCCCTTCATAGCCACTTGCAAAAGTGAGATCTGATAGAGATAATATGATAAGATAAATATTTTTGGTATGGTCGGACCCTTCCCCGACCCTGCGCAAGCGGGAGCTACATGCACCGGGCTGCCCTTTATAAATATTTTTGGTATTTTCATGATATAGATTGGAAAATTAAAGATGCAGAAAAAGTAGATGGTAAACTTATATGATAAAAGATAGACCCGGAGGCCATAGGTTTCACTAGTGGCTTCTCTCAAGATAGCTTAAGTATTACGGTGGGTGAACAAATTACTGTCGAGCAATTGATAGAAAAGAGAATAATTATGAGATTATCTAGGCATGATCATGTATATCGCATCACGTCCATGACAAGTAGACCGACTCACCTGCATCTACTACTATTACTCCACACATCGACCGACTCACGCGCATCTAGAGTATTAAGTTCATAAAGAACAGAGTAACACATTAAGAAAGATGACATGATGTAGAGGGATAAACTCATGCAATATGATATAAACCCCATCTTTTTATCCTCGATGGCAACAATACAATATGTGCCTTGCTGCCCTCATAAATCCTTTGGGAAAGGACACATAAGATTGAATCCAAAGCTAAGCACTTCTCCAATTGCAAGAAAGATCAATCTAGTAGGCCAAACCAAACTAATAATTCAAAGAGACTTGCAAAGATAACTTAATCACACTTAAAAAATTCAGAGGAGTTTCAAATATTTCTCATAGATAAACTTGATCATAAACCCACAATTCATCGGATCTCGACAAACACACCGCAAAAAGAGTTACATCGAATAGATCTCCAAGTAGATCGAGGAGAACTTTGTATTGAGATTCAAAGAGAGAGAAGAAGCCATCTAGCTAATAACTATGGACCCGAAGGTCTGTGGTAAACTAATCACAACTCATCGGAAGGGCCTTGGAGATGATGTGAGGCCCTCCATGGTCGATTCCCCCTCCGGTGGAGCGTCGGCGAAGGCTCCAAGATGGAATCTCGCGGATACAGAAGGTTGCGGCGGTGGAATTAGGTTTTCATGGTCTGTTCTGATGTTCTCGGGGTACGTGAGTATATATAGGAGGAAGAAGTAGGTCGGTGGACGCCCGAGGGGCCCATGAGGGTGGGGGGCGTGCCCACCTGTAGGGGGCGCACCGGGCACCCTCCTGGCCGCCACGGTTGTTGCTTGACGTCCACTCCAAGTCTCCAGGTTTGCATTTGTTCCAAAAAGATCGCTCCCGAAGCTTTCATCGCGTTTGCACTCCGTTTGATATTTCTTTTCTTCGAAACACTGAAATAGGCAAAAAAACAGCAATTCGGGTTGGGCCTCCGGTTAGTAGGTTAGTCCCAAAAATTATATAAAAGTGTAAAGTAAAGCCCATAAACATCCAAAACGGGTAATATAATAGCATGGAACAATAAAAAATATAGATACATTGGAGACGTATCAAGCATCCCCAAGCTTAATTGCTGCTCGTCGTCGAGTAGGTAAATGATAAAAACAGAATTTTTGATGTGGAATGCTACCTAGCATAATTCTCAATGTAATTTTCTTTATTGTGGCATGAATGTTCAGATCCAAATGATTCAAAATAAAAGTTCATATCGACAAAAGAAATGATAATACTTCAAGCATACTAATAAAGCAATCATGTCTTCTCGAAATAACATGGCTAAAGAAAGTTATCCCTACAAAATCATATAGTTTGGCTATTGCTCTATCTTCATCACACAAAGTATTTAATCATGCACAACCCCGATGACAAGCCAAGCAATTGCTTCATACTTTAGTAATCTCAAACTTTTTCAACTTTCACGCAATACATGAGCGAGAGCCATGGACATAGCACTATATGTGGAATAGAATGGTGGTTGTGGAGAAGACAAAAAGGAGAAGATAGTCTCACATCAACTAGGTGTATCAACGGGCTATGGAGATGCCCATTAATAGATATCAATGTGAGTGAGTAAGGATTGCCATGCAACGGATGCACTAGTGCTATAAATGTATGAAAGCTTAACAAAAGAAACTAAGTGGGTGTGCATCCAACTCGCTTGCTCACGAAGACCTAGGGCATTTTGAGGAAGCCCATAATTGGAATATGCAAGCCAAGTTCTATAATGAAAAATTCCCACTAGTATATGAAAGTGACAACATATGAGACTCTCTATCATGAAGATCATGGTGCTACTTTTAAGCACAAGTGTGGTAAAAAGGATAGTAGCATTGTCCCTTCTCTCATTTTCTCTCATTTTTTTATTTGGCCTTTCTCTTTTTTTGGCCTTTCTCTTTCTTTTTATGAAGTCCGACATATCATCCCGACTTGTGGGGGAATCATAGTCTCCGTCATCCTTTCCTCACTGGGACAATGCTCTAATAATGAAGATCATCACACTTTTATTGACTTACAACTCAAGATTACAACTCGATACTTAGAACAAGATATGACTCTATATGAATGCCTCCGGCGGTGTACCGGGATATGCAATGAATCAAGAGTGACATGTATGAAAATTATGAAGGTGGCTTTGCCACAAATACGATGTCAACTACATGATCATGCAAACAGCAATGTGACAATGATGATGCATGTCATATAAACGGAATGGTGGAAAGTTGCATGGCAATATATCTCGGAATGGCTATGGAAATGCCATAATAGGTAGGTATGGTGGCTGTTTTGAGGAAGATATATGGCGGGTGTATGGTACCGGCGAAAGTTACGTGGCACAAGAGAGGCTAGCAATGGTGGAAGGTTGAGAGTGCGTATAGTCCATGGACTCAACATTAGTCATAAAGAACTCATATACTTATTGCAAAAATTTACAAGTCGTTGAAAACAAAGTACTACGCGCGTGCTCCTAGGGGGATATATTGGTAGGAAAAGACCATCGCTCGTCCCCGACCGCCACTCATAAGGGAGACAATCAATAAATAAAATTGTGCTCCAACTTCATCACAAAGCGGTTCACCATATGTGCATGCTACGGGAATCACAAACTTCAACACAAGTATTCTTTAAATTCATAATCACCCAACTAGCATGACTCTAATATTACCACCTCTATATCTCAAAACAATTATCAAGTATCAAATTGATGATAGCATCCAATTTACTTTCAATGATAGTTTTTATTATACCCAACTTGGATGCCAATCATTAAAGGACCAATTTTATAACCATAGCAAATACCATGTAGTTCTAAGAGACTCTCAAAATAATATAAGTGAAGCATGAGAGATCAACAATTTCTACAAAATTAAGCCACTGTCGTGCTCTAAAAGATATAAGTGAAGCACTAGAGCAAAAGTTATCTAGCTCAAAAGATATAAGTGAAGCACATAGCGAATTCTAATAAATTCTAAATCAAGTGGGCTTCTCCCAAAAGGTGTGTACAGCAAGGATGATTGTGGTAAACTAAAAAGAAAAGACTAATATCATACAAGACGCTCCAAGCAAAACACATATCATATGGCGAATAAAAATATAGCTACAAGTAAAGTTACCGATAGACGAAGACGAAAGAGGGGATGCCTTCCGGGGCATCCCCAAGCTTAGGATTTTGGTTATCCTTGAATATCTTGGGGTGCCATGGGCATCCCCAAGCTTAGGCTCTTGTCACTCCTTATTCCATAGTTCATCAAATCTTTACCCAAAACTTGAAAACTTCACAACACAAAACTCAATGGGAAATCTCATAAGCTCCGTTAGTGCAAGAGAGAAAAACCACCACATAAGGTACTGTAATGAACTCATTCTTCATTTATATTGGTGTTAAACCTACTGTATTCCAACTTCTCTATGGTTCATACCCCTTGATACTAGCCATAAATGCATCAAAATAAGCAAACAACACACGAAAAACAGAATCTGTCAAAAACAGAACAATCTGTAGTAATCTGTAACTCTCGAATACTTATGGAACTCTAAAAATCCTACCAAATAGGAAGTCCTGGGAAATTTGTCTATTGATCCACAGCAAAAATAATCAATGCAAAAGCGTGTTTCTGTGAATTGCTAAAATTATTTTGGTGCGCACAAAGTTTCTGTTTTTCAGCAGAATCAAATTAACTATCACCGTAGGTTATCCTATAGGTTCTACTTGGCACAAACACTAATTAAAATATAAAAACACATCTAAACAGAAGCTAGATGAAAAATTTATTACTAAACAGAAGCAAAAACAAAAACAAAGATAAAATTGGGTTGCCTCCCAACTAGCGATATTGTTTAATGCCCCAAGCTAGGCATAAAAGCGAGGATAGATCTAAGTAGTGCCATCTTTGGCACTCATTTCATAAGTAGCTCGCATGATAGATTCATAAGGTAATTTAACTTTCTTTCTTGGAAAGTGTTCCATGTCTTTCCTTAATGGAAATTGGAATCTAATATCCATTCCTTCGTATCAATAATTGCACCAATCGTTCTAAGGAAAGGTCTACCAAGAATAATAGGACAAGAAAGATTGCAATCTATGTCAAGAACGATAAAATCTACAGGCACATAATTCCTATTTGCAACAATAAGAACATCATTGATCCTTCCCATCGGCTTATTAATGGTGGAATCCGCAAGGTGCAAATTTAAAGAGCAATCATCAAGATCATGGAAACCTAGAATATCACATAAAGTTTTCGGAATCGTGGAAACACTAGCACCCAAATCACACAAAGCATAACACTCATGATCTTTAATTTTAATTTTTGTAGTAGGTTCCCACTCATCATAAAGTTTTCTAGGTATAGAAACTTCCAAATTAAGTTTTTCATCATAAGATTGCATCAAGGCATCAACAATATGTTTGCTAAAAGCTTTATTTTGACTATAAGCAAGAGGAGAATTCAACACGGATTGCAATAAGGAAATACAATCTACTAAAGAACAATTATCATAATTAAATTCCTTGAAATTCATTATAGTGGGTTCAATGCTATTTAAAGTCTTGACCTCTCCAATCCCACTTTTACCAAATTTAGCATCAAGATCTAAAAACTCCGAATCATTGGGACGCCTTTTAACTAAAGTTGACTCATCTTCAGTCCCATCATTATTAAGACTCATATTGCAAAACAAAGATTTAATAGGGGATGACGGTGTCCTGGACTAGGGGATAGCCACCACGTCGTCTCTCGATCAGTTGGATTGGGCCAAGGACCCCCATGGCCGTACACTCATGGGCCAGTTTGGACGACCCCTGCCGCATACAAGGAAGACTCCACAAGACTTGGCGCCCAAGTCATGGACTCTCCTAACCCTAGGCCTCCAGTGTCTTATATAAACCGAGGCGAGGCTAGTCAATAGACAAACTCATATTCATTACTACAATCTCGTGGTAGATACATGTATTCTGTACTACACCCATATGAATACAATCAAAAGCAGCATGCAGGGTATTATCTCATCAAGAGAGCCCGAAGCTAGGTAAAACCCTGTGTGACCCCTACTATGAGATATGTTGGATATTAAACCAACATTGATGCTTTCATTGAGAGCCTGCTAGGTGATCGCCGCGGATCGATGAATTATCAGGTGATATTTTTTCAATTAAATCTGTATGGAATAAGGCAATTTCTTCTGGAAGTATTTCTACTGCCTTGCTGTATTGTTTGCAGATTGGTTTCGGCCTCGCACGCGGCGACGATTTTTCTGCATGATCCGGCCACAGTAGGATGGCCGAGGTATTCGCGAGGTGTGCGTGCGTACGGCCGAACACACAGGAGCCGCCCTACACCTCTGCTACATTGGAGAAATTAGGCCAAGGCAAACCGCATGCAAGCATGGACTGAATAATGATTCATCCGCACGCGGATCAAGGGAACAATTCTTTTTGTGGGCTTTGTCCTCCTCTGCACGTGAGCTATCAGGAGAGTGCACCGATTTGCTAACTAGCACTATTAGTTAATTGGAATACAAGACTGTTCCAATGAACTGTGCGCCTCGGCCCTTGATATACTAGTTACGTAAAGGCCAAACTAATATTTGTTTCTTCTTGTTTTTCATCAATTGTCGCGGCAACCCCCCATGAAGATCAACCCAGCCAGCAGGATCTAAGGTCCGCTGACAGGGTTCGGCTAGGCGGCGTTCCAGCTGAGGATGCGACAGAGCTTGCACCAGCGCGTGCGGACCGAGATGTTGTATCAAACCCGTCGGTCGCTGACAGCATCAGGGAGATTCACTTCCTTTTGTTTTTCAATTCAGCTTCTAGTCATTCTGCTACCTTTTGGAGAAAAGTACGTAAGTGCTAACTACTCCCACTAATGCAATTGATTTAGTCTTGTAGCACGATCTCCTAAACCTAGTTGGTGGATACTAGTAATCCAACCAGTATTACTACTGCATGTTTTGGTGAATCCTCATATAAAGATTGAAGCAGTCTGACTCTCGGTATCCGTTCAGTATGAATCAGTTCTTCTTGCTTCCGTCTGCCGCGGTCATCATCATCGAACAGTGTATCCGGATTTTTGTCTGCGGTCTCACAAACGTCGCATCTACAACCGGATCCGCCCTATAAAATGGAGGCTATTACTCCTTTGCGACCATTGAGCTCGGCCCCGGTTATTTTTTCTTTTTTACTTTGCATAAACTTAATTGTGCAAATAATCATTTTTCTATCAACTATTATTATTGTTGTTATTTCTTGCTTGCACTATTTTACGTGTGTAGGCAATCAACACGAGCGCGTCACGCGGTCAATTCTGTGGGCCGACGCCGTCTCCTGCCTGCATCGATCAAGTTGTGGCGTCGCCTCAACGCGCGTCCCTGTGTCAACATCTCCGCGACAACTCTGTCGGGACGACCTTGGCGTTCAGGCCATATTTCTTTAATTTTTACTTTACTTAAATTCATTAAGTAGAGGATTTTTGATGTAAAAAAATAAATATATATTATTATTATCTCTGGCTTGCACTATTTTACCTGTGCAGGCAATTGACTTAGATCGGGCCACACTATCCCCTCGGCGTGGTGTCCTCGTCGCCCATCTCCATCGACAGAATTGTGTCGTCACCTTGGAGTGCTGCCATGTGTTGGCAACCCCGCATCATCGCTTCATCAACCTACTCAACCGGAGACTCCAGTATCATCCGGCGACCTGCTCCATCACCTCAGCTAGGCTGGGGGCTTCACCTCTTTGGAGTGCCGAGCTCTTCGCTCAGCCACATCGGGCTTGGGGGCTGAGACCTTGTCCCGCACCAAGCTCGGACCGCATCATCAATGCTGAACACATTAACTAGCTAAGTCGCTTTCATGCTCAAAAACTCCCAGTTTTAAATTTTGTTCGGTTCTACCAAGCATTATACTTTTTTGGCAAAAAGTTGCTTGTGAAAAACTTCCTTGTCGAAACCTTGTTTGTGACACACAAATTCAAATACCCCGTTTAACCGGGGGCTTCCTTTATGGAGCCTTTCCTCTTGCATATGATTATACTTGTATAGCTTCGTTCCTTGTTCGTGTATTACGCCACAATATGCACCATATTGACTTAAGTGTTCCTCAAGCTGGGTTGCCTCGCTCCTGTGTTTACCCCTACGTTCCCGATTGTTCGGCTAGGGAGTAAAGGGAGCACCTCTGTGATTGTCATGACCCGGTCCTCCGAGCTCTGACCTCAGACTGGGTGAAGCCGAAAGCTAGCGCTGTTATTGTTTTCAATTATGGTCGCACACAACGGAACTCACGAGTACAAAAAATATATTGCACAAGTCTCATAGTAACAATGAGCAATCGAAGAAAGGTATCGGTAGGGGTACTATTTTCTTCGAAGATGCTTCTTACACTTAGTCAGTAATATAGCATAAGTTCCTGGAAGCGCTTTATGCATTCTGACCTTATGGCTGTATGCACAGTTATCGGAAACACCGCTGGTATTCTCGACAGGTGGAGTACATAACACTTTTCGGCCCTTGGCAGAAGAGGGAGAAGCCGAGGGTCGGTTAAGACGCGTTTAAAGTTTGGGTGAACACATATATGATATAAGTACTTCGGTACATACAATCATTATACATAAAATTCTTTTACCCAAGTCACTCGGGGGCTCTTAAATTTATGTGAGCTGTTTTATAATAAGTGTTCTTCTTCTTAGTCGTTGCAAAGTTTTTTTCTATCACTCCTTTTTTGACGCGAGTGTGTGGTCAATAGCTAGGGAGCCTAATTTCTCTCTCAAAGCCGCTAAAGTTCTCTAAACTGGCCTAACGAGGAGTACTCCACCTTCGGGATAGGAGGTTGAAGTTGTAGGCTGACCTGCTTGAAGTCTTGAGATAGGATGCGTCATGTTAAAGCATGACATAAGCACAATTTTTTTCTAAGACCAATTTTCTGATTGGCGCCGAACAATTGATCTAGTTCGGACGTCGAGTTTTTACTGACGTTTTTTGGTTTTCCAATCCTATGGAACTTTTCAACTATTTGTGTGTTTTCCGCATAAGTCTCGCAGTGCAACGCCGGACACCTTTAGAGATTCAGCAAAAATTCTCGGATATCGCTATATATGCATCGGTTTCAAATTGTGTCTTCGGTCGATAGTTGGGTTGCCCGACTCCTGTGCTTGCCTACTACATTCCGCTTTGTTCGGTTAGGTGTGCAAAAGGAGAACCACTGTGATTGTGCTTCCAGCCCGCATGGTTAAGCACCTTGGTGGAGAAAGCCGAAAACTGACTGTCACAATAAGCGTAAACTGGTCAGCGATCCGATGACTATGTTAAATGACGGGCCGTTAATAACATTGGCCGAAGTGTTAACCACTTCCTTATGTCAAACAATAATATAACATGTCTCTTTGCATACCTTTGTTTACAAAACCATATGGCCAGATTGCCTTGTTTGCCGTAAATCTTTGCCCTCATAAAGGCTTTATAAAGTAGGACAAACACTCCTCGGCTGCTGGCCGAGGAGGTTGAAGCTGATGGTCGGTCAACAAAGTTTGGTACAATGCGGATCCGAGCATTAATGACGTAAAGTACTTGGATATATAGAGTCATTACACATAATTTGTGATTTCACTATGGATATCGATCCTTAATTCGTCCTCACGTGCCCGCATTAAGGCTCGGGGGCTACTGGGCTTCGGGCATATTATTTACAAATATTAAAAGGGCACATCGATCCCCTGATCTAGTGTTGCCACCCGACCAGTGTCTCGGGGGCTACTGCATTGCCTATTCAATGTAGAAAATTTTAAGTGCAATACAATTTCCGAGGAGATTATGATCCTCGGGTTGGTCAGCCGCACCCAACCTGAGTCTCGAGGACTGAGCACGCTGTTTTTTGTGTCCCGAATTATGCTGCCGAGCTAGGACTTGATCCTCAGGCTGATTTTGCGAATCAACCTGAGTCTCAGGGGCTACTGGGATCAGCGGCCTTATGTCATCCTTCAGGTACATCTCGGGTTTTAGACCGATACGCACACCTTGAGGGCTTCTGGCCATATATCTCGGCAGAGAATAAATTGCACCAATCAAAAATATTCACAAAAAATCAGCCCGTAGTCGAGGTGGTGCACCACCTTGGAAACAGTCCGGAATAAAACTCGGGCGCCAATGGCTGGCTCCATAGAGGGCATTTCCAGCATTAAGCTTAGCTAAACTCCTTCAACTTTTTTGAACCAAGATGATTTATGACACCTTGGATATAGTCCGGCATTGGAGCTTGGACATAGTCCGGCGTTGGAGCCTGGATGCAGTTCAGCGTTGGAGCTCGTCTGTAACAATACTCCTCAGATACAGTCTGGCAGTCGAGCTCCGATACATTCTGGTGGTGGAGCTTGGATACATTCCGGCGGTGGAGCTCGGAAGCAGCCGGCGTTGGTGCTCAGTTGCAAAAGATACCTCGAATGCAGTCCAGCGTTGGAGCTCGGATGCAAGAGGACACTGTCGCCCGGGGACAACTTCAAACCCGAGGCATGGCATAAAAATAAGAAGGCATTGATAAAGGCTGGAAACTTAAAGGGGCTCCTCGGATACCCGACGTGTAAACTCTTCGGATTCACTTTGGCGATCCTCAAGATTGAAGATGGAAAGATTTATTGAACCAGTTTTCAAGACCGATGACCGAAGATGAAGAACAGTTCAGAAGAATCGAGGAGCGTCCCCAACGTGAATAACGGTTCAGGGGGCTACTAATGGTGTCCTGGACTAGGGGTACTCACCACGTCGTCTCCCGATCAGTTGGATTGGGCCGAGGACCCCCATGGCCGTACACTCATCGGCGATTCTGAGGCGACCCTCGCCAAGATACAAGGAAGACTCCACAAGACTTGGCGCCCAAGTCTTGGACTCTCCTAACCCTAGGCCTCCAGTGTCTTATATAAACCGAGGCCAGGCTAGTCAATAGACAATCTCATATTCATTACTACAATCTCGTGGTACATACATGTATTCTGTACTACACCCATATGAATACAATAAAAAGCAGCATGTAGGGTATTATCTCATCAAGAGTGCCCGAAGCTGGGTAAAACCCTGTGTCCATGTTACCATCGCTCCAAAACGCCTAGCTTAGGACCCCTACTATGAGATACGCCGGATATTGAACCGATAGGGGACACATCAATAACTTTTAGATCTTCATCATTATTTTCATGGAAACTAGAAGAACACGCTTTTACAAAGCAATCTTTCTTAGCACGCAATCTAGCGGTTCTTTCTTTGCACTCATCAATGGAAATTCTCATAGCTTTGAGAGACTCATTGATATCATGCTTAGGAGGAGTAGATCTAAGTTTCAAAGAATCAACATTAAGCGAAAGTCTATCAACGTTCCTAGACAAATCATCAACTTTAAGCAATTTTTCTTCAAGCAAAGCATTAAAATTCTTTTGAGAGATCATAAATTCTTTAACACTATTCTCAAAATCAGAGGGCATCTTATTAAAATTTCCATAAGAATTATTGTAGGAATTTCCATAATTATTAGAGGAATTACTAGGGAACGGTCTAGGATTAAAGTTTCCTCTATAAGCATTGTAACCAAAATTATTCCTACCAACAAAATTCACATCCATAGATTCATTATTATTATCAATCAAAGTAGACAAAAGCATATCATTGGGATCAATAGGAGCACTCTTAGTAGCAAACAATTTCATAAGTTCATCCATCTTTCCACTCAAAACATTAATTTCTTCTATAGCATGCACTTTCTTACTAGTAGATCTTTCGGTGTGCCCTTGAGAATAATTAGCCATAATGTTATCCATGAGTTTAGTTGCTTCTCCTAAGCTGATTTCCATAAAAGTGCCTCCCGCGACCGAATCTAAAAGATTTCTAGAATCAAAATTCAATCCGGCATAAAATTTTTGTATAATCATCCATAAGTTCAAACCATGAGTAGGGCAATTACGAATCATCAATTTCATTCTTTCCCAAGATTGGGCAACAAGCTCATGATCAAGTTGTTTAAAATTCATAATATCGTTCCTAAGAGATATGATCTTAGCGGGAGGAAAATACTTAGAGATAAAAGCATCTTTGCACTTATTCCATGAATCAATACTATTCTTAGGCAAAGACGAAAACCAAATTTTAGCACGATCTCTAAGTGAAAATGGAAATAACTTCAATTTAACAATATCATTATCCGTGTCTTTCTTCTTTTGCATCTCACACAAATCAACAAAGTTGTTTAGATGGATAGCGGCATCTTCACTAGGAAGGCCAGAGAATTGATCTTTCATAACAAGATTCAGCAAAGCAGCATTGATTTCACAAGACTCAACATCATTAAGAGGAGCAATCGGAGTACTAAGGAAATCATTATTGTTGGTATTGGAAAAGTCACACAATTTGGTATTATCTTGCGCCATTGCGACAAGCAATCCAGCACACAAGCAAACAAAAAGGCAAGCGAAAGAGAGAGGAGATTGGGAAAGAGAGGGCAAAACGGCAAGGGTGAAGTGGGGGAGAGGGAAACAAGAGGCAAATGGCAAATAATGTAATGTGAGGGAGATGAGTTGTGATGGGTACTTGGTATGTCTTGACTTGAGCGAAGACCTCCCCGGCAACGGTGCCAGAAATCCTTCTTGCTACATCTTGAGCTTGCGTTGGTTTTCCTTGAAGAGGAAAGGGTGATGTAGCAAAGTAGCGTAAGTATTTCCCTCGCCTTGAGAACCAAGGTATCAATCGATGAGGAGGCTCCTCAAAAGTCCCACGCACCTACACAAACAAACAAGAACCTGCAACCAACGCAATAAAGGGGTTGTCAATCCCTTCACGGCCACTTCGAAAGTGAGATCGATAGAGATAATATGATAAGATAAATATTTTTGGTATTTTTATGATATAGATTGGAAAAGTAAAGATGAAAATAAAAGTAGATGGTAAACTTATATGATAAAAGATAGACCCGGAGGCCATAGGTTTCACTAGTGGCTTCTCTCAAGATAGCATCAGTATTACGGTGGGTGAACAAATTACCGTCGAGCAATTGATAGAAAAGAGAATAATTATGAGATTATCTAGGCATGATCATGTATATAGGCACCACATCCGTGACAAGTAGACCGACTCCTGCCTGCATCTACTACTATTACTCCACACCTCGACCGACTCCTACCTGCATCTAGAGTATTAAGTTCATAAAGAATGCGAGTAGCGATTAAGAAAGATGACATGATGTAGAGGATAAACTCATGCAATATGATATAAACCCCATCTTTTTATCCTCGATGACAACAATACAATACGTGCCTTGCTGCCCTAACATCCTTTGGGAAAGGGCGCAAAGATTGAACCGAAGCTAAGCACTTCTCTCGTTGCAAGAAAGATCAATCTAGTAGGCCAAACCAAACTGATAATTCAAGAGACTTGCAAAGATAACTTAATCACACATAAAAGAATTTAGAGGAGATTCAAATATTTCTCATAGATAAACTTGATCATAAACCCACAATTCATTGGATCTCGACAAACACACCGCAAAAAGAGTTACATCGAATAGATCTCCAAGAAGATCGAGGAGAACTTTGTATTGAGATTCAAAGAGAGAGAAGAAGCCATCTAGCTAATAACTATGGACCCGAAGGTCTGTGGTAAACTACTCACAACTCATAGGAAGGGCCTTGGAGATTAAGTAGAGGCCCTCCGTGGTCGATTCCCCCTCCAGTGGAGCACCGGCGAAGGCTCCAAGATGGGATCCCGTGGATACAGAAGGTTGCGGCGGTGGAATTAGGTTTTTGTGCTCTGTTCTGATGTTCTCGGGGTACGTCAGTATATATAGGAGGAAGAAGTAGGTCAGTGGACACCCGAGGGGCCCACAGGATGGGGGTGTGCCCACCTGTAGGGGGCGCGCCGGGCACCCTCGTGGCCGCCACGGTTGTTGCTTGACGTCCACTCCAAGTCTCCAGATTTGCATTTGTTCCAAAAAGATTGCTCCCGACGGTTTCATCACGTTTGGACTCCGTTTGATATTCCTTTTCTTCGAAACACTGAAATAGACAAAAAAAACAGCAATTCGGGCTGGGCCTCCGGTTAGTAGGTTAGTACCAAAAATGATATAAAAGAGTAAGTAAAGCCCATAAACATCCAAAACGGGGAATATAATAGCATGGAACAATCAAAAATTATAGATACGTTAGAGACGTATCAACCACCTTCCGACCGACACATCAAGCAGTTCTATCGACAAGTAAGTGCCGCCCAAGCGGGCTCGAGGGCTCCCCCGGACTAGGCGGCGCCTAAGGCTGACCTCACCTTCGGTCCTGAGGATCATCCAGCCACAACGATAGGAGCAGGCGCGCCCCCGATGCTTTGCACCCCCACCATCTGTAATGTGGCGGTCACCAGGACCCTCATCGACGGAGGAGCCGGCCTCAATGTGCTCTCAGCGGAGGCATTCGGCCTGTTGCATGTGCCACCCAGCCAGCTCCGCCCCACCAAGCCCTTCTCTGGGGTCGGCGGTGGCTCCACCAGCCCCCTAGGGCAGATCCGCCTCCCTGTCACCTTCGGGACCCGCGAAAACTACCGCACCGAGCTCATCGACTTCGACATCGCCAGGATTGACTAGCCTTACAACGCCATCCAGGGGTACCCGGCCTTGGCCAAGTTCACAGCGGTGACTCGCCCAGCATACAACCTCATGAAGATGCCTGGCAGCAATAGTATCCTCGACACGAAAGAAGCGCTATAGGCCCTCAAGCTCGCCTTCTGGTCAGCGGCATCAGCGCTGCCCGATGAGAAGGGGCGTCCGGAGGCCCCGGAAGCAGCACCGGCCAAGAAGAAGCAATTTTTCTCCCAAGAACGATCCGAGACGAAGCAAGTGTTGGTCAGTGAGGAGGGAACAACCAGCGCCACCTTCTCCATAGGAGCTGGCCTCCCCCAGGACCAAGAAAAAGCGTTGGTCGGCTTCTTGCACGCCTACAAGGACGTCTTCGCTTGGGAGCCCAAGGACCTGCCTGGGGTCCCAAGGGGAATAATCGAGCACCACCTGAAGGTATGCCCAAACATGCGGCTATTGAAGAAGAAGGCTCGCTGTCAGTCCACCGAGAAGCAGGCCTTCATCATCCAAGAAACCCGCAAGCTTCTAGACGCAGGAGTCATCAGTGAAGTACGATACCCAGAGTGGCTGGCGAATCCCGTTGTCGTCCCTAAGAAAGGAGGGAAGGAGCGCATGTGTGTCGACTTCACCAACCTCAACAAGGTCTGCCCTCAAGATCCCTTTCCGCTTCCCCGCATCGACCAGATCATGGACTCCATCGTAGAATGCGACCTATTGTGTTTTTTGGACGCCTTCTCAGGCTATCACCAGATCAAGATGGCCGTGCAGGATGTGGAGAAGACGGCGTTCCTGACCCCCTGCGGGGTGTATTGCTACACCTGCATGCCCTTCGGGCTGCGCAATTCCGGGGCTACCTTCCAGCGGCTGATGCATATCGCCATGGGCGAGCAGCTCGGGAGAAACGCAAAGGCCTATGTTGATGATATAGCGGTGAAGTTTCGGGAGGCCAGGACCTTGATAGCGGATCTGGAGGAGACATTTGCTAGCTTGCGCAAGGTGGATCTTCAGCTCAATTCTGAGAAGTGTGTATTCGGGGTTCCCTCTAGCAAGCTGATGGGCTTCCTGGTATCGCACAGAGGGATCGAGGCCAATCCGGAGAAGGTCAAGGCAATAGAATACATGAGCCCCCCACAAACCCTGAAGGAGATGCAGAAGCTGGCGGGCTCCGTAACCTCACTTGGGCGCTTCATCTCCAAGTTGGGGGAGCGCGCCCTCCCGTTCTTCAAGCTGATGAAAAGGAAGGAGCCGTTCGAGTGGACCCCGAAAGCAGATGCAGCCTTTCAAGACCTGAAGGGGTGCGTGACCATCCAGCCGGTGATGGTGGCACCGCGCCCTCTCGAGCCATTGGTGCTCTATCTGGCAGCCACCCCTCACTCAGCCAGTGCCGCCCTGGTGCCGCTAAGGAAGGAGCGCCCGTCCAAGAAACCTCGGCAGAACGCTCAACCGCCAAGCAAGGCGCAGCATCCTCAGGACAATGCGTCTGGGGCCTTGGCCAACCTAGTGGCCGATGTTCCTCCCGAGGCTGCGATTGGCCCCGCGGCTAGGGGGACTCCTGAGGACGGACCTCACGAAGCCATCGAAGACCCGCATCCTCAAGAAGAGCGATACTCCACTGATGCCTCTCCCCTCGTCGAGCACCCCGTCTACTTCGTCAGCACGGTGCTGAGGGACGCACGGGCGCGCTACCCCATGCCCCAGAAACTCTTGCTCGCACTCCTCGTCGCCTCCCAAAAGTTGCACCACTACTTTCAAGGCCACCCCATCAAGGTCGTTTCGGCATACCCACTGGAGAGGGTGCTCCGGAGCCCGAACACCGCCGGGCGAGTTGCAGAATGGAACATCGAGCTTCAGGCGTTCCATCTCGAGTTCACCACCACCAGGGTTATCAAGGGTGCAACCCTCGCGGACTTCGTGGCCGAATGGACTGGCGTCCCCGACCACGGAGTAAGTGAGGACCACTCCCTCTTACCTGGAGACGAGGAACTAGACGGGTGGATCATGTACTTTGACGGAGCATTCGCACGCCAAGGCGCAGGAGCAGGGGCCGTCCTCATCTCGCCCACCAAGGACAAGCTCTACTACACAGTACAACTCTGCTTCCAGCAGGGTGAGAAGGTCTCCAACAACATCGCGGAATTCGAAGGCTTGCTCGCCGATCTCAGGCCGCGGCAGCGCTAGGGGTGAAATGCCTCACCATCAAGGGCGATTCTCAGCTCCTCGTCAACTTCTCCAACAAGGAATACATGCCCAAGGACGAGCACGGAGGCATACCTAGAAGAGGTACGCAAGATGGAGAAGTGGTTCATGGGCTTGGAGATGCAACACGTGCCACGAGGAATGAACAAGGAGGCGGATGATATTGCCAAGAGAGCCTCCCAAAGGCTCCCTCAGGAGCCAGGGGTGTTTGAGGAGCGGATCTTCAAGTCGTCTGCGGCTCCCCCCACCACGACTCCAGCACCGCCTCAGGAGGACCTGCCCCAGGCGCCTGAGATAGGCGCCCCAGCATGTGGCCACCCCACGAGGGGCCGCCTGCTGCTTGTGCTCGAGTCTCAGGAGGGGTGCTGGACTGAAGAGTTCAAGGCGTACCTTCTTCAAGGGACATTGCCGTAGAAGGAGGAGGATGCCGAGTGTGTGGCTCGTCAAGCCACCGCGTACTGCATCCAGGACGGTGAGTTATATTGCAAGAGATCCAATGACGTTTTGTTGCCATGCATCTCCAGGGAGCAGGGGCTTGAACTGATGGCGGGCATACATGGTGGGGACTGCGGGCATCATTCCTCGTCATGCACTCTGGTGGGCAAGGTATTCCGCAGCGGCTTCTACTGGCCCACCGTGCTCAACGATGCCACATAGCTGGTGCGTTCCTGTGGGGCATGCCAGTTCCACGCCAGGAAAATTCACCAGCAGGGCCTTCAGACAATCCCGCTCACATTGTCGTTCGCTGTCTGGGGACTGGACACCTTGGGGCCGTTCCGTCGAGCGCCAGGGGGCTACCGATACCTCTACGTCGCCATCGACAAATTCACCAAGTGGGCGGAGGTAGAGGCCGTTCGCACCATCCCAGCTGGATTGGCCGTCAAGTTCATCAAGGGAATTGTGAGCCGGTTTGGGGTCCCTAACCGCATCATCACCGACAATGGCTCGCAGTTCACTAGCAACCTTTTCAAAACATATTGTGCTAATCTTGGAACGCAAATATGCTATGCCTCAGTGGCACACCCCCGGAGATACGGCTAGGCCGAGCGGGCCAATGCAGAAGTCCTGAGAGGCCTGAAGACAACGACCTTCAAAAGAAGCTCGAGGCCTACGGCAGGGGCTGGCTCGATGAGCTGCAGTCCGTGTTGTGGTCCAACCGCACCACCGCGACCAAGCCAACGGGAGAAACACCGTTCTTCCTCGTCTATGGAGCAGAAGCGGTTCTCTCACACGAGGTCAAGCATCGCTCCACGTGGGTCTTGGCGTTTGACGAGGCGCGTCAGGACGCCATGCGGGGGATGGATCTCATGCTAGGGGAGGAATGCTGCCGTCATGTCTCACTCCGGGCGGCAAGATACAAGCAGGTGCTGCGGCGGTATCACTGCCGCAGCATCCGCTCCAGGACGTTAGAGGTGGGCAACCTCGTCCTGAGGCGAGTGCTCTCTAGGGAGGGGCTGCACAAGCTCTCTCCCATGTGGTAGGGCCCGTTTAGGATTGCCCGTGTCTCCAAGCCTGGCGCCACGCGCCTGGAGACACAAGACAGGGTCCCCATCCAAAACGCCTGGAACATCCAGCACCTCCGGAATTTCTACCCCTGAAGAAAGGCTCCGGCCTGTGAAGCAAGGCTCCGGCCTGTGAAGGTCTCCGCTCGTGACACTCTCACGTAATAATGAGTGGGGTTGTACATGCCCCGGAGTCTCCTGAGAGTCGCCATGGGGCCTCATGGGGGATCCCTCCCACGTCTTAGTGGTAGCACTTAGCTCTGCGCTGGTGAGAAGACTAGATTAGGTGCCGAACGCGGCTGTTCATTTGCTTTCCGAAGTTGCTTGCAGTTTTTAGTGATATTTCAATGGATTTGGTGCTCTTGTGCTTTGGTTCGCCCAGTTAATTTCTTCCTCGCTCGATTGTTTTTGGCCTGAGGGCAGGAGAGAGGTGGCAGTTGCCCGTCACTCTCCCTCGGTGCTCCTTGCGCGTGGGGGCTAGGCAGGTGTGTGCACCTTAGGCCTACCCTCATATGCGCACACCACGTCAAACCCCGCTGCCCTGATGTTTCGGCCTCGTCCTCATGAGGAGCCCTCGATCAAGCTCACAGGCATCAGCACCCCTCATATCTGTGCCCCCCGAGCAGCGCGACGCTGTGCATTAAGTCAGAGCTAATCTATGACTGGGGGCTCATACAAGGAGTGATGTATTTTTTAGTTTTTCTTTTCCTTTAAATGCAGCCCTGCAGTGGTTTCGTGGCGGCTCCTGAGACCCCGAGGCATCTCTCGAGGTCTACAACCTTCAGCTCCCCAGGAAGGGGGGCCCGTTGACTGCCTGAAGCCAGGTCTTCATGAGGTGGAAAGCTACCGCACACATGTCAAGCTAAGTTTTCCTATCATGGCTTACTCGGAGCGCAAACATTACATCATAGCACCAAGATAGCAAAGCATAACATAAAGGGCATAACTTCCGTAGTTTATTACACGCCCTGGTGGGGTACATCATCTTTTTTTGAATTACAAGAGAAAGGAAAGACTAAACAAAGAAGACCCGAGGGCATACGAACCCAGCACTAGTGCCGCATCCTCAGCAGTGCCTCAAGGTGATCCGGCGCTCCACCAGTTCCCCCATGGGCGACCTGGGGCTACCCCTGGTCTTGAGTCCAAGTTCGGCGGGCCCCAGACTCACGCCGGGCTCCTCCCCAGCTTCACTGGAGCGTTGGCGGGACGAACCACCACCATCCTCGACACGAGCGTGACCACGCGGGGGGCGATCGTAGCCACCGCTGCTCGAGCTCTCATACGAAGAAGATCCACCATCGTGAGAAGAGGAGCGAGCACCGCAGGACCAAGCCCACCTTCGCTCGTTGTCGTTGCCGTCCTTCGGGCAGCACCCCACGCGACGGCAGTCCTCCCTGAACACCCTCACGAAGAGGGTCGCCAGGCCATCATACTTGAAGTGGAGGGTGCACCTTCCGCCCAGGCCTCGCGCATGGGCGAACGTCTGCGAGTCGCGGCCAGGACCACGCTACCGGAGGCGGCGAATTCGGCCCCGAAGTACGAAGCTCTACTGCAGTAGTCGTCGACCTGCACCCAGAGGCCGTCAAGCCCCGAGCATGGAAGCTTGCCGGAGAAGAAGCACGAAAGCCGAAGTGAGGTGTTGGACGGGCTCTCCGACCACACCACAAACTCAGGGAGCACGTCCAGCAAAGAGAAGCGCGACCTAAGCGGGCGCATGATCACAGCGCGCCTCCCCTCGTCATGAGGGCTGCTCCGAAGCCGATGGCCCCTGCCGCGAGAAAAGGTGCCCTCGCGGGAACCAAGAGAAACGTCGGTGCTGGTGGGCGCGCGCCCGCGCCCTCTGGGGGCTGCCGCGGCGGCTGCGGGGTGCTTACGGGGACGACCGTGGCCTCTCTTGGGAGGCGGAGAGGCTGGTCCCTCCTTGGAAGCTTTCCCCTTCTCGGCCGCCAAAAACCTCCTCAGCGACGCCATGAAAGCATGATGAAGAAGGAGAAGAAGCGGGCGGCAGCAGGACGAAGGAGAGATGAGCGGGGGGCTCTGCCCCCCACCCTCATTTATAGCCAAGGAAGGCCAACCGCTAGCCTCCACGACATCGCGCCATGATGATCTCCTGCATGCTGCATCGTCCGTCAAGTCGAACAGTTGCCAAGGCGGCGTGGGGAAGCGGAGACGCCCACATCCCATCAATCTCCATGTGTCATCAAGGCCACAGGTGGTTAGGACCCGCGGCGCTCCGCACTTGCCCTTTGGCTTCGCCTGGAAGCCAAGTCGGAGCGCGCCTTGGGCCCGGGGGCTACTGTCGGCGTTCTAGATATGGGGGTATCCAGACTTGCCTGCCTGCGGCCCACCACGTGGCTCCATCGATGGCCTGGTACAGCCCACCTTCGACATCAACATCTCAAGACCCTCGCGAGGGGCCAAGCCACGTGAGGCGGACGATGCCAAGACCCCTGATGTGATCGTCCTCTTCAGGCTGGCTCCCGAGGGGCAGAGAGTCCTATGCAAGGTGTACCTCACGAGGCTCGACTGACGTGAGCCATGACGACCAAGGCCAGGCGGGCGCAGAGCGCAGGTTTCCTCTTCGGTGCAAGGAAGGCAAGCCGCAGGCGTGGAGTCCCGAGGAATCATCCAAAGGTTTCCATTCTGGTGCAACAAGACCAAGACCGCCAGGACGGCAAGACGAAGGTCATCACCGAGCCCACCAAAGCGTCATGACCAGAGGCTTTTCGCAGGCAAAGACCACTTTTGTCAGGATAAGTTGTACTACTTGTCCCCTTTCAAATCTGGCCATTTTGGGATCCCTTCCCACCAACATTTGAGAAGAGGACCAAGGCCACTATAAATAAGACTTAGCCACCACCGTAGAGAGGGGCGAGTCGGGGATCGGATCCATTCTCACTTGACCACTTCACCATCTCTCTCGAGCTTAAGAACACCTCACCTCCTGAGGCCAGTTCATCGAGTGTACTAGTTCGTCCTCAGCCCTTCGAGGCAATCCACCAAAATGCTGGAGTAGGGTATTACACCGCGAGGTGGCCCGAACCAGGATAAAATGTTGTGTCTCTTTGTCCCCTTGAGCTCGACGCTCTAGGCTTAGGATAGGCAGGCTGGGTAGGTTGAGATCTCCGCACGCACCCCAGAGTTCGAACCTTTAAACGGTTTGCGGATCCCGTAATCCGACAACCACAGGTACCAAGAAGCCACCAGGATAAGTTCAGGCATGGGAAGGTCATCAGAAGCGCCCCGCATCCCACTGGGGATTTCCATTGTAACTGGCCTTGACCGGTCCTGTTCAACTGCATCTAGTACAATTTTCTGTAACCCCAGCTCTGCAACACCTCCTGCACCCTTTTACATGAAAATAATCAGTGTTGTATATCCTCCAAACCCACTGAACAAAAGGGGTATTGTGGGACTAGAGGAATGTGTTTGTTGGCTAGTATGCCATAGCAAGGTAGCGATCCATTTAGTGCCTTCCAAGCAAAATGTTTAATCTTTCCCGGGAGTTTTAGGTTCCACACCTTATGCCAAATGGTGTTGACTTGGGTATTGCCTTGCCCATCTGATCTAGTAAGTTGTCTGACATATGTGTGTTCAAATTGCATATGATATGCAGACCGGACCGAGAAGGTCCCTGATCTCGTATAATCCCACGCTATGAAGTCCTCCACCACATGAACATGTAGCGGTATCTGGAGAATGCTCTGTGCGTCAACCAGAGAGAACACGTCTTGAATCAGGGCTTCATCCCACTGTCCATAATGTGGATCAATCAGTTCATCTACATATCTTAGCATCAGTGTACCACGAGGGGTGATAACTTTCCGCGACGGGCTTGATGGAATCCATGGGTCCTGCCAAATATCGATGTGCGCTCCCGTACCCACTCGCCATATAAATCCTCTCTGAAAAGTTTGTCTACCTGCAACTATACTTTGCCAAGTGAAAGACGAGAGCCTTTCTTCGGACCTACCTTCAAAATATTCCCCTCTGGATAGTACTTTGCGCTCAAAACACATGCACATAGAGAATCCGGGTTTTGGATTAGTTGCCAACATTGTTTTGCTAAGATAGCAAGGTGAAAACTATGAAGGTTTCTGAATCATAATCCCCCTTTCTTCTTTGGCACACACAACTTCCACCATGCAAACCAATGCATTTTCTTTTCTCTTCTCCATCACCCCACCAAAAACCAGACATCGCATTGGTAATTGTTTTGCAAATTCCTTTGGGGAGTTTAAACACCGGCATAGCATATGATGGAATTGCTTGAGCTACCAATTTCAATAAGATTTCCTTACCCTGTATAGATATGAACTTCTCCATCCATCCTTTGAGTCTCTGACAAACTCTATCCACTAGATGTTGGAAGCAGTCACTTCTATCCACGCCCACCATAGCGGGCAGCCCTAAGTATTTGTATGAAAGAGCTTCAGTGACTATATTCGGCTCTCCACAAACCTCCTCTCTTACTCCAACTGGTGTTGGGGCTAAAGAAGATACTTGATTTGGCGTTCCTCACCAATTGCCCCGAGCTTTCACATTAAGTATCTAAAAGTCTTTTCAACGTATTTGCACTTTGCATGTTGGCCTTCATTAATATTAGGGAGTCATCTGCAAAAAGGAGGTGAGAAATCATGGGGGCATTCCTGCACACCTTTATGCCTTCCAAATTACCTATCTCCTCCTCATGGGCCAGCATACTTGACAGTCCTTCTGAGCATAACAAAAAGAGGTAAGGGGGAGGGTCCCCTAGATGCAGGCCCCCTTGTTGTGTCTTCTTCTTTATTGTATGAAAGCATTCATATGACACTAGGACATTGTCAGTAATCAACCTTCCTAGTACAAAGGCCCTCTGTGTATGAGATATAATCTCTGGTAGAATACTCTTCAATCTGTTAGCAATCATCTTGGAGATAATTTTGTAAACAACATTGCATAAATTAATAGGCCTATATTGGGTGATTACCTCTGGACTGACTACCGTTGGAATCAAACCACATTCGTCTCATTCCATCCAGCAGGAATTTTCCTGTTATTTATAGCTTCCATAACCTCTTTTTTGAGCTCCTCACCCATGACATGCCAAAATCTCTTGAAAAAAATTGCATGTACACCATCTGGGCCTGGTGCCTTCATGCCTCCTATCTGGAAGAGGGCTTTGTGCACATCCACTCGGGTATACGGGGTAACCAAGAATTCATGCATATTATGTGTTACAAACGGTTTTACAGAAGATAGAAGATTCTGGTTTATAGCCCCCTCACTAGAGGTGAACAGATTACTAAAATACTCATAGATCAAGGGTCGCAGGTTATCATTACCCTCAACCCAGTTTTGGCTATCATTCTTTAGTTTCTTGATTAAATTCCTCCTCCTTCTAGCTGAAGCATAGTGCTAGAAATATGAGGAATTCTGATCTCCTCTCTTCAGCCATTTGACATGCCCTCTCCGAGCCTAGTAGATTTCATCTTGTTCTAGAAGATTTTCAATCAAATCGACAGTTCTTTATGCTTCATTTTTGCTTCGCTCGAATAAGGTCCCCTCATCACCCTCTCAAGTTCTTTGCGTGCAGCCTTCAGTCTAGCATGCGGCTTCCTTAGTATCTTAGGATCCCATTCATGAAGGTCCTGGTGCACAACCTTTAGCTTGTTCATGACAGTAGGACAAATGCCTCGGTGAATGGCCTTCTGCCATGTAGTGTTAACAATTTCATTGGCTGACTCTTCTGCCAGCCATCTCATTTTGAACTTGTGATCTTTCTTTGGGTTACTATCCGCCATCCCGGTCAGGTACTCGGTATCCATCAAGAACGGTCGATGGTCAGATTTACCAAGCTCCAAGTTACTGAGCCATGCATATCGATGTAGCAGCAGCCAAGCTGAATTGGAGACCGCTCGATCTAGTCTCTCTTGCAGCCTGCCCCGAAACCATGTGAATATGTCACCGACAAAACCAACGTCCTCTAGCATGCACTCGGACAAGGAATCTTGGAACGCCTGTAATCGGGACTGTTGGCAGGGGCATCCTTCTTTGACGAGAAAGATTTCATTAAAGTCCCCAATAACCATCCAAGGCAAACTTGATTAGGCATGCACACCCCTCAAGTTTTGGAATGTCCTCTGTATATGATCCCAGCTTGGTTCACCATATATTCCTGTCAATCTCCACATTTGTCTGTCTAGTTCTTCAATAGACACATCAATGAACTCCAAAGTGGTGGTCCGGGAGTAGATCCTAACATCATTCTTCCAGACCATTAAGCGCACATCTTTTCTACCGTCAAGACTAGGTGGCACTAGACTATGATCACATTGTAGTTTTATCATAAATTTTTCTGCCTTATCATTATCCAGGTGTGTTTCACATAGAAAGAACACATCCGGGTTGAATCGCCTGTGGAAGTCCAGAAGGGAAAGAACTATCGGGGCTCCGAGAATACCCCGATAGTTCCAGCTGAATATTTTCATTGCTTCCGGTGATCCTCCATACCGGAGGTCGCCGATGTCATGTTAATGTCACCTCATGTCCCACTCTGACTAGCATGATCGTTCTCCCGGAGGCGCTGCATCTTCGGGTCCTGCACCTTCTCAGGAGTGCTCATCGCCACTTTATCCACCGGTGCAGCCAAATCTCCCTCTATCTGCAAGACTCTGTCTGCTACAACACCATCACTTGCAGATGACACCATATTTTCCTTTAGAAAAGTTCCATCCGGCCCTACAAGCCTCTTCCTCGCCGTCAGCCATAACTGACTTTCACCTCCACCGAGGTCCATGTTCTAGTTTTCCTCCTCATTTGCATCCCCTGGTTTACCTCTCCCTTGGCCAAACCCTCCTCCACGTCCTGGTCCAAAACCACCTCTACCACCCCCTCTACCACCTTGACAGGAGAAGTTTGGGGCATCAAAGTTTACCAAAAGCCAATCTCCCCACTCGCAATCTTAATCCTTGTGCACACCATCTCCACATTCAGTTACCAAGTGTACAATAAGGCCGCAAAAGAAACAAAAATCTGGCAATTTTTCATATTCCATAGGGTACTTGATGCTCTCCTTTAAGGTTATAGGGACAAACCTAACAAGAGGTGTGTCCACGTCCAGAAACACATGAGCACGCAGATA
Organism: Aegilops speltoides; assembly: GCA_021437245.1. NCBI lineage: Eukaryota > Viridiplantae > Streptophyta > Magnoliopsida > Poales > Poaceae > Aegilops > Aegilops speltoides. The sequence continues at coordinate 248,769,151 of CM038145.1, forward strand.
CTTTGTTTGGACAATTCTTCCATCATTTACTGCTAATAAGCCATCGAGACCTTGCGCTTCCCATGCTTCCTAATATGCAGCGGCAACAATGTGGCGTGAAAAAAACCGTTTCGCTCCCGGAAGAGTAGGATCACACGAGGCAATCAAAGGAGGCGACGAGGGTTACTTGCGCGCCGCCGGTTCCCTCTCTCTCTCTGTCGGCCGCTCCGGCGGCGGGTGAGGGAGTCCTAGACTATGGGGTGCTCGGGGAGCCAGCCTATGTGACATGGGCCGGACTGATGGGCCGTGAAGATACGAGATAGAAGGCCTTCTCCCGTGTCCGGATGGGAGTCTCCTTTGCGTGGATGGCAAGCTTGGCGTCCGGATGTATGGTTTCCTTCCTCTGTAAACCGACTTTGTACAACCCTAGTCCCCTCTGGTGCTTATATAAACTGGAGGGCATAGTCCGTAGGGGCGATCATAATCAAACAGGCTAGACATCTAGGGTTTAGCCATTACGATCTCGAGGTAGATCAACTCTTATAACCCCTATACTCATCAAAGTCAATCAAGCAGGAAGTAGGGTATTACCTCCATCAAGAGGGCCCGAACCTGGGTAAACATGGTCTCCCCTGCCTCCTGTTACCTTCGATCCTTAGACATACAGTTCGGGACCCCCTACCCGAGATCTGCCGATTTTGACACCGACATTGGTGCTTTCATTGAGAGTTACATTGTGCCTTCACTAGAAGGCTCGATGGCTCCATCGATCATCTACAACAATACCGCCTTGAGGGAAACTTTTCTCCCCGGCCAAATTTTCGTATTCGGCGGCATCACACTGCGCCAACTCGATTGGCCATCTGTAGCAGATCGACAGCTACACCCCTGGTCATCAGATCAGTTTTGGAAATCTAAACTATGTCGCTGACATCCGAGGAGACTTGATCTTCCAAGGGTTCACGGCCCCAACCACCGCTCTGGCCTTAGATCCGGAGCGCATCATCAGGTCCGAAGACGAGAGTTTAGAGCCTGCTGGACTCTCTGTAGCTATAGAGCCTGACACGGGAAAACCGGATGAGATCGCATCTCCGACAGGCCCAGAGTCACGTCAGGCTCCCTCTTTCACCATGAAGCGAACTCCCCTTCGGACACTAGTTCTGAACTCTCGAGGTCCGTGTCATGCGAGCTCGGCCAGGGAATTTCTGTCCCACCTGATTCTACAGACTCTCGCTTTCCCGTTCAAACCTTGCTCTTAAATGAGGCCCTGGACCTTATGCGATCTCTCGCCATTCTAGAAAAATCACTGCTGAACTATGCCCAACCCAGACTAGGGGCTGAGAGCAGGGAATTTCATGTCCCACCCACCACCCATTTCATAGACACCGTCGAGGACTTGACACGTCTCCAATGTATCTATAATTTATGAAGCATTCATGCTATTTTAATATCTGTTTTGAATGATTACGGGCTTTATTATACACTTTTATATTACTTTTGGGACTAACTTATTAACCGGAGGCCCAGCCCATATTGCTGTTTTATTGCTTGTTTCAATATTTCGAAGAAAAGGAATATCAAACGGAGTCCAAACGGAATGAAACCTTTGGCAGCATGATTTTTTGGAAGAATATGATCCTGGAGATTTGGAGTTCACGTCAGAAGATCCTCGAGGAGGCCAGGAGATAGGGCCCCCCCCCTACTGGGCACGCCCCCCTGTCTCGTGGGCCCCTCGAGCACCTCCCGGCCGACTTCTTTCGCCTATATAAGCCTACGTACCCTAAAAACATCGAATATCAACATAGATCGGGAGTTCCGCCGCCGCAAGCCTCTGTAGCCACCAAAAACCTCTCGGGAGTCCGTTCCGGCACCTTGCCGGAGGGGGAACCCATCACCGGTGGCCATCTTCATCATCCCTATGCTATCCATGATGAGGAGGGAGTAGTTCACCCTCGGGGCTGAGGGTATGTACCAGTAGCTATGTGTTTGATCTCTCTCTCTCTCTTGTTCTCTCTATGGCACGATCTTGATGTATCGCGAGCTTTGTTATTATAGTTGGATCTTATGATGTTTCTCCCCCTCTACTCTCTTGTGATGAATTGAGTTTCCCTCTTGAAGTTATCTTATCGGATTGAGTCTTTGATTTGAGAACACTTGATGTATGTCTTGCCGTGTTTATCTGTGGTGACAATGGGATATCACGTGCCACTTGATGTATGTTTTGGTGACCAACTTGCGGGTTCCGCCCATGAACCTATGCATAGGGGTTGGCACACGTTTTCTTGACTCTCCGGTAGAAACTTTGGGGCACTCTTTGAAGTACTTTGTGTTGGTTGGATGAATCTGAGATTGTGTGATGCATATCGTATAATCATGCCCACGGATACTTGAGGTGACAATGGAGTATCTAGGTGACATTAGGGTTTTGGTTGATTTGTGTCTTAAGGTGTTATTCTAGTACGAACTCTTTAAATAGATTGATCTAAAAGAATAACTTTGAGGTGGTTTCGTACCCTACCATAATCTCTTCGTTTGTTCTCCTCTATTAGTGGCTTTGGAGTGACTCTTTGTTGCATGTTGAGGGATTGTTATATGATCTATCTATGTTATTATTGTTGAGAGAACTTGCACTAGTGAAAGTATGAACCCTAGGCCTTGTTTCCTACCATTGCAATACCATTTACGCTCACTTTTATCATTAGTTACCTTGATGTTTTTATATTTTCAAATTGAAAAACCTTTAACTACCATCCATATTGCACTTGTATCACCATCTCTTCACCGAACTAGTGCACCTATACAATTTACCATTGTATTGGGTGTGTTGGGGACACAAGAGACTCTTTGTTATTTGGTTGCAGGGTTGTTTGAGAGAGACCATCTTCATCCTACGCCTCCCACGGATTGATAAACCTTAGGTCATCCACTTGAGGGAAATTTGCTACTGTCCTACAAACCTGTGCACTTGCAGGCCCAACAACGTCTACAAGAAGAAGGTTGTGTAGTAGACATCAGGATTTAAGCGACATGCTCGATTATGCTTCCGAAGACATCGATAGCATGAACGACGATGCCGGAGAAGAGCAAAGCAGAACCCGCCGTTTACCGGACGCTGGACGGCCACTTCCACATATGACGTGTACATGGTGGTGAAAGTGCAACTAATCCCCGGGTGGTTTTGGTAATTAATAACAACATATATATCATTGAACTAATTATTTCTTGAGAATATTTCAGAAAGTTCAGTGATATGGGTATGGCAATGACTGATGATGTGGACCCCTCAAAATGCTAAGGAAAACATTGGCAAAAGCTCAAGACTCCATTTTTGGTTTAGTGATCCAAGATCACATTGAGTCCATAGGAAAGCCAATACTATTAAAAGGGGATGAGGTTATGATGATGATCTGGTTGCTCAAAGTGCTTAGTGATCTATCTCCCAAACTATCAGCAATCTTTCATTCCAACATATACTCATAAGTAATCTCGGTCCCACCGATTCCATAAACTCACCACACCGAGATGAACCACCTCACCATATACCCAAACCCTAGAAATTTCGGATTTTCCGATTCCAAACTCGGTCTTACCGAAATTGGTGTTGCCAACCTTCTGTAACCTTCTGTACTCAAATCGGTGTCACCGAGATGAGAAAGTCGGTCCCACCGAGAATGGCAAACCCTAGACTTTGGAAGAATCGGACTAACCGAGATTGTATTTTCGGTCCCACCGAAAATCCCAACGTTCACAAGATTTGAACTTTCGGTCTCACCGAGTTGTCAACTTCGGTCTGACCGAGATTGTTCAAATGTGTGTAACGGTTGGATTTTGTGTGGAGGCTATAAATACCCTCCACCTCCTCTTCATTCGTGGAGAGAGCCATCGAAAGAACTACCACTCCTACCTTACATTTCGAGAAGAAAACTACCTACCCTTGTGTTGAGATCAAGTTGCTCCACTCCCACCATATGAAACTTGATTTCTAGCCTTCCCAAGTTGCTTTCCACTCAATCCTTTCTTCCACCACAGCCAAATCAGTGAGGAGAGTTGAGTGTTGGGGAGATTATCATTTGAAGCACAAGAGCAAGGAGTTCATCATCACCAACACCATCTATTACCTTTTGGAGGTGGTGCCTCCTAGATTGGTTAGGTGTCGCTTGGGAGCCTCCGTCAAGATGTGGAGTTGAACCAAGAAGTTTGTAAGGGCAAGGAGATCGCCTACTTCGTGAAGATCTACCCGAGTAAGGCTAGTCCTCCGTGGGCGTAGGCCATGATGGCATAGACAAGGTTGCTTCTTCGTGGACCCTTCGTGGGTGGAGCCCTCCGTGGACTCTCGCAGCCGTTACCCTCCGTGGGTTGAAGTCTCCATCAACGTGGATTGACGATAGCACCACCTATCGGAACCACGAGAAAAAATCTCCGTGTCTCCAAATTGCGTTTGCTCTTCTCCACCTCTATTTACTACATGTGCAATTTACTTTCCGCTGCCATTACTCTAGAATTGCATGTGTAGGGTGATACTTGACTTGCTCATCATTGTGAACTTGCTAAAAACTTGTCCTAATCAAAAGGCTAAACCTTTAAACTGTCAAGTAGTCTAATCACCCCCCTCTAGACATACTTCCGATCCTACAAGTGGTATCAGAGCTTTGGTCTCCATTGGTTTGGTTTCCATTGCATTTGACTCCATAAGCTTGGTTTCACAACCTAGGAGAGTATGGCGTCTAGTGAGGGTAATTTTCGTAGAGGTCCTTACTTTGATGGTTCAAACTTTGCTAGTTGGAAGCATAAAATGAAAATGCATATTCTTGGACATAACCCCGCATGGGGCATTATTTGTGTTGGCTTGCAAGGTGAGTTCTTGAGGAAGGAAAAGTTCGGATCGCGAAGCTACAGCGGATGAGTTGCGGATGTTCTGAACAATGCTCAAGCTTGTGACATTCTCTTCAATGCTTTGTGTCCCGAGGAGTTCAACAAGATCAGCCGTCTTGAGAATGCAAAAGAGATTTGGGATACTTTGGTCGAAATGCACGAAGGTACCGAGTCCGTGAAGGAATCAAAGCTAGATGTTCTTCAAGGTCAACTTGACAAGTTCAAGATGAAGGAAGGTGAAGGAGTCGCTGAAATGTACTCTAGGCTTGCTCTCATCACCAATGAGATTGCTGGCTTAGGAAGCGAAGAAATGACCGACCGATTCATCATCAAGATGATCCTCAGAGCTTTGGATGGAAAGTATGACACCGTGTTCACTTTGATCCAAATGATGCCAAACTACAAGAATCTCAAGCCTACCGAAGTCATTGGAAGAATTGTTGCTCATGAGATGACACTTAAAGATAAGGAAGAGCTTCACAACAAGTCAAGTGGTGCTTACAAAGCTACAGTTGAAGCTCCCACAACCTCAAGTGACAAGCTGGTTTCCAATGAAGAGATAAGCCTAATGGTGAAGAACTTCAACAAATTCTACAAGAGTAGAAGCAAGGAAAGAAGCTCAAAGTCTAGATCATATGATGAAAAGAGATCTTCTAGTCGTGATCGAATCTGCTACAATTGTGGAAGACCGGACACTACTCAAATGAGTGTTCGACTCCCCACAAGAGAAGAGAAGAATCTCCAAGAAGAAGAAGCTCAAGAGAAGAGTCACCTCGAAAAGAGAGAAGGAGTAGAGATGATCGTTATGAACGAAGATCCTCTCGGAGAAGCAAGGATTCGGAAAGGAAAGACAAGTCATCAAGGAGCTACACAAGAAGAAAACATCAAGCTCATGTTGGTGAATGGGTCTCCGGCTCCGACTCCGACAATCACTCCGAAAGAAGCTATCACTCCAACTCCGAATCTGATCAAGATGAAGGTGTTGCCGGTCTTGCTCTCGTGTCCTCCAACTCCAACTCCTATGACTTATTTGATTCACCAAATGAGGGAATTGGAAGATGCTTCATGGCAAAAGGCCCCAAGGTATCACACCCTGAATTTATTGACTTTGATAGTGATGAAGATGACTTGCTTGGTGAAGATGAGCTTTTACATGACAAATCTAGTGAGCTTAGTAATGATGAACATGCTAATAGTCTTTATAGTCGAGAAGAGTCGAATGACAATGCTATGAAGGAGATTGAGCGTCTAACTAAAGAACTAAACACTCTTAAGTTAGCTCATGAAACAACTCAAGAAGATCATAGAGAGCTCCTAAGATCTCATGAGAAGCTACGCTTCGAGAAGCTCAATCTAGAGCAAGAACATGAGTTTCTAAAAGCTATCAATGACGATCTTCGAAAGAAGAGTTCTTCATATCTTGCCAAACGACTTCTCTTGTCTAATTTCTTGCCACCTTTTAAAACTAAGCATGACAAGCATATAAAAAATTCTTCATCTAGTAGTAACAAAAATCATGCTAATTCAAATGTTGTTACTTCTAGTAGTTCTCTTGATTCCACTAACAATGTTTCAAGCCAAGTTTCACTTGAGCAAGAAAATAGTTTATTGAAAGGGATTATAGAGAAAGGTGTCTACAAGAGTCTTGCCGGAAGCAAGAACTTTGAGGAAATTGTTCGCAAGCAAGGAAGACACCGGAAGAATCAAGGAATTGGTTTTGAGCGAAAGTTCAACGCCGAGGGTGTTGAATGGGAAGAAGGTCAATATCCAACTCCAAAGTTTGTTTCTCAAAAGGAGAAGTATGATCCTACTTCTTCCAATGTGGAACAAGCTCAAGATGACCTTCCACCACAAGACCACAAGCTAAAAGGCAAGGACAAGCTTCAAGAGGAGATTGATGCATTCATTGAAGCACCCAAGGCCATGGTCAAGTGGGTTCCCAAGGAAACTTCAAGTTCTACTTGACAAGCTCAACTACTACCCCAAGGATTCCCATCAAGATGATGTGGATCCCAAGAAGAAGAACTAGAGAGTTCTTGAGGGTGACTCCGCCAACATACTTCACTCACATTCATTTTGGCAAAGAACTTGTGCAATCAACTTTCACATCTTGCACTAGTTCATGGAGTCACAAACCCTCTTGTTGGTAAGTCAAGGGACAAGGTAATCATTGCTTTCATGGACATCATCTATTGCGTACTTCAATCTTTGTCCATGGATATCCTTGTTTGTTCCTTGTGGGACTAACCCATGTAGGTATTGAAAGTGCCCAAATCCAAAGGATTGCTCCCAACTCTTGGTGATCTTCATCAACATTGAGCATCCACATCTTCAACATCTACATGAAGTCTTCAACGACAACCCAAGGTTAGTTTGACCCTTTAAAAGGGGTTCTCACATCAAGGGGGAGCTTTGCTCTAAAGAATTGAGCTAAAGCATCTTCAAATGATGTGAACACATTAACGCTTTATGTAAAAGTGGTAACCCCACTTGTGCTTAAACGATGAGTATGACCTATGATCAAATGTTCTCATTTGACTCCTAAGTCAATATACTCATATATAGATGACCTAGTCATCGCCAAATTGTGTGCTAGTAGCTAGTGTGTTGTTTGTGCATGTTTGACACATATTTCATTTGCTATCTTATTGTGTGAGCATGTTGGATGCATAATTTTATCCATTCGAGGACATCCATTTGTTGCTTTGGTCTTTTGGATTTTTCTTTTTGACCAAATGGATGAACAAGAATGCCTAAGTTCCTCCCCTAGCTATCTATGCTTTCTTGTCTCAAACTCTATTCATGCTTATATCACAAACTTTGATCAAGTCTTTTTGGACAGACCGAGTGAGGAGCACTCGAGCCACCGATCCGTCAAAAGCTTAAATTCCAAAACCTTCTAAGTACTTTCGGTCAAACCAATATACTCAAATCGGACGGACCAAATCACTTGGATTGATCTAGGTTTTCACCTCGGTGAAACCGAGTTACAAATTCGGCGTGATCAAATGAGTAATCGCTTGCGATTAACCATCTCGGTGCCACCGAGTTTTCCAACTCGGTCCCACCGACAAATGAAGGTATATATACCGAGGGCAGCGCGTTGATTCTTTCTTCATACCGCCTCGCCCCAAACCCTTAGCTGCCGTCGCCGTGGTCTCCGGATCGTCTCCGCTGTCGCTTTGGCCCTCGCTTGGTCTCCATCGCCGTCAGCGGTCTATCTCACCGCGCCGTTGCCGCCGTGGTGAAACTCCACCAAGTTGGGTGAGTTTCATCCCTCTCGTCTTCAACCTCGATTCAATGCACGATAGGTTTTGCCTAGCTTCTTGCCAAGTTTGAAATCTTCCTATCCAATAGATTAGATCTTAGAACAAAATTCGAGTGAAAATTTTAGGGTTAGGTTTCCGCGAACACATCTCGGTGTGACCGATTCTACATTCTCGGATCGACCGATTTGGCCTCTGGCCATTGCCTTTGCACTTTTCGGTCCAACCGAGTTGTGCAAATCGGTAAGACCGAAATGAGGATTCAGTGAAACCCTAGTGCTCTCGGCTAGACCGAAACCCATTTCGTCCAACCGAAAGTGGTGTGAATGGTTCTGTTTAGACACTTGGATTCACGAATTTTAGACTCGGTCGACCGAAATGCATTCATGAAAACCTAAAACTGAAGTTTGAACTCATTCATTTTGCAAAATCTTCTGCAGTTTGTGATAACTCTTCTATTCTGCCTATACCTATTCTATTCACAGGTTGTCGGTCATGTCCGATGCAAGCGACAGCGAACAGTCTGAATCACCGCTTGAGATTCCAGAGGCGAGCACAAGTCCCAAGCAAGCACTTTTTCGATGATGGAGAGAGGAGCACCCCAAGTGTTCTACCTCCACTGCCACCAGGGCCGGAAGAAGAGGAATTCGATGAGGAGGATTCGACTTTGTTCTTTGAGGAGGAGATTACATCCAAGCCTAAGAGGAAAGTGGTTGCCAAGGACTATCAAGGACAACAAACAAAGAAAGGCACCAACAAGGTGAAGAAGTCCACAGCTTGCTAAGAAGCTGAGCATGGAAGAAGAAACCTCGAGCAAGGTAAAGAAAACTTCCAAGAGGAAGAGGATAGTACATGATGAAGGCGATGATGATTACGATGAGGAAGCACCCCAGCCTCCTCGAAGCCCAAGTTGATGGGAGATGCCATCGAGGCGGGAGCACCCACTAAATCTAAGCCATCAGCTCCAAAGAAAGGCAGCTCAAGCCAAACCTGCTGCCAAGCCAAAGAAAACAAGAAGAAACATTCACGCTTGAGAGAAGAAGAAGGACAATGTGCCACCAATGAATCGATGAAGAGGCACATGTATTGTCAAGCTTCGATGTAAACCGCCATTCATAATGATGCTCATCCTCGAGCTGAAAATATGAAGGAAAGGAAGGACAAAGGTCTCGGGCTATGGAGGCAAGTTGATCCATATGCCACCAGAAAGGACAGCTGTTGACTCAAGGTTCCACACCGAGAGCAACAAGATTTCTATGAGGCAGTGCTTATGGACAAGAAGCCAATTGTTCTTGACACTAGGTATGTTATTTGGAAATACATCGACAATGAAGAGCACAGAGACTACTTCCCACATGTGCATGAGAGCTTCACTTTGCATGTGGAGTTGCGAGTTCGTTGGTCGGTCGATTTGCTTGGAATGATGAGATGATCATGCGGTTCTATGCCACACACATTTCTATCCAGGATGGCGAATTGTGTGGATGGCTGAAGTCTAGAGATTCTCTTCAACAGTTGAAGAGTGGGCTGAACTACTGAATGCTCCAATATCAAGAGATGATGATGTAGATGTCTATGGAATCCCCAAGAAGAATCATGAGTCAATGAAGAACATGTACAATGAGGTACCAGACAAGGATGTTGAGATATGGAAGCTTGGATCAGTGTATCATCTTCAGGCAGGTCTCCCTACCACTAACACCATTCTTGAGGCATACTTTGATGCCCAAGTCGAGACCATCGCATGATAAGAGGCTACTCTATCAACATGCTGCATATTCTAGATCGAAGACACCTTTTAAGGTGATGGACACGATAGTTGAGACTATCAAGAGGACAAAGACGAGACTGAAGAGGTCATGTGGGTTTGCCCGCACATTCAGATGCTCATCAATGCCAAGTTTGGCACGGGCACCTACTTGTTGGATAGACCCCACTTGCCACTTGCCCTGAACATGAAGATAATGAAGTTGTGATGACCGAGGATGCTCCCACATCTGTTGAAGGACACGCAAAGTCTGAAGCTGCCAAGCAAGCTAAAGTGAGAAGGAAGCAAGCAGAAGAAGAAAGCCCAAGAGCGTTGGAGAACAACTTCTTGAAGCGACCGGAGGATTGAACTACGCTGGCCAGCATAGTGCGCCTCGGGAGAGTCTTGAGAGGATAGTTGAAGATAAGTTCCATGCTCTGGATGTCAAGTCGATGAAGTGCAGTCACCGTCAACAAGCTTGAGGCGATATTGAGGAAGCCAAGAGGGAGAAGGCAGAGCTCATGAAGGAGATGGAAGATGATCTAGTCCAGGATGACTATGAGCAGCCTGCTGCAGGCCCACAAAGCCCAGATCATTGCTATTCGATGGAGACCCGAGGCTACAACGATCAAGCACCTCCTACAGCTCCATCGGTTCCAGCTCCAGCTCAAAGGTGTCTACTCCTCCAGCTCCACAGACTTCAGCGAAGCCTTTGCAGATGCACCTATCTCCACTCCATCGACCTGCATAGAGCCGCCAAAGCAGAGTCCCTAGTGACGCTTAGCTCTATACCTTCGAACTTTTTGGTAACTTGTTGCCAAAGGGGGAGAAATTGTATAGATCATAGGACTTCGAGAGAGAGAGTGCTTTTTTTTGCTCTTTCGTTTGCGGTTTTCCTTGAGATACTTTTGAGTTTTTCGAGACATTTCGTGTGCTTGATACTACGTTTGCTCTACTTTGATGAGTGATTGATCATACTATGCCTTAATGTGTGCTTAATGCTTATCATATTCTATTCATATCTTGTATGATCATTTACTCATGTCTTGGTGATTGGGTGCATGCCATTCATTCTTATCATTTTGTGCGCTCCACCAAGATGTATGTGACATGGAAGAGTGACCCATGATCCTAATCGATTGTGCATTTGCATTCAGACGCAAATCTTAAATAATGCACAAATTTAGGGGGAGCTCTTGCTTATCACATACTTCTCAAAGCGACGATATTATTCATTGATTATATCTCTTGTCGAAGCTTTGATCTATATGTTGTCATCAATTACCAAAAAGGGGGAGATTGAAAGTGCAACTAATCCCCGGGTGGTTTTGGTAATTAATAACAACATATATATCATTGAACTAATTATTTCTTGAGAATATTTGAGAAAGTTCAAGGATATGGGTATGGCAATGACTGATGATGTGGACCCTCAAAATGCTAAGGAAAACATTGGCAAAAGCTCAAGACTCCATTTTTGGTTTAGTGATCCAAGATCACATTGAGTCCATAGGAAAGCCAATACTATTAAAGGGATGAGGTTATGATGATGATCTGGTTGCTCAAAGTGCTTAGTGATCTATCTCCCAAACTATCAGCAATCTTTCATTCCAACATATACTCATAAGTAATCTCGGTCCCACCGATTCCATAAACTCAGTCACACCAAGATGAACCACCTCACCATATACCCAAACCCTAGAAATTTCGGATTTTCCGATTCCAAACTCGGTCTTACGAAATTGGTGTTGCCAACCTTCAGAACATACAGACTCAAATCGGTGTCACCGAGATGAGAAAGTCGGTCCCACCGAGAATGGCAAACCCTAGACTTTGGAAGAATCGGACTAACCGAGATTGTATTTTCGGTCCCACTGAAAATCCCAACGTTCTAAGATTTGAACTTTCGGTCTCACCGAGTTGTCAACTTCGGTCCGACCGAGATTGGTCAAATGTGTGTAGCAGTTGGATTTTGTGTGGAGGCTATAAATACCCTCCACCTCCTCTTCATTCGTGGAGAGAGCCATCGAAAGAACTACCACTCCTACCTTACATTTCGAGAAGAAAACTACCTACCCTTGTGTTGAGATCAAGTTGCTCCACTCCCACCATATGAAACTTGATTTCTAGCCTTCCCAAGTTGCTTTCCACTCAATCCTTTCTTCCACCACAGCCAAATCAGTGAGGAGAGTTGAGTGTTGGGGAGATTATCATTTGAAGCACAAGAGCAAGGAGTTCATCATCACCAACACCATCTATTACCTTTTGGAGGTGGTGCCTCCTAGATTGGTTAGGTGTCGCTTGGGAGCCTCCGTCAAGATGTGGAGTTGAACCAAGAAGTTTGTAAGGGCAAGGAGATCGCCTACTTCGTGAAGATCTACCCCGAGTAAGGCTAGTCCTCCGTGGACGTAGGCCATGATGGCATAGACAAGGTTGCTTCTTCGTGGACCCTTCGTGGGTGGAGCCCTCCGTGGACTCTCGCAGCCGTTACCCTCCATGGGTTGAAGTCTCCATCAACGTGGATTGACGATAGCACCACCTATCGGAACCACGAGAAAAATCTCCGTGTCTCCAAATTGCGTTTGCTCTTCTCCACCTCTATTTACTACATGTGCAATTTACTTTCCGCTGCCATTACTCTAGAATTGCATGTGTAGGGTGATACTTGACTTGCTCATCATTGTGAACTTGCTAAAAACTTGTCCTAATCAAAAGGCTAAACCTTTAAATTGTCAAGTAGTCTAATCACCCCCCCTCTAGACATACTTCCGATCCTACAGGTGGACACACCCAAGGATGAAGGTGATGGTGGGAAGGATCCAGTCGAGGACAAGCCTCCCGTGGCACCACCAAAGCATCGACGTCAGCGGCGCCGCTCAAAATCGCGTCACGAAAAAGACAGCAATACCGACATCGGAGACAACAATACTCTGGAGAATGCCAAAGACCAAGAAGCCCCTATCGAACCAAAATCCGAGCATGATGATTGGGAGGATGGGCAAGTCAACCCCGAGGATCCCATCGAGAACGAGGGCTCGGAGGATAGTAACTACTTACCGATCTCCGAAGAGGGCGAGAGCCTCAGCGACGAAGATTTCATCGTGCCAGAGGAACCCCTCGAACAAGAGCGCTTTAAGCACCGGCTAATAGCCACTGCAAGAAGCCTGAAAAAGAAGGAGCAGCAGCTTCAAGCCAATCAGGATTTTCACAATGACAGATGGAGTAATGTCCTGGCAGCCGAGGAATACGGCCTCAAACACCCAACTAAGAGTTACCCGAAGCGCAAGCTGCTACCCAATTCGACGATGAGACCCCAGAGCCTATACCGCCAACACGTAACACTACCAACGGACCTGACCGACCACCACGTTGCCGGGACAGAGCGGCAACTCAAGCCGAACACCAGCCTGCACCACCCCGCCGTAAAGGCAGAGAGACAACGGCTACAGGATACACTTATGACCTACGACAGGACCTGGATAATAGAGCCGGTCAGACCATATCAATCTATGGATCAAGGGGGCGTGCCCCAACACGAGAAGACAACCATCATGCCTGGCGCGACAAGCACAACTTCAGCCGGGCCGAAAACCGCATACGGACTTCATCTGAATTGCATCGTGACGTTGCCTGATACAGAGACTCCGCACACCCCCTATGCTTCACTGATGAGGTAATGGAGCACCAGTTCCCAGAAGGGTTTAAACCCATGAACATTGAATCATACGATGGCACAACAGATCCCGCAGTATGGATTGAAGAATTTCTTCTCCACATTCTCCTGGCTCGCGGTGACGATTTACACGCCATCAAATACCTCCCCTTAAAACTTAAGGGACCAGCTCGGCACTGGTTAAATAGCCTCCCAGAAAACTCTATCGGAAGCTGGGGACACTTGGAGGACACCTTTAGAGACAACTTCCAAGGCACTTATATCCGGCCCCCGGACGCTGATGACCTCAGTCACATAGTCCAGCAGCCTGGAGAGTCAGCCAGAAAATTCTGGACCAGGTTCCTAATTAAAAAGAACCAAATTGTTGATTGTCCAGACGCCGAGGCTCTAGCAGCCTTTAAACATAGAATTCATGACGAATGGATCGCCCGACACCTCGACCAAGAGAAGTCGAAGTCCATGGCAGCCCTCAAGCACTCATGACAAGGTTTTGCGTAGGCGAAGATAGCTGGCTAGCCCGTGGCAGCAACAGTACCAGCAACCCTGGCACTTCTGAAGCCAGAAACAGCAACGGCAGGCCCTGACGCAACAAAAACAAGCATCGGAGCAACATTAACAATGCCGAAGACACAACGGTCAACGCCGGATTCAGTGGCTCCAAACTCGGTCAGTGGAAGAAGCCATTCAAGAGAAACAAAGACGGTTCATCTAGCCTGGACCGAATACTCGATTGACCTTGCCAGATTCATGGCACCCCTGACAAGCCTGCCAACCATACCAACAGAAGTTGTTGGGTCTTTAAACCGGCCGGTAAGTTAACACCGAGCATACGGGGAAAGGGTCACCCAGTGAGGATGACGACGAGGAGCCTCGCCCACTGAACATCGGGGAATAGAAGAAATTTACCCCCAAGGTCAAAATGGTGAACATGATATATGTTACTCGCATCCCCAAGAGGGAGCGCAAGCGCACGTTAAGGGACGTCTATGCGATAGAGCCGGTCGCCCCAAAATTCAACCCATGGTCAGCATGCCGGATCACTTTTGATCGCAGAGACCATCCGATCAGTATCCGTCATGGAGGTTCAGCCGCGTTGGTCCTCGACCAAATTATCGATGGATTCCACCTCACGAGAGTCCTCATGGACGGCGGCAGCAGTCTTAACTTGCTCTATCAGGACACATTCCGCAAAATGGGTATTGACTCATCGAGAATCAAGCCCACCAAAACTACCTTTAAAGGAGTAATACCTGGTGTAGAGGCCCGCTGCACGGGCTCAATCACATTGGAGGTCGTCTTCAGTTCGTTGGACAACTTTCAAAGTGAAGACTTGATCTTCGACATCGTCCCTTTCTGAAGTGGATATCAAGCACTGCTCAGATGAACCGCGTTCACCCGCCTCAATACGGTCCCGCATTATGCCTATCTAAAACTCAAGATGCCAGGACCACGCGGTGTTATAACAGTCCATGGAAACATGGATCGCTCCCTCCGTACTGAGGAACACACCGCGCCCCTCGCAGCAGAAGTACAGGTTGGCCTTATCAAGCCAAAAGCTACATCAGCAGTCAAGACACCGATCCCTGTCAAACGAGTCCGGACAACCCTGCAGAACGACGGTCCAGCTCGTCAGGAGCTCGATTAGCAATTCGGCCTCTTTCTTAGCCCAACCGAACTACGGCATATGTACCACGTGCACATAACTATGCACTAAACATACCAAGGGCAAAGATGGAGGCATATCAAAGATAAAGTCCACAATACGGCTCGACCCTACCTGGACCTCTTACCCTCTTTCTCCTTATTTTCGTTTTCCTTTTTTCAGGTTCCTTAAAACCCACATCACCTTTGGATGGTGCCAAGGCCCCCTTTTTCCCGGCCCCTTATGAAAACCCGATCATTGATCCTCTAAAAGGATCACACACCAAGGCGAAAAGAAGCGCGGATGTATGGTAGAGTATCTAAAGGATCTTTAAAGATCGCCTCTTCCTTTTTTAGTATCTGTGCACAGTTTTGCATTATGCTCGGCTTGTAAAATAGCCTCGATGCTTAAAGCATCATCTGTACAAATACGTTTTGACGTACCAATCACACTATAATGGAAACAGTTTTTTGCCCAACCTATTTGGTACTAGCATATTTCTTAATCTGTATTTCCTCTTTTTCTTTCGTCTGATTGTCATGTACACCTCGGCACGGCTTAAATCGCCAGGGGCTCCATTCAGCCACATACATCTCTTAAAAATAACATAAGTCCGAACACTTTTATAGTACAATTTGGCGTCCCGAATATAGAATTATATGCATCGGTTCCGAATCATGTCTTGGGTCAATAGTTGGGTTGCCCGGCTCCTGTGCTTACTACCTTGCGTTCTGATTGTTCGGCTAAGGAAGTAAAGGGAGAACTACTGCTATTGTATTTTTGGCTCATCCGGATAAATGCCTCAGTAGAGAAAGCCGAAAACAGACTGTCATGATACGACGAGAGCTGGTCAGCTATTCGGTGACTAAGTATAAATCTCTTGCGATTTTTTCCGTGTCACATGAAGGACCGGACTTCACCTGGTCAGGCGTCTATAGCAACCAAGTTTGGACAACCGAACAATACCAGGGGTTGCGCCTACAATCTTATTGTCAAACTCCTATGGCTAACTGAGAGTAATAAAGCCACATAGTCCGATTGCCTGGTTCAACGCACTAACACCTCCTTCAAGGACTAGGTCGTTGGGTTAAGTGTGTTTTTGTGCTGTTCCGAACACCCCCGTACTATCTATGTGAGGCGCTGAAGCCGACGACTGGCCAACTCTTAGATTCAGTAAACGGCCGCAACGAAGAGAAAATAATTTCAGATGAAACAAGAAAAATATTATACAAAAGACTTGTTTTCATAATACAGAGTTTGGGCAGCACAGATACATTAATTCAAAAATGATGTCCTTCGAACACTGGCCCTCTACAATGCGGGATCCTTCAAGGACGTCATCAAAATACCGCTCCGGCGTACGATGCTCCTTGCCTGTGGGCGGTCCCTCGGTTGCAAGATTGGTGGCATTCATCTTCGCCCACTACACCTTGACACGGGCGAAGGCCATCCAGGCACCTTCGATACAGACTGACTGCTTTATAGTGTCAAGCCATGGGCAGGCATCGACTAGCCGCTTCACAAGCCCAAAGTAGCTGCTGGGTATGGGTTCGACTGGCCAAAGATGGACTATAACGTCCTTCATGGCCAGTTCGGCCACCCTATGCAGCTCGGTCAGCTGTTTCAGTTGATCACTGAGGGGCACAGGATGCTCTGGCACAAGGTACTGTGACCAGAATAGTTTCTCTATTGAGCTCCCCTCTTTGGCTTTGTAAGAAATCCACATCATCAGTAATACTCTGGGGTAGATCCGCAAACACTCCTGAGAACTCCAAATGCGGGTCAGTAAGGTGTACTTTCTCCTTACAAATTTGCTCTGCATATTAAATGCCTTACCCGCCACAATCTTTTTTGCCTCTCGGATCTCCCGGTAGGCGCCTTGGGCTTCAACCCGGGCCTCCTTCGCACTTTGGAGCGTTGTAGCAAGTTCGGAGTCTCGATCCGACACCTCGCGCTCCAAGGACTCACATTTGCTTATAGCATCCTTGAGCTCTTGTTAGACTTCATCCAACCTTGCTTCATGTTTTAGGTGGGCAGCTCGTTCCTCTTCCGCCTCCTTCTTGGCCTCGGCCAGCACGCTCTTGAGGGCCTCGACCTCAGACGCATCAACTATAAGCGTAACTATAAAAACTCATATAGATAACAAATCGGAACTCATATCATTTCAGATATGCTTTGTTATCGCATACCCTGCTTTTCCTCCAACTTCTGCTTTAGTTCCAACACTTCGGCGGCATGGGAGGTCACCGCCAGCATCGAAGCATGTTCATCAAAATAGACATATATGTTATCTCCTGCGAAGGATTATTCGATCCTTCGTTTGGCATTTCTTTGCGAACGCCGAACAGAGTCTCAAGGGATACTATTTATACACAGACATACCTTTTGCAAACAGCCAAAAATATATTACGTCACATACCTCAAAGCCTATTAAAAGGCTGGTGTCGGTATCAAAACCGGCGGATCTCGGGTAGGGGGTCCCGAACTGTGCGTCTAGGCGGATGGTAACAGGAGACAAGGGACATGATGTTTTACCCAGGTTAGGGCCCTCTCGATGGAGGTAAAACCCTACGTCCTGCTTGATTAATATTGATGATATGGGTAGTACAAGAGTGGATCTACCACGAGATCAAGGAGGCTAAACCCTAAAGCTAGCCTATGGTATGATTGTTGTGTTGTATGTTGTCCTACGGACTAAAGCCCTCCGGTTTATATAGACACCGGAGGAGGCTAGGGTTACACAGAGTCGGTTACAAAGGTAGGAGATCTACATATCCGTATCGCCAAGCTTGCCTTCCACGCCAAGGAAAGTCACATCCGGACACGGGACGGAGTCTTCAATCTTGTATCTTCGTAGTCTTGGAGTCCGCGGACGATGATAGTCCGTTGTCCGGACACCCCTAGTCCAGACTCCTCGGTAGCCCTGAACCAGCTTCAATGACGATAAGTCCGGCGCATAATGTTCGGCATTGCAAGGCGGGTTCCTCCTTGAATAATCCGAGAAGATCATGAACACCGGGATAGTGTCCGCTCGCAAAATAAATTCCACATTCCACCGTAGAGAGAATAAAATGTACACAAGTCCAATCTGCTGACGTATTATGCGGCATGACATCACACCGCTACCAAGCCCTTATTTGAATCGTTTTGTATTATACTTCAGCACGTTTAGCGAAACAGTTTCCTTGGCACATCCTATCGAAGCAGAGATCGTGTTGCCCATATTCCGGGATTCTCATCAATACGGACGTGGGTAACCCAACCGCGCCATTGATGGTGGCGCTTGGGAGATAAGCGAGTTTTACCAGGCTAGTGGGGGACGCATAGTCTTCGTCCACCTATATATAAGGGATAAGGATTTACCTTCTCACTTACGCCTTCTTCCTCCTTTGCTTATCCATCTCAGCGCACTCAAGCTCCAACGCCCAAGCTTGCGCATCTCGCCTCGACCATCTCCGACCATGTCCGGAGCGGGAGGCAAATGGCTGGCCTCCACCGTTAAGGAGGAGCACATCACCAAGCTGCGCAGCGCCGGATACCTTTCCGGCGACATCGCGCATCGGCTGCCCGACGAGGGGCAGCTCATCCCTACCCCCGGGCCCATGAGAGGGTTGTTTTCCTCCCCCACTTCCTCCGTGGACTGGGCTTTCCACTTCACCCTTTCGTCCGGGGGCTCATGTTCTACTACGGCCTGGATTTTCACGATCTGGCGCCGAACTTCATCCTTAACATCTCGGCGTTTATCGTGGTGTGTGAGGCCTTCCTCGCATCCGCCCCACTTCGCCTGTGGCTCAAGACCTTCAACGCTCAAGCGAAGGTTGTGAAGGGCACGCAAGCGGAATGCGGAGGCGCCATGTTGGGCAAGTTGCCCAACGTCCTTTGGCTCGAAGGGGCCTTCGTGGACTCCGTTAAGGGGTGGCAATCGGGGTGGTTCTACATCACCGAGCCGCGCGAACCTATGTGGGCGGCGGCCCCCGAGTTTAGATCTGGCATCCCCACGCAGCTCACCTCCTGGAAAGAGAAGGGCTTGTTGTGGGGCAATCCGAAGGAGCTGACGGGACTCCGAGCCTGTATCCAGAAGCTGGTGAGCAATAAGCTCAGGCTCGTCGACGTGGTCCAAGTCATGCTCATCCGCCGGATTCTCCCATGCCAAGAACGGGCATTCAATCTGTGGGAGTTCAATCCGGAACAGCACCAGGCGCTAAGCGGGCTCTTTGACACGACGTATGAAGGCGCCTGGAGGGTGCTGTTTAAGGGCGCCGAAGCCCCCGCATCCGCGATGGAAGATCGCGGATTTTGCTCGCAGCATCTGTTGACATCGGATTTTGGCAAGATACAAAAGGCAAGTAAGATGGCCTCAAGTAAAAGAGTTTTTGGCATGCAAAGTTTCAGGTCGCCGAGTGGAATAACTTTGATGTTTAACTTATCGCCATTCGACCTTATCTCGGTGGCCGAAGTTGTACTCCGAGTGACAAAATTCAACATTCCGAGTGGTTTTCGGCCAACCATGCCTTCAAGACGACCTCGGATGAAGGAGTACTCTAAAGGAATTGTCTTTGTCTCGTCGAAGCGATCAATTTTGATATATAAATCATCTCAATCCGAGTTCATATGCAAAAGTTAGAGACAATACACTGCAGGCCGAAGCTGAGTGGAAATCTGGCGCAAAGTACCAGACGCCATGTCTGATGGGTCGCGCGAGCAATTAGGCCCTTAAGAAGTCCTTGAATCGAAAAACCTTCAACACGAAAAAGTTTCGTCTCGTCGAGCCGATCGATTTTCATATATAATTCGTCTCAATCCGAGGTCGTATGTAACCTGGAGAGGCAAATCAAGATCAGGCTATGTTTTTGGTCGAGTGAAAACTTACCATCCGAGTGAAAACTCACGGTCGAGTGAAAACCTACCGATCGAGTCACCGGTCGAGTGAAAATTTACCAATCGAGTCACCGGTCGAGTGAAAACCTACTGATCGAGTCACGGTCGAGTGAAAACCTACCGATCGAGTCCAAGGTCGAGTGGAAACCTACCGATCGAGTCACCGGTCGAGTGAAAACCTACCGATCGAGTCAAGGTCGAGTGAAAACCTACCGATCGAGTCACCGGTCGAGTGAAAACCTACCGATCGAGTCCAAGGTCGAGTGAAAGCCTACCGATCGAGTAAAAGATTGTCTTCCGAGTGAAAATATAGCCATCCGAGTGAAAAGTCCAATGACCATCCGAAAGTGAAAGACTCTAATATCCGAGTGGATGAGCTCAAATCCGAGTGAAACTGAACATGTGCCCAAAAGTTTATCAAGATGATCTCGGATGAAGAAGTGTTCAATACAGAAGTTGTGCGTATCGTCAAGATGGTAAACTTTGCTTTTGGAGTCATCGTCATCAGAGATAGTATATGGCCTGCAAATTCATTACAAGACTCGGATGATTCAGTCTACCGCAAGACCGAGTCCGACTGGAAGGTAAAGATGACCTCGAAAAGTGTTCAAGATGGCCTTATTTGAAAAAGTGATCAACATGAGAGTTGTTCGTATCGTCGAGGCGCACAAGTTTGGTATTTGGGCCATCTTGATCGGAGGTCATATGGAGGCTCGGCGGCCTGCACAAGGAGGAAGACAGAAGTTGGGCCAGATTCAGACTGAATCCGAGTTGGAATAGAACTAGGACTCTAGGACGTGAATTGATGTAATTTTTCTTGTAAGGAAAGCCTAGATGAATCCTTTACTTGTACGGGAAGTCCAGCCGCCTCTTATATATGTTGGGGGTGACGGCCGATTGAACAACACACAATCGAACAAATCAATATACCGTTTTTCTCTCTCGTTCTTCGCTGTTCTTCGTGTTTGAGAGCTGCGAATCTCGAGGCTCTAGGGGCGAGCGAATCGACCTAGGGCAGCCCATAGCCGCCGCACACGACGGGTCCCTCCCGGTCGCTGGTTTCGGTCTGCAAAAAGCCCGCACGATTGCCTTGCGATCGCGCTGTCGGTCGGGTCTCCTTCGACGTGAGCTGCGGTGCATCACCCCGGCGTCGAGGGTACACGGCGTGTTCGTGTGTCAACACACTTTTGGCGACTCACTTTGGGAACAAAGATCAATCATCATCATCCACCATGTCCGATCTTCCCAAGCCATCTGAGGTAGACGCCGATAACATCATTAAGCCCAGTCTTGATGAGATATCGGCCGATCATCGCCAAGTCTATGAGGAGTACAAGAAGGCGCGTGAGGAGAAGGACTTGCAGGAGTTCCTTGCAAAGTTCAAGAAGGATCGCCAAGGCAACATCACTCCGATTGAAGAAATCAAGTTCCCTCTTTTGCAAGCCAAGCAGGTTAAACCCTCTGTAAGTACTACCTTTTCTCCTGAGCAGTGGGCTGAGATTGAAAGTCGTATTGCTGATGGTAACAATCTAGTCTATCAAACTTTCATAGAAAATACTAATGCTCAGAAGAATACATCTCAATCGACTAGTGGTAATGATGGTGTAGCTGCTAGTGTGCAAAACCCTAATCTGGCTTTACCTATCTCATCGGCGCCTCCCGTGCCGATGACTTATTATCCTACCCAAACAAATCAGATTGTGGCTGCACCCATTAATCCTATTATGAGCATGCCACGTTCGGTGGTGACGCCGAACCAAACCCTACCTACAGCTACAACCACTCGACCACTAGCAAATTATGGGTCGACATACCTGCCACAATTCCTACCCACAGCTAGTAACCCTACTCCTCCTATGCCACAGCCACAAGCTTCATCGTCCACTATGGATGATGGTTTAGCTAATCTTAGAGAGGAGATGGCTAAGATGCTTCGAGAGAATTTTGGAGTTGAGTTACCTCGGAATCGGATTTACCAAAAGCCGTGCTCGAGTACTTTGATGCCATCCAAAGCCCTCCGGGATATAAAATTCCAGATTTTGTTAAGTTTAATGGAGAAGGCACAAAAACCACATGGGAGCATGTTAGTCAATAATTAGCACAATTGGGTGAGGCAGGCTCATTGAATGAGTTGAAAGTCGTTTATTTCCTTTGTCATTAATCGGTACCGCATTTTCATGGTTTTCTTCTTTGCCACATGGTTCCATTCGAGTTTGGTCGCAGCTAGAGCAGAAATTTCATGATCACTTTTATAGCGGCGACAATGAACTCAAGTTGTCACATCTAACATCGGTTAAGCGAAGCATGATGAATCGGTCTCCGATTCGTCAAGAGATTGAGAGAAACGAAAAACCGTGTTTTAGTTTGGTGATAACCGAGAGACTTAGCGGACCTAGTCTTTGAGTGGTTTGAGAACTCCCATTAGAGAAAAGCTAGAAGGCTATGAGTTTTAAATATCAACCAAGTCTTACAAAGGGCTTTGGCTCAGAAAGCGAAGCAAAGATCTCAAAGAAGTGCATAGATACAAATCCGATCGACCAAAGATGAATATGGTGGAATATGATAGTGATCACTTTCGGACGATGAGGGTGATGTTTTTGTTATTGAATTTGTTTGGCCATCTAAGGCCAAACCCTTTACTTGTAATGATCTGAAACCGATTCATAAGAATCGTGATGAAGAGATGAAGTTTACTTTTAACATTGCTAAGTGTGATAAAATATTTGATGCTTTGCTGCAGGCTAAGATTATTAGAATATCTCATACTTTACCGCCGTTTGAAGAGCTGAAGCGGCGTGCTTATTGCAAGTATCATAACTCTTTTCTCATGCTACTAATGATTGCAATGTTTTTCGACGACAGATACAATCGGCCATTAATGATGGACGATTGAACTTTTCTGAGATGCAAATTGATAAACAGCCCTTTCCAATGAACACCATGGATTTAGAAGGAAGAAGTTACTCATTCGGCCGGAGGTAGCGAATCTGCTAATAAAGCTAATGTCATTGTTGGTGAGCCCAGAAAGACAAGGAGGCGACAAGGTCTTGGGGAGACATGTTGTGCTTGATAAGCAACCCGATGGCAAGGAAGTAATCAAGATCACCATCAAGAATCCTACACTGGGGCAAACACAGTGCAGCAGGACACTCGAGTTAAATTTGTCAAGCCCAAGAGTCCGTGGTTGGCAAATGGAAGAGGAATGAAGCTAAAGTGCAACGCAAGCGGATCAAGCCAACTTTTGATATGTTGCTATCCAAATATGCTAATCAATCGGCTGGTCCTAGCTCTGACCGGCCATCACACTTGAAGCGACCAAGGTCACCATCAGATGATATGTTTAGTCGATATGCAAAACCGAGTGGACCAAGGGCGCTATTTCCAGAAGAGCAGAGGCAATCTGTGTGGAATCGACTTGATTACTCATATAATGGCCGACTGAACATTGGTAACTATCAGTCGGCTGGTCAACATATGCGACCGAGTGGAAACTATCCTAGTGTAAGAATGCACCCAGGTGGAAGCTATCCAAGTGAAAAAATGTGGTCAAGTGTATTCCATCCGAGTGGATTCCATCCGAGTGACATCAATCTGAGTGGATTCCATCCAAGTAAAAAGGTGCGCCCGAGTGGAAATTTCATGCATCTGGAAAGTCGAAAAGAATGGCGTGTTAAGTCACCGAGTGTTGCAGCAGTTGAGCCGGGAAAAGGCAAGGAGAAAATGGATGTCGACTCACTTATCTTGGGCACCAAAACATTCCCCATACATCAGCCGACTGTGCATAACCACTCGACTGAGCCGATACTTTCTATCGCGCCAAAGCACTCGGCTAATGACCATGAAGCAAGCACCAGCCAAGTAAAGGTGAGAGATGCTAAATACACTCGACCAAAGTGGTGTCCTCGGGGCTAACAAAGACACGTAAGAGGAAACTACAGAGGTTAAGGAGTCAAGAGATGGCAGAGCAGAGGCCGAGAAGCAAAGGGATAAGTTGTTCAATGACACTCGCCCATGGTTCCAAAAAACAAGTGTGGAGGCCAAAACAAATACAAGATACATCAGCTTCTACATCTATCACGAAGTGCCTACACCACCCAAAGAGGACGATGCGACAGCTATTACATCGTCTGTGACACTTCTTACCTCTCCTTCACTCGGACAGATTTCGAATCGGTCGATCCACTTGAAGAAGAGGCTGATATATTGGACTATGAATCTACACCGTTCATGAAGGTATGGATATCAATATGGTGTATTACTTACCCGCTGAGTTTCGTCTTTGTAGATGAGGAAGGGAAGTTGCTCAGCTGGATTTTGGTCCTAAAATGCAATATTCGAGAAGCCAAAAGAACCAAGAAAGCATCTTGAAACCATTATATCTCGTGAGGTCATATCAATGGATCGCCACTTAGTCGAATGCTTGTTGATGGTGGTGCTGTGGTAAATCTTATGCCCTATTCGGTCTTCAAGAAATTGGGTTTGCTCGATGAAGAATTGATCAAGACCAATATGGTGCTCAACGGGTTTGAAGGCAAAGAGAAAACTGAAGCCAAAGGTGTAATGTATGTGGAGCTTACGATGGAAGCAAAACTTTGGCCACTGCATTCTTTGTCGCCGAGGTGCAAGGTAACTACAACGTTATACTAGGCCGTGATTGGGTTCATGCAAACCAGGTCGTGCCATCCACTATGCACCAGTTTTTGATTCAATGGGTTGATGATGAAGTGGAAGTCATTCATGCGGATAATTCGCTTGTGTTGCTTTGGCGATGCATCGGTGGATTGGCAACATCCCAATGCTACTTGCTTGACGGGGCGTGACTTGTCGAGTTTGATTTTCTCGGTCGACCAAAAATGGTTTTGTGCCCGTGTCTTTAAAGCCGATCAATGCAATCGGCTCCAAGGTATGATATGTTTAAATGGATCCTAATTCGAGTGGTTACAAAAGCGTCTTGCAAAATATCGGTCCAAATGAGAACGATATGTATGAGTCTATTGAGGAGTTGGATGACATGGATAAACTTGGACAAGGTTTTACATCGGCCGATCCGTTAGAAGAGGTAGATATCGGAGACGGATCAGTTAGTCGACCGACATTTATAAACAAAAATCTGAAAGCCAATTGTAAAGCTAAATTAATCGAGCTATTGAAAGAATATGTTTGTTGCTTTGCATGGGAATATCATGAGATGCCAGGGTTGAGCCGAGAGCTAGTGGAGCATCGGTTGCCTATAAAGGCCGGTTTTAGACCTTATAAGCGATCGGCGTAAAGTTTAATCCGAAAACATATGACCGGATCAAGGAAGAGATCGATCGATCGCTTGAAGCTAAATTCATTCGACCTTGCGGTATGCCGAGTGGATTTCTAACATTGTCCCAAAGGAGAAGAAGGATCCGGCAAGTTGAGGGTGTGCATTGACTTCAGAGATGTGAATAGGGCTACACCCAAAGATGAGTATCCCATGCCAATAGCCGATATGCTTATTAATGATGCTTCGGACATAAGGTTATTAGCTTTCTAGATGGTAATGCGGATACAATCAAATTTTATGGCGAAGAGGACATGTACAAAACAGCTTTCCGATGTCCCGGTTTCCTTGGTTTATTCGAGTGGGCGGTGATGACATTCGGATTGAAAATGTCAGGGGCCACATATCAAAGGGCTATGAATTTGATTTTTCATGATTTACTCGGTGTCATACTTGAAGTTTATATTGATGATATTGTTGTCAAATCGGATGCTTTTGAATCTCACTTGGCCGATTTGCGTTTAGCTTTTGAAAGAATGAAAAAGTATGGACTGAAGATGAATCCTTTGAAGTGTGCATTTGGCGTGTCAGCTGGCAAATTTTTGGGTTTCATTATTCATGAAGATGGCATTGAAATCGATCCCAAAAAGATAGAGGCCATATAGAAAGTGGAGGCTCCAACATGCAAGAGAGATATGCAAAAGTTCCTTGGCAAGGTCAATTATTTGAGAAGGTTCATAGCTAATCTATCAGGGAAAGTTGATGCATTTACTCCTATCCTCCGGTTAAAGAATGATGTTGATTTCACTTGGGGGGCAAAACAGCAAGAAGCCTTTGATATGATCAAGAATTATTTGTGCACTCCTCCGGTGATGAAAGCACCCAAGCATAGAGAGCCTTTTAAACTTTATATCGCAGCAGAGGAAGGTGTTATTGGTGCTGTTTTGACTCAAGATACCGAAGGAAAAGAGCATGCCATTACATATTTGAGCAGACGTTTATTGGACGCCGAGACAAGGTATACATTTATTGAAAAACTGTGTTTATGCTTATATTACGCTTGCACAAAGTTGAGACATTACCTAGTGCCGAGTGCTTGTGTAGTAGCTTGTCAAACCGATGTCATTAAGTACATGTTGCATAGGCCAATTCTTAGTGGTAGAATTGGCAAGTGGGCTTATGCTTTGATTGAGTATGATTTGGCTTATGAATCTCTAAAATCCATGAAAGGCCAAATTGTTGCTAATTTCATTGTTGAACATCGGATTAATGACAAGCATGATGTTGATATGAACCTTGTTTCATTAGTGCCATGGAGATTATACTTTGATGGTTCAGTTTGTAGCAATGGCCAAGGTGTTGGTATTGTTTATATATCTCCTCATGGTGCTGTTTTTGAAGCCTCATGCCGCTTAGAATATTTTTGCACAAACAATCAAGCCGAATATGAAGCATTGTTATTCGGTCTAGAGATGTTACTTGCTATAGGTGTTACACATATTGAGGCTTACGGTGATTCGTTACTAGTGGTGCAGCAAATATCCAAAGTCTTTCAGTGTTTGGATGAATCACTTAATGTTTATCTTGATAGATGTCTAGATATAATTTCTACTTTGGATTGTTTTAGCATTGCACATATATCTAGACATGACAATTGAAAGCAAATGAGTTGGCACAACAAGCATCTGGATATCATGTTGATCATGGCATGTTTCATATTTCTCAAAGTCCGATGTCTTGTCTTACCAATATAGAAGAGGCGAACTGAACCCACCGATTCGCCATTAACAAAAAATCTAGTGCAGGTGATAATTCGATTGAGAAAGCCCATTGTTGCTTACTTGCTAATCCGAGTGAAAGGGTGGACAGGGCTGTTCGGCGATGGCTTTTAAATATACTATAAAGGATGATGACCTTTATCGCGAACAGTTGATGATGTTCTTTTAAAATGCTTGGATGAGGACCAAGCAAGAGTTGCTATGGGAGAGGTACATGAGGGCATTTGTGGTACTCACCATCGGCTCCTAAGATGAAATGGTTATTACGACGTCTGGATTTTATTGGCCGACTATGATTAATGATTACTTCAGATATTATAAAGGGTGTGAAGCTTGTCAAAAGTTTGGTGATATTCAATTGGCTCCTGCTGCTATGTTACATCCTATTATCAAACCGTGGCCTTTCAGAGGTTGGGGTTTAGATTTCATTGGACAAATCCACCCGCCTTCCTCAAAAGGGCATCGGTTCGTATTGGTGGCAACTGATTATTTCACTAAATGGTCTCAAGCAAGACCTCTCAAGAACATGACACATACGGAGGTAATTCGATTCATAACCGAACACATTATTCATAGATTCGGTATTCCTCAAACGTTAACTACAGATCAAGGTTCATCTTTTATGTCACACCAAGTCAGAGAGTTTGCCGAATCTTATAATATAAAGTTGCTCAATTCCTCTTCATATTATGCCCAAGCTAATGGACAAGCTGAGTCTAGCAATAAAATTCTAATCAAGCTCATCAAGAAGAAGATTGAGGATAATCCGAGGAGATGGCATGAGTTGTTGTCCAAGCTTTATGGGCACACAAATTTCAAGACATGGTGCTACGAAGGTGACTCCATATGAGCTAGTATATGGTCAGGAGGCTGTTTTACCAGTGGAGGTAAATTTGAATGCTTTGAGAATAGCCAAACAAAATGATTTATTGGCAGTAAACTTTTATAACTTAATGATGGACAATATTGATGAGGTTGCCGATAAACGTTTGGTTGCTTTGGAGTCCATAGAGAGAGATAAGTTGAGGGTAGCAAGAGCTTACAATAAGAAAGTCAAGTTGAAAAAGTTTCAAGTTGGTGATCTCGTTTGGAAAGTGATTCTGCCGATTGGTTCAAGAGATAGAAAATTCGGGAAGTGGTCTCCAAGTTGGGAAGGTCCTTTTAGGATTACAAGAGTTGTTCCCGGAAATTCATATTTGGTGGAATAAATACAAGGGGCATTGTTACCCCGAGCTCTCAACGGAAAATATTTGAAGAAGTACCACCCGAGTGTGTGGCATAGGAAGCCTGAGTAGGCAATGGCCGATATACGATTATCGCCCTTAGCACAAACATGGCCGATACATAATTATCGCCCTGAGGAAAATAAATGGCCGATGGAGTGTTGACATCGTCCTTAGAACAAACACCGTGCATATTATTTTTCGGCGTGCAAGCATTGCCGAAAAACAGGGGGGGCATGTGTTGACATCGGATTTTGGCAAGATACAAAAGGCAAGTAAGATGGCCTCAAGTAAAAGAGTTTTCGGCATGCAAAGTTTCAGGTCGCCGAGTGGAATAACTTTGATGTTTAACTTATCGCCATTCGACCTTATCTCGGTGGCCGAAGTTGTACTCCGAGTGACAAAATTCAACATTCCGAGTGGTTTTCGGCCAACCATGCCTTCAAGACGACCTCGGATGAAGGAGTACTCTAAAGGAATTGTCTTCTTCTCGTCGAACCGATCAAGTTTGATATATAAATCATCTCAATCCGAGTTCATATGCAAAAGTTAGAGACAATACACTGCAGGCCGAAGCTGAGTGGAAATCTGGCGCAAAGTACCAGACGCCATGTCTGATGGGTCGCGCGAGCAATTAGGCCCTTAAGAAGTCCTTGAATCGAAAAACCTTCAACACGAAAAAGTTTCGTCTCGTCGAGCCGATCGATTTTCATATATAATTCGTCTCAATCCGAGGTCGTATGTAACCTGGAGAGGCAAATCAAGATCAGGCTATGTTTTTGGTCGAGTGAAAACTTACCATCCGAGTGAAAACTCACCGGTCGAGTGAAAACCTACCGATCGAGTCACCGGTCGAGTGAAAATTTACCGATCGAGTCACCGGTCGAGTGAAAACCTACTGATCGAGTCATCGGTCGAGTGAAAACCTACCGATCGAGTCCAAGGTCGAGTGGAAACCTACCGATCGAGTCACCGGTCGAGTGGAAACCTACCGATCGAGTCCAAGGTCGAGTGAAAACCTACCGATCGAGTCACCGGTCGAGTGAAAACCTACTGATCGAGTCATCGGTCGAGTGAAAACCTACCGATCGAGTCCAAGGTCAAGTGGAAACCTACCGATCGAGTCACCGGTCGAGTGAAAACCTACCGATCGAGTCCAAGGTCGAGTGAAAACCTACCGATCGAGTCACCGGTCGAGTGAAAACCTACCGATCGAGTCCAAGGTCGAGTGAAAGCCTACCGATCGAGTAAAAGATTGTCTTCCGAGTGAAAATATAGCCATCCGAGTGAAAAAGTCCAGTCGACCATCCGAGTGAAAGACTCTAATATCCGAGTGGATGAGCTCAAATCCAAGTGAAACTGAACATGTGCCCAAAAGTTTATCAAGATGATCTCGGATGAAGAAGTGTTCAATACAGAAGTTGTGCGTATCGTCAAGATGGTAAACTTTGCTTTTGGAGTCATCGTCATCAGAGATAGTATATGGCCTGCAAATTCATTACAAGACTCGGATGATTCAGTCTACCACAAGACCGAGTCCGACCGAAGGTAAAGATGACCTCGAAAAGTGTTCAAGATGGCCTTATTTGAAAAAGTGATCAACATGAGAGTTGTTCAGATCGCCGAGGCGCACAAGTTTGGTATTTGGGCCATCTTGATCGGAGGTCATATGGAGGCTCGGCGGCCTGCACAAGGAGGAAGACAGAAGTTGGGCCAGATTCAGACTGAATCCGAGTTGGAATAGAACTAGGACTCTAGGACGTGAATTGATGTAATTTTTCTTGTAAGGAAAGCCTAGATGAATCCTTTACTTGTACGGGAAGTCCAGCCGCCTCTTATATATGTTGGGGGTGACGGCCGATTGAACAACACACAATCGAACAAATCAATATACTACTTTTTCCTATCTACTTTTTATCTCTCCATCGTTTTTCTCTCTCGTTCTTCGCTGTTCTTCGTGTTTAAGAGCTGCGAATCTCGAGGCTCTAGGGGCGAGCGAATCGACCTAGGGCAGCCCATAGCCGCCGCACTCCCTGACGGGGTCCCTCCCGGTCTTGTGGGTTTCGGTCTGCAAAGCGCCCGCCGATCGCCTTGCGATCGCTACTGTCGGTCGGGTCTCCTTCGACGTGAGCTGCGGTGCATCACCCCCGGCGTCGAGGGTACACGTGACGTGTTCGTGTGTCAACAGCATCCAGCTGACGAGGTAAGTGATTCAACCCCTTTACGGGACACTTGTGGTAAATAGATTGACTCTAGGAGGGTCTCAATCTTTCATTTCCTTTGGCAGGAATGGATGGAGAAGGCCGAGCAGCTCATCTGTCCGGCTCCCATGCCAAAAGACCCAGTGAACGCCCGTCTAGCAGGGCTGCTGGTTCCGGCACCGCACGTGGTGCCGGAGAAGAAGGCCAAGAAGGTGGCCACGGGACTCGAAAGAGTTCCGTAATCAGTGTCCGACGACGAGGCGGACTCCTCCCCGAAGACGAGGAGGAGGAAGAAGACTCTCCCGCAGGAGGGAGAGAGGAAGAGGAAGGCTTCCCCAACAGGGAGGCCAAGGGTCCAAGAGGGGGAGAACTATCCCCCCGGACAGCTCCGCCAACACCAACGTTGGCGAGGAGGAGTGGCCTTTAAGGGCCAGGCGTCCGGCAAGATCGTAAGTATCCGGATCCCTGATATGCAATTTCTTTCGTGTCACGTAGTGTCCTACTAATGCCGCATACTGTCCGTAGTCCGGCTGATGATGATCTCCCCGCTTCATCGAGCGGGTCGTTGGCCCCGTCGGATGTGGATTCACTTCCGACTGCCTCCACCCCCCGTGCTGACGAGGACGCCGAGGTGGGATCCCAGAGAGGGACCCATCAGGAGGAGGCTCTGGAGGCGCCGCAAGGCAGCCTCCGGACTTTGCGTCGACTCTCGCCGAACTGCAGTGGTTCCAGAGTCCGCAAGCAGCCCTTCGAAGGGGGCAAGATTGTGACGCCGGCGGCCTCCGTCCCAACCGAGGCGCCGGCACTTGCTTGGAAGCGCTTAAAGGCGCTTCCATCAGGAAGAACACCGCACCGCTAAGAGTGCGGTGATTCGAAAGGTCCAGCTCGCCAAGAGCGGGCTGACCAAGCTCGCAGAGCCTTTTAACGTGCTTTGAGGTAAGAAGTTAAAATTGTATAATGTAATACCGCATAGACAAGAGTCTTGATGCTTAGTCCGTGTTCGGAAAGAAAAGCCGGACCGAGGATCTAAAAGATATACGCAGGTTGCTTAAAATATGTCAATATGGGTTTGCAGGCTGCACTGCTGACCTCCGCCTTGGATCATGGAGGTCGGTGCGTTGAAGCAGGATCTCGAGCGGTCCGAGCAAGAGCTTGGCCATGCCAAGAAGCAGCTCGAGGACAAAGAAGGTGAGTAACACCACTTTGAACAGTTACCTTACAGAAAAGGATTTTGGTTGCAATGAAATTAACAAGGATAATATGGGTGTTGCAGGGGCCACGAACGAGGTGGCAGCCCTGAAGGAAGCTGTATCTGTGGCCAAACACAGTGCGGCCGCGGAACGGGCAGAGCGAGAAAAGCAGGAGGCACAGGTGGCGGAAGTACGGCAAGAGCTCTGGGCTCTCATGGGGAAGCATGAGAGCTTGGAGCGTGACTCCAAGACTCGAGAGTCCGAGCTTGCCTCGGCTCTCGAAAGTGCCAAGTCCACCAAGGCCGAGGCCCGTAAGGCCCTTCAGGAGGTTGAAGATGTAAAGAAGATAGCGGCAGGTAAGGCATTTTTCATGCAAAGCAAGCATGTTAATGTAAACTACCTTACACTTACCCGCATTCGGAGCTCTCCAGGGGCGTTTGCAGATCTGCCGCGTAGTGTGTCCGATGCCGCCGCATTCTATCGTGGCGAGGAGGGAGCTCGACGGAGAAGGTCTTCGGTCTCAAGACGCCGAGGCCGCCATCCGTGCCCCCAAGCGACCAGTGAAGCACCTGGTCGAACTCCACAAGGTAGCCGAGGAGGCCATGAAGGGCCTTATAGTCCGGTTTGTGGCTCGGACAGGCCATGCCGGGAGCTACTTTGGCCTCGTCAGGGCGGCTGGTGGATGCATGCCCCTGTGTGGAGGTCATCAAGCGCTCCGCCAGATTGAAGGTGCTCGTCGGGCCCTTGCCCGCATTAAAGGTGCACTGGGCAGGCTGGATGCGAGAAGCTTCTCATCGACCCACCACCACCGGCAAGGAGTATCGACGCCGAGATGTATTATAAAACTGTCTGAAGGGAGCCCACGATATTATGGATGAGTGCCCCGAGATGTAATTTTGAGTAAACTTCGCTATGTATTATCCTGTGCGCTGAAAACTTCGCTCATATGCGCCATGAGCAACGCTTGTTTAATTTAAAATATTACCTTCGTGTGGCCGCTTTATAAAATCTGAGAGATGGCAAGTCGTTGGCTTCACCCCGAGCATGAAAGTGCCGGGTGTTCGGGATAAACTTGAGCACTCTTGTTCCCATTTTGGGTCCATCTAGGAGGCGCCAACACAACGAACAAGGCAACCGGACTTATAATGCTTGAACACTCTCACTTAGCCATAGAATTCTATAATTTTAAATTTGGTGAAGCCCCGGTATTCGAAGACCAATCCGGCGCTATCCACGCTTCGCCGACATTATCCGAACTTCGTCAAGCGGCATGAGTCTTTATGACCCGAAAAGGCCTCTCGAACAGCGACGGTCTCTCGCCTTATCATGCCGGTCAGTTTTAGCTTTCTCCATCGAGGCGCTTGCCGCTCAAGCTGGGCGCAATCGCAGTGGTTCTCCCAGTGCCACCTTAGCCGACAGAACGGAACGTAAGGCACCAAAACGTGGGAGCCGGGCAAACCCAACTATTGACCCAAGACATGATTCGGAGCCGATTCATATAATGCTATAAGTTTGGGGTGCCGTACTTATGAAAGTGTTCGGACTTATCACACCATAATGTGGGGAACATAAGCCCCTGGTGTATTGGGCCGTACCAAAATGTACGGGTGCTGGATGTCATGTAATGAACATATATATATATATATAAAGTAATGCAATTGCCGTCGGAAAGTGCTGCATTATTTATTAAAGGAAGTCTGCTATGAGTGCGGACTGATACAAATAGTGCGGTAAGCAAGGGATTTGGACTAATTAAACATGTCCCCCTCCAGGGGTGAGCTGCGGACTTGGTGTATATAATCGAATTTAATGCTCGTAATTGAGACCACCTGAGTGTTCGTCGCAGCCTTCTTTCTTCCCTAGCTGTTGCATCATGAGTTCGGCAGGTTCACCGCCGGACAGGGCCTCTGGTTAACGGAGTCCTGTGTACACAAAGAGGGAAAATAATAATAATGAAAAAAAGGGTCACACTTGCGAGCCCCTGGTGTGGTCGAGCCGCACTCTGGGTCCATTGTGATCGTGCCCCTTCCCCTGCGCCCATGGTATCTCCAAAGCATAATGATGTACGCGGAGGGTTGTTCTTGCAATCATGCGAGGGCGGGGGTTAGGGCCGCATTGCTACGCTGCGGCTCGATCGTGCTGTGGTCTTCGCTGGTATTGCTTCGGCTGCGTTTTCTGTATCCGCCGCTTAACGGCCGGACTCGAAATTGCCTTAGGAGGCTGCTCAGATTTCCGCGAGAGCATTGTATGTTCCTCCGCTCGGAGGAGCGCTCAGATTCTGCTGACCGTGATGACTCCACGGGTCCCGCATCTTGAGCTTGAGGTATGCATAATGCGGCACCGCGTTGAACTTTGTAAACGCGTTCGCCCGAAAGCAGAGCGTGATAGCCGCCATGAACGGGACTATGTCAAGATTAACTCCTCGCCTAGAAATTGTGCTGGGATCCAAGACCACTTCTAGTGTGACTGAGCCTATACAATTGGCTTCCACACCTGGTATGACACCTTTAAAGGTTGTCTTTGTAGGTTTAATCCTTGAAGGGTCTATGCCCATCTTGCGCGACCGTATCCTCGATAAAGCAGTTCAGCTCTGCCGCCGCCCATCGACTCGTGAGGTGAAATCCATCGACGATTGGGTCTAAGACCAATGCGGCGATACCGCCATGGCGTATGCTGGTGGGGTGGTCTCTTCGATCGAAAGTGATCGGACAAGAGGACCATGGGTTGAACTTCGGGGCGACTGGCTCCATCGCATAGACGTCCCTTAGTGCACGCTTCCGCTCCCTCTTGGGTATATGGGTTGCGTAAATCATGTTCACCGTCCGCACTTGTGGGGGGAAACCTTTCTGTCCTCTATTGTTCGGTGGTCGGGTCTCTTCCTCGTCGTCGCTGTTTAGCCCCTTGTCCTTGTTCTCGGCAATTAACTTGTCTGCCTACTTGAACACCCAGCAATCTTTGTTGGTGTGATTAGCTGGCTTTTCAGGGGTGCCATGTATCTGGCATAAGCGGTCGAGTATTTGGTCCAAATTGGACGGACCCGGAGTGGTTCTTTTGAATGGCTTCTTCCGCTGACCAGGTTTAGAGCCTCGAATCCGCATTGACCGTCGATCCTCCTTGTCGCCGCCAAGCACGCGGCGCTTATTTTTGTTCCGACGCGTTCGCCATTGTTGTCCTTAGTATCCGGACTGCCAGAATTTTTACGGAGATTGTTGTTTGCGAGCTAGCCAGCTATCCTCTCCAGCATAAAAGCGGTCATTAATGATGTGAGGGCTGCCATGGATTTTGGATTTTCGTGTCCCGTGCCGGGCTAGCCATTCGTCATGATGTTATGTTTGAAGGCTGCAAGGGCCTCGTGATCCGGACAATCGACGATTTGGTTTTTCTTTGTCAAGAACCGTGTCGAGTAATTGTCCGCCGATTCGTCTGGCTGCTGAATGATGTGGCTTAGGTCATCGGCGTTCGTGGCCGCACATACGCGTGCCACGGAAGTTGTCGAGGAATGCGGCTTCCGTGTCTTCCCAACACCCAATTGACTCTGCGGGCAAGCTGTTGAGCCAATGCCGAGCTGGTCCTTTAAGCTTGAGTGGGAGATACTTGATGGCATGGAGATGCCGCCATGGGCCATATGGATGTGGAGAAGATAATCTTCGATCCAAACCGGGGTCTGTTGTGCCATCGTAGGATTCGATGTTTACGGGTTTAAACCCTTCAGGATTTGATGATCCATTACTTTGTCGATGAAGCATAGCGGATGTGCGGCGCCTCAGATTGAGCAATATCACGACGCAGCTCGAGAGCGTTATCTGCTGTGTTCGCCCGCCGGGTTATTAGATCCGCGCGACGGTATTCGTCGCGGGTCGTGGGGCGCCTTCGTGATCCGTAGATGGATCTGGATTGCCTTGCTTTGTCCTTCAATACATCTCGCAAGTCCGGCGCGTTCCCTCTTGGCTTCGTACTTTTGGAGCGATGCCGGGGTACGGTCTTGGTTGAGGGCCTGGGATGCCTCTCTGTCACGACCGCGGGATGGTCGGTCAGCCGTATCATGCGCTAGTGATGAAGGTATGTATGCTTCCTCCTCTAGTCGGGGGAGCAACTTGCGTCTTGGGTAGCTTTTGGAGGGGCATTCGAGTTTATACTCTTCGGCCACGAGGACCTCGGTCCATCGATCGGCCAGCAGGTCCTGATCAGCTTGAAGCTGCTGCTGCTTTTTCTTTAGGCTATTTGCCGTGGCGATAAGCCTGCGTTTAAAACGCTCTTGTTCGACGGGATCTCGGCACGATTTAATTGCGTCGTCGTTGAGGCTTGCCTCGTCTTCGGAGGGAGGCATATAGTTATAATCCTCGACCTCTTAAATCCCGCCGCCCTCTCGTGAGGGCTTGCTTCGCATCCTCCTGCGCTGAGTCTTGCCGGAGGGGATTGTCTTCGCACTCTCGGGGTATTATTGTCTCCTGTGCTGAATCTCCATTCTTCTGTGGCGGATTTAGAGCGGCGCCCGATGCCGGCGCGCTTGGGCTGCTTCTTTAAAGAATCGCCTCCGCCGCTTCCTCGCCGTCCCGTCTTTTTGGGGTGTCCACCATGTATATGTCGTATGACGAGGTTGTCTTCCAAAGCCTCAGAGGCGCTGGTTCTGCTCGTCTCCGCGTAAATGCGCCCATAGCGCCGATGTCTTCGGAGTCATAGTCTAGCATGTCGGTTAGATCGTCGACAGTGGCTACAAAGTGGGTGGTGGGTGGGCTCTGAATTTCTTCGTCGTCCGTATCCCAACCATCCTGGCCATAGTCCAGCCAGGACTCTCCTGATAGCGAGAGATGCTTTAGCGAATTTAGGATGTCGCTAAAGGGAGAGTGTTGGAAGATGTTTGTGGCGGTGAATTCCATAACCGGTGCCCAATAAGATTCGATTGGTAGGGGCGGGGGAGGTCCGGAGTCCGGCAAGGAGTCCGGCACCTCGGAATCACGAGTTTCGCGAGGGACAAGGTTAGTGTTCGGCTCCATCGCCGTGGAAGTTGGAGCCCCCGAGGTGGCGTCCATCCACCGATCCTCGATCTGGGCAATCGGCTCGGACTAAGGGCGGCGGATTCAAGTCGGGCCACCAAGGCACTTGCTCGCGGCAAAGCTAGTTCATGCCCATCGTAATAAAGGCGGCGCTTATATGGCTCGAGTCCGTCGAAGATCAAGTCTCCGCGACGCCGGCCGTGAAGTTTAGACTTCGAATCGACTGACGGCCAGGGCGTAGCTTCGATCTGCTCCAGATGGCTGCGAATTAGCCCGCGCATCGGTCGCCGAATCTGAAGATCTGTCCGGGAGAAAAGTCTCACCTGGACAGCGTTGTTGGTTGAAGAGGCCATCTAGCCTATCGGTGACGCATACGGAGGAACTCTCAATGAAAGCACCAATGTCGGTGTCAAAACCGCGGATCTCGGGTAGGGGGTCCCGAACTGTGCGTCTAGGCGGATGGTAACAGGAGACAAGGGCGATGTTTTACCTGTGTTCGGCCCTCTCGATGGAGGTAAAACCCTACGTCCTACTTGATTAATATTGATGATATGGGTAGTACAAGAGTGGATCTACCACGAGATCAAGGAGGCTAAACCCTAAAGCTAGCCTATGGTATGATTGTTGTGTTGTATGTTGTCCTACGGACTAAAGCCCTTCGGTTTATATAGACACCGGAGGAGGCTAGGGTTACACAGAGTCGGTTACAAAGGTAGGAGATCTACATATCCGTATCGCCAAGCTTGCCTTCCACGCCAAGGAAAGTCCCATCCGGACACGGGACGGAGTCTTCAATCTTGTATCTTCGTAGTCTTGGAGTCCGGCGGACGATGATAGTCCGGCTGTCCGGACACCCCCTAGTCCAGGACTCCCTCAGCTGGTATAGGCTTCGTTTAATCCGTTTTTAGCAGACCGAACCTTTTCAACCACCGTACCCACAAGGGTACGGTGTTCCTCCACAATGGAAGCACTCTGAAGCACTTCCACCAGAGTGATTGGCGCCTCCGGATTAATAGAGGACGTTGGTGGGGATGGTGCGTCCCCTTCTTTCGAAGGAGGCTGCTCGCCCGATTCCGAAGTCGTATGGATCTCTGGAATAATATTCGGTTGGGGACCAAACTGGGCATGGCCCCCGTCGCAAGTCTCCTTGGGGGTAGGTTCCCCCCTCTTTTCGGCAACAGAGGTATTACCCTCCGTCACCACCTTCACTGCCTCCCGCACCTCCCTGTGACCTGGAGAGGTTCTTCGGGACAAAACTTCGGTATTGTCCGTAGCGGTGGGTGGAGAGGCCTGCGGAGGCGACTCGCTCTCCATCATGTTCGGCCCCAGCGAATTCCTAGAGGACGATGATCGTTGGGGGAGATCACGAGCTGGACTGCAACGTGCAATTTAATGTATTAGAACCACAAAGCATAAAACCAGATATATGTATGGTACCTTCAGATACTTACGATCCGGCCAGGGGCTTCGGCTCGGGATGCCACTTGGGGTAGCGTCAGCATCCGATTCGGAATCATCCGAAAGGGAGAGTTTCCCCTTCTTGGACACCTCCGCCTCCAGGTCCACGGAAGCCGCCCTTTTCTTCTTTCCCCCCTTGAGGGGATAATTGCTCTCTTCCTCCTCTTCATCTTCGTCATGAGAGGAGAGAGTCTCGGTGTCTTCAAACACAACGTCTGAAGTGCCTTTACAGCGGAGGCCACCTCTGGCCTCCTTGCTCTTCTTCTTGGCCTTCTTCTCCGGTGCCTGATACGGCGCCGGAACCAGCATCCTCGTCAACATAGGAATGTCTGGATCTTCAGGTAATGGAGCGGGACATTGGATCCGCTCCGCCTTCTTTGTCCAGCCCTGTGGGAAGAATGGAAAGCTCAGTATACTCCTTGGATTCACAAATTAAGGCCATCAGAAAACTTACGAGAGTTGCCGGATGAGCGCAGTTGAGGTCGAGGTCTTCGGTCGTCTTCGGCCACGACTTCTGAGCCTTGAAAAGCAGCTTCCATATGTCTTCATGCATCGTGCCAAAGAACCGCTGCAGGGTACGGGGACTGGCCAGGTCGAATTCCCACATATACTGAGTCCAGCTTTGGCAGGGGAGAATCCGGTGAAAGAGCATCACCTGGATCACGCTGGCAAGACTGGTGTTCTTGTTTATCATACACTTGATACGATTATGCAGTGTCATCACCTCGTCGGACGACGCCCAATCCAGGCCCTTGTTGAGCCATGATGTAAGCCGCATTGGAGAACCGGACTTGAACTCGGGAGCGGCGGCACATGTGGTGTCACGGGGTTCCGTGATATATAACCACCCCTGCTGCCATCCCTTGACAGTCTCCACGAAGGTCCCCTTGGGCCAGGAGACGTTGGGAAGTTTGCTCACCATGGCACCGCCGCACTCTGCGTGTTGACCTTCAACCACCTTCGGCTTCACATTGAAGACCTTGAGCCATAGGACGAAGTGGGGAGGGATGCGGAGGAATGCCTCGCACACGATGATAAATGCCGAAATGGTGAGGAAGGAATTTGGGGCTAGATCATGGAAATCTAGCCCGTTGTAAAATATGAGTCCGCGGGCGAAAGGATGCAGGGGAAACCCTAATCCGCGAAGGAAATGGGGGATGAACACTACCCTCTCATTAGGCTCCAGGGTGGAAATGACCTACTTTTTGGCAGGGATCCGGTGGGTTATGTCCGCGGCCAAGTGCCCAGCTTCCCGGAACTCCTTGATGTTCTCCTCTATAACAGAGGAAGCCATCCACTTGCCCTGCGCTCCAGATCCGGACATGGCTAGGGTGTTTGGTGGCGATGGAAAAGATTGGCACTTGGGCGCTGGAGCTCGAATGGCAGATGGGCTGAGGAGGAAGAAGGCGTGGGGTAAAAAGACGGATCCTTATATCTTCTTATAAAGGCAGTGGATGTCAAGCGTCCCCTCATAAGCCTTAAATCTCGCCTATTCCCAAGGGGACGTGTGAATGGCACGGTTGGATTACCCAAACCCCTATTGATGAGAATCCCGTGATGAGGGGACACGATCTTGAAGGAAATATGCCCTAGAGGCAATAATAAAGTTATTATTTATTTTCTTATATCATAATAAATGTTTATTATTCATGCTAGAATTGTATTAACCGGAAACATGATACATGTGTGAATACATAGACAAACATAATGTCACTAGTATGCATCTACTTGACTAGCTCATTAATCAAAGATGGTTATGTTTCCTAACCATAGACATGAGTTGAAATTTGATTAACGGGATCACATCATTAGGAGAATGATGTGATTGACTTGACCCATTCCGTTAGCTTAGCACTTGATCGTTTAGTATGTTTCTATTGCTTTCTTCATGACTTATACATGTTCCTACAACTATGAGATTATGCAACTCCCGTTTGCCGGAGGAACACTTCGTGTGCTACCAAACATCACAACGTAACTGGGTGATTATAAAGGAGCTCTACAGGTGTCTCCAAAGGTACATGTTGAGTTGGCGTATTTCGAGATTAGGTTTTTTCACTCCGATTGTCGGAGAGGTATCTCTGGGCCCTCTCGGTAATGCACATCACTATAAGCCTTGCAAGCAATGTAGCTAATGAGTTAGTTACAGAATGATGCATTACATAACGAGTAAAGAGACTTGCCGGTAACGAGATTGAACTAGGTATTGGGATACCGACGATCGAATCTCGGGCAAGTAACATACCGATGACAAAGGAAACAACGTATGTTGTATGCGGTTTGACCGATAAAGATATTCGTAGAATATGTAGGAGCCAATATGAGCATCCAGGTTTCACTATTGGTTATTGACCGGTAACGTGTCTCGGTCATGTCTGCATAGTTCTCGAACCCGTAGGGTCCGCACGCATAAAGTTTCAATGACGATTATATTATGAGTTTATGAGTTTTGAGGTATCGAAGGTTGTTCGGTGTCCCAGATGTGATCACAGACATGACGAGGAGTCTCGAAATGGTCGAGACATGAAGATTTATATATTGGAAGCCTATATTTGGATATCAAAAGTGTTCCGGGTAAAATCGGGATTTTACCAGAGTACCGAGGGGTTACCGGAACCCCCCGGGGGCTTAATGGGCCATAGTGGGCCTTAGTGGAGAAGAGGAGAGGAGGCCAGGGCAGGGCCGCGTGCCCCTCCCCCCTAGTCCGAATAGGACAAGGAGAGGGGGCGCCCCCCCCCCCTTTTCTTCCTCTCTCTCCCTCCTCTTTCCCCCCTTCTCCTAATCCAACAAGGAAGGAGGGAGTCCTACTCCCGGTGGGAGTAGGTCTCCCCTTGGCGCACCTCCTCCCTGGCCGGTCGCCCCCTCCCCCCTTGCTCCTTTATATACGGGGGCAGGGGGCACCTCTAGACACAACAACAGATCATTGATCTCTTAGCCGTGTGCGGTGCCCCTCTCCACCATAGTCCTCCTCGATAATATTGTAGCGGTGCTTAGGCGAAGCCCTACAACGGTAGAATATCATCATCGTCACCACGCCGTCGTGCTGACGGAACTCTCCCTCGACCCTCGGCTAGATCGGAGTTCGAGGGACGTCATCGAGCTGAACGTGTGCTAGAACTCGGAGGTGCCGTGCTTTCAGTGCTTGATCAGTCAGGCCGTGAAGACGTACGACTATATCAACCGCATTGTTCTAACGCCTCCGTTTTCAGTCTACGAGGGTACATGGACAACACTCTCCTCTCTTGTTGCTATGCATCACCATGATCTTGCGTGTGCGTGGGAATTTTTTTGAAATTACTACGTTCCCCAACAGTGGTATCCGAGCCAGGTTTTATGCGTAGATGTTATATGCATGAGTAGAACACAAGTGAGTTGTGGGCGATACAAGTCATACTGCTTACTAGCATGTCATACTTTGGTTCGGCGGTATTGTTGGATGAAGCGGCCCGGACCGACATTACGCGTACGCTTACACGAGACTGGTTCTACCGACGTGCTTTGCACACAGGTGGCTGGCGGGTGTCAGTTTCTCCAACTTTAGTTGAACTGAGTGTGGCTACGCCCGGTCCTTGAGAAGGTTAAAACATCACTAACTTGACGAACTATCGTTGTGGTTTTGATGCGTAGGTAAGAACGGTTCTTGCTCAGCCCGTAGCAGCCACGTAAAACTTGCAACAACAAAGTAGAGGACGTCTAACTTGTTTTTGCAGGGCATGTTGTGATGTGATATGGTCAAGACGTGATGCTATATTTTATTGTATGAGATGATCATGTTTTGTAACCGAGTTATCAGCAATTGGCAGGAGCCATATAGTTGTTGCTTTATTGTATGAAATGCAAGCGCCCTGTAATTGCTTTACTTTATCACTAAGCGGTAGCGATAGTCGTAGAAGCAATAGGTGGCTAAACTACAACGATGCTACGATGGAGATCAAGGTGTCGCGCCGGTGACGATGATGATCACGACGGTGCTTCGGAGATGGAGATCACAAGCACAGGATGATGATGGCCATATCATATCACTTATATTGATTGCATGTGATGTTTATCCTTTATGCATCTTATTTAGCTTTGATTGACGGTAGCATTCTAAGATGATCTCTCACTAAATGTCAAGGCATAAGTGTTCTCCCTGAGTATGCACTATTGCGAAAGTTCTTCGTGCTGAGACACCACGTGATGATCGGGTGTGATAGGCTCTACGTTCAAATACAACGGGTGCAAAACAGTTGCACACGCGGAATACTCAGGTTAAACTTGACGAGCCTAGCATATACAGATATGGCCTCGGAACACTGAGACCGAAACATTGAGCGTGAATCATATAGTAGATATGATCAACATAGTGATGTTCACCATTGAAAACTACTCCCTATCACGTGATGATCGGACATGGTTTAGTTGATTTGGATCACGTGATCACTTAGATGATTAGAGGGATGTCTATCTAAGTGGGAGTTCTTTAGTAATATGATTAATTGAACTTAAATTTATCATCAACTTAGTACCTAATAGTATTTTGCTTGTCTATGTTTGTTGCAGATAGATGGCTCGTGTTGTTGTTCCGTTGAATTTTAATATGTTCCTAGAGAAAAACTATGTTGAAAGATGTTAGTAGCAATGATGCGGATTAGATCTGTGATCTGAGGTTTATCCTCATTGCTGCACAGAAGAATTATGTCCTCGATGCACCGCTAGGTGACAGACCTATTGCGGGAGCAGATGTAGACGTTATGAACGTTCGGCTAGCTCAATATGATGACTACTTGATAGTTTAGTGCACCATGCTTAACGGCTTAGAATCGGGACTTCAAAGACGTTTTGAACGTCATGGACCATATGAGATGTTCCAGGAGTTGAAGTTAATATTTCAAGCAAATACCCGAGTTGAGAGATATTAAGTCTCCAACAAGTTCTATAGCTAAAAGATGGGGAGAATAGCTCAAGTAGTGAGCATGTGCTCAGTTTTTCTGAGTACTACAATCGCTTGAATCAAGTGGGAGTTAATCTTCCAAATAAGATAGTGATTGACAGAGTTCTCTAGTCACCATCACCAAGTTACTGGAACTTCGTGATGAACTATAATATGCAAGGGATGACGAAAACGATTCCCGAGCTCTTCGTGATGCTGAAATCGATGAAGGTAGAAATCAAGAAAAGAGCATCAAGT
This sequence comes from Aegilops speltoides, assembly GCA_021437245.1. Lineage (NCBI taxonomy): Eukaryota > Viridiplantae > Streptophyta > Magnoliopsida > Poales > Poaceae > Aegilops > Aegilops speltoides. The sequence continues at coordinate 248,812,470 of CM038145.1, forward strand.
GTTGATGATTAATAAGACCACTAGTTTCAAGAAAAGGGCAAAGGAAAAGAAAGGGAACTTCATGTAGAATGGCAAGCAAGTTGTCACTCCCGTGAAGAAGCCCAAAGCTGGACCAAAGCCTGAAACTGAGTGATTCTACTGCAAAGGAAATGGTCACTAGAAGCGGAAATGCCCTGAATATTTGGTGGATAATAAGGATGGCAAAGTGAACAAGGGTATATTTGATATACAGGTTATTGATGTGTACCTTACTAGTGTTTATAGTAGCCCCGGGTATTTCATACTTGTTCGTTGCTAAAATTAGTAACTCAAACATGAGTTACGTATAAAAGACTAGTTGAGGGTGAAGTGACGATGTGTGTTGGAAGTGGTTCCAAGATTGATATGATCATCATCGCACACTCCTATACTTTCGGGATTAGTGTTAAACCTAAATAAATGTTATTTGGCTTATGCTGAGCATGAATATGATTTGATCATGTTTATTGCAATACGCTTATTCATTTAAAGTCAGAGAATAATTGTTGTTCTGTTTACATGAATAAAACCTTCAATGGTCATACATCCAATGAAAATAGTTTGTTGGATCTTGATCGTAGTGATACACATATTCACATATTGATGCCAAAAAGATGTAAAGTTAATAATGATAGTGCAACTTATTTGTGGCACTGCCGTTTGGGTCAAATCGGTGTAAAGCGCATGAAGAAACTCCATGAAGATGGATTTTTGGAATCACTTGGTTATGAATCATTTGATGCTTGCGAACCGTGCCTTTTGGGCAAGATTACTAAAACTCTGTTCTCCGAAACAATGGAACGAGCTACTGACTTGTTGGAAATAATACATACCGATGTATGCGGTCCAATGAGTGTTGAAGCTCGCGGCGGGTATCGTGATTTTCTGACCTTCACAGATGATTTGAGCAGATATGGGTATATCTACTTGATGAAACATAAGTCTGAAACATTTGAAAAGTTCAAAGAATTTCAGAGTGAAGTGGAAAATATCGTAACTAGAAAATAAAGTTTCTGCAACCTAATCGTAGAGATGAATATTTGAGTTACGAGTTTGGCCTTCAGTTAAAATAATGTGGAATAGTTTCACAAACTCATGCCACCTGGAACACCCCAGCATAATGGTGTGTCCGAACGTCGTAATCATACTTTACTAGATATGGTGCGATCAATGATGTCTCTTACCAATTTACCAATATCATTTTGGGGTTATGCATTAGAGATAGCTGCATTCACGTTAAATAGGCACCATCTAAATCCGTTGAGACGACACCGTATGAACTATGGTTTACCAATAAACCGAAGTTGTCGTTTCTTAAAGTTTGGGGCTGCGATGCTTATGTGAAAAAGTTTCAACCTGATAAGCTCGAACCCAATTCGGAGATGTGCGTCTTCATAGAATACCCAAAGGAAACTGTTGGGTACACCTTCTATCACAGATCCGAAGGCAAGATATTCATTGCTAAGAATGGATCCTTTCTAGAGAAGGAGTTTCTTTCGAAAGAAGTGAGTGGGAGGAAAGTAGAACTTGATGAGGTAACTATACCTGCTCCCTTATTGGAAAGTAGTTCATCACAGAAATCTGTTTCTGTGACACCTACACCAATTAGTGAGGAAGCTAATGATATTGATCATGAAACTTCAGATCAAGTTACAACCGAACCTCGTAGGTCAACCAGAGTAAGATCCGCACCAGAGTGGTACGGTAATCCTATTCTGGAAGTCATGTTACTAGACCATGATGAACCTACGAACTATGAGGAAGCGATAATGAGCCCAGATTCCGGGAAATGGCTTGAATGCCATGAAATCTGAGATGGGATCCATGTATGAGAACAAAGTGTGGACTTTGGTGGACTTGCCCGATGATCGGCAAGCCATAGAAAATAAATGGATCTTGAAGAGGAAGACAGACGCTGGTAGTAGTGTTACTATCTACAAAGCTCGACTTGTCGCAATAGTTTTTTGACAAGTTCAAGGTGTTGAATACGATGAGATTTTCTCACTCGTATCGGTGCTTAAGTCTGTCCGAATCATATTAGCAATTGCCACATTTTATGAAATCTGGCAAATGTATGTCAAAACTGCATTCCTTAATGGATTTATTAAAGAAGAGTTGTATATGATGCAACCAGAAGGTTTTGTCAATCCTAAAGGTGCTAACAAAATGTGCAAGCTCCAGTGGTCCATCTATGGACTGGTGTAAGTATCTCGGAGTTGGAATATACGCTTTGATGAGTTGAACAAAGCATATGGTTTTATGCAGACTTTTGGAGAAGCATGTATTTATAAGAAAGTGAGTGGGAGCTCTGTAACATTTCTAATACTATATGTAGATGACATATTGTTGATTAGAAATGATATAGAAATTCTGTATAGCATAAAAGGATACTTGAATAATAGTTTTTCAAAGAAAGACCTTGGTGAAGCTGCTTACACATTGAGCATCAAGATCTATAGAGATAGATCAAGACGCTTGATAAGATTTTTCAAAGAGTACATACCTTGATAAGATTTTGAAGTAGTTCAAAATAAAACAGTCAAAGAAGGAGTTCTTGCCTGTGTTGCAAGGTGTGAAGTTGAGTAAGACTCAAAACCCGACCATGGCAGAAAATAGAAAGAAATGAAAAGTCATTCCCTATGCCTCAGTCATAGGTTTTATAAAGTATGCTATGCTGTGTACCAGACCTATTGTATACCCTGCCCTGGTTTGGCAAGGGAGTACAATAGTGATCTAGGAGTAGATCACTGGACATTGGTCAAAATTTATCCTTAGTGGAATAAGGATATGTTTCTTGATTATGGAGATGACAAGAGGTTCGTCATAAAGGGTTACGTCGATGCAAGTTTTTTGACACTGATCCAGATGACTCTAAGTCTCAATCTGGATACATATTGAAAGTGGGAGCTATTAGCTAGAGTAGCTCCGTGCAGAGCATTGTAGACATAGAATTGCAAAATACTTACGGATCTGAATGTGACAGACCTGTTGACTAAAATTATCTCACAAGCAAAACATGATCACACCTTAGTACTCTTTGGGTGTTAATCACATAGTGATGTGAACTAGATTACTCACTCTAGTAAACCCTTTGGGTGTTGGTCACATATCAATGTGAACTATGGGTGTTAACCACATAAAGATGTGAACTATTGATGTTAAATCACATGGCGATGTGAACTAGATTATTGACTCTAGTGCAAGTGGGAGACTGAAGGAAATATGCCCTAGAGGCAATAATAAAGTTATTATTTATTTCCTTATATCTTGATAAATGTTTATTATTCATGCTACAATTGTATTAACCGGAAACATGATACATGTGTGAATACATAGACAAACATAATCTCACTAGTATGCCTCTACTTGACTAGCTCATTAATCAAAGATGGTTATGTTTCCTAACCATAGACATGAGTTGTCATTTGATTAACGGGGTCACATCATTAGGAGAATGATGTGATTGAATTGACTCATTCCGTTAGCTTAGCACTTGATCATTTAGTATGTTGCTATTGCTTTCTTCATGACTTATACATGTTCCTACAACTATGAGATTATGCAACTCCCGTTTGCCGGAGGAACACTTTGTGTGCTACCAAACGTCACAACATAAATGGGTGATTATAAAGGAGCTCTACAGGTGTCTCCAAAGGTACATGTTGAGTTGGCGTATTTCGAGATTAGGTTTTGTCACTCCAATTGTCGGAGAGGTACCTCTGGGCCCTCTCAGTAATGCACATCACTATAAGCCTTGCAAGCAATGTAGCTAATGAGTTAGTTACGGAATGATGCATTACATAACGAGTAAAGAGACTTGCCGGCAACGAGATTGAACTAGGTAGTAGGATACCGATGATCGAATCTCGGGCAAGTAACATACCGATGACAAAGGGAACAACGTATGTTGTTATGTAGTTTGACCGATAAAGATCTTCGTAGAATATGTAGGAGCCAATATGAGCATCCAGGTTCTGCTATTGGTTATTGACCGGTAACGTGTCTCGGTCATGTCTACATAGTTCTCGAACCCGTAGGGTCCGCACGCTTAAAGTTTCAATGACGATTATATTATGAGTTTATGAGTTTTGATGTACCGAAGGTTTTTCGGAGCCCCGGATGTGATCACGGACATGACGAGGAGTCTCAAAATGGTCGAGACTTGAAGATTGATATATTGGAAGCCTATATTTGGATATCGGAAGTGTTCTGGGTGAAATCGGGATTTTACTGGAGTCCCGAGGGGTTACCGGAACCCCCCGGGGGCTTAATGGGCCATAGTGGGCCTTAGTGGAGAAGAGGAGAGGAGGCCAGGGTAGGGCCGCGCGTCCCTCTCCCTAGTCCGAATAGGACAAGGAGAGGGGGGCGCCCCCCTTCTTCCTCTCTCTCCCCTTCTCCTAATCCAACAAGGAAGGAGGGAGTCCTACTCCCGGTGGGAGTAGCACTCCCCTTGGCGCGCCTCCTCCTTGGCCGGCCGCCCCCTCCCCCTTGCTCCTTTATATACGGGGGCAGGGGGCACCTCCAGACACAACAACAGTTCATTGATCTCTTAGCCATGTGCGATGCCCCCCTCCACCATAGTCCTCCTCGATAATATTGTAGCAGTGCTTAGGCGAAGCCCTGCAACAGTAGAACATCATCATCGTCACCACGCCGTCGTGCTGACGGAACTCTCCCTCGACACTCGGCTGGATCGGAGTTCGAGGGACGTCATCGAGCTGAACGTGTGCTAGAACTCGGAGGTGTCGTGCTTTCGGTGCTTGATCGGTCGGGCCGTGAAGACATACGACTACATCAACCGCGTTGTTCTAACGCTTCCGCTTTCGGTCTAAGAGGGTACGTGGACAACACTCTCCTCTCTCGTTGCTATGCATCACCATGATCTTGCGTGTGCGTAGGAATTTTTTTGAAATTACTACGTTCCCCAAAAGATCTCTACTTTGACAAGATGTGTCAATGACCGTGCCTTGAAACACAAAGTGGGGGCTGTAAAACGGTTCTGAATAATAACAAGGCCAGGACCTAACGCCACACCAGAAAAGTCGCCTATGGACGTGACTTACTTTGTTTTGAGTGTTTTTGCCCTTACAGCTTAAGGTTGTAATTATTAAACAAAGCCGGATACAACTATTATGTGCGGAAGACTGCTTTGGAGTATTCAGAGAAGGAATCCGCCTTGAAATTCTGAAGACAATCTGCGCGTCGAATACATCGTCATTGAAGCCCGGTTCTGGGGCTACTGAGGGAGTCCTGGACTATGGGGTCCTCAGGGAGTCGGCCCATGTGACATGGGCCGGACTGATGGGCCGTGAAGATACGATATAGAAGGCCTTCTCCCGTGTCCGGATGGGAGTCTCCTTTGCGTGGATGGCAAGTTTGGTGTCCGGATGTATGGGTTTCTTCCTCTGTAAACCGACTTTGTACAACCCTAGTCCCCTCCGATGCTTATACAAACCGGAGGGCGTAATCTGTAGGGCGATCATAATCAAACAGGCTAGACATCTAGGGTTTAGCCATTACGATCTTGAGGTAGATCAACTCTTGTAACCCCTATACTCATGAAAGTCAATCAAGCAGGAAGTAGGGTATTACCTCCATCAAGAGGGCCCGAACCTGGGTAAACATCGTGTCCCCTGCCTCCTGCTACCTTCGATCCTTATACGCACAGTTCGGGACCCCCTACCCAAGATCTGCCGGTTTTGACACCGACAGCGGGAGGGAGGGGAACTTCGGGTCTGTCCGCTAGGTGGGTGTGTGGTAGGGTTAGGGTTGAGGTGATGCTGCCGAGGCTGTTGCGGTGGTGTCGCGTCGGAATAAGTTTCTCCGGGCTCCGTTCGTGGTCAGGCGAGGCTTTTGCCTTCGTCTAGAAGCCAGCAGGGTGGGGGATCCCCGGATCTCGTCGAGGTCCCGGGCTATGGTGGTTGGAGGTCCATCGGCACTGGACGTTTGGGTCCTCAGATGGGCGATGGATGCAAGGAGACGAAGACGCTTCTTCTTCCTTGTCGGTATGATTTGCTGTTGCTGTTCTTCTCCTTCCTCTGCGCTGATGCTAGAGGAAGATCCTGCTTTGCCAGGGCAGATGGCCCAGCCGCGGTGCTGGACCGGTCGGATGACTCGAGTTCTCTTCCTTCCGGAAGGGACATTTTTTGCGGTACTCAAAGCCAAAGATGGCGATGGCTGTTGCAGGTGTGTTGGATTGATGGCCATGCCCTCTCAGCGCTGGTGTCAAGAAAGGAGGAAGCAGCATGGCGGCAATTGTACCATGGTAGAAGATGATGAACTGCTTGCAGATCCTTCTGCTGCAGGGGTGTTCTCTCAAGATTCAGGGATGATGTCATAGGGCTCCGGAGATCTTCTTGTGTTATGTTGGCTTAGGATACCCTAGGTGTTCGTGGTCCTTTGTGTTTGTGTTTCAGTGTGCTTGTAAAGGTCAACTACTTTGTACTGTTTTATATATATGTATACATATATATATATAATGCACATGCAGACGGTCTTCAGATTTTTTTTCCAACGGAGCCTTGGCTTGTCGTGTCCGTCTGAATTTCATATTTAAACCCCATTGATGGTGTTAATTTTTCTTGCCGAACAAGAACTCTTTTATTTTAGTCCATTATGAGTGGATTTACAATCATGCATTATGCAAGTCGGCAGGCTATTAGGTGGTGTACCCACCCACATTACAAGGCCTCATAGAATGGGAGCAACTAATTAATGAGCGCTCCTTCGGGAGCCTCGCAACGATCAGCGCCACTTGGCGCACTCACAGCCATTCGCCACGTGTCGCGCTCTGGGCGCTTCCTCCTGATTTTGTTTTTTTATTTTTACGCACGAGTTTTCGGCTTTTTAAACGGGTTTTTTCGGGTTTTTTTGACGTTTTGGTTTTCTACCGGTCTTCCCTAGCTTTTCGACCAAATTTTTTTTTGAAAAAAAATAATTTTTTTGCGCAAAAAAATGCATTTTTTTCGCGAGAGTCACGATTTTGTTTTCGCGAGAGGCACGGTTGTGCTTTCGCGAGAGGCATGGCTGTGCCTCTTGGAAACGAAAAAAAACATGTTTTCTGTTTTTTTTTCTTTCGCGAGAGGCACGGTTTTGCTTCCACGGGAGGCACGGTTGTGTTTTCGCAAGAGGCACGGGCGTGCCTCTTTGGGAAAGGGAAAAACCACGTTTTTTGTTTTTGTTTTCTTTCGCGAGAGGCACGGTTCTCCTTCCGCGAGAGGCACGGTTGTGCTTCCGCGAGAGGCACGAGCGTGCCTCTTTCGGAAAGGGAAAAAACGTGTTTTCTGTTTTTTTTTTCGCGAGAGGCACGATTTTGCTTCCGCCAGAGGCACGGTTGTGCTTTCACGAGAGGCACGGGCGTACCTTTTTCGGAAAAGGAAAAAAAATGCGTTTTCTATTTTTTTTCTTCCGCGAGAGGCACGGTTTTGCTTCCATGAGGCACGGTTGTGATTTCGTCAGAGGCACGGGCGTGCCTCTTTCGGAAAGGGAAAAAACCCCGTGTTCCCGGTTCGGTTTTTTCGTCGGTTTTTTTCGTTCGGTTTTTTCGTGAAAAAAAAGTTCGTCAAAACCTATCAACATGGGATCTAGTTTTGAAGATCTCGACGCGAGAAATCCAATGGCGAAAACGGTTCGAGATTTGGACGCACGGTTTAAGAGATAAAACATTTTGGATAAACGGATTTACGAAAAAAGGGAAAACTCCAAGGTTGCGACAAGTGGCGCACATGCAGCGCGCCACTTGTCGCAACCTGGTGAAGTTGGAGTGATCTCCCCAAAGAGTACTCTTAATTAGTGATTTTGTCATAGGATGCCTGATTAGCACTAGTCTATTCTAAATAAAAGCAACAAAACCTCTACTGAGCCCCTTGATCTCTGCTAAGATTGGGGATACTTTCCGATCCCGAGCGAAGGAAAGTGCTTCTTTCCATGTCTGGACTGGAATCCTCAGGCGTGTGGTTCCATCAAGGACTGCGATAGCTTCATCGAGCAGACGCGACATGCTCCTCCCACGGTGATGTTGGCGCGTTAAATTCACCAACCTCGTCTCTGAATATGACCGACGCCAATCCCGCCTCGGCCTAGATCAGTACTAATGAAAAAAATGAGAATGCCTCTCCGCGCATTAGAGAGACACAAGGCACCGTGAGTTGATTCACCTGATGTGGTGATGAACTCTGAAAAGTCTGTTTTTTCAATCTGAAGCAACTATTTCATCCTGATTTCCTGAAGGTGCTGCTCTCTTTTCATTAGGGGCCTTAGGCTAGTCAGGCTGGTCATAGTGGGGAGTAACTTAGACTAGTGTCAATGCATATGACACTAGTGTAAGTTACTACCTCCATAGTGCAAAGTAACATAGTAATAGTATCATAGATTGCTTCATTTATTATCTCATAGACTCATTTTGCCTCGGAAAGCGCTATGTTACAGTAACATATTAGACTAGCCACAATGCATAGTAACATACACTAGTAACATACACAAATTCCTAGACTATGTTACTACCTTCATAGTGGGTAGTAACATAAGTGTGGTAACATGCAAAGCTTCATTTATTAGGTTATAGACTCGTATTGCATTGGGACATGTGATGTTACAGTAACTAGCTAAGTTATTGTAACTACCTCTCTCCTCATTAACTCATTGCCACATAAGCAAATTTGCTGAGTTGGACTTGATGTTACTACTGAAGTTACTCCCACTGTGGCTAGTCTTATGTTACCACAAGCACCTCTTTCCTCATTAAATACTTGCCACATAAGCAAAATTGTCTTGGGATGTGTTAAGTTACTACTCCCTCCGTCCGGGTTTATTAGGCCTAAAGACAACTTCTCTTAGACCAAGACACATAATAATTTGCTCACATTAATTCTTCAATTCCACTCTCAATGCACTCTCTCACATGCATGCAGCCAATGAAAAAGCACGCATGAAGTGTATTAATTTTCCAGCCATGGCACCAACAACAATGGCTTTCAATGCAACTAATGAGGGCTCCTTTGATTCAAAGGAATTGCATAGGATTTTTGGAGGATTTGAACCCTTAGGAATTTTTCCTGTGATGCTTGTTTGATTCGTAGGATTGGCATCCTTAGGAATTTTTTCATAGGATCCATTTGTACTACATTTTGGAGGAAAATTTCCATCCACTCAAACCTCTTTCTAGAATTCCTTTGTTTTTCCTGCGCTATCAAACACTCTTTCAAATCCCGTAGGATACTATGGGACATGCCATCCTATTCCTGCATTTTTCCTATTCCTTCATTTTGACAATCCTGCGAATCAAAGAGGCCCTGAAATGGTTGCATGCATGCACCTTTCCAAAGTAAGGCCTTATAAAATAGGACATGCTTATGATGCTAAGAGGCCTAATAAACCCGGACGGAGGGAGTACCTAAGTTACTCCCACTATGGCTAGCCTCATAGTGGGAGTAACTTAGCAAACATAGCACACTCCGAGATTTTTTTGCTTATGTGGCATGTAGTTAATGAGAAGTAGTAACATAATATTTACTGTAAGGCTAGTTCCAATGCATTGGTGCTTACATGAGGTGCTAAGCACATTAAAAAATTTAGCAACTAAAGCCCCCAATGCATAGGTGCTTAACTTGTTGGTGCTAAGCATCCTTCATTTAATGCTTTAGCAACTAAAGTTTTTCATCCATTGGTGGGATCCTTCCATTTTAAGTCTTTTGCCTAGGTTCTCGCGCTTGGCATTGTTTCTTCCTGGGGTCACCACACTCATCTCTCTCCTCTTAATTACCTTGCCACATCAGATTTTTTGCCTACATGGCAGCCTTAGCACCTGTACAAGGTGGAGCATTGGGAGGGGCCTAACATAGCGCTTTCCAAGACAAAATGAGTCTACAAGCTAATTAATAAAGTCCTTTATGACATTACTATTATGTTACTTTGCACTATGAAAGTAGTAACTTAGACTAGTGTCATGTGCATGACACTAGTAGCCTATGCATCTGGAGGAAGGGAACACTACTACGGATGTACAGCAATTATTACTCTCTCTCTCTCTCTGCCGAGTATGTGATTCTACGGTGTATCTCTACACTGTAACCACGGAATACACGGGAGTGAGTACTACGTCAAAAGAATCAAGACCTTGGAAGTTGGAAGCAAATGAGAATGGGAGGCCATAAATATGTAGTCCAGCAAGCAGGGGCAGCGGCGCCATTTTACGAGTAGTAGTACATCAGCTGCTCCTGCTCGCGCGCGCTTTTCCATGAAGGCACGCACAGAGGGACGAACGAGCGAGCGATTTAAATGCGGTCCGAATTAATTAAGCGCCTCATATGCAGCTGAACCTATCGAGATCCTCAAGGCCTGAAAACGGCCCATCGCTCTCGGGGGCGTTGCCTCATCGGGCGTGGCATCGCGCGGATACACCACGCCACCAGGATGCCACCATATATACATGCTGTCGCCGCCCGCGATACGTAGAGCACCCAGTCAGTCAGGCTTAGGCGTCCATATATTTGGTGCGGTACGTCCATTCGGCGCCTTAATCTCGTGACGACACAGACACCAACCTCCTGCACCAAACGCAGAAAGAAAGATCGTTCGTTCGTTCCCGACGAGATTGATCGGCCTGTCTAGTTAGCTATCAATGTCGTCGCTCCACAGGTGCCTGCCGTGGCTGATCCTCCTCCTGGTGCTCCGCGGCGGCGGCGGCGGGGGGACGGCGGTGGCGGCGGCCGGGAAGGTGCCAGCGATCATCGTGTTCGGCGACTCCTCGGTGGACACGGGCAACAACAACTTCATCCCGACCATCGCGCGGAGCAACTTCTGGCCCTACGGGCTCGACTTCGCGGACGGCCACCCCACGGGCCGCTTCTCCAACGGCCGCCTCGCCACCGACTTCATCTCCGAGGCCTTCGGCCTGCCCGCCTCCATCCCGGCCTACCTCGACACCACCCTCACCATCGACGACCTCGCCGCGGGCGTCTCCTTCGCGTCCGCCTCCACCGGCCTCGACAACGCCACCGCCGGCATCCTGTCCGTGATCACCATGGCGGAGCAGCTGGACTACTTCAAGGAGTACAAGCTGCGGCTGAAGCTGGCCAAGGGCGACGCGCGCGGCGAGGAGATCATCCGCGAGGCGCTCTACATCTGGAGCATCGGCACCAACGACTTCATCGAGAACTACTACAACCTGCCGGAGCGCCGGATGCAGTACACGGCGGCGGAGTACGAGGCGTACCTGCTGGGGCTCGCCGAGTCGTCCATCCGCGCCGTGCACGCGCTCGGCGGCAGGAAGATGGACTTCACGGGGCTCACGCCCATGGGCTGCCTCCCCGCCGAGCGCATGGGCAACCGCGGCGACCCGGGGCAGTGCAACGAGGAGTACAACGCCGTCGCCCGGAGCTTCAACGCCAAGCTGCAGCAGGCCGTCGTCCCCAAGCTCAACAAGGAGCTCCCCGGCCTGCACCTCGTCTACGCCGACACCTACGACGTCCTCGACGCCGTCGTCAGGAAGCCCTCCGACTACGGTACGTGCACAGTACGCGTGGCGTGGCCATGCATGCACAACCGATCAACTCTGGCATGCATGGCCGAGCTGCTCGCTCTCTGCCTAGCCAGCAGAGGTGCACAGAAGTGAGTAGCTAGGGCCTAGGATGCATTCACACTCTTCGATCGTTTCGATTAATGGTGCACAGTGCACAGCACCGCACCACTGCAACGAGAAGCACGGCATGGGCGCCACATGCCTTGTCTCCTGTTGCATGCACCACCTCCTGTTGCATGCACAGTGCGTGGCATCATCATGCACTGAATTAACGTCCGTTCAAACTTTTGTTTCTCTCACTGTACACATTCTTAGACTGCCTTTCACATTTCTGAGTAGTTATGTACTCCCTCCGTTTTTATTTACTCTGCATATTAGAGTTGACTGAAGTCAAACTTTGTAAAGTTTGACCAAGTTTATAGAAAACAATATAGACATTTATCATAATAAATCTATACGATGTGAAAGTACATTTAATAATAAATCTAATGTTGTTGATTTGTTATTGTATATCTTAATATATTTGTTTATTAACTTGGTCAAAGTTTGCAAAGCTTGACTTTGACCAAAGCTAATATGCAAACTAAATAAAAACGGAGGGAGTAGTGACTTTACCTGTCCAAATTTATTTAATTTCTCCCCGCAAAAAAAATTATTTAATTTCTGATGATGATGATGATTTCGCAGGTTTTGAGAACGCAGAGCGAGGGTGCTGCGGGACGGGGATGTTCGAGGCAGGCTACTTCTGCAGCCTGAGCACCTCGCTGCTATGTACGAACCCCAACAAGTACGTCTTCTTCGACGCCATCCATCCCACGGAGAGGATGTACAATATGCTTGCCGATAAAGTCATGAACACCACGCTTCATGTATTTCTCTGAATTTCAGTTCAGTTTTCTCGCTTGAGAAGATAATATATGGAGGGATGACTGTATATGTTGTGTGTGCGTGTTTATGTTCTATGAAAACGAGACATCATGTTACACTGATCCATGGCGATCGACCATGTGTACATGTAGTACGCAATGGACTGTAAATGAAAGCTTTTGCTAGTTTTGTAATGTTATTATAGAACACAGCTTTATAATATCAGATGATCCGTGGAAGTGACTGGGAAAATATGACTTTATGTGCCGTGGACGAACAAAAAATTAGTCGAGTCCATACAAATATCGTAGTGAGAGTTTTTGTTGTGATGCTGCTGCTCACATCTGATGTACGCCCTCCGTCCCATAATATAGGACGTTTTTTGACACTAGTGTAGTGTCAAAAAACGTCTTGCATTATGTGATGGAGGAAGTACCAAACAATTCTCAGACTTTCTTTAAAAAAACAATTCTCAGACTTCAGTCTGGCTTTGGAATATACTACCTCCATTCCTAAATATAAGATCTTTTAGAGATTTCGCTCTAAACTAGTACTCTACATGCAAAGAAAAATGAGTAAATCTATGCTTAAAATATGTATATATACATTGTATGTAGTTCATAGTGGAATCTCTAAAAGTCAATTATAGTGAGTTGAGATGATTGTTGCGTGATGGATACAGGAGCGTCGGCCTGGCTGCACCTGAGACTGAGAGTCTAGTAGTATGTTCTTTCTGAGGAAAATTACAGTTTCTCCAACAACAAATTAAGGATACTTCGGGGGTTTTTTCACGATCTTCATGATGATACTATGAGCCTTACCCCTATCAAAATAATTCACTTACTATTACATACATTGCCCACGAAATCACCTAGTTGAACTACTCAAACTTGAACCTGCAAGGTGTTCTCTTTCTTTCTTTTGGCAGAATCTCTACTTCCAATAATGTTTTGTTCATACAAAAAAATTCCACCCACTATTTATCTAGAGAAACAAGGTGTTTCCTTTCCTTCTTTTGGCAGTTTGTACTCTTTTAAAAACCTCTACTTCCAACAATGATTTGCTCATATCAACAATTTCGCACACTGCCTAGAGAAATTAGTAGTACTTCATTATGGTCAATGAATTCTATTTATTCACACACAAAAATTGATTGCCAATTAATTTTATTTATGAACATAGGACTTACATTTCTGCACAAGGATGTCACGTTTTCTTCTACATCTAGCATAGCATCACCTGCTTAAGCGTACCATCACCCCATTCACTCTGGGTAGTAGCAAAGTTAAGGAGGCCCTGATCGTATCTTCTAATGAGACTTAATGAAGTACCCTAGTTGTTAGGGATGACAGCTCGACTGCTCACGTACAAAAGCAAAAGAAAGAGAAAGCTATCATCATCAAACTCCACAAAGCTTGCCGGGCAGATAGGAATACCAAACCAACAATTTCAGGCCTGCATTCAATAGCCGCCTTCCAAATTCAGTTTAAGTTCAATACACCATATGCCAAGAGAAAGACAGCAAGCAACTATGTGGTACTACATGTTTTTTCTTCATCTGAACACAAGCTGAAGCTACTAAAAATTGGAAAAGAAAAAAAAAAGACACGTACCGAAGGGGTTAGGAAGACTCGTATATTGTCTACACATCAACCATGCATGGAAATTTCGTAAAAGACAGTTTATTATTCTTACGACTTGAAAACTTTTGGGAAATGTAGCTTGACAAGCATTGGGAGTTCCGAGAGCTCCACCTTAGACCTGCCCAACAGCACAGTTTTCAGCTTCTCATCACAGTTGACAATGTTCCTGTTGGTCGAGTCCTGCAAATCAGAGTAATTTAATGTAAACAACTTGTAGAAATCACATATCCATATGAAAATCTGACAGGGGTGAAACAGGCAAAGCTAACAGGTTTTCTGTTTCTTCTGAAACAAAAATTGCGAGAACAAAGCTATGACCTTAAAATTTTAATTTATCCCTTGCCATTCACCAAGATTCAACCTGGTTTTATAGCTGAGAGAGCCATGAGATTTAATACTCACTCCGTCCAATACCAAAATTTATTTTATGATAATCTGATGGTAATGATTTGGTATTCTAGATGTTGAGAAATTTATTCTAGATGTTGAGTTTACAAGGTTTGACTTCAGAAGGTCTAATACGCACTATATTTTGGGACAGAGGGAGTATATATTACAGCATGACAGAAGAACTCCTTCAAGAATGCAGCAGTGCCGCATCCAAGTAGGTTTACAAACAAAATGTCAAACTCAAGATGACTTTATTGGCGATTCTCTAATGTAAACTGTTCAAAACAGGTACCTAAATGGAAGATGGAGCCACAACTACTTTCTGAAATGTAGCTCAAGTCCAACTGATGGCAATAATGGTGCCACCCAACTAACTGTATCACCGCATGGCCTGGATATATATGGAGAGAGATGATATCTTCTTCTTCATGTTAGATATTTAGTCAACAAAAACAGAAGCGCCTGCTCAAACCTCAAAGAGAACAATGGACAGTCGGCCTTGAAAAGGATGTGCAGGCCTCTAGGGGAAGCAATACCCATAAAGTAGAAACAACGACAGATCCTCCAACACTGAGTTATATAGTTCAGACTTAACACTGCAGGTGGTTCTGATCCAACTAAGCCGCGGCCATTAGCTGAGTTGGTCGTATGAATGTCTTATTCGGCAAATTCCTATCCTAGCTGAGTTGAATCAAATGCGTGAAGTTCACCAGCAACAAGAGAATAACATCTAGCTTGCTGACTAAATGGAAACGGGATTTCAAGGGCAGGTACCAAATCTTCCGTGATAATAGGGACGCCCAACTAATTCCGAGTACTAAACCTAACGTGATTAACTTCCGAGGCGACCAAACAAACAGGTGGGGCTGCCTAGGAAGGATGTACCTGGAGGTTGTTGTTCTTGATGTGTGACCAGACGCCGAGGAAGAAGGAGAGGTGGGACATCTGGGACCGGCCCCCGGCGAACTCCCGCAGCGCCGTCGGCAGGTTAACCAGGTCGACCAGAGCCGCCACCTTCTTAGGGGACTCCACCGCCGCCCGCCGCAGCACCATCTCCCTCTGTCCCCCTTATGAGGTTGATGGTTCACTCGCTGGAAGGGGGAAACGAAAGAGGGAAGGTGGAGACGGCAGCTAGGAGGCGAAGGAGAGAGGTGACGTACGGCGGGCAGCGAGGTGGTTGCGCCGCGCCGGAGAGAGGACGGGGGAGCGTGGCGGCGGCAGCCGGCGAGGCGAGCAATACCTTCCCCCAGTGACGACGGCTGGATCGAGAGTTGGCACCGATCAGACGGTCCTTGCTCCAATTTTATTTTATTTTTTTGCTTTTTCTTTAGGAAGACGTAGGTTTAGGGTTCGACCCGCCGAAATTTTTTGCGTGTCTGAAGAGCTACTCACTCTTGGAGAAAAAAGTTAACAACTCGATATAATGTAAATGGTGTGAAACATGATATGCAAATCACTACCAGGATGACTGACTATACCTTTTTTTTTTTGAGACATGGATGACTGACTATACCTGGCCTGAAATAGCTCGACACGGCCTGGCCCACGGGCCCGGCCTGGGCCTAAATTTTGAGCCGGACTAATAGATCAGGCCGGACTTGGGCCTGACATAGCTGCATTTTAGGAAAGAGACCTAGCCCGAGGCCTGACGGGCTTTTGCACTGATGGTCCGGGCTTGGGCCTGAAATCTAGGCCCCAAGGTCGGGCCGGGCCGGGCCTGGACCTAGGTTTCTGTTGTGGGCTTTTTTAAGCTCAGCCCGAAGCCCGGCCTAGCCCGAGTCAGGTTGACCCTAGACATTGTACCGGCTTTTCATTATCTTCTAGTATATCGCCTCTAACAAGGTATGGGACCCACATGACAATGTAGTCAGTTGAATAGGACTCCGAATGATATGATCTTGCACCACGTCATCCTCTCTCTCTCTCTCTCTCAGCTCCGCTCTTTGGACTTTCTTCAATCAGAGGCAGCACATCTAAGTGCAAGTTATAGTTCGGAAAGTCAGAGATTATTTCAAATTGTTTTACAAATATGTAAAATTAGAGGTTCTTTTGCATAGCGGTGGGCTGTTGCATTAGCACTCCCGCCTACAAAAACAAAGCTCGAGTCCCTGAAAGTTTCAAACCATTTTCTACATCTCCCAAGAGATATGAAAGTCCATAGACTTCTCACCCATTATTGCTTCCCACATTTTCTTCACATTCTAAGTAATCACAGTCTTAAAACTCTATTTCTATTTCTCTTACCTCAATAACTGCGTCCCAACAAGCCAAAAACTTCAGCACGAGAGGTTCGATTATACCTTCATAGGCAACACATCTCGCTAGCATGAAATCACACCATCATGGTCCCACACCACCAGTCTCGTCCTCTCCCGCGCATAGAATTTACCGCACCATCGACGTTTAGGTTGGTCAAGTCTGGTTTTGAAGGACTACACCAAGCGAGATCAGATCAATCTGCACCCTCTCCATTACATGCGGGAGGATCTCCAGTGAGCGAACAATTTCCTCGAGGAGTACCAAAGAGTGTTGTAGTTGGTATATCTCGTCGTCGTGGGTATGGTTGTTCAAGCTATGCCATATAGCCCACATAATTGTAATGCATATAGCTGCTTCCTTCTTCGGCATCAAACTAGCATCCAGAAATCTTGAGTCCAAGCATTTGGGTGCATCTTGGGTTGCTTGATATTGAAATATGTTGTTGATGCCTCCCAAAATAGGTTTACATGATTAGAAGGCATCAAGCTATATAAAGTTTCATCCTCATGACCACACAACAGGCAGATCACCATCATTTGGATGTGTCTTCGGTGCAACTCACCATAGCTGGGCAGCATATTGTTCACCATAGGCCACCAAACACACCTAGATTTTGGGAAGCACCTAAAGCCTCCACAAAGCCTCCCATGTATGCCTTTTTCCTCGAGAACTATCAGTAGCAACACTCTCGCTACATCTCTTGTCAATGATTTATCGGTAGGCCGATTTCACCACAAAAATCCCTGAGCTCGCCCATGCCCATGCCCATGCCCAACATCCTCCCCAGTCAATCTTGGGTGTGGCATAGCCAATATAGCATTTGCGTCGGGTGGGTAAAAAAATTGTTGAACGAGCTGACTATCCCATGCACCCGATGCTTGATCCATCAGGTCACACCAACTGAATTGGAGTCTATCAACCTCTCGAGAGGTCACATAGTCTTTGCCCCCCTCCCCCCTCCAGTTTTCGTGCCACATTTGTATCGTGCTCCCGTTTCCGACGCGTCTAATTAAACCCATAGCCACATATGAAAGCCCACCACGTAGGCAAGGCTTCAGTTGGGCACCCCGGCATAAGGAAATCTCCGTCAAGATAGTATCTTTCTTTAAAAACCCTAACACATAGTGTATGAGGATTCTCATGTAATCTCGAATCTTGCTTCGCAGGCATTGCGTTATTAAAGATTTGCATGTCCCTAAAGACCGACCCTCCTTTTGACTTAGAGATAGCCATTTTCTCCTAATTTTGCCAATGCATTCCTCTCTTGTACAATGACTCAACCCACCGGTACTATGATTTGGTCGTTGTAATTTTCTTACACAAATCTTTTGTGAGTTTGAAACAACTCATAGAATAGGACAGAAGTGCTTGAACGCTTGGACCACAGACTTGAGAACTTTAGCTGCACATAATGACGTCAATTTTCACACCACCCTTGCACCTTCGCCCACCATCGCTCACTAATAATATGTTCAAATTGTTGTTCAGTGATATCTCTCTCATAAATCTTATATTTCATAAACTAATAGTTACCACCTTGATTTATTTTGCAAATATGTTCTGCTGATTTGCAGGTTGAATCAAGAAAAATATAGGTTTATGAGAAAAAAAACACCAAATAGAAATTCTCAATAGTTGCCCGTTGTAACGAACTGTGTAAGTCCAAAACTCAACCCACCCCTACAATGCGCCTAGACTCAAACAATGCAGCAATAATAACTTAACAATGACAAAAATAAATTAACAATGAAGGCCAAATATTCCGAGTATGACTAATAGGCCGAAGCAAGAAAAACAAAAGTAGAAACACAATAGCATACTGAAGACTCATTCGAAACCTGGAAGGGTGCAAGTATAAATGAGGCAGGGAGACTAAGTACATCAATTCAACCTGCAATGTTTCATTGGCTCAAATAATCACTAAACCGCTGAAAAACTGAAACCCCAAATAAAATGCTGCGGCATACTCTGTCACTTCATCGCAATTCCTATACATAAACACGGGTTATATAACAATACATGTTCGGACCACAATGCCCATAGACTATCATTCGTCCTTGCAAGATTGTATGGCGCCCCAACATCAAATTTATTACACTGCATCTTGTTTATATCTAAGCGCACTTGAAATGTTGTATACTAGACCTACTAGTATCACTATATTTATTGATCAGGACACTGTGGCTGATTGACCCTCAAAACTTCTCTATAGTCTTGATTGTGTTCCTCCAGCAACAACAATTGTTTCAGCTGTAATGAAGGATGCATCGTCGGATGCCAGGAAAGCGGCGGCTGAAGCCATGTCTTCCACGCTACCCAATCTCTTAAGTATGCTCCTCTCGATAAGTTCATTTCTCTGTAGAATTATCTGGTTAGGTACATATACATGCATGGAAGAAAACATACATTCAATTTACTTGGTGGTACAGCTACAGCTATTCAGACAACAATATTGTTTGGAAATAGCTTGCATTCGTAAGAACCTAATTTATGACTGAGAAGAGCAGTGCCATGTGTAAGATGACAAAAGCACTGGGATAACAGTGAACATCAAAGAAATTAAGAATCTAGAAGAACCTGGCCATTTAAAATCTAAGCAGTCTTAGAATTTTATCCAGTCAGACATCATTACAGAAAGAACTACCGAAATACCAAGATGGACAATATCAAATTGATATTGCTAGATTTGTCATAAAATATAAAATATATTTTTATATTGTATTTGTTTGAAACATCATTTTTTAAAAGATCAACTTGTTATTGTACTAGAAAGACCAACTGAATGCAAGGTATGAGTGAGTACTTAAAGTAAAGGGCAGCCCCAGTGCATGTAGCTCCCGCTTGCGCAGGGTCTGGGGAAGGGTCCGACCACTTTGGGTCTATTGTACGCAGCCTTTCCCTACATTTCTGCAAGAGGCTGTTTCCAGGACTTGAACCCGTGACCTCATGGTCACAAGGCAGCAGCTTTACCACTGCGCCAAGGCTCCCCTTCGAGTGAGTACTTAAAGTAAAATAAAAATAATGAATTTCTGGCAGATTGAAAGAAAAACAATGCATTAGCTAATTGAAATCGCCATATTAATAATCATATTGACTATGGCATATATAGTTACAATTGCCATCCATGAATATGTAACACATCTGATAACTAACTACCCATGATTGAGAAAGTACAAAGATCAATTTAATAACACTAATCTTTTGAAGTGGGAGATTGTGATAAAAGTCACACACTGGTCGAGGGTCCTTAAACTCTCAAGATAGCTTTTTGGTATGAGAAGACCCACTACAACCATACAGTGTTTCTACTTTCTGCCCATTGGATTGGTTCTTCAACTTCCCGTGATGTGTCAATGACTCGATGGCAGACCATAATAAAGCCTGCTAATTATACGATGATAAGTGAGCAAGGAACGGGTCATTGCATCATAGCCGGTCCGAAGCCCACGTAAAAGAGGGTCATGATCAAGCCAATGTCAAAACTCAACCACCCTTATGGAGATGAAACCCTTAGTGCCGTGCATAGGTAGCATGGACCAGGTCGTCGCATCCTTAGTGCCGTGCTACATCAACGCCAAGGGTCTTCGCATTTGACTCGACGAATGCGAAGGGTAAGGAAGCTAGACGAGCCTAGTAGGACCTGCATAGGTAGCTAGAACGTAGGGTCCCTGACTAGTAAGCTATGGGAGTTAGTTGGTACAGCCGTGAGGAGAGGTATTGATATCCTGTGCGTTCAAGAAACCAAATGGAAGGGACAAAAGGCGAAGGAGGTGAAGCGTACCGGCTTCAAGCTGTGGTACATGGGGACAACTACAAACATAAATGGAGTAGGTATCTTTGATCAAAAAGAGCTTCAAGTATGGAGTGGTAGATGCCAAGAGACAAGGGGACCGGATTATCCTGGTCAAACTGTTTGTTGGGTACTTAGTGCTCAATGTTATCAACTCATATGCCCCACAAGTGGGCCATAATGAGAATACCAAGAGGGAGTTTAGGAAGGCCTGGAGGACATAGTTAGGAGTGTACCTATTGGCTAGAAGCTCTTCATCGGAGGAGACCTCAATGGCCACGTGGGTACATCTAACACAAGTTTTGAAGGAGTGCATGGGGGCCTTGGTTATGGCAGTAGGAATCAAGAAGGATAGGGTGTCTTAAGCTTCGCTTTAGCCTACGACATGATCATAGCTAACACCCTCTTTAGAAAGAGAGATCCCATCTAGTGACTTATAGTGGCGGTCAACGCTCTAGCCAGATTGATTTCATCCTCTCGAGAAGAAAAGCCGGGTGTACTTTCCTAGATTGTAAGGTGATACTTGGAGAGAGTGTTGTTTCTCAACATAAGCTTGTGGTGGCTGACTTTCCCTTTTAGATTCGTGTCCAGTGGGATAAGCGAGCCAAAGTCGCTAGAACGAAATGGTGGAAGCTCAAGGCAGAGGCAATTCAAGCTTTCAAGGAAAGGGTCATTAAGGAGGGCCTTTCGGAGGAAGGAGCGATGCAAGCAATATGTGGATGAAGATGGCGACTTGCGTTCGTAAGGTGGCTTTAGAGGAGTTTGGGGTGGCCAACAGAAGTAGAAGCAAAGCTAAAGATACCTGGTGGTGGAACGATGATGTCCAAAAGGCTATTACGGACAAGAAAGATTGTTTTATGCGCGTATACCTGGATAGGAGTGCGGACAACATAGAGAAGTACAAGGTGGCAAAGAAGACGACATAGAGAAGTACAAGGCCAAGGGACATTTATAAGATGGCCAAGATCGAGAGAGGAAGTCAAGGGGTATCAACCAAGTCAAATGCATACGGCGTAGATCGGCTTCTGGTGAAGAACGAGGAGAGCAAGCATAGATGGGAAGAGTACTTCCACAAGCTGTTCAATGGAGATAATGAGAGCTCTACCATTGAGTTGGACAACTCCTTTGATGATACCTGAAAGTGCATGTAGCCCCTAAGTGTGGTTTTGGTAATTGATGACAATCTCTATGGACTAATGCTTTCATGGAGATATATTTGAAGGAATATTCCATAGGTGGTACCTTAAGGATATTGGTGATGGATTCAAGGGTGATTGCCATAAAGATGAAGATATGCTCTAAGCTTTGGTATTGAATGACAATTCATATGGAGCATCAAGTGCATTGTATCCTGCACGAAGAACTGTTCCATAGTGATGCATGAAGCATATTGGGTTGATTTGGGAAGAGTTCCATCAAAAGACTCACGTAGAGATCATCATGGTATCCCTCTCTGCTTACCTCGTGCCAAGGGAAATCTCTCCAGACACATCGTCTGCATGGGCCTCCTGACCTCCGTGCACACGAGGTCGTGTTAGACGCTCTAGATGCCCCATGCGCATGGGGTCCCTGGCACCATGCCCACGGCCAGGGCCTAGGGTTTTACTCTTGGGGTCTCATGTCCAGTGAGGTTACCAGTTGGTCTTTGGATATATCTATTGAAGCCATCAAGATCGATCTCAATGCGTAACCAAATATGATCAAGCTGGAGTTCATTGGAGGATATGAAAGGTCGACATATTTGAGCATATTGGGTTGATTTGGGAAGAGTTCCATCAAAAGACTTCAGAGAAATATTTAAGGAAGAATTCAAGTTATGGTTATAAGACAAGAACATGTTGAGTTTGTGTGTTGGGTTTTGGTTGATCAAGTCTTGAAGCAAGCTAATAGAGTGAATAACTCATTGTGCCTCTGAAGAGATTGTGATGGAGCATTTAGAAGAGCAAGTGATGACCAGTATGATGGTCATGGTGAAACTTGATATGGCAATGAAGTGAAATAAAAAGTTCATTGTGGCTTTTAAAAACCGAGATGGAACATGAATAAAGTTGTTAGTTGACCGAGATGAAGCTAGAAGATTGTATACTAGATGGTCAATACACAAGCGCAACCAATGTACCGCATGGCATCTAGTGATCTAGTGGTATGGTAAGTAATTGTGAATTGCGCTTTGTGAACAATCGCATGCTATATGCTTGTTATGTCTATGCGGATTAGGTGTTTCTCATGGGCTTGCGTCAAAAGAAAGATTTCAAGTAGCCTATGTAAGGATGACATCAAGTGGTGATGGTTATTGAGAAGTGCAAGTGCAAAATGAGCGACATCAAGTGGTGATGGTCATTGAGAGGTGCAAGTGAAAGATGAGCATCTGGAGATTACATGCTTTGAAGCTTGCGGTCCACCTCGTGATAATGTACTTGTGAAGATGTGCTTAAATGAAGGCTTCCCACACTGCAATCGGGGGAAGCAATTCGAGTATCTTCACCAAGTTATTGTGGTCAAGAAAAGGATTTCAACTTGAAGCAAGCATTAACGTCCTTATTAAGCTGAAGCCGAATGCGCAAGGCAAAGGTATAACTTAGCCAGGTTTCCCTAGTTTTACCTGTCTCATGGTGCTTGGTGGGAGACCGGATTATAGGTTTGATAGCCGTACTATCAAGAGGGACTTTTGGGCGAGTAGCTTGATCACGTCATATGTAGAGGGCTCAAACCTTCACATTTTTGCATCATTCTTTATTTCTAATCTTGGGTGGTTCTCTATCTGTGGACCTTGGGCTTGTCCATAGCTTTAAAACAAGCCCAAGATCATCAAAATCAGAGTTCGTATGACAAAGTTATGCATGTTTAGGTTCCTGTTGCAGGCTGTTTCTGGGTAGGCCATGCGCACGGGGTCTCTCGTGCCCACGGGCTTGTACCATGCCCACGGGGCCCCATGGTCACGGGGTGTCCAGAGAAGGTCTGTTTGAGCCAAACAGCTAGTCTTGGGGAGTTGGCTATTTACGGGCTTGTCTTCCCCACCGGTATGGGTGCCATTCATACATGTTTTTTACCACTCTTTTGAACCACAAATCACCTCCCCCAAACCCCTATCTCCCCTCTATGTGAAGGGGGGTTTGTGGATGGCTCTTGGAGCCATTTGTTGATCTCCTCCATTGATTCCCCTCTCTCTCCTACTTTCTTGAGTTGCATCTTGTGAGACTGAGAGAGTGAGTTGAGCATCTGTTGCTTGACCTAGCTTTGCATTTGTTGCACTGGTTTGAGCTCCCCCATATGGTGTTCCAATTAAAATAGGACTACACCAAGGGTCAACTTTGAGCGCTTATCTTTTTGCTTTGGTGATGATGAGGTCACAATATACAAGGAAATATCCCATGGTGTATACTCTTTGAGGATGATGCGGTGCTAGTCGACGATAGTCTGACGGGGGTTAATATAAAGTAAAGAGCCGTAGAAACAGACTTTGGAATCGAAAGGTTTTAGGATTAGTAGAACTGAATTTGAGTACATGAGATGCCGTTTTAGGCTTAGTAGAATTAAAACTGAGTACTCCCTCCGTAAACTAATATAAGAGCGTTTAGATCACTATTATGAGATGCGGTTTCAGTACTACTAGGCATGAGGAGGAGGTTAGCTTTGATGGGCAGGTGGTACCTCAGAAGGCAACCTTTCGACATTTGGAGCCAATGTTGTAGAGGGATGGTGATATCGATGAAGATGTGAGCCATCGAATCAAAGCTGGATGGATAAAGTGGCGGCAAGCTTCTGGTGTCCTCTGTGACAAGAGGGTGCGAGAAAGGCTAAAAGGCAGGTTCTATAGGATAGCGATTCGACATGTGATGTTGTATGGCACTGAATGTTGGCCAACTAAAAGGCGACATGTCCAGCAGTTCGGTGTAGCAGAGATGCACATATTGAGATGGATATGTGGCCACATAAGAAAGGATTGGGTCTGAAATGATGATATACGTGTTAAGAGTTGGGGTAGCACCGATTGGAGATAAGCTTGTGCGACATCATTTGAGATGATTTGGACGTGAAACCTACAGCATGCTAATTATATTTCTGTATAAAATGAGCTGTGTTTTTTAATCTCTTGTTCATTCTGTGTCTTAACTGTACCATTTTTCTGAGTGCTCCCTTGCTGTCAGAGATTTGACAGAGGTCATTCCATGTGTAAAGTAAAAATAGTGCCTTCACGTTTTTCAACAGTAATGTTAGTTATAATGTTATCCCATATTGGCAATAGTTGCTGCACAATTTGAACAGTTTTCAAATATAAAGTTCATCTACTTTCTTGTTCGTAAAAAATAATTGCAGTATAGTTGGGAAACATAACAATTCATGAGAAAATCAGTGTATTTATATGTGCAGGCTTTTGCTTTCTATGTATAAGCTTGTGTCAGCAGTACAAGGCAGCAAATGTGTGGCTAGTAATGAATCTTATTCATCAAGAAACTTTCAAAATGTACAATTGCCCTCTTGATTCACTTTTCCTTGTAAGTGATGTAGGGTCTTGCCTCTTTGTTATGAGTATGACCAACCAGATATACCAAAATATACAAGAAAAGGAGCATGATGGATATCAGAAATTACTCACAATGGTCTCATTAGTTGTGAGGAAACCAGCAAAACGTGTAGGAACAAACCCAGGAGCTATACAGTTAACACGGGTATTTGGGCCCATCTCAGTAGCAAGAGCCTGGACAAGGATACATATATGGACAGAGTCAGTGGAGAAAATTCCTCTTCAGGTGTAAAACAATGTATATCCTGACAGTTTAAGGGGAAAAACATATGTGCACTTATGGGTGACTGCATACGAACTTGAAAGTCACACTTATGCACCCTACAACAAATATCAAAAAAATGATGTGCAGCAAGCGCACATGCAAAAAGAAGTGCACAAATATTATCTTATGTGCATGGGTAAAAAAAACAGAAAATTGTGCTACTTATTATTAGTCTTATTTTTTTGTATGTGCGCACTTTTTGCAAGTGCACATGTTTTACTTGCTGCACATAATTTTTCTCAGATTTTTTTAAGATGCACAACTAGGCAATTCAAGATCATGTGCACACATGCATAAGTTGTCACATGCACATAAAATCCACAATTAACAATAAAATATGGTTACGAAGTTACAACATGAATACCCAGTGATGGGAATAAACCACCTTGTAATACAACTTCAGCTGTCATGAAAGTTTACAATGTTCCGTTAGATGGCTATCTGGTACTCTAAACTGTAGACGTGCAATATCTGACCATATGTGTGAATGCAAGATTCATCATGCTAATCTATTAAACTCTATCGAGCTTGCGCATCAGTGCACATATTCGTAAACACTAAATTACAGTTAGGCGTTTGCCAGATGTGAATCACTGAATCTGATTAATTGTGCACTTGACACACTTTTTGGATTTTCGGTCTGCGGTTGGTTGGGCCAAAGAATGAGAGTCAGCTTCCTTAAGTCCAAAAGTATAGCTCAATTCATAAGCATGTCTGTAGTGTGTAAGGATTTGGTGGAAACCTAGAATCGAACTCGAAAACATTCTCAAGGTGACAAGTGACGACATCCAATCACTTATTTATAGCCACAAAATTCCAGTTCCCGGGCTTTCAAAGTGTAAATTTTATGAACTTGTTATCACAAGATAATTTTGCTTAATTTGTAGGAGCATCCCCCCACCCTTTCAGTGGTAGCTTTGCTTTCTGAAGACGAAGTGGCACCACATACAAGCAGCATGTCTCATCTGATGAGATAAATTTCATATAAAATTGTGGATTACCTATATATATGCTCTCCCCTGAAGCAAGTCCATCAATTAACTTGCCTAGGACAAATATATTCCTATATACAATATATTTATCAAGATAAGTAGTCCTTCCATTTCGCTATATCTATCCATGAAAGCAAAAGTCATCGTCAAAATGTCTGTCCATTCAGCGAACCAAGAGCAGTTCTTACAACGCTTCTACTCTCCACCCCTGCTTAAATGCTTTGAAGAGGTTAGGTCATAGGTGGTTCCGGTATGGTCTTTCAATAGGTTATTAAGAAGTCATTTCTCAGTAAGTCGATGCTTCCATGGTCTATGCAAAAACGTCTTACATTAAGTTACAGAGGGAGTATATCGAAATGAAGTGAGTATTAACCACACTACCACACAATTCTTTACAATTTTGATATGAATTAATACGCGTGCACTAGCACAACAATCACAAAGGATTAGCATATACCTTCGTGAGACCAAAAAGGGCAGTCTTTGTAACACCATACATCGTTAAAGCTGCATCAGGATTATAGCCAGCAATTGAAGAAATTAGTATCACAGATGATCCCTTCCTCAAATGTGGTGCGGCGTCCTAACATAAGGAAAATGGGAAGTGATTACTTGTGCGACAGTTATTTATAGAACATGTAAATAGGATTTAGAATGCAGCATTAATTCACCTGAAGTAGAAGAATAGAAGCTTTGACATTAATATCCCATAGCTTGTCAAGAACTGACTCTTTCATCTCTAGTATGCTATCCACAGAAGGATTTGCAGCGGCATTGGAGACAACAATATCAATATGTCCGAAATTCTGCAGTAACATAATTAATTTTTTGTCATGGACTTTTTGCAGGATCGCCCTGATGTTGATGCTAAGAGAAGACATAAATAGCAAGGGCGAGAGATGGAAATGAGACTGCTTTATTTTGATCTTCAGACCCTGTGGGGTTGTGTCACAAGCTGGTGCTGTGATTCAGGTCACTATCTGTAGATCCGTGTCACATGCTGGTAACGTGATTCAGGTCAATATCTGTGGGGATGTGTCAATTTATAAAGCCTTCTACTGTAATGGTATTGCATATCAAATGAGAGTACAAATATCCACTCCCCAATTCTTATTTCTTCTTTCTTCTTCCCCAAACTAACTCTCTTATATCCAAAATCCATGTTCTATCCACCTAAAAAATTCCCCATTCTATCTCCAGGGACATTACAACTTGTTTACTACCACAATCATTTCAATACTACCTGGCTGCAATAATCATAAGCAATGTTGGGGATATCGCTTATCGGGAACTTATCGGTCGACCTACGATAAGGGGTAAATCGGCCAGTTTATCGGCATATCGCCCGATTTATCGCCATATCGGTTGATTTATCGGCCGATTTATCTTATCGGTCAGACCACGATAAGCGATAAATCGGCCGATTTATCGGAATATCGGAAGATATCTTGAACAGTGATCATAAGTATACATGCAGATGCAGTAAAGTATTTCAGATATGAGCACAAACTATCAGCTCATAATTGTGGTAAGATACGGAAAAAAAACAGTTCAGATGCACCCAAAATGAAATGCTAACCATGAAATCTTCCTACATCATTAGACGCAGAGAAAATAAGTAGGACTAAGCAGCAACAAAAATAATGCAGCGATCGCCATAGTTGTGGATACACATGTACTGCTCTCCAAATGAGAGCTTTGGTTTCAAAAGAAAACAGTTTTATTCAGAATGGATACTGCTACAGCGCGACAGCCATATCACGCAACACCCACTGGTCCTTCCATGTTAACCACGTTTCCATCACAAACACAAACACATGGCCGCAACACGCAATCAAACGGCCAGCAGCGTGTCACACTTCAAGCCTCCAAGCTGAACATTTGCGCCCTACTGGCCCTCTTTGTTTCAACTTCAGTTGGCTTCGAATCACCTGTGGATTTGCTTCACTGAAGTACACTTGGACGTGCTTCAGGCAATTACACTGAAAATGGCCCGAATCCAGCTCCAGCTTCACTGGCAAGCTGATTCCAAATACTCCCTCCGTTCGGAATTACTTGTCATAAAAATGGATGTATCTACAACTAAAATACATCTAGATACATTCATTTCTTGGACGAGGAATTCCGAACGGAGGGAGTAGCTGTTTGTTTCAGCTTCTGATTTTTTCCTAGGAGAATCTGCTGCCTAAAGCTGAAACAAACAGGGTGGCAGAATAGCAGTTTCGCCCTCTCCTATTTTGTCTAACAGCCAACAAGAATGGTATGCAGAATTCTGGGAACAACTCACAGTCTGGTAAACCAACACCTCGCCCGGGCCGAAATTCCACTGTAGAGTGCCGATCTATTTAAAACTGCAGCTCCTAAGTAACGAATCTGACAACGTTGTAACCCGAGAGCCCCAGGCCCCAGCACTGTCGAACGGAATCTCCTCGCCCACCACCGAACTAAGAATAGATAGCCTAAATCTCACCTTGACGGCCGTGTCAACGAGGTGCTTGCGCTGCTCGGCGTTGGAGACGTGGCAGACGGCACCGACCACGGTGATCCCCTTTGCTCTGAGGCCCTCCACCGCCTCGTCCACGTTTTTCTGCAGCGCCAAGAAACCACTCGATCAGAGAAAGAAAACCACGCGGCCGACGCAATCGAGAGCCCAGGAGGGGAGCGTGGCTGGACCTGCTTGCGGGAGGAGATGACGACCGCGGCGCCCTCCCGGCCGAGGCGCTCGGCGATGGCGAGGCCGATGCCCTGCGTGGAAGCCGTCACGACGGCCACCTTCCCCTCCAGACGCCGGCACTTGACATCCATCGCGGGCCTCGCCGTGTTCCCTTTGCTACGCGCCGCTGTCTTGTCCCGATGGAAGCGTGCGTTTATGTGAGAGACGCGGCGATGGAAGCAAGGCAAGTAGAGCGGCGTGCCGGATATCTGGACACTGGAGCGTGGGCCCGGGTAACAACTAGCAAACTGTCTGTCGCCAACAATTTTCATGTGTGAGTAATGCTGACAGTGAGAAAAATAATAAAATAATACTCTCTAGGTCCCTAATTACTTGTCGCGGAAATGAATACAATGAATGTATTTAGATTTTAAAACTAAAATACATTTAGATAAATATATTTAGATACATTCATTTTCACGACAAATAATTTCTGACGGAGTAAATAGTAATCTAAGCTTGTCTTTTCGTTCCAACACATTGGTATTCAATAGTGTTTTAGGGCATCTTCAAATCGGACCTCAAACCTCTAGAAAACGTCTGGATCGAACTATTCGGATGCAATTTGTCATCCAACATTGTCCCGCATCGTTTCGTGGATCAGTCTGCTTGTCTATTCTCCCGCAAATCGAAAGCAAACTAGGAAGGCTTTGCGGGAGTCCAGACTGCCGCCACATAGGACTCCGACACCCCTGACTCACCCAAAACCCCTTCTGGACCCTGCGCTTTCATCCTTTCCTCCTTGCATTTGCTTTCTCCCTTGTTGACATCGCTGCTCTACCACCCCGGTCGACCCGTCAAACCCTTTCTGGACATCCACGGTCTCCACCACCACACCCGGTCCCCGGTCGCCATGCCACTAGTCCTCCGTCGCGCAGGTACCATCTGCCCCTACAGGGGTCACCACGCCCGACAACTGTTTGGTGAAATGTCCGTGCTAATTTTTTTTGTCCTTTCTTTGAAGCAATGGATTTGAACATGGAGTACATATATGAGCACTTGAGTCGTCTGACAAGGAGGACTATGAGGATGAAACGGCGATGATGCAGGCGGTCATTGTAGACATGGAGCGTGCGGAAGAGCATGTTCTCAATTTCAATAGATCAAATCAAGGGGCATCGGGTGTTGAATCGGAGCAGTGCACGGGGCATTTGATGTCGATGGATGACTACTTCTCCCTCGATGCCCTATTCACGGACATTTTTTGTCGGTGCTTTTGGATGCTACTAAAATACCTTCGATCGCCTATACAATGATGTCTGATCCTACAATGACTATTTCCTCTTGAAGAAGGATGCCAAAGGAATGATTGAATGATTGCATTCTCTGGTTACCAAAAGTACATGGTTGCATAGTGGATGCTTGCGTATAACATGGCCGTGAATTCGTAGGATGACTACCTTTGGATGTTTGGGAGCACATGCAGAGACGTCATGATCAAATTTGCTACTACGGTGGTCGAGATGTTTGTCTCTCGGTACTTGAGAGAACCAAATGTGACACCAAGAGGTTCTTGGCAATGTCCAAAGCACGAGGGTGCTCAGGTTTGCTTGGATCTCTTGATTGCATGCATCAGAGATGAAAGAACTATCCAAAAGCTCTACAAGGGCAATATCATGTTAACAAGTCCACCATCATTCTTGAAATAGTTGCGTCGGAGAACCTTTGAATTTGGCATGACCTTCTCACAGTGACATTAATGTGCCAGTCTCCATTGTTTGATAGGCTAACTCAAGGGCAAGCTTCTCTTTGCAACTATACTATCAATGAGCATCAGTACAACATGGGCTACTATCTTCTTGATGGTATCTATTCTCTATGGGCTACCTTCATGAAGACTAAAGGAAATATGCCCTAGAGGCAATAATAAAGTTGTTATTTATATTTTCTTATATCATGATAAATGTTTATTATTCATGCTAGAATTGTATTAACCGGAAACTTAGTACATGTGTGAATACATAAACAAACAGAGCGTCCCTAGTATGCCTCTACTTGACTAGCTCGTTAATCAAAGATGGTTAAGTTTCCTGGCCATAGACATGTGTTGTCATTTGATGAATGGGATCACATCATTAGAGAATGGTGTGATGGACAAGATGTTGGGGAACGCAGTAATTTCAAAAAAATCCTACGCACACGCAAGATCCATCTAGGTGATGCATAGAAACGAGCGGGGAGAGTGTGTCCACGTACCCTCATAGACCGAAAGCGGAAGCATTTAGTAACGCGGTTGATCTAGTCGAACTTCTTCACGATCCAACCGATCCAAGTACCGAACGCACGGCACCTCCGCGATCTGCACACTTTCAGCTCGGTGACGTCCCTCGTACTCTTGATCCAGCTGAGGCCGAGGGAGAGTTTCATCAGCACGGCGGCGTGGTGATGGTGATGATGAAGTTACCGACGCAGGGCTTCGCCTAAGCTCTACAACGATATGACCGAGGTGGAAATCTGTGGAGGGGGGTGTTGGGGAACGCAGTAATTTCAAAAAAATTCCTACGCACACGCAAGATCCATCTAGGTGATGCATAGCAACAAGAGGGGAGAGTGTTCTCTATGTACCCTCGTAGACCGAAAGCGGAAGCGTTATGACAATGCGGTTGATGTAGTCGTACGTCTTCATGGTCCGACCGATCCTAGCACCGAAGGTACGACACCTCCGCGATCTGCACACGTTCAGCTCGGTGACGTCCCATGAACTCTAGATTCAGCTGAGGTCGAGGGAGAGTTTCGTCAGCGGGACGACGTGATGACGGTGATGATGAAGCTACCTGCGCAGGGCTTCGCCTAAGCACTGCAACAATATGACCGAGGTGGAAATCTATGGAGGGGGGCACCGCACACGGCTAAACAATCAACTTGTGTGTCTATGGGGTGCCCCCTTCCCCGTATATAAAGGAGTGGAGGAGGGGAGGGCTGGCCCTCTCATGGCGCACCCAATGGGGGAGTCCTACTCCCGGTGGGAGTAGGATTCCCCCTTCCCTAGTTGGAGTAGGAGAGAAAGGAAGGGGGAGAGAGAGGGAAGGAAAGGGAGGCCGGCCCCCACCCAATTCGGATTGGGCTTGGGGGCGCGCCCACCACCTTGGTCGCCTCCTCCTCTCTCCCACTAAGGCCCAATAAGTCCCATTGACTCCTCGGGGGGTTCCGGTAACCCCCCGGTACTTCAATAAATGCCCGAATGAGTTCGGAACCCTTCCGATGTACAAACATATGAAGGAAATATGCCCTAGAGGCAATAATAAAGTTATTATTTATTTCCTTATTTCATGATAAATGTTTATCATTCATGCTAGAATTGTATTAACCGGAAACATGATACATGTGTGAATGTATAAACAAACAAGATGTCACTAGTATGCCTCTACTAGACTAGCTTGTTAATCAAAGATGGTTATGTTTCCTGACCATGAACAAAGAGTTGTTATTTGATTAACAAGGTCACATCATTAGTAGAATGATCGATTGACATGACCCATTCCATTAGCTTAGCACACGATCGTTTAGTATGTTGCTACTTGCTTTTATCCATGACTTATACATGTTCCTGTAACTATGAGATTATGCAACTCCGTTTACGGAGGAACACTTTGGGTGCTACCAAACGTCACAACGAATCGGGTGATTATAAAGGAGTACTACAGTGTCTCCAAAGGCGTATGTTGGGTTGGCGTATTTGAGATTAGGTTTTGTCACTCCGATTGTCGGAGAGGTATCTCTGGGCCCTCTCGGTAATGCACATCATCAAGCCTTGCAAGCACTACAACTAATGAGTTAGTTGTGAGATGATGTATTACGGAACGAGTAAAGAGACTTGCCGTAACGAGATTGAACTAGGTATTGGATACCGACGATCGAATCTCGCAAGTAACATACCGATGACAAAGGGAACAACGTATGTTGTTATGCGGTCCGACCGATAAAGATCTTCGTAGAATATGTAGGAACCAATATGGGCATCCAGGTCCCGCTGTTGGTTATTGTCCGAGACATGTCTCGGTCATGTCTACATTGTTCTCGAACCGTAGGGTCCGCACGCTTAAGGTTTCGATGGCGGTTATTATGAGTTTATGTATTTTGATGTACCAAGAAGTTCGAGTCCGGATGTGATCACGGACATGACGAGGAGTCTCGGAATGGTCGAGACATAAAGATTGATATATTGGAAGCCTATGTTTGGAGTTCGAATGGTTCCGGCGGCGGAATTTATGGGAAACCGGAGGTTACTGGAACCCCGGAGGTAAATGGGCCTCGGTGGGCCTCGAGGAGAAGAGGAGGGCGGCCAGAGGTGGCCGCCCTCTCCCCCCCAGTCCGAATAGGACAAGGAGGCGGCGCCCTCTCTCTTCCCCCCCCCAAACCTAATCCAACTAGGAAGGGGGAGTCCTACTCCCGTAGGAGTAGGACTCCTCCCGCCCCTAGCTAGGCCGGCCGGCCTCCCCCTCCCTCCTTTATATCTGAGGCAGGGGGCACCCTAGAACACACAAGTTTGATCTTTGGATCGTTCCTTAGCCGTGTGCGGTGCCCCCTCCACCATATTCCACCTCGGTTATACCGTTCGAAGCTTAGACGAAGCCTGCGCGGTGAAACATCAATATCGTCCTGCCACGCCGTCTTGACGGAACTCTCCTCGACACTCGGCTGGATCGAGTCGAGGGACGTCATCGAGCTGTCGTGTGTCAAGAACTCGGGCGCCGAGTAACGGCGCCGGATCGGTCGGATCGCGAGGAGAACGTCGACTACTTCCTCTACGTTGTGATCGCTTCGCTCGGGTCTCACGAGGGTGCGTGAGACAACACTCTCCCCTCTCGTTGCTATGCATCACCATGATCTTGCGTGTGCGTGGAAATTTTTGAAATTACTCGTTCCCCACGGTGGCATCCGAGCCTAGGTTTTTCTATGGTTTGATGTTTTGCACGAGTAGAACACAAGTGAGTTGTGGGCGATACAAGTCATACTACCTACCAAAGATGTCATACTTTGGTTCAGCGGTATTGTGAGATGAAGCGGCCTGGACCGACATTACGCGTGCGCTTCGCGAGACTGGTTTCACCGCCACGAGCACTCATTGCTTAAAGGTGACCGTGGGTGTCTGTCTCTCTCATTTTAGTTGAACAAAGTGTGGCTACGCCGGTCCTTGAGAAGGTTAAACGGAGTCTATTTGACGAAGTATCGTTGTGGTTTTGATGCGTGGGTGAGACTGGTTCTTGCTTAAGCCCGTAGCA
This sequence comes from Aegilops speltoides, assembly GCA_021437245.1. Taxonomy (NCBI): domain Eukaryota; kingdom Viridiplantae; phylum Streptophyta; class Magnoliopsida; order Poales; family Poaceae; genus Aegilops; species Aegilops speltoides. Next base: position 248,846,672 of record CM038145.1, read on the forward strand.
GCCACGTAAAATTTGCAACAACAAAGTAGAGGACGTCTAACTTGTTTTTGCAGGCATGTTGTGATGTGATATGGTCAAGACGTGATGCTATATTTTATTGTATGAGATGATCATGTTTTGTAACCGGTTATCGGCAACTGGCTGGAGCCATATGGTTGTCGCTTTATTGTATGCAATGCAATCACCCTGTAATGCTTTACTTTATCACTAAGCGGTAGCGATAGTCGTAGAAGCATAAATTTGGCGAGACGACAACGATGCTACGATGGAGATCAAGGTGTCGCGCCGGTGACGATGGTGATCATGGTGGTGTTGCAAGATGGGGATCGTGAAGCACAAGATGATGATGACCATATCATATCACTTATATTGATTTGCATGTGATGTTTATCCTTTTATGCATCTTATCTTGCTTTGATTGACGGTAGCATTATAAGATGATCTCTCACTAAATTATCAAGAGTGTTCTCCCGGTATGCACCGTTGCCAAAGTTCGTCGTGCCCGCACACCACGTGATGATCGGGTGTGATAAGCTCTCGTCCATCTACAACGGGTGCAAGCCAGTTTTGCACACGCAGAATACTCGGGTTATACTTGACGAGCCTAGCATATGCAGATATGGCCTCGGAACACGGAGACCGAAAGGTCGGCGTGAATCATATAGTAGATATGATCAACATAAGATGTTCACCATTGAAAACTACTCCATTTCACGTGATGATCGGTTATGGTTTAGTTGATTTGGATCATGTGATCACTTAGATGACTAGAGGATGTCTTTCTAAGTGGGAGTTCTTAAGTAATATGATTAATTGAACTTAAATTTATCATGAACTTTGTACCGATAGTATCTTGCTTGTTTATGTTTGATTGTAGATAGATGGCTCGTCTTTGTTGTTCCGTTGAATTTTAATGCGTTCCTTGAGAAAGCAAAGTTGAAAGATGATGGTAGCAATTACACGGATTGGGTCCGTAACGAGAGGATCATCCTCATTGCTTTGCCTGTAAGAGTTACGTCTGGATGCACCGCTAGGTGCCAGACTCTTGCTAATGCAACCTGCGAGATGTTATGAGCGTCTGGCGAGCAAAGTGATGACTACACTATAGTTCAATGTGCCATGCTTTACGACTTAGAACCGGGACTTCAACGACGTTTTGAGCGTCATGGAGCATATGAGATGTTCCAGAGTTGAAGTTGATATTCCAACAGAATGCCCGGATTGAGAGATATGAAGTCTCCAATAAGTTCTATAGCTGCAAGATGGAGGAGAATAGTTCATTAGTGAGCACATACACGTAATGTCCGGGTACTACAATCACTTGACACAATTGGGAGTTAATCTTCCGGATGATTGTGTCATTGATGTAATTCTTCAATCACGCCACCAAGCTACAAAGGCTTCGTGATGAACTATAATATGCAAGGGTTAGTAAAGACTATACCGAGCTCTTCGCAATGCTAAAGGCTGCGGAGGTAGAAATCAAGAAGGAGCATCAAGTGTTGATGGTCAATAAGACCACTAGTTTCAAGAAGAAAGGCAAAGGGAAGAAGAAGGAACTTCAAGAAGAACAGCAAGCAAGTTCTTTGCTCGGAGAAGAAACCCAAGTCTGGCCCTAAACCTGAAATCGAGTGTTTCTCTGCAAGCGGTAGTCACCGAAGCGGAACTGCCCCAAGTATTTGGCGGATAAGAAGGATGGCAAGGTGAACAAAGGTATATGTGATATACATGTTATTGATGTGTACCTTACTAGAGCTCGTAGTAGCACTGGTATTTGATATCTTGGTTACATTGCTAATATTTGCAACTCGAAGCAGGACTACGGATTGCGAACTCGCAAAGGACGAGGTGACGATGCGCGTGGGAAATGGTTCCAAAGTCGATGTGATCGCGGTCGGCACGCTACCTCTACATCTACCTTGGGATTAGTTTTAGACCTAAATAATTGTTATTTGGTGCTGCGTTGAGCATGAACATTATATCTGGATCTTGTTTGATGCGAGACGGTTATTCATTTAAATAAGAGAATAATGGTTGTTCTATTTATATGAGTAATATCTTTTATGGTCATGCACCCTTGAGGAGTGGTCTATTTTGATGAATCTCGATAGTAGTGATACACATATTCATAATGTTGAAGCCAAAAGATGCAGAGTTGATAATGATAGTGCAACTTATTTGTGGCAATCGCCGTTTAGGTCATATCGGTGTAAAGCGCATGAAGAAACTCCATCTTGATGGACTTTTGGAGTCACTTGATTATGAATCACTTGGCACTTATGAACCGTGCCTCATGGGCAAGATGACTAAAACACCGTTCTCGGTACTATGGAGAGAGCAACAGATTTGTTGGAAATCATACATACTGAGATGTATGTGGTCCGATGAATGTTGAGGCTCGTGGCGGATATCGTTATTTTCTCACCTTCACAGATGACTTAAGCGGATATGAGTATATCTACTTAATGAAACATAAGTCTGAAACATTTGAAAAGTTCAAAGAATTTCAGAGTGAAGTTGAAAATCATCGTAACAAGAAAATTAAGTTTCTACGATCCGATCGTGGAGGTGAATATTTGAGTTACGAGTTTGGTCTACATTTGAAACAATGCGGAATAGTTTCAGCAACTCACGCCACCCGGAACACCACAACGTAATGGTGTGTCCGAATGTCGAATCGTAGTTTACTAGATATGGTACGATCTATGATGTCTCTTCTGATTTACCGCTATCGTTTTGGGGTTATGCTCTAGAGGCGGCCGCATTCACACTGAATAGAACACCGTCGAAATCCGTTGAGACGACACCTTATGAACTATGGTTTAGCAAGAAACCAAAGTTGTCGTTTCTTAAAGTTTGGGGATGCGATGCTTATGTGAAAAAGCTTCAACCCGATAAGCTCGAACCCAAATCGAATGCGTCTTCATAGGATACCCAAAGGAGACAGTTGGGTACACCTTCTATCACAGATCCGAAGGCAAGACATTCGTTGCTAAGAATGGATCCTTTCTAGAGAAGGAGTTTCTCTCGAAAGAAGTGAGTGGGAGGAAAGTAGAACTTGATGAGGTAATTGTACCTTCTCCCTTACTTGAAAGTAGTTCGTCACAGAAACCGGTTTCTGAGACACCTACACCAAGTAATGAGGAAGTTGATGATGTTGATCATGAAACTTCAGATCAAGTTGCTCTGAGAACCTCGTAGATCAACCAGAGTAAGATCCGCACTGAGTGGTACGGTAATCCTGTTCGGAAATCATGCTACTAGATCATGATGAACCTACGAACTATGAAGAAGCGATGGTGAGCCCAGATTCATAAAATGGCTTGAGGCCATGAAATCGAGATGGGATCCATGTATGAAAACAAAGTGTGGACTTTGGTTGACTTGCCCGAGGGTAGGCAAGCAATAGAAAACAAGTGGATCTTCAAGAAGAAGACCGACGCCGACGGTAACATTATCGTCTATAAAGCTCGACTTGTCGCAAAAGGTTTTCGGCAAGTTCAAGGGATTGACTACGATGAGACCTTCTCACCCGTGGCGATGCTTAAGTCCGTCCGAATCATGTTAGCAATTGCCGCATTTTATGATTATGAAATTTGGCAAATGGATGTAAAGACGCATTCTGAATGGATTTACGGAAGAAGAGTTGTATATGATGCAACCGAAGGTTTTATCGATCCAAAGGAGCTAACAAAGTGTGCAAGCTCCAATGATCCATCTATGGACTGTGCAAGCATCTCGGAGTTGGAATAAACGCTTTGATAGTGTGATCAAAGCATTTGGGTTTGTCTGAGACTTTTGGAGAAGCTTTGTATTTACAAGAAAGTGAGTGGGAGCTCAGTAGCATTTACGATATTATATGTAGATGACATATTGCTGATCGGAAATGATATAGAATTCTGGATAGCATAAAGGGATACTTGAATAAGAGTTTTTCAATGAAAGACCTCGGTGAAGCTGCTTACATATTGGGCATTAAGATCTATAGAGATAGATCAAGGCGCTTAATTGTACTTTCACAAAGCACATACCTTGACAAAATTTTGAAGAAGTTCAAAATGGATCAAGCAAAGAAAGGGTTCTTGCACGTGTTACAAGGTGTGAAGTTGAGTAAGACTCAATGCCCCACCACTGCAGAAGATAGAGAGAAATGAAAGATGTTCCTATGCTTCACCATAGGCTCTATCATGTATGCAATCTTGTGTACTGGACTGATGTGTGCCTTGCTATAAGTTTAGCGAGGAGGTACCAAAGTAATCCAGAGTGGATCCTTTGGACAGCGGTCAAGAACATCTGAAATACGAAAAGGACTAAGGATATGTTTCTCGTATATGGAGGTGACAAAGAGCTCATCGTGGCAGTTACGTTGATGCAAGCTTTGACACCGATCCGGACGATTCTAAATCGCAGACCGGATACGTATTTACACTAAGCGGAGGAGCTGTCGGTTGGTGCGATTCTAAACAAAGCGTCGTGGCGGGATCTACATGTGAAGCGGAATACATAGCAGCTTCGAAGCAGCTAATGAAGGAGTGCGGATGAAGGAGTTCATATCCGATCTAGGTGTCATACCTAGTGCATCGGGTCCAATGAAAATCTTACGTGATAATATCGGAGCAATTGCCTTAGCGAAGGAATCCAGATTTCACAAGAGGACCAAGCACATCAAGAGACGCTTCAATTCCATCCGGACTTAGTCCGTGGGAGACATAGAGATTTGCAAGATACATACGGATCTGAATGTTGCGAACCGTTGACTAAGCCTCTTCCACGAGCAAAACATGATCAGCACCAAGACTCCATGGGTGTTAGAATCATTACTATGTAATCTAGATTATTGACTCTAGTGCAAGTGGGAGATCAAGGAAATATGCCCTAGAGGCAATAATAAAGTTATTATTTATTTCCTTATTTCATGATAAATGTTTATCATTCATGCTAGAATTGTATTAACCGGAAACATGATACATGTGTGAATGTATAAACAAACAAGATGTCACTAGTATGCCTCTACTAGACTAGCTTGTTAATCAAAGATGGTTATGTTTCCGACCATGAACAAAGAGTTGTTATTTGATTAACAAGGTCACATCATTAGTAGAATGATCGATTGACATGACCCATTCCATTAGCTTAGCACACGATCGTTTAGTATGTTGCTACCGCTTTTATCCATGACTTATACATGTTCCTGTAACTATGAGATTATGCAACTCCGTTTACGGAGGAACACTTTGGTGCTACCAAACGTCACAACGAATCGGGTGATTATAAAGGAGTACTACAGTGTCTCCAAAGGCGATGTTGGGTTGGCGTATTTCGAGATTAGGTTTTGTCACTCCGATTGTCGGAGAGGTATCTCTGGCCCTCTCGGTAATGCACATCATCAAGCCTTGCAAGCACTACAACTAATGAGTTAGTTGTGAGATGATGTATTACGGAACGAGTAAAGAGACTTGCGTGTAACGAGATTGAACTAGGTATTGGATACCGACGATCGAATCTCGGGCAAGTAACATACCGATGACAAAGGGAACAACGTATGTTGTTATGCGGTCTGACCGATAAAGATCTTCGTAGAATATGTAGGAACCAATATGGGCATCCAGGTCCCGCTGTTGGTTATTGTCCGGAGACATGTCTCGGTCATGTCTACATTGTTCTCGAACCGTAGGGTCCGCACGCTTAAGGTTTCGATGACAGTTATTATGAGTTTATGTATTTTGATGTACCGAAGAAGTTCGGAGTCCCGGATGTGATCACGGACATGACGAGGAGTCTCGGAATGGTCGAGACATAAGGATTGATATATTGGAAGCCTATGTTTGGAGTTCGAATGGTTCCAAGCAAAACGGAATTTACGAAAACCGGAGGTTACTGGAACCCCGGGAGGTAAATGGGCCTCGGTGGGCCTCGAGGGAGAAGAGGAGGGGCGGCCAGAGGTGGCGGCAGCCCTCTCCCCCAGTCCGAATAGGACAGGAGGGGGCGCCTCTCCTCTTCCCCTCCCCCAAACCTAATCCAACTAGGAAGGGGGAGTCCTACTCCGGTGAGGAGTAGGACTCCTCCTCCCGCCCTAGCTAGGCCGGCCGCCTCCCCCTCCCTCCTTTATATACGGGCAGGGGGCACCCTAGAACACACAAGTTTGATCTTTGGATCGTTCCTTAGCCGTGTCGGTGCCCCTCCACCATATTCCACCTCGGTTATACCGCTGCTTAGACGAAGCCCTGCGCGGTGAAACATCAAGATCGTCACCACGCCGTCGTCTTGACGAACTCTCCTCGACACTCGGCTGGATCGAGTACGAGGGACGTCATCGAGCTGTACGTGTGTCAAGAACTCGGGGCGCCGGAGTAACGGCGCCGGGATCGGTCGGATCGCGAGGAGAACGTCGACTACTTCCTCTACGTTGTGATCGCTTCGCCGGGTCTCACGAGGGTACGTAGACAACACTCTCCCCTCTCGTTGCTATGCATCACCATGATCTTGCGTGTGCGTAGGAAATTTTTTGAAATTACTACGTTCCCCGACAACATAGCCTTCCAATATATCGATCTTTATGTCTCAACCATTTCGAGACTCCTCGTCATGTCCGTGATCATATCCGGGACTCCGAACTACCTTCGGAACATCAAAAGACATAAACCCATAATATCGATCGTCACCGTACGTTAAGCGTGCGGACCTTACGGGTTCGAGAACTATGCAGACATGATCGAGACTCATCTCCGGTCAATAACCAATATCGGAACCTGGATGTTCATATTTGTTCCTACATGTTCTACGAAGATCTTTATCGGTCAACCCGCATAACAACATATGTTGTTCCCTTTGTCATCGGTATGTTACTTTCCTGAGATTCGATCGTCGGTATCTCAATGCCTAGTTCAATATCGTTACCGGCAAGTCTCTTTACTCGTTCCGTAATGCATAATCCCGCAACTAACTCATTAGTCACGTTGCTTGCAAGGCTTATAGTGATGTGCATTACCGAGAGGGCCCAGAGATACCTCTCCGACAATCGTAGTGACAAATCCTAATCTCGATCTATGCCAACTCAACAAACACCATCGGAGACACTTGTAGAGCATCTTTATAGTCACCCAGTTACGTTGTGACGTTTGATAGCACACTAAGTGTTCCTCCGGGATTCGGGAGTTGCATAATCTCATAGTCATAGGAACATGTATAAGTTATGAAGAAAGCAATAGCAATAAACTAAATGATCATAGTGCTAAGGTAACGGATGGGTCAAGTCAATCACATCATTCTTAATGATGTGATCCCGTTCATCAAATGACAACTCTTTGTCTATGGCTAGAAAACTTAACCATCTTTGATTAACGAGCTAGTCAAGTAGAGGCATACTAGTGACACTTTGTTTGTCTATGTATTCACACATGTACTAAGTTTCCGGATAATACAATTCTAGCATGAATAATAAACATTTATCATGATATAAGGAAATATAAATAACAACTTTATTATTGCCTCTAGGGCATATTTCCTTCAGTCTCCCACTTGCACTAGAGTCAATAATCTAGATTACATTGTAATGATTCTAACACCCATGGAGTCTTGGTGTTGATCCTGTTTTGCTCGTGAGAGAGGCTTAGTTAACAGGTCTGCAACATTCAGATCCATATGTATCTTGCAAACTCTATGTCTCCCTCCTTGACTTGGTCGCGGATGGAATTGAAGCATCTCTTGATGTGCTTGGTTCTCTTGTGAAATCTGAATTCCTTTGCCAAGGCAATTGCACCAGTATTGTCACAAAATATTTTCATTGGACCTGATGCACTAGGTATGACACCTAGATCGGATATGAACTCCTTCATCCAGACTCCTTCATTTGCTGCTTCTGAAGCAACTATGTACTCCACTTCACACGTAGATCCCGCCACGACGCTTCGCTTGGAACTGCACCAACTGACAACTCCACCATTCAATAAAAATATGTATCCGGTTTGTGACTTAGAGTCATCAGGATCAGTGTCAAAGCTTGCATCGACGTAACTGTTCACGACGAGCTCTTTGTCCTGTAGCAAGAGCAAGAAAAATTGAGTGTTTCTTATCACAACCGTTCTTTGTGGCAGAAGTTTTTACTGGTTCTCCAGGAAAGTATGTTGCTCTTGCGGAAACCTATGATAATGAAAAAGATTTCTACATATCCGACCAAATCGATCAAGAATATCCCAATCTTATAAATCTGTCCAAATGGGTTTACTTATAGGATGCCCCGATCCAGTACAAAATTGAGCTTTTGATAAGAAGAAATTATACCTCTTTTTATAAGATTTAATGAAAATTGATAAATCATTTAATATAATTGCTATGCTTAGTATGTGACTCGTTATCTTTTTCTTTTTTCTTTTTTAAGAAAAAAACTTAGTAATTCTTTCTAAAAAGTAAAAAAAAAGTACCCGCGGAAATGTTCCAATTCCAAATAAAATAATTTTATTTAAAATAATTAAAGTAAAGGGTTTATTTTACCCTGAAACCTTCATCAAAGCGGATAGCATTATGGAATTGATTTACCTCCATAAACGAGAAACATATCCTTAGTCCTTTTTAGGTATTTTAGGATGTTCTTGACCACTGTCCAGTGATCCACTCTAGGATTACTTTGGTACCTCCCGGCTGAACTAATAACAAGGCACACATCAGGTCTGGTACACAGCATTGCAACATGATAGAACCTATGGCTGAAGCATAGGGAATGACTTTCATTTTCTCTCTATCTTCTGCAGTGGTCGGGCATTGAGTCTGACTCAACTTCACACCTTGTAACACAGGCAAGAACCCTTTCTTTGCTTGATCCATTTTGAACTTCTTCAAAACTTTATCAAGGTATGTTCTTTGTGAAAGTCCAATTAAGCATCTTGATCTATCTCAATAGATCTTGATGCCCAATATATAAGCAGCTTCATCGAGGTCTTCCATTGAAAAATTCTTATTCAAGTATCCTTTTATGCTATTCAGAAATTTAGTATCATTTCCGATCAACAATATGTCATCCATATATAATATCATAAATGCTACAGAGCTCCCACTCACTTTCTTGCAAATACAGGCTTCTCCAAAAGTCTATATAAAACCATATGCTTTGATCACACTATCAAAGCGTATATTCCTACTCCGAGAGGCTTGCACCAGTCCATAAATGGATCACTGGAGCTTGCACACTTTGTTAGCACCTTTTGGATCGACAAAACCTTCTGGTTGCATCATATACAACTCTTCTTTAAGATATCCATTAAGGAATGCAGTTTTGATATCCATTTGCCAAATTTCATAATCATAAAATGCGACAATTGCTAACATGATTCGGACGGACTTAAGCATCACTACGGGTGAGAAGGTCTCATCGTAGTCAACTCCTTGAACTTGTCGAAAACCTTTCGCAACAAGTCGAGCTTTGTAGACAGTAATATTACCGCCAGCGTCAGTCTTCTTCTTGAAGATCCATTTATTCTCTATGGCTTGCCGATCATCGGGCAAGTCAACCAAAGTCCACACTTTGTTCTAATACATGGATCCCATCTCAGATTTCATGGCCTCAAGCCATTTTGCGGAATCTGGGCTCATCATCGCTTCCTCATAGTTAGTAGGTTCGTCATGGTCAAGTAACATGACTTCCAGAACAGGATTACCGTACCACTCTGGTGCGGATCTTACTCTGGTTGACCTACGAGGTTAGGTAGTAACTTGATCAGAAGTTTCATGATCATCATCATTAGCTTCCTCACTTACTGTTGTAGGAATCTCTAGAACTAATTTCTGTGATGAACTACTTTCCAATAAGGGAGTAGGTACAATTACCCTGTCAAGTTCTATTTTCCTCCCACTCAGTTCTTTCGAGAGAAACTCCTTATCTAGAAAGGATCCATTCTTAGTAACGAATATATTGCCTTTGGATCTGTGATAGAAGGTGTACCCAACAGTCTCCTTTGGGTATCCTATGAAGACACATTTCTCCGATTTGGGTTCGAGCTTATCAGGTTGAAGCTTTTTCACATAAGCATTGCAACCCCAAACTTTAAGAAACTACGACTTGGGTTTCTTGCCAAACCACAGTTCATATGGTGTCATCTCAACGGATTTAGATGGTGCCCTATTTAACGTGAATGCAGCCGTCTCTAATGCATAACCCCAAAATGATAGCGGTAAATCAGTGAGAGACATCATAGATCACACCATATCTAATAAAGTACGATTACACTATTCGGACACACCATTACGCTGTGGTGTTCCGGGTGGCGTGAGTTGCGAGACTATTCTGCATTGTTTCAAATGAAGACCAAACTCATACTCAAATATTCTCCTCCACGATCAGATCGTAGAAACTTTATTTTCTTGTTACGATGATTTTCCACTTCACTCTGAAATTCTTTGAACTTTTCAATGTTTCAGACTTATGTTTCATCAAGTAGATTTACCCATATCTGCTCAAATCATCTGTGCAGAAAATAACGATACCCGACGTGAGCATCAACACTCATCGGACCGCATATGTCAGTATGTATTATTTCCAACAAGTCTGTTGCTCGCTCCATTGTTCCGGAGAACGGAGTCTTAGTCATCTTGCCCATGAGGCATGGTTCGCAAGCATCAAGTGATTCATAATCAAGTGATTCCAAAAGCCCATCAGAATGGGGTTTCATCATGTGCTTTACACCAATATGACCTAAACGGCAGTGCCACAAATAAGTTGCACTATCATTATTAAACTTATATCTTTTGGCTTCAATACTATGAACATGTGTATCACTACTATCAAGATTTAGTAAAAATAGACCACTCATCATGGGTGCATGACCATAAAAGATATTATTCATATAAATAGAACAACCATTATTCTCTGATTTAAATGAATAACTGTCTCGCATCAAACAAGATCCAGATATAGTGTTCATGCTTAACGCTGGCACCAAATAATAATTATTCAGGTTTAAACTAATCCCGAAGGTAGATGCAGAGGTAGCGTGCCGACGGCGATCACATCGACTTTGGAACCATTTCCCACGCGCATCGTCACCTCATCCTTAGCAATCTGCGCTTAATCTGTAGCCCCTGTTTCGAGTTGCAAATATTAGCAACAGAACCAATATCAAATACCCAGGCGCTACTATGAGCATTAGTAAGGTACACATCAATAACATGTATATCACATATACCTTTCACTTTGCCAAATACTTGGGGCGGTTCCGCTTCCAGTGACCAGTCCCTTTGCAGTAGAAGCACTCAGTCTTAGGCTTAGGTCCAGACTTGGGCTTCTTCACTTGAGCAGCAACTTGCTTGCCGTTCTTCTTGAAGTTCCCCTTATTCCCTTTATCATTTTTCTTGAAACTAGTGGTATTGTTGACCATCAACACTTGACGCTCCTTCTTGATTTCTACCTCCGCAGCTTTCAGCATTGTGAAGAGCTCAGGAATCGTCTTATCCATCCCTTGCATATTATAGTTCATCACGAAGCTCTTGTAGCTTGGTGGCAGTGATTGAAGAACTCTGTCAATGACACTATCAACTGGGAGATTAACTCCCAGCTGAGTCAAGTGATTGTGGTACCCAGACATTCTGAGTATATGCTCACTGATAGAACTATTCTCCTCCATTTTGCAGTTGTAGAACTTATTGGAGACTTCATATCTCTCAATCCGGGCATTTGCTTGAAATTTTAACTTCAACTCCTAAAACATCTCATATGCTCCATGATGTTCAAAACGTCGTTGAAGTCCCGGTTCTAAGCCGTAAAGCATGGCACACTGAACTATCGAGTAGTCATCTGCTTTGCTCTGCCAGGCGTTCACAACGTCCGGTGTCGCTCCTGCAGCGGGTCTTGCACCTAGTGGTGCTTCCAGGACATAATTCTACTGTGCAGCAATGAGGATAATTCTCAAGTTACGGACCCAGTCCGTGTAATTTCTACCATCATCTTTCAACTTAGCTTTCTCTAGGAACGCACTAATATTCAACGGGATAACAGCATGGGCCATTTGTCTACAACAACATAGACATGCAAAATACTATCAGGTACTAAGTTCATGATAAATTAAAGTTCAATTAATCATATTACTTAAGAACTCCCACTTAGATAGACATCCCTCTAATCATCTAAGTGATCACGTGATCCATATCCTCTAAACCATGTCCGATCATCACGTGAGATGGAGTAGTTTTCAATGGAGAACATCACTATGTTGATCATATCTACTATATGATTCACGCTCGACCTTTCGGTCTCAGCGTTCCAAGGCCATATTTGCATATGCTAGGCTCGTCAAGTTTAACCCGAGTATTCTGCATGTGCAAAACTGGCTTGCACCCGTTGTATGTTAACGTAGAGCTTATTACACCCGATCATCACATGGTGTTTCGGCACGACGAATTGTAACAATGGTGCATACTCAGGGAGAACACTTATACCTTGAAATTTAGTGAGAGATCATCTTATAATGCTACCGCCATACTAAGCAAAATAAGATGCATTAAGGATAAACATCACATGCAATCAATATAAGTGATATCATATGGCAATCATCATCTTGTGCCTTTGATCTCCATCTCCAAAGCACCGTCATGATCACCATCATCACCGGCTTGACACCTTGATCTCCATCGAAGTATCGTTGTCGTCTCGCCAACTATTGCTTCTACGACTATCGCTATCGCTTAGTGATAAAGTAAAGCAATTACATGGCGATTGTATTTCATACAATAATGCGACAACCATATGACTCCTGCCGGTTGTCGATAACTGTGTTACAAAACATGATCATCTCATACAACAATTTATATAATCACGTCTTGACCATATCACATCACAACATGCCCTACAAAAACAAGTTAGACGTCCTCTACTTTGTTGTTGCAAGTTTTACGTGGCTGCTACGGGCTTAGCAAGAACCGTTCTTACCTACGCATTAAAACAACAATGATTTTTCGTCAAGTTTGCTGTTTTAACCTTCAATAAGGACCGGGCGTAGTCACACTCGATTCAACTAAAGTTGGAGAAATAGACACCCACGAGCCACCTGTGTGCGAAGCACATCGTTAGAACCAGTCTCGCGTAAGCATACGCGTAATGTCTGTCTGAGCCGCTTCATCCAACAATATCGCTGAATCAAAGTATGACATGCTGGTAAGCAGTATGACTATTATCGCCCACAACTCTTTCTGTTCTACTCGTGCATATAACATCTACGCATAGACCTGGCTCGGACGCCACTGCTGGGGAACACAGTAATTTCAAAAAAAATCCTACGCACACACAAGATCCATCTAGGTGATGCATAGTGACGAGAGGGGAGAGTGTTGTCTATGTACCCTCGTAGACCGAAAGCGGAAGCGTTATGACAATGCGGTTGATGTAGTCGTACGTCTTCACGGTCCGAACGATCCTAGCACCGAAGGTACGACATCTCCGTGATATGCACACGTTCAGCTCAGTGACGTCCCATGAACTCTAGATCCAGCTGAGGTCGAGGGAGAGTTTTGCCAGCACGACGGCGTGATGACAGCGATGATGAAGCTACCGGCACAGGGCTTCGCCGAAGCACTGCAACGATATGGCTGAGGTGGAAATCTGTGGAGGGGGGAACCGCACACGACTAAACAATCAACTTGTGTGTCTATGGGGTGTCCCCCTCTCCCGTATATAAAGGAGTGGAGGAGGGGGAGGGTCGGCCCTCTCATGGCGCGCCCAAGGGGAGAGTCCTACTCCTGGTGGGAGTAGGATTTCCCCTTCCCTAGTTGGAGTAGGAGAGAAAGGAAGGGGAGAGAGAGGGAAGGAAAGGGGGGCACCCAATTCGGATTGGGCTTGGGGGGCGCGCCCTCCACCTTGGCCGCCTCCGCCTCTCTCCCACTAAGGCCCAATAAGGCCCATTGACTCCCCGGGGTGTTCCGGTAACTCCATGGTACTCCGATATATGCCCGAACTCATTCAGAACCCTTCCGATGTCCAAACATAGCCTTCCAATATATCGATCTTTATGTCTCAACCATTTTGAGACTCCTCGTCATGTCCGCAATCATATCTGGAACTCCGAATACCTTAGGTACATCAAAACACATAAACTCATAATATCGATCGTTAAGCGTGTGGACCCTACGGGTTCGAAAACTATGTAGACATGACCGAGACTCATCTCCAGTCAATAACCAATAGCGGAACCTGGATGCTCATATTGGTTCCTACATATTCTACGAAGATCTTTATCGGTCAAACCGCATAACAACATACGTTGTTCCCTTTGTCATCGGTATGTTACTTGCCCGAGATTCGATCGTCGGTATCTCAATACCTAGTTCAATCTCATTACCGGCAAGTCTCTTTACTCGTTCCGTAATGCATCATCCCGCAACTAGCTCATTAGTCACATTGCTTGCAAGGCTTATAGTGATGTGCATTACCGAGAGGGCCTAGAGATACCTCTCCGATAATCGGAGTGACAAATCCTAATCTTGATCTATGCCAACTCAACAAACACCATTGGAGACACCTGTAGAGCATCTTTATAGTCACCCAGTTACGTTGTGACGTTTGACAGCACACTAAGTGTTCCTCCGGTATCCAGGAGTTGCATAATCTCATAGTCATAGGAACATGTATAAGTTATGAATAAAGCAATAGCAATAAACTAAATGATCATAGTGCTAAGCTAATGGATGGGTCAAGTCGATCACATCATTCTCTAATGATGTGATCTGTTCATCAAATGACAACTCTTTGTCCATGGCTAGGAAACTTAACCATCTTTGATTAACGAGGTAGTCAAGTAGAGGCATACTTGTGACACTCTGTTTGTCTATGTATTCACACATGTACTATGTTTCCGTTAATACAATTCTAGCATGAATAATAAACATTTATCATGATATAAGGAAATATAAATAAGATCTTTATTATTGCCTCTAGGGAAATATATTCCTTCAGGGGGCACCGCACTTGGCTAAGATAACTGTCAACTTGTGTGTCTATGGGGTGCCCCCTCCCCCGTATATAAAGGAGTGGAGGATGGGAGGGTTGAACCTCTCTATGGCGCACCCAAGGGGGATTCCTACTCCTAGTAGGAGTAGGCACTAAAAAAAAGACACATCCGTGACATTTTGGGCAGAACGATTTTTTTTCTGTCATACTTATGACACTTCTATGACGATAACTGTGACAAAACCCGGTATAATCATAGATGTGGTGGGCTCCTACTTCTATGACAAAAAATCATGACAAAAAATGGGCTTTTCGTCCTGGGCGGGCCGGAGACGCAGCTTCATGACATTCTTTGGGCCGTCCATGATGGAAAAAACCGTGGTGGAAGCGAGGGCGAGGAAATTTCGGGGAGTTTCCGGTTACGGTGGGTGGTCGGGGGCCGAGCGATGCACGTTTCTATCGTACACGTACGCATGTGTGTGCGAGGCATTGGCTCTAATTGAACCCGAGTGAGGCGTTGGGCTCTAACTGAACCCGAGCGATTGCACTGCAGGCTACGTGTTACTGAACCCGAGCGATCGATCGATGGTTGTTAACTGCACCCGATCGAAGCGGTTCTTCGCTCTCGCCGCTAATCAAGCCGATCGATGATGCCTCTAGATGAACAAAGGCGTTGCGGGGGTGGATGAATAGTGAGCGGTGGGGGTGGATGAACAAGACCCTGTGGTGTTGCCTCTGGATGAACAGGACCCCGATCGATCGAGCCGGTTGGGGCTGGATGAACAGGACCCCGTGGAGGGCTGGATGAACAGGACGACCCAGTGGAGGGCTGGATGAACAGTAGACGATGGAGGGGTGCCCGTGGAGGGGTGGTTGAACAGTAGCCGGTGGAGTAGCGCGCGGTTGTGGTTGGATGAACAGGAGCCCGTGGAGGCTGGAGGAGGTCGATGGTAGCCCCTGGAGGCTGGAGGAGGTCGACGGTGGAGATGAACAGTATCCTGTGGAGTCCCGTTTTGCGGTACGCCACAACCCTCCCGATGAACAGACCCCGCTTGACCGTGGCGCCCAACACAAGTCCGCTTCGTCCGTTTTGCGGTACGCCACACCCCTCCCGATCAACAGGACCCCCGTTTCGATCGTAGGAGGTCCGTTTCCTCCGTTTTGCGGTATGCCAGACCCCTCCCGATGAACAGGATCCCATTTCGAACGTGGTCGATCAAACACAAGGTCGTTTCCTCCGTTCTGCGGTACACCAAGCCTCGTTTCCATCACCTGTTCCGTCCAAGCCGGTTGGCTCCCACGCGTTCCGTTGCCTCCCGATGAACACGACGCATTCCGTTGCCTCCCGATGAACACGACGCATTCCGTTGCCTCCCCATTAACACGACGATGATGCAGTTTCTCCGTTCTGACCCAACCATGTACACGAGCCCTGTCCATACGTATGCGCGAGTAGGCGTTCGAGACCCCGCCCGTATGTACGTACATGGACGTATTTTCTTTCTTGCACCCTGGCCGTTGTACGTACGTGTACATGCTACATGCGCGCCTCTACTACGACACGTGCGCGCCTCTACTACGGCATGTGCGCTCCTCTACATCCACCAGTATGTACGTACACGTTCGCGACCAGAATGACAATGCTATGTACGCTTCGACTAGGTGGGTCCTGACTGTCAGGCACTTCCTTGCGTGCGAAGATGTAGCTGGTGGGTCCCAGCAGTCAGGGGGGCAAATCGTTTTTTTGCCCGGACGCACTTCCTTGCATGCGAAGGTGTAACTGGTGGGTCCTAGCAGTCAGGGGGAAACGTTTTTTTTTCACGAAATACGGTGGCCCGTCCGGTGGGTCCCTACTGTCAGGTGGAGGAATAATTATTTTGCGCGTAATAAGGAGGCACTTCCTTGCGGCCGCCGTGGACCCAGCTGTCAGCCTCTCCACATACAGTACTCTTCTGATGGAAGTCGTTCTTTGACCACGTTAACCACGCCGCGCGGAGAGCACCATGGCGGTGGACGACGGCGAGGCCTAGGAAGGGGACGATGCGGAGCCGAGGAAGACGCGGTAGTGGAAGCCCGCGTGGAGAGGAGTACGAGGCTTCACTGGTTCGGCTGCGGTGTGAGGCTGTCATCGCCGCAGGGCCTGGCCAGCGGTGGGAATAGTAGGGGGCGGTGAGGCCTCTGCGGCAGTACAGCCGGCCACGGGAGGCAGGAGCATGCGGCACGACCGACGCTGCTTTGGGAGGCTGGAGCAAGAAGACTAGAGGTTGAAGAAGCACTACGGCCGTTGGATGGACATCGTACGGTCACTGGAGCTAGAATCGTTCATATTGACTAAGTTGACAAAGCCCTCCGTTCCTGTCAACTTAGTAGGCCCACAAGTCATCCTCCCACCAAGGTGGGTCCCAGCTAGCCGGGGAGTATTCATTTTTTGTGCGTAATAAGGAGGCACTTCTCGTGGGTCCGAGCTGACAGCGGGGGGAACGTTTTTTTTCATGAAATACGGTGGCCCGTCCGGTGGGTCCTAGCAGTCAGGGGGAAACGTTTTTTTCACAAAGTACTGGTGGCCCGTTAGGTGGGTCCCTGCTGTCAGGTGGAGGAATAATTATTTTCCGCGTAATAAGGAGGCACTTCCTTGCGGCTGCCGTGGACCCAGCTGTCAGCCTCTCCACGTACAGTACTCTTCTGATGGAAGTCGGTCGTTGACCACATTGACCATGCCGCGCCGAGAGCACCACGGCGGTGGACGACGGTGAAGCGTAGAAGTGGACGACGCAGAGCCGGGGAAGACGCGACAATGGATGCCCACGCAGAGAGGAGTACGAGGGTTCACTGGTTCGGCTGTGGTGTGAGGCTGCCATTGCCGCAGAATAATAGGGGGTGTGGGTGAGTGGAGGGATGGCCTGGCCAGTGGTGGGAGTAGTATGGGGTGGTGAGGCCTCCACGGTAGCACAACCGGCCACGGGAGGCAGGAGTAGTCGGCACAAGCGGCGCTGCTTTGGGCGGCTGGAGCAAGAAGACCAGAGGTTGAAGAAGCACTATGGCCGTTGGATGGACATCATACGGTTACTAGAGTATTGACTAAGTTGACAAAGCCCTCCGTCCCCGTCAACTTAGTAGGCCCACAAGCCAGCCCAACAATATGGTGGGTCCCAGCTAGCAGGGGGTATTCATTTTTTGGGCGTAATAAGGAGGCACTTCCTTGCGTGCGAAGATATAGCTGGTGGGTCCGACCTTCAAATGAGGAGGGGGTTTTCACGAAATACTGAGGCCCTTCCTGTGGTTCCTAGTGTCGTGGAGGAATCATTATTTTGCGCGTAATAAGGAGGCATTTCCTTGCGTGCGGCCGTGGACCCACCGTCGGCCTCTCCACGTATAGTCCACTTCGATGGATGTTGTTCATTGACCACGTTGACCAGGCCGCGCCGAGAGCACCGTATGGTGGACGGCGACGAGGCCTAGGAAGGAACGACACGGATCCGTGGAATACTCGGCGCTTGTTTCCCACGTGGAGGAGTACGAGGGTTTATCGGTTCGCCCGCCATCCCCGAAGAATAACAGCAGGTGTGGGTGAGTAGAGGGATGGCTAGGCCAGCGATGGGAGTATGGTGGGGCCGTGAGGCTCTTGCGACAAAGATAGCCGGCAAGGAGGAGGGAGCAGCGATCCGCGGCGCTTGTTTGAGCGATCGAGCATGAAAAGCAGAGATTGAAGAAGACGACACCGTTGGATGGACATCCAACGATCCTGCTCTCGTGTGTTGACTAAGTTGACAGGGCGTTGCGTGTGTGTCAACCTTTTTTTTATGAAAGCATACATGTCAACCTGTAGTAGGTGCACAAGTCAGCCTCAAATATGTGGAAAACAGCATACAACCCATCTGCCATTATTTCTAATAATGTACAACCCATTTGCTAATTCTTAAGAATTTTTTTGTAGCCCATCTTCTTTTTGTTAGCATTACACCCCATATTGTGGCCACGGTTAAAAAGTATATGAGATTTTGCATATTTCAAAAGGTCAACTATTTTAATCCGTAAATATGGATTCACATTCAAACTATTTTGAAAAATAATTTATATAAATATAAAATCCAAATAATTGTCCACGCATAAAAATCAATGGAATTTAAAATCTTGTAATGAAAAAATTGAAACTAATTCCCGGTTTGATGTGTTTTAAAAATGTACAGCCCATTTCTGGGCAAACCGAATGAAACTCTCCTCGTCTTGAAAGATTTGTAGCCTAGCAGGGCCGATAAAGCAAGTAGGCCTTGTTTGGGCATTTCTTAAAAAAAATAGAACTGGGCTAGCCATTTTCAGCAAGAAAAAAACACAACTAGGCTCATGATGTGGTAAACATAAATAAAACCACGCTAGACGGGCCACACCCCCCGACAGCCCGTTGTTACGCTGATCCGTCGCTAAAACTAGTATAAATAACAACCGCTTGTTCTCGAAAAAAAAGCTGCGCGACTTCTTTGGGTTCGTGGTGTCAGCCGCTCGTAGTGTAATTCTCTCGTTTATTGACTACGTTGACAATGGCGTGAGCCCCAAATGTCCAACCATTAGGAGGAACCATATTTTTGGGCTTGTAATATACAGACACTTGCTTGCGTACTGCCATGACGCTGGTGGGTCCCTACTGTCATCCTCTCCACGTACAGTCATCTCCTTGTTCCTCTCGGTTGTTGACGACGTTGACAACGCAAGAGGGCGGCGCACCGCGCACGGCGAGCGAACCAAGGCCGCAAGGCGGAGGACGACAGCGAGGCCTCGGATGGAACAAACAGGAGCCGTGGAAGATGCGCCGGTCCAGTCGTAGGCGGAGGGGAGTACGAGGGTTGACTGGTTCGGGCACGAGTGTGTGTTGGGGCTGACGTCGCCAGAGAATAACAGAACGTGTGGGGGAATAGAGGGAGGGACCGGCCAACGTTGGAGGGTACGTACGGTAGGGCGGCGGAGGCGCAGCTAGCCATGGGAGGCGGGAGCAGGCGGAGCCGACGGGGTGGTTTGGTTTGGGCGGCTGGAGGAAGAAGAAGACAAGAGATAGAAGATACACAACAGATGTTGGATGTCAATCCAACGGCTGGTAGGTAGAATCGTTTGTTGACTGGCTAGTAAGTCGACACCACCTTGGATAGGCTATTTCCTCGCGGGTCCCAAATGTCAGAATCCAAATCTGTCATGGTCATGCAGCCTTTCCTATGAAAATTTACAGCCCATTTGATGTGCTAGTTCAAATAAGTTTGTGGGTGCTTTGGTGGGGCTAATCACTTGGCTTCAGAATGCACAAAGGAGCTCAACCAGCCAAGAGAGTGATGTTATTTCCTTGGTTGGGATTTGTTACAATATTTCACTCTAAATTAAACGAATGGCAAGCCATTTGCCTTGTTTCAAATAAAATATGACAATCACAAATGAGTTGAAAAGGGCAGAACATCTAACTCCACTTACAAACTGCATAAAAGCACGAGGGTTAATTGTTCATCGTTTACAAAAACCAGCTTGAAAAGGGCAACAACATCTAACTCCAAAGACTATTTTCGGCATCCACAACCAAATGGATCGGTCAGTCCATAGAATGAACATCCTGGGTCGTAAATTTTACTAGATTATGACCACAATATGTTGTAAATAGAAGCCCGACACGTTCAGAAGCTCTTTTGTCCACCTGAAACTCCTTTTTTTGCTCTTCTACATACCCATCCATCAAAACCATGCTGCTGATAAACTTAAGCCTGATGGACAATAGTAACCTCACATTCAGCAGGAAGAATGTGACAAATCTAGTGTTTGCACGGTTGGCTACATATCGTTCTAGCGTTACTGTCTTCAATCGAATCTCATGAGAAGTGAGAAAATCCCGATGCTTACGAATCCACCGATTGGTTATAACTTTCTTACCCCGTCCTGTTGCCTAAATAGACATGAAGATTGAAAATAGTTAAGGCCTAAAAAAGAGTGTCGAAAGAGCAACAACTGAACGGTTAATTCTAGTACACTATATGCGGGCTTCCAATGTGCGTGAAATTATCACCTTTATGTACAACTTCTCCAGACATGGAAAGCATTGCAGCAAGCCAACAATCTTGTTCAGATCAAAACTATTCATTTGGATATATAAGATCTTGACAGAATCCAGCACCATCGATAGGCCATCCATGGAGAAACTCTTCATTGAGCGTAGAACATAATATTAGTACAAAATGTGTACTCCAAGATGATATATAACTTATGCGCAGAAATTTAAAATGCAGCTTATGGTTACAAGTGTAGATGATAAATATAAAGTACCTGAAGAACTGTGGAGCCAAACACCATATTGAAATGAGCACAGAGATCATGTATTACACCCAAGGTCTCCACTTTAGGCGCAGAAAGGACGGTTATTTGCAACGGTGAATAACTAGAATCAAGGATCAACCTTTGAAGTGAAGGGGCATCTTGGATGATGAGCTGCCTTCCGTCAAAAGAAATTCCAATTCTTACAAGGTTAGGCGACTTTATTTCGAGACAACCGATTCTAACTATGAAAACAAGCACCAAGCACTCCAGGGCAGGGCAACTGGAGTGGATGATGTTGTGCAATGAGGCCTCCGATATATGAACCCGCGCAAGTGAAAGTTTCTTGAGAAATGGGAGTCGAAGGTTTAGTACCAGATTGTCTGGTAGGTAGCATAGCACAAAGGTGGCGGTGTGGAGAGAGGAAGAAAACCGCGAGATGGACATCGGTGCTGAGGGCACAAGTTCATGGCGTTCGGTATGTGGTATGTGATTTCCAGGGGAATAGTAGAACTCAAGCAGCTGTAGTTCTGTGAATTCAGGGGATTTCAGCCAAAGGCCCACTGCAGGGGCATGCTATGCTTGCTCAGGTAGCATGACGGGATGCAGAGGCTTTGAACGGAGCCCTAGTGGGAGGAGATGATGGCTCTAGAGATTTCAAAATCACTGAAGAGAGATAGCTGATGACAGTCGAGATTAAGGGGCACGGCGCGTCATAGAGGGCGCCCCCGAATTGAGAGGACTTGGGTGCGGCAGAAATCCTTGGTGGGGAGATGCGAGATGATCTCCCCAAGGATGGCGTCCGGGAGATCGTTGATGCGGTCCACCCAAGATTCTACGGGTTCCTAGGATCCGGTGGGGGTGGGTTCGCCGCTTCTCCCCATGCTGCCGGGTGCGGGATCTACAACAGGCATCACCGCTGGAGGGAGCCTCATCTTCTTGGCGCCGGGGTCAGCCGACTCCATTTTCCTCGAGGGCGTCGCATCGCGCTCACGGATTTGAGCAGAGTAACGAATGACGAGCCTAGTTGTAGTGCGAGTGAAGAAGAAGGGGAGCTGGGGTTTTTCTGTAGCGAGGAAGAAGGGGAGCTGGGGTTTTCTGTAGGAGTGAGGTGAGGAATTTGGGGGTACGAGTGGAGCGAGCTGATGTGAGGTGGGTGGGAGCGAGGAGGAAGAAGAGCACCCAGGTTTTTTGGGGGGCGGTGTGCTGGGTGTGGGTAGCGCCTCTCATTCAGTAAATATATGGGCTTTTGAATTGATTTTACTATTTACTAGTGTGGATGGGCTGTTTTGTCTTGGGCCCAGAGAAACAATTACTACTAGTACAATGGAGACACTCTACAGCTACCTAGAAAAACAATTACTACTAGTACAGTGGAGACACTCTACCACTTCTGGCTCCTCCTAGGTCATTGAAACATCTCCCTCTACTGAATGCCGTTATACTTTTGTTCACCGACATGCGGGCCATGCAGCGCGTGGGCCCAAATACCATCCACCAAATTAGAAGGCAATATGCAAAGGAGAGTCACCCGGTCAGAAGGCCGGCGAAGAACGAGCCGTCGTATCACAAAACCCCACCTCCCCGTAGTCTAAGTTTGACGGATGAAGCAACCATCATTTCACTCTTCGCTGAATCCCCTTCTCCCTCACCGTCTTCAAGAAAGGCAACACTCACATCTGCCACTGTTCTTCTCTCCCAAAGAAGGGAAGGTAAGTGGATCCATGATGTTGGTATATTTTCATTCAGAGAAAAAAAAAACTTTTGCAAAGCAGTAACTGTAGGACCTTGAAGTATGTCTAGAGGGGGGGGGGTGATTAGACTACTTGACCAATTAAAAACTTAACCTTTTCCCAATTTTTAGACTTTGGCAGATTTTAGCTATCTTTGGACGAGTCAAGCAATATTCACACAATTCAAGCAAGCATGCAAAGAGTATATGAGCAGCGGAAATTAAAGCATGCAACTTGCAAGAATGTAAAGGGAAGGGTTTGGAGGATTCAAACACAATTGGAACACGGATGTTTTTGTCGTGGTTCCGATAGGTGGTGCTATCGTACATCCACGTTGATGGAGACTTCAACCCACGAAGGGTAACGGTTGCGCGAGTCCACGGAGGGCTCCACCCACGAAGGGTCCACGAAGAAGCAACCTTATCTATCCCACCATGGCCGTCGCCCACGAGGACTTGCCTCACTAGCGGTAGATCTTCACGAAGTAGGCGATCTCCTTGCCCTTAAAAACTCCTTGGTTAAACTCCACAATCTTGTCGGAGGCTCCCAAGTGACACCTAGCCAATCTAGGAGACACCACTCTCCAAGAAGTAACAAATGGTGCGTTGATGATGAACTCCTTGCTCTTGTGCTTCAAATGATAGTCTCCCCAACACTCAACTCTCTCTCATGGGATTTGGATCTGGTGGAAAGAAGATTTGAGTGGAAAGCAACTTGGGGAAGGCTAGAGATCAAGATTCATATGGTAGGAATGGAATATCTTGGCCTCAACACATGAGTAGGTGGTTCTCTCTTAGAAATGGTAAGTTGGAAGTGTAGGTTTATTCTGATGGCTCTCTCAACGAATGAAGAGGAGGTGGAGGGGTATATATAGCCTCCACACAAAATCTAACCGTTACACACAACTTGCCAAATTCGATGGGACCGAATTGGTAAACTCGGTCGGACCGATTCAGCAAATCTAGTGACCATTTGGATTTTCGGTGGGACCGACATGCAACTCGGTAGGACCGATATGGTTAGGGTTAGGGCATAACGTAATCTCGGTGAGACCGATTACACAAACTTAGTGAGACCGATTTTGGTAATAGGCTAACCAGAGAGTTGGTCAGGTAAACTCGGTGGGACCGATTCGTTCATTTCGGTGAGACCGAAATGTTATGAAAGGGAAACAGGGAGTTTACATTGCAATCTCGGTGGGACCGATCGCTCACTTCGGTTAGACCGAAACGTTGCAAAGGGAAACAGAGAGATTACAATCCCATCTCGGTGAGACCGAGATCCCTATCGGTGAGACCGATTTGCCTAGGGTTTGTGGCAGTGGCTATGACATTTGAACTCGGTGGCGCCGGATAGAAAGAATCGGTATGGCCGAGTTTGACTTTGGGTTTAGGTCATATGAGGATGTGAGAAAGTAGTTGAGGGTTTTTGGAGCATATCACTAAGCACTTGAAGCAAGAGGCTCATTAAGCAACACCTCATCCCTTCTTGATAGTATTGACTTTTCCTATAGACTCAATGTGATCTTGGATCACTAAAATGTAAAATGAAGAGTCTTGAGCTTTTGAGCTTGGGCCAATCCTTTGTCCTTAGTATTTTGAGGGATCCACTTTCATCATCCATGCCATGCCATTCATTGAGCTTTCCTGAAATAATAGTCTTGGAATAGCATTAGCTCAATGAGCTATATGTTGTTATGAATTACCAAAACCACCTAGGGATAGTTGCACTTTCAGTCTCCCCCTTTTTGGTAATTGATGACAACATATAGATCAAAGCTTCGAGAAATGATAATAAGATTGAAAAACATCGTTGCTTTGAGAAGTATGTGATAAGCAAGAGCTCCCCCTAAATTTGTGCATAGTTTAAGATTTGCTTTGGACTGCAAATGCACAAGGAATTAGGCTCATGGGTTACTCTTCCATGTCACATACATCTTGGTGGAGCGCTCAAAATAATAAAGATTGAATACATGCACTCATCACCAAGCAAAGTGAATGATCATATAAGGATAAGTAAGATAATATCATCTAGCAAGCATAAGTGTAGCTTATGATCAAACACATGATCATCAATGTCTCACAGATAATAGCATGACGTCTCAAGCAATCAAAAGCAAACAAAGTTTAACCACCAAAGCAAGATAGAACAAAAAGCAACACTCTCTCTCTCGAAGCCTATGATCTATACATTTTTCTCCCCCTTTGGCAACAAGTTACCAAAAAGTTCATAGAAAATGCATAGTACTAGATCGACTCTCGTGCTTGATCTTCATCGCCTTCCTCGAAGAACTTCAGCACCTTTGGGGCCTTGTTCTTCTCAAAGAATGGTATACTCCTGGTATTCCTCTTTGGTGCACTCTTGGGCTTGGGGCAGCTTTGGGTGCTTCTTTGGGCTTTGATGTTGTAGCCCTGACTTTATAGCATCACCCATCAGCTTTTGTGCCTTGGGTCTTTGGTGCAAAGAACCTCTTCTTCCTCCTCCTCGAGTCTCTCCTCATAGAGGGGTTGCCAAGAACCTTGGCGAGAGTGGTTCTGCTCTCTTCTTCTTCTTATCTTGACCAACAACTTCATCTTCTCGACTCAATAGTAAACTTCATGGTTTCTCCAAGGGGAACCTTCTTGGAGTCCGAAGTGGTAATTCTTCTTGCAGTGCCTCTTTGGGATCAGGCTTTTCGGTACTTGTGTTGATCCTCCGACCTTGACAGATATGTGTCCTCTTGGCGGGGACCTTCCTATTGAGTCCGGCTTTGTGTTCTTTGTTTGAGCCATACTCCTTTTGAGCACTACCTTCTTGGAAGTAGCCTCATCTTCACCGCCACATAGTCCTCATCCTCGAGTCCGAGGTTCTCTTCCTTCCGCTCTTGTGGCTGCTTTAGGCAAATTGCTAGGAGTGCTTCTGCTGCCATCATCTAAAGAACTTGAGGGACTAGTGCCCTCACTCATGTGAATCTGCTATTCTTCCCTGTTCGACTATCACTTTGGTCCGACATGCTGAAAACACCGATCACGACCACATGAATAGTTATAGATGAGATAGAATGGATGAGCATCACAAAATGCAGAGATTTTTGCAAAAGAATGATTCATAAACTTAGTTTTAGTTTTCCACAAAAAGCATTTCGGATCAACCGATTTTCAAACTCGGTGATACCGAAGCAGTTTTGGAACCTAAACTAGTGAACTCGGTCAGACCGAGTCACAGTTTGGTGGCACCGAGACTGCTAGGGTTTCACAAAGTTCTAAAATCGGTCACACCGATTAGCAATTCTCGATCAGATCGAGAGTTACTAGTGCAATGGCATTAGACGAATCGGCGGGACCGAGTTTTTCAACTCGGTGGGTCCAAGATGGTTTCGGCAGAAACCTAACCCTAAAATTTCAAATCGCATCTATTCTAAGGATTGTTTTGACTGGATAGGAGTGTTTCAATCGTGGCAAGAATCATAATGAACACAATGTGCTGAGAATCAGACGAGGATAGCACTATGATCGAGTTCATACCCTAGTTTGGTGATGAACTTGCTACGGCGGCAACGGCGGAGAAGAAATCCGTTGACGGCGGTGGAGACCAGCGACAGGAGGCGGCTGGCGACGAAGTTGACGATCCGGAGACCTAGTAGGCAGAGTGAGCTATGCGCGGGCGAAGAGGTTTGGAGAAAGTTTTCCAAATTTTGCCCGTGTGTATATATAGCCCGACACTGTCGGTGTGACCGAGTGGGTGGCACCGAGATGCATAACTATTGACAATTACAGCAACTCGGTGTGACCGAAAAGTTCAAATCGGTTGCACCGAGATTGAAAACCTAGATCAACTTAGTGATCTCGGTAGGACCGAAATGGAGGAATCGATCAGACCGAGAATCACAAAGAAGTTTTGGAAGTTTAAGTCTATGACGAATCGGGGACTCCGAGTGCTCCTCACACAGAGTGGTTCGAATCTAACTTGATCAAATTTTGTGATGTAGCATGAATAGAGTTTGAGACAAGAAAAAGCATAGATAGCTAGAGAAGGTTCTTAGGCATTCTTGTCCATCCACTTGGCCAAAGAAAAATCCAATCAATCAAAACAACAAGTGGATGTCCTTGAATGAGTAAAATATGCAACCAACATGCTCACACAATAAAATGGCAAATGAAATATGTGGCAAAGCATGCACAACCAATTCTAGCATCTATCAAACAATTGGCGATGACTAGGTCATCTATATATGAGTATATTGACTTAGGAGTCAAATGAGAACATTTGATCATATGTCATACTCATCGTTTAAGCTCAAATGGGGTTACCACTTTTACATAATGCATTGATGTGTTCACATCATTAGAGTTGCTTTGACTCAATTCTTAGAGTTAAGCTCCCCTAGATGTGAGATCCCCCCTTAGAGGGATGAACTAACCTTGGGTTTTGTCGATGATGACTTCATGTAGGTGTTGAAGATGTGGATGCTCAATGTTGATGTAGATCATTCAGAGCAATCCTTTGGAGTGGGTTGCACTTTTAATACCTACATTGGTTAGTCCCACAAGGAACAAACAAGAATATCCATAGACATAGAGTGATGCACACACAAAATGATGTCCATGAAATCATTAGGTTACCTTGTCCCTTGCCTTATCAACATGAGGGTTTGTGACTCCTTGAACTAGTGCAAGATGTGGAAGTTGATTGCACTTGTTCTTGCCATAATGATATGAGTGAAGAATGTTGGCGGAGTCACCCTCAACAACTCTCTAGTTCTTGTTCTTCGGGATCCACATCATCTTGATGGGAATCCTTGGAGTTGTAGTTGTACTTGATGAAGTAGAACTTGACGTAGTCTTGGGAACCCACTTGACCAAGGCCTTAGGTGCTTCTTCAAATGCATCAATCTCCTCTTAAAGCTTGTCCTTGCCTTTGTTCTTGTGGTCTTGTGGTGGAAGATCATCTTGTGCTTGTGTTCCCTTGAAGGAAGTAGGATCATACTTCTCTTGTTGAGGAACAAACCTCGTCTTGGGGTATTGATCTTCTTCCCACTCAACTCCATTGGCATTGAACTTTCGTTCAAAACCAACACCTTGATTCTTCCTGTGCCTTCCTTGCTTGCGTACAATTTCCTCGAATTGCTTACTCCCGGCAAGGCTCTTGTATACACTCAGAACCCGACTCGGTAAGAGTCGAAGTCTCTGTGCTTACTAGTGCTAGTCCTGGATCGACTTGCTAGCACACACGTTACTCGATGAAATAACGAAATAACACACATCTCTTTATTACATCGATAGTCCAGAGCAATACATTTATTACAAAATAGGGCATAGAGCCAATAACAAATCTGCGGAAGCAAAGTAGTAAATGAGTCCAACTCCACGAGCAAGGTTGAGTGTAGAACATCGACCTATCGCACCTTAATCCTCGTCGGATATATCTCGCAACGTGATAAGTTGCAGCAGATAGGTCAAGACATTGAATGTCTTGGCAAGTCACATCATAAGTGTAATGAACCTACTTGTACATGCAATTTGGCTGGTGGAAAGCTCTAAGTTTAATTTTTGCATTAAAGCTAGTTTTTCCTATTAGAAAAGATGTTATTCTACTACTACACATTTGCATAGGATGAGTTGGCAAACCCAACTCCATCCGCTCCCAAATTTCATTAAAATCCCAACTGCTTAATTAAAGGTGAGGAGATCTCCGGCATTTTCACTACTAGATGCTCAAGATGTCCGTGAAGGGGACACGGCTAATCGATTAGGTTGACACTCTGCAGAGGTTGCGCACTTTTCCCCACAAGACTCGACCACCTCCATGATCGGAAGATCGAGACATAGTCTTTCAAAATGTTCCCCTTAACCCACGGATAGGCGGTACACCTACATCATTCTACATCTGCT
Source organism: Aegilops speltoides (assembly GCA_021437245.1). NCBI lineage: Eukaryota > Viridiplantae > Streptophyta > Magnoliopsida > Poales > Poaceae > Aegilops > Aegilops speltoides. Next base: position 248,875,480 of record CM038145.1, read on the forward strand.
AGCCCATCCCTAAGGGGTCACACTAACTACTCAACTAAGCCAGAGCCCATATTGGCTTGTGGCTGCACACGTAAGCTTCTAGACATGAGAATACGATTGATCTCTTTGAGCTGAAGGACGGTCCACTAGTGGTGCACCACCATGGATTTCCCATCGTGCCCCAATGCATTTCGCCACCATTCCTCAAGTTTCCGCCCGGTAGTTCATTAATTACTTAGGTCCTATTTACTACATTGTCACTCATACTTTACAATGTTCACTCCCCAATCCACGCCTACTTAGCGAAGCAACATAATGTAAAACGATGGCGACAATGTCATATGGTTCGCACCTACCTCAATGAACTCTCGGGTGAAAAGCATAGTCATGCGGCATCAAGTCCTACCATGCAGTCCTACCGCAAAGAACTAAGTGCATAATAAAAACATAGGTAATGAAACATGATCAAGATGCAACTTGCCTTGGTACTGGCTGGTTGAATTCTAAAGACTAAAATATTACGCTTCAGACTCGGCAATCTATCGCAAAGGAGATAAACAAACATAAGCAAACATTCAAGAGAACCAAGAAGAACATGCAAAGCAAAAGTCTCGGAAAACCAAATGAACAAACATCACACTTAACTAGCACGAAATTATTCTAAGTGCAAAACAACATAGGCCTATGGTTCAAAAAGTGATGTGAACTATAGTGCGTACTATGCATACTAGTAAAATATAAATGGGCAGATTCTAGTGTGTGAAAATTATTGTGACAAAGGTCCAGGTCATAGGGTTTGGCTACGGTGACAAAGTGCAAAAAGAATCAACTTAATCGGAGCTACGGTTTGGGAGATATGGCCATTTGAAGTTCGAATTCAAATCTGAATAAATTCAAATTTGAATCTGTCAAAAGTTTGCAACAAGTATACTACTGGATAGATCTAAACAATACGAAGAGTTTGCCGCTGGTTTCATCGAGTTTGGATCTACGGTTAAAAAGTTGTGGCTATTCTAAGTTTAGGGGCTAATATGCTAATTCCAGGGACTAAACGGTAAAACAGAAAAGAAAAATAAACTGCGAACAGGCCCTTGGCCACGTGGCAGATTCCTAATGGCCAAAAGGTGTTCGCTGCGGAAGTTTATACGGCGAACGGCCGCTAAATAAGAAAAAAAAACAGTGGCGGCGGCTAACTAAAGAAAAACCGACGCTCGGTTTAAATAAAACCGGCCGGTCTAAGGGAACCGCGGTTAACCGCGTACCTCTTTGCAAAATAAAAAAAACAGAACCTAATCTAATCTGGGCCGTCCATGGCAGATCGAACGGGCGAGGGTGGGGGTGGTGGCTCACAGTGGCTGGAGGTGGTGGCCGACGACGATGCAGACGACGGCGCGACGTCGGTGACGGAGGCGGCGGCTACTGGCGGTCCTCGGCGTCGGGAAGAAGACGGAGGTGCGGCGCGCGAGGGCGTCCGCGAAGGTGGTGACGGCGTCGTCCGCAGCGTCCGGACGGGCGGGTGAGGACGGCGGCCTTGGTGCTCCGGCTGCTCGGCGTCGGCAGTCGCAGGTGGCTCAACGGGACCTAGGGGCAAAAATCGTGTCAAAAGGATGCGCCTCGGCCTGGGCAATATTTTGGTGAAGAAGAACAGGGTCGGGGCGGTTTACTGGCGGCGTTTTACTCCGGCAAGGAAGCTCCGGCTCCGGCGAGATCCAAAACAGAAGGGCGTCGGCTACGGGTGGTGTGGTAGGCGAAGTGGCGGCGAATGGAGAGGGGGTCGAGGGCTTCTTATAGGCGCGGAGAGAGGGCTCGGGAGCGAGGGATGAGCTCTATCCCGAGAGCTTCGGCCAGCGGGTTCGGGAGCGCGCGTGCGTGCTCATCCTGCGGGAGAAGCGAGAGGTTGGGGACGACTTGGGGAGTGGGCCCCATGGTCGATGGCGGCGGCAGAAGGAAGCGAGGGCGTCATGAGCGGCGATCGGGCGGAAGGCCGTCGGGCGCTGGGGCTGGCCTTGGGCCAAATGGCGATGGGCATGGCTGGCTGGCAAGCCTTGGCCCAGGCTAGACAAGGCGTCCACAGGCCGAATCGTTTCGTCCAAAGCGGTGAGTGCGTTTTTTAAGCAGAACACTAAAGTGGTCATAACTAATTCAAATGAAGTAATAAAACACCACAATAATTTATAAAATAACTATGCAATATTTAGAGCCTAATGAACATTAACTTAAGCACGTAACATTTTTGTAAATATTTCCTAATGCAATTAATGCACTTTTTGCGATAAAATAAATACCAAATAAACTCAAAAACTTCAAATAATATTCAAAATAAAATTTCCCACTCTTTTATATTTTGAGGAAGTCATATTATCCCCTCTCATTTGTTTTTCTCGAGTGGAAAATATTATTTGAATATTTTTTTTAAACTCCAAAAATGCAAAGAAATATGATATGCATTGAATGATTCTATTAACATCCGAATTTAATAAAAATTGGGATGTTACAACACCTTTCTCTATAATTCCCTTCAATAAGCTATTTTCTTGCTCAAGTGTAACCTGGCTAAGAGAATCATTAGTGGAATCAATTGAACTACTAGAAGCAACAATATTGGATTTGGCATTATTATTGTTACTACTAGAGGAAGGATCTTTCTTGTACTTGTTACTAGACTTAACTTGAGGCATGTAAGTAGATAAGAGTAAACGCTTGGCAATGTAAGAAGAACTTTTCTTATGGATATCATCATTGATTGCCTTTAGGAACTCATGCTCTTGCTCAAGATTGAGCTTTTCAAAGCGTAACTTATCATGAGCCCTTAAAAGTTCTCGATGATCTTCGAAGATAGTTTCATGAGCTAACTTAAGAGTGTTTAGTTCTTTAGTTAGAAGCTCAATCTTCTCCTTATCATTGTCATTCATTTTATCTTGATTAGCATGATTAATTGACGTTTCATCATAGTATTCATCACTAGAGTTGTCAACAAGTAAATCATCATCACCTAGCAAGTCATCTTCATCACTATTGAAATCAACATACTCGGGGTGTGTTACCTTTGGACCTTTGGCCATGAAGCATCTTCCAATTCCTTCATTTGGTGAATCAAATATGTCGTAGGAGTTGGTTGACACAAGTGCTAGACCGCAACACCTTCATCTTGAGTATATTCGGAGTCAGAGTGATAGCTTCTCTCGGAATGATTGTCGGAGTCGGAGCCGGATACCCATTCACCAACATGAGCTTGATGTCTTCGTTTTGTGTAGCTCCTTGATGACTTGCCCTTCCTTTCCGAATCCTTGCTTCTCCGTGAGGGTCTTCGTTCATAATGATCATCTCTACTCCTCCTCTCTCTTGGTGGTGATTCTTCTCTTTTACTTCTTTTTGGAGAATCTTCTCTTCTTTTGTAGGGTGCCGTACACTCATTGGAGTAGTGTCTGGGTCTCCCACAATTGTAACAATTGCACTCTCGACTAGAAGATCTTTTGTCATTGTAGGACCTTGACTTAGAGCTTCTTTCTTTGCTTCTACTCTAGTAGAATTTGTTGAATTTCTTCACTATTAAGCTCAATTCTTCATTGAAGGTTTGTTTCTCACTTGATGATGTGGGGGCTTCACATGAGGCTTTGTAAGCACCACTTGACTTGTTGTGAAGTTCCTCCTTATCCTTGAGTGACATCTCATGAGCAACAATTCTTCCAATGACTTCCGTTGGCTTGAGATCTTTGTAATTTGGCATCATTTGGATCAATGTGCACACGGTATCATACTTTCCATCCAATGCTCTTAGGATCTTCTTGATTATGAATCTGTCGGTCATCTCTTCACTCCCTAAGCCGGCAATCTCATTTGTGATGAGAGCAAACCTAGAGTACATTTCAGCGACACCATCACCATCCTTCATTTTGAACTTGTCTAGCTGACTTTGGAGCACATCCAACTTGGATTCCTTGATGGAGTCGGTACCTTCATGCATATCAATCAAAGTATCCCAAATTTCCTTTGCATTATCAAGATGGCTGATTTTGTTGAATTCCTCAGGGCACAACCCATTGAAGAGAATATCACAAGCTTGAGCATTGTATTGCAGCATCTTCAATTCATCCGTGCTAGCTTCACAGTTTGGCTCTCTCCCATCAAAGAATTCCCCTTGCAAGCCAATACAAACAATAGCCCAAACGGCGGGGTTATGTCCGAGAATATGCATTTTCATCTTATGCTTCCAACTAGCAAAATTAGTACCATCAAAGTAAGGACCTCTACGGTGATAATTTCCCTCACTAGACGCCATACTCTCCTAGGTTGTGAAACCAAGGCTATGACCACCAAAAGCTATGGAAATCAAAGCAAATGGAGACCAAAGCTCTGATACCACTTGTAGGACCTTGAAGTATGTCTAGAGGGGGGGTGATTAGACTACTTGATCAATTAAAAACTTAACCTTTTCCCAATTTTAGACTGGCATATTTTAGCTATCTTTGGACAAGTCAAGCAATCTTCACACAATTCAAGCAAGCATGCAAAGAGTATATGAGCAGTGGAAATTAAAGCATGCAACTTGAAAGAATGTAAAGGGAAGGGTTTGGAGGCTTCAAACGCAATTGGAGACACGGATGTTTTTGTCGTGGTTCCGATAGGTGGTGCTATCGTACATCCACGTTGATGGAGACTTCAACCCACGAAGGGTAACGGTTGCGCGAGTCCACGGAGGGCTCCACCCACGAAGGGTCCACGAAGAAGCAACCTTGTCTATCCCACCATGGCCGTCGCCCACGAAGGACTTGCCTCACTAGCGGTAGATCTTCACGAAGTAGGCGATCTCCTTGCCCTTAAAACTCCTTGGTTCAACTCCACAATCTTGTCGGAGGCTCCCAAGTGACACCTAGCCAATCTAGGAGACACCACTCTCCAAGAAGTAACAAATGGTGCGTTGATGATGAACTCCTTGCTCTTGTGCTTCAAATGATAGTCTCCCCAACACTCAACTCTCTCTCATGGGATTTGGATCTGGTGGAAAGAAGATTTGAGTGGAAAGCAACTTGGGGAAGGCTAGAGATCAAGATTCATATGGTAGGATTGGAATATCTTGCCCTCAACACATGATTAGGTGGTTCTCTCTCAGAAATGGTAAGTTGGAAGTGTAGGTTTGTTCTGATGGCTCTCTCAACGAATGAAGAGGAGGTGGAGGGGTATATATAGCCTCCACACAAAATCTAACCGTTACACACAACTTGCCAAACTCGGTGGGACCGAATTGGTAAACTCGGTCGGACCGATACAGCAAATCTAGTGACCGTTAGGATTTTCGGTGGGACCGACATGCAACTCGGTAGGACCGATATGGTTAGGGTTAGGGCATAACGTAATCTCAGTGAGACCAAAATGTTACGAAGGGAAACAGAGAGATTACAATCCCATCTCGGTGAGACCGAGATCCCTATCGGTGAGACCGATTTGCCTAGGGTTTGTGGCAGTGGCTATGACATTTGAACTCGGTGGCGCTGGATAGAAAGAATCGGTATGGCCGAGTTTGACTTTGGGTTTAGGTCATATGAGGATGTGAGAAAGTAGTTGAGGGTTTTTGGAGCATATCACTAAGCACTTGAAGCAAGAGGCTCATTAAGCAACACCTTATCCCTTCTTGATAGTATTGGCTTTTCCTATAGACTCAATGTGATCTTGGATCACTAAAATGTAAAATGAAGAGTCTTGAGCTTTTAAGCTTGAGCCAATCCTTTGTCCTTAGTATTTTGAGGGATCCACTTTCATCATCCATGCCATGCCATTCATTGAGCTTTCCTGAAATAATAGTCTTGGAATAGCATTAGCTCAATGAGCTATATGTTGTTATGAATTACCAAAACCACCTAGGGATAGTTGCACTTTCAGTAACCGATCCTCACTCTCTTTTTTGTTTCATTGTCATTGCGATTGTGTTTTCCTTTCAGTGGTCTCCTAGTATTCGTCAGTTTCATGATGGACCAAGGAGAACCAGGCAAAGATCTGCCGATATTGGAGCAGACGCGGTAGGATGATCCCCGCGAGACAGAGAGCTCCAAGAAGATGGAGGCAGCCACCGAGCCGACCCCAGATATGCTCACGGCCACTACTGAGATGGTCAACGCCCCGTTTGAGGTTACAACCCCCGTGGCACTGCAGGAGCAGTTTTCCCCCTTCGATGATGTGTCCCCCCTCCCCACGCTGAGCTGCCCAAGGTGATTTTCTTCTTTGCCGATCTTGATTGTGGTTTTTCATCTAAGTATGTGGTGATTAATAATGCAAATTTTTATTAGCTTCGATGCCATGCTATACATAGTGGTTTAAATAACTTGTGTTTCTTATACTGAAAAGTAATTCAGAATTTGTTTCTGTTTCAATTAGAGCCCTGATGCAGACAAGGATTGTGTGGTTGTACATGTCACTTGCTATGAGGCGGATGACCTGAATATACGCACTGGGAAAACAAAGTTCTTAGGCTGTTGGATCCTAGAAGCCATTTGTGGTTATACCAATGAAGAGTTGTATTCCAGCCTCACTGTTGTCAGGCGTGTTGTCCAGGGTGTACTGAAGCACAAGAAGTTCAAAGCTACTCCTTCGTTTGTAAGGCATACTGTTCTTGTCAAGCTTACGCAGGAAGATGACGTGGCATGCCTCCACAAACAAGTTTATCAGTGGCAAGGCCAAAAGGTTGTCTTCATGAAGGTTCACAGGATTGAGCTACTGCGGGACGTCCTCGATGATGTTCATGGCAAGGTCCGTCTTGTGTCCAGCCCAAATTAGATCGAGGCATGGAATAGTTTCCCCAGCTAGTGTTTAATAGTAGTTTGGATTGTGTCTAATTATCCGAACCTTTCCTGTTATCGACCCCTCTGGGGCTAGTACTCTGTTTCAATCCGTCTATGGGAAATGCTGCTACTTTTGTGTGCCCGTGAATCATGTGAGAACCATCGTAATTGTTGCCAAAACAGATGTGTCCTCGCTAGTTTTTTCATGAATATGGCATGGTAAGACATAAGTTGTCATGGTTTATCATACGAGCAGTGTGTGTTTTGATGAAATAGAGCACTCGTTCGAGAACTGTGCGCCGACGTATACATAAGCACTTGTAAACAATATTGGTGCTACCCCACTTGTAAGCAGTTGTGCAAAACATGACACATTGGCTCAGCTCGCTTCAACACTAGGCTATCGACCAGCTAACAATCAACAATCTGTTGTCTGACATATAAGCAACTATGTATCTTGTTATAGTGGTTCATGCAGTTAACTGAGGCCACAATGTAAATTCCAAACGTTCACACGCTAGTCCAGCGCTCATGTGAACACTCACATTAAACTCGTCTTCATAAAAAACTTGAAAAGCATAAATTAAGCAATTTTATACATCTCAATGATTCATAGAACATAACAAACATATACTAGTTCACAGCAAAAGACAAAGTTGTGAGAAGGTTTACAAATCAGGAAAAAACAAGCAAGGCTTCTCTGAGCAAAGGGCCTCCCGGTAGGCTTAAATTTCCTGGAGTTCACTCTGGTTTTTCTTGTTGCCACCATCCGAGGTTAGGTTCTCTCATTCCGAATAACCAATTATAATTGTGGTCTTAGCCGGAATGTTGAATCGAACCATGCGAAGGTATCGACTAGGTGAAATTCTTGTGCATTCCACTAAATTTAAGCACCGCTATTTGCGAAATAAGGCACCACAATGCCTCTTGTCCATGCACTGTCCAAAAACTGCCGATGCGATTGTGCCACTAGTCCTCGGTCCATGGATGAACTGGTAGAAAGTGCATTCTCGACTAGGATGCAGTTTTTTTCGCTCGTCCCTACAATCGCAATCGTGAAGTAAAACATACTGAATCAGCTTCTTTTAGATTGCATTGGTCATTCTACCTTAGTTACTACCAATGCAGGAATACCTTGAAGATCGGAGGTTAGATGATGACAACGAGGATAGCCATCTCATTTTGTGCAAAGGGTACTAAAAGCGAGGTGTGTGCTTTTGATTGCTTGCGGATAGAAACGATACGGAGAGACATCCCGAAATGATACGGAGCAGACATCCTGTTTGCGCAAATACTGAAATACGGTTATTTAAATAGTGATGAGATATTTGCGTTGGCGTATGATTAATAGCAGATCTATTGTGTTATAGTTGGCACTAGATTGACAAGATGAAGAGTCCTTAAGTAAGTAGCATCACATCACATCAACAATGCCACTAGATTAACATGCGTAACAATAGCATTAGTATTACTGTCATGAGAGTAGCACATGGTCAGTAAATGTGCAATCAAATTTGTGCAGTTCCACTGGGATGAAGCAATGTTAGCGATGTGAGATTTAAGTGTAATTGCAAAAACAAAATTCATGGGAAATAAAGCAAGACGGAAGCACTTCATAAAATGGTGGTGGCATTGCTTCAATTTATCGACGGCACTAGACCATTACTTATAGTGACATTAGGTGGCATTGCTTAATGCTTCATGTGATTTTACATTAACGGTAGCGATATGGGCATAGGGACAACAAGGGCATAAAGTGGTGAGGCAGATGTGGCTGCCGAGAGCGGCAAACACTCAAGCAACATGTCTGCATTTTTCCCATTTTTTATCTCCTCGGCGACATTTTCCCATGTGAGCACAGGAAATCTAGACATGCTCATTCTCATTTGCGTTGTCCCCCAACACCTGTCACTTTATTTCCTTTCTCAACCAAGAGATAGGTCCACTTCCCCCCACCCTTCGCCATCCACCATGCTTTCTTCGTCTTTTCAACCAAGAGACCGGTTGGGTAGCCAGTATCTACTACTTTTCCCTATTTCCTCTTAGAACCAAGTCCTAGATTCATGCTGCAGCTTTCCCACTTTCTTCCCTGTTTGAACCAACTCTTAGGCCCTGTTTGGATCCATGGGTTAGAGTTGGTTTGGGTTAGTTTGGACTCAACTAACCCAAAAGTATCCAAACAGGAGGGTTAGTTTGGGTTAGATGCATCTAACCCATCCAAAATATCTAACCTACCCAAGAGGTGCTTATTTGGGTTAGTTCTTCTCGGGACCATGAAAAAAACACATTTTCTCTCGCTCTCCCCATAGAAAATCCCTCCCCACTTCCTCGAAGCTTCTCATCCTCTCCCTCCCTTCCTTTTGCAACACCCGTGAAGGCGCCTCGCCGTAGCCGCGCTCCATCTAACCCTGTCATCCAAACACCTCTTTGGCTAGAGTTAGTTCAGGGTTAGAATCTAACTCTAACCTCTAACTGAGTCAGAGTATCCAGACAGGGCATTAGAGTCGACTGTATGAACTAGCTTTACCTCTAATAATAGTAAAAGTCTAGGTGGCTTTGGAACAGCGGACGGAAGTAGAAAAAGATCCACACGAAGGGAGCTAGGGCAGTGGAGCAAGGCAGGTGTTCCGTTCCAAAGGAATATATACCTGAGGGTCTTCGGCATGTGGCAAAGATGGCGTTGGGAGGCCGCATCTTGGCGACAATATCGCAGGGAGGAAGAAGGGGTCGGAGGTCCTCCTAAGCCGGGGCTCTCTCGGAGAGAACGGCACGGCCGCCGATCGGGACGCGCGGGCAGCCGTGGGTCTCCTCCCTCGCCATCGACGATAGCGTGAACGATGCACCTACACCCCTTCCCCGGTCGAGGTTGTCCGATCGGATTTGTGACCAGCCGTGAGCTGAGAGAGAGTGTGGCCACCTATGTCTTGCTTAGATGTGGAGAGCATGAGAGAGTGAACGAGAGGAACCCTAGTAAAGCAAGCGCTAAGGCTCCTACTTATATATATAATGGAGTGATTTTGTTGTACCAGCTTCAAAAAATGCGCTCCTACGTGTATCAACGAGTGGGTGTGAGAGAACTAGTGCACGCGTGCACCACTTCTCTTCGTGAGAGTACAATATACTATGCCCAAAGAACGTTCGCCGCAAGAGTAATAGTATAAGTGTGTGACGTGTGAGATAAAATAAAATGTGCGTGACGTCTTTTGTTTTTTAGAAGTTCTGAGGGTAGGGTGTGAAGAGCACATATGTGCGTGATGTCTACCTGCAGATAGATGGTGGGTGCGACATGCGAGTCTGCGAGAGGACTCGGGAGAGTCGTGACTCGTGAGGGTGCGTGTGCGTGAGAGAGAGGGGGACACGTATCGATGCAATGCATGTGTCCGTAAATCATTATCCGACAAACGTTTGCCACAAGCCTTTTCCTGACGAACGCCGTAAGAACCGTCAGATCGGCATCCGACAGTGTCAGTTTTGCCATGTCATTTAACAGAAGAGCCACTCCTCCTACACACAAATCTTCCACATGAGTGTTAGCAACTGCCGTATGCTCCCTCCGTTCCGAAATGCAGTGCATATAGCTTTATTGAAAATTCGAACCTCGCAAACTTTTACCGAGTTTTTGTGTACCAAATTGCACATGTAGAATACCCTGTATATATCATTTCATTCATCTTCGAGAGGTAACTATAAAGAGGGGGGAGGAGTCTACAAAGAAAGACCATCGTATCATCCGCATCAATTTCAACCATCCTTTGGTGTCGAGGAATATCATAGGAACTCTATATGATATGATTTTTATAGGATTTTTTCCTTTAGAGCCAATTGGTTCATAGGAATAGATTCATATACTCCACATTTCAAAGGAAATAAACATGATATCATTTCTATAGCTTTAGAGCCACTTGGTTCATATGAATGGATTCCTATACTCCCATAATTTCAAAGGAAAATAAACATTAGCGTATATTCAATAGAAAAGTTCCTATGATATGAACCAAATTACATCTCTTCTCTAATCCCTCCTCATAGGAATTGAGATACATGTCATCTCTAGATTCAATAGAAAAGTTCCTATGATGTGAACCAAATGACATCTCTTTTCCAATCCCTACTCATAGGAATTGAGATGCTCCATGTCATCTCTTTCCCTACAACTTCCATGGATACATCTTCTATTCCTAAATAGATAGTACAACCCACTTGTAGCTTTTTTCGAAAACATGCAACTATGGCACAAGAACTATATAGTGTGCCAATAACTTTGAAAGATGGTCGCTGGATGAAGCTAATCCGACAGTGCAGAGATGGCAAATCGAGCACTACTGGCCGTTGGATATCATCAACATTCCACCAGATCTGCCACATGTACAATTTAGAAGACTCCATGGTTGAACTTAAGCATAATGCACAAACCTCAAAACACAAGCACTTCTCCTTTGTTCTAGAATCTTCTGTATCATAGTTGATTTTTTTTCTAAATGAATTGCCATTATTTGTTTTTTACTTTATGCTTTACAATGCACAACCCCATGAATCTTAACATTTTTATAGAACTAATTGATTTTGAATGAGATGAACTATAAGAACTAAACGAACATCTACATCATGCATATATGACTCAAAGCTTTACATGCTATAGTGTGTATTTATTCATAATTTGGTTTCAAAATCTCATGCGTTCAATGCATGTGTACCTTACTAGTTTTGATTAGAGTAGCAAATTTCACGTGGCCCCGGGTATATTAAAATGCAGGGCCCATGCATCATTGCCTTTCGGTCGAACCTACATCCACAATTTTTTGTATGTACTATATCTCCACTGGTCCCTGAACCCAAAATGCTGCCTCGTTCCCATAAAACCAAGTGGCCCACACATATTTAAGGCGTCGACTCGAACCCGTTTACTACAACGTGGCTCCGCACGCCGTAGTACTCCTACAAACCCTACCGCCGCACTCATCATCGGTTTTCTTCAAGAGGACGAGGGAGAAGCCGATTTGTGGTGGAGGCGCTTTCAAGAAAAAGGATCTGTAGTGGAGACCCCTACCCTAGGGTGCCCTAGGTAGCTGCCGCACGCATCATTGTTTTCTATTTTCTTTATGCCCTTGCGCCCTAGAGTGAAATGATGGTTGCTTCGTCCGTCCAGCTTAATGCGGGAAAGGTGGGGCTTTGTGATTTGACCCCTCATCGCTCATTTTCTACTACTTTGGCGCTATGGCCGGGTGCCTCCAATTCCAACCGATGCTCCAAACTGTAATTTGGTGCATCGCACGTGGAACAAGACGGTGGATGAGCCACATGTCGGCCAAAGGGGTCCTGTTAAATGTGTCGCCATTTCTTGTGCGGACTGACCCTGCTTGAGTTGCTACGCCAACACGACAGGAGCAGCCCACTACTTGGTTTTGCTCCTTGGTGAATCCCGACTATATTGATCTAAAAAGATACATGCTGAACTACCCTCTCCGTCTCGGTTTTTTATTTTTAGGTGTCTTGGTTTATAGGGCGTGCACGTAGTTCTAGGTCATCCATTTGACTAACTAATATGAGTTACTATGTCACAAAAAGTATATCATTGGATTCTTAAGTGGATGTAGTTGTATTTAAAAGTCGATGGTGGGGCTTTTCCTGCGCGGTAGGCAGGGCAATTCCGCCTAGTCAGTTCGACAGAGACGCGAGAAGACGAGGGAGTAGGCTGCTACAAACGTAGGGCTGTGTGATTTGACCGCGAGTTACTGCTGGACAGGTGGGGCCCCGTGATTTGACTTGCCATTATCATTTTAACTGCGGCGCTACGACCGGCGCGAGTCTCTTGATTCCTGACCACCTCCATAAAGGTGCCTCTCCCAATGCTCCACCATGTAGTAGAGGCTGCCTCTTGCATGAGAGCCCACTTCTCCACTTTTTCCTTGCCTCTCTTTCCTCCACATATGCAAAAATGCCATGTAAAGCGCACTATTGTACTTACTTGCTCGACAGGTGCTAAGCTTGCCACATAGGCATAAAGCCTGATGTGACAAGTTAATCAAGAAGAGAGAGACTAGTTTGGTGACCCAAGGAAGAAACGGTGCTAAGCGCGTGTACCTAGGTGAAAAGACAATTTTGAGTCTATAGCTAATTAAATGAAGCAAACTTAGCAACAAAAAACTAATAAGCACACCATTTCATTGGAAGAGGTCACTCCTTGGCAAATGTAATAAATACTAGTACTCCCTGTGTCCCATAATATAAGAACATTTTTGGCACTACACTAGTGTCAAAAACGTTCTTATATTATGGGACAGAGGGAGTACGAAGAAAGAGATAGAGAGAAGTAAAAAAATACACTTATAGCCAACCTTATAGCTAACCTTGTTGTAGTATGAGTGACTAAGTGATGACTATGTATGACATGCCAACATCAGATATCCTAATGCACCGTGTTAAATATCCATGGGCGCAACCACGCGAGCGACGCAACGGTCGTGGTAGGCGCGACCATAATACGGGCTGCTGGCAGCCCTTGGATCTGAGATCAAACGGTCGCATGCTAAGTTGCTGAAAATTTGCAGAATAACCCTCCAGGATAGGATATTCACCCATAGGTCTAGATCACTCCATGCAACCGTTCGATCTCAGATCCAAGGGCTCTCGGAAGCCCGTATCATGGGAGAATGGAAAGCCACTACCCTGTCGTTCGCACGTTGGTAGTTCGCTCCTACTCGTCCCCGCACGTCCTTTAATACTACGGCGGTTCGCTCCTAATCGCCCCGTCCTTTCACATTACGGCAGTTCCACTAATCCTAACCCTTCTCCCAAATCCATGGCGTCCCAAATCTCCATGATCGGCGGTGAGTACAAGGTTAGAACCATCACCGATGATGAGTTCGACGTCATCTACACCCGTTCTTCTGCGACTGTGAAAGGATGCCTTTCTCGCTTCAGACGCATGTTCGAAAACTCAGATGATGAGTGGGTCGCTGGGCTAGATGTTGAGTACACCATAGTCCTGGGACGAGAGAAGGATCTAAAGGACGAAGAGAGGAAGAAGCCCGCCGTGATCCAGGTTTGCGTGCATGACTTATGCTTGGTCTACCACATATGCCATGCCGACGTTGAATGCTTGGATTTTAAGAACTTCCTCGAGAGCAACCTAGTCAAATTCGTTATTGTAGACTTTACAAATGACAAAGAAGTCCTGGGTCGGATAGGCCTCATTGTAGGTAACCCCTTCAACCCCCATAAGAATCGGCTGCTGCCCTCTCGTCAGCCTTCAATGCTGACCCTGGCAGGAGCCATGGTTCATCCTTCGTACCGTAAACTGGAGAAACCTCATTACACGTTTCATCGTCATGCATGGCAGCGGAATGTACTAGATATAGACCACATCCACTACGCTGCAATGGATGGCTACCTTTGTTTCAATATCTACAAGGGTTGGATGAAGAGCAAGAGCCAAGTGTACGGTTCAAGCAAAGAAGTATCGGCCAAGAGAAAGAGGGACAAGGACGAAGTCGAGGACATGGACGACGATTCCGAGTGAGTAAGGTGTCAGTATCGTTGCTCATCGTGGTTCTAATGCAGTGTCTATCGGATTAGTTGCATAGCTTAGTTTCAGGTGTGCTTAGTTTAATTTGAGGGGTGTGTTGTGGTGAGCCCCCAGCAGAACTATGTTATGTTTCTTCTCGTTACTTTAACTATTCAGTATATACATACTACTAGTATTTCTTTAATAGAATTTAGCACCCCAATTAAGCACGTACTAGCTTTTTTAATAGTACTATATGCATAATTTGGTGACGAGCGCTCTATATATGTACCACCTTTTTTCAATTTCAATTTTTGCTCCATGGCGCAATCCATCGATAGTACTACTGTACAAAAGTATACATTTTTTAAAAGGCTAGAGTACTGTTCATCACATATATAGCCAGTTAAATTCTCAACCTAGAACGATGTGCATGCCATGTAGTAAACCGATACGTAGGAAGTATAGTAAAAATGAGGTGATTTTACCGAGCGATCGGCGGGGGAGCATGGCCTGTCATGCGGTCCCACGTGTCATGATGTACCAAGGCGATGTGTGTGTCCCTCTTGAGGCAGATGCAATACTACGTGGTTTGAGATGATGGCGAACCGATGTGTGAAATAATGGTTGCTTCGTCCGTCTTGGAAGGCGCGGCATTGTGATTTGACGTCTTATTGCTCATTACTACTATGGGGCCAGTACGAGTGGGTTGCATCCCCCCTGCTGTTCTGCACTGTTATTTGGTGCTTGACACGTCGACCCGGTTGCTATATGTCCCACATGGCGGCGACAGGAAGTACAGAATTCATGAAAGGGAGCGTCGACAGAGGAGTATACTACATAATTCATGAAAGGGAGCGACTTAGTTTTGGAAAAATCTGTTTTTATGGAGTACGTACCCACTAGGGTTTATAGGGCTCATCTAAAAAACATTCGTTTTTCCGTTTGATAAGTCTCAATTCTACTACTAGTAGTAGTACCATTACATGTTGGATTTTGAGGTGTGTTAGATCACCCGATGCAAGCAGTGTCAAGAGGAAACTAACCAATGCATGTAGAAGTTCATGGAAATTTAGTGGTCATTCATGCATTCGTTCTAATTAATGCCTCGGTAAACATAACTTCTTGAGAAAACGAGTGTACTGATTACCTGTGCAAACTATGAAATTAATTCGACCACTCACCGTCTACCTTGGTTGGAGAGATTTTGAAATTGAGCCATAAACTGGAAAGGAGGGAGTAGTAACTTTTGTCTCGATTACTATTTGTGGCCTTCTATAGATGCAAAATGTATTTTTTTTATAGTGGCCTTGTATAAGTAAATGGAGGGAGTACTAAAGGACATATATATTCCAAACAATATGATAATCTCTCTAACCAAGGTACGTAGTAGGGACGAGGAGTAAACGGAGGGAGTAGTAAAATTTTCTCCTCGTGCCGCAAGCCACCGCACGCGTGGGCGAGGGAGCGGGCGTAATACTAGCCACAATGGTGAGTAACATACACTAGTAACATACACATATCCCTAGACTATGTTACTACCTTCATAGTGGGTAGTAACATAAGTGTGGTAACATGCAAAGCTTCATTTATTAGGTTATAGACTCATATTGCATTGGGACATGTGATGTTACAGTAACTAGCTAAGTTACTATAACTACCTCTCTCCTCATTAAGTCACCGCCACATAAGCAAATTTGCTGAGTTGGACTCGATGTTACTATTGAAGTTACTCCCACTGTGGCTAGTCTAAGGCGTACAATAGTACTACTACTACTACTACTACTACTACTACTACTACTCGTAAGCAAGCTTCACCTCATCATGCGAGCCACCGCGCCCGTGGGCGGGGGAGACGACGTACTAAGCAAGCTTCTCCTTGTTCTGCGAGTTGATAGGACACATCAAAAGTACTCCAGTGTATAGAGCCTTGCCTCTAAGGTAGGCCCCACATGGTTTGCCTTTTTTTTAATTTAACATAACACGCCAATTCACAATTTGTTTGTTCACCTGTGGTAGATGATCCTCCCTCCACCTAGTGGACAACCAGTACACGTGTCAAATTACCACGTGGGCTGCCTTTTCGTATAGAAATGAGCTCCACCGTGTACCTGCGCGGGTGTGGTTGGGAAAGAGACGGGAGTACGTGCGCTGTGCGTGCACCTCTTCTCTTCGTGCACGTCCCCCACCTACGTGGGTGTGTGTGAGAGAGATACGAACCTAGACATAATGCGCCGTCCATCCCCATGCTTCCGCTAGTTCGACCACCAGTCACCACCATGCCCCACTCCTCCTCACCTTATCTCTCATCTTTCTCCCTCCATTTTTATATACAAGGGGCCACTATGAAAATTACAATTTGCAGATATACAAGGCCACTAACACTAATCGATGTAATATTAATGGTGCTTGCCTCGTGGTACTAGCAAAGGAGGACATTAATTATCCCTTGCATGCATGCAGGAGTTTGTAAAAAAATGCATCTTGGTGTTCCGTGCAATGCACGGGCATCTTGCTAGTCCATGAAAACAATACATGGCAAAATTCCACGGCGAACGAGGGATTTGAATCTGTTGGGAGGGGCTGTTTGGATCTTGCCCAGGGTAGCCAAAATATTGGAGACCCTTTTGTCCACCAGTGCCTTTGCCACCGATGAACGGGGAATGGCTCAGCTGCTCATGCTGTCATGCATCCTCCAGCGCGCATGTTGGAGACGAGCTCGCACGAGCTATGTTTTTTGTCCCACAACACCGCCCGAGCCACCCGCAGACCGACCGGCACCCTGCAAATTACGCCATCCAACCATAGCCGCACACATTATGACAACAACTCAACCAACCGGACAAAATTCACGCAAACACGTAGACAAACTGATATTTCATATAAACAACGACGAAAATCATATAAAATACCGGATTTTCATACAAACATGACGGATTTCATTACATTCAAATGAACTACGCGGTGCTAGTTCTGGACAGCATAAGTATATACTACCTGGCCCAAATGGTCGCCCGCCGATCGATTTGTGTTCCTCATGTCCGGCAGCACGATCACCGGACTGCCGGGAGCCCCGGAGGTATATGCTTCAGTGCAAAGGACGGCTCGCTTCCCCACTGCCCAACTGATATCATTGGCTGATGCCGAAGATGATGGTGGCCGGCACGGGTTTGAGTTCATCACCATCCACTACTTTGCCATGGTCGGCACCGGCTCGAGTTCATCCTAACATTCCCCTCTTCCGTGGATCCCATGCGAGGTCGACGAAGGTCCTCGCAACAAAAGGATCTGGCAAGACACCTACTGTGTACGCCGGCGTCGCCTCCGCGGTGGCCTTCATGGGACCCAAGCGGCGGCGGCCTCCCGTGTTCTACTTCTCCTCGGTGATGGCGGCGGACGCGGAGGCGCTGGCCACCAACTCATCGCTCTCCGTGCACCCGGCTTCTATCGCTGCTTGCATGGCATGGCCACCGGCATGGGAGTCTCGGCCATAGAAACGGGAGATGCGGTACGAGGCGGCGACGTGGACGACAGCAATGACGCCCATGCGCCGCTCTTGAGCTGGCCTGGAGCGGCGAGTTGCTGAACCGCGCGCTAGCTTGGGGCGGCAACTGGCTCCGTCGGGCAAGGGGAAGGAGGTGGATCAGTGAGCTGCATAGCTCATATCCGGCGGGCTACCCAGCCGGCTTGGATGCGGAATAACTACTCTTCGTAAGCCATTGTAAGAGTGGACAAAATGGTGAAGGAGGAGATAGGGGAGTGGTGGAGGTGTGCGATTCTTGGCCGGCGTTTAGCTTCATTTAAATAGGAGATTAAATAGACGACGGACGGGAGGAGCTCGGCCGGCGTTGCGTTTAATGCCGGCCCGGTCATGAACGGACGTGTGTCCAGAGTGGGTTTCTCGGCTTCCACACGGGCGGGGTTCATGGAGGCGTTTGAACGCGGCAAGGAGGCGTGTTCAGCTGGGCGTGCAGCGAGTGGCGCCCTCGACTCTGACCTAGGACACTGAGCCGTTCTTCCACTGACGTGTGGGCTCTTTGGGTACATGGCCTGCATGTCAGTGACCCAACACAGGCAGCGCACAGTAGAGGAACCTTTGGTGGGCCAGGGCGGTCAGAAGCGGGCATTTCATAAACGGATGATTGTTCATTGAGTGTGACATCATCTTTTTCATGTTGATTAGCCTACTATGTTGATAGCCCCTTCGATATGTTGTGATTCATAAAGACCGCTGCAAACATCAATGTTCTGCTTATCACAGATAAGATTGATTAGTACCCGTAACAATCCATGTCATTAACAAAGGGTGCATGCACGTATAGGTTGAGTGTGTGTCTTGCGTCATGTGCTGTGTGCATGCAGGCGTGCGAGTGTTGCGTGCGTGCAAGGGTATGTTTCAGTGTTGCATGCATGGGTGCATACGTGCGTGTGTTCGTGAGTGCATGTGTACGTGTCAGTGTTGCATGCCAGCATGCGTGCGTGTGTATGTTATGTGTACATGCCAGTGTTGCATGCCTGCATGCGTGCGTGTCTTGCGTGTGTGCATGTGTACGTGCGGGGTAAGGCTACACGTCAGTCGACTGACTTTTTCATCTCTGGTCATTAGATTTTCCGGCCGTTGGATACGAAATCAAGGGCCTCCAGTTTATCATCAAATTCCACCCCCCTGAGCCGTCAGCCACCACCGGCCGAACCGCCAGCCCCCACCGCCCATGGCTGGCCCGCCTCTCGCCGCCCGCCCTCCCGAAACCACTCCCCACCGCCGTCGCGCCCAAGACCGCCATCCTCTAGGCCCTCCCCCCGCCGAGCTTTTTCTCCGGCGATCCCCACCCCACCGCCCAATCAACGCCCCCCAACTGCCGGCGACTGCCAACCAGAGGTCTCACAACTTCGAATACCCACCGACCACTAATTTATTACCATTTCTGTCCTTCATATACACACTGACGGGTGGGCCCTATGGTAATGTGCGCTGCTGAATGTGGACCGTTTGACTGGTCAATTGATCATGTTATCAACAAATTACGGAGCTGTATGGTGAGCCAGTGACCGTATGATCACCCTAAAATGTACTCCTATTTTATTAACACAGTACAGACTCAAACTACCATTTCTTTCTTTCATATACAGGCTGAGAGGTGGGCCCCACGGTTACGCGCCCGGATGGTGCAACACTAGTTGCGCCGCATGGAACGTTTGACTGGTCAATTGATTGTGTCATCAACAAAATACGGAGTTGTACGGCTGAGCTAGTGACCGTATAATCATGACATGTATTTGTTTAACACGGTACAGACGCAAGGGCTCATATATACGCGCAAGCACTCATTGCTATAAGCACACACACGTGAACCCTACCCCTATGAGCACCTTCGAATGAGTGGGCCAACATATATGATCTTGAGATTTTACAAAGTCACCATAGGTGCCTCGTAGTCGAGTGGAACGTCTCCTCCCGCTGAACGCACATCGCCGAAAAATACTGAAATTAACACAAGATAAATGCGAGCACCGGTACTTTAACCTTTGTGGGCTCGAGAAACCACTGTCCTCCTAACCATCCAACCACATGTTGGTTAGCATGACAAAATGTATGTGGTGACCGTGATGAGCTTATTCTGAAGTCCAGTGACCATATCGTGCTTTCGCTTCAAATACAATGACCGTAAGTGTCGTCAACAAAATACGGAGCACGCATCAAATGCAAAGTCCGTCAGTGTCATCAACAAAATATGGAGACGTATCGTGAGCTAGATACCGTTGTACTATTGTATATGCTTATTTTCTTAGTGGCCGATTGCGTGTGTGGTGTGGTGGGCACATCATTTCTAGTTGTGGTGGGTTAACATGAAGACTCATGGGTCGGTTCCATCCTGCGCCACATATAGGTTGGACCGAGACGCGTTATACGAAGACCCATGTGGAGGACTCGACGTACAACATGAAGCTACCAGAGTCGCGGAGGACTCTATCCCCACTGGTGATAAGCCGACTATATATGATTTGTAACCCTAGGCCCCCAATATGTTATAGAAGCTCGGGGGCTAGTTCGTCGATAGTATACACACACAATGCCTGGTATTCACGTGTACTTTGTACACACCCCTATCACTAATATCTGATGCCGAGAGTAGGCTCTTTCTTCAACTGCAAGGGTCCGATCCGAACTAGGGTAAAACTTTGCCTCAGATACCATCCAGCCTAACAGCCAGGGATATCCTACCGAATGATATGATGAAATCATATCTGCCAACTACTAAGAGAGAGGTGTGTCTGGGGGGGGCAATGTGTGCGAGAGAGGCCTAAAGATAATGTGCGTGCGGGAGACACGTAGGCACATATATGTGCGTATAGAGGGCTAGTAGAGACTGTGCGTGTGTATATATGCATGTGAGATAAATAGTGTTTTCCAACTGAGATTAGTGAAAAGAGTGGTACATAGTAGTCAGAAAGAGAGAGAGAGAGAGAAACAGAGAGAGCATGTGTGTGAGACACCCCAACACCCTGAGAGAGATTGTGAGCATGTGTGAAAGAGAAATGCCGATGCATATAAAGTGTGTGCACTTATGCGTTAGATTGAGAGATATATAACGCGTTTGTGAGAACGGGCCGAGGCATAGTGCATCTACGTGTAAAAGGTGGTTCTACGCATTAAATTAAAATATAAATGGCATTATTATTTTTGGATGAGATCATGAATTTTGCAAATTGCGTATGGACGAAAATCGGTCTATCAGACACCCATACTCTATTGAATTCTAGCATGTGCATGTGTTATTTCATATTATTGATCCATAGAGTGAGAGCGGTTTGAAATACAGGCAATGGATGCTTTTGCAATTCATATATAAACATTAATTTGTGCACTCCATGTTGTTAGTGTGAAGCACTTTATACATTTGTCACTTGCATGGATACATTCCAAATTGCTAGCTACGAAATAGAATACATGTCGAATTCAACATAAAGGGGGTTTCAAATATTTGAATTCATAGGAAGTGCATTTATCTATTTGAACACGAGATAATGGCATTTGTAAATCAGATGTAAAAGGGGGCATCAATATTTGTTGTGAGTTTGAACATGCTATATATATTCATACGCATATCTAACTTTTTTTGCAACCAAGGAGATTATATCTGGAACCATGCATGAACTAAGGTAAGTTACATATTTTTTAATATATACTCGTGTACAATGTATATTCAAATGTACCCCCTCCATTCCAAAATAATCGTATCTTTAGGATTTTCAAGAGTAAAGATTTGTGAAGTTTGACAAATCCTGAAAGTTCAATTCAAGAGAACCGAAAAATGCTTCTGCTCCCAAATATTGAACGAAGTGCCAGATAGGCCTTTGGTCACCCGAAACCGCGCGAGACTAAAGTTTGGTGGTAGGAAATTACTGTCCTAACTCTGGCCCGCGTAGCCTATCGTCCCGATGTCCAAAGGTCTAAACCGGGGTAGGTTTGTAACTTCACCAAGACGCCAGTCTCAACCGCCTCCGAGAAGCATTCATACGCCGTGGGTGCCTAAACACCCATGCGCTCGGCCGAAATCTACCCCGCCCACATTTGGGAGACCTGACATGACTGTCCTACCCCCCACCCGCAATATGTCCGAAGTTTTAGATGGTGGCAAAGTTTGTAACTTTCTCCAAATTTCAAACAAGCGCGTCTCAAACCGAAACATTGTCCCCCCTTAGTTCCCTGCCTCCCTCCGTTTCCCCATTCATACTCCGTGGGCGCGAAAATGCCCTCTCCACCAGCCGCGAAACCCCAGCCTCCTCCGTCCTCCACCCCATAGCAGCCAATCCATCGCCGCCCTCCTCCATCACGCCGGAGCCGGTACCCCGACGTCGTCGTCCAATGCAACTGCAACCGCAATGCCCTCAAGGACTTAGCAGCTGAAGCCAAGGCAGAGCTGCCTCCACGACGCCGACGCCGATGTGCGCCATACCAAAACCACTCTGACCACGCCGTCCTGCGCCTCACTGCTGCCGCTCCACTATCGCAACCATCCACCACACCGGAGTTGTTCCCGCTACGCCATCGTTCGCTGCCTCAGATCTGGTTCCCCGCCACCGACAGACGGCCAGCGCACCACACTCAACAACTTGGCCATGGGTTCGTCCAAGGCTCCACCATCCTCCACAACTTCTTGTTTCCAGCGAACCACAAGAAGATCGTTGGAAAAACAGAAGGAGGACACAACACTGCCAGCAGAAAGAGGTACTCCTCTTCCCTTATTCGTGCAAATCTTACGTCTCTGCTCACACCGTATTCATCCCACGAAAGAAACTAGTTGACCGCTTCTTCCTGCATCTTGTTCGTGATACTAAATGCACAAGGTTTCCTCCCTTTACTATTTCACCTTTGCTAGAGGTCAGTAGCCCGCCTGGATTTCAATTCAGGGTCAGTCAAACCGCAATTAAAAGAAGCAAGACCGCTTAAGCGCGCGAGCACCTAGTCCTTTGTTCCCGGGAAGCGCGCATCGGTGTCTATCATAGGGGTGTGGGGCGCAAGAGCTGCTTGCGCCTGATCTGGAGGTCGGCGGGGCTTGAATGGATGGCCAGGGGCGGTGCCAAGCACGAAGGTGCGGTGAGGTCAAGGGGAGGGCGCAGGAAGGGGAGGAATACTGGGCCGATGGTCGCTGGCGTTTTGAGGAAGTTCGTCAACACTGACTGGCTGGAGGTAGATGAAGGCGATCTGCCCGTTATTTGTACATCGGACGGTGCAGAAAAAATGGACTCACCTATTTGTTTTCAGTCGACTGTTATTTTCATAGAATCCTGTAGTAATTTAGTGTGCCATGCATGCTGTAGAGCTATCATATCTCTCCCGTCATTTATTTTTCACCGACCTGCTATCTGCTACCTTTACACTGTACTAATTGTGCACACACTTCACCCATACTCAC
This sequence comes from Aegilops speltoides, assembly GCA_021437245.1. NCBI lineage: Eukaryota > Viridiplantae > Streptophyta > Magnoliopsida > Poales > Poaceae > Aegilops > Aegilops speltoides. The sequence continues at coordinate 248,898,654 of CM038145.1, forward strand.
ATTATTGTTTTTTTATGCATGGGTATTTTAGACTCTGACGCAATGTTGATGAATGCAGAAAAGAAAAGATAGAAGTCGCTCCCGTGTAATTCAAAGATAAGCACTAAGCATTTCAGCGCTCTAATGGGTGCAATGTCAGCAGTTGGAGACAGTAAACGTAGCTCTGCAGTTGATGATCTCAATTGCCACACACAACCATCCCAGGTGCTTGCTTTAACTTCGTGCTGTCAAATGTGGCTGCATGTTGCATATGGTGTCTAGCTTGTATTGCTTCCAATTTGGTTAAATTGCATCTGCTTACTTTACACATTATACCTTTGATAATGACCTGCCTTCCTATTTTTGATACATACTACATATGTCTATTAACCATGTTCGTACATCAAACTAATGCTCTTTGTGTCCCTCGTCAATCACTTATGATGAGACAGTCACCCGAGTGGGTTACTGTGAGACGCCCTACTCGTTTAAAGAGTGCAGTGTCATCCTCCCCACATGATTCTCAAGAAACAACAAGGCTAAATGAATATAGTCAACGTAGCTCTCTAGTTGATCACCGCAATTCCCCCACACCACCATCGCAGGTGCTTGCTCTTACTTGGCAGTGTGATATGTGGTTGCATGTTGCATATGGTATCTACCTTGTAATGCTTCTAATTAGGGTAAATTGCATCTGCTTAGTTAGCACATTATACCTGTGAATATGACACGCCTTCCTATTTTTGGTACATACTACGTCTTTCTATTAACCATGTTCTTACATCAAACTACTTTTCTTGTGTATCCCTCATCAATCACTTCTGACGATACACCTTCAAGTTGACAGTGTAATATTGGTTGCATCTTGCATATCATTTCAAACATGTATTGCCTCTAATTTGTTGAAGTGCCACTTATAATGAGACACATCTAAATTGGTAGAGTGATTTTGGTTGGATTTTTCATATGGTGTCTAGATTGCATTGCTTCCAATTTGTTGAAATGCCTTCTGCTTAGTGTTTTTCATACATATTCCATCATCCTACAATGTGGTTGCCATACATAAAAGTTGTGTTCGTCAGTATCATGCACCAACGAATTTGGAAGTGCGAATTTCATTCATTTTTCTTGTGTGTTTACTTGACAAGGCAAAATCTGAAAGGACGAAGGCACGAAATGATGGTGGTCCTTTGGAGCAACCGAAACAGATGATCTCTGCAGATTCTCCTGCTACTCATACTGCAGTGCTCATTCCAAATCTCATCTCTCCTACTCCACAACCCAAGGTGCTTGCTCTAACATGGCAGTGTGATATCTGGTTGCATGTTGCATATGGTGCCTAGCTTGTATTGCTCCTAATTTGTTAAATTGCATCTCCTCAGCTTACACATTATACATGTGAATATGACACGCCTTCCTGTTTTTGGTACATACTACATCTGCCTATTACACCATGTTCTTACATCAAATTACTGTTCTTGTGTATCCTGATCTATAAACTTATGATGAGACAACACGCCTATGGGTTAATATGAGACGCAATACTCTTATAAAGAATGCAATTTCATCCTCTCCACATGATTCTCAAGAAACAAAGAAGCCTAAATGAAGATATTGAGCGTAGCTCTGTACTTGAAGACCAAGATTTCCCCTACACCACCATCACAGTGCTTGCTCTAACTTCGCAGCGAGTGATATGTGGTTGCGTGTTGCATCTGAGGTCTAGCTTGTAATGCTTCTAATTAGGGTAAATTGCATCTTCTTAGTTTACACACTATACCTGTGAATATGACATGCCTTCCTATTTTTGGTACATACTACATCTATGTGTTAACCTTGTTCTTACATGAAACTACCTCTCTTCTGTATCCTGCATCAATCACTTACGATGGGTCACCTTTATTCATTGCATATTGCATATTATTTCTAGCATGTTACCATGTATTGCTTCTAATTTGGCCAAATACATTTGTTAGGGCACCCTTTTAATTTGGCAGAGTGATATTGGTTTCATCTTTCATATGGTTTCTAACTTGCATTGATTGTAACAAGTTCAAGGACCTTGTGCTTAGTTTACACTTTACACATCATACATGTCAATATGTCACGCCGTCCTATTTTTTATACATATTCCATCCTCCTATCATGCGGCTGCCTTACATGAAAATAGTGTTCGTCAGTATCATGCATCAATGAGTTCTGAAGAGCAAATTTTATTCCTTTTTCTTGTGGGTTTGACTTGACAAGGCAAAATCAAGAAAGAGGAAGGAAAAGAGTAAGGAATGCGATGATGGTGGTCCTCTGCAGCAACGTAAACGGGGCATCTGTACCGATTCTCCTTGTACTCATAGTGCATTACAAGGTCCAAGTCTCCGCTCCCCTACTCCACCATCCAAGGTGCTTGCTCTAACTTGGCAGTGTGATATCTGGTTGCATGTTGCATATGGTGTATAGCTCGTATTACTCCTAATTAGTGTAAATCGATTCGCTTAGCTTACACATGATACATGTGAATATGACACGCTTTCCTGTTTTTGGTACATACTATATCTGTCTATCACACCATGTTCTTACATGAAACTACTCTTCTTGTGTATCCTGCATAAGTCACTTATGATGGGACACCTTTAAGTTGGCAGTGTGATATTAGTTTGCATCTTCAATATGATTTCTAGCATGTATTGCTTCTAGTTTGATGAACGCCACCTATGACGAGACAATTTTAACTTGGCAGAGTGATATTGATTGCACCTTCCATATGGTGTCAAGTTTCAAGTGCTTCTAATTTGTTGAAGTGCCTTCTGCTCAGTTACCACATCATAGGTGTGAATATTTCAAGCCATCCATTTTTTCGTACATATTCCATCCTCGCCTCATGACTTTGCCTTTCATCAGAGTAGTGTTTGTCAGTATCATGCATTGTAGCGACCAGACCTCAAACAGTCTGATCTCTGTGCTCAGTGTCATCCCTGGATCAGTAATGCTGACACCACACAGTACTTGGAGGATTTATAACAGAGTAGCAATCACACACTTATTACATCGAATGTCTCAAAAGAGAACTTATTGAAATAAATATGGCTTAAGGCCATCTAAAAACGATAACAGCGGAAGACTTGGAAGATAAGCGAGTCCATCAACTCCAACGGCATCACTAAGTATAGAACCACGACCTAAAAGCATCTTACTCATCGTCTGAAAAGTCTGCAACATGAAACGTTGCAGCCCAAAAACGGCTCAGCACATGGAATATGCTGGCAATGTAACACATAGAGAATAACAATGGAATAAGCTATACTACATGCATATTTGGCTGGTGGAAAGCTCTATGGTTACAGTTTTGCATAAAGCCAATTTTTCCCTACTGCAAAGGAATAAATTTATTTAACTATCATGGTGGTTGTTAAACATTGAGAATGGTTGACAGCATTCTCAATCCCAATTAAAAGTACTCATTAAACCCAACAATATTAAATTAGAGTAATATGTTGAGATTCACATGATATCCAAGTACTAGATACTCAAGATGTCCATAACCATGGACACGGCTAACCATGATTAGTTTATACACTCTGCAGAGGTTTGCGCACTTTTCCCCACAAGACTCGATCGCCTCCGTTTGATTCCTCGCACTACATGATGTTTGAGAAACGGATGACCGAGACATAGTCTTTCGGAAGCGCTAGCACCTTACATGTGGGTTGACCGGTACACCTACTTTCCCTACATCCGCTAGTCCGCCTGTAAGAGTTCGTGACGACTTAATCAACTATGCCAGAGCCCATAATGGCTTGTGGCTGCACACGAAGTTTCTAGTTTGAAAAATCTCATGATCCCTTTGAGCACTGGTGGCGGTCCAAAGAAATACAGTAAGTCTCGATAGAAACCAGTGCCTCAATCCACCCGTATGTGTGTTTAAGTTGCCACCTTAAATAAACCATTAATTAACAAACTCACATCTGTCATGGATACACTCACCCAATCCACGTCTACTAGCATAGCATGGCATAATAAGCAAACGTAGAAGTAACTCCCAAGGGTTTGAAAACAAAACAGGTAATAGGTACTACCTCAACTACTTTCCCAAAACCCACAATTTAATTAGATCCTAATCATGCAATGTTTGAGGATTGATCTAATGCATAAAAACTGGGTAATAAGGGATATGATCAAAGTGTTACTTGCCTTGCTGATGATCCGCGAAACCTAGAGACTCGAAGTAACACGCGGCGCACTCCGGGTATTCTATCACAGACAAACAAACAAGCATACAATAAGTACTCATCTAATGCACAGGTAAAACTCGAATAAAATATCTAACCTGAAAGTTCAACTTAAGAACTCCGGTTTGCAAAAAGAATCAAATCAAACAAAGCAACGAAAGTCAAAAGGCAAAAGAAAACAGCTTCGTTTTACTAATCTGGATCTAAGTCCAATTTTACAGAATCAAAAACTTGTTTAAGTTGTTTATTCGGAAAGAGGGTTTCGAGATGAAACTCCAGGCGCTTGAATCGCCTGATTCCGATAAACGAGCGAAAAGTTATACTAAAACGAAAATCGGATCAGGAATCGCGATCGGAAAAATCGCGGATTAAATCCGAGAAAAAGAAAAATGACGAACGGCCAACGAATGAATGTTCGTTAACTAAACTAATATGACGAACACGTTCGTTAAAACGAACGAACGAGCGAACACTCGCTAATTAACCGAACCGAAAAAACAGATCTAACGAAAAACCGAAAAATCAAGAAAAACGCCGGTTTTACAAAAAAAAGCAGACGCAGATCGAGGCGGCGAATTAACCTCGGTGGCGGCGGCGGCGGAGTCCGCGGCGGCGGCTGCTAGTGTTAGGTTCGGCGCGAGTCGGCCGGCGGCGGGCGACGACGGCTGGGGGCGCCTGGGTGGCGCTTTATATAGTGCACCCGAAGCGAGTCCTGCACGCCAGAGGCGGTTCGCGTTTTTTTAAATGATTCCGCGCAGAAGAAAAATAAAAAGAAATAATAAACGGACTCCAAAAATCCCGAAATAAATTTTCCCCGGCTTCTAAAATCAAGCCGGACAAGATGAACATTTATTTGGGGCCTAAATGCAATTTTGAGAAACACGCATTTTCCTAAATTCAAATAAAAGGCGAAAAACTCCAAAATAAATCTTAATTGATTTTTTTATTAAATCTTCATTATTTCTTTATTTTGGGAAAGTCATTTTATTCCCTCTCTGAAATTTTTGGTAGTAGAAATAATTGAAGATAAAATAAATAAAATCCTATTTTCAAAATTTGAGAAAACTCAAATAAGAAAATAACGAAATCCCCAACTCTCTCCGTGGGTCCTTGAGTTGCGTAGAATTTCTAGGATCGAGCCAACAATGCAGTAAAATATGATATGCAATGATGATCTATGTATAACATTCCAAATTGAAAATTTGGGATGTTACAAACCTACCCCCCTTAAGATGAATCTCGCCCTCGAGATTTGGGTCAACTAGCAAATAGGTGAGGTGGGCCTTGAGCGAGATCTTCCTCTCGCTCCCGTGTGGCTTCCTCCTCGGTGTGGTGGCTCCACTCGAACTTTGCAAAACTTGATAACCTTCTCAAGGGTAACTCGGCCGGCATATTCCGAATCTTAACTGGTTTCTCTTCATAAGTCAAATCATCTTTCAACCGAATCGCTTCAGAGGCATCAGATCGGTGGTATATCAACCATCTCTGCGTGACACTTCTTCAATCGTGAAACATGGAACACATCGTGAACACCGACAATCCTCGGGTAATTCCAACTTGTACGCCATTCTCCCATGCGTTCCAAAACATTGTATGGCCCCACAAAACGTGGTGCTAACTTTCCTTTAACTCCAAAACGCTTAACTCCTCGAAGCGGAGATACTCAAGATAAACTCGCCTCCGACTTCAGATTCATCTCCTTGCGTTTTGAATCTGCATAGCTCTTCTGCCTTGACTGAGCTACCTTGAGTCTATCGCATATTAACTTTACTTTCTATTCAGACTCCTTAATCAAATCCGATCCAAACAACTGGCGGTCTCCAACCTCATCCCACAACAATGGGGTTCTGCACCTCCTTCCGTAGAAGGCTTCAAAAGGGGCCATCTTCAAACTGGATTGATAACTGTTGTTGTAAGAAAACTCCGCATATGGCAAGTTGTCATCCCAACTTGATCCATAATCCAAAACACAAGCTCTAAGCATATCTTCCAAAATCTGATTGACTCTCTCGGTCTGTCCATCTGTCTGTGGATGGAAAGCTGTGCTAAATACCAGCCTAGTTCCTAATGTTTCGTGCAACTGTTTCCAAAACTTTGTGGTGAATTAGGTTCCTCTATCTGATACGATACTCCTCGGAACTCCATGCAAACATACAATCCTTGTCATGTATATCTTAGCCAATTTGGCACTGCTGTAGGTAGTCTTTACTGGAATGAAATGAGCTACCTTCGTCAAACAATCGACTACAACCCAAATCGAGTCATAGCCTGAACGGGTCCTGGGCAATCCCGTGATGAAGTCCATGCCTAGTTTATCCCACTTCCATTCGGGTATAGGCAATGGCTGCAACAATCCTGCTGGCTTCTGGTGTTCTGCCTTCACCCTCTGACATACATCACAAACTGCTACATACTCTGCAATATCCTTCTTCATTCTGGTCCACCAGAAAGTTTCCTTCAAATCCAAATACATCTTGGTATTTCCGGGGTGAATCGAATATGGGGAATCATGTGCCTCTTGCAGAATCAACTTCCTGATCTCCGGGTCATTGGGCACATAAACACGGTCTTCAAATCATAGGGTATCGTACTCATCCTCATGAAATCCCTTAGCCTTCCCTTCGCTCATTTTCTCCTTTATAGAGGCAACTTCCTTATCTGTCTTTTGAGCTTCTCTGATTTTATCCATCAATGTAGACTGAATCTCCATTGCTGCTACATAGCCTCTTGGAACTATTTCCAAACATAGCTCATGAAGATCCTCGGCTAACTCCTTGGGTATTTCCCCCGTCATTAGTGTATTGACATGGCTCTTACGGCTCAACGCGTCTGCTACAACGTTAACCTTCCCGGGGTGATAATGCAATCTCATATCATAATCCTTAATAAGCTCCAACCATCTCCTCTGCCTGAGATTTAACTCCTTTTGCATGAAGATGTACTTCAAACTCTTGTGATCCGTGTACACCTCACAATGGTTTCCAATGAGAAAATGTCTCCACGTTTTCAGTGCGTGCACTACGGCTGCTAACTCCAAATCATGAGTAGCATAATTCAACTCATGAGGCTTAAGCTGTCGTGAAGCATACGAAACAACTCTTCCCTCCTGCATAAGCACTGCTCCAAGTCCTCGACGTGAAGCGTCACAATACACTTCATAATCCTTGGTCTGATCTGGCAGAATCAATACTGGTGAGGTAACCAAACGTTTCTTCAACTCTTGGAAACTAGCCTCACACTCCTCAGTCCAAATGAACTTGGTATCCTTCTTCAACAATTCTGTCATAGGCTTTGCAATCTTCGAGAAATTTTCAATGAATCTCCGGTAGTATCCTGCGAGTCCAAGGAAACTCCGGATTTCTCCAACTGTTGTTGGTGCTTCCCAGTTTGTCACAGTGACAACTTTAGTGGGGTCTACTGCGATACCTTCTTCGGATATAACATGTCCAAGAAATCCAACTTCCTTCAGCCAAAACTCACACTTGCTAAACTTGGCGTATAGCTGATGTTCTCTGAGCTTCTCGAGTACCAAACGCAAGTGCTCCTTATGTTCCTCTTCATTCTTCGAGTAAACCAAAATATGATCAATGAACACCACGACGAACTTATCCAAAAACTCCATAAACACCTTGTTCATCATGTTCATAAAATAGGCTGGGGCGTTAGTCAAACCAAATGACATAACGGTATACTCATACAGCCCGTGCACTGTGGTAAAAGCCGTCTTGGTATATCTTGCTCCCGAATCTTCAATCGATGGTACCACGATCGCAAATCGATCTTGGAAAACACCTTGGCTCCTTGCAACCGATCAAACAGATCATTGATCATTGGTAGTGGGTACTTGTTCTTGATTGTTACTTCATTCAATCCGCGATAATCAACAACCATTCTTAACGATCCATCCTTCTTCTCCACCGTGGCTCAAGCGATCCCCAAGGTGAAGAACTTGGGCGAATAAAACCTTTGTCCAACAACTCCTTAATCTGCTTCTTAATTTCCTCCAAATCTTGGGCTGGCATCCGGTAAGGTCTCTTTGATATCGGCCCAGTGCCTGGCAGTAGTTCAATTAAGAACTCAATGTCTCTATCCGGTGGCATGCCTGGCAACTCTTCTAGAAATACATCGGGGAAATCCCTTACCACTGGTACTTCCTCCTACACAACTCCTGATAAGGAATTTACATGTGCTCTTCTCGGCTCATGCCGTGATACATACTTGATTCTTATTCCTTCTGGTGTCGTAAGCAAAATTGTCTTACTGGCGCAATCAATGTTTCCTCCATACATCGACAGCCAATCCATACCAAGAATTACATCCAAACCTTGGGATTCCAATATAATTAAATCCGTTGGGAAAACATGCCTTCCTATACTTAATGGCACCTGAAAGCATCCTTGACTGACCATAAACTCAGCTCCCGGTGAACTTACTAGCATGGGTGTCTTAAGAGTCTTAGTGGGCAGGCTAAACTTATCCACAAATCCCCTTGATATGTATGAATGCGATGCACCAGTATCAAAAAGAACAACTGCAGTAAATGCCTTAACCAAAAACTTACCTATTACTGCGTCTGGCTGAGCTTCCACCTCCTCCACGGTAACGTGGTGCACTTGCCCCCTATTGAAAGGGTTCGGCTTCTTTCCTGAGCTTCCATTGCCATTTCCATTTTGGGCTTCAGGACAATCATTTGCATAATGCCCCGTCTTACGACACTTATAACAAGTGATATGACTCAGGTCTACCTTAGATGGTGTTGACGGGTTGGTGCGGCTTTGTCCATTGCTTCCACCATTCCTGTTTCCATTCTTTGTGCCATTATGATTGTGCGAGCTACCCCCTTCGTGAGTATGCTGAAAGTGTCCTCCTAACTTCGTGGTAAAGCGTAGCTTCTGCTGAGCTCCAGAATTGTACTTCCCCTGTCCATACTTCCTCTTACGATTGTCAATCTGCTGCTGCTTTCCTTCAATCATAAGAGCACGATCTACTAACTCCTGGTAGTTATTGAAAGTGGCTACAATCAACTGCATGCTCGGCTCATCATTCAGTCCTTCTAGAAACTTCTCCTGCTTAGCTGCATCCGTAGCAATGTCATCTGGGGCATAACGTCCTAGCTTACTGAAATCATCCACATCTTGCTAACCGTCTGGTCCTCCTTGGCGTAAGTTGCAAAACTCACGCTTCTTCATGGCCCTACCTCCTGTTTGAAACATGGGCGAGACGGAAAGCTTGTCAAACTGATTCCACGTGATGCGGTGTCTCAGGTAAGTGGTCAGAAATTCTCCCACCATGCTGCTGCGGGTCCGTCAAGCTGATGTGCGGCAAACTTCACCTTTTCTCCATCTGTACATCCTGCAGTGGTCAACTCCCTCCCTATCTTACGGAGCCAATCATCTGCTACTATCGGCTTGGTGCTACTGGAAAACACCGGCGGATTCAGCCTTAAGAAACGAGCCAGATGGTCAGCAGGTGGTGGTGGTGGGTTGTTGTTGCCTTGGTTCTATACCAATGTTTGAATCAAGGTATTGTACTGCTGAATCAACTGAGTGATCTCCGGCGGAAAAACAAACTCGGGGTTGCGTCTCGGAGGCATTTGAGGGTTTAAAGAGGAGAGGAGAGTTAAGAATAGAATGAGGTCTAGTGAGATAACACTACCCATTTGCACATGAGACAAAAGCACACAATATCATTCCAATCATTTCAGACAAGGGCATACAATGGTCTAACTATCGTTACAAAAGTGCTTGGACTAAAACTAATTAAATGGTGGAAAATTCTACTACTGTTATGGTGGTCAACTAGAAAAACTGCTCCAATGCAGATTCCATGATATCTGCCCCAGCTTCATCAACATAGTCATCATCGCTGTCGTCGAGATCCGAGTCGGTGTCGTCGATGATGATATAATTATCTGGACAAGTAGGTTCATCCTCTTCTCCTCTGGGTGCTGATCCTCCCATGAATACTCCAATCTTTTCCTTAAGGTCACCGTTCTGTCTTACTAGGGCAACGATTTCTTCCATATAGTCTTTACGTGTAGCCTTGAGTTCTTCTTCTAGCTCCTTGATCTTGGTCATAGCCTTCTGTAGCTCCTCCATATCTGCGCACATCTAATTCTCCTGGCGTCGGATGTGTTGGTTTAACTCCTGAATATAAGCTGCGATTGATCTGTCCTTCCTAGTGGTGATCATCTCCCAATGCTCATCTCGGCGCCCACAAATCTAGTAGATAGCATTCTTGAGATCATTGTGGTAAACCTCTCCAATTCGTCCCATGGCGATGTGAGCTGCCATGCTCTTCCCTAGGCTCCATGTTGGTGCATCAAAGGTAAACTCTATTGACTCCGTGATTGGTGCAAATGTCCTTCCTGGAATGTAGACTTGAATCCTCCAGGGCTCCTCTTCGGGTAAACTGGCGTTGAAGGTCCCGGTGAAGCTTGGTACTCCTATGTTCAGATATCTAGTGGCTTCCTTCAAGTGATATCCAAAAGGTGAGTTTTCATCTGGTTGTGTGAACTTGATCCTTGCATCCGCCATCCTAAAGAATAGAAAAGATGAGGAGTCAGAAATGAGAAGAAAGAGTAGTGATCTAGGGCTTTAGCTTAGTGGCCGTGTCCTATTGTCGGTGTACTAAGGTAGGGGGTACCTCAGTACCCCAACTTGTGCACGGGCAGCCGCAGCTCCCCGCAGCTGGATCCACCGTATGCTTGCCGGAGACCAATCCGGCTCCCTACCAAGCCATTCAAGAACAAAGTGTACAAGACGAGAAGCTTAAGAGCCCAAGCAAGAGGAGCTTGCCGGAAGGCCGCTCTGTGCTCAAGACTACATCACTCACGCAAGTCCTGGCGAGAGGAGCTCGCCGGGAGACCGAAGACTACATCACGAAGACACGCCTCGGCGCTACTCGCGTCCGGCAAGGGCCCGGGAGCGGCAAGTCACTGAGCAGACAAGCTCCGGGCCGGCAAGATCGGGACCCGGCAAGCTACTTGCCGGGAGAGCTGCGATGCGTGCCGCACTCCACTCACCCGCCCACGTGTCGCTTTTAGCCTTCTCCAGAGACGCGTGGCGGGTGGCCGTCTTTGCATGAGGGTGCGGTGGCGCTCCACGGTGGTGGCTCCATCGCCCGTGGCAAACGGAGACGCAAGGGCGGGAGCTTTTGGGGCGACGGCGACGGGCATTTAATGCTCTTGTCCCCCTCACAAAAGTAGGTAGAATCCATCGTTCATGCAATCAGAAAGACCTTGCTCCCGCGACTGCTCCAACTACCACCTCTTTTACGTTTTACCCCTCTACCCTCGCTGACACCTGTCGTGACCCTTGCCCTATAAAAGGAGGCCCATGCACAACGAGGGGGTTCCGATCATTCACTACTCTCGCGAGGTTCCGACTCTCGCTCGGGCAGCCGCCATCAGTAGTTCTTCAAGCTCCCGAAGCACAATACAACACAAAGCAGCAGAGGGTTTCGCGACCATCGCGCCCGGCTGGTAAAAACCAGCGCCCAGCGCATCGCCGCGATCGCTGCTCTCCGCGCATCCTCCGCCCCGTGCAACCCACGAAGGGGCCGCCCCGGCCCCATAGGTGCCGCGCCCTCCATCATCCCGCAGGCCCGCGACATCTCTCGCGCGCGCTGTAGGGGCGTCGGGGTTGTGCGGATCTGATCCGGCGTTCGCGCAGCCGCGTTCTTCATCAACATCTCCGTTTTCATCAGCTACTTCATCGACAACTGCGTCATGGCTCCGAAGACGAGGGCCTCCAGGGTTGCAGACCCGTCCGCGTCTCACCCGCCGCTACCGGAGCCAGCGGTAGGCGGAGGAGACGCCGGCGGAAGGGTGGGCACCGGCGAGGGCACTCGCGGTGCCACCAGATCCAGGGACGGGGCGGATGACCGCGCCTCGGCCTCCGTAGATCCCCGTCCATCTCAACGCACGACGACCCAGCAGCGCCATACCACGGGAGGTGGTATCCGTCTGCTGGAACCGGGACGCGCCGGAGGCTCGCGGGATGTTCCGAACCCCCGTCCAGACACCGGCAAAGCGAAGGTGCCGGGGGAGGACCCTGCTCCTTCTAACACTGTTAGAAGCCCGAGTGCGTCCCCTCCCGCCGCCGCTCCGCTTCCCTCCACTTCGCCAAGCGCTCACAAGAGCGCAAATGCTCCTCGACTTCCCTCCAAGCGGACAAGGCCGAGGACTGGAGGGCTACCATCCAGAGCCTGCTCGCCTTCGCCAACAACGACCGTCCACAGCAGCCAATGGCTTCACAGCCACGGCAAGCCGAGAAAACGAAGGCCGGCGGCGACAAGACCGCCGGGGGTGCGACCACCGTGCACTCCCCGCCGCGGAAGCGAAAGACGCCGCACGGCTCCACGGCATCGTCGGATCCGCGGGCTCGTCGGGACCAACGCCAGGTCCTAGACGATCGGCGGCGAGAAGACGCTCGGACCACGATCGAGCGTCGCCGAGAGACTCGACGACAATCAGACCAAAGAGCTGGAAGCACTGCCGACGCTACAGACGCCCCCGGCGAGCCAGCGACTTGTCAGACGCGGCGGGCTGCCTGCGTTCACCCGAGAGCTGCGACGCGTCCCAAAGGCTCCAAAGATGAAGAATTTCAAGCCCGACGTGCGGAGAAGTACGACGGCAAGACGCACCTCGAATTCCTCAAGATCTACACCATCGCGGTGCGAGGCTGCGGGGCGCGACGAGAAGATTCGCGAACTACTTCCGCTCGTGCTTAGACCGAACGTGACGTTCTTGGCTTATGCACTTGCCGGAAGGCTCCATTTCTTCTTGGGCAGACCTCATCATCGGTTTGTTGGCGCCTTCATCGGGCGGCCACAAACCCCACGGTCGAGAGCGATCTCCACATTTTGACCCGTAGGAAGGGGAATCCTCGCAAGTACATCCAACGCTTCACCGCGTGCAACACAACATCCCTCGATGTCCACCCTGCCGCGGTTATCGGCGCGTTCCACCAGCGCAGCGTAACCGCCGCATGCGCCAAGAGATGGCGATGACCAAGATTCGAGACGCCGGCGAGCTTTATGCTCGGCGATAAATGCGCGCGTCTTGGAAGAGGGAGAAGGCTCCCGGGAGGATGCTTGGTGCAGAGGAAGCGACTCGACGACGCCGCCCGGCAAAGAAGCGCCGCGGCAGATCTTTCGAAAGAAGAGCAAGGAATGTGTGCTTGCCGTCGAAAAGTCCGCAAGGAGGCTCCCGCCAAGCAAACACAGCTGGCAACTCCGGCAAGGAGCTTGCCTCGTGGCGGCAACCGACAAGCGGCGGCCCGGCAAGCAATCTCGCAAAAATCCACCGCACCAAGGGCCACGACCTCTACAATCGCAAGCGCGTCGACTACCTCGCCGAGCAAAGAAAAGGCTGAGTACGAGAGGCGCGACAAGGAGAGGGCCCAAGGTGGCGGAGGAGAACCGAGCAAGAAGCGGCCGCTCAATGGTCGGGAGGACCCCGGCAAGGCCAAGCGGCGACAAGGTGATCGCCCTTCCGGAGCCGCGACAAGGATGAAGAATACGGCGACGAGGACATGGGAGATGAGGATGACAAAGGAAGCAGGAGTTCCGAGGCCACGGAGGTCCTGTCGGCCGACGGTGGTGCCTCGTTACACACCTCTCACCGCCAATTAAAGCAGTGGGCGCGTGAGGTGAATGCAGCAGAGCCAACCATGGAGTCGCGCAGACTCCTCAAGTGGTCCGGCACGCCCATCATTTTCGATCTCGAGGATCACCCCGACCGCACCACCGCGGTCGGGTGTTTGCCGATGCTGGTCTCACCCACCGTCCGCAACCTCAAGGTCACCAAGATGTTGGTCGACGGCGGGGCCGGGCTGAACTTGATATCCTCTGCTGTAATCAGGAAACTCCAAATTCCAGATGGCGAGCTCGAAGAGACCGGTTCTTTCCAAGGAATCAACCCGGGACGGAGCAAGCCCAAGGGAAAGATCACTCGCTGTGACCTTTGGCGGGGAGCTCAACTTCAGGACGGCGGCTACTTTCGACGTCGCCGATATTCCGTTGCCATACAACGGGATACTCGCCGCCCTGCTCTCGCCAAGTTTATGGCAGCTTCCCATTATGCTTAGCGTGCTCAAGATGCGGGGCGATGAGCGCCATCACCGTCCATGGCGACAAGAAAGATGCGCTTATCTCGCACCGACAAGATCTACCGGACGCGCGGCAGCGGCCGACAAGGATACACTTGCGCCGAAGCTCCGGGGAAGAAGACAAAGACCGAATCCGCAAGCGCCCGGAGCCCACTCCGCGATCGCACCTCTTCGAGTATTGCGCTGCCGACGAGGACGCCCGTCGAAGTTCCGCCGGCAAGGGTAAAAGGAATGGCTGCTCCGCCAAATACCAAGAAGGTGTCCGCCAGAGGACGGCACCGGTGGTACCTTCACCATCGCCGCCACGCTTGACAAAAATAGGAAAGCGCTGCGTTGCCTTCTGCGGGCGAATGTCGATGTGTTTGCGTGGCGCCATCCGACATCCCCGGTGTTCCTGTGAAGGTAATTGAGCACAAGCTTGCGTTTGCCCTCATCGCGCCGCCCGCAAGCAAAAAGTAAGAAAGCAAGCCGTGGAGCGCCAGGAGTTCATCAACGAAGAAATCAAGAAACTAGAAGCAGCAGGCCTAGTTAGAGGTGTGATCCATCCGACGTGGTTAGCAAACCCAGTCGTCGTGCGCAAGGCCAACGGGAAATGGAGGCTGTGTATAGACTTCACCGATGTGAATAAAGCATGCCCCAAGGATCCATTCCCCTTACCGCGCATTGACCAGATTGTTGACTCCACCGCCGGATGTGAGCTACTCTGCTTTCTTGATGCATACTCAGGCTATCACCAGATCTTCATGGCCAAGGAGGATGAAGAGAAGACTGCGTTTATCACTCCATGTGGCGCCTATTGCTTCATACGCATGCCATTTGGACTGAAAAATGCAGGATCAACGTTCGCAAGGGTAGTATATACTGCTTTTGAGCCACAGATCCACAGAAATGTAGAAGCTTACATGGATGACATCGTGGTGAAGAGCAAGAGCAAGGATACGCTGATTCAAGATTTGGAAGAAACATTCCAGAACCTGCGCAAGATACAGCTAAAGTTGAACCCCGAGAAGTGCGTCTTTGGGGTCCCCTCCGGCAAGCTTCTCGGGTTCTTCGTGTCACAGAGAGGGATCGAAGCCAACCCCGACAAGATTAAGGCCATTGAGCAGGTCCAAGCCCCAAAGCGGGTCAAGGATGTCAGAAGGCTCGCAGGTTGTGTAGCTGCCCTCAGCAGGTTCATTTCAAAGTCTGCGAGCGCCTCTTCCCTTCTTCAAAATCCTTAAGAAGGCGGGGCCCATAAGGTGGACTCGAAGCGGAGGCAGCGCAAGACTTGAACGCTACTGCCCTCCACCCCAATACTTGTCGCACCTAAACCACAAGAGAAGTTGTTGTTGTACCTAGCAGCAACCAACCAACTGTTAGTGCTTGCACCAGTAGCGGAGAGGAGTCCGACGAGGAGGCTGATCTCCGCAAGCGAGTCCAAATGACAAGCGTCTTGTCGACAAGCTCGGCCCGACAAGGACAAGTCTGCACAGAACAGGATGAGGTGCGGAAAAGATGGTGCAGCGCCCGGTATTTTGTAAGCTCCCTTCTCCGGGGCTAGGTCAAGATACTACGGTGTGCAAAATTGCTTCGGCCTCCTCATGGCCTCGAGAAAGCTGCGCCATTACTTCCAAGCACACGAGATAACAGTGGTCACTCGCTTCCCGCTGAAAAGGATATTGCACAACCCAGAGGCAACAGGCAGGATCGTTGAGTGGGCGCTAGAATTGTCAAGCTTTGGACTCAAGTTTGAAAGTACTTCAACCATACAGAGCCGAAGCTCGCAGAATTTATAGCGTAATGGACCCCAACACCTGATGACGAAGTTCAAGAGACGAGTACACCCGTACAAGAAGCAACAAGTGAATGGGTAATGTACTTTGATGGTGCCTTCTCGCTGCAAGGCGCCGGTGCCGGCGTCGTACTCATCGCGCCAACCGGAGAGCACCTCAAGTACGTCATCCAGATGCACTTCCCAAGAGAACAAGCGACAAACAACACTGCCGAATATGAAGGTTTGCTTGCCGGCCTCAGGATTGCGGCCGAACTTGGGATCAAGAAGTTGATTGTGCGGGGGGATTCTCAGTTGGTAGTCCGGCAAGTAAACAAGAGCTATCAGAGCCCTTTGATGGAAGCTTATGTAGATGAAGTGAGGAAGCTTGAGGAGCGCTTTGAGGGTTTGCAGATGGAGCATGTCCCGAGAGCTCAAAATGAAATCGCGGACGGCCTTTCAAAGTGCGCTTCAATGAAGTTACCTGTGGGACCAGGGACCTTCTTACTCAAGTTGACTCAACCCTCCGTCACACCATCAATTGGGCAAACCAAGAAGAGAAAGTTGAACGCCGGCGACTACTTGCCGGCGGATCTCCCTGAGACCGCCGCCAAAGTCCCCAAGGCCAACGTTGAGCGCTGAGGAACAGTTTGCTCCTGCCGATCCTCGGATCTGTGCGATCGAAGCAAGTGTTCCCGACAAGCTTTGCCCCGGCAAGCTTGCCGGGGGACCTTCGGCTCCGACAGAATCAAAGATCTTTGCCGTAGAAGCCGAGGTTCCCGCAGCGGCCCTCATGCCTTTAGTCCTTGCCGCCGAGCCCCGAGCTCCGGCATGGGCGCAGCAGATCGTCTGCTTCTCGCAAACCGGAGAACTTCCCGACGACGAAGAAATAGAAAGGGTAACCAGACAACAAGTATGTACCAGTTCGTGGACAACGAACTGTACAGAAGAAGGCTCAATGGTGTCAGATTGAAGTGCATCTCCAGGGAAGACGGACAGAGCTGCCGCGTAAATACATGGAGGCATATGCGGCCACCACATTGGCGCAAGGGCACTTGCCGGAAGGCTTTCCGCAAGGGTTCTTTAATGAAAGCCCTCCAAGATGCAACGGCACTAGTAACCAAGTGTGAAGCGTGCGAGGCCCATGCAAAGCAGATCCATCACCACTCAAGCTCTCCAAACCATCCCTTTATCCTGGCCCTTCGATGCAGGGGCTCGACATCCTCGCCCTTCCCGTCTTTGTCGGGGCTTTGAGTACTTGTACGTAGTAATCGACAAGTTCACAAAGTGGCGAAGTGGAGCCGGAGAAAGGTGATTTACACCGCCGGTCAAGTTCTTCAAGTCGATTGTATGCCGCTTGGGATCCCTAACCGGATTATCACCGACAACGGTACACAATTCACTAGTCCGCACCTTCATGCAAGACGCCCAAGACCTTGGCGCCAAGGTCTGTTTAACGCTTCGCTGCTCACCCGAGGAGCAACGGTCAAGCGAAAGGGCCACGCAAGTGCTGCGCGGACTCAAGACAAGAACTTTCGGCGAGGCTGCGCAAGTGCGGAAGAAATTGATAGAGGAGCTGCCGCGCTCTTTGGTCGATCGAACGACACCAAATCGAGCCACCGGACAGACACCCTTTGCTCTAGTCTATGGAGCGTAGCGCTTCTCCCACGGAACTCAGATACGGATCTCCTCGAGTGCTCGCCACGATGAGCTTGAGCAAGAGCAATCGCGACAAGATGACGATTGCTCCTCGAGGAGGGACGCCTCGTGTCTGTCAGACGAGCTGCTCGATACCAGCAAGCCTTGCGCCGCTACCATAGCCGCAAGGTCAAAGCCAGAGTCTCGAGGAAGGCGACCTTGTTCTTCGCGTGTTCAGTCCGCCAAGAATTCCAACAAGTTGACCTTGAAGTGGGAAGGCCCTTATCGGGTAAGACAAGTCACGAGGCCCGCGCTGTCCGCCGAGACCGAAGAAGGCTTGCCAAAGGAGTAACTCTGGAACATAGAGCATCTTCGCAAGTTCTACCCATAAGGCGCGGTTGTTGCGTGACCGCTCCGGCAACCACCTTTTGTACAAAAGCCTTGCCGCCGTTGCATGTAACCCTTTGTACAAAGCCGGGCGCAGACCCCGTGCAGCAATAAAGTTTCCGTGTTTTGCGCTATTTGCCTTTTCCCATGCTCTTCTTTGCTATTTGCATGAGTTATTTGGCATCTTTCGTATGGCACGCACATCCGGCAAGCAATAGCACGCCGAAAGGCCATATGCTTTTTCCTCCTTCTCTTTCCTTGTCTCTTAGGCAAAAGAAACATTCCTCGTGCACAAGTTTGCCGGGGGGGAAGGAAGTGGAGGATCAACCAAGTGCCGCTCAAAGTCGAGAAGCTTGCCGAGAGCAGCTCAAAGTTTTAAATTTTAAGTT
Source organism: Aegilops speltoides (assembly GCA_021437245.1). Classification (NCBI taxonomy): domain Eukaryota; kingdom Viridiplantae; phylum Streptophyta; class Magnoliopsida; order Poales; family Poaceae; genus Aegilops; species Aegilops speltoides. The sequence goes on from CM038145.1 coordinate 248,917,132, forward strand.
GCCTTCCTTGAACAATCACACTTCGTATGGAAAACTTGTGCTCGGAGGAACCTACCCGTGGATAGCCACGCCCTTATCTTGTTTCCGAGCGTGCTCAACGATTTAAGTGAGATGCGACAAAATGTTGCACCCTTGTTTCGTTTCGAGTCCGCCCGCAAGCTAGGTGCGCTGCGCAAGCCACGGCAGGATTGAATTCTAGAAGCATAAAGTTGAAACACGCGGAGTTGAGAATCAAAACAAGGAGATAACGCCACATCTGCCGATCAGAATAAAGGTAATATCTTACAAAGAATAACTTGTCGCGATGACTAATGAGTTCATAGCGACCTGTGCAGCAACAAAAGGAAATAAAGATAAAAGAGGCCTAGTCTACGCGGTCGCCCTCCATCCTGGGGATCTTGTTCACCTTGGCGATGATGTGGGCGACCTGCTCCTTCAAAGCCTCCATGTCCGCGTCGGCCGGCAAGCTGCGAAGGACGTTGGAGAGGTTTATACCGGGGTTGCGGTATACGATCTTCGTCAGCACGCGCTCCATGGTCCCCACGCACAGCTGGCGTGCCTCCTCGGCGAGCTGCGCGGGGATCTTCTCCCGCAGACTTGCAAGAGCTGGCGCGACTTCAAGAAGAGATCGAGCTTGGCGCCGTGGCGAGGTTCGGTCCGGGAGTAGATGAGATGCTCCAGCCAGCTCCAGCAATACCGGTCAATGGCGGACGCAGAAGACACCAAGTCCTCGGTCCATATCTCGACAATGCGGCGGAAATCCTCGGCTGCTTTGTTGGCACCGGCCACTAAGGATCGCTCCTCGCGGAGCTCCTCCTTCAGCTTGGTTTCCAGGTCCCGGGCAGCATCGAGCGAGTCCTTCAGCGCAGAAATTTTCTGCTCAAGATCCCTGACGGAGTCCTTGGCAGCCTTCAGCTCGTCGCCTTTCTCAGAGAGACGCGCCCGGAGCTCAGAGTTGGTGTGAGTGTGCTTCTCGCGCTCCGTGGTGAGCGCGGCGATCTTCTCCGAGTCCACCCTCAACAGCTCCTCCAGCTGCGCGACCTTGGCGGCGAGATCTTCCTTGGCGGCCTCCGCGGCCGCCGCGGCGTCTTTCGCTTCCTTCAGTTCCCCGCCGAGGGCTTGCTCCCGAGCGGCAAGGTCTTCCTCGTGAGCATCGAGGGCAACCTTTCGCTGGTTGAGCTCTCCTTCTCGCCGGGACAGCTCCACTCCGGCAAGCCGCCGCTGCTCTTCGGCCTTAGCTTTCTGCAGCAGCCACTCTTCATCTTGCCCGGCGAGCTGCTCGCGTTTCTCGCCACCTCGCGGAGAGCAGCTCGATTAGCGGCGCGAGCTCCGCCCAAGCTTCTCCATCTCCTCGGCCTTGGCGGCGAGGGCCTCCGAGAAGCGAAGCCGCTGCTTGGCCCGGTAAAGGGGCCAGGAGCTGGTGGAGCAGCTTCTCCTCATCGGACCCGCCGCTCCCGCCGGGCCCCTCGACGACCTTCAAACCCGCGGAGGCAAGGATCTCCCCGTCGAAGGCCTTGCCCTCCGCGGGAGCTCGCGACGAGGAACCCCGCGGCATCTGGATGAAGACGCCGTTGGGGGCTTCCAAGTAGTAGCCGGGCCGTTCTTCTCCGGCGGAGGAGTCGGCAACCGGCGCGACACTTGGCGCCCGCTGCCTCCGAGCGATGGCGCGTCGCCGCCCCTCTCCGACACAAGGCGTCTGCAGCCGAGGCAGTCTCGGCACATGTGGCTCCGCGGCTCCCGCCCGCGTCTTCGACGACAGGAGCGTCGCCGTCGCCACCCTGCACGTCTTCCTCCTCCTCAATGACGGCCTCCGTCTCCATCTGCTCGGGGGGAGGAGGAGGATCTAGAAGAAACATAAGCGAAAAAGAAAGGTTCAAGCAAATACCCAAAAAGAGGCGACGCCAAGAAGACAAAGTTACAGAACTTACCTTGGCGGACATCCTCAGCGGCAGATTCTCTTGCCGGGGAGCCATCTCTTGCCGGAGTAGCCGCCCTCGCCGGGCCACTCGCCCTTGGCGGAGTACCCGCCCTGGGCGGAACACTCTCCCTTGCCGGAGAGTCCAACCTTGGCGGGGATGGAGGGACCGCCGGCTCCTCGAGGGCGACCTCCGGATGCTCCTCCTGCTGTGGCTCCGTCTCTGCGCAAGTCAAGACAACCACATCAAGACATTGGAACGAGACGAAGCTTTCAGACGCGCCCGGCAAGCGAAGGTGCGGGGCCCAGACGTACGATGGGGGCTACGCTGGGGGCTGCTCCTCGGGGCGGTGCTCGGGTCCGGCAAGCTCGCCTCCGACACGTCCCCGGTCGCCTCGGCGGGCGGGTCATCTGCGACTTCGACCACGGGCACCTTGGCTCTCTTCGCCGCCCATTCGGTCAAGGTCCTGAAATCAGCACAAGAACGAGATTAGCCACAACAATAACCAAGGCGAAATTTAAGAAGATGGGGATTTCGGGTACTCACTCCTTTTCTTCCTCGTCGTCCTCGCCAAAGCGGAGAAGTCATCTCACTGGGTTGCGCCGCGCCGAGGGGCAGGAGGCGGGGGCCCTCTCGGGCGCTTGGCGGTCCTCGGGGCTGGGGCTGCGGCCCGGCCTCTCTGCAGCCGGGCCCGAGGAGCAAGCGGAGCCGCCGCTCCGCCAAGAAGACCCTGTCCACCCGGCGCCCGGCCTGCGAGACGCCCTTGCCGTGGCTCGCTGGCTGGCCGCTTCCGCCATGTTCAGGTCGCTGTCGCCCTCGCGCGACTTGACTCCCGGAAGCTTATGCTGCCCGCGAGCCAGAAGTTGCCGGGCTTATGCGATTGCTTCGCCGCCGCCTTGCGGAGGCGCTTCAGCGGGGAACGCTTGGGGCTCGCCCGGGGCGGGGAGGTTTCCGACGACGAGGAGAGGTCGTCGTCGTAAAGGTCCGTGGATCCGCCGGCATCCTCGGCGACCGCGGCAGCCTCCCCCTCCTCCTCGCCGGCCGGCTCACCAGACCCAGCGCCCTGCGCTGCGACCCCTTTTCCTCTGGCGTCCCCGCTCCCTCCGACGTCTTCGCTCCCTGCGGCGCCTCGGCTCCCTCCGGCAGCGACACCTCTTGCCGCGGCTTCGACCGCGATCCCATGAATCCCGGAGTGCCTCAGAGAGGGGACCCCGGCAAGCGTGCCGGGAGGGAGTCGCAGCAGTCTGCAGATCTCTGCCGCCTCCGCTTGATAGGACTCCTCCGCAGCCTCCGCCTCCTCGGGTGTCTGGCCGAACTTTCTGCCTGCAGGCTGCAGCGGCCTCTTCGGCCCGAGAGGCTATGTAGGCGAGCTCCTCGTCCGTGGTGTCCCGCGTCAGCCCCCGGATCTCGTCCTTGTTCTTCGCTACCTCTTCGAGGTTGTCGAAGAAATTGATGACGTCTGCTGGCTCGGGCGGAATCCATGAACGCTCCACGCCGTGTGAGTCGCACGCGGGCATCATGGCGAGGAGGCGGTCTCGAGCTACGCTGTTGCAAAGGGGCACCACTCCCCGGGGAAGCCTGAACCAATCTGGATGGGCCGGGTCGTACTTGAAGAGTTCCCGGACCATCCCCCTCAGCTCCAGCGTCGTGAAGTTGGAGTTCAGCCCGGTCTGCGCAGCCTCATTATATCCCTGCGCCGCCAACTCCCAGCCGGCCTTTTCCTATCTTGGAGAGGGCGTCGGGCGGCGGAGGAAGTCAAGACCTCTGCCGCGATGGACAGCCCCGCTTGTCGGAGACGGCGGATCCGGATAAGGGCGACATCGAGCTTAACGTCGTCCGAATCCAGCTCGCTCAATCTCGCCGCCGACGCAATGGGCGTTGTCGCGGCGTGGTAAGGATCGCGGCTCGTCTTGACGATCCAGCACCACTCTGCGCGCCACTCTTCCCACTTGATGCGGAGCTCCCCCGGCAAGTACGACCTCTTCAAGTTCAGACGGAAAACCCAAGAAATCCCTCCGGAGAGGGGAGAGCCGGGCTCTGCTCTCGGAGTAAAGAAATGCCTGAACAGAGCTACATTTGGATATATCCCTATGAAGTTTTCGCACATATGTGCGAAAACTGCCATTGTGAGGACGGCGTTGGGGGTGAAATCAAGAAGATGGAAGCCGTATGTGTTCATGATGTCACAGAAGAATTCAGAAAAAGGAGGACAAAGACCGCAGTGGAAGAAAGGTGCGAAGAAATAGTACCCGCCAGGGTAGTTGTCCATGAGGGCGGCCGGATGAGCCCTGGTCCGAGGATGCGCCGAGGTCCTCTTGGCCCGAACAAAAATACTTGGCCCAGAGTTCTTGCTTGGCGCCGAGCCGGTGAAGACGACGTTCTCCCTCCGATCTGGGCAAGCTCTTCCGCCGCCGATTTCTCCTTCTTAGCCTTCTCCGCCTTCTCCTTCCCTTCTGGTCTTGGGGCCATGACGGAGGCGGCGAGGGAAGGAGGGCGAAGAACTCCGGCGCCGCCCTGACGAAAGAAACAACGGAGGGGATCTGGCGAACGCGAAGAGGGTTTTCTGGCGGAGGAGGAAGAAGCAATGAAAGCAATGGGGGAACCGCTGCTTCCTCTGCTTTTATGGGGAAGTGGGGGCGTTCCGCTCTTCCCATTAAGGGCGTGGCGCGTCCCATCCCACGACGCCAAGAATCGGCGCGTCTTCTTTGCCGCGGGAGGCGGCGATGCGGAAGTGGGTTCGGCGCCGTGGGCTTCTGTGCCTGCAGACTGTCTTGGGCACCGCCCAACAGCGCTTCGGCACCGTGTGTGGCCCAGGCAGGGGCTCTGTCGGTGTACTAAGGTAGGGGTACCTCGGTACCCCAACTTGTGCATCGGGCAGCCGCAGCTCCGCACTGGATCCACCGTATGCTTGCCGGAGACCAATCCGGCTCCCTACCAAGCCATTCAAGAACAAAGTGTACAAGACGAAGCTTAAGAGCCCGGCAAGAGGAGCTTGCGGGAAGGCCGCTCGAGCTCAAGACTACATCACTCACGCAAGTCCTCGGCGAGAGGAGCTCGCCGGGGAGACGAAGACTACATCACGAAGACACGCCTCGGCGCTTATCGCGTCCGGCAAGGGCCCGGGAGCGGCAAGTCCTGAGCCCGACAAGCTCCGGGCCCGCAAGATCGGACCCGGCAAGCTACTTGCCGGAGAGCTGCGATGCGTGCCGCCTCCAGCCACCCGCCCACGCGTCGCCTTTAGCCTTCTCGGAGAGACGCGTGGCGGGTGGCCGTCTTTGCATGAGGGTGCGGTGGCGCTCACGGTGGTGGCTCCATCGCCCGTGGCAAACGGAGACGCAAGGGCGGGAGCTTTTGGGGCGGCGCGACGACGGCATTTAATGCTCTTGTCCCCTCTCAAAAAGTAGGTAGAATCCACTGTTCATGCCTTCAGCAAAGACTGTTCCCGCACTGCTCCAACTACCACCTCTTTTCGTTTTACCCCTCTACCCTCGTTGACACTGTCGGTGACCCTTGCCCTATAAAAGGAGGCCCATGCACAACGTGAGGGGTTCCGATCATTCACTACTCTCGCGAGGGTTCCGACTCTCGCGGGCAAACCGCTCTCGTAGTTCTTCAAGCTCCCGAAGCACAATACAACACAAAGCAGCAGAGGGGTTTCTGCGACCATCGCGCCCGGCTGGGTAAAACTGCAGCGCCACAGATCGCCTCGATCTGCTCTCCGCGCATCCTCCGCCCCTGTACCGAACCCACGAAAGGGGCCGTCCCCGGCCCCATAGGTGCCGCGCCCTCCATCATCCCGCAGGGCCCCGCGACACCTATAGTCAGCGTGTGCTCTGATACTACCTTGTAGCGACCAAACCTCAAACAGTCTGATCTCTGTGCTCAGTGTATCCCTGGATCAGTAATCTGAGACCACACAATACTTGGAGGATTTATAACAGAGTAGCAATCACACACTTATTACATCGAATGTCTCAAAAGAGAACTTATTGAAATAAATATGGCTTAAGGCCATCTAAAAACGATATCAGCGGAAGACTTGGAAGATAAGCGAGTCCATCAACTCCAACGACATCACTGAGTATAGAACCACGACCTAAAAGCATCTTACTCGTCGTCTGAAAAGTCTACAACATGAAACGTTGCAGCCCGAAAACAATGGAATATGCTGGCAATGTAACACATAGAGAATAACAATGGAATAAGCTATACTACATGCATATTTGGCTGGTGGAAAGCTCTATGGTTACAGTTTTGCATAAAGCCAATTTTTCCCTACTGCAAAGGAATAAATTTATTTAACTATCATGGTGGTTGTTAAACATTGAGAATGGTTGACAACATTCTCAATCCCAATTAAAAGTACTCATTAAACCCAACAATATTAAATTAGAGTAACATGTTGAGATTCACATGATATCCAAGTACTAGATACTCAAGATGTCCATAACCGGGGATACGGCTAACCATGATTAGTTTATACACTCTGCAGATGTTTGCGCACTTTTCCCCACAAGACTCGATCGCCTCCGTTTGATTCCTCGCACTACATGATGTTTGAGAAGCGGATGGCCGAGACATAGTCTTCGAGCGCTAGCACCTTACATGTGGGTAGACAGCACACCTACTTTCCCTACATCTCGCTAGTCTACCCGTAAGAGTTTGCACGACTTAATCAACTATGCGAGCCCATAATGGCTTGTGGCTGCACACGTAAGTTTCTAGTTTGAAAAATCTCATGATCCCTTTGAGCCCGGGTGGCGGTCCAAGAAATCTGAGCAAAAGTCTGATAGAAACCAGTGCCTCAATCCACCCGATGTGTGTTTAAGTTGCCACCTTAAATAAACCATTAATTAACAAACTCACATCTGTCATGGATACACTCACCCAATCCACGTCTACTAGCATAGCATGGCATAATAAGCAAACGTAGAAGTAACTCCCAAGGGTTTGAAAACAAAACAGGTAATAGGTACTACCTCAACTACTTTCCCAAAACCCACACTTTAATTAGATCCTAATCATGCAATGTTTGAGGATTGATCTAATGCATAAAAACTGGGTAATAAGGGATATGATCAAAGTGTCACTTGCCTTGCTGATGATCCGCGAAACCTAGAGACTCGAAGTAACAGGCGGCGCACTCCGGGTATTCTATCACAGACAAAATTACAAGCATACAATAAGTACTCATCTAATGCATAGGTAAAACTCGAATAAAAGATCTAACCTGAAAGTTCAACTTAAGAACTCCGGTTTGCAAAAAGAATCAAATCAAACAAAGCAACGAAAGTCAAACGACGAAAGAAAACAGCTTCGTTTTACTAATCTGGATCTAAGTTAAATTTTACAGAAGCAAAAACTTGTTTAAGTTGATTATTCAGAAAGAGGGCTTCGAGACGAAACTCCAGGCGCTTGAATTGCCTGATTCCGATTAACGAGCGAAAAGTTATACTAAATCGAAAATCGGATCAGGAATCGCGATCGGAAAAATCGCGGATTAAATCCGAGAAAAAGAAAAACGACGAATGGTCAACGAACGAACGTTCGTTAACTAAACTAATCTGACGAACACGTTCGTTAAAACGAACGAATGAGCGAACGCTCGCTAATTAACCGAACCGAAAAAAGAGATCTAACGAAAAACCGAAAAAACCGAAGAAAAACCGCTCGGTTTTTACAAAAAAAACCGGCGGCACGCGGATCGAGGCGGCGGCGAACCTCGGCGGCGTTGGCGGCGAAGTCCGGCGAGGCTCCGGCGGCGGCGGCTAGGGTTAGGGTTCGGGCGCGGGGAGTGGGCCGACGGCGGCGGCTGACGGGCCTGGGGGCGCCGGGGGTGGCGCTTTATATAGTGCGCCCCTGAGCGGAGTCCCGCTCGGGCACGGCCCAGAGGCGGTTCGCGTTTTTTTAAAATAATTCCGCGCAGAAGAAAAATAAAAAGAAATACTAAACGGACTCCAAAAATCTCAGAATAAATTTTCCCCGGCTTCTAAAATCAAGCCGGACAAGATGAACATTTATTTGGGGCCTAAATGCAATTCTGAGAAACGCTCATTTTTCCTAAATTCAAATAAAAGGCGAAAAACTCCAAAATAAATCTTATTTGATTTTTTAATTAAATCTTCATTATTTCTTTATTTTGGGAAAGTCATTTTATTCCCTCTCTGAAATTTTTGGTAGTAGAAATAATTGAAGATGAAATAAATAAAATTAATGATCCTATTTTCAAAATTTGAGAAAACTCAAATAAGAAAATAACGAAATCCCCAACTCTCTCCGTGGGTCCTTGAGTTGCGTAGAATTTCTAGGATCGAGCCAACAATGCAGCAAAATATGATATGCAATGATGATCTATGTATAACATTCCAAATTGAAAATTTGGGATGTTACATGCATGAATGAGTTTTGAAGAGCGAATTATATTCCTTTTTCTTGTCGGTATGACCTCACAATGCAAAATCAATAAAGCTGAAGGAAATTGGCAAGGCATTGGATGGTGGTAGTCCTTCCGGGCAACTGAAATGGAGGTTCTCTACAGATTCTACTCCGCCATCCTCCCAACAAGATTCGCAAGACAACGCAAGGCTAGACAGCCAACGTAGCTGTGTAGATGATGAGCACATCTCCCCTACTCCACCATCACAGGTGCTTGCTCTAACTTGAACTATTATATGTGGTTGAATGTTGCGTATGATGTCTAGCTTGTATTGCTTCTAACTTTGTTGAATTGCATCTGCTTACTTTACACATAATGCCTGTGAATATGACATGTGTTCCTTTTTCTACATCAGACTACTATTCTTGCATATCCCGCATCAGTCACTTATGATAAGGCACCTTTAAGTTGCCACTGTGATATTGGTTGTGTCTTGCATTTGATTTCTAGCATGTACTGCTTCTAATTTGTTGAAACGCCATATAGTTTGAACTTGGTAGAGTGATAATGGTTGCATATTTCATATGGTGTCTAGCTTGCAGTGCTTCTAATTTGTTAAAATGCCTTCTGCTTAGTTACCACATCATAGGTGTGAATATGTCACGCCATCCTGTTTTTCATACATATTCCATCCTCGCATCATGTGTTTGCCTTTCATCCGAGTAGTGTTCGTTAGTATCATGCATGAATGAGTTCTGAAGAGCGAATTTTATTCCTTTTTCTTATCGGTTTGACTTCACAATGCAAAATCATTACAACTGAAGGAAATTAGTCCGGTAGTGGATGATGGTGGTCCTTCGGAGCAACTCAAACAGGGGGTCTCTACAGATTCTACTCTGCCATCCTCCCAACAAGATTCGCAAGACAACACAAGGCTGGACAGTCAACGTAGTTGTGTAGATGATGAGCACTATTATATGTGGTTGCATGTTGCGTATTATGTCTAGCTTGTATTGCTTCTAACTTGAGTTGCATCTACTTACTTTACACATAATGCCTGTGAATATGACACGTGTTCCTGTTTCTAGAACATACATGTACATGATGAGCACATCTCCCCTACTCCACCATCACAGGTGCTTGCTCTTACTTGGAACTGTTATATGTGGTTGCATTTTCCGTATGATGTCTAGTTTGTATTGCTTGATTATGTTGAATTGCATCTGCGTAGCTTACAACTTATACCGCAATGATCACTTACCCATAAGACACATTTAACTTGGGACTGTGATGTAGGTTGCATCTTGCATTGTCTTCTAGCTTGTCTTGCTTCTAATTTCTTGAAATGGCACTTCTGACGAGACACTTTTTACCCGATAGAGTGATATTGGTTGCATGTTCATATGGTGCCTAGCTTTCATTTCTTCTAATTTTGTTGAAATGCCTTCTGCTTACTGTTTTTTCATACATATTCCATCCTCCTATCGTACGTGTGAATATGAAACATTGTCTTTTTTTGTATATATTCCATCCTCCTATCCTGCGCTTGCCTTACATCAAAGTAGTGTTTGTCTGTATCATGCATCAACCAGTTATGCAGAGCTAATTTTATTCATCTTCTTGTGGTTTTGACTTCATAAGGCAATTTCAGAAAATAGGAAGGAAAAGAGTAAGTTAGTGGATGGTGGTCCTCCGCACCGACGCAAAAGAGACTCTCTAGATTTTCCACTGCTACTGCTAATGAAGTTGAAGTCCCAAGTCTACATGATGAGTTCATCTCCCGTACTCCACCATCGCAGGTGCTTTCTCTAAGTTGACAGTGTGATAATTGGTTTCATGTTACATATGTTGTCTAGCCTGTATTTCTTCTATTTTGATTAAATTGCACCTGCTGAGTTTACACGTTATACATGTGCATATGACATGGCTTTCTGTGTCTAGAATACACTGCTTCTATCTATCATACCATGTTCTTACATCAAAGTACTGCTGTTGTGTATCCCGCATCAGTCATTCATGAGTGGACGCTTTTAACATGGCAGTTTGATAGTGGTTGCATCTTGCATTGATTTCTATGTTGTACTGCTTATAATTTTTCGAATTGCCACTTATGACAAGACACTTTTAACTTGGTAGAGTAATATTTGTTGCATCTTTCATATGGTGTCTAGCTTGCATTACTTCTATTTTCTTGAAAATCCTTCTGCTTAGTTTGCACATCGTAGCTGTGAATATGTCATGCCGTCCTGTTTTTCTTACATATTCCATCCTCATACGGTTGTCTTACATCAAAATATTGCTTGCATGTATCATGCATCAATGAGTTCTGAAGAGCGATTTTATTCTTTTGTGTTGTGGGTACGGCTTGACATGGCAAAGTCAAAAAAGAGCAAGGAAAATAATATAGTAGGGAGTGCTGTTACTCGTCGGGTGAAACGGAAAAGGATCTACCGTCGAGATTCTGCTGGTACTTATAGTGCAGTAGAAGGTCCAAGTCCACCAGCTAAATCTACAAAAACAGTATCACCTGCTCCACCAGCTGCAGCATCCGCTTCAACTGTACCAGCATCTCAACGAGTTACTCGTTCGTTTGCTCGAGAACTGGCCAGTTCCCAAGCTGCCTTCACACCTAACACTACTTCCGGCACTCGCGATACAACAGACTTGGCAAGATCGAGATGAACCTCATGAGCATCAACACCAAGACGGTACCTAACCGAGTCAAGTTGCGCTTGCATGCTCCTTTATATGTACTCTCACGGTTTGATGTACACTAACACTTTCCATATTCGTTGTTGAACTAGCACCATGGCGCAAGCGAAATAGACATCGTGGATAATGCTTGATGATTAACAAAATCTAAAGGAGTAAGAATGGAGATCCATTTTGAGGCAGGTTTAAGAAGGCCACGTGATGCTCTGAGTCGCCAAGTTAGTATCGAGGCAACCATTGCGTTAGGTGTCATGCACGTATCCTCCCAACGTGGATCGATGCAGAATGAGAAAGACAATACCCACTTTAACACCTTCCTTGACCATTTATCCGTAAGTAATGTTATTCATCGCAATTAGTAATATTGTCTTGCTCTGTCCCATACTTTCTAGCTTCCTCCTAATAAGACTCACATTCTTTTTTCAACAGATGAGGTTCAAGTTGGATCTGAAAGATGATGCAACTAAACAAGCATGCATTCATGTTTTCAGTCTGCTCTACGACAGTATTGGTACCACCTTAGAAAATCTCACTTTGAAGGCAAGGCTAACAATGAAATGACCCAAACATCTCCAGTGGAATATATTACAGATGAAGACTGGACAACCCTCGTTAAACACTGGTTTGATCCAAAGTATCAGGTAGGCTATACATATTTGATCATACCGCATACTGAACTTGTATTTATGTATGTGCCTTACAAGTGTATCTTCTTCTAGGCTAACTGTTTGAAGAACAAAACCAACCGTTCTAAAGTGAAATTCCAACAGACAACAGGATCTCGTAGCTATATTGCACACTGCGAGGCTCTTGTAAATAGCTGCTAGTTCCTTCTTTTTTGTGTGCTATATTATTGTATCTATATTGACTTGTTCCAAATACAGAGGAAAGTCCGTGCGGACCAAAAAGAACCTGAACCAAATGTAGTGCAAATCTTCAAGGATTGCCACACCAGCAAGATGAAGGGCATGAGCACACCAGTTCAAGCCGTTGTTGTAAGTTCTTACTCCTCCTACCTTTGAACTGATTGGTACTGTGATGTGTTCATTTAACTACTTGGTTTGCAGCCAATGTCAGTTACTCTGTTCACTTTTATACATAGTTGTCTTAACGTATCATTTCACCTTACATGGTTTAAAAGAGATGAAGGATATTCTTTTGGTCTTGATATGTAATCTAGTTGTTATGTTCACGTCTTTTACAATGATAAAATAGTCTGTTTGTTTTATATCTGTTTGCCCATGATATGAATGATGTCATACTATGTTCATCCTACTTTAAACCATGTCTCTTTATCCTTAGATATCAACGAATGTGAGGAAATAGACAATACAGTAGGCATACTACATGGACATATGTTCCGAAGTGATTTTATTATGTAGTTGGCACTACAATACATGCTAATGTATTACAATAGTTCACCAAAATAAGTTATGTATACACGTTTAACCTACTTTGTTTGTTCTTGTCTCATTAGTAACTTATCTGGTACACTAATCTACAAGTTCAAACTTTCAGGAAGCTATGGAACAAATGATTGAACAGCCACAACCACTTGAAGGTGACGAGGCTACCACAGGCACAATGTCACCTCTTGCTGCAGTGCGTCGGTATATCTCCACTAACAGTGCAAAAAGCACCTTCCTGTGTAATTCTAGGTCGGTTGTCAAGGTAACCTCGTCCAAATCGCCTACTGAACAAAATCTTCCTGCTAGACAGAGTGATATATCTGTGCTCCAGACACAAGTCCAATCCCTAATGGAGGTCGTTTAGGAAACAAGAATAGTGGTTGACAAATGTCGTCAAGATATGAATGGTTTTGAAACCAGACTATCAGACATTCGCTTCGTTGTTCAAGAGCAATGACGGAAAAAGGTGAAGATCGTGCTACTCCATCAGATTCTACAGCTTGAAACATTAGCACTCAGGTCAAATGATCTGTGCTTCTATACATCTGATGGTGCTTTTATCTGGAAGGACTGTAAACTTTATGCCAACAGGCCTTTTGTTGTATGGTTGGAATTTATTTTGTTGTGATACAACATTTATGATGCTGCCATAGGCTGCAGTAATTGCGACACTATTTTTGTATAGTGTAGGTTTATCTTAGTAATGTATTCGACCGAAAGCTTCGCTGGAGCCCAACATGCCAACATTCGCCGGGCCCATTCCAATTGGGCTAAAAACGATTACGGGCCGAAATTGGCATGTAGCCCACTAAAAATATCTGGGCCTAAATCAACATAAGCTTTCATATTTTTCTGGTAGGCCTGTGCCCATAGTGGGCCTTTAACAGGCTTAAACATAATTTGGGCCCTCAGTAAAAATAGGCCGTTTACAGGTGTAAATATCTTGAGCCCATAAAAAACATGGGCCTTTAATAGACCGAAAGTGAGATTGGGCCCGATTGTGCCAAATAACCCATCGTTCTTAACAGGCGAAATGGTGGCCCATTTACGATCGCGGATCTTTGACAGCCAAAATTGGACGTCAGTAAATCGCCGACCTAATACACGGGCCTTTAACAGGCCGGAACTTCGGTCGGTCTAGTTTATCGTCATTTTTATATGGGCCGTTAATGGGCCCGATATGACGTTGGGCCACATATGGCCCATGGTCTTCGTCCGGCGTTAACAAGCCAAAAATGACAACAGGCCGAAAGTGGCCCAAATCTATAGTGGGCCTCTAACAGGCCGAATGTCGGACATGGCCGAATATGACCCAAATCCTTCATGGTCGTTTATGGGCCAAAAGTTTCGATGGCCTGTAAATGGGCCCAAATGAAGCAGGACCTTTAACAGGCCGGAAACACACCGAGCCGTAATTCGTCCCAATTACTTAGCGGACTGTTAACGGGCCAGAAGTGACCATGGGCCGCATTGATGACAAGTTTAGGACAGGCCGTTGACGGGCCGATTTGACAGAGAATGTTGGGCCTTTAGATGGGCCAACCCATTATGGTCTGCAGAATCTTGTGGGCCTTTAGCTGGGCCGACCCATTATGGTCCGCGAAATCTTGTGGGCCTTTAGCTGGGCCGGCCCATTATGGTCTGCAAAATCGTGTGGGCCTTTAGCTGGGCCAGCCCATTATGGTCCGCTAAATTTTGTGGGCCTTTAGCTGGGCCGACCCATTATGGTGTGCAAAATCTTGTGGGCCTTTAGCTGGGCCGGCCCATTATGGTCCGCTAAATCTTGTGGGCCTTCGGTTGGGCCGACCCATTTAAACTTTATGGGCCATTTTTGGGCCGGTCCACGTGTCAACATATCATAGGCCCATCTTGACCGTTGGATGAGTGACACCTGTGCCAACGCGGAGCTGACACATGTTTCCTCCAGCCAATGATGATTTTACGCATGAAAAATCGGCATTGGTCTTGGCTGTTAGCGGGTTATCGGATCCAAAAACCGGACCTGATAGGTTAATGGCGGTTAACGCCGTCCCGTTATGGTGGATGCCACGTGCCGGTCACCCTTGACGAAAGCACTTCTATGACGCGCAATTTATCGTCATGGAAGTGGACACTTCTGTGATGACAATTTCGGTAATGTCATGGAACACTTCTACGATAGCACAGGTATGACTATCTTGATTCTGTCATAAAATCTTCATGGATGTACATGCATGAAAGAAAATGCGGCCTACTGTGACAAACACGTATCATCACGAAAGTGTATTCTTTTGTAGTGAGGTTTCCCCCCTTCCCTAGTTGGAGTAGGAGAAGAAGGAAGAGGGAGAAGGAGAGAAGGAAAGGGGGGCCGACCCCCTCCCAAATTAGGATTGGGCTGGGGGGGGGCTCCCCCCACTTGGCCGCCTCCTCCTCTCTCCCACCATGGCCCATTAAGGCCCATTGACCCCCCCGGGGGGTTCTGGTAACCCCCCGGTACTCCGATATATGCCCGAACTCATCCGAAACCATTCTGGTATCCAAACATAACCTTCCAATATATCAATCTTCATGTCTCTACCATTTTGAGACTCCTCATCATGTCCGTGATCACATCCGGGACTCCGAACTACCTTCGATACATCAAAACACATAAACTCTTAATATCGATCGTTAAGCGTGCGGACCCTACGGGTTCGAGAACTATATAGACATGACAGAGACTCATCTCCGGTCAATAACCAATAGCGAAACCTGGATGCTCATATTAGTTCCTACATATTCTACGAAGATCTTTATCGGTCAAACCGCATAACAACATTCACTGTTCCCTTTGTCATCGGTATGTTAGTTGCCCGAGATTCGATCGTCGGTATCTCAATACCTAGTTCAATCTCGTTACCGGCAAGTCTCTTTACTCGTTCCATAATGCATCATCCCATAACTAACTCGTTAGTCACATTGCTTGCATGGCTTATAGTGATGTGCATTACTGATAACCCACAAGTATAGGGGATCGCAAAAGTTTTCGAGGATAGCGTATTCAACCCAAATTTATTGATTCGACACAAGGGGGGCCAAAGAATATTCTCAAGTATTAGCAGCTGAGTTGTCAATTCAACCACACCTGGAAACTTAGTATCTGCAGCAAAGTGTTTAGTACCAAAGTAATATGATAGTGGTGGTAACGGTAACAAAAGTAAAGACAGCAAAAGTAATGTTTTTGGTATTTTGTAGTGATTATAACGATGTAAACGGAAAAGTAAATAAGCTAGAACCAAGATATGGAAAACTCGTAGGCACCGGATTAGTGATGGATAATTATGCTGGATGCGGTTCGTCATGTAACATTCATAACATAGGGTGACACAGAACTAGCTCCAATTCATTAATGTAATATAGGCATGTATTCCGAATATAGTCATACGTGCTTATGGAAAAGAACTTGCATGACATCTTTTGTCCTACCCTCCCGTGGCAGCGGGGTCCTATTGGAAACTAAGGGATATTAAGGCATCCTTTTAATAGAGAACCGGAACAAAGCATTAGCACATAGTGAATACATGAACTCCTCAAACTATGGTCATCACCGGGAGTGGTCCCGATTATTGTCACTTCGGGGTTACCGGATCATAACACATAGTAGGTGACTATAGACTTGCAAGATAGGATCAAGAACTCACATATATTCATGAAAACATAATTGGTTCAGATCTGAAATCATGTCACTCGGGCCCTAGTGACAAGCATTAAGCATAGCAAAGTCATAGCAACATCAATCTCAGAACATAGTGGATACTAGGGATCAAACCCTAACAAAACTAACTCGATTACATGGTAAATCTCATCCAACCCATCACCGTCCAGCAAGCCTACGATGGAATTACTCACGCACGGCGGCGAGCATCATGAAATTGGTGATGGAGGATGGTTGATGATGACGACGACGACGAATCCCCCTCTCCGTAGCCCCGAACGGACTCCAGATCAGCCCTCCCGAGAGATATTAGGGCTTGGCGGCGGCTCCGTATCGTAAAACGCGATGATTTCTTCTCCCTACTATTTTTCTCCCTGAAAGCCAATATATGGAGTTGGAGTTGGCGTTGGAGGGCTTCCAGGGGGCCCACGAGGTAGGGGGCGCGCCCAGGAGGGGGGCGTGCCCCCACCCTCGTGAACATGGTGTGGGCCCCCTGGTCTTCATCTTTGGCGAGGATTTTTTATTATTTATTCTAAGATATTCCGTGGAGTTTCAGGTCATTCCGAGAACTTCTATTTTCTGCACATAAAACAACATCATGGCAATTCTGCTGAAAACAGCATTAGTCCAGGTTAGTTCCATTCAAATCATACAAGTTAGAGTCCGAAACAAGGGCAAAAGTGTTTGGAAAAGTAGATACGATGGAGACATATCAACTCCCCCAAGCTTAAACCCTTGCTTGTCATCAAGCAATTCAGTTGAGAAACTAAAAGAGAAAAAGAAAAACTTTTACAAACTCTGTTTGATCTTGTTGTTGTACCTATGTCAAGCCAGCATTCAGGTTTTCAGCAAAGATTATAACTAACCACATTTGCAATAATTCTCAGGTCTCATGTTTACTCATATCAATAACATAATCAGCTAGCAAGCCATAATAATAAATCTCGGATGACAACACTTTCTCAAAATAATCATAATATGATATAACAAGATGGTATCTCGCTAGACCTTTCTGAGACCGCAAAACATAAATGCAGAGCACCTTCAAAGATCAAGGACTGACTAGACATTGTAATTCATGGTAATAGAGATCCAATCATAGTCATACCCGATATAAATTAACAGTAATGAATGCAAATGACAGCTGTGCTCTCCAGCTAGTGCTTTTAATAAGAGGGTGATGACTCAACATAAAAGTAAATAGATAGGCCCTTCGCAGAGGGAAGCAGGGATTTGTAGAGGTGCCAGAGCTCGGTTTTGAAATAAAGATAAATTATATTTTGAGCGGCATACTTTCATTGTCAACATAACAACTAAGAGATGATGATATCTTCCATGCTAAACAAATTATAGGCAGTTCCCAAACAGAATGGTAAAGTTTATACTCCCCCTCCTCCACAAGCATCAATCCATGGCTTGCTCGAAACAACGAGTGCCTCCAACATTCAACGGGTCCCAAGGGGAGTTTTGTTTGCAATTATTTTGATTTAGTTTGCATAAAGCATGGGACTGGGCATCCCGGTGACCAGCCATTTTCTCGTGAATGAGGAGCGGAGTCCACTCCTCTTGAGAATAACCCGCCTAACACGGAAGATAAGGGCAGCCCTAGTTGACATATGAGCTATTCGAGCATGCAAAATAGAATGTTTATTTGAAGGTTTAGAGTTTGGCACATACAAATTTACTTGGAACAGCGGTAAATACCGCATATAGGAAGGTATAGTGGACTCATATGGAATAACTTTGGGGTTTAAGGGTTTGGATGCACAAGCGAGATTCCCGCTTAGTACAAGTGAAGGCTAGCAAAAGACCGGAAGCGACCAACTAGAGAGCGACAACAGTCATGAACATGCATTAAAATTAATAAACATTGGATACAAGCATGAGTAGGATATAATCCACCATGAACATAAATATCGTGAAGGCTATGTTGATTTGTTTCAACTACATGCGTGAACATGTGCCAAGTCAAGTCACTTAAATCATTCAAAGGAGGATACCACCCCATCATACCACATCACAACCATTTTAATAGCATGTTGGCACGCAAGGTAAACCATTATAACTCATAGCTAATCAAGCATGGCACGGGCAACTATGATCTCTAATTGTCATTGCAAACATGTTTATTCATAATAAGCTGAATCAAGAACGATGAACTCATCATATTTACAAAAACAAAGAGAGGTCGAGTTCATACCAGCTTTTCCCATCTCAGTCAGTCCATCATATATCATCATGATTGCCTTTCACTTGCACAATCGAACGATGTAAATAATAATAAGAGTGCACGTGCATTGGACTAAGCTGGAATCTGCGAGCATTCAATAAACAGGAGAAGACAAGGCAATATGGGCTCTTGGTTAAATCAACAATGATGCATATAAGAGCCACTTCAACAATTTAATCATGGTCTTCTCCTACCGACCCCCAAAGAAAAGAAAAGAAATAAAAACTATTTACACAGGAGAGCTCCCAACAAGCAAAAGAAGAACGGGAAATATTTTTGGGTTTTCTTTTTAATTACTACAACAAAGAGATAAACTACTACTAATAATTTTTTTGGTTTTTTCTTAAGGTTTATTGAACACACAAGAAGAAAGCAGGAAAAAAACTAGCATGGATATTACAGTGAAAGAGTATGAGCACCGACATCTAGCAATGAGTGTGTGTGAACATGAATGTAATGTCGGTGGGAAATACGTACTCCCCCAAGCTTAGGCTTTTGGCCTAAGTTGGTCTATTGCCAGGGATAGCCTGGCGGATACCCGTAGGTGAAGCTGGGGTCATACTGCAATGAAGAAGACTCTGACTGCCACTGGCTGGCAACCACCTCTGGATCCCAAGAATAAACAGACTGTCGTGGAGGCTCATCTTATGGCTCCGGTTCCGGGGCTGGTGTAGGATTCCGATAGGCTTGAACGGCCGGCCGTGGAACGATGTGAGGACCTGCAGACAAGTTAAACAAAGAAGGAGCAGGCAAAGTAATAGTCTCAGGGTGATGTTTATCAAAGTATAATTTATATTTGAGCTCCCCTTCACGACTCTTAACAAGAAAGTCATGCGCTAGCATACTCTTATAATCTAAATAAGCACGGGATAATGATGTTTCTTCTTTCTCCTCATGCCTAATAGGTATTTCAGAATATTCAGCTAGGCGCGAAGCATAAATGCCTCCAAAGATAGGGCCCTTAGTACGGTTCAGACTTAACCGTCTAACAACAATTCCACCCATACTAAAAGAGTTATTGCGGTATAAACCATGGAACAAAATAATAATATCAGGAACACTAAGGTTTCCACAGTTCCCGCGTCCAATCAAGCAACGACTAGCAAATAAGGCAAAGTAGCGTAAAACAGGAAAATGTATGCTAGTAATCCTTGCATCAGAAACCTTCCTGGTTTCTCCCACAGTGATAGTGTTAATAAAAGCTTCTACTTCGTTACGGTGTGGTTCATCCAAGGTGCCCTCAAAGGGTATTTTGCAAACCTCGCGAAATTCAGCTAATGGCATCTCCTTAACAATGTCATATAAATGAAACTCTACTGATGGAGGTGATTTCTTAGGAAAAAAGTAGAAGTTTTGTACGAAAGTATTTCTGAGTAAGAGATACTGATGACGTTGGTCGCGGAGGAAGTCGGTGAGGCCAACATTCTCAGTCAATAAATTGAAATCCTCATAAATCCCGGCTCTCCTCAAGAAGTCATCGGAAGGCCATTCACACGGTCGGACCTCCGCGGTGCGAGGCAAATTAAATTTGGGCTTCTGCTCTTCTTCCTTTTGTTTTTCCTTCGAGCTTCGGCTCGACGAGCCCCTCAAAAGTCTCTTCATTATTTTCTGAAATAATCTGAAATTTTTAGTAACTTCAAATAACAGTGAACCAACTTCAATAAAATTGATAGCAACAACTCCCACAAGTGCCTAGAGCCTATATCAAGCATTAGAACTACTTGGAACCATATAAATTTGACATGCAAGCTCAAGAACATGGTCACTTATGCAGCACAAATTTGCAATGAATAAAGCACTAGAACAAAAACTAATTGGACCAATGGAGGAGTCACATACCAAGGAACAATCTCCCCAAGCAGTTTTGCGAGAGGTGCTTTGAGCAAGGAGATCGAAAATCACAGCAACAGGGGCTGCAACTCGTGCTTGAGTTGGTTTTTCGTGTTTGTATGAGGCAGAGGAAGAAGATGGGTGCAGGGATAAGTGGAGGAGGGCCAGTGTGGGCCCACGAGGCAGGGGCGCGCCCAGGGGGTAGGGCGCGCCCTCCACCCTCGTGGCCAGGTGGCAGCTCCCCCCGCGGTAATTTTTGCATAGTAAATCCTCAAATATTCTTGAAAAAATCATATTAAATTGGCATGACATTCTGAGGACTTTTATTTTCGGGATATTTGTATATGGCGCGGATAAGTCAGGAAACAGACATGAAAAATACTATTTTACTTTATTTCTACTAAATAACCGAAAATATAAAGAGGGTACAGAAGGTTGTGCTTCTAGTTTCATCCATCTCATGCTCATCAAAAAGAATCCACTAACAAGGTTGATCAAGTCTTGTTAACAAACTCATTCCGAATAACATGGAACCGGAGAAATTTCGAATAACACTAAGTTACCTCAACGGGGATATGAAAATCCCCAACGATAAGAATATCATACTTTTTCTTGACAGTAGGGAGAGGAAATTCAAAACTCCAAATATAATCGATGGAATTTTTCCAATAGAGTTGATACTATAAACTTGAGGTTGTTTCCTCGGAAAGTGTACCGTTTGCTCGTTACCATTAACATGAAAAGTGACATTGCCTTTGTTGCAATCAATAACAGCCCCTGCAGTATTAAGGAAAGGTCTTCCAAGAATAATAGACATACTATCATCCTCGGGAATATCAAGAATAACAAAGTCCGTTAAAATAGTAACGTTTAACTACAACAGCACATCCTCACAAATACCGACAGGTATAGCAGTTGATTTATCAGCCATTTGCAAAGATATTTCAGTAGGTGTCAACTTATTCAAGTCAAGTCTACGATATAAAGAGAGAGGCATAACACTAACACCGGCTCCAAGATCACATAAAGCGGTTTTAACATAATTTCTCTTAATGGAGCATGGTTAGTAGGTACTCTGGATCTCCAAGTTTCTTTGGTATTCCACCCTTAAAAGTATAATTAGCAAGCATGGTGGAAATTTCAGCTTCCGTATCTTTCTTTTATTAGTAATGATATCCTTCATATACTTAGCATAAGGATTTGTTTTGAGCACATCGCTTAATCGCATACATAAAAGATGGGTCTAATCATTTCAGCAAAGCGCTCAAAATCCTCATCATCCGTTTTCTTTGATGGTTTCGGAGGAAAAGGCATGGGTTTCTGAACCCATGGTTCCCTTTCTTTACCATGTTTCCTAGCAACGAAGTCTCTTTTATCATAACGTTGATTCTTTGATTGTGGGTTATCAAGATCAACAGCAGGTTCAACTTCTACATCATTATCATTACTAGGTTGAGCATCATCATTAACATTTTCACTAGGTTCATGTTCATTACCAGATTGTGTTTCAGCATCAGACATAGAGATATCATTTGGATTCTCAGGTGGTTCAGCAATAGGTTCACTAGAAGTTTGCAAAGTCCTATCATTTTTCTTTTTCTTCCTTTTAGAAGGACTAGGTACATCAATATTATTTCTCTGAGAATCTTGCTCGATTCTCTTAGGGTGGCCTTCAGGATACAAAGGTTCCTGAGTCATTCTACCAGTTCTAGTAGCCACTCTAACAGCATAATCATTTTTCTTACTATTCATTTCATCAAGCACTTCTTTTTGAGCTTTAAGTACTTGTTCTACTTGAGTGGTAACCATAGAAGCATGTTTGCTAACAAGTTTAAGTTCGCCTCTAATATTAGCCATAAAATCACCCAAGCGTTTAATCATAAAGGTATTCTGTTTTAATTGTCTACCAAAATAAGCATTAAAGTCATCTTGCTTAAACATAAAGTCATCAAACTCATCCAAGCAATCGACTAGCAATTTTAGTAGGAGGGACTTCACTTTATCATATCTATAGAGAGAATTTACCTTTACTACCTATGTCGGGATATCGGGATCGGAGGTTCTTGATGAATAAGGAATTGAGATCATATACTTCTTCAACAAAGTGTAAATTAAGACCGTGTATTTCTTCAATAGGAGGTAAATTCTTAACATCTTCAGCTTTAATACCTTTTTCTTTCATAGATTTCTTTGCCTCTTGCATATCTTCGGGACTGAGAAATAGAACACCTCTCTTCTTCGGAGTTGGTTTAGGAATAGGCTCAATAATTGGCTCAGGAGCTGGCTCGGGAGGTGCCCAATTATTTTCATTTGTCAACATATTATTCAATAGAATTTCAGCTTCATCCGGTGTTCTTTCCCTGAAAAGAGAACCAGCACAACTATCCAGGTAATCTCTGGAAGCATCAATTAGTCCATTATAAAAGATATCAAGTATTTCAGGTTTCTTAAGAGGATGATCAGGCAAAGCATTAAGTAACTTGAGAAGCCTCCCCCAAGCTTGTGGAAGACTCTCTTCTTTAATTTGCACGAAGTTGTATATTTCCCTCAAAGCAGCTTGTTTCTTATTAGCAGGGAAATATTTAGCAGAGAAGTAATAAATCATATCCTGGGGACTACGCACACAACCAGGATCAAGAGAATTAAACCATATCTTAGCATCACCCTTTAATGAGAACGGAAATATTTTGAGTATATAAAGGTAGCGCGATCTCTCATCATTAGTAAACAGGGCGGCTATATCATTTAACTTAGTAGGATGTGCCACAATAGTTTCAGATTCATAGCCATAGAAAGGATCAGATTCAACCAAAGTAATTATATCTGGATCAACAGAAAATTCATAATAATCCTTATCGGGAACACAAATAGGTGAAGTGGCAAAACCAGGGTCGGGTTTCATTCTATCTCTAATAGATTCTTTACTCCATTTAACTAGCAGCCTCTTAAGTTCGTATCTATCCTTGCAGGCAAAAATAGCTGCAGAAGATTCCGCATCAAAAAGATAACCCTCAGGAATAGCAGGCATATTCTCATCATCGTATTCAGATTCAATAATTTCTCTTTCTCTAGACCTAGAAATTTGTTCATCAAGAAATTTACCAAGGGGCACAGTAGTATCAAGCATAGAAGTAGTTTCATCATAAGTATCATGCATAGCAGAAGTGGCATCATCAATAACATGCGACATATCGGAACGAATATCAGAAGCAGGTTTAGGTGTCGCTAGCTTACTCATAACAAAAGGTGAATCAAGGGAAGAGCTAGATGGCAGTTCCTTACCTCCCCTCGTAGTTGAGGGATAAATTGTTGTCTTAGCGTCTTTTAAGTTCTTCATAGTGTCCAGCAGATATAAATCCCAAATGACTCAAAGAATAGAGCTATGCTCCCCGGCAACGGCGCCAGAAAAAGGTCTTGATAACCCACAAGTATAGGGGATCGCAACAGTTTTCGAGGGTAGAGTATCCAACCCAAATTTATTGATTCGGCACAAGGGGAGCCAAAGAATATTCTCAAGTATTAGCAGCTGAGTTGTCAATTCAACCACACCTGGAAACTTAGTATATACAGCAAAGTGTTTAGTAGCAAAGTAATATGATAGTGGTGGTAACGGTAACAAAAGTAAAGACAGCAAAAGTAATGTTTTTGGTATTTTGTAGTGATTGTAACAGTAGCAACGGAAAAGTAAATAAGCTAGAACCAGTATATGGAAAACTCGTAGGCACCGGATTAGTGATGGATAATTATGCCGGATGCGGTTCGTCATGTAACAGTCATAACATAGGGTGACACAGAACTAGCTCCAATTCATCAATGTAATGTAGGCATGTATTCCGAATATAGTCATACGTGCTTATGGAAAAGAACTTGCATGACATATTTTGTCCTACCCTCCCATGGCAGCGGGGTCCTATTGGAAACTAAGGGATATTAAGGCCTCCTTTTAATAGAGAACCGGAACAAAGCATTAGCACATAGTGAATACATGAACTCCTCAAACTATGGTCATCACCGGGAGTGGTCCCGATTATTGTCACTTCGGGGTTGCCGGATCATAACACATAGTAGGTGACTATAGACTTGCAAGATAGGATCAAGAACTCACATATATTCATGAAAACATAATAGGTTCAGATATGAAATCATGGCACTCGGGCCCTAGTGACAAGCATTAAGCATAGCAAAGTCATAGCAACATCAATCTCAGAACATAGTTGATATTAGGGATCAAACCCTAACAAAACTAACTCGATTACATGGTAAATCTCATCCAACCAATCACTGTCCAGCAAGCCTATGATGGAATTACTCACGCACGGCGGTGAGCATCATGAAATTGGTGATGGAGGATGGTTGATGATGACGACGGCGACGAATTCCCCTCTCCGGAGCCCCGAACGGACTCCAGATCAGCCCTCCCGAGAGAGATTAGGACTTGGCGGCGGCTCCGTATCGTAAAACGCGATGATTTCTTCTCCCTGATTGTTTTCTCCCCGAAAGCCAATATATGGAGTTGGCGTCGGCGTCGGAGGGCTTCTAGGGGGCCCACGAGGTAGGGGGGCGTGCCCAGGAGGGGGGCGCCCCCACCCTCGTGATAGGGTGTGGGCCCCCTGGTCTTCATCTTTGGCGAGGATTTTTTATTATTTATTCTAAGATATTCTGTGGAGTTTCAGGTCATTCTGAGAAGTTTTATTTTCTGCACATAAAACAACACCATGGCAATTCTGCTGAAAACAACATCAGTCCGGGTTAGTTCCATTCAAATCATACAAGTTAGAGTCCGAAACAAGGGCAAAAGTGTTTGGAAAAGTAGATACGACGGAGACGTATCAATTACCGAGAGGGCCCAGAGATACCTCTCCGACAATCAGAGTGACAAATCCTAATCTCGATCTGTGCCAACTCAACAAACAACATTGGAGACACCTGTAAAGCATCTTTATGCTCACCCAGTTATGTTGTGAGAGGATGGCAATGGGTAGGGTATGGGGCGGGTAGAGCAATACCATACCCATACCCGTATAGTTAATGGGTACAAAATTCTACCCATACGCATGCCGATGGGTATGAAAATTTACCCATACCCATACCCGACGGGTATCCATACCCATTGGGTACCCAATGGGTAGATCAAATAATACACAAGTTATTCACAATATTACATTCATTGATAGCGCATTTGACAAAAAGAACTTTTTATGGAGACGAGGGGATTTGTTGTGATGATGTGAGGCTTAATTACGGGAGTACTTGGGTCGCCCAGCTCCTTTGACACTACCGACCTTGCCCATATGTTGGAGATCCATGAGTAAGGTTCACATGTCAGTATAAACGGGCAGGGTATGAGTATGTCCATGGGTACAAGGTTATACCCGTACCCCACCCATGACTTAACACGTAGGGCATGGGTACTACCCATGGGTGTAAAGTTCTGCCCATACGCTGCCCATGCGGGTACGGTATCCGCGAGTACCCGTACCCATGGGTAAAATTGCCATCCTGACCCTAAGCGTTCCTCCGGTATTCGGGAGTTGCATAATCTCATAATCATAGGAACATGTATAAGTTATGAAGAAAGCAATAGCAATAGACTAAACGATCATAGTGCTAAGCTAACGGATAGGTCAAGTCAATCACATCATTCTCTAATGACGTGATCTCGTTCATGAAATGACAACTCTTGTCCATGGCTAGGAAACTTAACCTTCTTTGATTAACGAGCTAGTCAAGTAGAGGCATACTAGTGACACTCTGTTTGTCTATGTATTCACACATGTACTAAGTTTCCGGTTAATACAATTCTAGCATGAATAATAAACATTTATCATGATACAAGGAAATATAAATAACAACTTTATTATTTCCTCTAGGGCATATTTCCTTCAGTCTCCCACTTGCACTAGAGTCAATAATCTAGATTACATCGTAATGACTCTAACACCCATGGAGTCTTGGTGTTGATCATGTTTTGCTCGTGAGAGAGGCTTAGTCAACGGGTCTGCAACATTCAGATCTGTATGTATCTTGCAAATCTCTATGTCTCCCTCCTTGACTTGATCGTGGATGGAATTGAAGCATCTCTTGATGCGCTGGGTTCTCTTGTGAAATCTGGATTTCTTTCCCAAGGCAATTGCACCAGTATTGTCACAAAATATTTTCATTGGACCCACTGCACTAGGTATGACACCTAGATCGGATATGAACTCCTTCATCCAGACTCCTTCATTTGCTGCTTCCGAAGAAGCTATGTATTCCGCTTCACACGTAGATCCCACCACGACGCTCTGCTTGGAATTGCACCAACTGACAGCTCCAACATTCAATAAAAATACGTATCCGGTTTGTGACTAAGAGTCATCCGGATTAGTGTCAAAGCTTGCATCGACGTAACCGTTTACAACGAGCTCTTTGTCACCTCCATAAACGAGAAACATATCCTTAGTGCTTTTTAGGTATTTCAGGATGTTCTTGACCGCTGTCCAGTGATCCACTCCTGGATTACTTTGGTACCTCCCTGCTAAACTAATAGCAAGGCACACTCAGGTCTGGTACACAGCATTGCATACATGATAGAACCTATGGCTGAAGCATAGGGAATGACTTTCATTTTCGCTCTATCTTTTGCAGTGATCGGGCATTGAGTCTGACTCAACGTCACACCTTGTAACACAGGCAACAACCCTTTCTTTGCTTGATCCATTTTGAACTTCTTCAAAACTTTATCATGGTATGTGCTTTGTGAAAGTCCAATTAAGCGTCTTGATCTATCTCTATAGATCTTGATGCCCAATATATAAGCAGCTTCATCGAGGTCTTTCATTGAAAATTCTTATTCAAGTATCCTTTTATGCTATTCAGAAATTCAGTATTATTTCCGATCAACAATATGTCATCCACATATAATATCAGAAATGCTATAGAGCTCCCACTCACTTTCTTGTAAATACAGGCTTCTCCAAAAGTCTGTATAAAACCATATGCTTTGATCACACTATCAAAGCGTATATTCCAACTCCGAGAGGCTTGCACCAGTCCATAAATGGATCGCTGGAGCTTGCACACTTTGTTAGCACCTTTTGGATCGACAAAACCTTCTGGTTGCATCATATACATCTTTAAGATCTCCATTAAGGTATGCAGTTTTGACATCCATTTGCCAAATTTCATAATCATAAAATGTGACAATTGCTAACATGATTCAGACGGACTTAAGCATCGCTACGGGTGAGAAGGTCTCATCGTAGTCAACTCCTTGAACTTGTCGAAAACCTTTCGCAACAAGTCGAGCTTTGTAGACAGTAACATTACCATCAATGTCAGTCTTCTTCTTGAAGATCCATTTATTCTCTATGGCTTTTCGATCATCGGGCAACACTACTGCAGGATACTGCTAACGCGATACCACGATCAGAGACCCTTTGCCGAAACTGTGTGCGATGCAATAATCGCAAATGGTGGTGTAAGAAAACCGTCAAAAAAGGTGCATAACATTTGCGATGATGGATGCATCAAACATGGTTAAGATTTTAGTTGCGTGTGCGATGCATGGCATACGGTTAATCCCTTCAAACTATCTGCAATGAGGCAGAACATCAGAAACAGGCAGCCATAACAATGTGTGTGCGATGCAGGACAAACGGTTAATCCATTCAATCTGTTTGCGATGAGGTAGAACAACAGAAACGGGCAGCAATATCAATGTGTGTGTGATATACGGCATACAGTTAACTCAGAAGAACTGTTTTTGATTAGGGAACACAACAGAAACGGTTCAACTTAACAAGATGTGTGTGATATGCAACATATAGTTCACATCGATGAACTGTTTGCGATGAGCCAAAAGAACACAAACAAGTCGCGTAAACAAGATGTGTGTGATACGTGGCAAACAGCCGACTCAGATGAACTGGTTGCGATGAGAAATTACAACATAGATGGTCAATACAGTTACTTCGTGTGTGATTCTGTGTGTACAAAAAACTTTGAAAAATGCAAACTAGTTGCTTGCGGTGCCTAGGAGTATCACACACAATGCGTCTGTGAGTACTCGTGTGCGATGATTAGTATGTTACACATACATTTCCTTATGTGAACATGTGTGTGAATTTGCAATATGGACAGTTAATATGCAAATGCCTTCTGGACATCGGGCACACACTTAAATTCAATGAACTGTGTACGATACTAATACTTTCCATGAAAATTTATGAACTTGGATAACAACATTTGAGTAACATATATATAGTGGTTGCAGTATTCAACAAAAGGAGGAACTTCGTAACACGGTTTTGACAACCATATGGTCCATATCTACATACTTAACATAGTAACAACTATCACATTTTAAGAGGCTAAAGGCCAACAACCATGTGGTGCATATCTACATACTTAACATATATAGTAACAGCTAGCACATTTTAAGAGGCTGAGGGCAAACAACCATAAATATCCACTTGAAGCAGCTTGATCACGGCGACTCGGCATCTCGTCAATGAAAAGGAATAGCCCTCCTGTGCCTTGGTAGAGCAGGAGTAGAAAAGTGTTTCCAATTTTCCAATATCGATGCATTGCCACGAGAAGCGAGAACTTGTTAATTTGAATAGTTCCATTTTTGCGGGAAATGCAGTACCTTGCAATAACTTTGGCGTTATTAGCAGGCACAAGTGTAATTCGATCACGCCGGGAAATTGATCCAGAAACTGCTACAGGAGGCAATTTCTGTTGACATGTAGAATAAAAAACAATTGTAACATATCGTTGAAGATATATATAGTTTATGAGCATCAACATTAAAATAAGACTTTCTACCACCGCTTCGTGCACACAATTGGTCTTGTTCAGTGTGTGCACCATAGGTCTAATTAATCCCATCCAAAATCCAGCATTCATACGTTGTGCTATCTCTGTCAGATTATCAACAAAGTTTATGACATGCTTCAAGTCCTTCCAGTGAAATTTGGTACGCTTAGTAACATACAGATCGTTCACTATGCATCCAACATATCCTGCTTAAAAGTTGTAAAGGTATTATCTATTCAGAACATGTCAGAAGAATATATAGTGCACATAAATTGGTAAACAAAATTTGTTACTGCCAAGGAACAGAGTCAAAATATGATACCACAATTGGTTGCATAAATAGTGATCCATGGTTGCATAAATAGTGATCAATTGGTTGCTTAAATAGTAATATGACAACGTGGAGAAAGTTGAAAGGACACTAACCTCGATCAGACTTTGATTGGCTGATGACGTTGGGGAAGTAAACATCCATGTTAATTAGACCAGGCTGTGGTGCACGCACTAGAATTTTATTGCCAGCTTTCAGTTCATAACACTTAGACATTTTTCTCCAAAGGTCCGCATTAAAATAGGAGTGACCATCTTTATCAAGTTTTATGCTAACCATCATTGTAAATCCATGTTGCGTTGTCAATATGACATCCTGGGAGTCATCAGCAAAGTAAAGCCCAAGATTTCCTTCTACTCATGTTCTTGCAAAGCAAGGGATGTACTGCTTGAAATGAAAATTAAGATCGTAAATTAGATATATTGAAATAACAGAGCAAGATGAAAATATGGGAGTAACTGATAGCATATATCCATATATAGATGCAAGCAAAGTACAAAAATATAGAATTAAAAATAGATAATGTAACAAAGATTTGATGTAAATATATAGATAATGTAGCAACAGATGGTATATGTTCACAAATTTAGGCCATGCCGACCATGGTAGGTTGAGATTGAACATACCGAGTGCTCCCTGAAGTCATCCGGAATGGTGAGATAGAACTTCGTTTCAGACTGGCCACGACCACAGTTGCCCAATTTGTGCTCGCACTGTGGACACATGAATGAACACCCACGAATCAGCTAGAACAAAAATGATTCCACGGCGATTTTCCGCTGGTTGATTAACAGCGACGGACGGACTGCGATAAGAGATGAGTGAATATTTCGCTAATTAAGTTGATTACCTTCTCCATTAGAAAAATCCCCGGCCCAATCCCGCAGAAAACCCAGTCGACCAGAGTCTAGAATGTCGGTGCAGATAGGCGGCGGAAATCGGTGGAGGCGAAATCCGGTGCCGTTCGATCTACGCCCGCCGCCAACAGCCGTCGAGCTTAGGGTGCAGAGTTGTGGAGTCCGCGGCGAGTGAGTGGGGACGAAGTGGGCGAGGGGTTTCTTTTCCTTTTGCATGTGTGAGTGAACACACACGGTTCGCAGAGGCGACGGAGTTGAATCGTGTGCGATAGTAAATCACCGAGACTAAAAGGGAATCCAAATTTCCTTTGTCCTTCATCCATGAGTTTTTTTCTATGATGAACATAAACCCTGCTAATCACCATGTTCAAATTTGACACTTTTCCGGGTTCATTTACAATTTTTAGGGGATTATGTGCGTTTTGTAGGCATTAATGCACGTAATTCAATTTGAAACAACCGGTGCATGAAAGGGTGCACAAGAACGGTCCGGAAAAACCATACTCGTGGTATTTAGTAATTTCTCAAGCCTTTTACAAGGAATGGGCAGAGATTTCAATGGAATGCGTGGCAATTGTCAACCACAAATGCGTCATTTACTGGGTTATCAACTATAGAACAATGAAATATGTGCTTGAAAAACATGACGGCTGGCATGGTGCCATGGTATGGCCTCACCGTGCCCTGGTTAAAAGCTTAGAAGGTTTGATTTATGTCGTCATGCACGCCCTTCATAAATCGAACCATCACCGAGGAAGTTCAATGCTTTCGAGAGGGAAATCACCAAGGTTGAAGGGGAATCCAAATTTCCGTCCTAGTTTGTGATAATCCCCAAGTGTAGGGAATCATCGTAGCAATTCCCAAAGGTGGAAGTGATAAGTATGGAGTGTCGAACCCACAAGGAGCTAAAGGTAAGATCAATATTCTCTCAAGTCCAATCTGCCACTGATACGAGTCTACGTACACCGAACGTTTGCTTCCAACTAGAAACGAGAAATAAAACTACGTTGTGGGTGTGAAGACGATAACTTTGCAAGGTATCGGAGAGCTAAAATATAAAAGTAGGTGCTGTTATCATAAAGTAAGAATATATTAGTAAATATTATAAATAGCGAGTGTGGAATAATGATGGGTCGGTGTGCGGAAATATCCTAGGCAATCGTTAACAAGACCACTAGTCGTCATTGCAATTTCATATGAGGGAGAGGCATAAGCTAACATACTTTCTCTTCTTGGATCATATCCACTTATTATTGGAACTTTAGCAAGCATCCACAACTAGTAAAGATCATTAAGGTAAAACCCAACCATAGCATCAACATATCAAGTCCCCTTTATCCCATACGCAACAACCCCCTTACTCGGGTTTATGCTTCTCTCACTCAAGCAACCCACTATAAGCGAATCATGAACGTATTGCAACACCCTACAACAGGAATCCCTCACGCTTGTGCGACATGGAGGGTACAATAGGATAGCACCAAAATAAAACATACAACTCATACCAATCTAGATCATCAATCAACCCAAAGATAAAGGATATCTACTCAAAACATCATAGGATGGCAACACATCATTGGATCATAATATGTGGCATAAAGCACCATGTTCAAGTAGGGATTACAACGGGGTGTGGGAGAGTAGACCGCGTAAAAGAGATGAGGATGGTGATGTTGATGAAGTCGATCACCGCGGTGATGATTCCCCTCCCGATGGCACTCCGGCGCCACCAAGAGAGAGGAGGAGAGGTTCCCCCTTGTGCTTCCTCCTCCATGGCCTCCCCCCTAGATGGGGAGAGGTTCTCCCTCTAGTCCTTGGCTTTCATGGGGATGATGGCCCCTCCGGGATCCTCCTCCATGGCCTCCGGTGATGATGGCCCCCTCCGGCAGGGTGCTAGAGAGGGCCTAGATTGATTTCTCGTGGCTACAAAGGCTTACGGTGGCGGAACTTCCGATCTAGGTTATTTTCTGGAGGTTTGGGTATTTATAGGAGAGGTTGGCGTCGGGGGCCCCTACGGGAAGTCCACGAGGCACAGGGGCACACCCTCTACCCTTGTGGGGTCACGAGCCTCCCCTTCGGTAACTCTTCGTTCCAGTATTTTTTATGTTTTCTAGAAAATTTCTTCGTTGATTTTCATCGCATTCCGAGAAATTTTATTTCTGCACAAAAGCAACACCATGGTAGTTCTGCTGAAAACAGCGTCAGTCCGGGTTAGTTCTAATCAAATCATACCAAAATCATATAAAACTGTTGTAAACATGACATGAATACTTCATAAATTATAGATACGTTGGAGACGTATCAGCATCCCCAAGTTTAATTCCTGCTCTTCCTCGAGTAGGTAAATGATTAAAGAAATAATTTATGAAATGTGAATGCTAGCAAGTGCATAAGTTTGATCAATGATAGTTCCAATCACTTTTTCTAGCATCATTATATCATAACAGTAGCTCAACTCATGAAACTTCTCATGATCAAGTAACAAGCTATTCACATGTTAAAGTATAGATCACAAACTTTCTTGAAAACTAACAAACCATGCTCCTAGTCATCAAACAATTGCAATTCATCTTATTTTCGGGAAGGGTCTATGTAAGAGCTTTGAATCAGCAAACTCCACATACTCAACTATCATTTAATCTTTCACAATTGCTAACACTCATGTGATATTTATGGTTTCAAAATTTTAATCGGACACAGAGAAAGATAGTGGCTTATAGTTTCACCTCCCAACCTTTTACCTCAAGTGTAATGTCAATAATAATAATTTATGAAAACCTACATCCAAGTGGATATATATATCCGGATCGCTACAACAGAAAGTGCTTGCCAAAGGAAAAAGTGTAAAAAGGAAAGGTGATGATCACCATGACTCTTATATAAGGGTAGAAGATAAAAGTAAAAGATAGGCCCTTCGCAGAGGGAAGCATAGGTTGTCATGCGCTTTTATGGTTGGATGCACAAAATCTTAATGCAAAAGAATGTCACTTTATATTGCCGCTTGTGGTAAAGACCTTTATTATACAGTCCATCGCTTTTATTTCTTCCCTATCACAAGTTCGTATAAAGCTTATTTTCTTCGCGCTAATAGATCATACATATTTAAGGAGCAATTTTTTATTGCATGCACCGATGACAACTTACTTGAAGGATCTTACTCACCCATAGGTAGGTATGGTGGACTCCCATGGCAAAACTGGGTTAAGGAATGTTTGTAAGCACAACTAGTATCTCTACTTGGTGCAAAGAATTTGGCTAGCATGAGAGGGAAAGGCAAGCTCATCATGTTGGATGATCCAAGACAATATAACGTTCCGTATATAGGAAAACATAACCCATTTAGTTGTCTTCCTTGTACAACATCAACTTTTTAGCATGTCATATTTTCATGAGTGCTCACAATTACGAAAGATGTCCAAGATAGTATATTTATATGTGAAATCTCTCTTCCTTCAATATTCTTTCATGAATTGTTCAAGTGACCAATTCTGCGTTTGCTAACTTTCAATAAGTTTACTACCTATACTTATTATGTGTGAAGTCATTACTCCCCATGTTATAAGCATATGGAACATATATAAATTCAGATTTATGATATTCAATTCATTCAACCATTTACTCATAGGATATACGTGAATCGCGTGAGTAAATGAAAAACTACTCCAAAAGATATAAGTGAAGAACACTGAGTAGTCAAATAATTAACTAGCCATGGGAGGATTCTTTTTCATTCAAGATTTCAGATCCAATGATTTTATTCAAACAGGAAGTAAAATTGAAAATACGCTCCAAGCAAAACACATATCATGTGTTGAATAAAAATATAGCTCCGAGTAAGGTATACCGATAGATTTGAAGACGAAAGAAGGGATGCCTTCCGGGGCATCCCCTAGCTTAGGCGCTTGAGTCTTCCTTGAATATTACCTTGGGGTGCCATGGGCATCCCCAAGCTTAGGGTCTTTCCACTCCTTATTCTCCTCATATCGATATCTCACCCAAAGCTTGAAAACTTCAATCACACAAAACTTAACGGAACTTTGTGAGATAGGTTAGTATGATAAAGAGTAAACCATTCACTTTGGTACTGTAAAAGACAATGTTCATAATTGTTCTCACACAATGCCTACTGTACCATATCATTTCTACAATTTATATTGAGAAATATAAGCCATAGAAAATAGAAAACAAGCAAACTATGCAATGAAAACAGAATCTGTCAGAAACAGAACAGTCTGTGATGATCTGAACAGCAACCATACTTCGGCTACTACAAAAATTATTAAATAAGTTGGTGAACGTGAGGAATTTGTCTATTAATCTTCTTAAAAAAGAATAAACTCAAAATCACTCTTCTGTAAAAAATGACAGCTAATCTCGCGAGCGCAAAATTTCTGTTTTTTACAGCAAGATCACATTAACTTTCACCCAAGTCTTCCCAAAGGTCTTACTTGGCACTTTATTGAAACAAAAGCTATAAAACATGATTAATACAGTAGCTTAATGATGTAAACACACAAAAACAGTAAGGGTAAATATTGGGTTGTCTCCCAACAAGCGCTTTTCTTTAATGCCTTTTAGCTAGGCATGATGATTTCAATGATGCTCACATAAAAGATAAGAACTGAAACATAAAGAGAGCATCATGAAGAATATGACTAGCACATTCAAATCTAACCCACTTACTATACCTAGGGATTTTGTGAGCACATAATTATAGGAACAAGAATCAACTAGCATAGGAAGGAAAAAAAGTATAACTACAAAACTTTAAGCACATAGAGAGGAAACTTGATATTATTGCAATTCCTACAAGCATGTATTCCTCCCTCATAATAATTTTCAGTAGCATCATGAGTGAGTTCAACAACCTAACCATCACAAGCATAGAAATTTTACTACTCTCCACATAAGCAAAATTCTTCTCATTCGGAATAGTGGGAGCAAACTCAACAAAATAATTGTCATGTGAGGCATAATCCAATTGAAAATTAAAATCATGATGAAAATTTTCATGGTTAACATTATTCTTTATAGCATACATGTTATCACAATAATCATCATAGATAGCAACTTTGTTCTCATAATCAATTGGAACCTCTTCTGAAATAGTGGAATCATTACTAACTAAAGTTGACACTCTTCCAAATCCACTTTAATAAATATCACACTAAGATTCAACACCCTCCAAAATAGTGGGATCACTAATTCCTAAAGTTGACACTCTTCCAACCCCACTTTAGATTATAGTATTATTCATACTCCAAAAGATATAAGTGAAGTTCATGGAGCATTCTACAATTAATATAGACTAACCAATATCCAAGCTGAAAATATATAAGTGAAGCACACGAAGCATTCTATAAAACCATACTCAATAGATTTAAGTGAAGCACAAAGAGCAATTCTATAAGATCATAATTAAAATATATAAGTGAAGCACATGAAGCATTCCATAAATCAGTGAAGGGCTATCTCATACTAGCATGGTTTTTAAAGGAAAAACAAAAACACAAAGGACACAAATCATGTGAACAAAAACCGGGGTATACCGATAATTGTTGAAGAAGAAAGATGGGATGCCAACCGGGGCATCCCCAAGCTTAGATGCTTGAGTATCCTTGAAATATTTACTTCGGGTGCCTTGGGCATCCCCAAACTTGAACTCTTGCCTCTGTTTATTCTTCTCATATTGATGGCTCCTCGATCTTTGAACACTTCATCCACACAAAACTTCAACAAAAACTTTGTGAGATCTGTTTGTATAATAAAGCAAATCACTACCTTTAGGTACTGTTGCAAACTTATTCCAATTTAATATTAGAACTATATCTACTGTATTCCAACTTCACCATGGTTCATACCCCCCGATACTACCCATAGATTCATCAAAATAAGCGAACAACACATAGAAAACAGAATCTGTCAAAAACAGGATAGTCTGTAGTAATCTGGAAGTTTAGTATACTTCTATAACTCCAAAAATTCTAAAAATAATATGAAAATTTAAAAAATTTGTACAGAAGCAATGTGCAAAAAGTTTCAAACCCATTTGACTTTCCAGTAAAAAATATAAATTCACGCGCTACAGCCAAAGTTTCTGTTTTTTTTTGTACTGCACAAAGTAAACAAGCAGTCTAATCATCCTAAAACCAAAGCTTGGCACATTATTTTTATAATAAAATGGATATATACAGGGGGATAATTATTTTCAGAGAAACTTCCATGAATTTTTTTACATTGTTTCCATGAGCATGAACACAAGTGTTCAAGGTCGACCCTCACTTCTTCAATGCATAACTTTCCAATCACTTCTCTTATTGAAAAACTTTTTAGGCATGAGAGGCAAGTAAATTCT
Source organism: Aegilops speltoides (assembly GCA_021437245.1). Lineage (NCBI taxonomy): Eukaryota > Viridiplantae > Streptophyta > Magnoliopsida > Poales > Poaceae > Aegilops > Aegilops speltoides. The sequence goes on from CM038145.1 coordinate 248,953,620, forward strand.
TTTGTATTTTCATTCTTTTAATTTTTTTTGTATGTTTCACCCACAACTGAACAGAAACAAAAAGTAAAAACAAAATCTACTTATTGAAGAAACCAAACATGCACACACGAGAATATCAACCCCACGCTATTGCTCCCCGACAACGGCGCCAGAAAAGAGCTTGATAATCCCCAAGTGCAGGGAATCATCGTAGCAATTCCAAAAGGTGGAAGTGATAAGTATGGAGTGTCAAACCCACAAGGAGCTAAAGGTAAGATTAATATTCTCTCAAGTCCTATCTGCCACTGATACGACTCTACATACACCGAACGTTTGCTTCCAACTAGAAACGAGAAATAAAACTACGTTGTGGGTGTGAAGAGGATAACTTTGCAAGGTATCGGAGAGCTAAAATATAAAAGTAGGTGCTGTTATCATAAATTTAGAATATATTACTAACTATTATAAATAGCGAGTGTGGAATAAAGATGGGTCAGTGTGTGGAATTACCCTAGGCAATCGTTAACAAGACCGGTAGTCGTCATTGCAATTTCATATGAGGGAGAGGCATAAGCTAACATACTTCCTCTTCATGGATCATATGCACTTATGATTGGAACTCTAGCAAGCATCCGCAACTACTAAAGATCATTAAGGTAAAACCCAACCATAGCATTAACATATCAATTCCCCTTTATCTCATACACAACAACCCCCTTACTCGGGTTTATGCTTGTGTCACTCATGCAACCCACTATAAGCGAATCATGAACGTATTGCAACACCCTACAACGGGAATCCCTCACGCTTGCGTGACATGGAGGGCACAATAGGACAACACAAAATTAAAAAATACAACTCATACCAATCTAGATCATCAATCAACCCAAAGACAAAGGATATCTACTCAAAACATCATAGGATGGCAACACATCATTGGATCATAATATGTGGCCTAAAGCACCATGTTCAAGTAGGGATTACAGCGGGGTGCGGGAGAGTGGACCGCGTAAAAGAGATGAGGATGGTGATGATGATGGTGATGTTGATGAAGACGATCACCGCAACGATGATTCCCCTCCCGATGGCACTCCGGCGCCACCGAGAGAGAGGAGGAGAGGTTCTCCCCCTTGTGCTTCCTCCTCCATGGCCTCCCTCTAGATGGGGAGAGGTTCTCCCTCTGGTACTTGGCCTTCATGGCAATGATGGCCCCTCCGGGATCCTCCTCCATGGCCTCTGGTGAGGATGGCCCCCTCCGGCAGGGTGACAGAGAGGGCCTAGATTGATTCATCATGGCTGCAAAGGCTTGCGGCGGTGGAACTTCCGATCTAGGTTATTTTCTGGAGGTTTGGGTATTTATAGGAGAGGTTGGCATCGAGAACAAGTCAGGGGCCCCACGGGAAGTCCACGAGGCACATGGGCGCGCCCTAGGGGGGTGGGCGCGCCCTCCACCCTAGTGGGGCCCACGGACCTCCCCTCCGGCAACTCTTCATTCCAGTATTTTTTTATATTTTTCCGAAAATTTCTCCATTGATTTTCATCGCATTCCGAGAAATTTTATTTCTGCACAAAAACAACACCACGGTAGTTCTGCTGAAAACAACGTCAGTCCGGGTTAGTTCTAATCAAATCATAGCAAAATCATATAAAACTATTGGAGACATGTCATGAATACTTCATAAATTATAGATACGTTGGAGACATATCAGCATCCCCAAACTTAATTCCTGCTCGTCCTCGAGTAGGTAAATGATAAAAGAAATAATTTATGAAGTGTGAATGCTAGCAAGTGCATAAGTTTGATCAATGATAGTTCCAATCACTTTTTCTAGCATCATTATATATCATAACAGTAGCTCAACTCATGAAACTTCTCATGATCAAGTAACAAGCTATTCACATGTTAAATTATAGATCATATACTTTCTTGAAAACTAACAAACCGTGCTCTTAGTCAGCAAACAATTGCAATTCATCTTATTTTTGGGAAGGGTCTATGTAAAAGCTTTGAGTCAGCAAACTCCACATACTCAACTATCATTTAATCTTTCACAATTGCTAACACTCATGTGATATTTATGGGTTCAAAGTCTTAATCGGACACAGAGAAAGATAGGGGCTTATAGTTTCGCCTCCCAACCTTTTACCTCAAGGGTAATGTCAACAATAATAATTTATGAAAACCTACATCCAAGTGGATATATATATATCCGGATCGCTCCAACAGAAAGTGCTTGCCAAAGGAGAAAGTGTAAAATGGAAAGGTGATGATCACCATGACTCTTATATAAGGGTAGAGGATAAAATTAAAAGGTAGGCCCTTCGCAGAGGGAAGCAGAGGTTGTCATGCGCTTTTATGGTTGGATGCACAAAATCTTAATGCAAAAGAACGTCACTTTATATTGCCGCTTGTGATAAAGACCTTTATTATGTAGACCGTCGCTTTTATTTCTTCCCTATCACAAGTTCTTATAAAGCTTATTTTCTTCGCACTAATAGCTCATACATATTTAAGGAACAATTTTTTATTGCATGCACCGATGACAACTTACTTGAAGGATCTTACTCAATCCATAGGTAGGTATGGTGGACTCCCATGGCAAAACTGGGTTAAGGAATGTGTGGAAGCACAGTTAGTATCTCTACTTGGTGCAAAGAATTTGGCTAGCATGAGAGGGAAAGGCAAGCTCAACATGTTGGATGATCCAATACAATATAACGTTTCGGATATAGGAAAACATAACCCATTAAGTTGTCTTCCTTGTCCAACATCAACTTTTTAGCATGTCATATTTTAATGAGTGCTCACAATTACAAAAGATGTCCAAGATAGTATATTTATATGTGAAATCTCTCTTCCTTCAATATTCTTTCATGAATTGTTCAAGTGACCAATTCTGCGTTTGCTAACTTTCAATAAGTTTACTACCTATACTTATTATGTGTGAAGTCATTACTCCCCATGTTATAAGCATATGAAACGTATATAAATTGAGGTTTATGATATTCAATTCATTCATCATTTACTCATAGGATATACGTGAAGCGCGTGAGTAAATGACAAACTACTCCAAAAGATATAAGTGAAGAACACTGAGTAGTCAAATAATTAACTAGCAATGAGAGGATTCTTTTTCATTCAAGATTTCAGATCCAATGATTTTATCCAAACAACAAGTAAAATTGAAAATACGCTCCAAGCAAAACACATATCATGTGATGAATAAAAATATAGCTCCGAGTAAGGTACACTGATTGTTTTGAAGACGAAAGAGGGGATGCCTTCTGGGGCATCCCCAAGCTTAGGAGCTTGAGTCTTCCTTGAATATTACTTTGGGGTGCCTTGGGCATCCCCAAGCTTAGGGTCTTTCCACTCCTTATTCTCCTAATATCATATCTCACCCAAAGCTTGAAAACTTCTATCACACAAAACTTAACGGAACTTTGTGAGATAGGTTAGTATGATAAAGAGTAAACCATTCACTTTGGTACTGTCAAAGACCAGGTTCATAATTGTTCTCACACAATGCCTACTGTACCATATCATTTCTACAATTTATATTGAGAAATATAAGCCATAGAAAATAGAAAACAAGCAAACCATGCAATGAAAACAGAATCTGTCAGGAACAGAACAGCCTGTAATGATCTGAACAGTAACCATACTCCTGCTACTCCAAAAATTATGAAATAAATTGGTGGGCGTGAGGAATTTGTCTATTAAGCCCCCCTAGATGGGGAGAGGTTCTCCCTCTGGTCCTTGGCCTTCATGGCGATGATGGCCCCTCCTGGATCCTCCTCCATGGCCTCCGGTGATGATGGCCCCCTCCGGCAGGGTGCCAGAGAGGGCCTAGATTGATTTCTCATGGCTACAAAGGCCTGGAGCGGCGGAACTTTCGATCTAGGTTATTTTCTGAAGGTTTGGGTATTTATAGGAGAGGTTGGCGTCGAGAACAAGTCACGGGGCCCCACAGGAAGTCCATGAGGCACAGGGGCGCGCCCTAGGGGGATGGGCGCGCCCTCCACCCTCATGGGGCCCACGGGCCTCCCCTCCGGTAACTCTTCGTTCCAGTATTTTTTATATTTTCCAGAAAAATTCTCCGTTGATTTTCATCGCATTCCGAGAACTTTTATTTCTGCACAAAAACAACACCACGGTAGTTCTGCTGAAAACAGCGTTAGTCCGGATTAGTTCTAATCGAATCATACCAAAATCATATAAAACTATTGTAAACATGGCATGAATACTTCATAAATTATAGATACGTTGGAGACGTATCAGTTTGTCATATAGTTTTTTTCCAACGATCAACATACCGCCTGAATTGAAACATGTTCAAATTTGACATTTTTCCGAACTCATTTAGCATATTTAGGGGATTGTGTGCATTTTCTAGGCATTAATTATGCCCATAATTCAAATTCAAACAATCAGTGCATGAAAATGTGCACAAGAACGGTCTGGAAAACCATGCTCATGCTATTTAGTACATTCTCATGCCTTTTCCAAGAATGGGCAGATATTTCAAGGAAATGTGTGGCAATAGTCAACCATAGACGCATCGTTTACTGGGTTAACAACTATACAAAAAATGAAATACAAGCTTGGAGAAACATGACACCTGGTGTGTGATACGTCTCCAACGTATCTACTTTTCCAAACACTTTTGCCCTTGTTTTGGACTCTAACTTGCATGATTTGAATGAAACTAACCCAGACTGACGCTGTTTTCAGCAGAACTGTCATGATGTTGTTTTATGTGTAGAAAAGAAAATTTCTTGGAATGTCCTGAAAATCCACGGAGTCACTTTTTGGATTTAATAAGAAGTTTTTGCGAAAGAATTAATGCTAGGGGGCCCATAGCCTGTCCATGAGACAGGGGGGCGCGCCCCCCCTAGGGCGCGGCCTCCTATCTCGTGGGCCCCCTGGACCTCCTCCGACCTCAACTCCAACTCCATATATTCTGTCTCGAGGAGAAAAAAATCAGAGAGAAAGTTTCATCGTGTTTTACGACATGGAGCCACTGCCAAGCCCTAATCACTCTCGGGAGGGCTGATCTGGAGTCCATTCGGGGCTCCGGAGAGGGGGATTCGTCGCCGTCGTCATCATCAACCATCCTCCATCACCAATTTCATGATGCTCACCGCCGTGCGTGAGTAATTCCATCGTAGGCTTGCTGGACGGTGATGGTTTGAATGAGATTTACCATGTAATCAAGTTAGTTTTGTTAGGGTTTGATCCCTAGTATCCACTATGTTCTGAGATTGATGTTGCTATGACTTTGCTATGCTTAATGCTTGTCACTAGGGCCCGAGTGCCATGATTTCAGATCTGAACCTATTATGTTTTCATGAATATATGTGTGTTCTTGATCCTATCTCGCAAGTCTATAGTCACCTATTATGTGTTATGATCCGACAACCCCGAAGTGACAATAATCGGGATACTTCTCAGTGATGACCGTAGTTTGAGGAGTTCATGTATTCACTATGTGCTAATGCTTTGTTCCGGTTCTCTATTAAAAGGAGGCCTTAATATCCCTTAGTTTCCGCTAGGACCACGCTTCCACGGGAGGGTAGGACAAAAGATGTCATGCAAGTTCTTTTCCATAAGCACGTATGACTATTTACGAAATAGATGCCTACATTACATTGAGGAATTGGAGCTAGTTCTATATCACCCTATGTTATAACTATTGCATGAGGAGTCGCATCCGACATAATGATCCATCACTGATCCATTGCCTACGAGATTTTCATATATTGTTCTTCGCTTATTTACTTTTCCGTTGCTACTGTTACAACTACTACAAAAACCCAAAAACATTTATCTTTACTTTTGCTACCGTTACCTTTATTATCATACCACATTTGCTACTAAACACTTTGCTACAGATACTAAGTTATCCAGGTGTGGTTGAATTGACAACTCAACTGCTAATACTCAAGAATATTCTTTGGCTCCCCTTGTGTCGAATCAATAAATTTGGGTTGAATACTCTACCCTCGAAAGCTATTGCGATCCCCTATACTTGTGGGTTATCAAGACTAATTTTTGGCGCCGTTGCCGGGGAGCATAGGTCTATTCTCTGAGTCACTTGGGATTTATATCTGTTGATCACTATGAAGAACTTGAAAGACGATCGAACTACTATTTTGCCCTCAACTACGAGGGGAGGTAAGGAACTGCCATCTAGCTCTGCACTAGATTCTCCTTACGTTATTAGTAGGCTTGCAACACCTAAACCTGCTACTGCTATGAATTCTGATATGTCGCATGTTATTGATGATGCCACTTCTGCTATGAATGATGAAACTACTTCTGTGTGTGATACTACTTTGCCATTAGGTGAATTTCTAGATGAACAACTTGCTAGAGTTAGGGGGAATGAAAATATTGAAGAACCTATTATTGATGATAGTGATGATGAAGGTTCCCCCAATGATTATGTATTACCTGTTGTTCCTAAGGGTTATGTCATGAATGAAGCAGCTGCTATGAAAATTCTTGCTTGCAATGATAGAAATGATCTTAAGAAATTATTAGCTAAATGGAAGCAGCAGTCTCTTAATGCTAGAATGAAACCCGATCCTGCTTTTGCTACTTCACCTATCTGTGTTACTTATAAGGATTATGAATTCTCTGTTGATCCTGATATTATTACTTTAGTTGAATCTGATCCTTTTTTTGGCCTTGAATCTGAAACTGTTGTGGCACATCTTACCAATTTAATGATATAGCCACCTTGTTTACTAATGATGAGAAGTCTCGCTATTTATACATCCTTAAGATATTTCCATTCTCATTAAAGGGTGATGCTAAGACTTGGTATAATTCTCTTGCTCCTGGTTGTGTGCGTAGTCCCCAGGATATGATTTATTACTTCTCTGCTAAATATTTCCTGCTCATAAGAAACAAGCTGCCTTATGGAAATATATAATTTTGTGCAAATCAAAGAAGAGAGTCTCCCACAAGCTTGGGGAGGCTTCTCCGATTATAATGCTTTGCTGATCATCCTCTTAAGAAAAATGAAATACTTGATATCTTTTATAATGGACTACCGATGCTTCCAAGGACTACTGGATAGTTGTGTTGGTTGTGTTTTCAGGGAAAGAACAGTCAACGAAACTGAAATACTATTGAATAATATGTTGACTAATGAAAATAATTGGACTCTCCCCGAGCCAGTTCCTGAAGTAATTCCTAAACCAGTTGAGCCAACTCTTGAGCCTATTCCTAAACCCACTCCAAAGAAGAGAGGTGTTTTATTTCTCAGTCCTGAAGATATGCAAGAGGCAAAGAAATTAATGAAAGAAAAAGGTATTAAAGCTGAAGATGTTAAGAATTTACCACCTACTGAAGAAATACATGGTCTTAATTTACCGCCTGAAGAACCACATTGTCTTGATAACCCGACACAGGTAGTAAAGGTAAATTCTCTCTATAGATATGATAAAGTTGAAATACCCTCTACTAAATTTCATAGCCCATGCTTAGATGAATTTGATGACTTTATGGCTAGACAAGAAAGTTTTAATGCTTATGTTGGTAGAGAGTTAAAGAATAATGGTTTTGAGATAGGACGCGTAGGTGATAAACTGGCTAGAGTTAAAGATGAACTTCACCACGTTAGCAAATATGCTTCTATGGTTGCTACTCTAGTACTTAAAGCTCAAAATGATTTGCTTGATGAATTGAATAATAAATATGACTTTGCGGTTAGAGTGGCTACTAGAACTGGTAGAATGACTCAGGAACCTTTGTATTATGAAGGTCACCCTAAGATAATCAAGCAAGATTCTCAGAGAAATAATTTAGAGGCACCTAGTTCTTCTAAAAAGAAGAAAAAGAAAAATGATAGAACTTTGCATGCTTCTACTGTAGACACACCTAAGAATCCCAATGATATTTCTATTTCTAATGCTGAAACACAATCAGGTGATGAACATGAACCTAGTGATAATGTTAATGATACTGTTCATGTTGATGCTCAACCTAGCAAAGACAATGATGTAGAGATTGAACCTGTTGTTGATCTTGATAACCCACAATCAAAGAATCAACGTTATGATAAGAGAGATTTTGTTGCTAGGAAGCACGGTAAAGAAAGAGAACCATGGGTTCAGAAACACATGCCCTTTCCTCCTAAACCATCCAAGTCAAAGGATGATGAGGATTTTGAGCGCTTTGCTGAAATGATTAGACCTATTTTCTTACGTATGCGTTTAACTGATATGCTTGAAGTAAATGCTTATGCTAAGTATATGAAGGATATCATCACAAATAAAAGAAAGATACCGAAAGCTGAAATTTCCACCATGCTTGCTAATTACACTTTTAAGGATGGAATACCCAAGAAACTTGGAGATCCGGGTGTTCCAACTATACCATGCTCCATTAAAATAAATTATGTTAGAACTGCTTTATGTGATCTTGGAGCCGGTGTTAGTGTTATGACTCTCTCTTTATATCGTAGACTTGAATTGAATAAGTTGACACCTACTAAATATCTTTGCAAATGGCCGATAAATCAACTGCTATACCTGTCAATATTAGTGAGGATGTGCCTGTTGTGGTTGCAAATGTCACTATCTTAACGGACTTTGTTATTCTTGATATTCTCGAGGACAATAGTATGTCTATTATCCTTGGTAGACCTTTTCTTAATACTGCAGGGGCTGTTATTGATTGCAACAAAGGCAATGCCACTTTTCATGTTAATGGTAATGAGCATACGGTACACTTTCCAAGGAAACAATCTCAAGTTCATTGCATCAATTCTATTGAAAAAGTTCCAACTATCATTTTTGGAGGTTTTGAATTTCCTCTCCCTACTGTCAAGAAAAAGTACGATATTCTTATTGTTGGGGATTTTCATATCCCCGTTGAGGTAACTTAGTGTTATTCAAAATTTCTCAGGTTCCGTGTTATTCGGAATGAGCTTGTTAACAAGACTTGATCAACCTTGTTAGTGGATTCATTTTGATGATCATGAGATGGATGAAACTAGAAGGCACAACCTTTTGTACCCTCTTTTTACTTTCTGTTATTTAGAATAAATAAAGCAAAAATAGTATTATCCGTCTGTTTTCTGAATTATCCGTGCATTAAAAAATAATCCAAAAATAAAAGTGCTCCAAATGTCGTGCAAATTTAGTATGATTTTTTCTGGAATATTTGAGGATTTTAGGCACTGAAAACACTGCAGAAGGGGCAAGCACCAGGCCACGAGAGAGGAGGCCCCCCCTGTAGGGCGCGCCCCCTGTCTCGTGGGCCCCTGGTGGCTCCCCTCCACTTATGCCTGCACCCACACACTTCATCTTCTACCCAAAAAAATCACCATCCAGCTCAAGCACGAGTTCTAGCACGTTTTGCTGCGATTTTCGATTTCTTAGCTCAAAGCTCCATTCGCAAAACTGCTTTGGGAGATTGTTGCTTGGTATGTGACTCCTCCATTGGTCCAATTAGTTTTTCTTCTAGTGCTTTATTCATTGCAAATTTTTGCTGCATAGGTGACCATGTTCTTGAGCTTGCATGCTAAATTTTTGAGGTCCCAAGCAATTCCAATGCATGATATAGGCTCTAGGCACTTGTAGGAGTAGTTGCTATCAATCTTGTTTAGTTTTATTCACTTTTATTTTGAAGTTACTAAAATTTTAGAAATTTTCAGAAAATGTTAAGGAGGCTTTTTTAAAGCTCTTCTAGCCAAAGCTCTCAGGAAAAACAAGCCAAAGAGAAGGAAAAAGGCAAGTATAATCTTCCTCGCTTAGCGGAAGTACGGTCGTGCGAATGGCCATGTGAGGATTTCTTGAAAGAAGCCGGAATTCATGAAGACTTTTATGCTTTAATCGAGACTGCAGGCCTCACCGGTTTCATGAACGACCGAATCGATCAGTATCTCTTACTCACCAATACTTTCGTGCAAAACTTTTATTATTATCCTAAGAAGTCACCGCCTGCAGTATCATTTCATTTATATGATGAATTCAAAGAAATGTCTTTAGTCATTTTTGTGCGGTATGTAGGATACCTTATGAGGGAGAATTAGATGAACCCCATCGTGAAGATGTGGGTGGATTTGTTAATACTATTGCTGTAGAGGAGCCAAAGAAGGGCTCCGAGGTGAATGTCTCTAGCATACACTTTCCTGTTTTACGCTACTTTGCCATATTTGCTAGTAGATGGTTGATTGGTCGTGGAATTTGAGCGTTCAAGATATTATTATTATTCAACATTCTTTGCTAGGAGACCATACTTTTAGTATGGGTGCCGTTGTTGCTAAACGGCTAGCCCTGAATTGTACAAAAGGCCCCATATTTGGAGGTATCTATGCTGCACGTCTTGCTGAACATTTTCAGATACCCATTAGGCACCATGAGGAGGATGAGATAAAATTACCGCCTCACATTTTAGATTACAAGAGCCTGGTAGCACATAAGTTTATTATTGACAATGAAGAGAAGATGCTCTTGTATAAATTTGGATTTAATAAGAAACACATTGAGGTTATTATTTTGCCTGCGCCTCTGTTGTTTGATTTGCTTGCAGAAAATCGTCTAGTCACGCCGGAAGCGGTGAACAATCATCGAGCTCAAGCTTTTACTCGAACCGAACTGAGCCGAACTCCGAGCTGGACCCTTATCGTGCATCACCTGTCCAGTGGGATCCGGAGATGACCAGCCAGTGGTATCTTGATTATACCTCCCACTACATCGGGGAGAGTAGCGGCGGTCCTTGGTATTAAACCAACTTAGGCCAAAAGCCTAAGCTTGGGGAGTATGTATTTCTCACCGACTTTACATTCATGTTCACACACTAGTCGTCGGTGCTCATACTCTTTCATTGTATTATCCATGTTAGTTTAAATTTCTTTTTCTAGCTTTCTTCTTGTGTGTTTGATAAACTTAAGAAAAACAAAAAAAATTAGTTAGTTTAATTTCCTTGCTTGTAGTAGAAATTAAAATGAAAACCCAAAAAGATTTCTAGTTCTTCTTCTTACTTGTTGGGAGCTTTCCCGTGTAAATAGTTTTCTTTCTTTTCTTTCTTTTGGGGGTCGAGAAGACCATATTGAAAATGCTTAGTGGCTCTTATATGCATGATTGTTTATTTAATTTAGAGCCTATATTACTTGTCTTCTCTCTTGGGTTGAATGCTTGCAAATTCCAGCTTAGTCCAATGCACGTGCACTCTTATTATTATACACATCGTTCGGTCGTGCAAGTGAAAGGAAATAATGACGATATATGATGGACTTATTGGGATGAGAAAAGTTGGTATGAACTCGACTTCTCTTGTTTTTGTAAATATGATGATTCATCGTTCTTGAGTCAGCTATTATGAAGTAAACATATTTGCAATGACATTTAGAGATTATAGTTACTTGTGCCATGCTTGATTAGCTATGAGTTATAATGGTTTACCTTGCGTGCCAACATGCTATTAGAATGATTATGATGTGGTATGGTGGGATGGTATCCTCCTTTGAATGTATTAAGTGACTTGACTTGGCACATGTTCATGCATGTAGTTGAATCAAATCAACATAGCCTTCACGATATTTATGTTCATGGTGGATTATATCCTACTCATGTTTGTGCTCGGTGTGAATTAATTTTAATGCATGTTTACGACTGTTGTCGCTCTCTCAGTTGGTCGCTTCCCAGTCTTTTGCTAGCCTTCTCCTGTACTAAGCGGAAATACTGCTTGTGCATCCTAACTCCTTAAACCCCAAAGTTGTTCCATATGAGTCCACTATACCTACCTATATGCGGTATTTACCTGCCGTTCCAAGTAAATTTGTATGTGCCAAAATCCAAACTTTCCAATGAAATTCTGTTTTGTATGCTTGAGCAGCTCATGTTACAACTAGGGCTGCCTATATCTTCCATGCTAGGTGGGTTATTCTCAAGAGGAGTGGACTCCGCTCCTCATTCACGAGAAAGGGCCGGTAACCGGGATGCCCAATCCCATGATCCAAAAAGATCAAAGCAAATCAAAATAATTAAACAAAACTCCCCCAGGGCTGTTGTATGTTGGAGGCACTCATTGTTTCGAGCAAGCCATGGATTGATGCTTGTTGGTGGTTGGGGGAGTATAAACCTTTACCATTCTGTTTGGGAACTGCCTATAATGCATGTAGTATGGAAGATACAGCCATCTCATAGTTGTTGCGTTGACAACAAAAGTATGCTGCTCAAAATGTTATTCAATCTCTATTTTAAAATCGAGCTCTGGTACCTCTACAAATCCCTACTTCCCTCTGCGAAGGGCCTATCCATTTACTTTTATGTTGAGTCATTATCCTTCTTATTAAAAGCACCCGCTGGAGAGCACACTGTCATTTGCATTCATTATTATTGGTTTATATTGGGTATGACTTGACTGGATCTCTTTTACCATGAATTACAATGTTTAGTCCGTCCTTGATCTTTAAAGGTGCTCTGCATTTATGTTTTGCGGTCTCAGAAAGGGCTAGCGAGATACCATTTTGTTATATCATGTTATAATTATTTTGAGAAAGTGTTATCATCCGAGTTTTATTATTATGGCTCGCTAGCTGATATGCTATTGATATGAGTAATTGTGAGACCTATGTGTCATTGTGAGTATGGTTAGTTCATAATATTTGCTGAAACTTGAATGCTAGCTTTTCATGTTACAACAACAAGAGCAAACAGAGTTTGTAAAAGTTTTTCTTTATCACTTTCTGTTTATCAACTGAATTGCTTGAGGACAAGCAAAGGTTTAAGCTTGGGGGAGTTGATACGTCTCCAACGTATCTACTTTTCCAAACACTTTTGCCCTTGTTTTGGACTCTAACTTGCATGATTTGAATGAAACTAACACGGACTGACGCTGTTTTCAGCAGAACTGCCATGATGTTGTTTTATGTGTAGAAAAAGAAAAGTTCTCGGAATGTCCTGGAAATCCACGGAGGCACTTTTTGGATTTAATAAGAAATTTTGGCAAAAGAATTAATGCCAGGGGGCCCACAGCCTGTCCACGAGACAGGGGGCGCGCCCCCCTCCTAGGGCTCGGCCTCCTATCTCGTGGGCCCCCTGGACCTCCTCCGACCTCAACTCCAACTCCATATATTCCGTCTCGGGGAGAAAAAAATCAGAGAGAAAGTTTCATCGTGTTTTACGACACGGAGCCGCCGCCAAGCCCTAATGTCTCTCGGGAGGGCTGATCTGGAGTCCGTTCGGGGCTCCGGAGAGGGGGATTCATCGCCGTCGTCATCATCAACCATCCTCCATCACCAATTTCATGCTGCTCACTGCCGTGCGTGAGTAATTCCATCTTAGGCTTGCTGGACGGTGATGGGTTGGATGAGATTTACCATGTAATCAAGTTAGTTTTGTTAGGGTTTGATCCCTAGTATCCACTATGTTCTGAGATTGATGTTGCTATGACTTTGCTATGCTTAATGCTTGTCACTAGGGCCCGAGTGCCATGATTTCAGATCTGAACCTATTATGTTTTCATGAATATATGTGTGTTCTTGATCCTATCTTGCAGGTCTATAGTCACCTATTATGTGTTATGATCCGACAATCCCGAAGTGACAATAATCGGGATACTTCTTTGTGATGACCGTAGTTTGAGGAGTTCATGTATTCACTATGTGCTAATGCTTTGTTCCGGTTCTCTATTAAAAGGAGGCCTTAATATCCCTTAGTTTTCGCTAGGACCCCGCTTCCACGGGAGGGTAGGACAAAAGATGTCATGCAAGTTCTTTTCCATAAGCACGTATGACTATTTACGAAGTACATGCCTACATTACATTGAGGAATTGGAGCTAGTTCTATATCACCCTATGTTATAACTATTGCATGAGGAATCGCATCCGGCATAATTATCCATCACTGGTCCATTGCCTACGAGCTTTTCATATATTGTTCTTCGATTATTTACTTTTCCGTTACTCTTTGTTACAACTACTACAAAACCCCAAAACATTTATCTTTACTTTTGCTACCGTTACCTTTATTATCATACCACTTTTGCTACTAAACACTTTGCTGCAGATACTAAGTTATCCAGGTGTGGTTGAATTGACAACTCAACTGCTAATACTCAAGAATATTCTTTGGCTCCCCTTGTGTCGAATCAATAAATTTGGGTTGAATACTCTACCCTCGAAAACTGTTGCGATCCCCTATACTTGTGGGTTATTAGTGTGGTGCCATGGTATGACCTCACCGTGCCCTGGTAAAAATATCTTCATGCGCGCCTTTCATAAAACGTACCATCATCTGAGGAAGTTTCATGGTTTCGAGGGGGAAATCACCAAGATTGAAGGGGGTCCAAATTTCCTTTGTCCTTTGTCCACGAGTTTTTTTTCTATGATGAACATACAACCTGCAAATCACCATGTTCAAATTTGGCACTTCTCCAGGTTCATTTGCCATATTTAGGGGATTATGTGCATTTCCTAGGCATTAATGCGCATAATTCAAGTTCAAACAATCGATGCATGAAAGGGTCCACAAGAACGGCCTAGAAAACCATGCTCGTGCCATTTAGTAAATTCCCATGCCTTTCACAAGGAATAATGGATAGATATTTTGTTGAAATGTGTGGCGATAGTCAACCACAAATGTTTGTTTGTTGGGTTTTCAACTATAGAAAAAATGAAATAAATGCATAAAAAACATGACGCCTGGCATGGTGCCATGGTATGACCTCACCATGCCCTGGTAAAAATTTGAGAAGGTTTGGCTTATGTCGTCATGCACGCCCTTCATAAATCAAACCATCACCGAGGAAGTTCAATGCTTTCGAGAGGGAAATCACCAACATTGAAAGGGAATCCAAATTTCCGTCCTAGTTTGTCATTCAGTATTTTTTCCAACGATCAACATACCGCCTCAAATGCAACGTGTTCAAATTTGATATTTTTCCGGGCTCATTTACCATATTTAGGGGATTATGTGCATTTTCTAGGCATTAAATGGACATAACTCAAATTCGAACAATCGGTGCATGGAAATGTGCACATGAACGGTCTGGAAAACCATGCTCGTGTTATTTAGTACATTCTCATGCCTTTTACAATGAATGGGCATATATTTCAAGGAAATGTGTGGCAATAGTCAACCATAAACGCGTCGTTTACTCGGTTAAGAACTATACAAAAATGAAACACATGGTTGGAAAACATGCCTGGCGTGGTGCCATGGTATGGCCTCACCATGCCCTGGTAAAAATTGGAGAATGTTTTCCTTATGTCGTGATGCACGCCTTTCATAAAACGAACCATCATCCGGGGAAGTTTCATGGTTTTGAGGGGGAAAACACCAAGATTGAAGGGGGATCCAAATTTCCTTTGTCCTTTGTCCACGAGCTTTTTTCCTATTATGAGCATACAACCTGAAAATCACTGTGTTCAAATTTGGCACTTTTCCGGGTTCATTTGCCATACTTACGGGATTATGTACATTTCCTAGGCATTAATGCGCATAATTCAAGTTCAAACAATCGATGCATGAAAGGGTCCACAAGAACGGCCTAGAAAACCATGCTCGTGCCATTTAGTAAATCCCCATGTCTTTCACAAGGAATAATGGATAGATATTTCATTGAAATGTGTGGCCATAGTCAACCACAAATGTTTGTTTGTTGGGTTTTCAACTATAGAAAAAATGAAATAAATGCTTAAAAAACATGACGTCTGGCATGGTGCCATGGTATGACCTCACCATGCCCTGGTAAAAATTTGAGAAGGTTTGGCTTATGTCGTCATGCACGCCCTTCATAAATTGAACCATCACCGAGGAAGTTCCATGCTTTCGAGAGGGAAAATTCCCAAGATTGAAGGGGAATCCTAATTTCCGTCCTAGTTTGTCCTTCAGTTTTTTTCCAACGATCAACATACTGCCAAAATTGCAGTGTGTTCAAATTTGACATTTTTCCGGGCTCATTTACCATATTTAGGGGATTATGTGCATTTTCTAGGCATTAATGGACATAATTCAAATTTGAACAATCAGTGCATGAAAAGGTTCACAAGAACAGTCTGGAAAACCATGCTTGTGTTATTTATTACATTCTATGCCTTTTACAAGTAATGGGCAGATATTTCAAGGAAATGTGTGGCAATAGTCAACCATAAACACGTCATTTACTCGATTAACAACTATACCAAAAATGAAACACATGGTTGGAAAACATGACGCCTGGCGTGGTGCCATTGTATGGCCTCACCATGCCCTGGTAAAAATTGGAGAATGTTTTCCTTATGTCGTGATGCGCGTCTTTCATAAATCGAACCATCACCGAGGAAGTTTCATGGTTTCAAGGGGGGAATCACCAAGATTGAACGGGGGTCCAAATTTCCTTTGTCCAGGAGTTTTTTTTTCTACGATGAACATACAACCTGCAAATCACCATGTTCAAATTTGGCACTTTTCCGGGTTCATTTGCCATATTTAGGGGATTATGTGCATTTCCTAGGCTTTAATGCGCATAATTCAAGTTCAAACAATCGATGCATGAAAGGGTCCACAAGAATGGCCTAGAAAACCATGCTCGTGCCATTTAGTAAATTCTCATGCCTTTTACAAGGAATGGACAGATATTTTGATGAAATGTGTGGCAATAGTCAACCACAAATGTTTGTTTGTTGGGTTTTCAACTATAAAAATGAAATAAATGCTTAAAAACATGACGCCTGGCATGGTGCCATGGTATGACCTCACCATGCCCTAGTAAAAATTTGAGAAGGTTTGGCTTATGTCATCATGCACACCCTTCATAAATCGAACCATCACCGAGGAAGTTCCATGCTTTCGAAAGGGAAATCCTCAAGATTGAAGGGGAATCCAAATTTTCTTTGTTCTTTGCCCTGGAGTTTTTTTCTACGATGAACATACACCTTGCAAATCACCGTGTTCAAATTTGGCATTTTTTCGGACTCATTTACCATATTTACGGGATTATGTGCTTTTCCTAGGCATTTAGCGCATATAAATCCAATCCAGCTATAGGTGCACGGGTGTGATGTGAGGGACGTGGATTGCCGTTCGATTGCGGTGCATCCAACGGTGCACACTCATGATCCGCGTGGCTGGGGTTCCGGTCAATCATAACACAACACACAATAGGCTCAGCGCACACTGTTTCCGGAAGTGGCGGAGATGAACCGTGTGCGATAATGAACGAGCAAAATTGTAAGGGAAGCCAAATTTCTGTTGTCGTTTGTGGTTGAGCTCTTGAATACCACCGCACTGTACGGCTGCCCGGCCCCTCCATCCCAGTGCTCTCTCCAGGCGTCATCCATGGCATGGTGGCACACAGTAACTGGTAAGGAAGCGATGGCATCCCGCTGCACCATGTTCCTCGCCGCCCGCGACCGCACACATGGTAAGGAAGCGATGGGATCTCGCCGTGCCGAGTTCATTGCTGCCGGCAGCCAGACAGTTACATGGGCGGACTTTGAGGCTGCCATGGCCGAATGGGTGGTGGATCTAGAGGCGGCCAAAGCCGCACAGAAGGAGCGGAAAAGGCAGAAAGCAGTCAAGAAAAGAGAGTACCACCGCCGCAAGAAAAAAGAGGCCGCACGCCATGGTGAGGAGAGCTTGGCGGAGATTGAAGCACGGTGGGCAGCCTCCTACAAGGCCGGGAAGGAGAATGCCGGGTCTGGCCAGCATACCCTTATGGCAGCATGTGAGAAGTAGTTTAATTTTGTAGTATTAGAGTAAATTGCCAGTAGTACTTTAACTTTGTAGTATTAACGTACAATGTCGGTAAGAGCATCCTTTGAGGGCTTTGAGCGTTGATTAGCATGTGTGCCCGTGTGTTTTTTTGCATTAATCATTAGAAGATCACAAAACACACGGTTTCTATACCGTACCCGTCTGCATTTTTTTGCGTTAATGACCCATAAGTCAGTTATCTGTGCGATATTTCCTAACAAACCAGGCGTACCATTGAACGAAAAAAATCAAGTACACGTGTACATTTTTTTGGAGACGGGATCTGCCAACTTTCTTTTTTCTCGCACATGAGTATTTTACGCGCTTTGTCTGTGTTGTGTGTTTCCCCCGCCCAAGTTTCAAGTTTCGCATCGAATTTTTCATTAGGCATGCGATTTCAGAATTTATTCCTCCAACCACATCCCCTTCCCCTTAGTATCCCCGCTCGCGCCTCCCCCTATCGGCATCTCAAACCGCCACCACCGCAACCACAACTTCAACCACATCTATGTTCTGCTCGGATGCAGTCAGGTAACCCACCGATCTCTATCACGTCCCCGGCCTGATTGCTTAACTGGTGCCTGCGAAACATCCTCATTCCTCCAAATCCCCCGCCAGGAGCTGATGGTGGTCCATGGCGTGATGGCCGCTATGCGTGTTAACCCGGAGGAACACCTCGCCTCCATCGCCGTCGTCGCCGACATGGTGCAGGCTCTGGCCCAGATGAAGTCCCCCAGTGACTACCCCCCAGGACTTAACAGGTAAGATCTGACTAGTTAAATCTTACCAATACCACTTGCAATGGCTATGATTTGTACGGTTGATGTATTAAGCATGTTCGTGCCTTGTTTATTTCAGTACTACACACTATGTGATGTTCAAATATTACCATGTCCAGATCAATTTCACCAATACCAGCAACAAACTTACAATACATGACTCAGGATATCACTAGAGATGTTGTCCATTTGCTATTTTTAGTGGATGCTAACAATGTTGCACTTAACATGCCTGTCCATGTACTTACGCAGGGTCATAACGGCCGATGCTTTTGTTTCCCATCGAGGTGAGCTGCATCCCATGTCTTACAGTATTTCACATAATTTGTGCAATTGCAGTTTAACTTCTGCCCATTTACTGGTTGCCTGTAGGTACACATGTCAGTGGCACTGATCCACGCTTCGACCCAGAGGAACAGCTCGCCTCCGCCGTCGCTGACTTTGGGCGAGCTCTGGCCAAGATGAAGTGCCCCACCAACTACCTCTCACGACTTACCAAGTATGTACTCACCAGTTCAATCTTACCAATACCAATTGCAATTAATGGCTATGTTCTGTACGGTCGATGTATTAAGCATGTTCTAGTAAACATGCCTAACATGTTTTTGCTACTTTCCTTACCTTTTTATAGACATCTGGGCCATTCTCTGCTGTGGCAACACCTGCCTTGTGATGTTTAACTATGCCAATTGCATTTTTATTAGTATCGGTTTCAATGTCTATTAAGAATGTTGCAATTAATAGTTGAATCCATTTTTAAACAGTTGCATTTCAATGGCTACAAACTTACAAAACATGACTTAGGATGTTGTTAAGCCTGTTGCAATTAACAGTTGTATCCATTTTTTAATCTGTGCTACCATGCTAATCTCCGCAATGAAGATATACTAGAGATGCTGCCCCATTTGCTATTTTTGGTGGATGCTAACCCTCTTTTACTTAACATGCTTGTCTATGTACTTACGCAGGGTCATAACGGCTGATGCTGTTGTTTGCCGTCAAGGTTAGTTGCATCCCATGCCTTACAGTATTTCACATCATTTGTGTAATTGCAGTTTAACTTCTACCATTTACTGGTTGCCTGTAGGTACACATGTCAGTGGCACTGATCCACGCTTCGACCAGGAGGAACAGCTCGCCTCCGCTACCGCTAACTTTGGGCGGGCTCTGGCCAAGATGAAGTGCCCCATCAACTACCTCTCAGGACTTACCAAGTATGTACCCACCATTTCAATCTTACCAATACCAGTTGCAATCAATGGCTATGTTTTGTACTGTCAATGTATCAAGCATGTTGTAGTAAACATGCCTAACACGTTTGAGCTATTTCCCTACCTTTTTATAGACAACTGAGCCATTATCTGCTCTGGCAGCACCTGCACTGTGATGTTTAACTCTGCCAATTGCATTTTTATCAGTACCGGCCATTAAGCCTGTTGCAACTAACAGTTGTATCCATTTTTAAAGAGTTGTATTTCAATGGCTACAAACTTACAAAACATGAATTAGGATGTCGTTAAGCCTGTTGCAATTAATAGTTGTTTCCATTTTTTAATCCGTACCTTTTGCTACCGTGCTACTCATTTGAAATGAAGATATCACACTACAGATGCTGCCGTTTTATTGCCATTTACTATTTTCGGTGGACGTTAACCCTGTTGTAGTTAACATTGGCTTTCCATGTACTTACACATGGCTACAATGGGCAATGCTATTGTTTACCGTCGAGGTTAGCTGCATCCCATGTCTTATACACCATCTATTCCTAAATATAAGTATTTTTAGAGATTCCAATATAGACTACATAAGGAGCAAAATGAGTGAATCTAGATTCTAATCTAAACTATATCTATAATTCTATATACATCCGTATGTAGTTCATATTGAAATCTCAAAAAAAACTTGTACTTAGGAACATAGGTAGTTGTATTTTACATCATTTGTGCAATCTCAGTTTAGGTTCTAACATTTACTGGTTGATTGTAGGTACATATATGAGGGGTACTGATCCATGCTTCGATCCCTTTTGCGTATGGGGCAATGAGATATTCATGAACAAGCGTCAAGTGAGGAAACTAAGAAATATTGTTAGGCAAAACAAAAGGGTGATTGGAATTAAGCTCTTTATTTACACTTTGTCGAAGACAACAGTGAACTTTTGGATGGTAAGTAATGTGTTTCCTTTTCCCCCTGCCCACAACAAGTTACTCTATTAGACCTCAGTATTTGATATTTTTCTCATTTTAGTGGTTTCCGGAGCTATTTACTGATGATTACCTTGCAAACTACATGACCGGAGTGGAGGCAACTAAAGTTGAATTATATAATTCATGCTACCATGATAATGCTCTAGAAGTCTTCCTGAAGGCGGTGAAGGATGGGCGGGCGATCATCACAAGGGGTTGGACAAATGTGGTTCGTGCCTATGGCATGCAGGAAGGCACATTATGGGCATTCCGCTTCTTCAACACCGTCGGTAGTCAAAATGATTTACACTTGTCTCTTCACCTTTACTGCCTTTAAATATCGTGGTTCATCACAGTTAATTGCTGCCTAATCCTGTAATTACTGAACATATTGTACTGGCAGTTTTATTTATGGATTTGTTGTTGAACCATTGTACTGCACGTTTCGTATTTCAAAATTTTCAATTAGAATAATAAATTACAGGCAAAAATAAAAAGAGAATAGACGGTCATGGAGCTTTGCAAACGGTTCTGGCACTAAAAAGCGCTTGTGATGGATAGCCCAATGCGACATAGTTTTCTACATCAAATCGTGTGTGACGTAGTTAATGAAAGCAAACAGTTAACCAAGGCAGAGCGTGTGTGATAGTTACAACTTTCACACACGAGCGTATACATAAAACCGCATGGGATGTACATCCGAACGAAAACGTTTTCCCTGGATTGACCGTGTGGGATGTACATAACAACGGAAACGTATTCCTTAGATTGATTGTGTGTGATATACATACGAACGGAAATGTTTTTTTGGGATTCAACATGTGGTATTACATACTTACAGAAATGATTTTCTCAGATTACCGTGTGGGATGTACATACCTACTGAAATGATTTTCTCGGATTACCATGTGGGATGTATATACCTATGGAAATGATTGGGTTTCGATGCTTCACCCGATCGCACACGGCCCCAGCCTGGGTCCTAGGAGGGCCTATCCCCGATGATTTCTGGGTCGTGTGGGAAGGACACCCTATCACACACACTCACTTGGCGACGGTTCCAAATGTCGTCGTGGAAAGGGGTTAAGAACCGTTTGTTTAGAACCGACACGTACCAGTGCAAGTCAACCAAAGTCCACACTTTGTTCTCATACATGGATCCCATCTCAGATTTCATGGCCTCAAGCCATTTTGCGGAATCTGGGCTCATCATCGCTTCCTCATAGTTCGTAGGTTCGTCATGGTCAAGTAACATGACCTCCAGAACAGGATTACCGTACCACTCTCGTGCGGATCTTACTCTGGTTGACCTACGAGATTCGGTAGTAACTTGATCAGAAGTTTCACGATCATCATCATTAGCTTCCTCACTTCCTAGTGTAGGAATCACTGGAACTGATTTCTGTGATGAACTACTTTCCAATAAGGGAGTAGGTACAATTACCTCGTCAAGTTCTACTTTCCTCCCACTCACTTATTTCGAGAGAAACTCCTTCTCTAGAAAGGATCCATTCTTAGCAACGAATATATTGCCTTTGGATGTGTGATAGAAGGTGTACCCAACAGTCTCCTTTGGGTATCCTATGAAGACACATTTCTCCGATTTGGGTTCGAGCTTATCAGGTTAAAGCTTTTTCACATAAGCATCGCATCCCCAAACTTTAAGAAATGACAACTTGGGTTTCTTGCCAAACCATAGTTCATATGGAGTCGTCTCAACGGATTTAGACGGTGCCCTATTTAACGTGAATACAGCCGTTTGTAAAGCATAACCCCAAAACGATAGCGGTAAATCAGTAAGAGACATCATAGATCGCACCATATCTAATAAAGTACGATGACGACGCTCGGACACACCATTACGCTGTGGTGTTCCGGGTGGCGTGAGTTGCAAAACTATTCCGCATTGTTTCAAATGAAGACCAACCTCGTAACTCAAATATTCTCCTCCACGATCAGATCGTAGAAACTTTATTTTCTTGTTACGATGATTTTCCACTTCACTCTGAAATTCTTTGAACTTTTCAAATGTTTCAGACTTATGTTTTATTAAGTAGATATACCCATATCTGCTCAAATCATCTTTGAAGGTTAGAAAATAACGACACCCGCTGCAAGCATCAACACTCATCAGACCGCATACATCAGTATGTATAATTTCCAACAAGTCTGTTGCTCGCTCCATTGTTCCGGAGAACGGAGTCTTAGTTATCTTGCCCATGAGGCATGGTTCGCAAGCATCAAGTGATTCATAATCAAGTGATTCCAAAAGCCCATTAGCATGGAGTTTCTTCATGCGCTTTACACCAATATGACCTAAACGGCAGTGCCACAAATAAGTTGCACTATCATTATGAAACTTATATCTTTTGGCTTCAATACTATGAACATTTGTATAACTACTACCATGATTTAGTAAAAATAGACCACTCATCAAGGCTGCATGACCATAAAAGATTTTATTCATATAAATAGAACAACCATTATTCTCTGATTTAAATGAATAACCTCTCGCATCAAACAAGATCCAGATATAATGTTCATGCTTAACACTAGCACCAAATAACAATTATTCAGGTCTAAAACTAATCTCGAAGGTAGATGTAGAGGTAGCGTGCCGACGATGATCACATCGACTTTGGAACCATTTCCCACGCACATCGTCACCTCGTCCTTAGCCAATCTTTGCTTAATCCGTAGCCTCTGTTTCGAGTTGCAAATATTAGCAATGTAACCAATATCAAATACCAGAGCGCCATCATGCGAGCATTAGTAAGGTACACATCAATAACATGTATATCAAATATGCATTTCACTTTACCATCCTTCTTCTCCGCCAAATACTTGGGGCAGTTCCGCTTCCAGTGACCAGTCCCTTTGCAGTAGAAGCACTCAGTCTCAGGCTTAGGTCCAGACTTGGGCTTCTTCACTTGAGCAACAACTTGTTTGCCGTTCTTCTTGAAGTAGCCCTTCTTCTCTTTGCCCTTCTTCTTGAAACGGGTGGTCTTATTGACCATCAACACTTGATGCTCCTTCTTGATTTCTACCTCCGCAGCCTTTAGCATTGCGAAGAGCTCGGGAATCGTCTTATCCATCCCTTGCATATTATAGTTAATCACAAAGCTGTTGTAGCTTGGTGGCAGTGATTGAAGAACTCTGTCAATGACACTATCAAATTGAAGATTAACTCCCAGATGAGTCAAGTGATTGTGGTACCCAGACATTCTGAGTATAAGTTCACTGACAGAACTAGCCTCCTCCATTTTGCAGCTATAGAACTTATTGGAGACTTCATATCTCTCAATCCGGGCATTTTCTTGAAATATTAACATCAATTCCTGGAACATCCCATATGCTACATGAAGTTCAAAACATCATTGAAGTCCCAATTCTAAGGCGTAAAGCATGGCACACTGAACTATCTAGTAGTCATTAGCTTTGCTCTGCCAGGTGTTCATAACATCTGGCGTTGCTCCTGCAGTGGGTTTGGCACCTAGCGGTGCTTCCAGGATGTAATTCTACTGTGCAGCAATGAGGATAATCCTCAAGTTATAGACCCAGTTCGTGTAATTGCTATCATCATCTTTAAACTTAGCTTTCTCTAGGAACGCATTAAAATTCAACGAAACAACATCACAGGCCATTAATCTACAACAACATAGACATGCAAAATACTAGCAGGTACTAAGTTCATGATAAGTTAAAGTTCAATTAATCATATTACTTAAGAACTCCCACTTATATAGATATCCCTCTAATCATCTAAGCGATCACATGATCCACATCAACTAGACCATGTCCGATCATCACGTGAGATGGAGTAGTTTTCAATGGTGAACATCACTATGTTGATCATATCTACTATATGATTCACGCTCGACCTTTCGGTCTCAGTGTTCCGAGGCCATATCTGCATATGCTAGGCTCGTTAAGTTTAACCCGAGTATTCTGCATGTGCAAAACTGGCTTGCACCCATTGTATGTGAACGTAGAGCTTATCACACCCGATCATCACGTGGTGTCTCGGCACGACGAACTGTAGCAACGGTGCATACTCAGGGAGAACACTTATACCTTGAAATTTAGTGAGAGATCATCTTATAATGCTACCACCGTACTAAGCAAAATAAGATGCATAAAGGATAAACATCACATGTAATCAATATAAGTGATATGATATGGCCATCATCATCTTGTGCCTTTGATCTCCATATCCAAAGCATCGTCATGATCACCATCATCACCGGCTTGACGCCTTGATCTCCATCGAAGCATCGTTGTCGTCTCGCCAAGTATTGCTTCTACGACTATCGCTACCGCTTAGTGATAAAGTAAAGCAATTACATGCCGATTGCATGTCATACAATAAAGCGACAACCATATGGCTCCTGCCAGTTGCCAATAACTGTTACAAAACATGATCATCTCATACAAAAATTTATATATCATCATGTCTTGACCATATCATATCACAGCAAGCCCAGCAATAACAAGTTAGACGTCCTCTACTTTGTTGTTGCAAGTTTTACGTGGCAGCTATGGGCTTAGCAAGAACCGTTCTTACCTACGCATCAAAACCAAAACGATTTTTCGTCAAGTTTGCTGCTTTAACCTTCAACAAGGATCGGGCGTAGTCACACTCGATTCAACTAAAGTTGGAGAAACAGACACTCACTAGCCACCTGTGTGCGAAGCATGTCGGTAGAACCAGTCTCGCGTAAGCAGTATGACTATTATCGCCCACAACTCTTTGTGTTCTACTCATGTATATAACATCTACGCATAGACCTGGCTCTGATGCCACTATTGGGGAACGCAGTACTTTCAAAAAAATTCCTACGCACACGCAAGATCCATCTAGGTGATGCATAACAATGAGCAGGGAGAGTGTGTCCACGTACCCTCGTAGACCGAAAGCGGAGGCGTTTAGTAACGCGGTTGATGTAGTAGAACTTCTTCATGATCCAAGCGATTGAAGTACCGAACGCAAGTCACCTCCGCCATCTGCACATGTTCAGCTCGGTGACGTCCCTCGTACTCTTGATCCAGCTGAGGCCGAGGGAGAGTTTCTTCAGGACGACGGTGTGGTGACGGTGATGATGAAGTTACCGACGCAGGGCTTCGCCTAAGCTCTACAATGATATGACCGAGGTGGAAATCTGTGGAGCGGGGCACCGCACACAGCTAAGACAACTGTCAACTTGTGTGTCTATGGGGTGCCCCCTCCCCCGTATATAAAGGAGTGGAGGAGGGGAGGGCCGGCCCTCTCTATGGCGCGCCCAAGGGGGATTCCTACTCCTAGTAGGAGTAGGTTCCCCCCTTCCCTAGTTGGAGTAGGAGAAGAAGGAAGAGGGAGAAGGAGAGAAGGAAAGGGGGGCCGGCCCCCTCCCCAATTCGGATTGGGCTTGGGGGCGTGCCCCTGACGAGGATACACTGGGTAGGGTCATAGGCTCGACCTATATGTCCTATCAAAGGTCACTACCCTAGAAGATGGAAAGACCAAGAGTTAATAGAAGAGCACCAGTCTCGTACATCGAGTGTAATCCACTAGACGTACACACCACTCGACGATCATTACCTATCGTCACTCGACCATAAAGAAGATCACTCGACCATATCGAAGACTAGGAGCCAGAAGAGCACACAACGGCCAGATATTTACTCCTTAGCCTTCATGAGCATTAAGAGTACTAAATGCGGGCGTTACCAGTAATGCCCTTACTTTATGTACATTAAGCCCCTTGTAATGGAGGGGAGCTAGGGCCCTGGCGCACTCTATATAATCCACCCCCTCCTCTGGGACAGGGGTTCGCACACTCTGTAATCCAACACACATAATCCAATCGACCACCTCCGGGCACCGAGCCGTAGGGCTATTACTTCCTCCAAGAAGGGCCTGAACTCGTAAACATCGTGTGTACATCTTCGCCATAGCTAGGATCTTGCCTCTCCATACCTACCCCCCTTTCTACTGTTAGGCATAGAACCACGACAGTTGGCGCCCACCATGGGGCAGGTGTCTTAGCGACTTATTGGTGAAGTTGCAAGTTCATTTTCCGATCATCATCATGGTTTATGGCGGCGAGATGGTTGAGGGCCGCGAGATCCGTCTCGGCGTGCTTGTTTTCGTCGCCGACGACTCGGCGTGGCTTCAGGAAGCCCTGCTCGATGTCGAGGCGCTCCCCATCCGAGGGGCGACGCACTTTCGCGCGTGCGTTCGTGGCGTTCTTCTTCGACAACCGTCGACCCAGTATCAGTTGGCTCCAGTAGCGTCCCCCCCTTCCCGCTATCCGTCGCCGCAAGCGATCCGGTCGGTTGTGGCTTCAGCGGTGGGTGAGGCATGCAGTGGCTCGACGTTCGGCCACCCATCAAGTCGCGGCAATCGAGCCCGACGAAACTCTCCATGGCCTGTTCGATCTGTCGACTGACTCCGCAGAGACGGCGTCCGAGTGCAATAGCAGCGATCCTGCGGCTGAAGTCTTGATGGTCGATGGTCCGCGTAGCCCACCTGGTTTTCGCCGCGAGGACGGCGAAGAGGCTGGTAGCAATCCATCATGGGTCCACGAGGAGTATCGTCCCGAACCTCTCTCCTCGCAGCAGAGACAGGATCTTTGTTGTCGCAATATGGACGCACTTCACACGCCCATCGCCGGAGAAACCCCCGAGGCTCGAGCCTTGGAGGAAGCGCGCTTAGCCAGCTTGGCTGAGCGCACTCGGCTGGATAACCTTCAGCGCGCTCTCGACGAGCGCGCCCAGGAGAGGATCCATGAATCCAGTCGACGACAACTTTTCCCGCCTTCACCTAAGGTATACCGCACGCCGATTCAGAATCTCACAGCTGCGGCCCGAATAGCAGAGTCCATCCAACCTTCCCAGTCGGAAGCTGGCAGAGGGCTGATGCAGATCCGGGCCCTACTCAGAGCAGCAGGAGAGCAGAATACAGCAGTATCTCAGTCGCGGAATAGGATTCATAGCAGATCCGTTGCAGCGGACACGGTTCAGTCGGCTCACAGCCCAAGATCGCCTCCGCGGTGTGAAGGCCGTGGGTAGTATGATCATCCACTCGACCGTGACAATCGTCGTCGAGGACCCATGCCTCCTCCGAGGAATGCATCATACGTGCCTCGGCGGAACGATGATAGGCGCCGTCACAGTGGTGAGCGCAGGAATTCAGTCGACCCAAGGGAACCGGGCTTCGACGCGAGGTCTATCCTCATTCAAGGCTTGGTCAACCGAAACAGAGCACACAGAGAAGACCCTGGCAGAGACCGTCATAGTGGCAGCCGAGTGCATGTTTCTGGTCCCGAGTGTTTTAGCAGAGCCATCAGGGCAGCAGTGATACCTCCCAACTTCAGGCTGGCATCCGGGATCAGTAAGTTCACTAGTGAATCCAAGCCTGAAACTTCGCTTGAAGATTACTGAGTGGCTATGCAGATCGGGGGCGGTAACAACGAGATAGCAATGAAGCACCTTCCTCTCATGTTGGAAGGGTCAGCCCGAGCATGGCTGAGTCAGTTGGCTCTGGGCAGCACTCACAGTTGGGAAGAGCTATCCTGAGTGTTCGTTAGGACTTTCGAAGGCACGTGCAAGCGACCTGGACGATTGCCTGAGCTGCAGCACTGCGTGCAGAAGCCGAATTAGACTTTGAGAGAGTTCATCCAGAGATGGTCCACCCTACACCACACCGTCGAGAATGTTTCAGAGCATTAAGCCGTGTGCGCCTTCAAGGAAGGCGTCAAATACACAGAGTTGGTCTTGAAATTCGGTCGGACTGGAGATATGACTCTGGCTCGAATGATGGAAATAGCCACCCGGTACGCTAATGGAGAAGAAGAGGATCGACTCCGTAGCGGGAAGAGCAAACCAGTCAGGCAAGATACCGGAGGAGGTAACTCTAGTCGGAAGCAGAAGCGCAAGGCCGAGCCGGCAGCGCTCGGAGAGATTGCGGAAGTGAATCAAGGAAAGTTTAAAGGAAAACCTAAAGGGCCCTGGGCCCTTAAGAAGGTGAAGGACAAGGAAGGGAATGACGTGATGGATTTGCCGTGCCACATCCACACAAAGAAAGATGAGGAAGGTAATCTGATTTACCCGAAGGATACCACCTGGCAGTGTCGACTCCTAATCCAGCAGTTCAGAGAGAAACAACCCACTGAAAGGGAGAAGGAGTCGGACCAAGGTGAAGATGAAGAGGAAGACAATGGTTATCCCAAAGTCAATTCCACACTGATGATACTCGCTGACGTTGAAAGCAAGAGTCGATTGAAGGTCATCAACATGGAGGTGAACATGGTCGCTCCCACGATGACGACCGCCTACCTGAGATGGTCTCAGTCAACCATTACGTTCAACCAGTCTGACCACCCTGCTCGTGTGGCAACCCCTGGGAGGCAAGCTTTGGTAGTCGACCCCGTGGTTGGAGGCACTCGTCTGACCAAGGTACTGGTGGACGGTGGCAGCAGTCTGAACGTCCTCTACGCTGAGACTCTGAAGGGGATGGGCATTCCGATGTCCAAGCTTAGCGAGAGCAATATGAGTTTTCATGGTGTTATTCCTGGGAAAAAGGCCGAGTCACTCGGACAGATCACCCTCGACGTGGTTTTCGGTGACTCAAAGCATTACCGTAAGGAAAAGTTGATATTTGAAGTCGTGGATTTCCAGAGTGCCTATCATGCCATTTTGGGTAGGCCGGCCTATGCACGCTTTATGGCTCGACCATGTTACGTGTACCTCAAACTGAAGATGCCTGGCCCCAAAGGCGTGATCACAGTTACAGGCAGTCGACAGAAGGCTGAGGAGTGTTTCCAGAAAGGCTCCAAGATCGCCGATGAGCAGATGGCAGCAGTTGAGCTCCAAGAATATCAGAAGAACGCGGATCCAAGTGATCTGCTCAGAGCCAAGAAACCTGCCATAGATTCTGCATTCCAATCGACTGGTGAGACGAAGCCAATTCATATTCACCCAACGGATCCTAGTGCCGCACCGACCCATATATCAACGACACTCGACAGCAGATATAGGAAGAAGCGCTCGTCCAGTTCCTCTGTGAGAACTCGGACATCTTTGCGTGGAAACCTTCTGACATGCCAGGTGTACCCAGAGGACTGGCCGAGCACCGTTTGCGTGTTGACCCCAAAATAAAACCCATCAAAGAACATCTTCGGCGGTCCGCCGTGCAGAAGAGGAAAGCAATCGGTGAAGAAGCGGCTCGACTGTTGGCAGCAGAGTTCATCCGTGAAATCTACCACTTCGAGTGGCTAGCCAACGTAGTCATGGTTCCTAAGAAGGACAATTCACTTCGTATGTGCATTGATTTCAAGCATATCAATCGGGCCTGCCCGAAAGATCACTTTCCTCTCCCTCACATCGATCAGATTCTTGACTCGACTGCAGGGTGTGAATGCTTGTCTTTCTTAGATGCATATTCCGGATACCATCAGATCCGACTATATGGTCCCAATGAAATAAAAACAGCCTTCATCACCCCATTCGGGTGCTTTTGCTATGTCACCATGCCTTTTGGTTTGAAAAATGCTGGAGCCACATTCATGAGAATGATTCAGAAGTGCCTGCTCACTCAAATCAGTCGGAATGTGGAAGCGTACATGGATGACATTGTGGTCAAGTCTCGCAAAGGTTCCGACCTATTGATTGACCTTGTAGAAACCTTTGCCAATCTCAGAAGATACGATATCAAGCTTAATCCGTCAAAATGCACGTTCGGAGTTCCAGGAGGAAAGTTACTCGGTTTTCTCGTTTCCGAACGAGGGATCGATGCCAATCTAGAGAAAGTTGATACCATCCTCCGAATGAAACGCCCTGTGCGAGTGCATGACATTCAGAAGCTGACTGGTTGTTTGGCCGCTTTGAGTCGGTTCATTTCTCGTCTCGGTGAAAAGGCATTGCCTCTTTACCGATTGATGAATAAGTCTGATAAGTTCGAGTGGACTGATGAAGCTGAAGCAGCGTTTGCAGAACTCAAAACCATGCTTTCCACCCAGCCGGTGCTCGCTGCGCCAATCAGCAAAGAGCCTTTACTGCTCTACGTTGCAGCCACTGGACAAGTTGTCAGTACAGTACTCACAATCGAGCGGGAAGAAGAAGGAAAAGCCTACAAGGTTCAATGCCCAGTCTATTATCTCTCTGAAGTTTTGACTCCATCCAAGCAAGGATACCCGCATTATCAGAAGCTTGTCTATGGAATATACATGACCATGAAGAAGGTTGCGCATTACTTCTCTAACCACTCCATTACAGTCGTCAGCGATGCGCCACTATCTGAAATTCTGAACAACAGAGATGCAACTGGTCGAGTGGCCAAATGGGCGATTGAACTCCTCCATTTAGATATCAAGTTCGAGGCAAAGAAGTCCATCAAGTCCCAAGCAATTGCAGATTTTCTGGCCAAGTGGATTGAACAGCAATTGCCGACTCAAGTTCACTCGGAATATTGGACTATGTTTTTTGATGGCTCCAAGATGTTGAATGGTTCAGGTGCTGGAGTAGTTTTGGTATCCCCCCGCGAATATGAAGCACTTCTATACGGGTTGCATATGGCCATTTCACTCGGCGTCCGTCACCTTATGGTCTATGGCGATTCTGATTTGGTGGTTAACCAAGTCATGAAGGAATGGGATATCAAAAGCCCAGCCATTACCGGTTATTGCAATGCAGTGAGAAAGCTGGAGAAGAGGTTTGAAGGTTTGGAACTCCACCATATACCCCGACTGAAAAATCAAGCTGCAGATGAGTTGGCCAAGATAGGCTCAAAGAGAGAGGCTATTCCCCGAAACATGTTTTCTGAACATATCCATTCACCTTCGGTTCAAGAAGATCCTTTCACCGAAGAATCACCGCTGCCCAAGAGTGCCACAGATCCGACTGAAGTCGAAGTCCCGGCCGTGGTCGACTTAATCATGGAGGTTTTGGTCATCACTCCCGACTGGACAGTACCATACATCGCATATATCCTTAGGAAGGAACTCCCAGAGGATGAAGAAGAAGCTCGACAGATCGTCCGACGGTCTAAAGCCTTTACTGTGATAAGAGGACAGTTGTTCAGAGAGTGTAACTGGAGCCTGCCAGAAGTGCATCACGCCAGAAGAAGGCCGAATGATCCTTAATGATATCCACTCGGGGACCTGTGGTCACCATGCATCCTCTCGGACCATCGTAGCCAAAGCATACCGAGCCGGGTTTTACTGGCCGCACGCTAACGAGATGGTAAAGGAAATAGTGGACAAGTGTGAAGGTTGTCAGTTTTATTCCAACATGTCTCACAAACCTGCGTCAGCTCCATAGACTATTCCACTCGTCTGGCCCTTCGCCGTTTGGGGATTGGACATGGTAGGACCTCTGAGGACAAGCAGGAGTGGATTTACTCATGTGCTGGTAGCAGTCGACAAGTTCACCAAATGGATCGAAGCCAAGCCCATTAAGAGCCTCGAAGCAAGCACAACCGTGAATTTCATCATAGAACTTATATTCAGATACGGCGTCCCGCACAGCATCATCACAGACAACGGCTCGAACTTCGATTCTAAAGAGTTCAAAGCTTTTTGCACCTCCCATGGCACGAGGGTAGATTACGCTTCAGTCGCCCATCCCCAGTCGAATGGACAAGCTGAGCGAGCGAATGGATTGACTCTCAAAGGGTTGAAGCCTCGGCTAATGCGTGACCTCAAGCACGCGACAGGGGCTTGGGTCGATGAGCTCCCATCGGTGCTTTGGGGACCGAGGACAACCCCCAATCGGTCGACTGGACGGACTCCGTTCTTTCTGGTCTATGAAGCCGAAGCCGTTTTGCCGAGCGATTTGCTCCACAACACTCCCCGGGTCAAACTCTTCTCAGAAGAAGAAGCGGAGCAAGCTCGACAAGAAGCAGTCGACCTCTTGGAGGAAGAAAGAGAGATGGCTTTGATCCGGTCGACCATTTACCAGTAAGACTTACATCGATTCCACGCCAAGAACGTAAGGGGTCGTGCATTCCAGGAAGGGGACTTGGTCCTCCGAGTGGATCAACAAAGGCCACACAAGCTCACCCCCGCTTGGGAAGGCCCTTTCGTCATCACCAAGGTGCTCCACAACGGAGCATACCGTCTCTTCAACGTCGAACACAATAGAGATGATCCGCGCGCCTGGAATGCGGATCTGCTCCGCCGTTTCTATTCTTAAATAGTTAAACCGATGGGATGTAATAAAGGATACATGTTAGCTTAATTATCAAAAGACATAATTTACTCGTTCCGAGTGGTTGTTGTTTATTTCTTTTTGTGTATGCTACTTTAGCCGCGAATCTGTTTCGCCGGAACCTAAGTGATAAAAATCCTACCGAGTGATGAGTCTGCCTCTCACTCGGGGGCTTAGCTATAGCCCAGTGCTCGCCTAAGTGATAAAAATCCTACCGAGTGATGAGTCTGCCTCACACTCGGGGGCTTAGCTGCAGCCCAGTGCTCGCCTAAGTAATAAAATTCCTACCGAGTGATGAGTCTGCCTCTCACTCGGGGGCTTAGCCGCAGCCCAGTGCTCGCCTAAGTGATAAAAATCCTACCGAGTGATGAGTCTGCCTCACACTCGGAGGCTTAGCTGCAGCCCAGTGCTCGCCTAAGTGATAAAATCCTACCGAGTGATGAGTCTGCCTCACACTCGGGGGCTTAGCTGCAGCCCAGTGCTCGCCTAAGTGATAAAAATCCTACCGAGTGATGAGTCTGCCTCTCACTCGGGGGCTTAGCTGCAGCCCAGTGCTTGCCTAAGTAATAAAAATCCCACCAAGTGATGAGTCTGCCTCTCACTCGAGGGCTTAGCTGCAGCCCAGTGCTCGCCTAAGTGATAAAAATCCCACCAAGTGGAGAGTGATCCTCCCACTCGGGGGCTTAGCTGCAGCCCAGTGCTCTCCTAAGTGATAAAAATCCCACCAAGTGATGAGTCTGCCTCTCACTCGGGGGCTTAGCTGCAGCTCAGTGCTCGCCTAAGTGATAAAAATCCCACCAAGTGGAGAGCGATCTTCCCACTCGGGGGCTTAGCTGCAGTCTTGTACTCGCCTAAGTTTTAAAAATCCCACCAAGTGGAGAGCGATCCTCCCACTCGGGGGCTTAGCTGCAGTCTCATACTCGCCTAAGTTCGAAAAAATCCTACCGAGTGAAGAGCAATCCTCTCACTCGGAAGGCTTAGCTGCATCCCAGTGCTCGCCTAAGTAATGAAAAATCTCACCGAGTGGAGAGCGCTCCTCCTACTTGGGGGCTTAGCTGCAGTCTCGTACTCGCCTAAGTTTTAAAAATCCCACCAAGTGGAGAGCGATCCTCCCACTCGGGGGCTTATCTGCAGTCTCGTACTCGCCTAAGTTCAAAAAAATCCTACCGAGTGAAGAGCAATCCTCTCACTCGGAAGGCTTAGCTGCAGCCCAGTGCTCGCCTAAGTAATGAAAAATCCTACCAAGTGGAGAGCGATCCTCCCACTCGGGGGCTTAGCTGCAGTCTTGTACTCCCGTAAGTTTGAAAAATCTCACCGAGTGAAGAGCAATCCTCTCACTTGGGAGGCTTGGCCGCAGTCTCGTACTCACCTAAGGTTCGAAAACCTTACCCAACCGGTCGACTGGGACGTCAAGACCATTGCTGAGTGCCTTACTGATGAGCTGATCAATGCTATTCAAAGGTTGCTCGATCAGGCGACTGGCCGTCCTTCTCCAGAAGCTGAGTACCTTGCTGATGAGCTGATCAATGCTACTCAAGGATCACCCAACCGATCGACTGGAACATCAAGACCATTGCTGAGTGCCTTGCTGACGAGCTGATCAATGCACCCGATTGGTCGACTGGAACGACGAGACCATTGTTGAATGCCTTGCTGATGAGCTGATCAATGTCACTTAAGGATCGTCCGATTAGTCGACTGAAACGCCTCGCTAATAAACTGATCAACGTTGCCCAAGGATCACCCGATCAGTCGACTAGCCAACCTTCTCCAGCAGCTGCATCAAGCAAACAGACAACAATTCAAAAAAAACGGTTTTCCATCGAAGACAGACACAGTTTATGAGGTGACAAATCCAAAGTTTCTTAACCACAGAATAAAGTGCTCGGGCATCAGGCCCGAAGGAGTTTTAATGGTTACAAGTTCACTCGGCATTCAGAGGCAAATAAAAGTGATAATCATAATGTTTTTCTTTTGATTACTCGGTGGGAGAAGGACTGGCCGGGTCGCAGAAGCTGTCGAGGTCGATGCTGTCGGCGATGCGAGTGGCTGCCTCGAGGAAAGTGTCCATAAAATCCTGGAAGGAGTGCTTCTTAGTCTACGCCACTTTGAGACCTGCCAACTTGTCTTCTTTAGCTTCCTTGCAGTGCACTCGGACCAAAGACAAAGCGACGTCAGCACCACAGCGGGCAAAGGATTTCTTCCACTCTTGCACTCGACTTGGAATCTGGTTTAGCCGAGCCATCAAGGACTCGAGGTCTTGCGACAGTTCCTCCCGAGGCCAAAGCTCAGCATCTACTCGGGTCATCACCGCCTTCAGCCGAGCCAGATAGTCAACTGCATTGTCCAAGCGCGATTCCAGTCGGAGCAAGTTCATCGCGGCTTCATCCTTCATGGGGCAGTTGATAGGGTCGAGACCTGTCTCGACCCGTCCAGTTTCGGCCTCAAAGTCCTGACAGAGTTCTGTTTCATCACAACGAACAATGAGTCGACAGTATTGCAAATCTCAGTCTGTGACGGTTATTTAACGGGACAGACGTATCCTCAAGCTTCAGGACAAGCTTTGCCGCAAGTTGCTCTAAATGAGACTCTAGCTTGCCAGTCTTGGTCCTGAGGCCTTCGACTTCAGCGGTCAAGCTCTCCTTGTCCTTCCGCAGCTGCTCAACTTCACGATTAGCGTTCGAGACAGCCGTCTTCAACATCGCGTTCTCATCCTCCAGCTTGCCGACTGAAGCCAGCTTCTCGTCCGCAAGCTTCGTCTTCTCACGCGCTTCCTTTTGAGCAGCTGCAAGGTCCAGATCCTTCTGCTCCAGAGCTTCCTTCATCCTCTCTAAAGAAACAACACTCTTTAGACGAGACTGGAGTTGGTGATTTTCACTACGCACATCTGCTTATGCGAATTCACTCGGTTCAAAGAGACTGAAAGAAAAGCCAGTGCCAAGTGTAAAGCTACAAAGCAGACAAAATGGCCGAATGATTACCTCCCATGATGGATGTTTCTTCTTGAGCTTTCTTCAGGTTCTTCTTCGCAAGTTCGAGATCAAGTTCCACACTGATATGCTTCTTCTTTAATTCGGTGTGCCAAGCTCCAAGATCACAATACCTCTGCAGACAGGAAGACAGACATATCAGTCGACACATACAAACAACAGCGAAAGAGAAGGTTTACTCGAAGACTACTGCCGAATAAAATATTCAACAGTAGTCTCGGGGACTACACCCAGTGGGTGCACTCAGCGTGCCCCCACTGGATCAGATCAATACTCAGTAAAAAAAGAAAAAAGAGTAGAGGCAGAATGACCAACACTCATCAGACCTTAGTCGACTGCCAGCAGCCGACCGTGGTCTCGGGGACTACACCCAGTGGGTGCACTCGACGTGCCCCCACTGATTCGGAAAGTGCAACATCAGAGATTTCTTGGGTTCTAAATGAAGGAACACCCAATGAGTGATCAGATATAACGCAACGTTCAAAAGTTCAGTCGGAAGTTTACTAACCTGAACATTGGTCTGAAGGGCAGTGCTGGCATTGTAGGCTATCTGACTAGCCTCATGCATCACCTTCACCTGCTCCATGACAAGATTAGCCTGACGAAGAGCTTCCCTAGCGGCACTTGGCGAATCGTCAGGAGTTTGATATGTAGCAAAAAGGGATGGCTCCAGAGGGGACAAAGTAGCGGCCGGGTCAGATGAATGGAGTTGCACCGGTGTAGCAGGCGTCTGTGCAGTCGACCCCGACGGACGATCAGTCGTTAGCGGGTTGGCAAATGTGACGTTAGTCCGAGCTGTCGCCTCGGGTGCCGGCGTCGACGGAGGGATTTGGACTTCAAGTCTCCTTCTGCTCGAACCTCCACTCTTCTTCTTCCTCTCTTGTGGAGGTTCTTCTTCCTCCTCGTCATCAGGAAGCACAACGATATCTTGTGGAGCTACATAAGAAGGGAAACACCAAATTTTCAGTCAATCGACCACCCACTCAGTTGAACAGGACTGAGTTGAATGAATTTACCAGCCCGTGAGGTGGCTTCTTCGTCTTCTGGTGCCTTGTCAATGTCCATGTCACTCACAGCGGAGGTGGGGCTGAAAAGACACAAGAACTAGTCAGTCGGATCAGGAAAACCTTCAGTCGACTTACAGAAATGCAAACAAGATACCCACCCTAAGGCAATGGGGACGTCCATCTTGATGCGCGGCAGCGTCTTGCGGGTCTTGGAAGGGGCGACTTTAGGCTGCTTAGCCACCTTTTTCGTCGGCTCCGGAGTCGACGTCCGAGTGCGCTTCTGGGTGGTGACGCTTGGAGCCACACTCTTCACTCGACCACTGGATGGATCGTGTTGCTGCTTGGATCGACGCTCAGAGCGCGGCGGAGAGTCGACCTCTTCCTCCTCGTCCGACTCCTCGCTCTCCTCCTCCTCCTCCTCTCCCGGGGACTCCCATTCGCCACTCTCCTCCGTGCTATCCTCCCCCTCCTGGTCCTGAGCCAAAGCCTGTTCGCCGTTGGGCATTGAGTACATCTTTGTGAATACCTGCAAAGCAAGTTGGCCAAAACTAGAGTCAGCCAACACCAAACACAGTCGGAATGCAAGCAGAAAACAGTCAGAACGGAGAAGGTACCTTGTCGGGTGGGTTGTCACTTTCGAAAGGGGCAACTCGCCTGGATCCTCTAGGGTTATCTTGATTGCCCGTGATACCCTTCAACCACAAGGCCACGGTGCCGAGCGGCACTTCTTCGGGATGGACCTGAGTGGAGTCGCCCGGCCCAGAGTACAACCACATCGGTTGGTCACGGGACTAGAGAGGCTGGATAAGCCGAGCGAGGAACACCTCCAGCAAGTCCATTCCAGTGACGCCATCATTGATGAGCTGGACCACTCGGTCCACTAACATCCGCGTCTCCATGGTCTCATCAGTAGTAACCTTTAGTGGGGCAGGAGTCTGGACCCGGTCGAATGAAAAAGGAGGAAGACCGGTCGACTGGCCCGGAGTCACCACGTCCTGGTAGTAGAACCAGGTCGATTGCCAGCTCCTGGCGGATTCAGGGAGGATCATAGCGGGGAAAGCACTCCTATTCCTCTTTTGGATACCTAAACCCCCGCACATTTGGATAATGTGGGTTTTCGAGTCACTCGACTTCGCCTTCTTAACCGACTGGGAACGAATGGTGAAGATGTGTTTGAAGAGACCCCAGTGCGGTCGACACCCTAAAAAGTTCTCGAACATCGACACGAACGCAGCTAGATACGTGATGGTGTTGGGGGGAAAGTGATGGAGTTGTGCCCCGAAAAAGTTCAAAAACCCTCGGAAGAAAGGATGCGGAGGAAGCGAGAAGCCCCGGTCGACATGGGTGGCGAGCAAGACACACTCACCCAGTCGAGGTTGCGGCTCCGTCTCTACCTTCGGCAGACCTGCCGCTCCCTCTGCAATCAGCCCGGTCTCCTCCAGCTCGGTTAGATCCTCCTGCCAGATCGAAGACCGGATCCAATCGCCTTGGATCCAGCCTGGCGGCAACCCCGAGCGCGATGACGATCCGCGGCTTGGTTTCTTGCCCTTCGCCGCCCCCGTCGCCTTCTTGGCGCGCTCTGAAAGGAGAAGAAGAAGAGGCGGAAGCGCTTGGTCCGGCGGAGGAGCAGAGAAAGGAGAAGAAGAGGCGGGCATGCACAGTGCAAGCACCCCGGCCCCGTCACCTTATGAAGGCTCACTTCCGAGTGACTGACGCGTGGGGCCGGGCAATCCCGTCAAATCCTGCTACAGTTGCATGCAGCAAATATGGCGAAAAAGGCAGCGCGATAATCGAGGTGTCTCGGCTCGTCCGGGTTCCCCTTTTTTCTCCACCCTCCTACCCGGGCGCGCCTCCAAAATTTCATATCCCGCAGAATCCGGGATTCCCCGCAGACAATCTCGCCCGAGATCTCACGCTCCCACACGACACTTGACGCATGAGGCCACCAGTTCAGTCGACAACTTCCTGAATGGATCAAGGCAATCGAGTCGACTCCAAAGTATCAACGCAGGCGCTCAGTCTAACAGGAAACACTCGCCGAGACACGAAGCACAGGACAGGTCCAACATTGTCTTACTTTCCTCTCACACCTTAATCCATTCGGGGGATACTGACGAGGATACAGACCCGGGGTAGGGTCATAGGCTCGACCTATACGTCCTACCCAAGGTCACTATCCTGGAAGATGGAAAGACCAAGAGTCAACAGAAGAGCACCAGTCTCGTACGTCGAGTGCAATCCACTCGACGTACACATCACTCGACAGTCATTACCTATCGTCACTCGACCACAAGGAAGATCACTCGACCATATCGAAGACCAGGAGCCGGAAGAGCACACAACGGCCAGATATTTACTCCTTAGCCTTCATGAGCATTAAGAGTACTAAATGCTGGCGTTACCAGTAACGCCCTTATTTTATGTACATTAAGCCCCTTGTAATGGAGGGGAGCTGGGGCCCTTGCGCACTCTATATAAGCCACCCCCCTCCTCTGGGACAGGGGTTTGCACACCTTGTAATCCAACACACATAATCCAATCGACCGCTTCCGGGCACCGAGACGTAGGGCTATTACTTCCTCCGAGAAGGGCCTAAACTCGTAAACATCGTGTGTACATATTCGCCATAGCTAGGATCTTGCCTCTCCATACCTACCCCCCTTTCTACTGTCAGGCTTAGAACCACGACACCCCCCACTTGGCCACCTCCTCCTCTCTCCCACCATTGGCCATTAAGGCCCATTGACCCCACGGGGGGTTCCGGTAACCCCCGGTACTCCGATATATGCCCGAACTCATCCGAAACCATTCCGGTGCCCAAACATCACCTTCCAATATATAAATCTTCATGTCTCGACCATTTTGAGACTTCTCATCATGTCCATGATCATATCTGGGACTCCGAACTACCTTCGGTACATCAAAACACATAAACTCATAATACCGATCGTCATCGAACGTTAAGCGTGCGGACCCTATGGGTTCAAGAACTATGTAGACATGACCGAGACTCATCTCTGGTCAATAACAAATAGCGGAACCTGGATGCTCATATTGGTTCCTACATATTCTACGAAGATCTTTATTGGTCAAACCGCATAACAACATACGTTTTTCCCTTTGTCATCGGTATGTTACTTGCCCGAGATTCGATCGTCGGTATCTCAATACCTATTTCAATCTCATGACCGGCAAGTCTCTTTACTTGTTCCATAATGCATCATCCCATAACTAACTCATTAGTCACATTGCTTGCAAGGCTTATAGTGATGTGCATCACCGAGAGGGCCTAGAGATACCTCTCCAACAATCGGAGTGACAAATCCTAATTTCGATCTATGCCAACTCAACAAACACCATTGGAGACACCTGTAGAGCATCTTTATAATCACCTAGTTACGTTGTGACGTTTGATAGCACACTAAGTGTTCCTCCGGTATTCGGGAGTTGCATAATGTCATAGTCATAGGAACATGTATAAGTTATGAAGAAAACAATAGTAATAAACTAAACAATCATAGTGCTAAGCTAACGGATGGGTCAAGTCAATCACATCATTCTCTAATGATGTGATCCCGTTCATCAAATGACAACTCTTGTCCATGGCTAGGAAACTTAACCATCTTTGATTAACGAGCTAGTCAAGTAGAGGCATACTAGTGACACTCTGTTTGTCTATGTATTCACACATGTACTAAGTTTCTGGTTAATACAATCCTAGCATGAATAATAAACATTTATCATGATATATGGAAATATAAATAACAACTTTATTATTTCCTCTAGGGCATGATTCCTTCACAAGACCCATCCGCTAGCTTAGCATAATGACCGTTTAGTTTTATTGCTATTGCTTTCTTCATGACTTATACATATTCCTCTAACTATGAGAGTATGCAACTCCCGAATACCGGAGGAACACTTTGTGTGCTATCAAACATCACAACGTAACTGGGTGATTATAAAGATGCTCTACAGGTGTCTCCGAAGATGTTTGTTGAGTTGGCATAGATCAAGATTAGGATTTGTCACTCCATGTACCAGAGAGGTATCTCTGGGCCCTCTCGGTAATGCACATCATGATAAGCCTTGCAAGCAATGTGACTAATGAGTTAGTTTCGGTATGATGCATTACGGAATGAGTAAAGAGACTTGCCGGTAATGAGATTGAACTAGGTATGAGGATACCGACGATCGAATCTCGGGCAAGTAACATACCGATGACAAAGGGAATGACGTATGTTGTTATGCGGTTTGGCCGATAAAGATCTTCATAGAATATGTAGGAGCCAATATG
The DNA here is from genome assembly GCA_021437245.1 of Aegilops speltoides. Lineage (NCBI taxonomy): Eukaryota > Viridiplantae > Streptophyta > Magnoliopsida > Poales > Poaceae > Aegilops > Aegilops speltoides. The sequence continues at coordinate 248,994,741 of CM038145.1, forward strand.
AGCATCCAGGTTCTGCTATTGGTTATTGACCGTAGATGTGTCTCGGTCATATCTACATAGTTCTCGAACCCGTAGGGTCCGCCCGCTTAACATTCGATGATGATTTGTATTATGAATTATGTGTTTTGGTGATCGTAGTTTGTTCGGAGTCCCTAATGAGATCACGGACATGATGAGGAGTCTCGAAATGGTCGAGAGGTAAAGATTCATATATTGGAAGGTTGTATTCGGACATCGGAATGGTTCCGAGTGGTTCAGGTATTTTACCAGAGTACCGAGGGGTTACCGGAAGCCCCCGGGGAAGTAAATGGGCCTTATTGGGCCATAGGGGAGAAGAGGAGGCAGACCAAGGGAGGATGCGCCCCCCTCATGGAGTCTAAATTGGACTTGGGGAGGGGGCGGCACCCCCGTTGCTCTTTCCTACTCCCTCTCCCTTTCCCCCTTTCCCACTCCGGAAAAGGAAAGGGGAATCCTACTAGGACTTGGGAGTCCTAGTAGGACTCCCCACACTTGGCGCGCCCTTAGGGGGCTGGCCTCCTCCTCCCCTCCTTTATATACGGGGCAGGGGCACCCCATAGCACATCAATTGTCCCTTAGCCGTGTGCGGTGCCCCCTTCCACAGTTTACCACCTCGGTCATATTGTCGTAGTGCTTAGGGAAAGCCCTGCGCGGATCACATCGGCAACACCGTTGCCACGCCGTCGTGCTGACGGAACTCTCCTTCAACCCTCTACTGGATCAGGAGCTCGAGGGACGTCATCATGCTGAACGTATGCAGAACATGGAGGTGCCATACATTTGGTACTTGGATCGGTTGGATCATGAAGACGTTCGACTACATAAACCGCGTTACTAAACGCTTCCGCTTTTGGTCTACGAGGGTACGTGGACACACTCTCCCATCTCGTTGATGTGCTTCTCCTAGATAGATCTTGTGTGATTGTAGGAATTTTTTTGAATTACTACGTTCCCCAACAGTGGCATCTGAGCCAGGTCTATGCGTAGATGTTGTATGCACGAGTAGAAAACAAAGAGTTGTGGGCCATAATAGTCATACTGCTTACCACCAATGTCTTACTTTGATTCAGCGGTATTGTTGGATGAAGCGGCCCGGACCAACATTACACGACCGCGTTCATGAGACTGGTTCTACCAACATGCTTCGCACACAGGTGGCTGGCGGGTGTCTGTTTCTCCAACTTTAGTTGAATCAAGTTTGACTACAACCGGTCGTTGTTGAAGGTTTAAACAATATGTTTGTCGAAAAGTTGTTGTGGTTTTGATGCGTAGGTAAGAACGGTTCTTGCTAGAAGCCCGTAGCAGCCACGTAAAAGTTGCAACAACAAAGTAGAGGACGTCTAACTTGTTTTTGCAGGGCATGTTTTGATGTGATATGGTCAAGACATGATGAGATATAATTTTTTGTATGAGATGATCATGTTTTGTAAAAGTTATCGGCAACTGGTAGGAGCCTTATGGTTGTCGCCTTTATTGTATCAAATGCAATCGCCATGTAATTGCTTTACTTTATCACTAAGCGGTAGCGATAGTCGTTGAAGCAATAGTCGGCGAGACGACAACGATGCTACGATGGAGATCAAGGTGTCAAGCCGGTGATGATGGAGATCATGACGGTGCTTTGGAGATGGAGATCAAAGGCACAAGATGATGATGGCCATATCATGTCACATATTTTGATTGCATGTGATGTTTATCCTTTATGCCTCTTATTTTGCTCAGTACGGCGGTAGCATTATAAGATGATCCCTCACTAAATTTCAAGGTATAAGTGTTCTCCCTGAGTATGCACCGTTGCTATAGTTCGTCGTGCCGAGACACCACGTGATGATCGGGTGTGATAAGCTCTACGTTCACATGCAATGGGTGCAAGCCAGTTTTACACGTGCAGAATACTCGGGTTAAACTTTACGAGCCTAGCATATGCAGATATGGCCTCGGAACACTAAGACCGAAAGGTCGAACATGAATCATATAGTAGATATGATCAACATAGAGATGTTCACCATTGAAAACTACTCCATCTCACGTGATGACCGGACATGGTTTAGTTGATATGGATCACGTGCTCATTTAGATGACTTGAGGGATGTCTATATAACTGGGAGTTCTTAAGTAATATGATTAATTGAACTTTAATTTATCATGAACTTAGTCCTGATAGTATTTCCATATCTATGTTGTAAATCAATAGGTTGTGATGTAGCTCCGAGTTTATTTTTGATATGTTCCTAGAGAAAAATAAGTTGAAAGATGATAATAGCAATGATGTGGACTGGGTCCGTGATCTGAGGATTATCCTCATTGCTGCACAGAAGAATTATGTCCTTGATGCACTGCTAAGTGACGGACCTATTGCAGGAGCAGATACAGACGTTATGAACGTTTGGCAAGCTCGGTATAATGACTACTTGATAGTTTAGTGCGCCATGATTTATGGCTTAGAACCGGGACTTCAAAAAAATTGAATGACACGGAGCATATGAGATGTTCCAAGAGTTGAAATTGGTATTTCAGACTCATGCCCGTGTCGATATGTTTGAGACCTCTGACAAGTACTTTGCCTACAAGATGGTGGAGAATGGCTCAACTAGTGAGTATGTGCTCAGAATGTCTGAGTACTACAATCACTTGAATCAAGTGAGAGTTAATCTTCCAGATAAGATAGTCATTGACAAAGTTCTCTAGTCACTACCACCAAGTTACTGGAACTTCGTGATGAACTATAATATGGAAGGGATGACGAAAACAATTCCCGAGCTCTTCGCGATGCTAAAATCGGCGAAGGTAGAAATCAAGAAAGAACATCAAATGTTGATGGTTAACAAGACCACTAGTTTCAAGAAAAGGGGCAAAGGAAAAGAAAGGGAACTTCAAGAAAGAATGGCAAGCAAGTTTCCACTCCCGTGAAGAAACCCAAAGCTAGACCTAAGCCTGAAACTGAGTGCTTCTACTGCAAAGGGAATGGTCACTGGAAGCGGAACTACCACAAATACTTGGTGGATAAGAAGGATGGCAAAGTGAACAAAGATATATTTGATATACATGTTATTGATGTGTACTTTACTAGTGTTCATAGTAACCCCAGGGTATTTGATACCGGTTCAGTTGCTATGATTAGTAACTCGAAACAGGAGTTGCAAAATGAACAGAGACTAGTTATGGGCGAGGTGACGATGTGTGTTGGAAGTGATTCCAAGGGTGATAAGATCACCATCGCATACTCCCTCTACCTTCGCGATTAGTATTGGGCCTAAATAAATGTTATTTGGTGTTTGCGTTGAGCATGAGTATGATTGGATCATGTTTACTGTGATACGATTATTCATTTAAGCCAGAGAATAATTGTTGTTCTATTTACATGAATAAAACCTTCTATGGTCTTACATCCAATGTAAATGGTTTACTGAATCTCGATCGCAGTGATACACATATTGATAATATTGATGCCAAAAGATGCAAAGTTAATAATGATAGTGCAACATGTTTGTGGCACTGTCGTTTAGGTCATATTGGTGTAAAGCGCATGAAGAAACTCCACACTGATGGGCTTCTGGAATCACTTGATTATGAATCACTTTATGCTTGCGAACCATCCCTCATGGGCAAGATGATTAAGACGCCATTCTTCGGAACAATGGAGCGAGCAACTGACTTATTGGAAATAATACATACTGATGTATGTGGTCCGATGAGTGTTGAGGCTCATGGCAGATATCGTTATTTTCTGACCTTCACAGATGATTTGAGAAGATATGGGTATATCTACTTAATGAAACATAAGTCTAAAACATTTGAAAAATTCAAAGAATTTCAGAGTGAAGTGGAAAATCACCGTAACAAGAAAATAAAGTTTCTACGATATGATCCCGGAGGTGAATATTTGCGTTATGAGTTTGGCCGTCATTTGAAACAATGTGGAATAGTTTCGCAACTCATGCCACCTGGAACACCACAGCGTAATGGTGTGCCCGAATGTAGTAACCGTACTTTATTTGATATGGTGCGATCTATGATGTCTCTTACTGATTTACCGCTATCGTTTTGGGGTTATGCTTTAGAGACGGCCGCATTCACGTTAAATAGGGCACCATCTAAATCCGTTGAGACGACACCATATGAACTGTGGTTTGGCAAGAAACCTAAATTGTCGTTTCTTAAAGTATGGGGCTGGGATGCTTATGTGAAAAAGCTTCAACCTGATAAGCTCGAACCCAAATTGGAGAAATGTGTCTTCATAGGATACCCAAAGGAGACTGTTGGTTACACCTTCTATCACAGATCCGAAGGCAAGATATTCATTGCTAAGAATGGATCCTTTCTAGAGAAGGAGTTTCTCTCGAAAGAAGTGAGTGGGAGGAAAGTAGAACTTGATGAGGTAATTGTACCTTCTCCCGAATTGGAAATTGTTCATCACAGAAATTAGTTGTAGTGATTCCTACACCAATTAGTGAGGAAGCTAATGATTATGATCATGAAACTTCAGTTCAAGTTTCTATTGAACCTCGTAGGTCAACCAGAGTACAGTCCACACCAGAGTGGTATGGTAATCTTGTTCTGGAGGTCATGTTACTTGACCATGACGAATCTACAAACTATGAGGAAGCGATGATGGGCCCAGATTCAACGAAATGGCTTGAGGCCATGAAATCTGAGATGGGATCCATGTATGGAAACAGAGTATGGACTTTGGTTGACTTACCCGATGATCGGCAAGCCATAGAGAATAAATGGATCTTCAAGAGGAAGATGGATGCTCATGGTAGTGTTACTATCTATGAAGCTCGACTTATCGCAAAAGCTTTTCGACAAGTTCAAGGTGATGACTACTATGAGATTTTCTCACTCGTAGCGATGCTTAAGTCTGTCCGAATCATGTTAGCAATTGCCAAATTTTATGAAATCTGGCAAATGGATGTCAAAACTGCATTCCTTAATGGATTTCTTAAATAAGAGTTGTATATGATGCAACAAGAATGTTTTGTCAATCCTAAAAGTGCTAACCAAATGCACAAGCTCCAACGATCCATCTATGGACTGGTGCAAGCATCTCGGAGTTGGAATATAAGCTTTGATGAGTTCATCAAATCATATAATTTTATACAGAGTTGCGGTGAAGTCTGTATTTACAAGAAAGTGAGTGGGAACACCACAACCTTTCTGATAAGTATATGTGAATGACATATTGTTGATCGGAAATGATATAGAATTTTGTGGAAAGCATAAAGGAGTGTTTGAAAGGAGTTTTTCAAAGAAAGACCTCGGTGAAGTTGCTTACATGTTGAGCATCAAGATCTATAGATATAGATCAAGACGCTTGATAAGTTTTTTCAATGAGTACATACCTTGACTAGTTTTTGAAGTAGTTCAAAATGGAACAGTCAAAGAAGGAGTTCTTGCCTGTGTTGCAAGGTGTGAAGTTGAGTAAAGACTCGAAACCCGACCACGACATAAAATAGAAAGAGAATGAAAAGTCACAGGTTCTATAAAGTATGCTATGCTGTGTACCAGACCTATTGTGTACCTCACAATGAGTTTGGCAAGAGGGTACAATAGTGATCCAGGAATGGATCACTGGACAGCGGTCAAAATTATCCTTAGTGGAATAAGGACATGTTTCTCGCTTATGGAGGTGACAAAAAGATTCGTCATAAAGGGTTACGTCGATGCAAGCTTTGACACTGATGCAGATGACTCTAAGTCTCAATTTGGATACATATTGAAAGTGGTAGCAATTAGCTAGAGTAGCTGCGTGCAGAGCATTGTAGACATATTTTTTTTTGCAAAATACATACGACTCTGAATGTGGCAGACCCGTTGACTAAACTTCTCTCACAAGCAAAACATGATCACACCTTAGTACTCTTTGGGTGTTAATCACGTAGCGATGTGAACTAGATGTGACATCCCAAAATTCTAAATTTTGGAATGTTATATTAAACGAACAGTTTTGATTGATTGTTTGATTGTAGTGTGGTTGCTTGTGTGAAATTGAGTGAAATTTGAAACTTTATGAAAGCTAAATGAGAGGCAACAAAAGGACTTTCCCAAACTTTCATTTGCATATGAATTCAAATTCATTTCATCATAAAACCCTAAAGAGAATATGACATGACTTCTTCCATTTAAATAAATGAAAAGGGTTTTGAAAAGATTTGAATTCCATTTGGAAATATTTCAAATTCAGAAACTCTATGCGACTCAATGATTTTCATGAGAGAAGATAAAATGACTTCTTCAGATCATATGAAATATGAGTTGGAAGTTTAAAAGAATCAATTTTAAAGTCCCTTTTGATATTATTTTCAATTTGGAGTTATTTGGGTTTTATTCAAATTATTTTTATCCAAAAATAAAATATATGGAAAATAGGGTAAAATGATTCCATGCAATAGAAAATTGGAGAGAAATAAATTTGAAATCATTTTAGTATTTTTAAAAGGATTTTTGTGGGATTTTAATTGCAACAGTAGCACTCTTCGCTTTATTTAAAATTTTGTGGATTTTATTTGATGTTGGAAAAATGTTCATGTTGTAGCAATTCATATGAGCGTGATGAAAACTAGCTTGACGATAATCCCCATGTGTCCTCGGGAGCGCTTTTCTCTATATAAGAACTTGTCCAGGCTTGTCCTTTGCTACAAAAAGGATTGGGCCACCTTGATGCACCTTATTTACTTTTGTTACTTGTTATCCGTTACGAATTACCTTATCACAAAACTATCTGTTACCGATAATTTCAGTGCTTGCAGAGAATACCTTACTGAAAACCGCTTGTCGTTTCCTTCTGCTCCTCATTGGGTTCGAGACACTTACTTATCGAAAGGACTACGATAGATCCCCTATACTTGTTGGTCATCAAGACTCTTTTCTGGTGCCGTTGCCTGGGAGTGAAGCGCCTTTGGTAAGTGGAACTTGGTAAGGAAAAATTTATATAGTGTGCTGAAATTTACTGCCACTTGTTACTATGGAAACTAATCCCTTGAGGGGCTTGTTTGGGGTATCTTCGCCCCGACCAGTAGAGCAAAGAGTTTCTCCTCAACCTACTGAACCTATTGAAAACATTCACTTTGAAATTCCTTCGGGTATGATAGAGAAACTGCTAGCTAATCCTTTTACAGGAGATGGAACATTGCATCCCGATTTGCACCTAATCTATGTGGATGAAGTTTGTGGATTATTTAAGCTTGTAGGTATGCCCGAGGATGTTATCGAGAAGAAGGTCTTCCCTTTATCTTTGAAGGGAGAGGCATTGACATGGTTTAGGCTATGTGAGGATATGGGATCATGGAACTACAAACGATTGAAATTGGAATTTCATCAGAAGCTTTATTCAGCGTGATCGTAATTATATATATAATTTTTGGCCTTGCGAAGGAGAAAGCATCGCTCAAGCTTGGGGTGGCTTAAGTCAATGTTATATTCATGCCCCAATCATGAACTCTCAAGAGAAATGATTATTCAAAAATTATGCTCGACTTTCTCTCAACAATCACTCCATGCTCGATAATTCTTATACTGGTTCTTTTATGATGAAGACTGTTGAATTCAGATGGGATCTATTGGAAAGAATTAAACGCAACTCTAAAGATTGGGATCTCGACGAAGGTAAGGAGTCAGGTATGAAACCTAAGGATCTCTTGGCTAATAATATTGATCGGCATGTTATTTACTTTTGTGATGAAGCTGCTAGAATTGCTAGACCAGATACTAAGAATAAACATAGACCTGTTGTTGGCATGCCTGTTATTTCTGTTAAATAGGAGATCATTGTTATCATGGCTTATGTGATATGGGTGCTAGTGCTAGTGCAATACCTCATTCCTTATACAAAGAAATTATGCATGATATTGCACCTGCTGAGATAGAGGAAATTGATGTTACAATCAAGCTTGCCAATAGAGATACTATTTCACCAGTTGGGATTGTTAGAGGTGTTGAAGTCTTGTGTGGGAAAGTTGAATATCCTGCTGATTTTCTTGTTCTTGGCTCCCCACAAGATAGCTTTTGTCCCATCATATTTGGTAGACCCTTCTTGAATACTGTTAATGCCAAGATAGACTGCAGAAAGGATGTTGTTACTATTGGTTTAGGGGATATGTCTCATGAGTTTAATTTTGCTAAGTTTCGTAGACAACCCCATGATAAAGAATTGCCTAGTAAGGATGAAATTATTGGTCTTGCTTCTATTGTCGTGCCTGCTAATGATCCTTTAGAATAATATTTGCTAGACCATGAGAATGATATGTTTATTAATGAGAGAAGGGAAATATATGAAGTATTCTTTAAACAGGGACCTATTTTGAAACACAACTTACCTGTTGAAATCCTAGGGGATCCTCCACCACCCAAGGATGATCCCGTGTTTGAGCTTAAACCATTACCTGATACTATTAAATATGCTTATCTTGATGAAAAGAAGATATACCCTGTTATTATTAGTGCTAACCTTCCAGAGCGGGAAGAGGAGAAATTATTGAAAACTCTGAAGAAGCACCGTGCTGCTATTGGATATACTCTTGATGATCTTAAGGGAATTAGTCCCACTCTATGCCAACACAAAATAAAATTGGAGAAAGACGCCAAACCAGTTATTGATCACCAACGATGGTTAAATCCTAAGATGAAATAAGTGGTAAAAAGGAAATACTAAAGCTCCTGGAGGCAGGTATAATTTATCTCGTTGCTGATAGTCACTGGGTAAGTCCTGTCCATTGTGTCCCTAAGAAGGGAGGTGTTACTGTTGTTCCTAATGATAAAGATGAATTGATCCCACAAAGAATTGTTACAGGTTATAGGATGGTAATTGACTTCTGCAAATTAAATAAAGCTACTAAAAAGGATCATTACCCTTTGCCTTTTATTGATCAAATGCTAGAAAGATTATCCAAACACACACATTTTTGCTTTCTAGATGGTTACTCTGGTTTCTCTCAAATACCTGTGTCAGCAGAGGATCAAGAAAAGACCACTTTTACTTGCCCTTTCAGTACTTTTACTTATAGACGTATGTCTTTTGGTTTATGTAATGCACCTGCTACATTTCAAAGATGCATGATGGCTATATTCTCTGACTTTTGTGAAAAGATTGTTGACGTTTTCATGGATGATTTCTCTGTTTATGGATCCTCTTTTGATGATTGCTTGAGCAACCTTGATCGAGTTTTGCACAGATGTGAAGAAACTAGTCTTGTATTGAATTGGAAAAGTGCCACTTTATGGTCAATGAAGGCATTGTCTTGGGGCATAAAACTTCTGAAAGAGGTATTGAAGTTGATAAAGCTAAAGTTGATGCTAGTGAAAAGATGCCATGTCCCAAGTACATCAAAGGTATAAGAAGTTTCCTTGGTCATGCCGGTTTTTATAGGAGGTTCATTAAAGACTTCTCTGAAGTTTCTAGGCCTTTAACTAATCTCTTACAAAAAGATATTCCTTTTGTCTTTGATGATGATTGCCTAGAAGCATATGAAAGACTTAAGAAAGCTTCGTTTTCTGCACCTATTGTTCAGCCACGTGATTGGAATTTACCTTTTGAAATTATGTGTGATGCTAGTGATTATGCTGTAGGTGTTGTTCAAGGACAAAGAGTTGATAAGAGACTAAATGTTATCCAATATGCTAGTAAAACTCTAGACAGTGCGCAGAGAAATTATGCTAGTACTGAAAAGGAATTTTTAGCAGTTGTATTTGCTTGTGATAAGTTCAGACCTTACATCGTTGATTCTGAAGTAACTGTTCACACTGATCATGCTTCTATTAAATATCTTATGGAAAAGAAAGATGCTAAACCTAGACTTATTAGATGGGTTCTCCTACTACAAGAATTTGAATTGCACATTATTGTTAGAAAGGGAGCTGAGAACCCTGTTGCAGACAACTTGTCTAGGTTAGAGAATGTTCTTGATGACCCACTACCTATTGATGATAGCTTTCCTGATGAACAATTAGCTGTCATAATGTCGGTGTACTAAGGTAGGGGTACCTCAGTACCCCAACTTGTGCATGGGCAGTTACAGCTCCCCGCAGCTGGATCAACCACGTGCTTGCCGGAGACCATTCCTGCTCCATATCAAGCCATTCAAGAACAAAGTGCACAAGGCAGAAGATCGAGACCCCGGCAAGCGGAGCTTGCCGGGAAGGCCATTTCAGGCTCAAGATTACACCACTCAAGCAAGGCCCCGGCGAGAGGAGCTCGTCGGGAAGACTAGAAGATTACATCGTAAAAGACACGCCTTGGCGCCGCATGCGTCTCGGCGAGGGCCCGGGAGCGGCAGTTTCTGAGCCGGCAAGCTCCGGGCCGGCAAGATCAAGACCCGGCAAGGCGCTTGCCGGAGAGCTGCGCTTGTGTGCTGCGCTCCAGCTCATCCGCCCACGCCGCCAGGGCCTTTCGAGAACAGCGTGGCGGATGGCTGTGCAGCACTGGGGACACGGTGGCATTTCACGGTGGTGGATCCATCGCCGTGGCGAGACGGAGACGCAAGGCGGGAGCTTTTGGGGTCGACGGCGACGGGCATTAAATGCCCTTGTCCCCTCTCAAAAAGTAGGTAGAAACCACTGTTCATGCAATCGTAGCTTCACTTTTCCCAAGACTGTTCCAACTACCACCTCTTTACCTTTTACCCCTTTCTCCTACGTTGACACCTGTCGGTGACCCCTTGCACTATAAAAGGAGGCCCATGCACAACGTAGGGGGGGGTTCGGATCCTGGGCAACTCTCGCGCCTTGAGGTTCGGCTAGTTCAACTCACCCAACGCCACACCACCATACGCTCGCATTCTTGAGCGGGATCAAATATAAACACAAATGCAGCAAGAGGGTTTCTGCGACCATCGCGCCCGGCTGGGTAAAATCCGCCCCGCGTGCCTCGCCTCGATCTGCTCTCTGTGCCTCCTCCGCCCTCGTACCGCACTCACGAAGGGGCCCCGGCCCCATAGGTGCTCGCGGCGGGCAGATTCCCCCGGCACATAAATGCTGCTCGTACTGCTCCATGGTATGCTGATTATGCTAATTACATTGTTGCTAAATTTATACCACCTAGTTTCACATATTAGCAAAAGAAAAAGTTTTTCTATGATTTAAGACATTACTTCTGGGATGACCCACACCTTTATAAAGAAGGAGTAGATGGTGTTACTAGACGTTGTGTACCTGAGCATGAACAGGAACAGATCCTACACAAGTGTCACTTCGAGGCTTATGGAGGACACCACGCTGGAGATAGAACTGCACATAAGGTATTGCAATCCGGTTTTTATTGGCCTACTCTCTTCAAGGATGCTCGTAAGTTTGTCTTGTCTTGTAATGAATGTCAAAGAATTGGTAATATTAGTAGACGTCAAGAAATGCCTAAGAATTATTCACTTGTTATTGAACCATTTGATGTTTGGGGCTTTGATTATATGGGACCGTTTCCTTCCTCTAACGGGTATACACATATTTTAGTTGTTGTTGATTACGTTACTAAGTGGGTAGAAGCTATTCCAACTAGTAGTGCTGATCATAATACCTCTATTAAAGGTGCTTAAAGAAGTTATTTTTCCGAGGTTTGGAGTCCCTAGATACCTAATGACTGATGGTGGTTCACATTTTACTCATGGTGCTTTTCGTAAAATGCTTGCTAAGTATGATGTTAATCATAGAATTGCATCTCCATATCACCCACAGTCTAGTGGTCAAGTAGAAATGAGTAATAGAGAGCTTAAACTAATTTTGCAAAAGACTGTTAATAGATCTAGAAAGAATTGGTCCAAGAAACTTGATGATGCATTATGGGCTTATAATTACATATAAAAATCCTATGGGTATGTCTCCATATAAAATAGTTTATGGAAAAGCATGTTACTTACCTCTCGAACTAGAACATAAGCCATATTGGGCCACTAAAGAGCTCAATTATGATTTCAAACTTGCCGGCGAGAAGAGGTTATTTGACATTAGATCACTTGATGAATGGAGAACTCAAGCCTATGAGAATGCCAAACTGTTTAAAGAAAAAGTTAAAAGATGGCATGACAAAAGGATACAAAAGCGTGAGTTTAATGTACATGACTATGTGTTGCTATACAACTCTCGTTTAAGATTTTTTGCAGTAAAACTTCTCTCTAAATGGGAAGGCCCTTACATTATCGAGGAGGTCTATCGTTCCAGTGCCATAAAAATCAACAACTTCGAAGGCACAAGTCCGAAGGTGGTGAACGGTCAAAGAATCAAACATTATATCTCAGGTAATCCTATAAATGTTGAAACCAATGTTATTGAAACCGTAACCCCAGAGGAATACATAAGGGACACTTTCCAGAATATTTCAGACTCCGAAAAGGAATAGGTATGTGGTACTATAAGTAATCCGACTCCAAAACAGTTCTAATGGCAATTTTTCTTTGTTTTGGAATATTTAAGAAAATAGGAAAATAAGAAGTAGTCCGGGAAGGACACGAGGCGTCCACGAGGGTGGAGGGTGCGCCCTACCCCCCTGGGCGCGCCCCTGTCTCGTGGGCACCTCGTGTGCTCTCCGGAGTCCGTTTTCTTGCACGATACTTCTTTTAGTCGGTTAAAATTCATTATATAATCTCCCAAAGCTTTTGACCACCGTATCACGCAAATATCCTCTGTCTTTGTTTCGAGCTGTTTTTCTGACAGATCTAGATCAGCATGACGTCTTCAAGCGCCCCCAAGGTTAAGTTTTTTGAGAAGGTCATTAACCCCTACCTCGCGAAGGTGCCGCAACACCCTCAAACCATTGAGATGCGTGAGGGGGTACTGCACATCCGCGATGTTGAGGGACCAAGGAGGACCGGAAGCGTGGAGACAAGACTCAAAGCAATGGAGCAGCAGGTTATCAATTGCCAAGGGATGGTGGAACGCGGACTCGATACCAACCACATGATGATCGCGGAGTTCACCAACAACCACAAGTTGGATGCCAAGAACATTTGGGAGGCCGTCTTCAAGCTTCCAGAGAAAATCGAGCACCTCCAAGCCCAAATCTATGACCTGAAAAACCAAAACTATGAGTATGAATATAGATTCAAGAGGATGAGTTTGGTTGTAGATTTGAGGATCTCGAAGACTCGATCATCTTTCTATGATGGTGAGCCTATGCCTAGGAAGAGGGACGACAAGCCTTCATCATCAACAACTCCATCATCACCACCCCCGAGGAATTGAGTATTGAGTATGGGCACTCCCCTTGGCAACTGCCAAGCCTGGGGGAGGTGCCCCGGTATCGTATCACCATCACACTCTTATCTTTACCGTTTTTCTTAGTTCGATCCTTTTGGTAATAACTTGATCTAGTAGAATAAAGTTTTTGTATGATTTAGTTTTGAGTTTTGCCTTATGATCCTTCTATGTAATCGAGTCCGTGAGCTATATATAATAAAGATTAGTGTTGAGTCAAGGGCTTTGCTATCTTTCTATGACCTTGAGGGAATAAAAGAAAGAATAAAAAGAAACAATAGAGATCATATTGATCTTCTGGAGTAATGACTTCACATATAAAGAGTATGATGAATAAAAGTTGTTGAGAGTTGACAAACATAGCTTTGGTCATCGTTGCAATTAATAGGAAGTAATAAAGAAAGAGAGGTTTTCACATATAAATGTACTATCTTGGACATCTTTTATGATTGTGATCACTCATTAAAATATGACATGCTAAAGTGTTGATGTTGGACTTGCTCAAAAGCTCTTATATTGACTCTTTCCGATATTATGATAAATTGCAATTGCTTCAATGACTGAGATTATAGTTTGTTAGTTTTTAATGAAGTTTTCATTCATACTTGACATTGTGAATAGATTGTTACTTTAGCATAAGAAATCATATGATAAAATATATGTTGCTGTTATAAGAATGATCATGATGCCCTCATGTCCGTATTTTATTTTATTGACACATCTATCTCTAAACATGTGGACATATTTTTCGATTTCGGCTTCCGCTTGAGGACAAGCGAGGTCTAAGCTTGGGGGAGTTGATACGTACATTTTGCATCATGCTTTTATATCGATATTTATCGCATTATGGGCTATTATTATACGTTATGTCACAATACTTATGCCTATTCTCTCTTATTTTACAAGGTTTACATGAAGAGGGAGAATGCCGGCAGCTGGAATTCTGGGCTGGAAAAGGAGCAAATATTAGAGACCTATTCTGCACAAATACAAAAGTCTTGAAACTCCACGAAAGTCATTTTTGGAATTAATAAAAAATATTTAAGTACCAGAGGGGGCCCACACCCTGGCCATGAGCGTGGGGGCGTGCCCTACCCCCCTGGGCGCGCCCCCTGCCTCGTGGGCCCCCTGGCAGGTCTCCGGTGACCATCTTCTGCTATATGAAGTCTTTTACCCTGGAAAAAAACATAAGCAAGCTTTCGGGAAGAAACACCGCCGCCACGCGATGGAACCTTGGCGGGACAAATCTAGGGCTCCGGCGGAGCTGTTCTGCCGGGGAAACATCCCTCCGGGAGGGGGAAATCATCACCATCGTCATCACCAACGGTCCTCTCATCGGGAGGGGGTCAATCTCCATTTACATCTTCACCAGCACCATCTCCTCTCAAACCCTAGTTCATCTCTTGTATCCAATCTTTGTCCCAAAACCTCAGATTGGTACCTGTGGGTTGCTAGTAGTGTTGGTTACTCCTTGTAGTTGATGCTAGTTGGTTTATTCGGTGGAAGATCATATGTTCAGATCCTATATGCATATTAATACCCCTCTGATTATGAACATGAATATTATTTGTGAGTAGTTACGTTTGTTCCTGAGGACATGGGAGAAGTCTTGCTATAAGTAGTTATATGAATTTGGTATTCGTTCAATATTTTGATGAGATGTATGTTGTCTCTCCTCTAGTGGTGTTATGTGAACGTCGACTACATGACACTTCACCTTTGTTTGGGCCTAGAGGAAGGCATTGAGAAGTAATAAGTAGATGATGGGTAGCTAGAGTGACAGAAGCTTAAACCCTAGTTTATGTGTTGCTTCGTAAGGGGCTGATTTGGATCCATATGTTTCATGCTATGGTTAGGTTTATCTTAATACTTCTTTTGTAGTTGCGGATGCTAGCAAGAGGGGTTAATCATAAGTGGGATGCTTGTCCAAGAAAGGGCAGTACCCAAGCACTGGTCCACCCACATATCAAATTATCAAAGTAACGAACGCGAATCATATGAGCGTGATGAAAACTAGCTTGACGATAATCCCCATGTGTCTTCAGGATCACTTTTCTCTATATAAGAACTTGTCCAGGCTCGTCCCTTGCTACAAAAAGTATTGGGCCACCTTGCTGCACTTTATTTACTTTTGTTACTTGTTATCCGTTACGAATTACCTTATCACAAAACTATCTGTTACCGATAATTTCAGTGCTTGCAGAGAATACCTTACTGAAAACCGCTTGTCATTTCCTTCTGCTCCTCGTTGGGTTCGACAAACTTACTTATCGAAAGGACTACGATAGATCCCGTACACTTGTGGGTCATCAAGACTCTTTTCTGGCGCCGTTGTCGGGGAGTGAAGCGCCTTTGGTAAATGGAACCTGGTAAGGAAAAATTTATATAGTGTGCTGAAATTTACTATCACTTGTTACTATGGAAACTAATCCTTTGAGGGGCTTGTTCGGGCTATCTTCGCCCCGACCAGTAGAGCAAAGAGTTGCTCCTAAACCTACTGAACCTATTGAAAATGTTTACTTTGAAATTCCTTCGGGTATGATAGAGAAACTGCTAGCTAATCCTTTTACAGGAGATGGAACATTGCATCCCGATTTGCACCTAATCTATGTGGATGAAGTTTGTGGATTATTTAAGCCTGCAGGTATGCCCGAGGATGTTATCAAGAAGAAGGTCTTCCCTTTATCTTTGAAGGGAGAGGAATTGACATGGTTTAGGCTATGTGATGATATGGGATCATGGAACTACAAACGATTGAAATTGGAATATCATCAGAAGTTTTATCCTATGCATCTTGTTCATCGTGATCATAATTATATATATAATTTTTTGGCCTCGTGAAGGAGAAAGCATCTCTCAAGCTTGGGGGAGGCTTAAGTCAATGTTATATTCATGCCCCAATCATGAGCTCTCAAAAGAAATGATTATTCAAAAAATTTATGATCGGCTTTCTCTGAACAATCGCTCCATGCTCGATACTTCTTGTACTGGTTCTTTTATGATGAAGACTATTGAATTCAGATGAAATCTATTGGAAAGAATTAAACGCAACACTGAAGATTGGGATCTCGACGAAGGTAAGGAGTCAGGTGTGACACCTAAGTTTGATTGTGTTAAATCTTTTATGGATACCGATGCTTTTCGTGAATTTAGCACTAAATATGGACTTGACTCTGAGATAGTAGCTTCTTTCTGTGAATCATTTGCTACTCATGTTGACCTCCCTAAGGAGAAGTGGTTTAAATATAATCCTCCCACTAAAGTAAAAGTAGTTGCACCTGTTAAAGTTGAAGAAAAGACTATCACTTATAATGATCCTATTGTTCCTACTACTTATATTGAGAAACCACCTTTCCCTGTTAGGATAAAGGATCATGCTAAAGCTTCAACTGTGGTTCGTAAGAGTAATCCCAGGACACCTACACCACCTGAGTGAATTAAAGTTGAACCTAGTATTTATATGGTTAAGGATCTCTTGGCTGATAATATTGATGGGCATGTTATTTACTTTTGTGATGAAGCTGCTAGAATTGCTAGACCAGATACTAAGAATAAACATAGACCTGTAGTTGGCATGCCTGTTATTTCTGTTAATAGGAGATCATTGTTATCATGGCTTATGTGATATGGGTGCTAGTGCTAGTGCAATACCTCATTCCTTATACAAAGAAATTATGCATGATATTGCACCTGCTGAGATAGAGGAAATTGATGTTACAATCAAGCTTGCCAATAGAGATACTATTTCACTAGTTGGGATTGTGAGAGATATTGAAGCCTTGTGTGGGAAAGTTAAATATCCTACTGATTTTCTTGTTCTTGGCTCCCCACAAGATAGCTTTTGTCCCATCATATTTGGTAGACCCTTCTTGAATACTGTTAATGCTAAGATAGACTGCAAAAAGGATCTTGCTACTATTGGTTTAGGGGATACGTCTCATGATTTTAATTTTGCTAAGTTTCGTAGACAACCCCATGATAAAGAATTGCCTAGTAAGGATGAAATTATTGGTCTTGCTTCTATTGTCGTGCCTCCTAATGATCCTTTAGAATAATATTTGCTAGACCATGAGAATGATATGTTTATGAATGAGAGAAGGGAAATAGATGAAGTATTCTTTAAACAGGGACCTATTTTGAAACACAACTTACCAGTTGAAATCCTAGGGGATCCTCCACCACCCAAGGGTGATCCCGTGTTTGAGCTTAAACCATTACCTGATACTCTTAAATATGCTTATCTTGATGAAAATAAGATATATCCTATTATTATTAGTGCTAACCTTTCAGAGCAGGAAGAGGAGAAATTATTGAAAACTCTGAAGAAGCATCGTGCTACTATTGGATGTACTCTTGATGATCTTAAGGGCATTAGTCCCACTCTATGCCAATACAAAATAAAATTGGAGAAAGACGCCAAACTAGTTATTGATCACCAACGATGGTTAAATCCTAAGATGAAATAAGTGGTAAGAAAGGAAATACTAAAGCTCCTGGAGGCAGTAATTTATCCCGTTGCTGATAGTCAGTGGGTAAATCATGTCCATTGTGTCCCTAAGAAGGGAGGTATTACTGTTGTTCCTAATGATAAAGATGAATTGATCCCACAAAGAATTGTTACAGGTTATAGGATGGTAATTGACTTCCGCAAATTAAATAAAGGTACAAAAAAGGATCATTACCCTTTGCCTTTTATTGATCAATGCTAGAAATATTATCCAAACACACACATTTTTGCTTTCTAGATGGTTACTCTGGTTTCTCTCAAATACCTATGTCAGCAGAGGATCAAGAAAAGACCACTTTTACTTACCCTTTCGGTACTTTTGCTTATAGACATATGCCTTTTGGTTTATGTAATGCACCTGCTACCCTTCAAAGATGCATGATGGCTATATTATCTGACTTCTGTGAAAAGATTGTTGAGGTTTTCAAGGATGATTTCTCTGTTTATGGATCTTCTTTTGATGATCGCTTGAGCAACCTTGATCAAGTTTTGCAGAGATGTGAAGACACTAGTCTTGTCTTGAATTGGGAAAAGTGCCACTTTATGGTTATTGAAGGCATCGTCTTGGGGCATAAAATTTCTGAAAGAGGTATTGAAGTTGATAAAGCTAAAGTTGATGCTATTGAAAAGATGCCATGTCCCAAGGACATCAAAGGGATAAGAAGTTTCCTTGGTCATGCCGGTTTTTATAGGAGGTTCATTAAAGACTTCTCTAAAATTTCTAGGCCTCTGACTATTCTCTTACAAAAAGATATTACTTTTGTCTGCGATGATGATTGTGTTGAAGCATTTGAAATACTTAAGAAAGCTTTGATTTCTGCACCTATTGTTCAGTCACCAGATAGGAATTTACCTTTTGAAATTATGTGTGATGTTAGTGATTATACTGTAGGTGCTGTTCTAGGAAAAGAGTTGATAAGAAACTAAATGTTATCCAATATGCTGGTAAAACTCTAGACAGTGCCCAGAAAAACTATGCTACTACTAAAAAGGAATTTTTAGCATTTGTATTTGCTTGTGATAAGTTCAGACCTTACATCGTTGATTCTAAAGTAACTGTTCACACTAATAATGCTACTACTCCCTCCGTCCCAAAATAAGTGACTCAAAAGTGAGTCAACTTTGTACTAAAGTTAGTACAAAGTTGAGTCATTTTTGAGTCACTTATTTTGGGACGGAGGGAGTATTAAATATCTTATGGAAAAGAAAGATGCTAAACCTAGACTTATTAGATGGGTTCTCCTACTAGAAGAATTTGAATTGCACATTATTGATAGAAAGGGAGCTGAGAACCCCGTTGCAGACAACTTGTCTAGGTTAGAGAATGTTCTTGATGACCCACTACCTATTGATGATAGCTTTCCTGATGAACAATTAGCTGTCATAAATGCTTCTCGTACTGCTCCATGGTATGCTGATTATGCTAATTACATTGTTGCTAAATTTATACCTCCTAGTTTCACATATCAGCAAAAGAAAAAGGTTTTCTATGATTTAAGACATTACTTCTGGGATGACCCACACCTTTATAAAGGAGTATATGGTGTTATTAGACATTGTGTACCTGAGCATGAACAGGAATAGATCCTACGCAAGTGTCACTCTGAGGCTTATGGAGGACACCACGCTAGAGATAGAACTGCACATAAGGTATTGCAATCTAGTTTTTATTGTCCTACTCTCTTCAAGGATGCCCGTAAGTTTGTCTTGTCTTGTAATGAATGTCAAAGAATTGGTAATATTAGTAGACGTCAAGAAATGCCTATGAATTATTCACTTGTTATTGAACCATTTGATGTTTGGGGCTATGATTATATGGGACCGTTTCCTTCCTCAAACGGGTATACACATATTTTAGTTGCTGTTGATTACATTACTAAGTGGGTAGAGGCTATTCCAACTAGTAGTGCTGATCATAATACCTCTATTAAGATGCTTAAAGAAGTTATTTTTCCGAGGTTTGGAGTCCCTAGATACCTAATGACTGATGGTGGTTCACATTTCATTCATGGTGCTTTTCATAAAATGCTTGCTAAGTATGATGTTAATCATAGAATTGCATCTCCATATCACCCACAGTCTAGTGGTCAAGTAGAATTGAGTAATAGAGAGCTTAAATTAATTTTGCAAAAGACTGTTAATAGATCTAGAAAGAATTGGTCCAAGAAACTTGATGATGCATTATGGGCTTATAGAACTGCATATAAAAATCCTATGGGTATGTCTCCATATAAAATGGTTTATGGAAAAGCATGTCACTTACCTCTCGAACTAGAACATAAGGCATATTGGGCCATTAAAGAGCTCAATTATGATTTCAAACTTGCCGATGAGAAGAGCTTATTTGACATTAGCTCACTTGATGAATGGAGAACTCAATCCTATGAGAATGCCAAACTGTTTAAAGAAAAAGTTAAAAGATGGCATGACAAAAGGATACAAAAGCGTGAGTTTAATTTAGGTGATTATTTGTTGCTACACAACTCTTGTTTAAGATTTTTTGCAGGAAAACTTCTCTCTAAATGGGAAGGCCCTTACGTTATCGAGGAGGTCTATCGTTTCGGTGCCATAAAAATCAACAACTTTGAAGGCACAAGTCCGAAGGTGGTGAACGGTCAAAGAATCAAATATTATATCTCAAGCAATCCTATAAATGTTGAAACCAGTGTTATTGAAACCGTAACCCCGGAGGAATACATAAGGGACACTTTCCAGAACGTTTCAGACTCCAAAAAGGAATAGGTATGTGGTACAGTAAGTAAACCGACTCCAAAACTGTTCTAACGGCAATTTTTCTCCGTTTTGGAATATTTAAGTAAATAGGAAAATAAGTAGTCCGGGAAGGACATGAGGCGTCCATCAGGGTGAAGGGCACCTCATGTGCTCTCCGGACTCCGTTCTCTTGCACAATTCTTCTTTTAGTCGGTAAAAATTCATTATATAATCTCCCGAAGGTTTTAACCACCGTATCATGCAAATATCCTCTGTCTTTGTTTCGACATGTTTTTCTGACAAATCTAGATCACCATGACATCTTCAAGCGCCCCCAAGGATAAGTTTTCCGAGAAGGTCATCAACCCCTACCTTGCGGAGGTGCCGCAACAACCTCAAACCATTGAGATGCGTGAGGGGGTATTGCACATCCGCGATGTTGAGGGACCAAGGAGGACCAGAAGCATGGAGACAAGACTCGAAGCAATGGAGTAGCAGGTTTCTAGTGCCAAGGGGTGGTGGAACGCAAAGTCGATGCCAACCACATGATGACCGTGGAGTTAACCAACAACCACAAGTTGGATGCCAAGAACATTGGGGAGGCCATCTTCAAGCTTCACGAGAAAATCGAGCACCTCCAAGCCCAGATCTATGACCTGCAAAACCGAAACCATGAGTATGAATATAGATTCAAGAGGATGAGTTTGGCTGCAGATTTGAGGATCTCGGAGACTCGATCATCTTTCTATGATGGTGAGCCTATGCCTTGGAAGAGGGACGACAATCCTTCATCATCAACAACTCCATCATCACCACCCCCGAGGAATTGAGTATTGGGTATGGGCACTCCCCTTGGCAACTGCCAAGCCTGGGGGAGGTGCCCCGGTATCGTATCACCATCACACTCCTATCTTTACCTTTTTCTTAGTTCGATCCTTTTGGTAATATCTTGATCTAGTAGAATAAAGTTTTGGTATGATTTAGTTTTTAGTTTTGCCTTATGATCCTTCTATGTAATCGAGTCTAGAGCTATATATAATAAAGATTAGTGTTGAGTCAAGGGCTTTGCTATCTTTCTATGACCTTGAGGGAATAAAAGAAAGAACAAAAAGAAATAATAGAGATCATATTGATCTTATGGAGAGTAATGACTTCACATATAAAGAGTATGATGAATAAAAGTTGTTGAGAGTTGACAAACATAGCTTTGGTCATCATTGCAATTAATAAGAAGTAATAAAGAAAGAGAGGTTTTCACATATTAATATACTATCTTGGACATCTTTTATGATTGTGATCACTCATTAAAGTATGACATGCTAAAGAGTTGATGTTCGACAAGGAATACAATGTAATGGGTTATGTTTTCCTATATCTGAAATAAAGTATATTGTCATGGATCATCCAACATGTTGAGCTTGTCTTTCCTTCTCATGCTAGCCAAATTCTTTGCACCAAGTAGAGATACTACTTGTGCTTCCAAATATCCTTAAACCCAGTTTTGCCATGAGAGTCCACCATACCTACCTATGGATTGAGTAAGATCCTTCAAGTAAGTTGTCATGTTGCATGCAATAAAAATTGCTCTCTAAATATGTATGACTTATTAGTGTGGGATAAAATAAGCTTTATACGATCTTGTGATGTGGAAGAAATAAAAGTGAAGGACTGCATAATAAAGGTCCGTATAACAAGTGGCAATATAAAGTGACGTTCTTTTGCATTAAGATTTTGTGCATCCAACCATAAAAGCACATGACAACCTCTGCTTCCCTCTGTGAAGGGCCTATCTTTTACTTTTATCTTCTACCCTTATATAAGAGTCATGGTGATCATCACCTTTCCTTTTTACACTTTTTCCTTTGGCAAGCACTTTCTGTTGTAGCGATCCGGATATATATATCCACTTGGATGTAGGTTTTCATAAATTATGATGATCTTCACCTTTGATTTTTACATTTTATCCTTTGGCAAGAACCTCGTGTTGGAAATATCCTGATATATATATCCAATTGGATGTAAGTTAGCATGAATTATTATTGTTGTCATTACCCTTGAGGTAAAAGGTTGGGAGGCAACACTATAAGCCCCTATCTTTCTCTGTGTCCGATTAAAACTTCATACCCATAAGTATTGCGTGAGTGTTAGCAATTGTGAAAGACTAAATGATAGTTGAGTATGTGGACTTGCTGAAAAGATCTTATATTGACTCTTTCCGATGTTATGCTAAATTGCAAATGCTTCAATGACTGAGATTATAGTTTGTTAGTTTTCAGTGAAGTTTTTGATTCATACTTGACATTGTGAATAGATTGTTACTTTAGCATAAGAAATCATATGATAAAATATATGTTGCTGTTATAAGAATGATCATGATGCCCTCATGTCCGTATTTTATTTTATTGACACATCTATCTCTAAACATGTGGACATATTTTTCGATTTTGGCTTCCGCTTGAGGACAAGCGAGGTCTAAGCTTGGGGGAGTTGATACGTACATTTTGCATCATGCTTTTATATCGATATTTATCGCATTATGGGCTATTATTATACGTTATGTCACAATACTTATGCCTATTCTCTCTTATTTTACAAGGCTTACATGAATAGGGAGAATGCCGGCAGCTGGAATTCTTGGCTGGAAAATGAGCAAATATTAGAGACCTATTCTGCACAACTCCAAAAGTCCTGAAACTCCACGAAAGTCATTTTTGGAATTAATAAAAAATACTGAGCGAAAGAAGTACCAGAGGGGGCCCACACCCTGGCCACGAGGGTGGGGGGTGCCCCCTACCCCTTGGGCGCGCCCACTGCCTCGTGGGCCCCCTGGAAGGCCTCCGGTGACCATCTTCTGCTATATGAAGTCTTTTACCCTGGAAAAAATCATAAGCAAGCTTTTGGGAAGAAACACCGCCGCCACGAGGCGGAACCTTGGCGGAACCAATCTAGGGCTCCGGCGGAGCTGTTCTGCCGGGGAAACATCCCTCCGGGAGGGGGAAATCATCACCATCGTCATCACCAACTATCCTCTCATCGGGAGGGGGTCAATCTCCATCAACATCTTCACCAGCACCATCTCCTCTCAAACCCTAGTTCATCTCTTGTATCCAATCTTTGTCCCAAAACCTCAGTTGGTACACGTGGGTTGCTAGTAGTGTTGATTACTCCTTGTAGTTGATGCTAGTTGGTTTATTCGGTGGAAGATCATATGTTCAGATCCTATATGCATATTAATACCCCTCTGATTATGAACATGAATATGATTTGTGAGTAGTTATGTTTGTTCCTGAGGACATGGGAGAAGTCTTGCTATAAGTAGTCATGTGAATTTGGTATTCGTTCGATATTTTGATGAGATGTATGTTGTCTCTCCTCTAGTGGTGTTATGTGAACGTCGACTACATGACACTTCACCATTGTTTGGGCCTAGAGGAAGGCATTGAGAAGTAATAAGTAGTTAATGGGTTGCTAGAGTGACAGAAGCTTAAAACCTAGTTTATGCGTTGCTTCGTAAGGGGCTGATTTGGATCCATATGTTTCATGCTATGGTTAGGTTTACCTTAATACTTCTTTTGTAGTTGCGGATGCTTGCAATAGGGGTTAATCATAAGTGGGATGCTTGTCCAAGAAAGGGCAGTACCCAAGCACTGGTCCACCCACATATCAAATTATCAAAGTAACGAACGCGAATCATATGATCGTGATGAAAACTAGCTTGACGATAATCTGGAGCGCTTTTCTCTATATAAGAACTTGTCCAGGCTCATCCTTTGCTACAAAAAGGATTGGGCCACCTTGCTGCACCTTATTTACTTTTGTTACTTGTTATTCGTTATGAATTACCTTGTCACAAAACTATCTGTTACCGATAATTTCAGTGCTTGCAAAGAATACCTTACTGAAAACCGCTTGTCATTTCCTTCTGCCCCTCGTTGGGTTCGACACTCTTACTTATCGAAAGGACTACGATAGATCCCCTACACTTGTGGGTCATCTGGTGGCTACTTTAATACACATCTGGGTGGATTGGCTGGGGTATCCTGGGGTTACCATTGGCTTGCCCGGACACCTGGGGATATACCAGTGTTGTCCAAGGAGATCCCGGGGAACCCATGTGATCATCCTATGGTTTGTCACCCAGGCTCAAACAGATCATAAGATCATTCATGCTAGAAACTTCCGTGTGCATACACAAGCCATTATGGGCTCTGGCATAGTTGAGTATGTTGTGTGACCTCTTTCAGTGGTAGACTAGCAGATGTAGGGGATGTAGGTGGTACTATGTACCCATCGTAAAGAGTAAATGCTTCTGAAAGACCATGTCTCGGTCATCCGTTTCTCAAACATCATGTAGTGCGAGAAATTCAATGGAGGAGATCGAGTCTTGTGGGGAAAAGTGCGCAAACCTCTGCAGAGTGTATAAACTAATCATGGTTAGCCGTGTCCTCGGTTATGGACATCTTGAGTATCTGGTACTTGAATTATTATGTTGATCTCATCACTCTATTTAATGAAATTGTTGGGTTCTTAATGATTTGGGATTCAGTTGGGGTTACCTTCTCAATAATTTCAACAAACTTTGTAGTTACATAAAATATACTCCTTTGTTGTAGGGAAAAATTAGCTTTATGCAAAATTAAACTTAGAGCCTCCACCAGCCAAATATGCATGTAGTGATAGCCATGATTCAGCATTGCTCTACAATGTAAAATTGCCAGTACATTCAATGTACTGACCTACATGGCTGCAACGTCTCATGTTGCAGGATTCTTACGACGAGTAAGTGATACGTTAGAGTTACGATGTCTACACTCAACTTCGCCGTTGGTGTTGATGGGAATATGCAATACTTCCGCTATTTGGATTGAGGTAATAGTATTTACGTTACTTTATACATGTTATTTACCTCTGTTATGAATCCACGAGTACTGTTTGTGTCATCATACCGATCCAGGGATGACACTTAAGCATGGATACTTGATCCATTCGGGTCGGGTCGCTACAAGATGGTATCTGTAACGCCCCGGATTCGATGCGCCAGGTGTATGCCAGTTATTCGCCGTTGTTGCCATGTCATTTGCTTGCGTGTTGCATTTTATCATGTCATCATCTGCATTTCATATCATGTCATCATGTGCATCGCTTTTGCATACGTGTTCGCCTCATGCATCCGAGCATTTTCCCCCGTTGTCCGTTTTGCAATCCGGCACTCCTATGTCCTCCGGCGTCCCCTTCTTCTCTCCTGCTGTGAGCGGGTGTTAAACTTTCTCGGAATGGACCGAGTCTTGCCAAGCAGCCTTGGTATAGCACCGGTAGACCGCCTGTCAAGTTTCGTGCCATTTGGAGGTCGTTTGATACTCCAACGGTTAACCGGGTAACCGTAAAAGCCTCTTTCTCTTTGCAGCCCAAGACCCCCTCCAAAGTGGCCCAAAACCCAGCAAACCCTCCTCCATGCTCTCGGTCGTTCGATCACGATCACGTGGCCGAAAACCGCACCTCATTTGGACTCTCCTGGCTCCCCCTACCTATATAAACACCTCCCCCGAAATTCCCGCAGTCCAAACCCTAGCCTTCCCCTACCTCGCGCCACCGGACAAAATCCCCGCAGCCGGACACGTCCGCCGCCGCCGCCCGCGCCAATCAGATCGCGACACCTGTCCCTGCGCCGCCGTCCGCCGCCCACGGCAATGGCCGAGGCCCACGGCCGCCCGCAGCGCCCAGCCGCCGAACGAAACCGCGCCCAGCGCCGCCCGCCCGTCCTTCAGCGTCGCCGCCGCCCGATCGCCGTGCCAGCGCCGCCGCCGACCGCCTCCTCCCGTCCGCCCCCGGCACTCAAGGCGCCGCCCAGCGCTGCTCCGCTGGATCAGCCCGCCTCGCCATGCGCGCCTCCGCCGCCAAGCCCGTCGCCGACCTCGCTTTGTCCCTCGCCCGAGACCGCCGCGTCGCCTCGGCCTCCTCGCCGGCCGGCGCTGCCGTGCCTCACCCGAGCCCGGCCGCCCCTCGTCTTACCTCTCCGTCGCCGCCCTGCCGTCCCCACGGGCCGGATCAACGTGGTCCGGCCGGATCCAACTCCGGCGCCTCCTTCCCCGCGTTCTCCGGCGAGATCCCGTGATCTCCGGCTAACTCCAGATCTGATCCACGAAGGTTGACTTTCCCCTTCCCCCGGAATTCCACTAAGTCCCGAAGTTTTTGCATAATCATTCCATGTTCATCGCATCGTAACTCTCTGCATACTGCTCCGTTTTGTGTGTGTAACATGTCAAATTGTTTGTCTCGACGAGTACTTAATTTCATTCCATTGCATCATTTTCATTTGAGCTCATCTTGATGCCCGAAATGATGTTGGAAGAGTGCATGTTGCTGTTAATCTGCCGAAACTGTTATAACTTGCTCTTTTGTCATTTTTTGCCATGATTGATGTGTGCATCCTATGAGGTTGATGTCTACATGTGTTTTGATCTATGCCATGCCATCTTTCCAGAGGTGCTATCCATGTATTTTTGTGATTTTTGTGCTGAGTGCATCGAGCTTGCTAAGTAGGGTACTTGCACATTCTTTGTTTTGCTAGGCTGATTCATTATTTCGTGATGCCATGTAAACTTGATGCTACAGAGAGATCCATGCTTATTTTGAGATACTTCAGTAAGGATGTTTTGAACATATGGTTATGTGCTATCCATTCATGCCCCTGGTTGTATTTATAGCTTGCTGTAGATTGTTCATATCTTGCTCCAAAGTTGCTGTCAGCCTGTTAACATTAAGTTCAATGTTTTCATGATTGTTTGCTAGTGATCCATGCACCCTATGACCTTGCTCTTGCCATGTATAGCTTCACAAACATGCCTTCTTACTATTGGTTGCCTTGCCATGACATGTATTGCTCTGTGGTGAGTGGGTCAAGCTCACCAACATGCCTACTTACTGTTGTTCCTGCCATGCATGAATCTGTCATATAACTTGCCATGTTTACATGGGTGCCATCATATTTTCTGTGCCCTTTTGGCTCATGGTCAGTAAGGGACTCTTGTTCTATGCATTTAGTAGTATCATGCCATGCCTTTGTTTGCCATGATATGTTCCTGTAACATGTTGTTTGCTTGCTCTAAACATTGCAACCTGATGTTATTTCTGCAAAGTCTGAAACTGTTATTATTTGCATTCTTTCCATGTCATTTTGAGCATGTTCTAGTGATTTATGGAGATAGCTCAGTGTTCATGTTTTGTTATGCTTTACCTGTACTTCATGCCCATGCCTTTTGTTATTATGTTGGGGTGCTGTAGCATGTTGTTTTGGTGCTTGCAATATGCCTAGTTGCTGTTTTCGACAGATTGTTGTTATGACTTGTATAGAGTGTGTGTGTTGAACCGTTGCTCCGTTTTGAGTGTGCTCTGTATGAAACTTGCTTGATTTTGCATGTTGTTTCATATTATCATGTTGCATCCTTGTTTTGAGGTGTTGGCTTGATGTTTGTATGCATTTTGCATCAATGCCATGTTTAATTTGTTTTGCTCATATCTTCTAGGCCGTAGCTCCGAATCTAATGAACTTTATATGTAACTTGACTAGAATTTCGTGTAGATCCTCTTGGTGCTATTTAACTTGCTGTTTAACAACTTGAACATAAGGTTTGTTCAGATCTGGACCAATTTCGAAATATGCATATGAGGGCTTACCGGAATTGTTATATGTTGTTTCTGGCCTCATTTAAACTTGCCTTGATATGTTGTTCTTGTTTGCATCATCTCTTGCCATGGGTAGCTTCACGTAGCTTTGTCATGCATCATGCTTGTTGTGCATCATGTCTTGTTCATGTGTGGTGTGTTTACCATGTTGTGTGCTTCTTCTCGATAGTTCCCGTTTCGTTGCGATGGTGAGGATGCGTTCATCTACGTGTGGTACGTCTTCGTGGCTTCATCTTCTTCATGGACTCGTTCTTCTTCCTTGCGGGATTTCAGGCAAGATGACCGCTACCCTGGATCTCACTACTATCATTGCTATGCTAGTTGCTTCGTTCTATCACTTTGCTGTGTTACCTATCTTTTGCTCCTCAAGCTTCCTAAATTGCCATGAACCTCTAACCTTTGACACCCTTCCTAGCAAACCGTTGTTTGGCTATGTTACCGCTTTGCTCAGCCCCTCTTATAGCGTTGCTAGTTGCAGGTGAAGTTGAAGTTTGCTCCATGGTGGACAGGGTTATGTTGGGATATCACAATATCTCTTATATTATTAATGCATCTATATATTTGGTAAAGGGTGGAAGGCTCGGCCTTATGCAGTGTTTTGTTCCACTCTTGCCGCCCTAGTTTCCGTCATACGGTGTTATGTTCCCGGATTTTGCGTTCCTTACGCGGTCGGGTGATTTATGGGACCCCCGACGGTTCGCTTTGAATAAAACTTGTCCAAGAAGGCCCAACCTTGGTTTTACCATTTGCCTCACCACCACCTATTTTTCCCTTGGGAGTAATTAACCCAAGGGTCATCTTTATTATAGCCCCCCCTCCCCGGGCCAGTGCTTGTCTAAGTGTTGGTCCGAACTGAGCAGCCTGCGGGGCCACCTCGGGGAAACTCGAAGTCTGGTTTTACTCATAGCTTGACTTATCCGGTGTTGCCCTGAGAACGAGATATGTGCAGCTCCTATCGGGATGTCGGCGCATCGGGCGGCTTTGCTGGTCTTGTTTTACCATTGTCGAAATGTCTTGTAAACCGGGATTCCGAGACTGATTGGGTCTTCCTGGGAGAAGGTATATCCTTCGTTGATCGCGAGAGCTTATCATGGGCTAAGTTGGGACACCCCTGCAGGGTATAAACTTTCGAGAGCCGTGCCCGCGGTTATGTGGCAGATGGGAATTTGTTAATGTCCGGTTGTAGATAACTTGACACCAGATCCGAATTAAAATGCATCAACCGTGTGTGTAGCCGTGATGGTCTCTTCTCGACGGAGTCCGGGAAGTGAACACGGTCTTTGGGTTATGTTTGACGTAAGTAGGAGTTCAGGATCACTTCTTGATCATTGCTAGCTTCACGACCGTTCCTTTTTTTCTCTTCTCGCTCTCATTTGCGTATGTTTAGCCACCATATATGCTTAGTCGCTGCTGCAACCTCACCACTTTACCCCTTCCTTTCCCTTTAAGCTTTGCTAGTCTTGATACCCATGGTAATGGGATTGCTGAGTCCTCGTGGCTCACAGATTACTACAACAACAGTTGCAGGTACAGGTTTTCCGATGATCATGACGCGAGAGCGATGTTTGCTTGGTTTGGAGTTCTTCTTCTGCTTCTTCTTCGATCAGGGGATAGGTTCCAGGTCGGCAGCCTTGGCTAGCAGGGTGGATGTCATTTGAGTTTCTGTTTGTGTTTCCTCCGTAGTCGGATGGTGCTCTTATGGATGATGTATGGTTGTATTCGTGTGGCATTGTATGCCTCTTGTATGTATCCCTATCTATTATGTAATGTTGATGTGATGATATCCACCTTGCAAAAGCGTTTCAATATGCGGGTCTATCCTTGGTGGAACCTTCGAGTTCCTTTTGGATAGGGTCGCATATTGGGCGTGACAAGTTGGTATCAGAGCCTCGACCGACCCTAGGAGCCCTCTTGATTGATCGTGTAGTTTGGCCGTTGTTGAGTCTGGAAGAAAACTGTTTTTTGAGTCTAGTTATATCAGAGAGTAGGGATTCTTTTTACTCCTCAGCCTCTTCGTCGCTCTGGTGAGAAATCTTGATGTAGGTGTTTTGAACTACTCCTCTTCCCCTTCAAATTTTTCTTTAGGATCACGCGGTTAGTTTTTCGATCGTTTGTTCTATCTCTTTTCATCCGGTGCATTTCTCGTCAAGTTGACTCGAGCCTCTTCATCTTTGCCAAGTTCAATCCTCAGTTGTTTTCTTTTCCCACCTGCCCACCCCTTTTTCTTCTCGGAGCCGGAGTCCGTAATCGAGTATCCATCCTACTTGTGCGAAATCTTTGCTTTCTTTCCTCAATGTTTTCTACCGGTGCTTTCTCTTCAAGCTACTCGTCGGTTCTCCCTTCCAAGTTGCCTTTGTTTTCCCGCCCTCCCACCCTTTTTCTTCCCGGAGTTTGAGTCTGTTTCGACCATCAATTTCATTCGTGCAGAGCCTCTTCAGTCTTCCCTCAATTATTTCAACCGGTGAATTCTCGTCTCGTTCGTCATTCTTCATCCCTTTCTTTTTCCCGTGGATTCAATTCAAGTTTTCTGGGTTGATCACATTCTTTTCCTTTCATAAAGTGTTCGCCTTGCTCGTTCGCCTCTCGCCAGTATATCCTTCCGGAGTGCTCAAGACATCTCAAGAGATTCGTCTATGTTTGAATTAATTCGAGGTTGTCACCTCATTCAAATATTTCAATTGTTCCGGTGCATCATCTATCTGTTCAACAATCCTTTTCAACGGTGTTTTTCTCTTCAGTGGGCCCATAACCCACATGGTTTTTCCCAGGATCTTACATGACTCTTCTAATTCCCCCGGAGTTATTCTCAGATTCTTTTCAAATGTGACGTAAGAATGGTTCCCATCAGTCACATGCCTTCTCCAAGATCGCTTTCAAATTCTTTTCATTGTTGGATCAACCTCTCTGCTTTTCATTCTCCCGGAGTATCTCAGTAATTTTGATGGTGTTTTTCTCGTCATCATTTGAAGACCGAAGAAGAGTTTTTCCTCTAAATCTTGCCCGTTCTCTCGAAGTTTCATGGTGCTAGCTCGATGTTACCCTATCAAGTTGTTTCTAGTCGCGCAATTATTTTCATCCATCCGGAGTATTTCAGGAGTTTCTTTCTCTACCGATCATCCGGAGGCCATCATTTTGGAATATTTCTTCGTTTCAAGTTTTCAGCTTCATTCCCCAATTATTCTATATCCGTGCCCGTTCGTTCATCTCAATATTCTTCCGGTGCTTCGTTCAAGTGTTCTTTAATCAGCTCATGATCTCTTTGTTCTCTTGCATCTAAATCCCCTTGAGCATATTGGTTCTTCTAATTCTTCCCGGTGATTCATTCTCTTTCATCAGCCATTTTTGAATTCCTGGTGGTTCATTCAGATTCTTTTTCCTTTGTCATCATGTTAATCCATTCGTTCTTTCAATCCTACCGGTGGTTCCATCAATACCTTCTCAAGTTTGCGATATGTCACTTCTCAATTCTTTTTCAATAAGAATAAGTAGTATGCGAAGTCCATTGCTAGTCATCAATTCATTTTGATGAAGGATAAGCATACAATAAACCTTACTCTTATTTCCTCCAAGTGATAAATCCCTTCTTTCGGAGTTTGTTCTTGATGAATAAATCCTAGTTCCAAGTGTTTTCATATTTTCTTTTCCGGACTTCAAATTTCCTCGGCCATCTCGTCGGAACCTTAATCTAAAGCATCGCAAGGCTCATCTTATTCTTTCATCCTTCATTCTATCTCATCATCCTTTTGTCACCGGAGTTCTTCATGGTGGTTCTTCATGATTTAATTCATTCTTCAAGAGTTCATCAAGTATCATTCCATCCTCTCAAGCTCGTGTTCTAATCCCCCCATGTTTCAGCTGAAGTGCTGCCTAAATCCTTTCAGTCTTATCCGTTTCTTTTATCATTCTAACCACTCCGGTTAGAACGAGTGGTTTCATAGTCTATCTGATTCCGTGAGTTTTCGATTCTTGTCAGTCTCGTCGCTCCTCTCTTCTTCTCGAGGCTCTCGACTCTTTGATCCTTCTTTTGAGTTCGTGTTTCACCTCATTCCTTTTTCCCTTCCGTCTCGGTCCTAAGATCCCGGGACGAGATCTCTTGTTAGTGGAGGAGTGTTGTAACGCCCCGGATTCGATGCGCCAGGTGTATGCCAGTTATTCGCCGTTGTTGCCATGTCATTTGCTTACGTGTTGCATTTTATCATGTCATCATCTGCATTTCATATCATGTCATCATGTGCATCGCTTTTGCATACGTGTTCGCCTCATGCATCCGAGCATTTTCCCCCGTTGTCCGTTTTGCAATCCGGCACTCCTATGTCCTCCGGCGTCCCCTTCTTCTCTCCTGCTGTGAGCGGGTGTTAAACTTTCTCGGAATGGACCGAGTCTTGCCAAGCGGCCTTGGTATAGCACCGGTAGACCGCCTGTCAAGTTTCGTGACATTTGGGGGTCGTTTGACAATCCAACGGTTAACCGGGTAACCGTAAAAGCCTCTTTCTCTTTGCAGCCCAACACCCCCTCCAAAGTGGCCCAAAACCCAGCAAAAGCCCCTCCATGCTCTCAGTCGTTCGATCACGATCGCGTGGCCGAAAACCGCACCTCATTTGGACTCTCCTAGCTCACCTACCTATATAAACACCTCCCCCGAAATTCCCGCAGTCCAAACCATAGCCTTCCCCTACCTCGCGCCACCGGACAAAATCCCCACAGCCAGACACGTCCGCCGCCGCCGCCCGCGCCAATCAGATCGCGACACCTGTCCCTGCGCCGCCGTCCGCTTGGCGGCATGAGGGCCACGGCCGGCCAGCGCCAGCGCCAGCGCCCGAAGCCAAACGCGCCCAAGCGCCGCCTTGCCGTCCTTCCGCGTCGCCGCCGCCACGATCGTCGTTCAGCGCCCGCCGACGCTTGCCTCCCTCCGTCCCGCCGCCCGGCATGCACCGCGCCGCCCGTCGCTGCTCCGCGGATCGGCCCGCCTACGCCAGGCGCCCTCGCCACCAAGCCCGTTGCCGACCTCGCTCGTCCCTCGCCGGACCGCCCGCGTCCACCTCGGCCTCCTCGCCGGCCGGCGCCGCCGTGCCTCGCCCGAGCCCGGCCGCCCCTCGTCTTACCTCTCCGTCGCCGCCCTGCCATCGCCACGGGCCAGATCGGCGTGGTCTGGCCGGATCCAACTCCGACGCCTCCTTCCCCGCGTTCTCCGGCGAGATCCCGTGATCTCGGGCGAACTCCAGATCTGATCGACGAAGGTTGACTTTCCCCTTCCCCCGAAATTCCACCAAGTCCCGAAGTTTTTGCATAATCATGCCATGTTCATCGCATCGTAACTCTCTGCATACTGCTCCGTTTCGTGCGTGTAATATGTCAAATTGTTTGCCTCGACGAGTACTTAATTTTATTCCATTGCATAATTTTCATTTGAGCTCATCTTGATGCCCGAAATGCTGTTAGAAGAGTGCATGTTGCTGTTAATCTGCTGAAACTGTTATAACTTACACTTTTGTTATTTTTGCCATGATTGATGTGTGCATCCTATGAGGTTGATGTCTACATGTGTTTTGATCTATGCCATGCCATCTTTCTAGAGGTGCTATCCATGTATTTTTGTGATTTGTGTTCTGAGTGCATCGAGCTTGCTAAGTAGGGTACTTGCTGTTACTGTTTTGCTAGGCTGATTCTGTTATTTCGTGATGCCATGTAAACTTGATGCTACAGAGAGATCCATGCTTATTTTGAGATACTTCAATAAGGATGTTTTGAACATATGGTTATGAGCTATCCATTCATGCCCATGGTTGTATTTATAGCTTGCTGTAGATTGTTCATATCTTGCTCCAAAGTTGCTAAATGATGTTCTTGTCAGCCTGTTAACATTAAGTTCAATGTTTCCATGATTGTTTGCTAGTGATCCATGCACCCTATGACCTTGCTCTTGCCATGTATAGCTTCAAAAACATGCCTTCTTACTGTTGGTTGCCCTGCCATGACATGTATTGCTCTGTGGTGAGTGGGTCAAGCTCACTGAGGGATCGAAGAAGGTGAGAGTGTCTAGAGGGAGGGTGATTAGACTACTCAACAAGATAAAAATTCTGTCTTTTATCAAGAACAGATTTTGGCAGATTTTGCATAATACACAAGTCAAGTAGCACACTACACATGCAATTCTAGAGTATGGGCAGCGGAAAGTAAATTGCACAAGTAGTAAAGAGAAGTGGAGAAGATCAAACACAATTTGGAGACGCAATGATTTTTCCCGTGGTTCCGATAGGTGGCGCTATCGTACATCCACGTTGATGGAGACTTCAACCCACGGAGGGTAACGGCTGCGAGAGTCCACGGAGGCTCCACCCACGAAGGGTCCACGAAGAAGCAACCTTGTCTATTCCATCATGGCCTCACGCCCACGGAGGCTAGCCTTACTCGGGGTAGATCTTCACGAGTAGGCGATCTCCTTGCCCTTACAAACTTCTTGGTTCAACTCCACATCTCGACGACGGAGGCTCCCAAGTGACACCTAACCAATCTAGGAGGCACTACCCTCCAAAAGGTAATAGATGTTGTAGATGATGATGAACTCCTTGCTCTTGTGCTTCAAATGATAATCTCCCCAACACTCAACTCTCCTCACTGATTTGGCTGTGGTGGAAGAAAGGATTGAGTGGAAAGTAACTTGGGAAGGCTAGAGATCAAGCTTCATATGGAGCAACTTGATCTCAACACAAGGGTAGGTAGTTCTCTTCTCAGAAATGTAAGGTAGGAGTGGTAGTTCTTTCTGATGGCTCTCTCCACGAATGAAGAGGGGGTGGAGGGGTATAAATAGCCTCCACACAAAATCCAACCGTTACACACATTTGAGCAATCTCGGTGGGACCGAAGTGGACAACTCGGTGAGACCGATAGTTCAAATAATGTGAGCGTTGGGATTTTCGTGGGACCGAATATACAATCTCGGTTAGTCCGATTCGTGCAATGACAAGAGCATGCCGGTTTGGTGGGACCGACTTCATCATCTCGGTGACACCGATTTGATGATGAAGGTTTCTGAAACTTGGCAACTCATGTTTCGGTGAGACCAAGTTCGAATCGGAAAATCCGAGTTTACTAGGGTTTGGCTTATGGCTGAGGTGGTTCATCTTGGTGTGGTGAGTTTGGAATATCGGTGGGACCGAGACTACTTATGAGTGTATATGGCGGTGAAAGTTCTTGATAGTTTAGGAGATGTATCACTAAGCACTTGAGCAACGGATCATCATCATAACCTCATCCCTTTTAATAGTATTGGCTTTTCCTATGGACTCAATGTGATCTTGGATCACTAAACCAAAAATGGAGTCTTGAGCTTTTGCCAATGCTTGCCTTAGCATTTTGAGGGTCCACTTCTTTAGTCCTTTTGCCATGCCAATGTGATTGAATTTCTGAAACATACTTGATAAAAGCATTAGTCCAACCACAAAGTATGTTGTCATTAATTACCAAAACCACCCGAGGAGCAAATGTGCTTTCAATCTCCCCTTTTGGTAATTGATGGCAACACACTAAACAAGACATCAAAGCTTATTGAAAGAAAGAGAATTATCACAAAGCTTTGACAAACATGTAGTACAGGCTCCCCTACAAGTGTGCAAGATTTTCATAAATTATGGTTTTGGACTACCACAAGCACACAAGAGAGATAAGCAAGATGTGCTACATGCAGCTTGGCTATATGCATCGAGAGCAGATGAAAAGAAGTGAGTGATAATGCATATGTGCATGGTGATTTCTTGCAAACAAGTATTCACAAGCAAGTCACCATCATGCACATTCGCAAAGTGCATATACTTACCTTGAGGTTCCTTGGCATTGTACCTGAAGAGATAAACTTGGGAAAACAAGGTTAGATAACACAAGAGTATTTCTTCAACCAACTGCAAGAACATCAAGAGTACCAAGCCAGGGATGACATGTATAAAGAGTGTCTCATATTGAGCACAAGCTTGAATCAGCAAACATGTCTCCAAACTAAAAGATTTTCAATGAACTCGAGAGATTTTGCTTTCCATAAGATATCAATTGTGAAGATTCCTCTCCTTTGAGTTCTCTCGGATCAAGGGGTTTGATAGAAAGAGCAAAATCAAAAGAATGATGCCAAATGAGAATGACGCCAATTGTAATGTCCAATGTGAAACACGGCAAGAAATTCTCTTATAAGGAAAAACACGGCAAAGCTTTGATGTGATTCTCTCCCCCTTAAGGTAAGATTGCTCTTCTTCTCCCCCTAAATCTTCTCTTCTCCACCTAAGTCTTCTCCCCCTTTGACATCAAGTGCCGAAAAGGACAGCAAACTAGGAAGGTCGGGGAAGATGGAAAGAAGGAAGTGGGATCATAAGAATCACAACAGGCAAAAGGAACATGCATAGAGAATCATTGAGTGGAGCTGCAGAAGATGATATCTGGAAGAAATAAATCGGTGACACGAATTAAGATGGATCGGTGGGTCCGAAAGTCGTGGACTTAGGGTAGATCCTTTTGGTTAGACCGAAATATTTAAATCGGTGGCCTTGAGTTTAATTCAAGGAAATACTGAAATAATTCAGCTCACTTTGCGAGGAATGTTTCAAAGGATTTGCAATGAATTTGTGAATGATTTTCGAGGAATTGATCAGAGCCAGAAGGATATTCACAAAGATAGAAGAATAGAAATGAAAAAGATTCCTAGATGAAGTTTTTTTTAATGAAAACTCAATGAGAGAACATAAGAGAAAATAGAAAGACTCCAAAACATATGTACTTCATCTAGATAAAGGTCGTGACAAGGTCACCTATGTTTGAGTATATTGACTTAGGAGTCGAATGAGGACATTTGATCATAGGTCATACTCATCATTTAAGCTCAAAATGGGGTTGCCATTTTTCGATTAAGCATTCGATGTGATCACATCTTATGAAGCTGCTTGTACTCATGACTTTGAGCAAAGCTCCTTAAAGATGTGAAGAACATACCTTGGGCTTGTTGTTGCTTTGTTCATGTAGGTAAACT
Source organism: Aegilops speltoides (assembly GCA_021437245.1). Classification (NCBI taxonomy): domain Eukaryota; kingdom Viridiplantae; phylum Streptophyta; class Magnoliopsida; order Poales; family Poaceae; genus Aegilops; species Aegilops speltoides. The sequence continues at coordinate 249,031,847 of CM038145.1, forward strand.
TGATGTAGGTGCTCATTGAATGTGAAGTTGGGCGCCATTTCCACTTGTGTAGTTCATCTTCCTACATGGGTTAGGCAAGCAAGGAAATACTCAAGGATATCCAAGATGACAAGAGTGAAATACTAGATGTATAAGATGTCAAAAAGGATATGTGGAATTTTGTTCCTTGAACTCAACATCCCAAAGGGCTAGATACTTGGTCAATGACAAGATTACTCATGATTTGAGTGTGTGGTAATCTTGTGGAATGTAGATCATCCAAGTACCTGCAAGGAGTTAGATGCAATACAAGGAGGCAAATGTGTCCAAGACATATGATCACCATCATAAGAGAAATATCAAGGATTAGTCAAGTGGGCTCATGCCTTGCATGCATCAATGGAGTTTTCACTCCAAGTTTGAAGCATCAATGATGTTCAACTCACTTCTTAAGCGACAAAACACCTTCTCATCAAGAGGTTTTGTAAAGATATCAGCGAGTTGTTTGTCAGTATGAACATGCTTAAGATTGATGTCACCCTTGGCAATGTGATCACGAATGAAATGGTGACGAACTTCAATATGTTTCGTTCGAGAGTGTTGCACGGGATTGTGTCCAATTTTAATCGCACTCTCATTGTCACAAAGCAAGGGAACATGTCTCACATGTATCCCATAATCCTAAGCGTTTGTGTCATCCATAGCAATTGAGCACAACACGAACCAGCAGCAATATATTCCGCTTGGCGGTGGATAATGATACGAATTTTGTTTCTTGGAGGACCAAGATACAAGGGATCGACCAAGGAATTGACACGTGCCGAAGTTGACTTTCTATCAACCTGTCACCGGCATAGTCCGAGTCGGAATAGCCAACAAGGTCGAAAGAGGCCCTCTTAGGATACCAAATGCCAAAGTTTGGTGTGTGTATCAAATATCTCACAATCCTTTTAACAGCTTTAAGATGACATTCTTTAGGGGCTGCTTGATATCGAGCACACATGCATACACTCAACATTATGTCAGGACGAGAAGCACAAAGATATAGTAGAGAACCAATCATAGATCGGTAAACCCCTTGATCAACGGGTTCTCCATCTTTTGTCAAGTCATTATGTCCACTTGTAGGCATGGGGTTCTCATACCTTCTTTCTTGCATGTTGAACTTCTTGAAGAGATCCTTGGTGTACTTTGTTTGTGAGACAAAGGTACCCTCCTTAGATTGCTTGATTTGCAACCCAAGGAAGAATTTGAGTTCACTCATCATGGACATCTCATACTTCTCCGACATGAGCTTTCCAAACTTCTTGCTAAAATGAGGGTTAGTTGAACCAAAGATAATATCATCAACATATATTTGGCACACAAATAGTTCACCATTAACCCTTTTAAGTGAACAGCGTTGAGTCTATCTTTCCAATCTCAAAGCCTTTTTCAAGAAGAAAGCTAGTCAAGCATTTGTACCAAGCTCTAGGAGCTTGTTTAAGACCATAAAGAGCTTTGTGCAACTTGTAAACATGATTAGGCTTTTGGGATTCACAAATCCGGAGGTTGTTTCACAAATACTTCCTCCTCAATTTCACCATTTAGGAAAGCACTTTTGATATCCATTTGATAGAGAGTAATATCATGGTGATTGGCATAAGCAAGAAGAATGCGAATGGACTCAAGTCTAGCAACGGGGGCATAGGTCTCACCATAGTCCATACCTTCGACTTGTGTGTAACCTTGAGCTACGAGGCGAGCCTTGTTGCGGATGACTTGTCCATCTTCATCTTGCTTGTTCCGAAACACCCATTTGGTTCCAATGACGTTTTGATCATCCTTGGGCTTCTCTACCAAAGTCCATACCTTGTTCCTCTCGAAGTTGTGTAGTTCTTCGTGCATAGCGTTCACCCAATCCGGGTCTTCAAGTGCTTCTTCTACCTTCATAGGTTCAATACTAGAGATAAATGAGTAATGCTCACGAAAGTTAGCTAAGTGAGTTTTAGAGCGAGTAATTCTCCCGGAGTTGATGTCGTTCATCATTTGTTCCACGGGATGATTTTTCTTGACTCTTGCTCGGACTCGGGATAGCTTTTGTTGAGGTTGTGGCTGAGCTTCCTCATCATCTTCATCTTCCTCTTCTTCTTCTTCATTGTTGTTGGTGTTGTCTTGAGGCGGTGGAGAAGGAGGTTGTGGTGGATCTTCTTGTTGCACTTCCTCATCTTGGTGAGTTCCACTTGTGGAGGCCTCCATGTTGCCTTGAGGTTCATCTCGCCGTGAGGTAGGGGCTCCACATATGTAGATGAGGTACTCTCCTTCACTTCCATGGGACGGATCTTTCCAATAGATAAATCTTGGATAGCTTCCGATGGGTCCTTGTCTCCTACATCAATAGGCATTTGCTCTACTTGCGAGCCATTAGATTCATCAAACTTCACGTCTACCGTCTCTTCAACCTTTCGGGTGAAATTATTGTAGACACGGTAGGTGTGGGAGTTTGATCCATAACCAAGAAAAAGCCTTCATGAGTTTTAGGAGCAAATTTAGACCGACGATGCTTATCAAGGATATAGCATTTCGAACCAAAGACACGAAAGTATCCCACTTGGGGTTTGTTACCGGTGAGGAGCTCGTATGATGTCTTGCCGATTAGCTTATGAAGATAAAGCCTGTTGATAGCATGACAAGCTATCTCGACCGCTTCCCCCCAAAAATGCTTCGGTGTCTTGTATTCATCAAGCATCGTTCTCGCCATCTCTATGAGCGTTCGGTTCTTCCTCTCAACAACTCCATTTTGTTGAGGAGTGTACGTAGCCGAGAACTCATGTAGAATCCCTTCCTCATCGAGAAAAGAGTCTACATTGGCGTTCTTGAACTCCGTTCCATTGTCACTCCGAACTTTCTTGATCTTCACCTCAAATTGATTTTGGGCCTTTTTGGCAAAGGTTTTGAAGATTCTCTGAACCTGCGATTTGTCATCAAGGAAAAATACCCACGTAAATCTGGAATAATCATCAACTATAACTAGACCAAAGGAGTTACCACCAAGGCTTTTGTAAGCATTGGGACCAAGAGATCCATATGAAGAAGCTCAAGCGGTCTCCTTGTGGTCATGATGTTCTTCACGGGATGACTTCCACCTACTTGTTTTCCTGCTTGACAAGCACTACAAAGTCTATCTTTGTCAAAGAAAACATCTTTAACGCCAAGAATATGATCACCTTTGATCAGCTTGTCTAGATTACGCATACCAACATGTCCAAGCCTTCTATGCCATAACCAACCTTTAGAGGATTTAGCAATGAAGCAAGCTCTAGGTTGGGCTTTCTTAGTGAAATCAACAATATATAGATCACCTCTACGGATACCGTAAACGCCATGTTATGATTGTCACGACGAAAGACTTGGCAATCTACTTGATGAATAGCACATTGAATCCAAAGTCAGCTAATCTAGACACGGAAAGTAAATTGTATCCAAGAGATTCTACAAGCATGACATTTTGAATAGAGCTATCATGAGATATGGCCACCTTACCAAGGCCAAGTACCTTACCCTTGGAGTTGTCTCCAAAAGTCACATACTTGCGTGGACCATCGTTCTTTGCAAGCTCTCAAAACATGTCTTTGTCTCCGGTCATGTGGTCGGTGCATCCACTATCAAGAATCCACTCTTTTCCACGGACATGTAGTCTCTCATTTGCCATAAGATTGAGACTCTTCATGATCTTGTCTAGCTCGGTGTCCGAATCGAGTAATCATCATCATGCTCATGCTCATCATCATATTGACCCATAGATTGTTCATCATCAACACCTAGGTCAATTTGATAACTACTTGCATTAGTTTTGTCAATGTGACAATAATCATCGGAATGCAATACAAGAGCATTTCTAATTAGAACATTGATAAGACCGGGATCACCCTTCTTTTTCATAAGGTCACGAAGCTCAAAGAAGCATTTATCAAAGTTGGGATCATTGGCGCATCATATCAAATTCAATAGTCTTGTATAGAATTTCATCAAGACCTCTCAAAGAGTAGTCCGGATAAAGTTCTTCCAAGAACTTCCACATAGCATAGGCGCACTCAAAGTTTGTAACGAGCTCAAGCAAGTTATCGGGTAACCCTCTAATGATAAGATTTACAGTCCTAAGGTTACGAAGCAAATCAAGCTCTTCATCCATGGTAGGGTGCAAGGGGTCAAATGGAGGCACATAGGGGGTCTCAACATATTTGCGCAAATTGTACGTCTTAAAGATAATAAGCATTTCAATCCTCCACGAGTTATAGGACACTCCATTAAGAATAGGCACTCTATGGCTAACACTCCCAAACGTAGACACGTCCATCTTCCTCCAATGGTGTGTAAACCAAAGCAATGGAGACCAAAGCTCTAATACCAATTGAGGGATCGAAGAAGGTGAGAGTGTCTAGAGGGGGGGTGATTAGACTACTCGACAAGATAAAAATTATGTCTTTTATCAAGAACAGATTTTGGCAGATTTTGCATAATACACAAGTCAAGTAGCACACTACACATGCAATTCTAGAGTATGGGCAGCGGAAAGTAAATTGCACAAGTAGTAAAGAGAAGTGGAGAAGATCAAACGCAATTTGGAGATAATGATTTTTCCGTGGTTCCGATAGGTGGCGCTATCGTACATCCACGTTGATGGAGACTTCAACCCACGGAGGGTAACGGCTGCGAGAGTCCATGGAGGCTCCACCCACGAAGGGTCCACGAAGAAGCAACCTTGTCTATTCCATCATGGCCTCACGCCCACGGAGGGCTAGCCTTACTGGGTAGATCTTCACAGTAGGCGATCTCCTTGCCCTTACAAACTTCTTGGTTCAACTCCACATCTCGACGACGGAGGCTCCCAAGCGACACCTAACCAATCTAGGAGGCACCACCCTCCAAAAGGTAATATATGTTGTAGATGATGCTGAACTCCTTGCTCTTGTGCTTCAAATGATAATCTCCCCAACACTCAACTCTCCTCACTGATTTGGCTGTGGTGGAAGAAAGGATTGAGTGGAAAGTAACTTGGGATGGCTAGAGATCAAGCTTCATATGGAGCAACTTGATCTCAACACAAGGGTAGGTAGTTCTCTTCTCAGAAATGTAAGGTAGGAGTGGTAGTTCTTTCTGATGGCTCTCTCCACAAATGAAGAGGGGGTGGAGGGGTATAAATAGCCTCCACACAAAATCCAACCGTTACACACATTTGAGCAATCTCGGTGGGACCGAAGTGGACAACTCGGTGAGACCGATAATTCAAATAATGTGAACGTTGGGATTTTCGGTGGGACCGAATATACAATCTCGGTTAGTCCGATTTGTGCAATGACAAGAGCATGCCAGTTTCGGTGGGACCGACTTCATCATCTCGGTGACACCGATTTGATGACGAAGGTTCTGAAACTTGGCAACTCATGTTTCGGTGAGACCGAGTTCGAATCGAAAATCCGAGTTTACTAGGGTTTGGCTTATGGCTGAGGTGGTTCATCTTGGTGTGGTGAGTTTGGAATATCGGTGGGACCGAGACTACTTATGAGTGTATATGGCGGTGAAAGTTGCTAATAGTTTAGGAGATGTATCACTAAGCACTTGAGCAACCAGATCATCATCATAACCTCATCCCTTTTAATAGTATTGGCTTTTCCTATGGACTCAATGTGATCTTGGATCACTAAACCAAAATGGAGTCTTGAGCTTTTGCCAATGCTTGCCTTAGCATTTTGAGGGTCCACTTCTTTAGTCCTTTTGCCATGCCAATGTGATTGAATTTCCTGAAACATACTTGATAAAAGCATTAGTCCAACCACAAAGTATGTTGTCATTAATTACCAAAACCACCCAGGGAGCAAATGTGCTTTCAATCTCCCCCTTTTTGGTAATTGATGGCAACACACTAAACAAGACATCAAAGCTTATTGAAAGAAAGACAGAATTATCACAAAAGCTTTGACAAACATGTAGTACACAGGCTCCCCCTACAAGTGTGCAAGATTTTCATAAATTATGGTTTTGGACTACCACAAGCACACAAGAGAGATAAGCAAGATGTGCTACATGCAGCTTGGCTATATGCATCAGAGCAGATGAAAAGAAGTGAGTGATAATGCATATGTGCATGGTGATTTCTTGCAAACAAGTATTCACAAGCAAGTCACCATCATGCACATTCTGCAAAGTGCATATACTTACCTTGAGGTTCCTTGGCATTGTACCTGAAGAGATAAACTTGGGAAAACAAGGTTAGATAACACAAGAGTATTTCTTCAACCAACTGCAAGAACATCAAGAGTACCAAGCCAGGGATGACATGTATAAAGAGTGTCTCATATTGAGCACAAGCTTGAATCAGCAAACATGTCTCCGAAACTAAAAGATTTTCAATGAACTCTGAGAGATTTTGCTTTCCATAAGATATCAATTGTGAAGATTCCTCTCCCTTTGAGTTCTCTCAGATCAAGGGGTTTGATGGAAAGAGCAAAATCAAAAGAATGATGCCAAATGAGAATGACGCCAATTGTAATGTCCAATGTGAAACACGGCAAGAAATTCTCTTATAAGGAAAAACACGGCAAAGCTTTGATGTGATTCTCTCCCCCTTAAGGTAAGATTGCTCTTCTTCTCCCCCTAAATCTTCTCTTCTCCACCTAAGTCTTCTCCCCCTTTGACATCAAGTGCCGAAAAGGACAGCAAACTAGGAAGGTCGGGGAAGATGGAAAGAAGGAAGTGGGATCCTTAAGAATCACAACAGGGCAAAAAGGAACATGCATAGAGAATCATTGAGTGGAGCTGCAGAAGATGATATCCTGGAAGAAATAAATCGGTGACACCGAATTAAGATGGATCGGTGGGTCCGAAAGTCAGGGACTTAGGGTAGATCCTTTTCGGTTAGACCGAAATATTTAAATCGGTGACGCCGAGTTTAATTCCAAGGAAATACAGAAATAATTCAGCTCACTTTGCGAGGAATGTTTCAAAGGATTTGCAATGAATTTGTGAATGATTTTCGAGGAATTGATCAGAGCCAGAAGGATATTCACAAAGATAGAAGAATAGAAATGAAAAAGATTCCTAGATGAAGTTTTTTTTTCAATGAAAACTCAGTGAGAGAACATAAGAGAAAATAGAAAGACTCCAAAACATATGTACTTCATCTAGATAAAGGTCGGCGACAAGGTCACCTATGTTTGAGTATATTGACTTAGGAGTCGAATGAGGACATTTGATCATAGGTCATACTCATCATTTAAGCTCAAAATGGGGTTGCCATTTTTCGATTAAGCATTCGATGTGATCACATATTATGAAGCTGCTTGTACTCATGACTTTGAGCAAAGCTCCTTAAAGATGTGAAGAACATACCTTGGGCTTGTTGTTGCTTTGTTCATGTAGGTAAACTTGATGTAGGTGCTCATTGAATGTGAAGTTGGAGCGCCATTTCCACTTGTGTAGTTCATCTTCCTACATGGGTTAGGCAAGCAAGGAAATACTCAAGGATATCCAAGATGACAAGAGTGAAATACTGGATGTATAAGATGTCAAAAAGGATATGTGGAATTTTGTTCCTTGAACTCAACATCCCAAAGGGCTAGATACTTGGTCAATGACAAGATTACTCATGATTTGAGTGTGTGGTAATCTTGTGGAATGTAGATCATCCAAGTACCTGCAAGGAGTTAGATGCAATACAAGGAGGCAAATGTGTCCAAGACATATGATCACCATCATAAGAGAAATATCAAGGATTAGTCAAGTGGGCTCATGCCTTGCATGCATCAATGGAGTTTTCACTCCAAGTTTGAAGCATCAATGATGTTCAACTCACTTCTTAAGCGACAAAACACCTTCTCATCAAGAGGTTTTGTAAAGATATCAGCGAGTTGTTTGTCAGTACGAACATGCTTAAGATTGATGTCACCCTTGGCAATGTGATCACGAATGAAATGGTGACGAACTTCAATATGTTTCGTTCGAGAGTGTTGCACGGGATTGTGTCCAATTTTAATCGCACTCTCATTGTCACAAAGCAAGGGAACATGTCTCACATGTATCCCATAATCCTTAAGCGTTTGTGTCATCCATAGCAATTGAGCACAACACGAACCAGCAGCAATATATTCCGCTTGGCGGTGGATAATGATACGAATTTTGTTTCTTGGAGGACCAAGATACAAGGGATCGACCAAGGAATTGACACGTGCCGAAGTTGACTTTCTATCAACCTGTCACCGGCATAGTCCAGTCGGAATAGCCAACAAGGTCGAAAGAGGCCCTCTTAGGATACCAAATGCCAAAGTTTGGTGTGTGTATCAAATATCTCACAATCCTTTTAACAGCTTTAAGATGACATTCTTTAGGGGCTGCTTGATATCGAGCACACATGCATACACTCAACATTATGTCAGGACGAGAAGCACAAAGATATAGTAGAGAACCAATCATAGATCGGTAAACCCTTTGATCAACGGGTTCTCCATCTTTTGTCAAGTCATTATGTCCACTTGTAGGCATGGGGGTTCTCATACCTTTGCTTTCTTGCATGTTGAACTTCTTGAAGAGATCCTTGGTGTACTTTGTTTGTGAGACAAAGGTACCCTCCTTAGATTGCTTGATTTGCAACCCAAGGAAGAATGTGAGACAAAGTTATTTCTGCAAAGTCTGAAACTGTTATTATTTGCATTCTTTCCATGTCATTTTGAGCATGTTCTAGTGATTTATGGAGATAGCTCAGTGTTCATGTTTTGTTATACTTTACCTGTACTTCATGCCCATGCCTTTTGTTATTATGTTGGGGTGCTGTAGCATGTTGTTTTGGTGCTTGCAATATGCCTAGTTGCTGTTTTCGACAGATTGTTGTTATGACTTGTATAGAGTGTGTGTGTGTTGAACCGTTGCTCCGTTTTGAGTGTGCTTTGTATGAAACTTGCTTGATTTTGCATGTTGTTTCATATTATCATGTTGCATCCTTGTTTTGAGGTGTTGGCTTGATGTTTGTATGCATTTTGCATCAATGCCATGTTTAACTTGTTTTGCTCATATCTTCTAGGCCGTAGCTCCGAATCTAATGAACTTTATATGTAACTTGACTAGAATTTCGTGTAGATCCTCTAGGTGCTATTTAACTTGCTGTTTAACAACTTGAACATAAGGTTTGTTCAGATCTGGACCAATATCGAAATATGCATATGAGGACTTACCGAAATTGTTATATGTTGTTTCCGGCCTCATTTAAACTTGCCTTGATATGTTGTTCTTGTTTGCATCATCTCTTGCCATGAGTAGCTTCACGTAGCTTTGTCATGCATCATGCTTGTTGTGCATCATGTCTTGTTCATGTGTGGTGTGTTTACCATGTTGTGTGCTTCTTCTCGATAGTTCCCGTTTCGTTGCGATCGTGAGGATGCGTTAAATCTCGATGTGGTTCGTCTTCGTGGCTTCATCTTCTTCATGGACTCGTTCTTCTTCCTTGCGGGATTTCAGGCAAGATGACCGCTACCCTAGATCTCACTACTATCATTGCTATGCTAGTTGCTTCGTTCTATCGCTTTGCTGCGTTACCTATCTTTTGCTCCTCAAGCCTCCTAAATTGCCATGAACCTCTAACCTTTGACACCCTTCCTAGCAAACCGTTGTTTGGCTATGTTACCGCTTTGCTCAGCCCCTCTTATAGCGTTGCTAGTTGCAGGTGAAGTTGAAGTTTGCTCCATGGTGGACAGGGTTATGTTGGGATATCACAATATCTCTTATATTATTAATGCATCTATATATTTGGTAAAGGGTGGAAGGCTCGGCCTTATGCCTGGTGTTTTGTTCCACTCTTGCCGCCCTAGTTTCCTTCATACCGGTGTTATGTTCCTGGATTTTGCGTTCCTTACGCGGTCGGGTGATTTATGGGACCCCCCTGACAGTTCGCTTTGAATAAAACTTGTCCAGCAAGGCCCAACCTTGGTTTTACCATTTGCCTCACCACCACCTACTTTTCCCTTGGGAGTAATTAACCCAAGGGTCATCTTTATTATAGCCCCCCCCCACGGGCCAGTGCTTGTCTAAGTGTTGGTCCGAACTGAGCAGCCTGCGGGGCCACCTCGAGTAAACTCGAAGTCTGATTTTACTTGTAGCTTGACTTATCCAGTGTTGCCCTGAGAACGAGATATGTGCAGCTCCTATCGGGATGTCGGCGCATCGGGCGGCTTTGCTGGTCTTGTTTTACCATTGTCGAAATGTCTTGTAAACCGGGATTCGATCTTCGATCGGGTCTTCACGGAGAAGGTATATCCTTCGTTGATCGTGAGAGCTTATCATGGGCTAAGTTGGGACACCCCTGCAGGGTATAAACTTTTGAGAGCCGTGCCCGCGGTTATGTGGTAGATGGGAATTTGTTAATATCCGGTTGTAGATAACTTGACACCAGATCCGAATTAAAACGCATCAACCGTGTGTGTAGCCATGATGGTCTCTTCTCGGCGGAGTCCGGGAAGTGAACACGGTCTTTGGGTTATGTTTGACGTAAGTAGGAGTTCAGGATCACTTCTTGATCATTGCTAGCTTCACGACCGTTCCTTTGTGTCTCTTCTCGCTCTCATTTGCGTATGTTTAGCCACCATATATGCTTAGTCGCTGCTGCAACCTCACCACTTTACCCCTTCCTTTCCCTTTAAGCTTTGCTAGTCTTGATACCCATGGTAATGGGATTGCTGAGTCCTCGTGGCTCACAGATTACTACAACAACAGTTGCAGGTACAGGATTTCCGATGATCATGACGCGAGAGCAATGTTTGCTTGTGTTGGAGTTCTTCTTCTACTTCTTCTTCGATCAGGGGATAGGTTCCAGGTCGGCAGCCTGGGCTAGCAGGGTGGATGTCGTTTGAGTTTCTGTTTGTGTTTCCTCCGTAGTCGGATGGTGCTCTTATGCATGATGTATGGTTGTATTCGTGTGGCATTGTATGCCTCTTGTATGTATCCCTATCTATTATGTAATGTTGATGTAATGATATCCACCTTGCAAAAGCGTTTCAATATGCGGGTCTATCCTTGGTGGAACCTTCGAGTTCCTTTTGGATAGGGTCGCATATTGGGGGTGACAGTATCAGAGCACATGTTGACTGTAGGACGTGACCCCTAGAAACTGGCAAGCCCATAGGAAAGTTTTTTCTCTAAAACTTCATTTTCAAAAAGATCTTTTACCTCTCTTCTTTTCTGAGCTTTATCAAATATTCCCTTTTAGTTGGACAATACCCCTTCTTCCCCTTTTTACCATGCGAGGATTCAGCTGATGAGATCACTCCGAGAAGGACAAGATATCGGATAACTAAGACCACTTCGGAATATAGAGGATTTCACCATACATTAGAAGTGTTGAAGCTACAACAGTAGAAGACTCCGAAGACTAGGAGAATTTGAAGGCTCTGTAGAATTTGTAGATTGGTATGACCTAGGAAGGCTACCCTTATGGAATTTGTCAGACTATTGAAAGCTGTCAATACCCGAGATCAAGGTGTGTCAGAGAAAGACTGGAACATGGAGCATTAAAACTCAAAGTTTTTGCCAATAAAACCCTAAGGCAGGAGATATCAACTATGGAAATATAGCTCATGGCAATGACATGGGCATAAACACGGCTATTCATGATGTTATTGTTTGCTTATGTTATCATCATCGTACTGAGTTAAGCATGCATTTTCTTTGAAAGGATTGGATGACAAAACCTATCAGCAAAAGATGAAGTTTTTAACCTTAGCTGGTGTATCACCAGGATCTGGAGTATTACATCTACAATTTTAAGATGGACCTTCAGGAAGCTGTATTTGACAAGGAAGTATTTCGTGAAGAACTCAGGACCCAGAAATTGAAAGTAGCCAAGATGGAGGAGCAAAACCTAGAGTTACCGGAGATTCGTCAGGAACTGAAGGATAGTAGGACCATGATTCATGCCAAGGATGTTGAAACCCAGAAGTTTGGAACGCAACTCCAAAATATTAAAGGACGTCACAAGAGACTTCGCGTCAACAGAAATGGCCTGGCAGAAGAACTTGAGAAGGTCAAACACGATCGGAAGAAGCCATCAGAGACATGAACAAGACTTGAAGAGTTTGGCGACTTTGAAGATTTATTGACCTTTAGAAGAACAAACCCCTATTATATACCTACGTTAGATGAGACGATTGTGAGCTGTCATTTGTTTGATGTTTTTCCGTCAGCCACAAAATAAAACTCTGTCTTTTCAAAACTATTGTTTGTATTGTGTGTATCCCTCTCTATCTCTCTCTCTGTCACCCCAAAACCCTTGGAACCAATAGATCATGAATGGAGATGAACTCACATTTCCGGGACCGATAAGTAAATTGGAGACGGAACGATTGATTCAGAACATGGAAGATCACATGAAGAATAACACTTTAGCCGGAAAGGATATGACCTAGCATGCTCTTTAGTGCTTTGAAAGAGGTGCTGCTACTTGGTGGATGGTGTACCAAACCATCATTGGATGGCAAGGAGTAACCACTTGGAAAGAATTTAAGTTGATTCTGCAAAGGTCTCGGCTTGTGTCCCAGAAGTTGAAGCCTTATGGAAATGATATGAAGAAATCTTGTGCATGCAAGCTTTGTGGAGAAATAGGACACAACCATAAATACACAATGATGAATGCCCTCATTGTGAAGAAAGTCACCCAGCTAAAGAATGCCCAACTAGGCAGATTACTTGTTTCTTGTGTGACGGGACTGCCCACTACCCTGCTCAATGTCACATTTACCCTATGGTACAAAGAATCGTACAACAGAAGAAAGAAGCAATGAAAGGAGCCCTCATGGTAATTTTAGAAGAACCTGTGATGAAGGAAGAGGTAGAGGACACACCCGAAGAAGACCCAATTAAACCCTGCACCATGTCATGCTATTCATGTGGAGAAGAACGACACATCTCCCAAAATTGTCTGAATGGGGAGCTAGTAGAATTTCCGACAGAGGAAGTAGAGTATGACCCATAGGAAATAGAAGCCCTGATTGGAACGGAAAAGTCCAGGAAGAGAAATAGATAGGATTCCAGGAAGGACCTGAGTCATATCACCTATTTCAGGTGCAGAGATTTAGGGCACTACTTCAGCGGTTGCCCAAAAAGGAAGTCGAGGACCCAAGGAGGCTATGTAATCACAAGGAAACCTCGAGACTTGTCGGAAGTAAGATGTTTCCGCTATAATGAAGCAGGGCACTTTGCCAGAGATTGTCCCAAAGAGAAGGAGGCTTGTGCTAAATGGTTGTGTTGAACAAGAAATGTAGTAGTAGTAGTAGTAGTGGGGACATTTTTATTATTATTGAGGTGTTGAGTTGAGGCAAGTAATGGAAATACAGGAGATTGTAATAATTTGAGAAGCAATAAAGTTAGCATCGTTGGTACTGATTTGGATTTTATGAGTTGTTACTCTATGAAGAACGATTTTGACCATTTTCGAGGATATGAGAAATATGGTGGAAACATAGGAATGTGGACGTTGTGGAAACATAGGAATGACATTGTGTTCGAGGGACACACACCATCTCTGTTAGGTGTGCTGCGGAAGATACAATCCGAGGGTGCTATCTGGACAAAGGCAGGCCTGATTAACGGCGAGGTCCTAGGGCAAGAGCTAGCTAGGGTAGAGCGGATAGGGCACGAGTAGTTTGCCTTATGTGAGTAGCGGGTAGGGCGGAAAAAATCCGCTTGTAAATAAGCTAAATGATGTACTGGTGGATTGGGGCACCCCACCCCCTCTTCTTCTTTAATGAATGATACGCACACTCGTGCGTATTCGAGAAAAAAAGAAATATGGTCTATGGAAGAATTTGTGCATTTCAAGGGTGGTAGTACCCTGTGAGGACCCTTGACCCTTGGAAAAGATAATGATATTCCACGGAGTGGACTTCGGACAAAATAAGTATGAGTTTGGGATATCCCCAAGAATATGAAGGGATGAAGTACTATTGGATATAAAGGATGTATAATGTTGGTAATATGGAGCAATTGTAACCCCATGATGAGTCTGCGTAGTCACGTCTTAGTTTGGTACAAATAGAAGGAAGGGAGACAGTACAATTGGATGGATTTGAGAATGCTAGGAAGCTGGATGTTGGAATAATGATCAGTTGCCTCCGATGATGAGTTCAAGGTTTACAAGTGATGAGATGGGCCATAACCCACAGGCTCCAGGACCTGCCAAGAAGCAAGCACACTCTTGCTGAAGGAAAAACCCTGGAAGAAGATACGACTTTATCAACAGACGATCTTATAGGAGTTACGCAAAACCTGAGAATTGTGAAGGAACAATAGATGTTCATTTGGCTTGTAGAATCCATGGACTTATCCGAACTTAGTTCGTCGACAAGAGAAATTCTGCAATGCTTGTGAGGATGACCGAGTGTTAGAATGCGAGATTCGCAAAACCATATACAAGGTAATGATTTGGGTGCGGGATGGATTGATCACCATACCGACTAACTCTTATTATTTGCCTTGCCATGTGGGATGGTAAATCTGAGTGACATACCCATAGTAGAGAGACGACGATCAAAACCTTGTTTAAACCTTAGAATGGCATGACAATTTTTCCCTTGTACAAGGCAGTTGTTGCCAAAACGTAGGTCATACGGTGAGGTTCAACCCAAACCCATTTCTTGTAGGGACCATATCAAATTGTTTGTTGACCACCATGAGATATCGATAGTTGTTTAGTATTGGTGCCAGACCTATCAGATAAGAAGACCCAGTCACAGGAGGACCTTACTAAGATAAAAGGACAAAAGAATTTCGGAAAAGGTTGTGCCCTACCGTGCCAGCCACGTGTCAGGGTGGGGCTGATATCGCCCGGGGCTCCTCACGGAGGGGCCCCCTCCACCTGATGGAAGCACCATGCTCCACGCCGGTGTGACACTACCGAGGAGCGGCTATGCCCAGACGCTCTGAGCGCTATGCTCCGCTGGTGATAAACAAGCTGGGTGGCCTCAGGCGCATCAACCTCGAGGAGCCGGAGCTCGGTGTGCGCCTTGTCGCAACGCTCCCTCGGGAGTGCAGCGCAAATGGGCTGAAACGCACGGGCTGCGCTGGGTCACGCCAGACGCCGCCACTGGCCAGCCCGTGGGCTGGTTCATCGTGACGTCCCTCCCGAGCGGAGCCAAGGTACGAAGGCCGTTTGGCGTCGAGGGGACTCTGAGCATCACGACTCAGAGCCTAACTGGTCATGTAGCCCCTCACTCCTTAATTCCGAAAGGCTAACGGCGGTTGAGGTATGCGCGGGGCCGGGCGCTGCAGACATAGAACGGCAGATCCACCCACATCTCACCTCCCTACTTGCTGTTCGAGCGCCAAGGGGGACTCCTGAGCATCGCGACTCAAGAGCCTAACTTATCACGTAGCCCCTCACTCCTTGGTCCCGTCCTAGTTTCCGGTCGGGGCCAATGGCGGCTGAGGTATGCACGGGGCCGGGCTCTACCGGCGTAGAACATAAGCAAGTAGGAAGGAATAATGCAAATTTCAGGGAATTCAAAAGCAAAGATTATAGTCCATACTGTTATCACAGCATCAAACATAAGTTTTAACGCCTCCCCAAGGCATGGTACATGCGCAGGAATTAAAAGCAGACGGGAGCAACAACGGAGTCACTTGCCGGTGGGGGAGCTACGTGGAGCAGGTTCGCCTTGTGGAGCAGCAGGGCTAGCAGCGCTCGCTTGACTTGGTCTCAAGGCCGGAACTTCCCAGTGAGCCTCCGCGACGACCCTTCACGGCCTCGGCGGCGGCAGCAAAGCGCGCCGCTCACCGCTCCAAGAGCTATCGAAGTCGATGTTGGGGTCACAAAGATAGATGTGGGTGAAGACCCGTGTCAGCGCTGCAGAAGACAAGACGCGTGCCTCGGCCTCAGCCGTAGGGCCAAGGCCAAGGGTGACGTCTTGAAGGGTGCGAACCAGGAAGGGAAGCAGCTTGGCGGGGCCATCCTCCTCGCCGGCCAGCGGGCTCTCAAGGCCGCTGTCATAAAGCATCTTCAGCAAAGTGCGAGCCTTCTCTTCCATATCCGCGAAGGCCACGCGATCATCGGCGAGAACCCGGGCCTTGTCGTCCAGCTCAACCTTCCTTGCCTCCAGCTCTTGCTCCAGCACGCTTAGGCGGCCACGGCGCCTCTTGAGCTTAGCCTCCAGGTCCTTGACGGCCGCCTCGCGAGCCTTCATGCTTTCCTCCTGCTCTTGGCGAAGGCGGGCCTCCTCGGCAAGTTGGTTCTGCAGGCCCTTCAGCTCGCTCTCCAGCGTCTCACAGCGACCTTGGACGCTAGCTGGCTCCCCTAGGGCAGCATCACGGGCAACCTTCGCCTCAAGGACGGCATGTTCCTCCTCGTCGCAAGCCGTCGAGGCCTGGACCAGCGCCGCCCGTATCGAAGCATCGGAGCGAATCCAGCCAGAAGCCAACTCCAAGCGCCGGCCACTAGACGAGGGTCGGTGCCCAGAAGATCCTGCCGCAGACGGTCCAGACCGGCAAGGATGCAATCCAGAACAGTATTCGGGGAAGCAGCAGTCGGTGGAGTAGGAGGAGAAGACGGCCGCGTGACCATATTATTCTGAGACGGAACCTGCTGCGCCACGACGGCTGTGGTGGCGGCGTCAGGCAGGGGCACCTCGGGAGTCGCCTGGGCCAAGGGGGCTGAGCTCGCCCCAGCAGGCTCAGCCTGGCCTCCCGAGGATGCCCGGGCAGGAGAGGCCTGCGCGTCATAGTCACCTTCCTTCTCGGGCAGAGGCACTGCCGCGGATGGGACCTCAGGAGCTCCCTTCGGCTTTTTTGCCACGGGCGCCAGCCTGGCCGGAAGATACGAGCATCAAGTCTCGGCAACAGAATAATAATCAAGACAGGAATCAAGCACTTATAGGTCGTCGCTGGTGGGCTCAAGCAGCCTCCGGCCGTACTTAAAGCCTGAGAGTCGGCTGCTAGGATCAGCTTCAAGTAGCTCGGGAGCAAGAGGCGCGCCTGCGGATCGCCTCGGGGCCGGGGCAGACCCGCGGGGGATCGGCCCAGTCCGGTCCTTCTTCGGGATCGGAGGCAGGCTCCCGCCGCCCTGCTCATCCTCGTCCTCGTCATCGTCACTCTGGGGGAGGCGGAGAGTGCGGGACCTGCGCCGAAGGGGAGGAGCCTTTGACTCCGCCTCTGAGTCAACCCCCTCTTCCCGCTCCCCTTCTTCCTTCTCTTTGCTGGAGTCGTCGGAGGACACGTCCACCACATCCTCTGGAGCCTCCGCGGGCACGGGCCCGTCCCCGTTGAAGACGAGCATGGACCCCACTACCTGCTCCCAATCCTCACGAAGGAACAGGGGCGTAGGAGCGCCCTCCAGCCTCGCCACGTCGCCCCCAACCAAGGACTGGAGGACCGCAGCCAGATCTTCGTCGGCCAAGACCATGGGGCTCGGATGAGGCCTCCACATCGGAAGCGAGTACTGACGGAGCGGAGCCAGCTGATGCTCCAGGAACTCCCTTAGCAGCGACGCACCGGTTAGCTTTGCCGCCGCCACGCTGGCCGGCCTCAGATCTGCGTCCATCTTCTCCAACACCAGCTTCGCGCGGGGATCCAGAAGCTCCACTTGGGACCAGTCGTCGGAGCTTGCGGGATGCTCCGTGGGCAGGATCAGCCGAGGATGGATGCGCCCAGCATCCACCAAGACCCACTTGCTCCTGAAGCCCTCAACCTCTTACCAGGGTTCAAAATGGCGATGGATCCGCCGTACGTGACGAAGCTCGCGCACGCGGAGGCGGAACCACGGGAGGTCCGAAGGGAGAAGTAGTGGCGTAGCAAGGCCACCGAGGGTTTCACCCCTACGTGCGCCTCACAATAGTAGGCGAAGATCGCCAGAAGAAGGACGGAATTGGGATGGAGGTGCAGAGCTTGAATATTATAGTGGCGGAGGACAGAGAAGAAGAACTCAGAAAAGGGAGGCACTAGACCGGCAACGATGGCGCTCACGAAGAGCGGATAGAAGGTGCTCCCTCGACCTTCAGGGATGGTAGAACTGGCCTTGAACGCTTTCGCCCCGTCGATGCCCTGCGCCTCCGCCATCTGGCGCACCCGGGCAAGGCTCGCCTATGACACATTTGGCGAGTCCAAGGCAGGCGAGTACCAAGCTCCGGCCGGGGCTTGGCGAGGCGCCATGACTGGCTAGGACGCCTTGAGATGGAGTAGATCTGAAGATTTGGAAGCGGGGAGGAGAGGCGCAAGAAAGGGATCTGAGCAGCAACTTGAGGAAGTAAAGGAGGAAGGAGATGCCGCTCCTTTATCAACTCATGTGATTGCCTGGCGCCCACATCAATCAACCGCCACGCTTGCGCCCAAGGCCTTGAGCTGTTAGGGCCCACGATGCCGCGACTTGCCCTTCGCCTCTCTGCTCGGCCAAGTTGGGCGCGCGGTGGGCCTGGGCTCTTGTCGGCGTTCAGGAAGGGGTCCCAGACTTGCACTGCTGCGGCTGCTGGCGTGGCTCAAGGAGGCCAGCCAGCCCAGCTTCATCAACACAAGCTCAAGACCTCGCGAGGGGCCAAGCCTCATGAGGAGGATGACAAGGAGCTTCCTCGAGCACGGCCTCGTCGGGCTGGCTCATGAGGAGGCAGAGAGTTCAAGGCGGGGTACCTCGCGAGGTACCCATGGCATAAGCCATGACGACCAAGGGCGCCCGGTCAGGCGCCCGATCTGTGATGTCCTCCTTTCCTCTTTGGTGCAAAGGGAGCAAGCGCAGGCGAGAGCATCAAGCAAAGGCATCCATTTCGGTGCAACAAGACCAAGACCATCCCAACGGCCGGAAGGAAGTCATTGTTAAGCCCAAGCCGGCGTCACCACCAGAGCCTTTGACAGGCGAGGACCAACTTTAGTCAGGATAAGTGTACCCGCTATTCCCCGTCAAAATGGCCAATTGTTGGCTCCCTTCTCGCTCAATATTTGGGAAGAGGCCCAGGGCCTTTGCCTACAAATAGGGCTAGCCACCCGCAGGGTAGGGGCATCGAAAAGAACAAGGATAGAAAGACAAAGAGATAGAGAGAGGCGACTGAACTCCCCCTAGAAGTTCATCGCGCCAGCCAAGAACAGACCCTCGCGAGGTTGTTCTTCCATTGTACTGTTCCTCATCTTCCCAAGAGGCAATCCACCACACTACACACTGGAGTAGGGTATTACACCACAATGGTGGCACGAACGATATAAATCTTGTGTCTCTTTTGTTGTTACATTTAGTAGTTTAGATCCTAGCAATTCGGTGAGGTGGGCGGTAGAGGTTGAATCTCCGCGCGCAGTGTTGAACCTCAAGGTCTGCGGAACCCAAATCAGCAGACCCGTTTGTGAATATTTTTCTTTACAGATTAGCCCCTGATTTTTAAACTAACACAACTTTTACACCGTTTGTCCAAATCCAACAAAACCAACGCCCACTTCATCATTATGATCCCCTCTATCCAGATAACCAACTTAACTATATTTTTGAAAGTTTAAAATTTGTTTTCAAGTAGATTTGAATTCAAATTTTGTTTGTTCATAACTTGAGTTTTATAACTCTGATTTAATTGATTCTTTTTGCTAATTGAAGCTCTTAGCCTAAACTTTCTGATAAGGCCAAATTAACTTAATTTTGGTACTGTTAGAAATTGTTTTCTGATGCAAGAGTTGTTTGCTTGTTTTCGAAGTTTTTCGAGATCTTTTGTTCCATTCTTTTGCATGAGTGCTTATGTATGCAATTGTTTGCTTACGATAGATTGACCGAAGTGTGACGAGTAGAACTATCAGGAGTTATGAGTGTGAATCATCTTCATCAACTGTACAATGCAAGTTCAACTTTGATCATATTTTTCATACCCAGTTTTTATGCATTAGTTTCACCCTCAAACATTGCATGAGTAGGATGTGTTAACATGTGGGTATTTGGGAAGTAGTTGATGAGGTAGGAACCAACTGTCTTACATTCAAACCCTTGGGTGTTACTACGTTATGCTTATACTGCTATGCTATGCTCGTAGACATGGATTGGTTCGTGAGATTCATGAAAGATGTGATAGTTATATTTAACTAAGGGAAACTTAAGGTGGCTACTTCAATACACATCTGGGTGGATTGGTTGGGGCACCCTGGGGTTACCAGTGTGTAGGACCTTGAAGTATGTCTAGAGGGGGGTGATTAGACTACTTGACCAATAAAAACTTAACCTTTTCCCAATTTTAGAGTTTGGCAGATTTTAGCTACTTTAGGACAAGTCAAGCAATCATCACACAATTCAAGCAAGCATGCAAAGAGTATATAGGCAGCAGAAATTAAAGCATGCAACTTGCAAGAAAGTAAAGGGAAGGGTTTGTAGGATTCAAACGCAATTGGAGACATGGATGTTTTTGCGTGGTTCCGATAGGTGGTGCTATCGTACATCCACGTTGATGGAGACTTCAACCCACGAAGGGTAACGGCTGCGTGAGTCCACGGAGGGCTCCACCCACGAAGGGTCCACGAAGAAGCAACCTTGTCTATCCCACCATGGCAGTCGCCCACGAAGGACTTGCCTCACTAGCGGTAGATCTTCACGAAGTAGGCGATATCCTTGCCCTTACAAACTTCTTGGTTCAACTCCACAATCTTGTCGGAGGCTCCCAAGTGACACCTAGCCAATCTAGGAGACACCACTCTCCAAGAAGTAACAAATGGTGCGTTGATGATGAACTCCTTGCTCTTGTGCTTCAAATGATAGTCTCCCCAACACTCAACTCTCTCTCAATGGATTTGGATCTGGTAGAAAGAAGATTTGAGTGGAAAGCAACTTGGGGAAGGCTAGAGATCAAGATTCATATGGTAGGAATGGAATATCTTGGCCTCAACACATGAGTAGGTGGTTCTCTCTCAGAAATGGTAAGTTGGAAGTGTACGTTTGTTCTGATGGCTCTCTCCACGAATGAAGAGGAGGTGGAGGGTGTCGGGGCGGGGCGGCGCTAGGAGGAGCCGCCCGCCGCGAGCACCTATGGGGCAGGGCCCTTCGTGAGTCTTGATCTGGGCGGAGGAGGCCTGAGAGAGCAGATCGAGGCGAGGCCGCTGGGCGGACTTTACCCGGCCGGGCGCGATGGTCGCGTAAACCCTCTTGCTGCATTTGTGTTTATATTTGATCCGCTCAAGAATGCGGCGTATGATGGTGTGGCGTTGGGTGAGTTGAACTAGCGAACCTCAAAGGCGAGAGTTGCCGAGATCGAACCCCCTCGTTGTGCATGGGCCTCCTTTTATAGTGCAAGGGGTCACCGACAGGTGTCAGCGTGGAGAAAGGGGTAAAAAGGTAAAAGAGGTAGTAGTTGGAGCAGTCTTGAACAAGGTGAAGCTACGATTGCATGAGCAGTGGTTTCTACCTACTTTTGTGAGAGGGACAAGGGCATTTAATGCCGTCGCCGTCGACCCCAAAAGCTCCGCCCTTGCGTCTCCGTCGCCACGGCGATGGATCCACCACCGTGAAATGCCACCGTGTCCCCGAGCTGCACAGCCATCCGCCACGCGTTCTGGAAAGGCCCAGGCGGCGTGGGCGGATGGCTGGAGCCTTGACACAGGCGCAGCTCTCCCGTGGCGCCTTGCGGGGTCTTGATCTTGCCGGGCACAGGAGCTTGCGGGCTCTGTAACTTACGCTCCCGGGCCCTCGCCGAGGCATGCGGCGCCAAAGCGTGTCTTTACGATGTAATCTTCTAGTCTTCAGCGAGCTCCTCTCGCGGGGCCTTGCTGAGTGGTGTAATCTTGAGCACGAAATGGCCTTCCGGCAAGCTCCGCTTGCGGGTCTCAATCTTCTGTCTTGTGCACTTTGTTCTTGAATGGCTTGATATGGAGCGAGGAATGGTCTCCGGCAAGCATGTGGTTGATCCAGGCTGCGGGGAGCTGTGGCTGCCCGTGCACAAGTTGGGGTCTTGAGGTACCCCTACCTTAGTACACCGACAGAGCCCGGGCTGGGCCACACAGTGCCGAGCGCTGTTGGGCGAGGCCCAAAAGCGCATCTGCAGGCACACGCTGCCCACGGCGTGCCGAATCCACTTCGCCTCTGCCGCCTCCCGTGCAACAAAGACGCGTCGATTGCGGCGTCGTGGGATGGGGCGTGCCCACGTTCTTTAATGAGAAGGGCCAACGCCCCCACTTTCCCATAAAAGCAGAGGAAGCGGCGCGGTTCCCTCCTTCGCTTTCATTGCTTCTTCCTCCTCCAGAAATCCTCTTTGCGCTCCGCCTCCGCATCTCCTCCGCTTGTTTCTTTCGTTTGCGGCGCTGCGATTCTTCGTCCTCCTTCCCTCGCCGCCTCCGCCATGGCCCGAAAACCAGGAAGGGAAGGGAAGGCGGAGAAGACCAGAAGGAGAAATCCGAGCAAGCGGAAAAGCTTCGCCCGATCATGCGGAGGGAGAACGTCGTCTTCCGCTTGCGGCTCGGCGTGCAAGAACTCTGGGGCAAGTATTTCTGTTACGGGCCAAGAGGACCACAGCGCATCCTCGGACCAGAGCTCATCCGGCTGCCACCATGGACAACTATCTGGCGGGTACTATTTCTTCGCAGCCTTCTTCCACTGCGGTCTTTGTCCTTCTTTTTCTGAATTCTTCTGCGACATCATGAACACATACGGTTTCCACCTTCTTGATTTCACCCCAATGCCATCCTCACAATGGCGGTTTCGCACACATGTGCGAAAACTTCATAAAGGATACACCCAAATGTAGCTCTGTTGAGCACTTCTTCACTCCTAGAGCGAGCCGGCTCCCCCCTCTCCGGAGGAATTTCTTGGGTTTTCGTCCGAACTTGAAGGGGTCGTGCTTGCAGGGAGCTCAGCGTCAAGTGGGAAGAGTGGCGTCTGATCTGTCTTGGATCGTCGAAGGCGAGCCGCAGCCCTTCACCGCGCCCGCCTGGCGCCCATTGTGCGCGGCGAGGCTGAAGCGAGCTGGATTCGGACGACATCAAGCTCGACGTTGCCCTTATCCGGATTCTTCGTCTTCGAGAAGCGGGGCTGTCCGTTGCAGAAGTAGGCGCCGACTTCCTCCGCCGCCGCATTGCCCCCCTCCAAGACAGGAAAAGGCCGGCCTGGGAGTATGGCGGCGCAGGGATATAATGAGGCTGCGCCCCGGGCTGAACTTTAACTTCACGGCGCTGGAGCTGAGGGGATGGTCAGGAACTCTTGAGATATGACCCGGACCATCCCGAGTGGTTCGAGCCTCCCGAAGTGGTGCCCCTCTGCTGCAAAGCGGCTCGGGATCGCCTCCTCGCCATGATGCCAGCGTCGACTCGCGCGGCATGGGCGCACATGGATTCCGCCCGAACCAATAGGCGTCCTCAACTTCTTGACACCCTTGAGGTGGCGAAGAACAAGAACAGACCGGGGGCTGACACGGGACACCACGGACCAGGAGCTCGCGTACATAGCTTCTCGGGCGAAGAGGCGCTGCAGCTGCTGCGGCAGGAGCGGTCGGCTGTCGCCCGAGGAGGCGAGGCTGCAGAGGAGTCTGCGGGCGGAGGCGGCGGAGATCTGCGGACTGCTGCAACTTCCTCCGGCTTCTGCCGGGTCCCCTCCTGAGGCACTCCGGGATCCCGGAATCGTGGCCAAGGCAGCGGCAAGAGGTGGCGCTGCGGAGGGAGCAGGCGCCGCGAGGCGGAAGCGCCGGAGGGAGGGAGGCGCCCGGAGAGAAAAGGCAGCGCAGGAGGGCGTTGGGTCAGCGAGCCAGCCGAGGAGGAGGAGGAGGATGCAGCGGCGCCGAAGATGCCGGCGGGTCCACGGACCTTCGACGACGACCTCTCCTCGTCGTCGAAACCTCCGCCCGGGCGAGCCCCAAGCGTTCTCGCTGAAGCGCCTCCGCAAGCGGCGATGGAAGCAATCGCAGGCCCCGGCAACTACTGGCTCGCCGGGCAGCATAAGCTTCCGGGAGTCGAGCAGCGCCGAAGCGACAGCGCCTGAGACATGGCGGAGCGACCAGCGAGGCCACAGCAAAGCGCCTCGCAGATCGGCGCCCGGCGGACAGGGTCTTCTCGGGCGGAGCGGCGGCTCCGCCCGCTTCTCGGGTCCCGGCTCTGAGGCTGGGTCGCCAGCCCCCAGCCCCGAGGACCACCAAGCGCGCCGAGAGGGCCTTCGCCTCTGCTCCTCGCGCCGGCCGCGACCAGTGCGATATGATTTCTCCGCCTTGGCGAAGGCGGCGAGGAGGAACAAGGGTAAATGCCGAGATCTTCATCTTCTTTAATTTCGCCTTGGTTATTGTTGAGGTTAATCTTGTTTTTGTGTTGATTTCAGGACCTTGACCGGCGGGCGCGAAGAAAGCCAAGGTGCCCGTGGTCGGGGTTGCGGATGACTTCGCCACCGGGCGAGGGGACGTGCGGATTCAAGCTTGCGGACCCGGCGCTGTCGAGGCAGCCCAGCCGCAGCCCCCCAGCGTAAGTCTGGGTTCTGCACTGCTCGCTTCGCGGGCGTGCTTGAAGGTTTTGGTCTTGTCCCAATATCTTGGCGTGCTTGTCTTGACTTGTGCGGAGATGGAGCCGCGGCGGCAGGAGCATCCGGAGTCGCCCTCGAGGCCGGCAGTCCCTCCATCCCGCCAAGGTTGGGCTCCCGGCAAGGAAGCGTCCGCCAAGGCGAACGCCGCCAAGGGCGATACCCGCCAAGGGCGAGTACCCGCCAAGGCGAGCAGCCAGGCGAGGGCGGCCACTCCGCCAAGGATAGTTCCCGGCAAGAGAGCCCGCCGCCGGCAGCGTCCGCCAAGGTAAGTTCTGCGACTTTGTCTTCTTGGCGTTATCTCTTTTGGATATTTGCTTGAACTCCTTTTGCTTTTCTTCTTCTTCTAGATCCTCCTCCTCCCCGGCGGATGGAGGCGGAAGTCATCATTGAGGAGGAGGAGGGCGTCTGGGCGGCGGCGCGCCTGTCGTCGAGGACGGCGGCGGGGAACGCCGGGCACATGTGCGAAGACCGCTCCGGCTGCGAGCCTTGTGGCGGAGAGGGGATGGCGACCGCACCGCCGACCCGGAGGTGGCGGGAGCATCAAGTGCTGCGCGGTCACCGACCCCTCCGCGGAGAAGGCGGTCCGGCTACTACTTAGAAGCCCCAGCGGTGTCTTCATCCAGTACCGTGGGGTTCCTCGTCGCGAGCTCCCGCGGAGGATGAGGCCTTCGATGGGGAGATCCTCGCCTCCGCGGGCTTGAGGGTTGTCGAGGGGCCCGGCGGGAGCGACGGGCCCGATGAGGAGAAGCTGCTTCACCAGCTCCTGGCCCTTTACCGGGCTAGACAAGCGAAGCTCGCTTCCCGGGAGGCCCTCGCCGCCAAGGCCGCCGAGGAGATGGAGAAGCGGGCGGGCTTCAGTGCCGCCAATCAGGCTGCTCTCCGCGAGTGGCGGAGAAGCGCGGGCGACTTCGCGGAGAAGTCTGAAAAGTGGTTGCTGGAGAAGGCCGAGGCCGAAGAGCAGCAACGGCTCGCCGGGGTGGAGCTGTCCCGGCGAGAAGGAGAACTCATTCAGCGGAAGGTCAACCTCGATGCTCATGAGGAAGACCTTGCCGCTCGGGAACGGGCCCTTGGCGGGGAACTGAAGGAGGCGAAAGACGCCGCGGCTGCCGCGGAATCCGCCAAGGAGGAGCTTGCCGCCAAGGTCGCGCAGCTGGAGGAGTTGCTGAAGGCGAGCGAGGAGAGGGTCGCCGCGCTCAACACGGAGCGCGAGAAGGACGCCCACACCAACTCGGAACTCCAGGCGTGCCTTTCCAAGAAGGGCGACGAGTTGAAGGCCGCCAAGGACTCCGTCGAGGTCTTGAGTCACAAGTCTCTGCTGTTGAGGACTCGCTTAGCGCTGCCGGGATCGGGAAACCAGGTTGAAGGAGGAGCTTGAGGAGGCGAACCTTGGTGGTCAGCGCCAACAAAGCAGCCGAGGACTTCCGCCGTGTCGTCGAGGTATGGACCGAGGACTTGGTGTCTTCTGCGTCCGCCATTGACCGAGGAGCTCTTTGGCGCTGAAAGCTGGAGCACCTTATCTACTCTCCGGATCAAACCTTGCCTGGCGCCAAGCTCAGCCTCTTCTTCGGGGGATCGCGCGGCTCTTGCAAATCTGCGGGAGAAGATCCTCGCAACTTGCCGAGGAGACGCCGGCTGTCTTGCGGGAACCATGGGCGTGTCTTGACGAAGATCGTATACCGCAACCCGGCATAAACCTGCCAGCGTTCTTCGCAGCTTGCCGGCCGCCGCGAACATGGAGCTCTGAAGGAGCAGGTCGCCCACATCATCGCCAAGGTGAACAAGATCTCCGGGATGGAGGCGACCGCGTGACTAGGCCTCCTTTATCTTTATCTCTTTTTATTGCTGCACAGGTTGTTATGAACTCATTAGTCATCGCGACAAGTTATTCCTTCGTCGGATATTATCTTTATTCTGATCAGTAAATGCAGTGTTATCTCCCTTGTTTGGATCCTCAACTTTGCATGCTTCAACCCTACGCTTCTAGGAAACTTGCCGGCAATGGGCCCTTGCCGCTAGCGCTGAGTGCTAAACTCGAAGCAGCTTGCTGGACAAGGCCCCACCGGCAAGCAACCTTGTCGCGGCTAGTCGCAACACACTCGGCTTGCTGGCGGACTCAGCGAAACAAGGGCCGCGACACTTGTCGCGCTCGCTTAAATCGTTGAGTGTGCTCAATAACAAGGTAAGTGCGGCTACCCAGGTAGGTTCCTCCGAGCATAAGTTTTCCATACAAAGTGTGATCGTTCAAGGGAGGCAACTTAAAATTTCGAACTGCTCAAATTCAACTTAGCTTTCGTGGTTCGGTGAGCTTCTCTTTCTTGAACGGCACTTGGTTCATCCTCCACTTCCTTCCCCCCCGGCAAACTTGTGCGCGAGGAACGTTTGTTCTGCTTAAAAAGTAAGGAAAGAAAAGAAAACCAGCATCTGACCTTTAGTAGCGCCATTGCTTACCGAATCGTGTGTCGCACAAAAGATGCCAAATAACACATGCAAATTGCAGAGAAAAGCATGCAAAAGGCAAATAGCGCAAAACACAGGAGCTTTTACTAGTGCACGGGGTCTGCGCCCGGCTTTGTACAAGGGGTTACATGCAACAGCGGCAAAGCCTGTACCAACTGTGGTTGCCGGAGCGGATCACGGCAACCGCGCTTTGCTAGTGCACGGGGTCTGCGCCCGGCTTTGTACAAGGGTTACATGCAACAGCGGCAAAGCTCAGCAAAAAGGTGGTTGCGGGCGGATCACGGCAAGCTGCGCCTTATGGATGAAACTTGCGAAGATGCTCTATGTTCCAGGAGTTACTCACTGGTAAGCCTTCTTCGGTCTCGAGGCGGACAGCGCCGGGCCTCGTGACTTGTCTCACCCGATAAGGGCCTTCCCACTTCGGCGTCAACTTGTTGGAATTCTTGGCGGACTGAACACGCCGAAGAACAAGGTCGCCTTCCTCGAGACTCTGGCTTTAACCTTGCGGCTATGGTAGCGGCGCGAGGGCTTGCTGGTATCGAGCAGCTCGTCTGACAGCACAGAGCGTCCCTCCTCGAGAACAGCGTCATCTTGCCGCAGATTGCTCTTGCTCGAGCTCATCATAGCGAGCACCCGAGGAGATCCGTATCACGAGTTCCGTGGGGAGAACTGCTTCGCTCCATAAACTAGAGCAAAAGGTGTACGCCGGTGGCTCGATTTGGTGTCGTTCGATTGACCAAAGAGCCGCGGCAGCTCCTCTATCAATTTCTTCCGCACTTGCGCAGCTGTCGAAAGTTCTTGTCTTGAGTCGCGCAGCACTTCAGCGTGGCCCTCTCCGCTTGACCGTTGCTCCTCGGGTGGCGGCGAAGCGAAACAGACCTTGGCGCCAAGGTCTGGGGCGTGTGCATGAAGGTGCGACTAGTGAATTGCGTACCGTTGTCGGTGATAATCTGTTAGGGATTCGAAACGGCACACAATCGACTGAAGAACTTGACCGCTGATTGTCTGTCACCTTTCTCCTGGCTCCACTTCGGCCACTTTGTGAACTTGTCGACCGCCACGTACAAGTACTCAAAGCCCCGACAACAGGGGAAGGGGCGAGGATATCGAGCCCCGGACCGAAGGGCGGGATAAAGGGATTGTTTGGAGAGCTTGAGCTGGTGATGAATCTGCTTTGCATGGGCCTTGCGCTTCACACTTGGTTACTAGTGCGAGTTGCATCTTGGAGGCTTCTTGCCAAAGAACCCTTGCGGAAGCTTTCGGCAAGTGCCCTTGCGCCAATGTGGTGGCGCATATGCCTCCGTGTATTTACGCCAACAGCTTCGTCCATCTTCCTGGAGATACACTTGATGCGACACCATTGAGCCTTCTTACATACAGCTCGTTGTCCTGTAACCGGTACATACTTATTGTCTGGTTATCTTTTCTATTTCTTCCGGATCGTCGGAAGTTCTCGGTTTGCGAGAAGCAGACGATCTGCTGCGCCCATGCCGGAGCTCGGGGCTCAGCGGCAAGGACTAAAGGCATGAGGGCAGCTGCGGGAACCTCGGCTTCTCGGCAAGGATCCTGGCTTTGCGGAGCTGAAGGTCCCGACAAGCTTGCGGGGCAAGGCTTGTCGAGAACACTTGCTTCAACTGTACATATCAGAGGATCTGCGAGAGCAAACTGTTCCTCGGCGTTCAGTCGTTGATCTTGGGGACCTTGGCGGCGGCCTCGGGGAGATCCGCCGGCGGTAGTCACCGGAGACCAACTTTCTTTTCTTGGACTTAACCGATGGTGTCACGGATGGTTGAGTCGGCTTGAGCAAGAAGGTCCCGGTTCCTGAGTAACTTCATCGCAGCACACTTTGAAAGGCCATCTGCAATTTCATTCTGAGCTCTTGGAACATGCTCCATCTGCAAACCTTCAAAGTGCTCCTCTAGCTTCCTCACTTCATCGACATAAGCTTCCATTAATGGGCTCTGATAGCTCTTGTTAACTTGCCGGACCACCAACTGAGAATCTCCCCGCACAATCAGCTTCTTGATCCCAAGTTCGGCCGCAATCCTGAGGCCGGCGAGCAAACCTTCATATTCAGCAGTGTTGTTTGTTGCTTGCTCCCTTGGGAAGTGCATCTGGATAACATACTTGAGGTGCTCTCCGGTGGGCGCGATGAGTACCACGCCGGCACCGGCGCCTTGCAGCGAGAAGGCGCCGTCAAAGTACATTACCCATTCACTTGTCGCTTCCTGTACGGGTGCACTTGTCTCTTGGATTTCCTCATCGGGTGTTGGGGTCCATTCTGCTATGAATTCTGCCAAAGCTCGGCTCTGTATGGTCGAAGTACTTTCAAACTTGAGTCCAAAGCTCGACAGCTCCAGTGCCCACTCAACGATCCTGCCTGTTGCTTCTGGGTTGTGTAATATCCTCTTCAGTGGAAAGCGGTGACCACTGTTATCTCGTGTGCCTGAAAGTAATGGCGCAGCTTTCTCGAGGCCATGAGGAGGCCGAAAAGCAATTTTTGCACACCAGAGTATCTTGATC
This sequence comes from Aegilops speltoides, assembly GCA_021437245.1. Taxonomy (NCBI): domain Eukaryota; kingdom Viridiplantae; phylum Streptophyta; class Magnoliopsida; order Poales; family Poaceae; genus Aegilops; species Aegilops speltoides. Next base: position 249,061,254 of record CM038145.1, read on the forward strand.
TAGCCCCTTGGAGGAGGGAGCTTACAAAATAAACTGGGCGTTGCACCATCTTCTTCCGCACCTCATCTTGTTCTGCCAGAGTTGCCCTTGTCGGGGCGAGTTTGCAGGGCAGCCCCTCGCTTGTCGCTGGATTAAACTTGCGGGGTGTGGCCTCCTCGTCGGACTCCTCTCCGCTACTAACAAGCCTTGCACTAACCACCTGGTTGGTTGCCGCTAGATATAGCAACAACTTCTCCGTAGTGCAGGTGCGACAAGTATTGGGCGGAGGATAGGTACCGTTTCAAATCTTGCGGCGCTGCCTCACCTTCGGAGTCCACTTCATGGGACCCGCCTTCTTCAAGATTTTGAAGAAAGGTAGGCGCGTTCTGCAGACTTTGAAATGAACCTCTTGGGCGGCCACATCCAGCGAGCCTTGACATCCTTGACTCGCCGGGCTTCAATCTGCTCAATGGCTTTAATCTTGTCGGGGTTGGCTTCAATCCCTCTCTGCGACCTAAGAACCCGAGAAGCTTGCGGAGGGACCCCAAAGACGCACTTCTCGGGGTTCAACTTAAGCTGGATCTTGCGCAGGTTAAAATGTCTCTTCTAAATCCTGAATCAGCGTATCCTTGCTCTTGCTCTTCACCGATATCGTCCATGTAGCTTCTACATTTACGTGGATCGTGGCTCAAAAGCGATATACACTACCCTTGCAAGCGTTGATCCGCATTCTTTAGCCCAAATGGCATGCGTATGAAGCAATATGTGCCACATGGAGTGATGAATGCGTCTTCTCTTCATCCTCTTTGGCCATGAAAATTTGGTGATAGCTTGAATATGCATCAAGAAAGCGAGTAGCTCACATCCGGCGGTGGAGTCAGCGATCCGGTCGATCTTGTGGCAAGAAATGGATCCTTGGGACATGCCTTATTCACATCGATGAAGTCTATACGATCTCCACTTCCCATTGGCCTTACGCACGACAAGCGGGTTTGCTAACCATGTCGGATGGATTACACCTCTAACTAGGCCTGCCGCCTCTAGTTTCTTGATTTCTTGTTGACGAATTCTTGGCGCTCCATGGCTTGCTTCCTTACTTTTTTGCTTGATGGGCGCGCATGAGGGCAAGCGGCAAGCTTGTGCTCAATCACCTTCACAGGGAACACGGGGATGTCGGGGCGGTTGCCATGCAAACACATCGACATTAGCCCGCGAGGAAGGCAACGGCAAGCGCTTTCCTATTTGTTTGTCAGCGTGGCAATCGATGGTGAAGGTACCACGGTCTGCCGTCCTCCTGGCGGGCACCTTCTTGGTTGCGGTGGGCGGCCATTCCTTCTTACTCTTGCGGTGGAGCTCGATGGTGCGTCCTCGGCGGCGCGCCGCACTCGAAGAGGTGCGGTTGCGGAGTGGGCCCCGAGCACTTGCGGACTTGGTTTTGTCTTCTTCCCGGGAGCTTCAGCGGCAAGTGTATTCTTGTCGGCGCGGCTGCCGCTTCGGTAGATCTTGTCGGTGCGGATAAGCGCATCCTTTACATCACCGTGGATAGTGATGGCGCTTATCGGCCCGGCATCTTGAGTACGTTATGCGCATAATGAAAGCTGCCATAAACTTGGCGAGGCGGGGCGGCGAGTATCCCATTGTATGGCAGCGGAATATCGGCAGCGTCGAAAGTGATCGCTTCGATCCTGAAATTGAGCTCCCGCCAAAGGTCACCGGCGAGTGATCTTTCCTTGGGCTTACTCCGTCCGGGTTGATTCCTTGGAAAGAACCGGTCTCTTGAGCTTCGCCATCTGGAATTTGGAGTTTCTCGATCACGGCGAGAGGAGATCAAGTTCAGGCCGGCCCGCCGTCAACCAACATTTTGGTGACCTTGAGGTTGCGGATGGTGGGTGAGACCAGCATCGGCAAGCACCCGACAGCGGTGGTGCGGTCGGGGTGATCCTCAAGATCAAAAATGATGGGCGTGCGGACCATTTGAGAACTCTTGCGACTCCACAGCGGCTCAGTGCGTTCACCTCACGCACCCACCGCTTTAGCTGGCGGTGGGAGGTGTGCAGAGAGGCGCCGCCGTCGACGCACAGACCTCCGTGGCCTTCTGGAACTCCCGCTCACTATCATCCTCATCCTCCATGTCTTCATCGTCGTCTTCGTCGTCTTTGTCGCGGCCCCGGGGAGGTCGATCACCTTGCCGCTGCTTGGCCTTGTCGCGACGCCCTCCCCGGCCATTGAACGGCCGCTTCTTGCTCGGTTCTCCTCCGCCACCTTGGGCCTTCTCCTTGTCGCGCCTCTCGTACTCAGCTTTACTGCTGCTCGGCGAGTACTCGGCAGCTTGCGATTGGTGAGATCGTGGCCCTTAGTGCGGTGGATTCTGCGATATTGCTTGCCGGAGCCGCCACAGCTTGTCGGCTGCCGCTACGAGGTTGGTTCCTTGCGGGAAGCAACACCGTGTTTGCTGGCGGGAGCCTCCTTGCGGACTTCTCGGCGGCAAGCACCTCTTTCTTGCTCTTCCCTCTGTTGTTCGCCGCGGCTCTTATTTGTTAGGGCGTTATCGTTCTTCTCGCTTCCTCCTGCGTCGGCGTCCTCCCGAGAGTCTCCTCCCCTCTTCAGCGTCTTGCCTTGCCGACGAGCATAGAGCTCGTGACATCCCGAATCTTGGTCATCGCCATTTCTTCACGCATCGGCGATTACGCACGTTCTGGTGGAACGCGCTGATAACCGGGCGAGGTGGACATTAAGAATGTTGTGTTGCACACGGCTGAAGCGTTGGATATACTTGCGCGGGATTCTCCTTCCTACGGGCCAAAATGTGGAGATCGCTCTCTGGCCGTGTGGTTTGTGGCGCCGGTGAAAGGCGCCAACAAACTGATGGCAAAATCGGCCAAGAAGAAATGGAGCCTTCGGCAAGTGCATAAGCCAAGAGCGAGCGTTCGGCTTAAGCCGCAGCGGAAATGGTTCGCCGAATCTTGTCGCGCGCCCCGGCAGCTGCACCGCGATGGTGTAGACACCGAGGAACTCCGAGGTGCGTCTTGCCGTCATACTTCTCCGATGCGTCGGGCTTGAAGTTCTTCATGCTGGAGCCTTTGGGCGCGCCGCCTTTCGCGGGTGAACGCAGCGGCAACCTGCAGCGTCACGGCAAATCGCCTGGTTCACGGTAGCGTCTGGCGTCGGCAGCGTTCCAGCTCTCTGATGCGATTGTCGCCGAGTTTCTCGGCGGCTTCGATCGTGGTCGAGCATCTTCTTGTCGCCCGATCGTCGAGGACTGGCGTTGATCCCGACGAGCCCAGCGGATCGGCGGCGCTGTGGAGCCGTCGCCGGCGTGGTTCCCGCGGGACTGCGTCTTTTGCCTGCGGCGAGTGCAGTGCGAGGTTGCACCCCAGCTGCCTTGTCGCCGTTAGCCGCCTTCTCGGCTTGCGCGGCGCGAGGCCTCCGGCTCTGCGAGTCGTTGTTGGCGGCGACCAGGCTCTGATGGTAGCCCTCGGTCTTGGCCTTGTCGCGGCTGGAGGGAAGTCGAAGCGATTGCGCTCTTCTGGCGCTTCTGCGGAGTGGAGGGCGCGGAGTGGCGGTGCGAGGCGGGTAGCTTCGGACTCCTAACGGTGTTAGAAGGCGAGGTCCTCCCGGTGCCTTTGCTTTGCCGTGTCCGGGCGTTGGTCGGGCGTCCCGCGAAACCTCTGCGTGTCCTTGTCCCAAGGCGGATACCACCTCCGTGGTAGGCGCGCTGGTCGCTATCTTGCTGGGATGGGCGTGGATCGCGGAGACGAAGCGCGGTCACCCATCATCCCTCAGATCTGGTGGCGCCCGCGAGTGTCTGCTGCGGCGACCACCCTTCCGTCGGCGTCTCCTCCGCCCACCGCTGGCTCCGGTGGCGGCGGAAGAGACGAGCGAACTGCAACCAAGCCTTCTTCTTGGGGCCATAGCGTAGTTGTTGGCGAAGTCGTTGGTGAAGTGGAGATGTTGATGGCGAACACGCCCAGCGAGACGCCGGATCAGGTCCGCACAACCTCGGCGCCCCTACAGGCGCGCCAAAGATGTCGGGCGGGCGGCGCTAGGAGGACCGCCCGCCACGAGCACCTATGGGGCGGGGCCTTCGTGAGTCTTGATGCGAGGCGGAGGAGGCCTGAGAGCGATCGGCGAGGCACGCGGGCGGATTTTACCCAGCCGGACGCGATGGTCGCGTAAAACCCTCTTGCTGCATTTGTGTTTATATTTGATCCCGCTCAAGAATGCGGCGTATGGTGGTGTGGCGTTGGGTGAGTTGAACTAGCGAACCTCAAAGCGCGAGAGTTGCCGGATCGAACCCCCCTCGTTGTGCATGGGCCTCCTTTTATAGTGCAAGGGTCACCGACGGTGTCAGCGTGGGAGAAAGGGGTAAAAAGGTAAAAGGGTAGTAGTTGGAGCAGTGCGGGAGCGGTGAAGCTACGATTGCATGAACAGTGGTTTCTACCTACTTTTGACGAGAGGGGACAAGGGCATTTAATGCCCGTCGCCGTCGACCCAAAAGCTCCGCCCTTGCGTCTCCGTCGCCCGCAGCGATGGATCCACCACCGTGAAATGCCACCGTGTCCCCGGGCTGCCTGACCATCCGCCACGCGTTCTGGAAAGGCCCTGCGGCGTGGCGGATGATGGCTGAGCGCAGCACACAACAGAGCTCTCCCGACAAGCGCCTTGCCGGGTCTTGATCTTGCGGGCAGGAGCTTGCGGGCTCTGTAACTGCCGCTCCCGGGCCCTCGCCGAGACGCATGCGGCGCCAAGGCGTGTCTTTACGATGTAATCTTCTAGTCTTCTGACGAGCTCCTCTCGCGGGGCCTTGCTTGAGTGGTGTAATCTTGAGCACTGAAATGGCCTTCCGGCAAGCTCCGCTTGCCGGGTCTCGATCTTCTGTCTTGTGCACTTTGTTCTTGAATGGCTTGATATGGAGCAGGAATGGTCTCCGGCAAGCATGTGGTTGATCCAGCTGCGGGGAGCTGTAACTGCCCGTGCACAAGTTGGGGTACTGAGGTACCCCTACCTTAGTACACCGACAGAGGGGTATATATAGCCTCCACACAAAATCTAACCGTTACACACAATTTACCGAACTTGGTGGGACCGAATTGTTAAACTCGATCGAACCAATTTAGTAAACCTAGTGACCGTTAGTGATTTTCGATGGGACCGACATGCATCTCGGTGAGACCGATTCGGTTAGGGTTAGGGCATAACGTAATCTCGGTAAGACCGATTACACAAACTCGGTGAGACCGATTTGGTAATAAGCTTTCCAGAGAGTTGGTCGAATAAACTTCGGTGGGACCGATTTGCTCTTTTCGGTGAGACGAAATGTTACAAAAGCGAAACAGAGAGTTTACATTTCAATCTCGGTGGGACCGATCGCTCACTTCGGTTAGACCGAAACATTACGAAGGGAAACAGAGAGATTGCAACCCCATCTCGGTGAGACCGAGATCCCTATCGGTAAGACCGATTTGCTTAGGGTTTGTGGCAGTGGCTATGACTTTTGGAATCGGTGGCGCCGGCTAGGAAGTTTCGGTGTGACCGATTTTGGATTTGGGTTTAGGTCATTTGTGGATGTGGGAAAGTAGTTGAGGGTTTTGGAGCATATTACTAAGCACATGAAGCAAGAGGCTCATTAAGCAACAGCTCATCCCTCCTTGATAGTATTGGCTTTTCCTATAGACTCAATGTGATCTTGGATCACTAAAAGTGTAAAATGAAGAGTCTTGAGCTTTTGAGCTTGAGCCAATCCTTTTTCCTTAGTATTTTGAGGGATCCACTTTCATCATCCATGCCATGCCATTCATTGAGCTTTCCTGAAATAATAGTCTTGGAATAGTATTAGCTCAATGAGCTATATGTTGTTATTAATTACCAAAACCACCTAGGGATAGTTGCACTTTCAATCTCCCCCTTTTTGGTAATTGATGACAACATATAGATCAAAGCTTCGACAAATGATAATAAGATTGAAAAGCATCGTTGCTTTGAGAAGTATGTGATAAGCAAGAGCTCCCCCTAAATATGTGCATGGTTTAAAATTTGCTTTGGACTGCAAATGCACAATGAATTAGGCTCATGGGTTACTCTTCCATGTCACATACATCTTGGTGGAGCGCTCAAAATAATAAACAATGAATACATGCACTCATCACCAAGCATAGTGAATGATCACATAAGATAGATAGGATAATATCAAGCATGCATAAGTGTAGCTTATGATCAAACACATGATCATCAATGTCTCACAGGCATAGTATCTCAACCAAAAGTAAACAAAGTTTGAAAAACCACCAAATAAAGCAAGAGAGAATAAAAGCAACACTCTCTCTCCAAGCCTATGATCTATACATTTTTCTCCCCCTTTGGCAACAAGTTACCAAAAAGTTCATAGAAAATGCATAGTGCTAGATCGACTCTCGGGCTTGATCTTACGGTGGTGGTGTCTGATGGCTCCTTGGACGAAGGCTTGATTGAAGTAGAGGTCTTTGGAGTGGATCTTTGGAGCTGGTTGCCTTTGGAACTATTGGGGCGATGGTGGTCTTTGAAGTTGTTGCTCTATTGTCTATCAGCGATCTCTGGGCTCTGGGCACTCTGGCAAACACATTGGTGGTTGTCTTGCCCTTCCTCTCTGCATGTCATCCTGCAAATGCTCTACAACCCGGCCAATCTCGCCACCTTGACATCTAGATCATAGAATTTTTGTTCCATGATTCTCTCCAGGCTCTCCTGGTTTTGAGTTAGGGTGGCCAACCCCTTCTCAATCCTCACAGTTGATTCTATCAAGTAACCAAGCTGCTCTTGTTTGGTCTTCAAGAAATACTCAGATGCCTCCTCTTGAGTTGGCATCTTGGTAGCCTTCTTGTCGTGGATTTGTCACGGCAGTTGTCCTTGTGAAAGGACTTAGTCGTGGAGCCATCGCTATGGGTTAACTTGAAGGGGTTAAAGCGGACACAAAGACACAAGGGTTTATACTAGTTCGGCCCCTTCGATGAAGGTAAAAGCCTACGTCTAGTTGTGATGGAATTGATGTGGTCTCGATGACTAGGGAGCAAACAAGCTTCGCCAAGGCCTCGAGTTGTTGTTGTCTGTCCTTGAACCGCCGCCGGGTCGTCCCCTTATATACACGGGTGACGCCCGTCGGTCCGTAGAGTCCCAACCGGTTCATACTCGTATCCCGGTTGGTATCTCTCTATTCCTAACTTACAATACAAGTTTACATATCAAGCCGGTTTACGGCTACAGGTTCTAAACCGACTACAGGCCTTGGGCCTTCATCTGCTTGATCACCTTTATACTACTAACGAATTTAACCCGGCCCAGGTAGGCCGGTTCACGCCCAGTGGTAATATCCCCAACATTAGGCCCCAGATTGATATGAACTGGTTCATGTCAATCCTTCACAAAAATCTTTGTCTTCAACATCTTCTGGTAATTGGTAAACCGCCATGTCGTCGTCATCTCTAGTTGCTATAAACCGGCATGACATCATCACAAAGTTTAACATTTATGACGCCTTCTTTTATTAATAGATCTGCAATACCCAAAGCAGCAGCTCCACTTCCAAAAAATTTGGCTCCTGGATTCGCGCGCCTGACACACGTCCCCTGCCTTATAAATAGGACCGAAGGGTCATTTCCTTTTCTCCCCTTCGTCTCTTTCTCTTCGTCTTCCTCGCGTCGCCCGCCTCAGAGCTCCGCCACCTTCGTTGACCTATGCACCGTCTTGGGCCGCTGCATCAACCTGAACGCACCAGAGCACCGCGGTAGCCTTCCGCGTCTTCCTCGATTCTGGTAAGCCTTCTGTTCTTCTTAACATAGATCTGTTCTAGGGTTTGTGTTCTTGCCGTGTTCATAACTTGTTCATGCTCGTACCCAGACTCCTGGATAGATCTGTGAAACCCTGCTCTGACTAGCAGTAGCTTTTTAGCATCCGCCTGTAGTTTCACGCTCAAGTTTATAGATCTCATCCACATACCTGCCCATTGATTTATTTCCGTTCTGCTTTATCCTTTTGAATATTTTCTGTTTTTCTGAACTTGCTTCAGATCCATTGCTGCAATAAGACCTTGTGAAACCTGTTTCTGCATACTCAGCCATCCGCAACCTCAATTGCTTTCAATGTTTAGATCATCAGGCGGTTTAACTTAATATAGAAAAATTTAATAAACCGGTATATACCATTAGTCCCCTTGTTGAACCGCCAGAACCCTTTAATCATACGAGGCCACCTCATAGAAATCCGGTTTAAATGTACTGCCTCCGGTTTAACATTGTTCAGACCAGCACCTTCTTTTGTCCAACATATTCTTGAACCGGAATCACCTATTTCTTGTAGATCTCACCATGGCCAAACAAGTATATGAGTGCAACTGGGTTCCTTCTCGCGTCCACGAAACTCAATTTGGATGATTTAGTCTTGATCGGCGCTTTAGACAAAGAAAGATACTATCCTTTGGAGAGTTCACGGTGATGAATGTCCTCCACACCTCAAGAGGGAGAGGTTGTGATCTTTGCAGATCATTTAGCCCGGGGCTTCAAGCCGGCCGGTTCTAAATTTTACCAGGATGTGCTAGCCAATTTTCAGCTCCGCCCTCAAGATACTGGCCCCAATTCTGTTACCAACCTATGTCACTTCCAAGTGCTCTGTGAGGTATACCTTCAAGAGGAGCCTTCAGTTGAATTGTTTAGAGACTGCTTCCACTTAAACCGCCGCACAGAATTCACTGATGGCCCCAATACCGAATTGGGCGGTATGGCAATTCAGAAAAGAAAAGAGATCACTTATCCCCACGCCAGACTACACAGTCACCCAAGGAGTGGAATGCAACATGGTTCTCTTGCAAAGACACCTCCCGATAATGAAAATCCTTTGCACGGCTTTAAATCGGGCGGCTCAGCAACACACACCCCTTTCCACAAAGATTAAGTGCCAAGGAGAGAAGTAATTATGCTCCGCAACTGTCCAAGCTCCGGCCCTTCATGGCCAACGGTTTAACAGGAATAGATGTTGCACGCTGTTGGATATCATGGAGCGTACTGCCTCTCAGCCGGCGCTCTGGTTTAATGTGCAAGTATACTGGTAGCGTCGATGACCCACTCCGACACACTAATATCCAGCTCTTAGATGACGAACTCACAGATGCTGTGAAGAAAATGTTGAACGAACCGGAACATCTCTGCGCTCAAACCGGCCTGCTCCCTTTCTGCGCTACCAACAAACCGCCAGCTATAAGATTTTGCTTGCATTTTTTACTGAACCTATTACTGCTATTTCTGTCTAACATCAACTGCTGTTTAACCAGGGTGATAATCCGTTTTGGAGCAAGAAGCTTCCGCAAGACAAACCGGAGAAAACAGAACGGTCAACCCGGCCAAAGACCAAGGTTATCAAGAAGCCGGCTCACAAAAGGAAAACCACCGCTTCATCTGATCCGGCCGTTGATGAGATGTGGGTAACCCGGACCTTGAGGTAGAACTCGATTCACTAGGCTTACTTTTTACACGCCTTATTGATGATGATACTTGTCAGGACGACGCTGAAGCCAGTAATACTGATGTCGTTGAGGTAACTATTCTCTCTTCCGATTCAGATCCTTTGCCTTTGCCAAAACTTCGCCAGGCAAACCGGAAAGTTAAATTTTCTCATCCTCTTGCTTACTTGGATCCCAAATTTGTTATGAAGACTCAGCAACATGAAGCTCGCCGCACAACCCGGCACAGCGGCCAGGTAGTTACCTCCACCGGTTTACCAAACAGTCCGGTTCGAAAACGCCGCTCAGAGGTCTCCAACCTTTCTATTAATTTTTATCCTAAAGCGGGTTTCATCCGTCAACCTCTTAATCCGTCCGACTCCGGTTATCAGGTTACTTCTCATTCATCCTCTGGTGAATCATCGGCCACTCAGCTACCACCATTGAAAACGGTTCTTGGGTAAGCTAGACTGAACATATGCTTCTGGTATACTATGTTATAACTTATGTTGTTCCTTGACTCCTTGTTTCTCTTTCAGGGCTAAACCCAAACCAAGCAAGAAAGCCCGTCTGGATAAAGCGGCCGAGGAAGATGTTGCCCCTAAACAGGATAAAGCACCAGATCTTGAAGCGTTTGTTTATGAAGATGTTCCCAGTGACCCTCCTTTGCATGATGACGCTGTTACTAAGAAGAGGCCTATCAATACTTCAGTCCCTATTGACCAGCCTACCAGCCCCGTCCGGATTGAAAAATCCCGCAGTCCTTCAAGACCTGCTGATAAACCGGTAGCACCAACGCAAACCGGCGAGTCCAAGGATGATGATGTTGTAATTACCGGTGTAGGCCGCTTTGAACCAGGGAATCCTGTCGCTTTAGCTAAGCATACTGTGAAAGAAGATTCTTCTGCCATGAACAAAGGCAAATGGGATGTTGATCTGGAAACATATGCTGCTCTGAGTGCCCAAGATCTTCATTCCGGTTACTTGAACCGGCTATATACTAGTCGTGGATTGTGAAGCTGATGCAGTAAAGATGATGAGAGATAAATTTGAGGTAACTTCCTTGTGCTTCTTCTTTCTGTAATTACTGCCACTCTATTAATCCTCCTAGCCCCCAAGGGCCGGTTTGTAACCTTCTTCAGTCCGGGACTTTAATATAGTCCTCAATACTTTGAAATCCATCAATGTAGCCCCCAAGGGCCGGTTCAACGTAGCACAGTTAAACCGGGACTCCAAATCAGCACATAATCGAGCAAATAGCCATTAGCCCCCAAGTGCCAAGTTGAATACCTGTATTGAGCTTGGGACTTTGCTATTTAGTAACAGATGAAGTTTGAAAATGCATTAGCCCCCAAGTATCAAGCGTATAACTTGTTATGTGGTTGGTACTTCAAATTCTTGTACCGTTTGTTTAAAACCAAGCACTGTCTTGATGCAGGCTGAAGTGAGGCTCAAAGAGGACCGGATTACTGATCTGCAAGAAACTTTGAAAACCCAACAAGCCGAAACCGACAAAGCAAGGGAGGAATTAACCAGCGCTTTGAGCATCACGGAAAAGCTGAAGGAGGGCTTCAAGAAGGAGCGGGCTGACTGGGCCACTGAGAAGGCCGCTTTAATAAAGAGAGCTGAAAATGCTGAAGCTGCCCTTAAACCGGTGGTAGATGAGCTGACCGCCGTAAAGCGGCAAGTGCATGCCATGACCGCTGCTATCTTTGGTAAATTTCTTTTGGTTTCTTTGACAACTTTGGCCGTTTTATAATAGATCCGGTTTGTGATCTTTCCTGTATTGTTGCAGGTACACGCATTGGTCACTTAGGGTCAGATATTCGGAAGAAGTTGAAAGCTGCCTACACTTTAATTGAACAGCTGTATACCGGAGCGCAGCGGATCATCACCATTGCATCTCACAACAATCCGGCACCCACTTTGATCCAAGATACTCTGAAGAGGTTGTCAACGCTTCCTGCTCGGATTGAAGAACTGAAAAAATCTGTTGCTCGAACCGGAGCCATTAATGCCTTGATCCGGGCAAAAGCATGGGTGCCGGATTTCGATCCTGTTGAAGCGGCTCAAGGCTATCCCAGTTTGAAGGAGGATGGCTCAGAGTTCAATGAAGATGATCTGAGGGCAATAAACCGAGCAGTGCGCCCTCTGGCTTGTCAATTGGTTGAAGAGGCAGACTTGTCGCATTATCAAGCTCAGTATAATGATCAGAACAAACGAGTGGCTGCACCAACTCCTGAAGCGGAGAATCTGATTCCTCCAATCCGTAAGCATACTTACGCTCCTGATATTGAACCGTCTTCTCTGATCCATGAAGAGGTTGTCTTTCAAGATTTAATGGGAATCGACTGGACCACTGTTGATTTCCAGCCAATGGATAGAGATGAGGAAGCTGAAGCGGCGCGGGATGACCCACAACCATCAGACCGGGGCGATGAGCAGGCTTGAACCGGAAGCCGGTTTAAATAGCTGCTTTATTATGATCCGCCAGAACAACAATGACCTTATTTGGGCACCGCGTTGCCTTGTAATAGGACAGTCAATACTTCTGCCTTGAATATGCCTTCGTGCATAAGTACTGATGCTTTTGCTTGAAACCCTCAATTTATATTTCCTGCAATCAGAAAATCTTGAACTACGGTGGCGGTTATACCGCCAGCCGGTTTATGACCTTGATATATATATATATCATCAATGTATTTAAGACATATAACCAAATATGCGATACAAAATACTTGCCATCGCTGGGCATGAAGTTGGCTTAGCCAGGCTTGAAACGGAGGTTTTATAAATCATTACCATCAAAGGGGAGAAAACAACTTCCATGTAAACCGTGTTGGGTCATTATGAGCCCCCATGTTACTCCATGATGTTAACAGGAAAGGTAAACCGGGCATATTTCTCCGGGTTAAAAATGAACCGAATCCGTCAACTGAACCGGTAAAAAAGTGTTGTTGGTTTAAAGGAAACACAACAAAAATGAAGGAATAGTCATAAAAGAAATATGGAAGCAAAGGCAATGATAAAAACCGTTTGCAAAAAACATGCTTTACTGAGCTGATCAGATGGTGTTACCATGGTCGGACAGGACCAAGCCCCAAATAGGAGTGACAATGGTTCAAGCTAGCCAGGTCCCCAAATGAAACCGTGGCATATATGCCGATCAAAAGGTGTGGCAATGGTTCGGGTTCGACCAAGCCCCCAAGTGATTTTGTGGCCTTAGGCCGATCAAGAGGCATGACTGGTTCAGACTTGATCATGTCCCCAAGTGATCTGGCGGCTTTCGCCTATCAAAAGGTGTCGCATTGGTTCGGACACGACCAAGGCCCCAAGTGATATCACAAAGCGTTTTTGAAAAGCAAATTTCAAGGGGTAAACCGGAGGCCGCTTTAAAATAGAACCACTCCATGTAACCACACATGATATGAAAGGACAGAGACCCCGCTTTAGCTGAGGCTCCGGTTTTATTATATCAATGATAATATATACATTGTCATAATATGTACATAGATAGAGCCGAGGGCTCAAGTGTAGTAAGGCCGAAGATGAGCTATGTTCCACGGCCTGTTGGTCTCCTCCTCTGATGTGCGTGAGTCTTTATGCTCTCGAATATCAATCAGATAGTACGACCCATTGTGTAGATTCTTGCTGACCATGAAAGGTCCCTCCCAAGGTGGGGATAACTTGTGCATATCCGTCTGGTCTTGGATGAGCCAAAGTACCAAATCTCCTTCTTGAAAAACTCTGGTTCTGACCCGGCGACTGTGATAGCGACGAAGATCTTGTTGATAAATCGCCGAGCGGGCAGCCGCTATGTCACGCTCCTCATCTAATAGGTCCAAAGCATCTTGCCGTGCTGTCTCATTGTCCGCTTCAACATAAGCGGCCACACGAGGCGAATCGTGCCGGATATCACTAGGGAGAACCGCCTCCACTCCGTAGACCATGAAAACGGCGTGTATCCTGTAGATCGGTTGGGCGTAGTATTGATACTCCATAGCACAGATGGTAGCTCTTCAACCCAACATCCCGGTGTTCTTTGCAATGGAACCATAAGCCGGGGTTTGATGCCTCGCAAGATCTCTTGATTAGCCCGTTCTGCCTGCCCATTGGACTGGGGGTGAGCCACTGGTGATACGTCAAGTCGGATGTGCTCACGTTCATAGAAGTCCTTCATAGCACCCTTGGATAAATTGGTACCGTTGTCAGTAATGATACTGTGTGGAAAGCCAAACCGGAAGATCACCTTTTTAATGAACTGCACCGCTGTAGCTGCATCACACTTGCTAACAGGCTCCGCTTCAACCCACTTGGTAAACTTGTCGACTGCCACCAAAAGGTGGGTTTTCTTATCCTTGGATCTTTTAAAAGGTCCGACCATATCCAGCCCCCATGTTCTAAACGGCCAAGTAATTGGAATCATCCTCAATTCTTGAGCCGGTACATGAGCACGCCTTGAGAATTTCTGACAGCCATCACACCGTTTAACCAAGTCCTCCGCATCAGCATGAGCTGTCAACCAGTAGAACCCGTGACGAAACGCCTTTGCCACCAGAGACTTTGAACCGGCATGGTGACCACAATCCCCTTCATGGATTTCACGTAAAACTCACAGCCTTCCTCAGGAGAAACGCAGTGTTGAAATGCCCCTGATACACTGCAATGATGCAATTCGCCATTGACAATAGTCATAGACTTGGATCGCCGGACTATCTGCCTTGCTAGAATCTCATCCTCTGGCAACTCTCCCCGGTTCATGTACGCAAGATAAGGAACTATCCAATCCGGCATGATATGCAGGGCTGCCACCAATTGAGCCTCCGGATCAGGAATAGCCAAATCCGCTTCACCCAGGAGCTTGACTGACGGGTTGTGCAACACATCAAGAAAGACATTAGGCGGGACCGGTTTACGCTGAGAGCCCAACCGGCTTAAAGCGTCCGCCGCTTCATTCTTTCGACGGTCCACGTGATCCACCTGATAACCCTTGAAGTGATCCGCAATATTATCCACCTCACGACGATATGCAGCCATAAGTGGGTCTTTAGAATCCCAAGTGCCAGACACTTGTTGAGCCACGAGGTCCGACTCACCGAAGCACTTAACCCGACTTAGGTTCATCTCCTTAGCCATCCGGAGACCATGGAGCAAGGCTTCATACTCAGCTGCATTATTAGTACAAGGGAACATTAAGCGGAGAACATAACAAAACTTATCACCTCGTGGGGAAGTTAATACGACTCCAGCCCCCGAGCCCTCCAATTGCCTGGATCCATCAAAATGGATAGTCCAATATGTGTGATCTGGCTTCTCCTCTGGTGCTTGCAACTTAGTCCAATCATTGATGAAATCCACAAGTGCTTGAGATTTCACCGCCGTCCGAGGTACGTACTTCAATCCGTGAGGCCCAAGTTCTATAGCCCACTTGGCAATCCGCGATCGCCTCCGGTTACGTATGATATCGCCCAAGGAGCCGAATCGACCACCGTGATGGGGTGCCCTTGGAAATCTTGCTTCAACTTCTGGCTTGCCATAAAAACTCCATATACCAGCTTCTGCCAATGCGGATACCTTTGCTTGGATTCAATAAGCACCTCGTTGATATAGTAAACCGGCCGCTGAACCGGATATTCCTTGCCCGCCTCCTTGCGTTCTACCACAATAGCCACGCTAACTGCACGAGCATTGGCCGCTACATATAATAATAACGGCTCCTTGTCGACCGGAGCTGCAAGAACGGGCGGATTGGCTAATTGCCGCTTCAAGTCCTCCAACACTTCATCAGCAGCCGGACTCCAGATAAATTGATCTGTCTTTCTCAGCATCTGGTATAAAGGGATGGCCTTCTCTCCAAGGCGGCTGATAAACCGGCTCAACGCGGCAATCCGACCTGCCAAATGTTGAACATCATTGATACACTTCGGTTTAGCCAGGGAGGTGATAGCCGTAATCTTCTCCGGATTAGCTTCAATTCCTCTGTTGGACACAAGAAAACCCAGTAACTTGCCTGCCGGAACACCAAAGACACATTTGGCAGGGTTAAGCATCATCTTGTAAACCCGCAAGTTGTCAAAGGTTTCCCGCAAATCATCAACTCGCGTCTCATACGCCTTGACTTGACTACAATATCATCCACATAGGCGTGCACATTACGGCCGATCTGTTTATGCGAGCGATTCGTACACACCGTTGATAAGTGGCTTGGGCGCTCTTGAGCCCAAAGGGCATAGATACATAGCAGAAGGCTCCATAGGGAGTAATAAACGCCATCTTCTCCTGGTCCTTAACCGCCATCTTGATCTGATGATACCTAGAATACGCATCCAAAAAACTCAAAGGCTCACAACCCGCCGTGGCATCAATAATCTGGTCAATGTGGGGGAGGGCAAAAGGATCCGCTGGACAAGCCTTGTTAAGATCCGTGTAATCCACACACATACGCCAAGTGCCGTTTTTCTTAAGAACCAGCACCGGATTAGCAAGCCACTCTGGATGGAACACTTCAATGATAAAGCCAACCGCTAAGAGCCTGGCCACTTCCTCTCCAATAGCTTTGTGCCTTTCTTCGTTAAACCGGCGGAGAAACTGCTTTACCGGTTTATACTTGGGATCAACATTAAGAGTGTGCTCAGCGAGTTCCTCGGTACACCCGCATGTCGGAAGGCTTACATGCAAAATGTCCCGATTCTAACGGATGAACTTCGATGGCGCTGCTTTCCTATTTAGGGTCCAAGTTAGCACCGACGGAAAGCTGCTTGGACGAATCGCCGCACGCGAAGTCAACAAGCTTGGTCTCGGCCACGATTTGAACTTCAGATCTGAATCATGCTCTGTAGTGGGCTTCTTCAAAGGGGTCATGTCCGCCGGATCAACATTGTCCCTATAATATTTCAACTCCTCCGTGGCACAAACCAACTCTGCATAGGCCGAATCACCTTCCTCACATTCCAAAGCAATCTTATGGCTCCCATGAACCGTTATTGTCCCTTTGTGACCCGGCATCTTGAGCTGCAATAGATATAACAAGGCCATGCCATGAATTTGGCATAAGCCGGCCGCCCAAACAAGGCGTGATATGGGCTCCAGATTTTCACCACCTCAAAGGTTAGTGTTTTGGATCGGGAATCATGTTCGTCCCCAAAAGCCACCTCCAGGGCTATCTTACCAACAGGGTATGCTGACTTGCCAGGCACCACATCATGGAACACCGTATTAGACGGTCTGAGATCCTTGTCCGTTAGCCCCATGCGGCAGAATGTCTCATAGTACAGGATGTTAATAATGCTCCCTCCATCCATGAGCACCTTCGTGAATTTATAACCTCCCACCTGAGGGTCTACCACTAATGCCAACTGGCCCGGATTGTCAACCCGGGGTGGGTGGTCCTCCCTGCTCCACACGATAAGCTGCTCCGACCAGCGTAAGTAACGTGGTACAGCCGGTTCAACAGAGTTCACCGCTCGCTTGTGGAGTTTCCGGTCGCGCTTATCCAAGCTAGTTGTGAAAACGTGATACTGCCCATTGTTCAACTGTTTTGGCTGGCTCTGATAACCCGACTGCTGCTGCTGCTGTTGGTTGTAACCCCCTTGACCGCTCTGATTATTCTGGTTGTTGTGACCGCCCTGATTGAAACCTGAACCGGAAGCTCCATCGTGACCCGGCCCATGGAAACCGGATCCTGAGCCACCACCTGACCCACCGTCATACCGGAAGGCATTAGAGTTCTTAAATTCCTGCATAATGTAACAATCCTTCCAAAGGTGGTTAGCCGGCGCCTCCTTTGTCCCGTGCTTTGGACAAGGCTGATTCAACAAATAGTTTAAGCGATCCGGGTTAGGATTTGGAGCCCCATTATGATTCGCCGCTTTACCTCTGCGCCGTTGACCCTTGTCCTGCGCATTAGTGTTAGCCACAAAGTCCATGCTGCCATCCGCCTTACGCTTGCCTCCGTTTCCATGGCCCGCCGGTTTGTACTGATGCCCCTTGGAGTTGCTATTCTTTTTTCCCTTCCCTGCTTCATCATCGTCAGTCTCGGGATCCTTGGTACTATCAGAATCAGCATACTTCACCAAAGCGGCCAGGAGAGTTCCCATGTCATTACAGAACCGCTTCATACGCCCCAATTTCAACTTTAAAGGCTTAAACCGGCAATTGCCCTCCAGGGTTAAGATCGCAGAGTCAGCATTGATCCTGTCAGACGAGTGCAAGACTTCCAAAACGCGGCGTACCCAATGGGTTGTTGACTCTCCGTCCTCCTGAACACAAGCCGCCAAGTCTACTATGGACTTAGGCTGCTTACACGTATCTTTGAAATTCTGGATAAACCGGGCCCGCAACTGGGCCCATGAACTGATAGAATTAGGCGGTAGGCTCTTCAACTAAGTACGAGTCGTGCCTTCAAGCATCATGGTGAAGTACTTTGCACACGCGGTCTCATCCACATCCAGCATCTCCATGGCCATCTCATAACTCTCTACCCACGCTTCTGGAGATAAATCAGTGGTGTAATTCGGCACCTTGCACGGACCCTTGAAGTCTTTGGGCAGGCGTACGTTGCGTAAAGCGGGGACTAAACAGGTACTCCCAAGCTAGATCGACCCTGCCCGGCAGAGGTGGTAGGACGAACCGTGTAAGCTGACCCGCCTCGCTTACAGGCTGCTAACTCGGCCTCCTTCGCCGTGCGGGCCGGTCCACTACATCCCGAGCATCGCGAACACCACCGCCGGGCTATTGCCACGGGCGCTTCACGGTTCATGCGCAAGGCTTGATACGGCCGGTTCATTCATGCGCCTACTATAGCTCCAGCTTGTACGCGGTGTGGAATGAATCCGATCGCGGCTGTATGAATATGCCTCCTGCTGAATCAAAGCGGTCCGGAGAAGCTCCTTAACCCGGTGCATCTCGATTGCTTGCAGAGAGTCTCCTTCGACCGGGATAGCTTCTAATCATGCAAAAGAATCGCGACAAGATTGTCCATAGGATTAGAATAATGACCGGAGGTGTCGGACCGCGGAGGAATCACAATGTTCTGCCGGGAGGTTCCATCGGCGGGTTGGACCGTCGCTCCGCCCCGTGCTTCGACCGGTTTACCTCCGGTGCCCGATGGATTCTGGTTCCAGCTCCGAGTGTGAAAGAGATTTGAGGGTCGAACCCTAACGGCAGGCGTGATCTGTGCTTCCGCTTCAAGACCTCCTGTGATGCGTTCTGGTCGAGCATGAGCTTATAGGCCTGGGTGTCCAAAGCGGCCCGCTCTGCGGCCATCCTGTCCTTCTCTGCTGCCAGGTCGGCTTTGGCATGTACGATCTGCTCTCTCACTTTTGCAACCTCCGCATCATGGGCCTCCTGATCCACCGAATTGGCCTCTGCCATAAATACCGCTAGTGCGTCAAACAGGCCAGACAGAACTTGAACCGGCGGGCGCACAAGGCCTCCTGCCCCTGCTGCTGCTGCCGATGCTGATCCGGAGAGCATTGCTGCTGCGGTCGAAGAGTGATTCTCCGCCTGCGTGCCGGCCATGAATATTCCAACCCGTTGATCGACTGGGGTCCGGAATCTTGCCGCCATCGAACAGCCCTAATCTGGTCGTCTTGCAACTGGTACAATGATTAGGTCTCTCCGGTCGAGGACTCGTCGCCGGAATAGACGATGGTCTCGCTACCGTATTCTGACTCGTCCTCATGCTCTCCTCCGTGGATGACTCCCACGAAGGCACGCTTCATGGCCGGTTTAACCTGGGTAGATCTCGCACGCTGAGCCGTCCCGACGAGGTCGGTGCAGATGTCCGGCTCAGGCCCAGACTCACCAATCTTGCCGATAAAAACGTGTATGCCACCAAAGGGGACCCGGTACCCGTACTCGATCGAGCTGGCTTCGGGACCCCATCCTGCATCGTCGATGTAGAGCTTGTCGCGACAACTCTTGGTCATCCGGCCCACAGCATAGCCTTCGAGTCCTTTGAGCTTGCCCTCCAAGATCATCAAACCGTCGTGCGATAGCCCCACGGTGGGCGCCAACTATCATGGATTTGTCACGGCAGTTGTCCTTGTAAAAGGACTTAGTCGTGGAGCCATCGCTACGGGTTAACTTGAAGGGGTTAAAGCGGACACAAAGACACAAGGGTTTATACTAGTTCGGCCCCTTCGATGAAGGTAAAATCCTACGTCTAGTTGTCATGGAATTGATGTGGTCTCGATGACTAGGGAGCAAACATGCTTCGCCTAGGCCTCGAGTTGTTGTTGTCTGTCCTTGAACCACCGCCGGGTCGTCCCCTTATATACACGGGTGACGCCCGTCGGTCCGTAGAGTCCCAACCGGTTCATACTCGTATCCCGGTTGGTATCTCTCTATTCCTAACTTACAATACAAGTTTACATATCAAGCCGGTTTACAGCTACAGGTTCTAAACCGACTACAGGCCTTGGGCCTTCATCTGCTTGATCACCTTTATACTACTAACGAAGTTAACCCGGCCCAGGTAGGCCGGCTCACGCCCAGTGGTAATATCCCCAACACTTCTCCTGTTTTGCCTTCTCCTTCTTCTCCTGAGCTTGGACTGATTATGGATCATCTTCATTCATGACAACCTTGTTGTCTTCAAAGTCTGGATAAATTGGAAAATGTTCCTTATCCAACTGATATTTCCCTATGCCCATCTTGGAGTTGATCAATTCTTGAATCTGAAGTGCATATCCACAGCTCCTCTTCTGATCTGCTGCAGTCCTCTTGATTGTTTCATTGATCAGGCTCATGACTTTGAACTTTTGTGGCACATCAAACACATGCAGCATGTTGATGGCATGCCCTCTGATCATGTTATGGTCACTTGACTTAGGCAACAAAGTGTGCCTCAGAATCCAATTTATGGTTGCCAATCCTGACAGCAGATAGTTAACTGATCCAAACTTGTGAGTTTCAACTGCCTTGTCAGGAATTTCCTTGTACATGTGAGCCATTGAGTTATGACCCAACTTCTTCTTTGCATATATGTCCAAGTCATCCTCTTCTTCCTTGGGGGCATTTATCAGACTTACCCATTCTTCAACAGTAGATTGGTACCTAGTACCTTCAGACATCCACACAATTCTACCATCTGGATAAAAGTGTGTTGTGGAGTAGAACTGCATGATAAGCTCATCATTCCAGTTGGTGAACTTCTGTCCAACAAAATCTGCTACTCCACAAGCAATAAAGCTCTCCTCCACTCCAAGGTAGAGCTGCTCATTCTCCCTGATGAATTTCCAGTCAGCCCACCTCATATCACAGACAATGGGCTTCTTGTCCAACAGAATGGTCGCATAAAAGTCATGTTGTTCCTTTGTGTGGAACCTGTAGTCAACATAAGTCCTTCTTATTGAAGCATATGGATCTTCCATCCTCCATAGCCTCAGCCCTGAATCCTTCCTGATTCTCATGTCCTCAGCCACAGGATGGGCATCATTGTGGTCTGGTATCTTGGGCTTGAGCTTTCTGAGGACCTGACCTTCTTCATCTTCATCTTCGCAACATTGGGCACTGGGGCCTTGTTCTTCTCAGCAGAATGGAATACTCCTAGTATTCCTCTTTGGAGCTTGTTTGGCCTTGGAGGCAGCTTTGGGTGCATCTTTGGGCTTGGATGTTGCAGCCCTGACTGATTGCATCTCCCATAAGCTTAGCTGCCTTAGGAGCTGGTGCGAGATCCTCTTCCTCTTCATCGTAATCCCTTCTCATTGAGGGCTTTCCAAGGACCTTGGCGGTTGTGGTTCTAGCTCTCTTCTTTTCTTGTCCCGATCACTATCATCCTCTGATTCAATTGTGAACTTCATGGTTGCACCAGTGGGGACTTTCTGAGGTTTTGATGGTGCTTCTTTCCTTCAGGTGCCTCTTTGGGTTGAGCTTGGGCTGGCACTTGAGTGGACTTCTGGCCTTTGGCATAGGAGTTCTTTTGGCAGAACTTTCCTCTTGAGACACGGCTTTACGCTTTGTGCAGAGCCATACTCTTTCTTGAGCACCACCTTCTTGGAAGTGGCCTCATCCTCCTCAGCTTTGTAATCCTCATCCTCTGAGTCTGAGGTTCTCTTCCTCCTTTGCCTAGTTGCAGCCTTAGGCAAGTTGCTTGGAGTACTTCTGCTCCCATCATCTGAAGTTAAGGGACTAGTGCCCTCACTCAAGTCCATCTGCTCTTCAGACCTGTTCTGGCTGTCACTCTGATCAGACATGCTGTAAAAGCCGACTGCTGAACCTGTGAAGAGTTATAGATGAGATAGAAAAGATGAGCATCACAAAATGCAGAGATTTTTGAAAAAGAATGATTCAAAAGTTCAGTTTTAGTTTTCCACAGAAAGCATTTCGGATCAACCGATTTTCAAACTCGGTGATACCGAAGCAGTTTTGGAACCTATACTGATGATCTCGGTTGGACCGAGTTTCAGTTCGGTGGCACCGAGACTGCTAGGGTTTCACAGAATCCTCAAATCGGTCACACCGATTAGTAATTCTCGGTCGGACCGAGAGTCACTAGTGCAATGGCATAAGCCAAATTGGTGAGACCGAGTTTTTCAACTCGGTGGGTCCGAGATGGTTTCGGCGGAAACCTAACCCTAAAAATTTGAATCGCATCTAATCTACGGACTATTTTGGCTGGATAGGAGAATCTCAATCGTGGCAAGAGTCAATATGAAAACAATGTGCTAGGAATCAGACGTGGATAGAAAAAAAGATCAAGTCCATACCCTAACTTGGCGGTGGACTTGCTACGGCGGCAACGGCGAGGATGAATTCCGTTGACGGCGGCGAAGACCAGCGACAGGAGGCTGCTGGCGGCGAGGAGATGATCCGGAGACCACAATGGCAGAGCGAGCTGTTGCGCGGGCGAAGGGTTTCGGAGAAATTTCCAAACTTTTGCCCATGGCTATATATAGCCCGACCCTGTCGGTGTGACCAAGTGGAACAACTCGGTGGCACCGAGATGCATAACTGTGTTCAGTTATAGCAAATCGGTTGCACCGAGATTGAAAACTCAGATCAACTTGGTGATCTCGGTAGGACCGAAATGGAAGAATCGGTCAGACCGAGAATCACAAAGAGGTTTTGGAAGTTTAAGTCTATGACGAATCGGGACTCAGAGTGCTCCTCACACGAGTGGTTCAATCGACTTGATCAAATTTTGTGATGTAGCATGAATAGAGTTTGAGATGAGAAAAGCATAGATAGCTAAAGAAGGTTCTTAGGCATTCTTGTCCATCCACTTGGCAAAAAGAAATGAAACCAAACAATCAAAACAACAAGTGGATGTCCTTGAATGAGTAAAATATGCACCAACATGCTCACACAATAAGATAGCAAATGAAATATGTGGCAAAGCATGCACAACCAATTCTAGCATCTATCAAGCAATTGGCCATGACTAGGTCATCTATATATGAGTATATTGACTTAGGAGTCAAATGAGAACATTTGATCATAGGTCATACTCATCGTTTAAGCTCAAGTGGGGTAACCACTTTTACATAATGCATTAATGTGTTCACACCATTAGAGTTGCTTTGACTCAATTCTTAGAGTTAAGCTCCCCCTAGATGTGAGATCCCCCCTTAGAGGGATGAACTAACCTTGGGTTTTGTCGATGATGACTTCATATAGGTGTTGAAGATATAGATGCTCAATGATGTAGATCATTTGGAGCAATCCTTTGGAGTGGGTTGCACTTTCAACTTACCTACATGGGTTAGTCCCACAAGGAACAAACAGGAATATCCATAGACATAGAGTGATGCACACACAAGATGATGTCCATGAATTCATTAGGTTACCTTGTCCCTTGTCTTAGCAACATGAGGGTTTGTGACTCCTTGAACTAGTGCAAGATGTGGAAGTTGATTGCACTTGTTCTTGCCAAAATGATATGAGTGAAGAATGTTGGCGGAGTCACCCTCAAGAACTCTCTAGTTCTTATTCTTCGGGATCCACATCATCTTGATGGGAATCCTTGGAGTTGTAGTTGTACTAGATGAAGTAGAACTTGACGTAGTCTTGGGGACCCACTTGAACGAGGCTTTACGTGCTTCTTCAAATGCATCAATCTCTTCTTCAAGCTTGTCCTTGCCTTTGTTCTTGTGGTTTTGTGGTGGAAGATCATCTTGAGCTTGTGTTCCCTTGAAGGAAGTAGGATCATACTTCTCTTGTTGAGGAACAAACTTCGTCTTGGGGTATTGATCTTCTTCCCGTTCAACTCCATTGGCATTGAACTTTCGTTCAAAACCAACGCCTTGATTCTTCCGGTGCCTTTCTTGCTTGCGTACAATTTCCTCGAATTGCTTACTCCCAGCAAGGCTCTTGTAAACACCTTTCTCTATAATTCCCTTCAATAAGCTATTTTCTTTCTCAAGTGTAACTTGGCTAAGAGAATCATTAGTGGAATCAAGAGAACTACTAGAAGCAACAATATTGGATTTGACATTATTATTGTTACTACTAGACGAAGTATCTTTCTTGTACTTATTACTAGACTTGACTTGAGGCATGTAAGTAGATAAGAGTAAACGCTTGGCAATGTAAGAAGAACTTTTCTTGCGGAGATCATCATTGATTGCTTTTAAGAACTCATGCTCTTGCTCAAGATTGAGCTTTTCAAAGCGTAACTTCTCATGAGCCCTTAAAAGTTCTCAATGATCTTCGTAGATAGTTTCATGAGCTAACTTAAGAGAGTTTAATTCTTTAGTTAGAAGCTCAATCTTCTCCTTATCATTGTCATTCGTTTTATCTTGTTTAGCATGATTAATTGACGTTTCATCATAGTATTCATCACTAGAGTTGTGAACAAGTAAATCATCATCCACAAGCAAGTCATCTTCATCACTATTGAAATCAACATACTCGGGGTGTGTTACCTTTGTACCTTTGGCCATGAAGCATCTTCCAACACCTTCATTTGGTGAATCAAATATGTCGTAGGAGTTGGTTGACACAAGTTCTAGACCGGCAACACCTTCATCTTGAGTGTATTCGGAGTCGGAGTGATAGCTTCTCTCGGAGTGATTGTCGGAGTCGGAGCCGGATACCCATTCACCAACATGAGCTTGATGTCTTCGCTTTGTGTAGCTCCTTGATGACTTGTCCTTCCTTTCCGAATCCTTGCTTCTCCGTGAGGGTCTTCGTTCATAACGATCATCTCTACTCCTCCTCTCTTTTGGTGGTGATTCTTCTCTTGTGCTCCTTCTTGGAGAATCTTCTCTTCTTTTGTAGGGTGTCGTACACTCATTGGAGTAGTGTCCGGGTCTCCCACAATTGTAGCAATTGCGCTCTCGACTAGAAGATCTCTTGTCATTGTAAGACCTTGATTTGGAGCTTCTTTCTTTGCTTCTACTCTTGTAGAATTTGTTGAAGTTCTTCACCATTAAGCTCAATTCTTCATTGAAGGTTGGTTTCTCATTTGATGATGTGGGGGATTCACTTGAGGCTTTGTAGGCACCACTTGACTTGTTGTGAAGTTCCTCCTTATCCTTGAGTGACATCTCATGAGCAACAATCCTTCCAATGACTTCTGTTGGCTTGAGATCTTTGTAGTTTGGCATCATTTGAATCAATGTGCACACGGTATCATACTTTCCATCCAATTCTCTTAGAATCTTCTTGATGATGAATTTGTCGGTCATCTCTTCACTCCCTAAGCCGACAATCTCATTTGTGATGAGAGCAAGCCTAGAGTACATTTCAGCGACACCTTCACCATCCTTCATTTTGAACTTGTCAAGCTGACTTTGGAGCACATCCAACTTGGATTCCTTGACGGACTCGGTACCTTCATGCATATCAATCAAAGTATCCCAAATTTCCTTTGCATTCTCAAGACGGCTGATTTTGTTGAATTCTTCGGGGCACAATCCGTTGAAGATGATATCACAAGCTTGAGCATTGTATTGCAGCATCTTCAATTCTTACGCATTAGCTTCACGGTTCGGTTCTCTCCCATCGAAAAATTCACCTTGCAAGCCAATACAAATAATTGCCCAAACAGCGGGGTTATGTCCAAGAATATGCATTTTCATCTTATGCTTCCAACTAGCAAAATTAGTACCATCAAAGTAAGGACCTCTACGGTGATAATTTCCCTCGCTAGACGCCATACTCTCCTAGGTTGTGAAACCAAGGCTATGACCACCAAAAGCTATGGAAATCAAAGCAAATGGAGACCAAAGCTCTGATACCACTTGTAGGACCTTGAAGTATGTCTAGAGGGGGGGTGATTAGACTACTTGACCAATAAAAACATAACCTTTTCCCAATTTTAGAGTTTGGCAGATTTTAGCTACTTTAGGATAAGTCAAGCAATCATCACACAATTCAAGCAAGCATGCAAAGAGTATATAGGCAGCGGAAATTAAAGCATGCAACTTGTAAGAAAGTAAAGGGAAGGGTTTGGAGGATTCAAACGCAATTGGAGACACGGATGTTTTTGGCGTGGTTCCGATAGGTGGTGCTATCGTACATCCACGTTGATGGAGACTTCAATCCACGAAGTGTAACGGCTGCGCGAGTCCACGAAGGGCTCCACCCACGAAGGGTCCACGAAGAAGCAACCTTGTCTATCCCACCATGGCCGTCGCCCACGAAGGACTTGCCTCACTAGCAGTAGATCTTCACGAAGTAGGCGATCTCCTTGCCCTTACAAACTTCTTGGTTCAACTCCATAATCTTGTCGGAGGCTCCCAACTGACACCTAGCCAATCTAGGAGACACCACTCTCCAAGAAGTAACAAATGGTGCGTTGATGATGAACTCCTTGCTCTTGTGCTTCAAATGATAGTCTCCCCAACACTCAACTCTCTCTCAATGGATTTGGATCTGGTAGAAAGAAGATTTGAGTGGAAAGCAACTTGGGGAAGGCTAGAGATCAAGATTCATATGGTAGGAATGGAATATCTTGGCCTTAACACATGACGAGGTGGTTCTCTCTCAGAAATGGTAAGTTGGAAGTGTAGGTTCGTTCTGATGGCTCTCTCCACGAATGAAGAGGAGGTGGAGGGGTGTATATAGCCTCCACACAAAATCTAACCGTTACACACAATTTACCAAACTCGGTGGGACCGAATTGTTAAACTCGGTCGAACCGATTTAGTAAACCTAGTGACCGTTAGTCATTTTTGGTGGGGCCGACATGCATCTCAGTGAGACCGATTCGGTTAGGGTTAGGGCATAACGTAATCTCGGTAAGACCAATTACACAAACTCGGTGAGACTGATTTGGTAATAAGCTTTCCAGAGAGTTGGTCAGGTAAACTCGGTGGGACCGATTTGCTCTTTTCGGTGAGACCGAAATGTTACAAAAAGGAAACAGAGAGTTTACATTTCAATCTCGGTGGGACCGATCGCTCACTTCGGTTAGACCTAAACGTTACGAAGGGAAACAGAGAGATTGCAACCCCATCTCGGTGAGACCGAGATCCCTACCGGTAAGACCGATTTGCTTAGGGTTTGTGGCAGTGGCTATGACTTTTGGAATCGGTGGCGCTGGATTTCGGTGTGACCGATTTTGGCTTTGGGTTTAGGCCATTTGTGGATGTGGGAAAGTAGTTGAGGGTTTTGGAGCATATCACTAAGCACATGAAGCAAGAGGCTCATTAAGCAACACCTCATCCCTCCTTGATAGTATTGGCTTTTCCTATAGACTCAATGTGATCTTGGATCACTAAAAGTGTAAAATGAAGAGTCTTGAGCTTTTGAGCTTGAGCCAATCCTTTGTCCTTAGTATTTTTATGGATCCACTTTCATCATCCATGCCATGCCATTCATTGAGCTTTCCTGAAATAATAGTCTTGGAATAGTATTAGCTCAATGAGCTATATGTTGTTATTAATTACCAAAACCACCTAGGGATAGTTGCACTTTCACAGTGGCTTGCTCGGATACCTGGGGATATACCAGTGTTATCCAAGGAGATCCCAGGGAACCCATGTGATCATCCTATGGTTTGCCACCCAGGCTCAAACAGATCATAAGATTATTCATGCTAGAAACTTCCGTGTGCAGCCACAAGCCATTATGGGCTCTGGCATAGTTGAGTATGTTGCGTGACCTCTTCCAGTGGTAGACTAGCAGATGTAGGGGATGTAGGTGGTACTATCTACCCATCGTAAAGAGTTAATGCTTCTGAAAGACTGTGTCTCGGTCATCTATTTCTCAAACATCATGTAGTGCGAAAAATTCAACGGAGGAGATCAAGTCTTGTGAGGAAAAGTGCGCAAACCTTTGCAGAGTATAAACTAATCATGGTTAGCCGTGTCCCCGGTTACGGACATCTTGAGTATCTGGTACTTGAATTACTATGTTGATCGCATCACTCTATTTAATGAAATTGTTGGGTTATTAATGATTTGGGATTGAGTTGGGGTTACCTTCTTAATAATTTCAACAAACTTTGTAGTTACATAAAATATATTCCTTTTTTGTAGGGAAAAATTAGCTTTATGCAAAATTAAACTTAGAGCCTCCACCAGCCAAATTTGCATGAAGTGATAGCCATAATTCAGCATTGCTCTACAGTGTGAAATTGCCAGTACATTCAACGTACTGACCTACATGGCTGCAACGTCTCATGTTGTAGGATTCTTACAACGAGTAAGTGATATGTTAGGGTTACGATATCTACACTCAACTTTGTCGTTGGTGTTGATGGGAATCCACAATACTTCTGCTATTTGGATTGAGGTAATAGTATTTACGTTACTTTATACATGTGATTTACCTCTGTTATAAATCCTCGAGTACTGTGTGTGTTAGCATACCGATCCAGGGATGACACTTAAGCACAAAGACTTGATCCATTCGGGTCGGATCGCTACACTAGATTATTGACTCTAGTAAACCCTGTGGGTGTTAGTCACATGGAGATGTGAACTAATCACATAAAGATGTGAACTATTTGTGTTAAATGACATGACAATGTGGACTAGATTATTGACTCTAGTGAAGGGGGAGACTGAAGGAAATATGCCGTAGAGGCAATAATAAAGTTGGTATTTATATTTCCTTATATCATGATAAATGTTTAATTTTCATGCTAGAATTGTATTAACCGGAAACTTAGTACATGTGTGAATACATAGACAAACATAGTGTCCCTAGTATGCCTCTACTTGACTAGCTCGTTAATCAAAGATGGTTAAGTTTCCTGACCATAGACATGTGTTGTCATTTGATGAACGAGATCACATCATTAGAGAATGATGTGATGGACAAGACCCATCCATTAGCTTAGCATAATGATCGTTTAGTTTTATTGCTATTGCTTTCTTCATGACTTATACAAATTCCTCTAACTATGAGATTATGCAATTCCCGAATACCAGAGGAACACTTTGTGTGCTATCAAACATCACAACATAACTGGGTGATTATAAATATGCTCTACAGGTGTCTCCGAAGGTGTTTGTTGAGTTGGCATAGATAAAGATTAGGATTTGTCACTCCGTGTATCGGAGAGGTATCTCTGGGCCCTCTTGGTAATGCACATCATGACAAGCCTTGCAAGCAATGTGACTAATGAGTTAGTTGTGGCGTGATGCATTACGGAACAAGTAAAGAGACTTGCCGGTAACGAGATTGAACTAGGTATGAGGATACCGACGATCGAATCTCGGGCAAGTAACATACCGATGACAAAGGGAATGACATATGTTGTTATGCGGTTTGGCCAATAAAGATCTTCGTAGAATGTAGGAGCCAATATGAGCATCCAGGTTCTGCTATTGGTTATTGATCGGAGATGTGTCTCGGTCATGTCTACATAGTTCTCGAACCCGTAGGGTCCGCACGCTTAACGTTCGATGACGATTTGTATTATGAGTTATGTCTTTTGGTGACCGAAGTTTGTTCGGAGTCCCGGATGAGATCACGGACATGACGAGGAGAATCGGAATGGTCGAGAGGTAATGATTCATATATTGGAAGGTTGTATTCAGACATCGGAATGGTTCCAAGTGGTTCGGGTATTTTACCGGAGTACCGAGGGGTTACCGGAAGCCTCCGGGGAAGTAATTGGGCCTTATTGGGCCATAGGGGAGAAGAGGAGGCACGCCAAGGGAGGAGCCCCCCCCCCATGGAGTCTGAATTGGACTAGGGGAGGGATGGCGCCCCCTTGCCCTTTCCTACTCCCTCTCCCTTTCCCTCTTTCCCACTCCAGAAAAAGGAAAGGGGAATCCTACTAGGACTTGGGAGTCCCAGTAAGACTCCCCACACTTGGCTCGCCCCTAGGGGGTGGCCTCCTCCTCCCCTCCTTTATATATGGGGGCAGGGGGCACCCCATAGCACATCAATTGTCCCTTAGCCGTGTGCGGTGCCCCCCTCACAATTTACCACCTTGGTCATATTGTCGTAGTGCTTAGGCGAAGCCACCACAAAAAAAGACACATCCGTGACATTTTGGGCCGAACGAATTTTTTTTCTGTCATACATATGACACTTCTATGACGATAATTGTGACAAAACCCGATATCATCATAGATGTGGTGGGCTCCTACTTCTATGACAAAAAATCATGACAGAAAATGGGCTTTTCGTCCTGGGCGGGCCGGAAACGTAGCTGCATGACGTTCTTTGGGCTGTCCATGACGGAAAAACGGTGGTAGAAGCGAGGGCGAGGAAAATTTTGGGGAGTTCTCGGTTACAGTGGGAGGTCGGGGGACGAGCGATGCACATTTCTCTCATACACGTACGCGCGTGTGTGTGAGGCATTGGCTCTAACTAAACCCGAGCGAGGGTGTTGGGCTCTAACTGAACCCAAGGGATTGCACTGCAGGCTACGCGTTACTGAAACCGAGCGATCGATCGATGGCTGTTAACAGAACCCGATCGAGCGATTCCTTCGCTACTGCTGCTAACTGAAGCCGATCGATTGTGCCTCTCTGGATGAATAGTGAGCATTGCGCGGGGGGGTGGATGAACAGTGAGCGGTGGTGTTGCCTCTGGATGAACAGGACCCCATGGTGTGGAGGGCTGGATGAACAATAGACGGTGGAGGGCTGCCCGTGGAGGGGTGGTTGAACAGTAGCCGATGGAGTAGCGCGTGATGGAGGCTGGATGAATAGGAGCCCGTGGAGGCTGGAGGAGGTCGACGGTAGCCCGTGGAGGCTGGAGGAGGTCGACGGTGCAGATGAACAGTATCCTGTGGAGTCCCGTTTTGCGGTACGCCACACCCCTCCCGATGAATAGGACCCCCGTTTCGATCGTAGCGCTCCAACACAAGTCCGTTTCATCCATTTTGCGGTACACCACACCCTCCCGACGACAGACTCCGTTTGACCGTAGGAGGTCCGCTTCCTCCGCTTTCTTGTCGCCACACCCTCCCGATCAACAGACCCCGCTTGACCGTAGGAGGTCCGTTTCCTCCGTTTTGCGATACGCCACACCCCTCCCGATGAACAGGATCCCGTTTCGAATGTGGCCGGTCGAACACAAGGCCGTTTCCTCCGTTCTGTGGTACGCCAAGCCTCGTTTCCATCGCATGTTCCATCCAAGCCCTCCCTATGAACACGACAACGCATTTCGTTCCGACCCAGCCGGTTGGCTCCCACGTGTTCCGTTGCCTCCCGATGAACACGACGCATTCCGTTGCCTCCCCATGAACACAACGCATCCGTTGCCTCCCCATGAACACGACAACGACGCAGTTTCTTTAGTCCGACCCAACCATGTACACGAGCCCTGGCCGTACGTATGCGCGAGTAGGCGTTCGAGACCCCGCCCGTATGTACACATACGTGGCCGTATTTTCTTTCTTGCACACCGGCCGCTGTACGTACGTGTACATGCTACGTGCGCGCCTCTACTACGACACATGCGCGCCTCTACATCGACCAGTATATATGTACGTACACGTTCGCGACCAGAATAACAACGCTACGTACGCTTCGACCAGGTGGGTCTCGACTATCACGCACTTCCTTGCGTGCGGAGATGTAGCTGGTGGGTCCCAGCAGTCAGGGGGCGAATCGTTTCTTTTTTGCCCGGACGCACTTCCTTACGTGTGAAGGTGTAGCTGGTGGGTCCCAGCAGTTAGGGGGGAAATGTTTTTTTCACGAAATACGGTGGCCCGTCCGGTGGGTCCCTCCTTTCAGGTGGAGGAATCATCATTTTTCGCGTAATAAGGAGGCACTTCCTTGCTGCGGCCGTGGACCCAGCTGTCAGCCTCTCCACGTACAGTCCACGTCCGATAGAAGTAGTTCCTTGACCATGTTGACCACGCCGCGCCGAGAGCACCAGGGTGGTGGACGACGACGAGGCCTAGGAAGGGGACGACGCGGAGCCGGGGAAGACGCGACAGTGGATGCCCACGCGGAGAGGAGTATGAGGGTTCACTCGTTCGGCTGCGGTGTGAGGCTGCCGTCGCCGCAGGGCCTGGCCAGCGGTGGGAATAGTAGGGAGCGGTGAGGCCTCCGCTATAGCACAGCTGGCCACGAGAGGCAGGAGCAAGCGGCACGACCGGCGCTGCTTTGGGCGGCTGGAGCAAGAAGACCAGAGGTTGAAGAAGCACTACGGCCGTTGGATGGACATCGCACGGTCACTGGAGCTAGAATCGTTCATATTGACTAAGTTGACAAAGCCCTCCGTCCCCGTCAACTTAGTAGGCCCACAAGTCAACCTCCCACCAAGGTGGGTCCCAGCTAGCAGGGGAGTATTCATTTTTTGTGCTTAATAAGGAGGCACTTCCGGTGGGTCCGAGCTGACAGCGGGGGGAACTTTTTTTGGCGAAATACGGTGGCCCGTCCGGTGGGTCCCAGCAGTCAGGGGGGAACAGTTTTTCACAAAATAAGGTGGCCCATCCGGTGGGTCCCTGCTATCAGGTGGAGGAATAATTATTTTGTGCATAATAAGGAGGCACTTCCTTGCGGTCGCCGTGGACCTAGCTGTCAGCCTCTCCACGTATAGTACTCTTCTGATGGAAGTCGGTCGTTGACCATGTTGACCATGCCGCGCCGAGAGCACCAGGGCGGTGGACGACAGCGAGGCCTAGGAAGGGGACGGCGCGAAGCCAGGAAAGATGCAGCAGCGGAAGCCCGCGCCGAGAGGAGTATGAGGGTTCACTGGTTCGGCTGCTGTAACGCCCTCGATGCGGCTATATCTCCCACGTGTCGAAGCACGACTTAGAGGCATAACCGCATTGAAAGCAATGTCGCAAGTGAGGTAATCTTCGCACAATCCATGTAATACATAAGGGAAAGAGATACATAGTTGGCTTACAATCGCCACTTCACACAATTACATGAATAAAACATTACATCATCCAGATACAATCAAGGTCCGACTACGGAACCAAAATAAAAGAAGAACCCCAAATGCGACAAAGGTCCTCGATCGACCCCAACCGGGCTCCACTCTTGATCAACTAGAACGAAACAACACAAAGGGCAAGATCTTCATCGAGCTCCTCCTTGAACTTGATTGCGCCACCGCCGATAACATAGGCACCGCAAACTGGTTTTGAAGTATCCGTGAGCCACGAGGACTCAGCAATCTCGCACCCGAGATCAATACTATTTAAGCTTATGGGTAAGGTAAAGGCATGAGGTGGAGCTACAGCAAGTTTACTAGCATAAATGGTGGCTAACATACGCAAATGAGAGCGAGAAGAGAAGGCAAAGCACGGTCGATAAAAGTATGATCAAGAAGTGATCCTATAGCAACCTCGCCAAGCATAACTCCAACATCAGTGTTCACTTCCCGGACTCCGCGGAAAGAGACCATCACGGTTACACACACGGTTGATGTATTTTAATTAAGGTCAACTTCAGGTTTTCTACAACCGACATTAACAAATTCCCATCTGCCACATAACCGCAGGCACGGCTCTCGAAAGTTTAAATCCTGCAGGGTGTCCCAACTTAGCCCATGACAAGCTCTCACGGTCAACGGAGGAATAGACCTCCACCCAAGACACTCCGATCGACTCGGTATCCGGTACAACAAGACATTTCGACAACAGAAACTAAACCAACAACACCGCCCGAATGTGCCGACAAATCCCGATAGGAGCTGCACATATCTCTTTCTCGTGGCACACTCGGATGAGTCTAGCTACGAGTAAAACCAACCCTCAAGTTTCCCGAGGTGGCCCCGCAGGTATCTCGATTCGGACCAACACTCGAGGAGCACCGCCCGGGGGTTAAAATAAAGATGACCCTTGAGTCTGCAGAACCCAAGGGAAAGAAAAGGGCTAGGTGAGGCAAATGGTAAAACCAATGTTGGGCATTGCCGAGAAGCTTTACTTAAGGCGAATCGTCAAGGGGTTCCATAATAGCCCAACCGTAAGGGACGCAAAATCCGGGAACATAACACCGATATGACGGAAACTAGGGCGGCAAGAGTGGAACAAAACACCAGCATAAGGCCGAGCCTTCCACCCTTTACCAAGTATATAGATGCATTAATTAAATAAGATATATTGTGATATCCCAACCAAGAAACATGTTCCAACAAGGAACAACATCTTCATGTTCCAACAAGGAACAACCTTCAATCTTCACCGCAACTAACAACGCTATAAGAGGGCTGAGCAAAGCGGTAACATAGCCAAACAACGGTTTGCATAGGAAAGGTGTCAAAGGTTAGGGTTTGACATGGCAATTTGGGAGGATGGCAAGCAAATGGTAGGCATCGCAGCATTGGCATAGCAAAAGAGCGAGCAAACTAGCATAGCAAAGATAGTAGTGATTTCGAGGGTATGATCATCTTGCACGGATCCCGCAAGGAAGAAGAACGAGTCCATGAAGAAGACAAAAGGACGAGTCGAACGAATCCTCACAACTCCGAACGAAACCGGCTAACGAGAGAAAGCACCCGGAAAGAAACAAACAACATGGTAAACAACCATCACATAAAACATGGCATGATGCACAAGCAAGTATGATGCATGTCCGGATTAATGAGGCATGGCATGGCAAAGTGCAACAAACTATCTTACAAATTAAGTGGAGCTCAATATGCAACGGTGCATATTGATGAAACACCACAACAAGTTATTTAGTTCGATCTCGTTTATGTACCCAACAATATTTAATGTTGATTAACATGGCAAGGGGTGAAGCATAATTAAACTAACAATTTAGGCAAGTTTAAGTGAGGCCGGAAACAACAAATAACAATTCCGGAAAATCCCCATGTTATTTAGCAATTTAAAGCAACAACAATTTTAAACATTTTAATTGTTGTTATGATGATGCGGATGACATGCACAAGTTTTATGCAATTTTTATGAAAACGTTGACATGAGCATGTTATGAAGCATTTGTCACCATGGCGGAACGAAAGGGGTGCCACGGCAACGATAACGAAAATGGTGCCACGGCAACGATAACAAAAATGGTGCCACGGCAACGATAATGAAAATGGTGCCACGGCAACGATAACGAAAATGGTGCCACGGCAACATTCCGGCGATCCGATAACTCAATGAGATACCGTGCGAAAGGAAGGGTGGCGTGGCGAGTCATGCAAGATGGTGGGGTGATCCCGACTACCGGGTTCCCACGGGACGGTGGCATGGCAATAGAGGAACGTGCAAAGACAATTCGGACACGGTGCACACACAAGCATTCGTTCACGGGCGTCGTCTCGGTGGTATACCTTGAAGCGTGCTTTTATGGAGCGAATCGAGTTCGTAGAGGAAGTAGAGGAAGTAGTCATTCTCGGGCGTCGAGGGAAGTAGTGGTTCACACGACGGTAGAGGTACTCGCGATGGTAGTCGTTCACATATCACCGCGATGTAGTCGTACTTGGCGTTTCCAACGTCTTCGGGCGTAGTGGAGGTAGACGTTCACGGGTCGTCGTGGGAAGTAGTCGTACACATGCCGATGGTAGTGGAAGTAGTGGTACACGGCGACGGAGTTGTACACGTTCGTAGATGAACTTGACGGGTCCCATGGGTAGTCGTACTCGGCGAATCCGCGTAGTTGCACATATCTTTGTGCTGTAGCCGAACTTGATGTAAACCCACGGTGCCGGTAGACGTACACGGTCAGCTTGATGGAACTTGGCGGGGTGACGGGTCAACACGGGCAGACCTGCTCGTCCTCCTCTCGCACAGAAAGAAACGGCGGCGATCTCAGGGAGCAGAAGCAGGGAGGCCGGCGGGTGCAAGGACGGCGACGCAGGGACTTGGCGGCGGCGACCGGTGCTAGGGCTCCGACGAGCTCCGACCAAAATGATGGGGAGGAGCGCGCGGTGCCAGCAGCGCCGGGCGCCGTGCGAAGAAGGGGACTCAGCGATGGCGCTCGCCACAGTGGCGCCAAGATGGCAGGGCGAGGAGGAGGGAGCTACACCACAGGGTAGCGTGGTGAGGCTTGGCGCAGGGAGGTCGAGGTCGCAGGCCGAGCTCGGCGCTAACGTGCGTGGGGAAGCAGAGGGGGACGCGGGCGGCGGCTGTTGTCGCGGGCGGAGGTGACGAGGACGATGCCATGCATCGCGAGGGAAGGAGAAGGACGGCTGCAGGCGATGGGGGTGGAGGCGCGAGGCGACGGGTCGCGGCGAGGGAGAAAGAAGGGCGAGGGATCGGGGCACGCTGCCGGGAGCAGGGGAGGCGCGGCCGGGCCGGGATCTGGGCGGCGGCGGCGGCAACGGCAGGCGGGCGGCGGCAACGGAGCGGGCGGCGCAGAGAGGGCGAGAGGACGGGACGAGGGCGAGGGAGCGAGGGGATCGGGCGAGAGGAGGGAGGAGCGCGGGCGCGGCTTCCTGGCGCGGGTCGTGTGTGTGGCGGCGCTCGATGGGAGCGAGGGGAGGACGAGGGTGAACAGGGGAGATGGGGATCGCTAGGGTTAGGAGGGATCGGTGGGGCGCCGGCTGGGCCTGGGAGGTCGGCGGCTCGGCCTGGGAGGCCGGCCCAGTGGAGAGAAAAAATGGCAGAGGCCTGGTGGGCTGACAAAGGGCCTAGCTGGGCTGCAGGAGGCCGGCTGGGCTCGGTGCTGATCTTTTAAATTTCTTCAAACAGAAATAAAAGAGCAAAAATCACAGAGGAATTTGGAGAGGGTTGTGAGAGATATGAAAATATCCTCAGGACCCTGGAATTATGCCCTATTTAAGAAAATGATTTGGGGGATTTTAGAGGTTGAAAAATAATTCAAGTTTGAATTAAATTCAAACTTGAGCCATTTTTGAACCCAACCAAATCAACTCAAAATGTCATGACTTTGGACAGAGAGGTTTAGGACATGGTCTAATATTTATAGGAAAATATTAGACATTTATGGAGGAGAAAAAGTCACTTGCAACAATGAAAGAAAGAAGAAGGAAGGAGGGGAAGATGGTGCATGGTTTGAAGAGGTGACAAGGGTACGCACAAGATGCTCATGGAAAACAACATGAATGACAAAATGCAACATGGCAAGCACGAAGCTATACTTGATATGACCCAGATGCAACACAAGATGGCATGATGACATGATGCAATGCAAAAATAAAACAAATCACACGACAAAACTCGGAATAGCTGGAAGTCTTCTGAAGCTCCGGTCTCGGGGCGTTACAACACTCCACCACTACGAGAGGATCTCGTCCCGAGATCTAGAATGGCACCGGAGAGAAACGGAAGAGGAAGAGAGGATGTAAAACTAAGTTGCTTCTTTGACCAACGAGTGAAACCATGAACCTTGAGAGGTTGAGCAATTTAAAAGAAAGACTACAATGGAGATGAACGAGATTGCAAACAATCCGGTAGGAAAAGAGGAACAAGGAGTATTACGAGAACTTGAAGGTTGCAAAGACATGAATCAAGAGTTTCACGATCGAAAAGAATATGACCACCTCGGTATAGTGAGATAGCCAAGGAGCAAGAATGGCTGAATTTGGACAGCACTCCGGTAGAAAAGAGAAGAAAACTTAATGAGATGAAAAGATATTGAAGAGATGATACAACTCTCCGGTTAAATGAATAAGCAAGAAAAGAACACGATCCTCACAAAACGAGGTGATGGGTGAAGAGCACAACATCACAATGCCTCCGTAACGAAAGAATAGAAGATAGATCACTGGAATAACAGAATGGAGAAGAAAATGACAACTTCTACCACAGTTGAATTTGGAAGGCATCCTTGCAAGAAGGTTAGAATAGAGTTGTTGGAAGACCAACAATGAAAAGAATAAGCTTGTAGTGGGCTTATGGAAACATCTCAACATTATGAGGTGACAACCGGCCACTAATGGAAACAATTGCTTGCTTGAGATCAATGAAGATATGAGAAACTTCTTCCACCAAGATGATAGAGATATAACTTGGATCATTAATAAGCACCAAAATAGCAACATTCCTTAGGGAAGGCTTTAGGTGAAAACATGACACAAGATAAATCCAACGAAGAGATTGATGGATTTAAAATACCTCATTCTTGACAACAATAAGAATCATGAAACATGAAGGAAATTGTCAAGCGTGACATAACACCATCTCAAAAGATAAGTTAGAAAGAATTGCACTTTGGAATGCAAGATGAAGAATACTTGAGCTTCTCAAAACAAAACAAGTGTTGAGCATCATGTTTATTTAGAGTAAAGCTTGGTGGATCTTAACTTCAAGAGAAATCTTGATGAACAAATCAAGAATGAAAGGAATCATTGACGAACCATGATGTAGAGCCTCCATGAAGAACTCCGGTAATAAAAGAATGATCAAACGAAAGGAAAGTTGAAAACACAAGGTGAAGCCTTGCAATTATTTAGATGGATCTCCGTGATAATTAGAGCTTGGAACTCCGGGAAAAAGAGAAGATGAAACAAATGAAACCGAGAATTACTTCATCATGAACAATCTCCGGTAGAAAAGAATTAATCACTTAGATGAACAAGAATAAGAATTATGTTATGCTTATCCTTCACCAATTTAAATTGATGACAAGCAATGGATTTGGCATACTACTTATTCTCGTAGAAAGGATTAAGAGAGATATGGCGCAAACTTGAGAAGGTCTTCAACGAACCACCTGTAGTTTAGGAAATAACGAATGAATTGATATGATGAACAAGGAAGAGAGATCTTGCACGAACCACCGTAAGAATTGAAAATGAACGTAGCAAAGGCACAATTCACCGGGAAGAATTGGAAAACGAATGAAGATACTTGAGGGTATTTAGATACAAATGAACGAATAGATCACGAGCTGATAAGAGAATACTTGAATGATGCACCGGTATGATTTGGAGAACGAGAGCTGAAAGCTTGAATGAATAATACTGAGAAGATGGGCTTCAAAGAATGAAACCGAAAAGACTCCTAAAATGCTCCGATGGGTGAAAAGATTCTCACAATCGAAAACAATTATGAGAGGATGGCATCAAGCTAGAACCATGAATCTTCAAGAGAACGGACAAGATTTAAGAGAAACTCTTCTTCGGTCTTCAAATGATTAGAATGACAACGAGAAACACCACCAAGAATTATTGAGGCACACCGGAAGAATCAAAAGCGAAGAGGTTGAGCCAACTATGAAAAGAACTTGAAAGATCTTGGAGAAGAGCATTTGACTGATGAAAATTCATTCTTACGTCAAACTCCGAAAAGAATTTGAGAATGGCTCCTGAATAATTAGAAGAGTCGTAAGATCACGAAAAGACACGTGGGTTAGGGCCCACTCAAAAGAACACCGTTGAAAAGATTTAAAAGAGATGTTTCACCGGTTGAATTAAATGGCTTGAAAGAGATAAGAGCCTCAAAATATCTAGAACGGAATGAGGATGGAAACACAAATCTTCTGAGATATCTTCAACACTCCGGATACGAATAGAGAGAGGTGAACGATTAAGAGATGCACCGGCATGGGAAAGCATTAGAAATGAGGAAAGGAATATGATGAATATCGAAAGCTTGAATAGGATCCACCGGAGAAGAAACAACAATGAAGGATGATGAACATGAAAGCTGTTGAGCATCTTCATGGGAAATCACCGGATAAGAACATAGATTGAAAAGAATGAAGAAACTTCACATGAATAATTGGATACTTGGTAAAGAAATATGTGTCCTTGAAGAA
This sequence comes from Aegilops speltoides, assembly GCA_021437245.1. NCBI lineage: Eukaryota > Viridiplantae > Streptophyta > Magnoliopsida > Poales > Poaceae > Aegilops > Aegilops speltoides. Next base: position 249,100,683 of record CM038145.1, read on the forward strand.
AAAGGGTGGGAGGGCGGGAAAAACAAAGGCAACTTGGAGACGGATGAAACAAACACCGTTGAGAAGAAAAGATAATTGGTCTTGCTGATGTTGAAGTGATCGGATCCACTTGAAGAGAAACACGCCGGTTGAAAAGGATTTACATGACCATCTCGATTATCGAGAAGGATTGGTATTCACCTCGGAGTATGAGAACACCATTTCGGAAAGGTATGGAATCAACACTTGACATTGAAGCAACTCGAATACCACAACTCAAAACAAAAAAACAAAGGACTGGCTTGCAGAATAAGCCGGAACAAACATATGATAGAGATTTCGTCCGAAGTTTTCGTGGTGGGGCCTACACGGGCTCAATCGTACAGCACCATCATGTACAAGGCAAGGCACATGACATACTGAAGCGTCCCAGTCAGCATAGCCAAGGACTCTTTAAGACACAACGAGACCATCAAAACCAACCGTGAATAGGCGGACCACTAGACGTCGAACCCCAATTTCATATCATACATCCGTCGGAAAGATATCCTAAGAGCTACTTGAATTCCCACCTATAAAACTCCCAAACTTTCGGTTATGCAATCTGGTGTTGGGGATACAGAGGAGCAATAATATCTCACACAAACTAACAATCCCTACATCCAATCAGATCCATCCGTCAACACATAACCAAGAAACCTTCGAAATCGTCTACCTCAACCTTCAAAAGCATCCGTTATACGAGTCATGGCAATACTCCCATACTCACCTCGAGATCGGGTTAGCGGGTTATCTCACCAACAACCGCATAAAAGAGATTTTCGATGTCGGCGTATTAAACTCGGTATTCCAGAATCGCAACGATAAAATTATGACGACAACACCTCGGAGCTCAACTCCCGGACACCGCCACAACCCCTAAATGTCGAGGCAACCAAGACAATGTTGTCATCATAAAACCATCGAACGATTCCAAGATACCAGCGTGATCCTAAAAAAAAATTTTAGTGAAATTTAAGAAGAGAAGAGTCAAAACTCTACGTCAGATACCTCACCGGAAGGTCGAGGACCGGGAGTAAAAGAATCCTACTCTCGATATATATAATCCTAAATGACTCAAAACATTTTTCTAGACACAACTCGCCACTAAAAGCGATCAGCGGTGGGGCTCCTAAGGTCGGGAAGGCTCGATTACCAACTTAGCGCCTCGATGCGGCTATATCTCCCACGTGTCGAAGCACGACTTAGAGGCATAACCGCATTGAAAGCAATGTCGCAAGTGAGGTAATCTTCGCACAATCCATGTAATACATAAGGGAAAGAGATACATAGTTGGCTTACAATCGCCACTTCACACAATTACATGAATAAAACATTACATCATCCAGATACAATCAAGGTCCGACTACGGAACCAAAATAAAAGAAGAACCCCAAATGCGACAAAGGTCCTCGATCGACCCCAACTGGGCTCCACTACTGATCAACTAGAACGAAACAACACAAAGGGCAAGATCTTCATCGAGCTCCTCCTTGAACTTGATTGCGTCACCTGCTCGATAACATAGGCACCTGCAAACTGGTTTTGGAAGTATCTGGTGAGCCACGAGGACTCAGCAATCTCGCACCCGCGAGATCAAGACTATTTAAGCTTATGGGTAAGGTAAAGGCATGAGGTGGAGCTACAGCAAGCGACTAGCATAAATGGTGGCTAACATACGCAAATGAGAGCGAGAAGAGAAGGCAAAGCACGGTCGATAAAAGTATGATCAAGAAGTGATCCTATAGCAACCTACGTCAAGCATAACTCCAACACCAGTTCACTTCCCGGACTCCGCCGGAAAGAGACCATCACGGTTACACACACGGTTGATGTATTTTAATTAAGGTCAACTTCAGGTTTTCTACAACCGGACATTAACAAATTCCCATCTGCCACATAACCGCGGGCACGGCTCTCGAAAGTTTAAACCCTGCAGGGGTGTCCCAACTTAGCCCATGACAAGCTCTCACGGTCAACGGAGGAATAGACCTCCACCCAAGACACTCCGATCAGACTCGGTATCCCGGTACAACAAGACATTTCGACAACGTAAAACTAAACCAGCAACACCGCCCGAATGTGCCGACAAATCCCGATAGGAGCTGCACATATCTCTTTCTCGTGGCACACTCGGATGAGTCTAGCTACGAGTAAAACCAACCCTCAAGTTTCCCGAGGTGGCCCCAGCAGGTATCTCGGTTCGGACCAACACTCGGAGGAGCACCGCCCGGGGTTAAAATAAAGATGACCCTTGAGTCTGCAGAACCCAAGGGAAAGAAAAGGGCTAGGTGAGGCAAATGGTAAAACCAATGTTGGGCATTCTTTGGAGAAGCTTTACTTAAGGCGAATCATCAAGGGTTCCCATAATAGCCCAACCGTAAGGGACACAAAATCCGGGAACATAACACCGATATGACGGAAACTAGGGCGGCAAGAGTGGAACAAAACACCAGGCATAAGGCCGAGCCTTCCACCCTTTACCAAGTATATAGATGCATTAATTAAATAAGATATATTGTGATATCCCAACCAGTAAACATGTTCCAACAAGGAACAACATCTTCATGTTCCAACAAGGAACAACCTTCAATCTTCACCTGCAACTAACAACGCTATAAGAGGGGCTGAGCAAAGCGGTAACATAGCCAAACAACGGTTTGCATAGGAAAGGTGTCAAAGGTTAGGGGTTTGACATGGCAATTTGGGAGGATGGCAAGCAAATGGTAGGCATCGCAGCATTGGCATAGCAAAAGAGCGAGCAAACTAGCATAGCAAAGATAGTAGTGATTTCGAGGGTATGATCATCTTGCCTGGGATCCCGCAAGGAAGAAGAACGAGTCCATGAAGAAGACAAAAGGACGTAGTCGAACGAATCCTCACAACTCCGGAACGAAACCGAAGCTAACGAGAGAAAGCACCCGGAAAGAAACAAACAACATGGTAAACAACCATCACATAAAACATGGCATGATGCACAAGCAAGTATGATGCATGTCCGGATTAATGAGGCATGGCATGGCAAAGTGCAACAAACTATCTTACAAATTAAGTGGAGCTCAATATGCAACGGTGCATATTGATGAAACACCACAACAAGTTATTTAGTTCGATCTCGTTTATGTACCCAACAATATTTAATGTTGATTAACATGGCAAGGGGTGAAGCATAATTAAACTAACAATTTAGGCAAGTTTAAGTGAGGCCGGAAACAACAAATAACAATTCCGGAAAATCCCCATGTTATTTAGCAATTTAAAGCAACAACAATTTTAAACATTTTAATTGTTGTTATGATGATGCGGATGACATGCACAAGTTTTATGCAATTTTTATGAAAACGTTGACATGAGCATGTTATGAAGCATTTGTCACCATGGCGGAACGAAAGGGGTGCCACGGCAACGATAACGAAAATGGTGCCACGGCAACGATAACGAAAATGGTGCCACGGCAACGATAACGAAAATGGTGCCACGGCAACGATAACGAAAATGGTGCCACGGCAACATTCCGATGATCCGATAACTCAATGAGATACCGGTGCGAAAGGAAGGGTGGCGTGAGCGAGTCATGCAAGATGGTGGGGTGATCCCGACTACCGGGTTCCCACGGGACGGTGGCATGGCAATAGAGGAACGTGCAAAGACAATTCGGACACGGTGCACACACAAGCATTCGTTCACGGGCGTCGTCTCGGTGGTATACCTTGAAGCGTGCTTTTATGGAGCGAATCGAGTTCGTAGAGGAAGTAGAGGAAGTAGTCGTTCTCGGGCGTCGAGGGAAGTAGTGGTTCACACGACGGTAGAGGTACTCGCGACGGTAGTCGTTCACATATCACCGCGATGTAGTCGTACTTGGCGTTTCCAACGTCTTCGGGCGTAGTGGAGGTAGACGTTCACGGGTCGTCGTGGGAAGTAGTCGTACACATGCCGATGGTAGTGGAAGTAGTGGTACACGGCGACGGAGTTGTACACGTTCGTAGATGAACTTGACGGGTCCCATGGGTAGTCGTACTCGGCGAATCCGCGTAGTTGCACATATCTCTGTGCTGTAGCCGAACTTGATGTAAACCCACGGTGCCGGTAGACGTACACGGTCAGCTTGATGGAACTTGGCGGGGTGACGGGTCAACACGGGCAGACCTGCTCGTCCTCCTCTCGCACAGAAAGAAACGGCGGCGATCTCAGGGAGCAGAAGCAGGGAGGCCGGCGGGTGCAAGGACGGCGACGCAGGGACTTGGCGGCGGCGACCGGTGCTAGGGCTCCGACGAGCTCCGGCCAAAATGATGGGGAGGAGCGCGGGTGCCAAGCCACACGGCGCGCGTCTGCGAAGGGGCAGGGACTCGGCGATGGCGCTCGCCAACAAGCGCCAAGATGGCAGGGCGAGGAGGAGGAGCTACACCACAGGGTAGCGTGGTGAGGCTTGGCGCAGGGGAGGTCGAGGTTGCAGGCCGAGCTCGGGCGCTGCGTGCGTGGGGGAGCAGAGGGGGGGCGCGGGCGGCGGCTGTTGTCGCGGGGCGGAGGTGACGAGGACGATGCCCTCGGCATCGCGAGGGAAGGAGAAGGACGGCTGCAGGGCGATGGGGGTGGAGGCGCGAGGCGACGGGGTCGCGTGAGAGGGAGAAAGAAGGGCGAGGGGATCGGGGCACGCCGCCGGGAGCAGGGGAGGCGCGGCCGGGATGATCTTGGCGGCGGCGGCGGCGGCGGCAAGGCGCAAGGCGCAGAGAGGGCGAGAGGACGGGACGAGGGCGAGGGAGCGAGGGGATCGGGCGAGAGGAGGGAGGAGCGCGGGCGCGGCTTCCTGGCGCGGGTCGTGTGTGTGGCAGCGCTCGATGGGAGCGAGGGGAGGACGAGGGTGAACAGGGGAGATGGGGATCGCTAGGGTTAGGAGGGATCGGTGGGGCGCCGGCTGGGCCTGGGAGGCCGGCGGCTCGGCCTGGGAGGCCGGCCCAGTGGAGAGAAAAAATGGCAGAGGCCTGGTGGGCTGACAAAGGGCCTAGCTGGGCTGCAGGAGGCCGGCTGGGCTCGCTGCTGATCTTTTAAATTTCTTCAAACAGAAATAAAAGAGCAAAAATCACAGAGGAATTTGGAGAGGGTTGTGAGAGATATGAAAATATCCTCAGGACCCTGGAATTATGCCCTATTTAAGAAAATGATTTGGGGGATTTTAGAGGTTGAAAAATAATTCAAGTTTGAATTAAATTCAAACTTGAGCCATTTTTGAACCCAACCAAATCAACTCAAAATGTCATGACTTTGGACAGAGAGGTTTAGGACATGGTCTAATATTTATAGGAAAATATTAGACATTTATGGAGGAGAAAAAGTCACTTGCAACAATGAAAGAAAGAAGAAGGAAGGAGGGGAAGATGGTGCATGGTTTGAAGAGGTGACAAGGGTACGCACAAGATGCTCATGGAAAACACATGAATGACAAAATGCAACATGGCAAGCACGAAGCTATACTTGATATGACCCAGATGCAACACAAGATGGCATGATGACATGATGCAATGCAAAAATAAAACAAATCACACGACAAAACTCGGAATAGCTGGAAGTCTTCTGAAGCTCCGGTCTCGGGGCGTTACAGCTGCGGTGTGAGGCTGCCGTCGCCGCAGAATAACAGGGGGTGTGGGTGAGTGGAGGGATGGCCTGGCCAGCGGTGGGAGTAGTATGGGGTGGTGAGGCCTCCGGGCAAAGACAGCCGCCACGAGAGGCGGGAGCAAAGCGCACGACCGGCGCTGCTTTGGGCGGCTGGAGCAAGAAGACCAGAGGTTGAAGAAGCACCACGGCCGTTCGATGGACATTGTACGGTCACTGAAGCTAGAATCGTTTATATTGACTAAGTTGACAAAGCCTTGGTACGCTCCAACTTAGTAGGCCCACAGGTCAGCCTTCGAAACGGTGCGCCCTAGATGTCAGGGGGAGGAATCATTTTTTGGGCGGCCGAAGCTAAGAATATCCGAGATTGAAGAAGAAGCACGACATCCGTTGGATAGACATCCAACGGCCACTGCTGCTAGAACCGTGTGTTGACTATAATAAGTTGACAAAGCCTTGCATACATGTCAACTTATTTTTTTAGGGGACGCGTCACTTAGTAGGCCCACAAGTGTGTGGCAGAGAACTTATAGCCCATTTACGTTTTGTAAGAATGTACAGCGCATTTTTGAATTCTAATGGAATTTTCAACAACCCATTTACAATTTGTTAAAAGTACAGCCCATTTTCTAGCTAGGACAACGATTAATAATTTCAACCAACCGTTGAAGACAGAATTCAATAAAATTTCCCACATTTTGATGGGATCCGAAATATTTTTATACCGAAATTTCTAGTCAGATTAAATATAAATTTGTATTACGTAAAAATCCAAAGAAACATTACACGCGCAACAATGAAAATTTAAGATTTTCAAAATCCATAAATAATATTTTATAAACTAATTTCCTGTTTGGTGCATTTTTTATAGTTACTGCCCAGTTTTTATAATTACACCCCATTTATTATTTTTTAAAGCCCATTTTCCTGTTAAGCCTAATGCATCCCTCCTAGGAAAGATTTGCAGCCCAGCGGGGCGGAGAATAACAAGTTGACCTTTCCTGGGTATTCCTCAAAAAATCGTATAGTTGGGCTAGCCATTTTCATCTTGAAAATATTAGTATCTGGGCTGGATATCTAGCCTGGGCTAGATGGGCTACAGCCCGCCCAGTTAATACCCTGCTCTCCTCTGCACAACAATGAAATCATCGCCAAGAAAAACTCTACAGTGCTCACGCCTCAAAAACACAAATACTGCTCGAGCTGCTAGGTCACAGCTGTCGGCCGCACCTTGTGCAATTCTCTCATTTATATTGACTACATAGGTTGACAATGGTGTGGGACCGTGATGTCAGGAAACTAGGAGAAAGCAAAAAATATAGTTGTACATAATAAGGAGGCACTTGCGTACGTATGGCTATGGCCCTAGTGGGTCCCTAGTGTCATCCAGTCAAAATAAAGTCATCTCCTGAATCCTCATGTTCGTTGTCGATGTTAACAATGCTCGGCGCCACAGCGAGCGCAACAACTCAAAGGACAACGGAGAGGGCCTCGCGGGCCCTACGGATGATCTGATACAGCGCCCGCTGCTCATTCAGGAAGCCAAGATCAACGGACACCTATGAGCACCTTCGAGAAACTGAGACGGCATGAAACGGTAAGGTCGCGCTTGGGAGCTCTGGTTTATTTCAAACCTGTATTAACATACAAGGGTAATTTACTCGTCATCAGAAACAACGCGTAAAATACAGGCGTAATGAAACTGAGGTCCCGAGGTCTCTAAGTAAAACCGGCGGGTTATGCGTGTAATTTGAGAGACTAGTGTATATTTTACAAGCACTGCTATATGGACGACATTACCAGATGATACATGCACGACGTGCGTATCATGCCATCCATGGGCAAGGCTGAAACAGCAGCTAATGACTGGATTAGCAATCGTCCGAGTGTCATTTAGCGTTTTTATCGTGTGTTAAGTACTTCCGATATTTTACTAGTCGAAATCGACCAACCAAGCGCTTCGCCCGAGACCATCTGCTTTTATTTACAAGCGTCAGTTTTACAAGCGGTTTTGGTTGGAAAACGACGATCCAATCACGGCCTAATATCATCAGTTGGTCGGAAGATCATATGGTCACGTCTAACCTACCCGACTTGTCGTATAGGCTATGAATGAAACATCAGACGATGAACTTCTTAAGCACGGAAACAACAGAAGAGGATGATCTTCTTAACAAGCAAATCACTGGCATTAGATCGACATGCAAAACAATATGAAGCATTATTCTCAGGAGGCACGGTGAACAGCTCGTGGTGCCGCATACCACAACATTCCATGCTCAAATTTGCCATCAAACACAAGGCCTGGCATTACATAGACAATATTCAGAACAAACTCTTAACACAGGAATATCTCAACAGAGTAACTATTTACTTCTAAACTGAACACAGGAATAGGAAAAAACACTCGACGGTGCTCACAGCAAGGGCATCCAACTCAAAAATATCAAGTGCATGTCTTCTGGCTAACATCAATGAGCAAATTTTGACAAGGTTGTCCAATTCCAATATATTAAACTAATGTCTTCTTGCTAACATCAATGATTAAACTTTGACAAGCTTTTCCCATTCAAAATATGTAATGCCTATGATCGTGGAGTCCTATCGTAGCTTCTTGTACTTGTTTGGGCACTTTTTGCCCAGGGCACTCCACGTGTTGTTAAATTGCCAATGCTCTCTACAGACTAGTCATGTCACCAGCGGCTAATAATACTCTGTAAAGCTTCTCAGTCATTCCTTCTATAATGTAGCGCAAACAGTGATTGCTTCTTTCTCAAAGTGGAACGACCAACTGGATCCAGTAATGCAGCAGTTTGTCTTGGACACATTGGCTCCTTTTGTGCAGTTTGCCTTGGACACATTAGCTCCTTTTGTGCAGTTCAACTAAAATCGAAGTCAGAATAAAACCGAGCTTTAATTTTGATATCCTTGTAAGCAACAATAGGTATAAGGGAACAATTACTGAGAAATAACGGTTTATGAATTGTACTCCCAAAAGAAAAGCATCTACCGATCTACTTTATCTTAATGGGAAACAAAGCAGGAGAGTAGCAATTCTCCATCAGTGTGGTTCATTCATATTGACTGAGACATTATCTTAACAATGCCTTGTTTCAACATGTATAAAGAACGACAAAGCATAAAAGTACCATTCCTATAACAATGCAACTGATTCATTTTAAAAGATACATTATCTTAACAATACCTTGGTTAAACATGTAGAAAGAACTACAGAGCAGGATAGTACCATTCCTAACAAATGTTGCAGTTTTGAACTAAGATTCAGTAGTTAATTAATTCTAAGAGTGACATTGCTTAATTTTACCAGCGGCATTAGATTAACGAAAAGCATAAATAGTTCGGGGAGAGTGGGCAAACAACAATATGTGCTTCCATCTACTTATAAAGGGGGTGATGCAGAGTTTGTTGTAACAAAGCAACAAGCATCATGTCTGGGTTGGTCCCATTTTTGTTCACTACTTAATGGGAAAAGACAGCAATACAATAGCTTCAATTCAACATTTATTTAAAACAGTACCAATACAAGTAGCACAACATCTCAAAACACACTGCACAATCATGTGGATGAAGGCCTGTACTGACCTTTCATGAGACCACCATGATAAAATACGAATCTGCCAACACGAATAGGAAATCCAATCTCGTTTTGTGCAGTTGCACTGAAATCAAGCAACGTGTTTTGCGTAGCAAAGCAAAATGTCACAATAGCAACAAGTTTAATAGATATCCCTGGTTAAACAGAGGAAAAAAAGGAATCAATTACTGGCTAATAAAGGAGGATGAAACATGCGCCCATAAAAATGGTAATCCCGCCAATCCCTAACAAGTGTTGCAGTTTTGAAATAAGATTCAGTAGTTAATTCTGAGAGTGGCATCAATTACTGGCTTATAAAGGGGGTGATGCTGAATTTGTTGTAACAAAGCAACAAGCATCATGTCTGGTTGGTCCCATTTTTGTTCACTACTTAATGGGAGAAGACAGCAATACAATAGCCTCAATTCAACATTTATTTAAAATGAAGGAAATATGCCCTAGAGGCAATAATAAAGTTAATATTTATTTCCTTATTTCATGATAAATGTTTATTATTCATACTAGAATTGTATTAACCGGAAACATAATACATGTGTGAACATATAGACAAACATAGTGTCACTAGTATGCCTCTACTTGACTAGCTCATTAATCAAAGATGGTTATGTTTCCTAGCCATAGACATGTGTTGTCATTTGCTTAACGAGATCACATCATTAGGAGAATGATGTGATTGACTTGACCCATTCCGTTAGCTTAGCACTTGATCGTTTAGTATGTTGCTATTGCTTTCTTCATGACTTATGCATGTTCCTATGACTATGAGATTATGCAACTCCCGTTTACCGGAGGAACACTTTGTGTGCTACCAAACGTCACAACGTAACTGGGTGATTATAAAGGAGCTCTACAGGTGTCTCCGAAGGTAAATGTTGGGTTGGCGATTTCGAGATTAGGATTTGTCACTCGATTGTCGGAGAGGTATCTCGGGCCCTCTCGAATGCACATCACTATAAGCCTTGCAAGCAATGTAACTAATGAGTTAGTTACGGAATGATGCATTACGTAACGAGTAAAGAGACTTGCCGGTAACGAGATTGAACTAGGTATTGGATACCGACGATCGAATCTCGGGCAAGTAACATACCGATGACAAAGGGAACAATGTATGTTGTTATGCGGTTTGACCGATAAAGATCTTCGTAGAATATGTGGGAGCCAATATGAGCATCCAGGTTCCGCTATTGGTTATTGACCGGAAACGTTTCTCGGTCATGTCTACATGTTTCTCGAACCCGTAGGGTCCGCACGCATAAGGTTTCGATGACAGTTTTATTATGAGTTTATGAGTTTTGATGTACCGAAGGAGTTCGGAGTCCCGGATGAGAACGGGGACATGACGAGGAGTCTCGAAATGGTCCAGACGTAAAGATCGATATATTGGACGACTATATTCAGACATCGAAAAGGTTCCGAGTGATTCGGGTATTTTTTGGAGTACCGGAGAGTTACAGGAATTCGTATTGGGCCTTAATGGGCCATACGGGAAAGGAGAGAAAGGGCCAAAAAGGAGGCCGCACCCCTCCCCATGGACTGGTCCGAATTGGACTAGGGAGGGGGGCGCCCCCTTCCTTCCTTCTCCTTCTCTCTTCCCTTTCCTTCTCTCCTACTCCTACTACATGGAAGGGCTCCTAGTTCTACTAGGAAAGGGGGAATCCTACTCCCGGTGGGAGTAGGACTCCCCTAGGGCGCGCCATAGAGAGGGCCGGCCCTCCCCCTCCTCCACTCCTTTATATATGGGGGCAGGGGGCACCCCATAGACACACAAGTTGATCTTCGTGATCGTTCCTTAGCCGTGTGCGGTGCCCCCCTCCACCATATTCCACCTCGGTCATATCGTTGCGGTGCTAGGCGAAGCCCTGCGTCGGTAGAACATCATCATCGTCACCACGCTGTCGTGCTGACGGAACTCATCCCGACACCTGCTTTGGATCGGTCCGGGATCGTCATCGAGCTGAACGTGTGCTGAAATCGGAGGTGCCGTACGTTCGGTACTTGGATCGGTCGGATCGTGAAGACATACGACTACATCAACCGCGTTGTCATAACGCTTCGCTTCACGGTCTCACGAGGGCGTGGACAACACTCTCCCCTCTCGTTGCTATGCATCACCATGATCTTGTGTGTGCGCAGGGAAATTTTTTGAAGTTACTACGTTCCCCAACAGTGGCATCAGAGCCTAGGTTTTATGCGTAGATGTCATATGCACGAGTAGAACACAAGTGAGTTGTGGGCGATACAAGTCATACTGCTTACCAGCATGTCATACTTTGGTTCGGCGGTATTGTGAGATGAAGCGGCCCGGACCGACATTACGCGTACGCTTACGCGAGACTGGTTTCACCGTTGCGAGCACTCGTGCTTAAAGGTGTCTAGCGGGTGTCTGTCTCTCTCAGTTTAGCTGAATCGAGTGTGGCTACGCCCGGTCCTTGCGAAGGTTAAAACAACACTAACTTGACGAACTATCGTTGTGGTTTTGATGCGTAGGTAAGAACGGTTCTTGCTCAGCCCGTAGCAGCCACATAAATTTTGCAACAACAAAGTAGAGGACGTCTAACTTGTTTTTGCAGGGCATGTTGTGATGTGATATGGTCAAGACGTGATGCTATATTTTATTGTATGAGATGATCATGTTTTGTAACCGGTTATCGGCAATCGGCGAGCCATGTGGTTGTCGCTTATTGTATGAAATGCAACGCATACATAATTGCTTTACTTTATCACTAAGCGGTAGCGATAGTCGTAGAAGCAATAGATGGCGAACGACAACGATGCTACGATGGAGATCAAGGTGTCGCGCTGGTGACGATGGTGATCACGACGGTGCTTCGGAGATGGAGATCACAAGCACAAGATGATGATGGCCATATCATATCACTTATATTGATTGCATGTGATGTTTATCCTTTATGCATCTTATCTTGCTTTGATTGGCGGTAGCATTTTAAGATGATCTCTCACTAAAACTATCAAGAAGTGTTCTCCCTGAGTATGCACCGTTGCGAAAGTTCTTCGTGCTGAGACAACATGTGATGATCGGGTGTGATAGGCTCTACGTTCAAATACAACGGGTGCAAAACAGTTGCACACGCGGAATACTCAGGTTAAACGTGATGAGCCTAGCATATAGCAGATATGGCCTCGGAACACGGAGACCAAAAGGTCGAGTGTGAATCATAGAGTAGATATGATCAACATATTGATGTTCACCGTTGAAACTACTCCATCTCACGTGACGATCGGACATGGTGTAGTTGATATGGATCATGTAGAGGATTAGAGGGATGTCTATCTAAGTGGGAGTTCTTAAGTCATATAATTAATTGAACTTTAATTTATCATAAACTTAGTCCTGGTAGTATTTTGCAAATTATGTTGTAGATCAATAGCTTGGTTGTTGCTTTCATATGTTTATTTTGATATGTTCCTAGAGAAAATTATGTTGAAAGAAGTTAGTAGCAATGATGCGGATTGGATCTGTGATCTGAGGTTTATCCTCATTGCTGCACAGAAGAATTATGTCCTTGATGCACTGCTAGGTGACAAACCTATTGCAGGAGCAGATGCAGACGTTATGAATGTTTGGCTAGCTCAATATGATGACTACTTGATAGTTTAGTGCACCATGCTTAACGACTTAGAATCGGGACTTGAAAGACGTTTTGAACGTCATGGACCATATGAGATGTTCCAGGAGTTGAAGTTAATATTTCCAGCAAATACCCGAGTTGAGAGATATGAAGTCTCCAACAAGTTCTATAGCTAAAATATGGAGGAGAATCGCTCAACTAGTGAGCACGTGCTCGAGATTGTGCAGGTACTTCAATCGCTTGAATCAAGTGGGAGTTAATCTTCCAGATAAGATAGTGATTGACAGAATTCTCTAGTCACCATCACTAAGTTACTAGAACTTCATGATGAACTATAGTATGCAAGGGATGACGAAAACAATCCCCGAGCTCTTCGTGATGTTGAAATCGACGAAGGTAGAAATCAAGAAAGAGCATCAAGCATTGATGATTGACAAGACCACTAGTTTCAAGAAAAGGGCAAAGGGAAAGAAAGGAAAACTTCAAGTAGAATGGCAAACAAGTTGTCACTCCTGTGAGGAAAACCAAAGCTGGACCAAAGCCTGAAACTGAGTGCTTACACTGCAAAGGAAATGGTCACTGGAAGCGGCTATGCCCTGAATATTTGGTGGATAAGAAGGATGGCAAAGTGAACAAGGGTATATTTGATATACAGGTTATTGATGTGTGCCTTACTAGTGTTTATAGTAGCCCTTGAGTATTTGATACTTGTTCGGTTGCTAAGATTAGTAACTTGAAACAAGAGTTACAGAATAAACAGAGACTAGTTGAAGGGGAAGTGATGATGAGTGTTGGAAGTAGTTCCAAGATTGATATGATCATCATCGCACACTCCCTATACTTTCGGGATTAGTGTTAAACCTAAATAAATGTTATTTGGCGTTTGCGTTGAGCATAAATATGATAAGATCATGTTTATTGTGATACGATTATTCATTTGAAGTTAAAGAATAATTGTTATTCTGTTTACATGAATAAGACCTTCGATGGTGATACACCCAATGAAAATAGTTTGTTGGATCTCGATCATAGTGATACACATATTCATAATATTGATGCCAAAAGATGCAAAGTTAATAATGATAGTGCAACTTATTTGTGGCACTGCCGTTTGGGTCATATCGGTGTAAAGCGCATGAAGAAACTCCATAAAGATGGATTTTCGAAATCACTTGGTTATGAATCATTTGATGCTTGCGAACCGTGCCTTTTGGGCAAGATGACTAAAACTCTGTTCTCTGGAACAATGGAACAAGCTACTGACTTATTGGAAATAATACATACCAATGTATGCGATCCAATGAGTGTTGATGCTCATAGCAAGTATCGTTATTTTCTGACCTTCACAAGATGATTTGAGCAGATATGGGTATATCTACTTGATGAAAGTCTGAAATAGTTGAAAGGTTCAAAGAATTTCAGAGTGAAGTGGAAAAATCATCATAACAAGACAATAAAGTTTCTGTGATCTGATCGCTGAGACAAATATTTGAGTTACGAGTTTGGTCTTCAATTAAAATAATGTGGAATAGTTTCACAGCTCACGCCACCTGGAACACCACAACGTTATGGTGTGTCCGAACGTCGTAACCGCACTTTATTAGATATGGTGCGATCTATGATGTCTCTTATTGATTTACCACTATTGTTTTGGGGTTATGCATTAGAGACAGCTGCATTCACGTTAAAAGAGCCCCATCTAAATCCGTTGAGACAACACCGTATGAACTATGGTTTAGCAGTAAACCTAAGCTGTCATTTCTTAAAGTTTGGAGTTGTGATGCTTATATGAAAAAGGTTTTCAACCTGGTAAGCTCGAACCCAAATCGGAGAAGTGCGTCTTCATAGAATACCCAAAGGAAACTGTTGGGTACACCTTCTATCACAGATCCGAAGGCAAAACATTCGTTGCTAAGAATGGATCCTTTCTAGAGAAGGAGTTTCTCTCGAAAGAAGTGAGTGGGAGGAAAGTAGAACTTGATGAGGTAACTGTACCTTATCCTGAATTGGAAAATAGTTCATCACGAAATCAGTTCGATGATTCCTACACCAATTAGTGAGGAAGCTAATGATGATGATCATGAAACTTGATCAAGTTACTACAGAACCTCGTAGGTCTTCCAGAGTACGGTCCGCATCAGAGTGGTACGGTAATCCTATTCTGGAAATCATGTTACTAGACCATGATGAACCTACGAACTATGGGGAAGCGATGATGAGCCCAGATTCCGCAAAATGGTTTGCGGCCATGAAATCTGAGATGGGATCCATGTATGAGAACAAAGTGTGGACTTTGGTGGACTTGCCCGATGATCGGCAAGCCATAAAAAATAAATGGATCTTCAAGAGGAAGACGGACGTTGATAGTAGTGTTACTATCTACAAAGCTAGACTTGTCGAAAAAGGTTTTTTGACAAAGTTCAAGGTGTTGAATACAATGAGATTTTCTCACTCGTATCGATGCTTAAAAGTCTGTCAAAATCATGTTAGCAATTGCCACATTTTATGAAATTTGGCAAATGGATGTCAAAACTACATTCCTTAATGGATTTATTAAAGAAGAGTTGTATATGATACAACCAGAAGGTTTTGTCAATCCTAAAGGTGCTAACAAAATGTGCAAGCTCCAGCGATTCATCTATGGACTGGTGCAAGCATCTCAGAGTTGGAATATACGCTTTGATAAGTTGATCAAAGCATATAGTTTTATCTGAGACTTGCGGTGAAGCTCTGTATTTACAAGAAAGTGAGTGGGAGCACTACAACATTTCGATAAGTATATGTGAATGACATATTGTTGATCGGAAATAATGTAGAATTATTCGCAAAGGATAAAGGAGTGTTTGAAAGGAGTTTTTCAAAGAAAGACCTCGACAAAGCTACTTACATATTGAGCATCAAGATCTATTGAGATAGATCAAGACACTTGATAAGATTTTCAATGAGTACATACCTTGACAAGATTTTGAAGTAGTTCAAAATGGAACAGTCAAAGAAAAGGGTTCTTGCCTGTGTTGCAAAGGTATGAAATTGAGTAAGACTCAAATCCCGACCATAGCAGAAAATAGAAAAGAGAATGAAAGTCATTCCCTATGCCTTAGTCATAGGTTCTATAAAGTATGCTATGCTATGTACCAGACCCATTGTATACCTTGTTCTGTATTTGGTAAGGGAATACAATAGTGATCTAGGAGTAGATCACTGGACATTGGTCAAGAATATACTTAGTAAGGACTAAGGAAATATTTCTCGATTATGGAGGTGATAAAAGAGCCCGTCGTAAAGAGTTACATCAGTGCAAGCTTTTACACCAATCCAGATGACTCTAAGTCTCAATCTGGATACATATTGAAAGTGGGAGCAATTAGCTAGAGTAGCTCCGTGCAGAGCATTGTAGACATACAATATTTGCAAAATACATACGGCTCTGAATGTGACAGACCCGTTGACTAAACTTCTCTCACGATCAAAACATGATCATACCTTAGTACTCTTTGGGTGTTAATCACATAGCGATGTGAACTAGATTATTGACTCTAGTAAACCCTTTGGGTGTTGGTCACATGAAGATGTGAACTATAGGTGTTAATCATATACAGATATGAATATTGGTATTAAATCACATGGCGACGTGAACTAGATTATTGACTCTAGTGCTAGTGGGAGACTGAAGGAAATATGCCCTAGAGGCAATAATAAAGTTATTATTTATTTCCTTATTTCATGATAAATGTTTATTATTCATGCTAGAATTGTATTAACCGGAAACATAATACATGTGTGAATACATAGACAAACATAGTGTCACTAGTATGCCTCTACTTGACTAGCTCATTAATCAAAGATGGTTATGTTTCCTAGACATAGACATGTGTTGTCATTTGATTAACGAGATCACATCATTAGGAGAATGATGTGATTGACTTGACCCATTCTGTTAGCTTAGCACTTGATCGTTTAGTATGTTGCTATTGCTTTCTTCATGACATATACATGTTCCTATGACTATGAGATTATGCAACTCCCGTTTACCGGAGGAACACTCTGTGTGCTACCAAACGTCACAACGTAACTGGGTGATTATAAAGGAGCTCTACAGGTGTCTCCGAAGGTAAATGTTGGGTTGGCGTATTTCGAGATTAGGATTTGTCACTCTGATTGTCGGAGAGGTATCTCTGGGCCCTCTCGGTAATGCACATCACTATAAGCCTTGCAAGCAATGTAACTAATGAGTTAGTTACGGAATGATGCATTACGTAATGAGTAAAGAGACTTGCCGGTAACGAGATTGAACTAGGTATTGGATACCAACGATCGAATCTCGGGCAAGTAACATACCGATGACAAAGGGAACAACGTATGTTATTATGCGGTTTGACCGATAAAGATCTTCGTAGAATATGTGGGAGCCAATATGAGCATCCAGGTTCCCCTATTGGTTATTGACCGGAAACGTGTCTCGGTCATGTCTACATTGTTCTCGAACCCGTTGGGTCCGCACGCTTAAGGTTTCGATGACAGTTTTATTATGAGTTTATGATTTTTGATGTACCGAAGGAGTTCGGAGTCCTGGATGAGATCGAGGACATGACGAGGAGTCTCGAAATGGTCCAGATGTAAAGATCGATATATTGGACGACTATATTCAGACATCGGAAAGGTTCCGAGTGATTCGGGTATTTTTCAGAGTACCGGAGAGTTACGGGAATTCGTATTGGGCCTTAATGGGCCATACGGGAAAGGAGAGAAAGGGCCAAAAAGGTGGCCGCACCCCTCCCCATGGACTGGTCCGAATTGGACTAGGGAGGGGGGCGCCCCCTTCCTTCCTTCTCCTTCTCTCTTTTCTTTCCTTCTCTTCTACTCCTACTACATGGAAGGGCTCCTAGTTCTACTAGGAAAGGGGGAATCCTACTCCCGGTGGGAGTAGGACTCCCCTAGGGCGCGCCATAGAGAGGGCTGGCCCTCCCTCCTCCACTCCTTTATATCGAGGCGGGGGCACCCCATAGACACACAAGTTGATCTTCGTGATCGTTCCTTAGCCGTGTCGCGTGCCCCCCTCCACCATATTCCACCTCGGTCATATCGTTGCGGTGCTAGGCGAAGCCCTACGTCGGTAGAACATCATCATCGTCACCACACCGTCGTCTTGTGAAACTCATCCCCGACACCTGCTTTGGATCGGAGTCCGGGATCGTCATCGAGCTGAGCGTGTCTTGAACTCGGAGGTGCCGTGACGTTCGGTACTTGGATCGGTCGGATCGTGAAGACGTACGACTACATCAACCGCGTTATCATAATGCTTCCGCTTACGGTCTACGAGGGTACGTGGACAACACTCTCCCCTCTCGTTGCTATGCATCACCATGATCTTGCGTGTGCGTAGGAAATTTTTTGAAATTACTATGTTCCCCAACATAAAACAGTACCAAAACAAGTAGCACAACATCTCAAAGCACACTGCACATCATGTGGTTGAGACCAAGATTTGAAACGACTCGCCACGAAGACTGGAAACAAATCTCGATCTCCTTTTGTGCAGTTCCACCAAAATTAAACAAATTCACCGGTGTGACATTCAAGTTGAACTGCACAAAACACTCTTAAAACATAAGTGTTTCGAGTAGCGAAGCAAAATGTCGCAATAGCAACAATTTGAATCGATACCCCTGTTTTAACAGAGGCAAAAAAGGAAACAATTACTTGCCGATAAAGGAGGATGAAACAAACGGTGATAGAAAGAAGCATCTAACTTATCTTGGATGGAAAACAAAGTAGGATAGTAGCATTTCTAAAACAGTTGCATTGATTCATATTAACAGAGACATTCTCTTGAAACAACATTTGTTAAAAACTATAATTTACTTTTAACAATGGCATTGCTTCAATTTTCCAGCGGCATTCTTGGATTAACAACAGCAAAATAGTTGTATGGGACATGCCAGCACCATGTGCGTCCACACGTATAAATGGGTGATGCAGAGTATGTAGCCAAGCAGCATATATGCGTTGGTCCCATATTTGTTCTCTTTGAACCTTTTTCCTATGTGAGGGCATCAAATCTAGTCCTGCACAAACTACCCGACCCCCTAGTTTCTTTCCCTTTTCAACAAAGAGATTGGTTCCTTACAGATGTGTGTACTTGGTTACCCCCTTTTTCCCTTTTCGACCAACAAAGCGGCTGGATAGCCAGTCTATACTACTTTCCGCCCCTCCTTTCCTCACTGAACCACGTCCTAGATTCTTGCTCCATCCCACTGCACCCTTCTTTCCTCTTTGAACCAGACCTAGATTCGATTACAGATCGAAAAAGATCCACATGCAGCTAGAGCAACGACGGTTTCAAAGAAACTTATACCTTAGGGTCGTCGGGATGTGGAAAGGCATGCGGCGGGAGGTCGGATCTGCCCACACTACGTATGGCAGCGAGGAAGAAGGGGTCGGTGGCCCTACCGCACAGGCGCTGGGTGAAAGAGAATAGTGCAGCCGGCAGTGGATTGCCTCCCTCGCTGAAGGCGATAGAGTGAATGTTGCACCTCCTCCCCTTACCAGTGCGACGGGATACGGACGCCTCCTTCACCAGCTGTGAGGGGGGAGAGAGAGACAAGAGGCCAACGCAGTCTTGTTTAGATCCGGTGAAGAGAGAGTGAGAGACTGTGAATATAGCAAACCCTAGCAAATGAACGCTGAGCCTCCAGCATGTATACATATATGTAGTGCGGCGAGAGTGTGAAGAGTGCAAACCCTAGCAAACAAGCGCTGAGGCTCCATCTTATATATATACTCTTGTAGTACTGGTGAGCTCGGTGCCTTCCTTTCATTTTGCTTTTGGCTGTATGACAGGTGAGCTAGCCACATTTTGGGCCCACCTATCATAAACCCAAAGGTAGGTGCACTAAGTCAATGAAGCTGCGTCCATATAGTACTCTCGTGTATACAACTAATATATAGTGGAGTGGTTTTCTTATTCTCTCCATAACAATCGTTTTAAATTGTGTAAGTACGAAGCGAAACTCTTTATTTAATGTACAGTGAAGAAAACTACTACTACCGATGAACTAACGATCCACGCCCACGTGTCCTGGTCGCACTTCCTGTCCTTCACGTGTGGTACACTACCCTCCCTTAAGTGAACAACCACACACACGCCAAATTATCGGAAATGTGTGAGAGTGTGTACAAATAAAGAATTTTAATTTCAATTATCGGAAAGGTTTGAGAGTATTAAAATGTTTGTCTTCAGTCAAATCTAATATGCGGGGTAAATAAAAATGGAGGGCTACTATGTCCATCCGGGTTTTTAGGCCACACCATTTTTTAAATCAAAGTTAATAGTTGTACAAATAAAATTACAGGGGAGCTGGAGACAAAGTTGTGAGAAGGCTTAGAAATCACTACAAAACTTATGCTCTTAGTACCAACGTCGATCCTTCTTCGAGGAAACATTTGGTTCATAGCCAATTGTGTGATAAAATTGCACCAACGTGAAAGACGACTGCGTCTCCAACGCAACCAAGGTGAACTGACGAAGGATATCATCTTTGTGCATAACAAGCAAAGAGCACTGATGGAAGACAGCTTGTTTTTCATTGAAAATCGATCAGCTTCACCAGCCAATGCAACCATGAGGCGCAACCATGAGAATGGATAGGTCATCGTGGTGATGCATCATCCATTTGGCATCAAGTTTGGGTGAGGCACCTATGAAGTTCGACAAATCCTCACTGTGGTCTGTTTCTTCTCAGTAATCAAGCTCGAGGAAGGAAGAACCACCTGGCAGAGGACAGTGAGGCAGAACAACAATGGCCATCCAATTTTGTGCAGTTCCACTAAAACTGAGGAAGACATGCCCGGGTATGGAGATACGCATCGCTGTTTCCAAAAATATAAAAAACGGATATAGTGTTGTTACTTTGTTTTACAAGATTAGCAATGTTATCTCAATTGTCAATAAGAATTAATGAAAAGTACACCAACAAACAGAAGCATCATAATTATCTTGATGGGAACTAAACCAGGATACCCGAGAAAAAAAACATTTGTTCATTTAACCAGTGATAGTACTACCACCATATGGACAATGACCGCACAACCACCACGTACTTTTTGTCGAAACATGTATACCTCCACCGAGCCATAAATCAGGTCAACTTTTTGAGTGGCATTTCCTCTATAATAGTACTAGTAGGTGATGTTGGACCAGCCGACGAACCCTAGCTACTATGCATGGGGAGCTGGGGAGCAGTCACATAGAAGAAAACCCGCACGCAGCGACCTAGGGAGCTGGACCAGTACAAGAAGTTATATCTCAGGTGGGCGAGCGGTTGGGCCGGATCTGCCCACACAACGGCAGCGAACAAGGGCGCGGAGGATCTTCGTCCGCGCCAGCGCCGGCTCCGAGAGGATGGTGCGCATCAGCTTCCTCCGTCGCCGACGGCGACAACATCAACGCTGCACCTCCTCACCTCCCGCAGCGGACGGGATTCGGCCGGATCTGTGACCACCGGTGAGGAGAGAAATAGAGTGGACACTATCATCTTGTTTTGATATGGAGAGGGTGAGAGAGTGAGATGCGAGAAACTCTATCAAACAAGAGGCTTTAATGGAGTAAAAAAATCTCTCCATAGCAGTGATTTTAAATAGAATACGCGCGTTACCGGAAAAAAGAAACGAAAACTGGTGAACAATTTTTTAAGGGTCTGTCTAGGACACATCTAGATGTGACATAGTTATGTCACATCTAGATGTGACATAGTTATGTCACATCTAGATGTGACATAGTTATGTCACATCTAAGTTGATGTCCACTCTGTTTGTGGTCTATTTTTTTGTCCTAGTTTTTTTTTTGTTTCTTGTTGCTACAGTATATACTTGTGGGAGCTTAGATGTGATATCGTTAAATAACATCTAGATGTGAATTAGACAAACTGATTTTCTAACGTACCAAGAAAGAAAACTCGATCAAAAACACGCCCCCGCTTCCAGTTCGCGAGAGTTGTCGCGCACACACACATAGACATAGACATGCGTATCCGTGTTTACGTAAAATTCCATTTCCATCTCCATCTCCAATCATATTTGTCCAACTGGCACATTATTTACGTTGTTAATTATATACGCAGCAATATTAACGTACATCATCTCTTGTTTGCGGACGTCCGGACCGCTGCCACGGCCGGTTCTGACCAACCAGAACCCTCTTAATCACCCGCGCGTGCTTCCCGCCCGAAACGGTCAGTGCCGCATTCATGCCTGGCCAGAGCGGACGCGACCTCTCATGGGCGCCGGCATTGAAGCGGCGCGCCGGCCGAGAGAGCGTCGCTCGCGCCGCTTCCGGGTGCACGCGGATGCTCCGCGTTCAAAGGTCACAATAGCTGGCTACAACATGCATGTAAAAAGTTCTTGGGAGTTCGTGCTACAACTAACTGTCCTCCCCCAACTCGTCGATCTCTTCCAATAGTACTAGTACTCCATGGCGCGATCCATCAACAAGCATGCGGGAAAGTTATCGTATACTCGGTTTGCGGTGAGTGGCATGCCGAGCGACCATGTGGGGTCAAGCCGTGGAGGAGGGTGAGACACGAATACGACAGACGTGATTTAAACGTTGGTTTTGCTCGATGGAGCGATCCAACGAAACAAAACGTTGGTTTCTCTCCGTTTCCATTTTTTCTCCAGAAAAACAGAAACTTTCCACTCCATTTTCATTCCTATTCCAAGGTTGTCCCGTTACAGCATTCCATCAAATACAAAGGAAAACTAACACGCATGCTGATGTATCTCAATGATTCACAGATCATAGCCAATATTTACTTCACAACTAAAGAAAAAAGTTGTGAGAGCGTGTACAAAGAAAAGCTACTGATGGGGTCACTACGACTTAAGCCCTAAACCCCAAACATGATTTAATTTCCTGGCCAGGTAGAACCTGTCGAAGGAAAGACGGCTGGCACCCTTGGATCATACGATGCTTTTGTGCAGTTCCACTAAAATCGACCTGAGCATCCCTGATGGCAAAGATATTGAAGAAGTGTGATTAGAATAATAGTACTGGCAATAGTTCATGAGACATAAACTCATCATGAGTAGAAGCCGGTAGAAGTAGAGAAAGATCGACATGGAGATGGAGCTACGGCAGTGGAGCAAGCCGGCTCCAAAAGGAAGACGGACTACCTGGGACGTCGGGCGGTAGCTATAAGGGCGGTTGGGACGCGGCATCGGCCCATACTGCGGTGACCCTTGATTGGGGCGCACCGACTGTGGGTTTTCTCCCTCACCGATGTCGACCGCGTCTACGCAGAACATTGTTCCCTTCCCCAGCTGCGGGATCAGGCCCGTCGTTCTATGCTTGTGAAGAGAGCAACCTAAGCAAGCAGGCTTGTAGATTAGGCTCCTGCTAGTGTATATATAGTGGTTTTCTTTTTCTCTCCATATCAACCATTTTATATTGCGTACGTGTCATTCAAGAGCGAAATGATGGTTGCTTCTTCCGACTAACTTACTGTGTGATTTGACTGCTCCTTAGTGGCCCCTACACGTACTCCCCCTACATGTATGCAACAGTCACACGTACACATTGACGCAAAAACGCACGCGACGCCCTAATGCATGCATGTCCGAGCACACGACGGAACACACACGGTCACGCTCAAGTGCTCAACCTACACGTGCATGCACACACATACTTAGTCAGGGTGAGCTAGTGACCGTATAAACACCGGAATATATATATATATTGAGCGTAATGAGTGTATTATGAAGTCCACTGACCGTATTTTTACAAATATACAGTGACAGACAGTGTATTTATCTCGTTTGAAATTAAGCCATATAAACCGGAGAGGAGGCGGTATGGACTAGCATTACTTTGTTGTGTCCCGTCAACTTGCCGAACAAGGAGAAGGTTGCAGGATGGGAGAAGCTTGCGGGCGGTGGCTCGCAGGACAAGAAGAAACTTTTGACTAATGCAAGCTCTCCCTCGCTTAGGCGGTGGACGTGCAACAGTTAATTCGGTGTCAGATTGCCAGAAGCATACACTATACTACTAGTGCTATTATTGTTCGACTTCCTGAATAGGCGAACAGCCAAGCGCAAAGTTTACTAGTAGTACTAGTACTACTACTATAGTTTATAAAGGTATGTACTATACTAGTACTAGGAACTGGATGGAGGAGCGTTTGCACTCTTATTATAATTTTAAAATGTGATAAAGCAATCTTCAACACATTTGGTTCTCTTCGAGGGTTCTCGCATGTGATAATGGAAGTTGATTGCATGGAACACCCGCCACAATTCTCGCTTAATTCTGGCTCATATCCTGTTACAAATAGTAGCGCTCGGTAATATTTCCTCTTTTTTTGTTATTCAGCATGTAAACAGGTCAGCAAACCTTGTGGCACATCTTCGTGCAAACCGTGCTTGCTGCACTTTGAATGTGGCCGAGAGCTGGCTTGATGAAACACCTCGCTTCCTACTTCTTTTATTGCGGGGTATCTCGCTTCCTAGTGACCAGTGTCTCTCATTTACCCGCAAAAAATATTAAGCCATATTAACCGGAAAGGAGGGAGTATGGACTAGCACTACTTTTTGGTGTGTCCCGTTAACTCGCAGAATGAGGAGAAGCTTGCAGGACAAGGTAAAGCTCGCTTACGCCTTTTGACTAATGCAACCTACCCTCGGTGGACATGCATCAGTCTATTCGGTGTCAGATTGTCAGAGGCATACATTGTAGTACCCAACATGCGGAGTACCATCATTGTTCGACTTCACGAAGAGGCGAAGAGCCAAGCGCAGTAGTACGAGTAGTACTACTACTAGAACCGCATGGTGGAGCGTCTGTACTCTTTTTTATCTCTGATAAAGTACACGTTTATTCCGGAGAAGGGCGGAAAACGGAAGCCCAACATGTAATGAATGATATCGATCAACCAACCATGCTCGAATATATCTTGGCCTCCGTGTGAGCCCGTCTGTGTGTTCTCGCTCCTCGTCTCTCTCAAGGAACGGTGGGTTGGCTCTTTGCCGTCAATTGAGATCGGTTTGCTCACACTCCTGTCCCACATGTCAGTGATATGCCAAGAGGAGGTGTGTTGACCGACTGGCCATACGCGTACTTGGTTTTGCATCTTCATACTACTCCTCCCTCCGTCACAGTTTACAGGGCGCGCTTCATTATGATGCATTTCTCTCAATGCCTTTCCACCACCAGAGAGACTTTAGACGCATTTGGTTTAATGCTCAATTAATTAGGGTGTGGTAACCGCAATCAAGTCCACAATTTTCTCTCCATGTACTCCCTCCTTTCCGGTTTATAGGGCTTATCTCAAAAATTTTGCTTTTCCATTTTATAAGGCTCAATTTGGTTGTTTTCCATCACATGTTCAGATTCTAAGGTGCATTAAATCATTGCATGCAAGTATTAAGAGAAAATTGACCAATGCATGTACTTTATGCATGCATGCATTGCAATTAATGCATTGATAAACATAATTTTTTTTAGGATAACAAGAGCATTAATTAGGTGCTTTTGCAAAACTACAAAAAGTATTCCACCACTCGCCGTCTACCTTGATTGGTGAGATTTTCGAATTGAGCACTATAAACCGGAAAGGAGGGAGTACTACTACGGAGTGGAGTAAGTGCATGCATGTGTGTACCCGGGGTGGAAGCACTGCATGCATGTGTGTACGCATTATTCCCTCTAGTAATAGACGCCGTGCTATAACTACCAATGCTATTTTTCAAGCCGATCGCTAGTCGCCTTGGTCCCACAGATTTTTTTCTTTTTTCTGAAGCACGCTCTATAAACAGTGACGGATGGAGTAGTATGAGCGGATTCAAAGAAGAGCGTATTGATGGTTGCTTCTTCCGAGCAACTTACAGTGGGAAAGGTGGGGCTTATGATTTGACTGCTCATTACTCAGTATTAATGCGGCGCAACGACCGGGCTGAGTCTCCCATGCGGTTGTGCACTACCCCCTCGGTTCTCAAATATACTCCGGAGTATTTGTCTTTCTAGAGATTTCAACGAGTGACTACTCAAATATTTGTCTTTTTAGAGATTTCAAATGGACTGACACATACGGATGTATATAGACATATTTTAGAGTGTAGATTCACTCATTTTGCTCCGTATGTAGTCACTTGTTGAAATCTCTAGAAAGACGAATAGAATATTTAGGAACGAAGGGAGTACACATACGAAGCAAAATGAGTGAATCTACACTCTAAAATATGCCCGTTTGAAATTTGTAAAAAGACAAATATTTAGGAACGAAGGAGTATAATTTTGTGCATGGCACATGGACCCGGATGATGAAGAGGCTTCTGGCAATGCTATCAAGCTTCCATCATTTGTTTACATAATTGACGTACTATACAAATAATTTTCCAAAGGACATGAAATTGTACAATGGTGTGAGCTTTCAGCTTTTGTTTCGTGTCTTGCCATCGATGCTCTTTGGAAACAATAAAAAACTAACTTCCTTGCTAATGCATGTCAAGTATTAGCATATCAGAGCTAATAATTACATCACAACTGAAGACAGAGTTGTGAGAAGGTGTTAAATTAAAATTGATCCATGCTTTCATTGGAAGCAACGTCCCCCCAGCTCTGTCTAAATCAACAAGGCATGTTGGGAAAAAAAGTAGCTGTCTGGAGCATGCAACATTCCGATCATTTTATGCAGTTCCACTAAAATAGAGCTGAGCGTCCATGTTCCAAAGATATTAAGTGAGATTACAATAATAGAGGACTGCTAATGAAATAATAAACACACAAATAGAAGTCGGTCACCTTTGCAGTCTCTCTTAAGACTAACTAGTTGGAGAAGATTAGGCTCGGAGTTGGATGAGGAGGATAGAGCAAAACCAATCTCCCTTTGTGCAGTCACACTGAAATGTAGAGAAATTGCCCGTGTGACATTTTAGTACAACTGCACAAAACACTCTTAAGAAAAAAGTGATTTGTGCAGTTCACCAAAAGGTCGGAATAGCAACGAGGTGAAATGGATAGCCCTGTTTGCAAAAAAGAGGTAGAAGGGAAAAAATTACTGGACAATAACAGTTGATGTCACATGCGACGACAAAAAATAAGCATATTCCTTGTCCTAAGGGAAGATAACAACACGGTTGTGTTTGTCTAAAACGGTGTGAGGATGAGAATGCAATGCGGAAAGTACGCCGGACGAGCTACGTTTTGGGCAAAGAACTATGGAAGATCCACATGCAGCGACGTGGGTAGACGGGCAGTGGAGCTAGGCCGGAGGGGATACCTGGAGGTCGTCGGGATGTAACTAGGTGAGCGGCGGCAGGCGGAATCTAGGAACAGGTGGCGTAGGCCCTGCCGCACCGGAGCTTGGTCAGAGAGAACGACATGTACCGTAGGTCGGGATGTGCTGCCTCGGCGCCGTCGAACAGAGAAACGATGCACTTCCTCCCTTTCCCCCGACGGACGGGATGCGGTTGGATCAGTGACCAATGGTGAGAGAGAGAGGCCACCGCACTCCCTTTCCCCCGGCGGACGGGATGCGGCCGGATCAATAACCAATGGTGAGAGAGAGAGAGGCCACCGCAGCCTTGTGTGAGATACTTTGAAGAGCGACAAACCAGGCAGGAAGGCTCCATTGTATATAGTGGCGGACTACCTTTTTCTCCATAAAAATCATTTTATATTCTGTGTACGTGCCATTGAGCGCTATAACTTTATTTGAAAATAGCGCGGCAACGCGTCAAGTCGAACTTTGTTTCGTGCACATGTGGTACACGACCTCCCTAGGTAAACAACCGCCACACTCGTTCAAATTAGCACGTGGGCTGCCATTTCGTAAAGAAATGAGCTCCACCATGTACCTGCGCGGGTGTGGCTGGGCACGAAGCGTGAGTACATGCACGGTGCACCTATTCTCTTCTTGTATACGTACACCACCTACGTGGGATTGTGTGAGAGAGATACAAACCTAGAGAGATATAGTGTGTGGGTTCTTGAGAGTTTTTTGGGGGGGAGGGGGGTCAATCAAAAAATGTAACATATGCAATGTGTGTGAAATAGAGTCCTGGATATAACATATATATAGAGGGGGCGATCCACGAGAAGAGAGTGGAGGTATCATCGGCTTGAGGTGTCCATAGAATCGAAGAGAGGGATGATGTGTGTGTGTGTGTGTGTGTGTGCCCACGTCAAAGATATAGAGTGGCTGGCCTACTAGAACGTGAGAGGGGACATGTGCAGTTTTTCTCTGTGGCATGGATACCTACCTGCAGCGCTCGATATGTGGTGGGGGAAGAGGGAGGCCAAATTAACTATAGAGGTACAATGGCTGGTATATGTGTGGAGGAGGAGAGAGGCCTACCTCATGTATTAAGGAGATCGATCTGCCTCATGTATTAAGGTAGATCGATCGGCATCCATGCATATGTGCAGGAGAGGAATAAGGTTGGGAGAGAGACAGAGCTAGAGTGTTGGAGGGGGTGGTAGTGGAGTTGCTTCTAACAAATGGTGGGATAGGCTTGCTAGACAAACAGAGGGCACGCCCGCAATATCAATAAGAGAGGAGATGGTTGCTTGTTGTCTGTGCACATGCATGTGAGAGACGAGTCAGGAGGCATGCACGAATGATGAGGGGGGACGATGTGGCTGTGGTAAGCAGACGTACTACATAGGAAGATCAATCGCCCTTTGTTAGAGAAAGGAGAGACATAACTTGTGAGGTACGTCGATCGATGGGGGGGTAGTTAAAGTCGATCTAGGTATATGTTGGGAGATCGACCGGTATACATGCATGTGTGTGTTAGAAGCGAATGAGGAACGAGGAGAAGGATAGAGAGAGAGGGGTGCATCTAGGAGGTGGTACAAGAGGCATACTATATCGAGGGGGAAGGAGTGTGCGAGTACGAGAACGATGAAAAGAGTGGTGGGAGTGAGGCATGGACGGTGACAAGAGAAGAGGGGAAGCTTCTGTTTGTGCTCGACACACCTGGATAGAGAGGCATATCGATCGATGTGTGCCGTAAAGAAGGAGCTGGGGGCCTACACACACCGTGGGTGAACGACCTAAAGTGAAAAGACGAATTTGCGCAATGAAGCTATAGAATGCCGAGGGAGGGTGAGAGGGATGCGGGCGTGTGCATGCACAAGAGAAAGTTAGCGGTAGCTACAAAGATAAGAGGGTTGTGTGGGTGTAAAAGACGAATAGAGATCATATATACTTCATTATAAAAAGCGAATTCGGACATTTGAAGAATTTATCATAGTGTTTTAAACCGACGCATGTGTGAATATATATAACGGTGATACACATGGTGTGGTTATGAACATGTTATACTACATTTAATATATTTTATCTCTACTCTAATAAAAAAACGGAGTTGTTGATGATGGTGTGCCTGCCATCCTGCATTATAGGCCGTCCAATTTATATTTGACGGATAGCAAGGAAACTATGATGGTTGGAGTTGGCAACAATCATGATTGTAGATTCTTATTGAAATAGAGAAACGAATTCAAATTTAGTTCGAATTGCAGCGGTAGTATAGACATTTGGAATGCACTAAAATGTTGGTATGAGTAGGTTACATGCATTATATAGCAAGCAAAAAAAATTAATCGGACATAACATGGATTCATACTCCCTCCTTCCATCTATATAGGGCGTAATGAGATTTTTAAGACCGCCTTTGACTATTGAAAAGATTAATAGTACATGACATGCACAATGTGAAAATTATATCATTGAAAGAACCTTTCACATACGAATTTAACGGTTTGCTTTGTGTAAGTTGCATGTCATATATCATTGCTCTAATATTTGGTCAAAGTTAGCATCGCAAAACGCATTAGGCCCTATATAGATGGAAGGAGGGAGTAGCTTTGAATAGCATTTGTATAGTAAAACGGGGCAAGACTCTCTCTTTGTGTGGTGTGAATAGTTTTATTTTTTTCGTTTTCTTTTTGGTTGAGGAAGTGCGAATTGATTTGGTGCGCACAAGTACAATATTACTACACGTTAGGCTTGTCCCTAAAATTCAACCCGCGTCTTGTTATATCCCGAAAATTCAGATATCGTGCTCCCAAAACTGGCGCCTTCACAACCCACGCCTTGCTATCCTGAAACTACAACGTGCGCGAAAACTCCTTCCAGCTGCCAAATCACGACACACGAAATCCCCCTTCTAACCCTGAGCCGAAAGGGCTGCTAGTTCAAATTAGTGGGGGGGTACTTTTGTAACACACCCAACATTTTGGACAAGCGCGTCCCTAAGTCATTCTTCACCCCCTCCCATCGCCCCTTTTCGCCATTCGAAATCCTAGGCCGCCATAACCTCTCCGCTCCAGCCGCGAAACCCCACCCTCCTCCGTTCGCCACGTCACCGCTGCCCAGCCGGAGCCTCTTCCCCGACGATGTCGTCCACCGCAACAGCTCGACGTCCCTCGTCCACCTCCCCGGATGAGGATCCGTCATCCATCTCGCCGTTCCGTCGGTTCAGCCGCCCTGTCCTCCACCTCCAAGGAGCTGCTCCAACGATCGCCTCACCTATCGCGGCTGCTCCATACCCACAGCGCCGCCTTAACCTGCTCCACCGGAACCGCAGCATCCTCACCGACTCCTCGGACGAAGCCGAGGCCTACTCGGCGCCACCAAAGAGGTTGTACACTCATCGCATCGCACCTTCTCCTTAACTCGACCTCCCGGCACCGACGGTGCTCCATCCCGCACCCCATGGGCGGCTACCTTGAAGCGGCGCCCTGGCGACATCTCCATGGCGGCTCTCCCAGTCGAGGCCCCTTGGTGGCGGCGTCCATACCAGCCGGATCTGCGATCTTGCTCGGCTCTCGCTCATTTGCTTGCTCTTCTGCTCCGCTCTCGCTCGATCGCCGCCGCCCAGCCATCGATGCTGCTCTCCCCTCGCTTCGTGTTCTTTGCTCTGCTCCGATTAAGCCACACTTCAGTCGACTGAATCGACTTTTGGGTCAGTCGATTTTAAGGGGTTGGGGGGGCTCGCCGGAGT
Source organism: Aegilops speltoides (assembly GCA_021437245.1). NCBI lineage: Eukaryota > Viridiplantae > Streptophyta > Magnoliopsida > Poales > Poaceae > Aegilops > Aegilops speltoides. The sequence continues at coordinate 249,131,517 of CM038145.1, forward strand.
TAAGGAAGAACCACCCACAGCGGGGACGGGGGCTCGCTGGAGAGGTACCCCACTATCTATCTTAGTGTTCAGGGTGGGGCGGGGGGGGCTAGAGGGCTGGCCGGGGTGGCGGTGGCGAGTTGTTTTGGGGCAGCGAGGCGGCGCTGGGGCCGGCGGTTTGGCCGGTGGTGGCTGGCGGCTCAGGGGTGCAGGTTGAAGATGAACTACAGGCCCTCCCTAAACTACATGGCAAGTGCCTCTGTGCTACCATTGCGTTTAGTTTCGACAGTAGCATTCAGATTCCACAGTAAATTTCAGTTTCGACAGTTAAGTTCAGAGTCAATAGTTTTTACCTCATCTGTTGTAGTCAGGTGGTTTTTGGTGATGTTAATTTTACATCCATTTTACATCATCTATTGGAGATGCTATTAGAATCCCACTTGAGATTGACGATGTCTGTCTTGTGCTGCATCAGCCTTGACATCTTACGGCTCACCGGAGCTGCTCCAACGACAGAACGATCCATCGTAATGTAGCAAATTACCACAGACGCCGTCTCTGATTCCTAGATTTTCCTCCACACCTCCGACAGCCACCTCTGCCTCAAGCGCTTCAAATGACCAACCCAATGATCTTTGAGGTCGACACGGCTATGGCAAAGAGGTTGTACACTTGTTGCATCACTTATTACTATACATTCACGTCGATCCATTACGGCTATTTTGGTTCAACGGAAAAACATCGATCCACTAGTTGTTACCATCACTCTAAATTTCTACATGCTCTCCTTACATAATCTCACCATATTTTTTTCGTATGCATGTCAGATATTGTACACAGTCATGCTGAACATGTAGAGAAAAAGAGAAGATTTTGTGTGGCAATACAATGTCATGCAGACATTGCTCCATGGTGGGTTCAATGGCAAACCCTCCCCACCCCTCTCTAGATTGTAATCCAGAGGAAGATATCTGTTCTGAGGCGGATTCAGACACCGCTGACCACTCCTATTTACCCCCAAGGTGTTTGCTCTACCTTGGCATGATGATGTTAGTCATATCATGCATATGTTGCCTTGCAGTGCCTACTTTTGACATCATATATGTCATATGCTTAGTTTAGACATGTTCTGTAATGCCACCTGTTTAGTTTCTATATCATATATGGGAATTATGCAGTCTCATGTCTTTTAGCCAGCCATAATATATGTGAAATGTGCAATGCCATCCTGTTTAACCAGGCATCATATATTTGAATCATATCTTGCCCATCCTTTTCTTCATTACATTTCCATTTGTCGACAATGTTTGTACATTAAACTACTCTTCCTGTGAATCAGCCATTTGGGTGGGAGATGGAAAAATCTGAAGTGAAAACAAGGCCTTGAGCGAGCAGTGCTACACGTCAAGCAGATCTCTTGTTGGGTCCCGATAACTCCTCAGAGATGGATTCAGAGATAGATGACCAGTCCTATTCCCCCACTGAGGTGTATGCTCTAACTTGACTCGGTTATATTGCTCATATCATGCATACGGTGTCTTGCATTGCATAGTTTAGACATCATATACACAATATTCAATACCATGCTCTTAGTTCAGACATCATATCGAATGCCCTCTGTTTAGCCTCTAAATCACATATGTGAATTAAATGATGCGATCCTGATTACTTAGATAACATGTAGGTGAATTATGTCATGCGATCCTGTTTAGTTATTCATCATATCTTTGAATTATGTTATGCTATGCTATCCAGTTTAGATAGACATCATATATGTGAAATTATGTCATGCTATCCATTTTAGTTAAACAATATACATGTCAACTATTTCATGCCCTCTTTTTTCCACACTATCTATTGCATCTGTCTCTCATACAATGTCTGTACATTCAATTATGTTTCCTGTTTATCAGCCATTTGAATTGGAGTGGGTGATGCCAGTATCTAGCGGACTAAAAACACGGTCTTCAAATAAAACAATGCTACCTCTTGGTGGAGATAGCACCCCGGTTGTACATGCACAAGAACCAGCCCTACCACACATAAGCCAAACTCTCGCAGATTGTACCCCTACTGCGATGGACAGAGAACCAGCTTCACCCAATCTAACCCCAACCCCAGCCGATAGTAACCTAGTTCCTGTTGACACAGCACCATCTCCACCACAGAGCTCCCAAACAAGAGTAGTTAGTAAGGCAGCTTCAGTGCCCAAAGGGCGAAGACTATCACGGCAAACCCCAACTCCACGGTTAATACGCCTATTCCTATGGAGGAAGCACAACCAGCTAGTCGTAGTTTAGCATCTATCGCATTTGATGTTGTTAAATCGTATGTCGTATCTTCCCATCTTGAAAATATTATCTCAAGATGAAGGAAAATGCCGATTCAGTGTGTTTGTCCGGGAGTTATGTGTAAGTAATGTTATTCATGGCAATTACTTTGCTTCGTCCCATACATCCTACCTCCATGATGGTTATAATACAGACAAATTTCCCATTTTCTCTATAGAGAAGGACCGATTTGGAAACTCAAGATGAGGTAACTTTGTGCTAATACCTCTGCTATCTTCAAGAATGCTTGGTGGCGATATTGGAGTTACACAAGAAAACGTGCTTCACCGCAAAGAAACTCATCAAATTCCCTTCGTTTTCCCGAGACACATTTATCGGACGATGACCGGAACGCCTTGTTCATCTTGGTCCCAAACCAAGAATGTGGTAAGGTCTATGAGCTCATTTTCTATTTTTAAGTATTATATTCTTGCGTCTTCTTGTACTGCTTCATGTAGAACTAGTGCCTAAACCTGAAGAACAACTGTTCTTATTTAAGATTCCATTGCTATCATAGTTCAAAAAAGCGCTAGGCGTTAATTGTGCGTTTTGCCACCGCCTTGCGCTTTACTGACCAAAGCGCATGCTTATGCGCAGTTATGCACGGATTAAGCGTAGTTATGCGCAATGCGTTTTGCCAACGCCTAGAGTCAGCGCGCCTTTTTTTAACTATGATTGCTTTGCTCTTGTATCACTGTATTTACCCATACAAACTTATTTTTAAATTGAAGGATCCAATCGAAACTCCAATGGCACAACAGGTATGTTCACGCATGTTTCTTTAACAGGTTTGCTCTTATCAATAGCTCTGTTGATTTTAATTTCAATTGTGTATACAGTTAACTCTCATATCATGCACATTACAAGCATTATAACAGAGCCAATAGTGTTGTTGTACATGTAGACCCATGGTACCCATCTGAAATCTTGTTGTGCCATGTAGTTTCCCACACTTTGTATTCTTTCACTGTTGCTCTGTCTTGAACTGATATGATTTGAACCGTGTCTCTATTTTGATTTGGCAAGACAGTGCAGTGACCATAGGACATAGATATATGTTTGTTTGATGCTTTTATTATGTACTAGTACTTGTCAATAGAAGACTTGGTAGTTTAATCCTGTCCACCTTACTAATGCACTGGTTCACCAAAATGAGTTTCATATACTAGTACATGCTAAACTTGTTATGTGTGCGCTTGTTTCTTCTTTTAGAATCTTTGTCGAATATTGGGGAAGAGTGCCTTATTAAGCAATGGTAAATGAAGTAATGCGAGATAAGGTTCGAGATAGTGACACATCCTTGTTGGTCTCAACAAAGCTGATAAAACAGCTAAGGAAGACTATCTTGAAGACAACAAGACAACCCCAAAGTCATGTCTTGGTTTAGTGTTCGAAAGTCTTGGCCACTACCGCTTGCACAAGCTATTCATACTCCTTTATGCGAATCAGTTCGGTTTCTTAAGTCTCAACTACAAGTGAAAGACATCGATCACCAGTTTGTCTTTGCGAGAAGCGGAAGGATCATGCGAAGTCCCTAGAGCATTCAGATGCATACTTTACGTGCAACGACAAGCGTTGGAGGATTTTAGCGCCAAACAGGACAAAGCTAATAAGCTTCCTAAGCTTATTGCCAGCATGGTGGATACCCAGGATAACGTTTCTTGAGCTCTTTTGAAGTTGTTTCAGTTATGCTCTTGTTTTGCTGCCGCATTTATTTGCACTGGTGGCCAATTTTGACGGCCAGTGTATGTAATGTGCTGCTTTGTTCCCTATATTTGCACTGGTGGCGAACTTTGATGCCCGGTGGATGTAATATGTGTAATAGCGGTAATAGGCTAGCGTTAATTGTTGCTTATTTATTTCCTTATTGTCTTTTTAGTTGTTTGCTTGTAGTCACTGCAGTTCTTTTTCTGTGTTTTTCTAGTGGCCACAATAGCCTATTTTCGATAACTAGGTCAAAATAATCATGGCAACACACGGATTGTTGTAACCATGGGCCTCCTGCAGGCCCTATGATCCATGGGCCTTCTTCCGGCCGTAGGATCCATTGGCCTTCTATACGGGCCGTAGGATCCATTGGCCTTCTATACGGGCCTTAGGATTCATGGGCCTTCTACGGGCCGTAGGGTCCATGGGCCTTCTACGGGTCGTACGATCCATGGGCCTTCTACGGGCCGTACTATCCATGGGCCTCATATGGGTCATAGGATCCATGGGCCTTCTACGGGGTGTATCATCATTTCGCCAATCATGGGCCGTACTATTCGTGGACCATAACGGGTCGTTAATAGGCCGTATTTGATAACTCTATGAAAATAGCCCAACGGGTTTTTTTGACATGAAAATGGCCCAACGTATTAACGGTCCGCAAGCAAAGTCGATCAGAATGACGGGCTGAATTTGGCCCACAAGCGAAAATAACGATGTGAGCCGTATGTAATCGAATGATGCAAATGAGCCCAAAATCAATGGGCCCCGAGAAGGCGAAAGATAACTTGAGCCGAAGCGGCCCAATGGAATAACGGGTCGTTAATGGGTATAAAGTGATACACTGTTCATTACGGGCCAGTTTCACCACGGGCCGTTAATGGGCCAAGAGTTACAAATGGCCTCATATGGGCCGAAAGAAGTCATGGGCCACATATGGGCCAGAAGTTAAAATGGGCTGGAATCATATTGGACGGCCCAGATGACGCTACTGGGCCTAATTCGGAGAGGTCATAACGGGCCATGGGTTAACGGGCTGTAAATGGGCTATATGCGGACAGGTCGTTAACAGGCTTTCTGTGGGTCGGCCCGCCACCTTTTGACCAAGTCAAACGGGCCGGCTTTTTCACAGGAATGGGCCTCTGTTGGGCCGTGCCACGTGTCGCCGTATCATAGGCGCCTTCGGTCCAATGAGTGGATGACATCTGTCCCAACGGTGAGCCGACACGTGTTTCCTCCAGCCAATGATGATTTTACACATGGAAAATCCCCATTGGTCGGGGCTGTTAACGGGTTATCAGATCCAAAACCGAACACGATAGCTTAACGGCATTCCGTTACGGTGGATGCCACGTGTCGGTCACCCTTGACGAAAGCACTTCTGTGACGCGCGATTTATCGTCATGGAAGTGGACACTTCTATGATGATAATTTTGGTAATGTCATGGAACACTTCTATGACAGCATAGGTATGACTATCTTGATTCTGTCATAAAATCGTCATGGATGTACATGCATGACAAAAAACGCGACCTACTGTGACAAACACGTATCATCACGGAAGTGTATTTTTTGTAGTGAGCCCTGCGCGGATCACATCACCAACACCGTCGCCACGCCGTTGTGCTGACGGAACTCTCCCTCGACCCTCTACTGGATCAAGAGCTCGAGGGACGTCATCGTGCCGAACGTGTGCTGAACACGGAGGTGCCATACATTCGGTACTTGGATCGATTGGATCGTGAAGACATTCGACTACATCAACCGCGTTACTAAACGCTTCCGCTTTCGGTCTATGAGGGTACGTGGACACACTCTCCCGTCTCGTTGTTGTGCTTCTCCTAGATAGATCTTGTGTGATCGTACGATTTTTTTTAATTACTATGTTCCCCAACAAAGACCATCTCTAAGCTAGTTGGTCAGAAAATATTTCACTTTACCCAAAGACAAGAATGAGTTAGAAAAGATGTGGAGAGGCCATTCAGAGTGCTCGGGGCCCATTGAAGTTGTTCGTAGACCTACTAAACAATGGGATCTAGAGACCTTGTGGGAGGTGATGACATGTTGTGTGATCTCACACAACATGATAGTGGAGGATGAGGGTGAAAATGTTGCCGCGGGTCTAGAATTTGAAAACGTGGGTGATCATATCCAACTTTCAGATCAGAATTCAGCCACATTTAACGAGTTTGTTCAAATGCATCAATAAAATCGTCATCAAGCAACTCATTAGCAGCTCAAGAAGGATTTTATTGAGTATTTGTGAGCGGTTAAAGGGGACAACTAGAACATATGTGCTAGTTGAATTCAAGTTTGAACTATTTAAAAAAACTTAGTTGGATTGTAATATTTAAATTAGAACTATTGTCGCATTTAAATATTTTCAATCATGTACGATTTGACATGCTGTTATTTTGAGCTTGTGGATTTAAAAAAGAAAAGAGGCGGAAGTTTTAGGGGATGCTTGGGCCGAGTTTGCGAGGTCTGATTGGGTGGCAATTTTCTTTTCGGGCAGTGGCCGGGAAGGCCACCCAGACGTTTGGACCGATATGGGGGGGCTACAGTTGGATGCTTTTACCTTCCCTAATTTGATCCTACGATGTGATGATCGGGCCATCCTTAGACGTGAACTCCTCCACCAGATCTGTGCCCCTATCACCTGGTTGCCAATAAAAGTTTCGGGGGAGCGTATACCCATTGTCCATGAAGACAAGATGATGCGTGTTGTTGTGCAGATATTTTGTAAATATTTTAGTAATAATTGATTGTATGAATACGAATATTTGGAGTATAATACAAGAAGTAGAACTAAAAATACATGTGATTTGCTATGTTTAACTATTGTATAGTTGTAAATATTCTTAAATACCAATAGGAATAATAAGATAAAAATTCCAATGCATGTTAAAGTGGGTGTTTTCCTATACATGGATGTATGTCGATACGAGTCATTTTTCATGCATGCTATATGTGGAGCCTAGCTCAGATGGTTAGATTCTTTGTGGTGGAACTATACCCTGATGCTTGCATTTTTTTAATTTATTTCAGGCTTCCCGACAATATTCATTCAGTGGGAGGAGACATTCATTTTAACTATGAAGGCAATTGTGCTGCCTTCGTCAATCTCAGAATGATGTGCCGGCTCAGTCTTTCGAAGATACTCATAAGGGTCGGCTGTGCGTGCGTGCACACGTCCATAGAGATAGATGTGTGCGCATGTATGAGTGTCTGCGTTTGTATTGAGTTAGAAAAAAATAGTTGGGAGATTAGTTATGTACGTACACTGAAATATTCCGCAAAATAATTGGTGTCACATGGGATAGGACATGTCATGCATCCGTAATACTTATCCCCCCAAAATGAAATGTATTCCACGTTACCACCACCCCACGTTGTCATAATCGAGGTCCATCCTCCACCTCACAGATCGTTCCGACCTGCCGCAGCCGCTGCGGCCATTGATGCGCAAAATTATCTCATCCTCCCAACTAAACAGGTCAATTATTTGCTCGTGGGTCGCCGGCCTGAGCTGGTATCATATGAGTTAGTTGTGTGAATCATTGTACGCCTCCGTAAGCCATCTGTCCACGACAACTCTCCTTGCCTACCTTCTCGTCACCTTCCTCAATTAGCAGCCGCGAGCAAGCAATGCCAATACATACATGCACTTGGTGTATTCGCGAGCTGGTTTATCTGCGCCTGCGCGAGAGGGAGAGTAGAAGCTCCGACCTTGCTAATGGCAATGCCATGGGAGATGGTGGTGTGCATAGCGGGCAACGTGTGGGTGCTGCTCGACGGCTGGATCTCCGTCTGCTTCCTGGCCGCGGACGAGGCCGCCCGCCTCCTCCGGTCGGCTACCGATTGATCATTGATGATCAGGATAACCATAGGTACATTATTTGTTGCGTGCATAGATTGATCCTTTCTTCTTCAAGCAATGTTTGTTGCCTCTTTTCATGCATTCCTAAAGCCATGCCCAAAGACTGCCCTCACTTTTAAGTGGATTCTCACCTGTTTGAACAGGTTTCTTCCATATCATAAAAGTGAGTTGGTGCCCGAAAATACGGAGGCTAATGAGTGTTTAGCTTTCTAGACACTTCCTCCGTAAGCTACACCAAAAAATGTCTTATATTTATCACGGAGGGAGTATTTATCAAGTAGGACGCAGAGTTTCTGAGCCCGAGCTCAAATGAGCTCGGGTGAACAGTAAAATAAAAAAAAATCCAAAAATCTGATTTTGTTTATGACAAAAGTTTCAAGTGCTTGCAAAAATTCGTCACGAAATCACATTCCTAGAAGGCGTGGCAAAAGAAAAACGGTACTGAAAATGCTACTTTCAAAAGCATTTGGGAGCACTGGTTTTCTTTTTTTTGCCACGCCTTACAGGAATGTCCTAGGACGATTTTTTTTCAAGCACTTGAAATTTTTGTCAATGTTTGTCACAAAAAAATCAGACTTTTTAAATTATTTTACTGTTCACCGAGCTCATTTGAGCTTGGGAGCAGGACACTTTCGTATCAAGTACTCATATCTAGGACTACCGTTACACCATGATAAACTAAAAAGAGATCTTTGGCCAATGGTAGATAAGATGCTAGCTTGAACAACTAGGTGGGGAGGAAAACTCCATTCCTATGAATGGAAGTTAATGTTGATAAGATCCTACTTGGCCAACTTTCTCATTTACATGTTGTCATTTTTAAAATTCCCAAAATGGACCATTCAACTAGTTTATGCACACATGGCTAACTACGTGTGGAGTGATGCTGAAGAAACCACAAAATCCACTTGTCAAATTGGCCATATATGTGCATAAGAAAGAATATGAAGGTTTATGTGTACCAAACTTGCAAAACCTGAATTTTTCCCTATTGGATCTTGGGTTAAATGGTGCATTGTTTGGGAGGGACCTCAATGGAAATTAGCTATTGAGGATAAATACAATACCAGAAACCCTAACATCTCGTGTTTTCATGATGTACACCCCGCCCAATTTTGGAAAGGTGCGGCATAATTGGCATCTAATGCAGTTAACATGGGGTTCAAATGACATGTAGGAAGATACATGGTTTGGCTACTCGACTTTAGCCACTCAATGTTGGTACATCTACTTCGTAGCGAATGAACAATCTAAAACTTTAGTTGAGTTGTGGGACGGTAGTTAGTTGAATTGCGCTTTTAGGAGAACCTTCACAGATAGTTGCTCCCAGTTGATAAGGATAGTTAAGTCTAAGAGGTGTTCCACCTTAAGGTGCCTCCCAAGATTTAGGTGTTTGTGTTTGTTTTAACTTTGGACATTATGATTAAGGTGTTTTTGTAGTAGTTGCCTCAAAACAAGATTATGACTAGAAACAACTTAAGGAGAATATGGATTGCTAACCCACTTGAATGCCTCACATTATATTGATATTGAGTATGTGATCATATGTTAGTGAATGCATTCTTGTCGGGGTTTCGGGGGATGAGGGTAAAGAAGCTTTTTACATTAATGTTCATAAATTGGAGTTTGTACAAATAGCGTCTCAACGGATAAGCAGAGAATGTTTTGTTCAATTTAAGTTAGTTTCTACAACAATTTTGTGTGGATTTTGGAATTTTAAGAATGACCTGGTCTCTAACAGGAAACGTTGGTTAAATACAAAGTATGTCTGGAGCATGGAGTTATTATGTCAGAGAAACTGCCAAGTATCTTCTCAATGAGTTGGAGGGAGGAAAATTGGTGGAGCAATTCATGGTGCTGCTACTCTATAACCTGAAGATGATGCTGCCACTGGAACCAAACTCTAGAGGTGGAACAATGTGAACTATGTGCTTTCTTCGGAATCCAATGTTGGAGGTACACTTCACGGCGCGAGAATCACATTGTAATATCCCGAGAAGCACCCCACAGATGGTGATTCAAGCCATGTCCTTATATGAGAGAACCGGGGCTTTGGAACTTTGCCCCACTAGTAGAGTACACTTTTAGTTTGTACTTTGTGTTTTGTACCACCTATACACAAATTGTTTTGACCGTTCTTTTAATTTCCCAATGGTACATGTAAGGGATGTTCCTTTTGGAGGTATGATCGTGTGACCAATTATTTTCCTTTTAATGAAATGGAGTCATGCACGACGGGGAGAACACACCACCAGTGGCGAACGAAGAACGACTATAAGTAGCAGACGTAAGTGGTGAGTGGATGCACTTGCGAGCCACTCACTTATATTACCAGTGGTGGGAATATATTCCTACTCGGCACTAGTATCATTGCCCAAGTCAAAATAATTGTTCTCGTTCAGTGTTATGGTAGTGCTTTTAGCTGTCACGATAACATTTTGTAGATGACATCTCATCACATTACATGACATAGATAAATTGATGTATCAACATTCAATAATGCATCCATATAACGAAATTGCAATACATGCATAACATTACATTGATACTCATCATTACATGCATGTAATCCCACTCATTTCAGAGATAAAACATTCTGAATTTTGAAATATGGAAGTTTCCTACTGACATCATCTATTATATCCTTATCTACATGCATGTATATATGATTTTTATTTAGTAAGGAGATTGAAATCTCTGACCCCTGCATCATTGTGATGCACACAACCAATTTTCTTAAAGTTGATGCAATACAATGAGGGCAAACACATCAACAAATAGAGTACATAACTTAGATAACTACGGCATGCCATTACAAGATATGAAATTAGCACCTACGACTAAGTATGACTTATTCCACAAGAACGTCTTCAAGAAGGGATACACGCCCTTGTCCCGTCATCGCCACGTCCGGCCAAAGACGACCAACACAAGGATCTTTCATCCTGATTGTTGAGACTAACTAGTGAAAGCTAGCAAACAGCGAGTAGGCATCACCTTCATCAAGGTAACAGCACAAGTTCATCGATGTTGAGTCCGATCAATAAGGGGCACAACACGGGTTTTCACCCTAGAATTGAAGCAATGCTCGAGTCACCTTCTTTATGATCTCCCAATAGTCACGTCCACTAATACTCCACGACCGGAACGGCCCTAGCGGATGGGTGTGATGACTAGTAGAGCATTCTGCACTATATCTAAATGAGTAACGTTCGTATGTTTTTTTTGCGAATAGGACCCATAACTATGTTGAAATTATGCAGTGGTACAACACACACCCATAAAAGTAGAGAATTACAAACAGAACCATGGGGAAGCAACGCAGCACGGGATGAGGGCGCGCCGCCGCCGCTCTCTCCCGAAGCCAGCGATAACCTTGATTATGCGCACAGATTATTGACAGCGGGAAGTCTCCATCGTCGGCCGAGCAGGACCAGCACGCAAGAGAGAAGCCACACTGGCACTGCATCACCACTTGCGCTGGTTTCATGAACCACGAACGCGTCGAGGAGTCGTCACCAACGAGAGCCAACAAATTCAAGGTCCAGAAGATGCAAAGAAGCCCACCGGCGCCGAACGCTAACACACCACTGCACTAGCTTCCACTGACCCCGTTGCCGCCTCTGAGGAAAACACCGAGATGAGGCTAAGATCAAGGAAGACTTATTCATTGTGCTGCCGCTGCCACCATCAAAACGTCGACACCTGAAAACACTATCCCTAGTATGTACAGATCGAGTGCACAAATCTAGAGCTCCCCAAATCTCTCACTGCTGCATCAGCCGACGAAGAGGGGAGGGGCCCACGGCCTGGCCGACGGCCAACCAAGGGTACTTCTCCGCCTCCCTTTAGCCTCTTGCAGGAATGAACCGCAACGCTGGTCTGCTACTACATTGCATTCTTTAAAAAAAATTATAAATTGATTTTTTTATCGATATACTACAAACTAAGTTGGGCATGACAGAGCCAAGCAACGTCAAAACTAACGAAAAACAATAAAAGGAAAGAATTACGGGAAAATAATAAATACCTTTTTTGGAAAAAATAATAAACACTTGGCCTAACAAAACTGTACACGCGGGGAAGAAAGGGACAGGACACATGGACCGCTAGTCGTCGAGGTGCTCCGCAGGTCTGAAGCGGACCCCAAGCGTGCACGTCTCGCATGCTCGCATAGATCCAGAGCACTCATGAAGCCTGCAAGCATCCAGTCAAACACCATTCCATTTCATTTCGCAAATGTTGAGCTAAGCCATTTTTTCAGGTCCACGTTTCTTCTCCCCGTCGGCACCCCGCGGCGCACTCTCAGGCGACCACGCGACCAACGCATCCCGCGCCAGTCCCACCGCACGCACCTCGACGCCTCGACACGTCTCTCCTCTCTACAAGTACTCGCGGCGCCAAAAATTAAAGGCATTAAATTATTGCGCATCGCCGAGAGAGAAAAAAAGGGAAGACCGTCGCAGAGGAAGAGGAGCACGCGAACCGAACCGAGCCTCGCGCCATGGCGGGAATAGCCTCCCTCAACGCCGTGTCCCTGTCCGCGCCGTCGCCCCAGGCCCCGGGGGCGACCGCCGTCCGCGACCGCCTCCTCGTCCCGGCGGCCCGTCGCTTCCCGTCGCTGCGGGCCGCGCGGCGCGTCGTCGCGGCGCGGGCGGCGCCCGTGGACGCCGACGACGAGTGGGGGAAGGAGCCGGCGGTGGGAGGGACGGCGGTGGCGGAGGCGCCCTCGGAGGAGGCTGCGGCCGCGAGCGAGGTGGCGGCGCTCAAGCTGAAGCTCAAGGCGGCGCTGTACGGGACGGAGCGCGGCCTGCGCGCGTCCAGCGAGACGCGGGCGGAGGTGGTCGAGCTCATCACGCAGCTCGAGGCGCGCAACCCCACGCCGGCGCCCACCGAGGCGCTCACCCTCCTCAACGGCAAGTGGATCCTCGCGTAAGCCTTCGGCCACCCCTCGCTCCGTTCCTTGCTTCGTTTATTAATCTACTCATTATGCGATTGTAATTTGCGTGGTGCGTAGTTCCATTCCTACTGGTTTAGCTAGGGTCGGTGGAACTGATCCGATGGATTCTAAACCACATGGATCAAAGCTGATAAGTTCATATATATATAGAAAAGGGGGACATAATTTGGTGTGTTTTAGATTGTCTTTTTCTGCCCCAATTGGAAATTTGGATAGCTTGCAAGTATATGGTCCACGGTATATTGCAATCGCACTTATTTACAAGTTTCTCTTGATTGCTTGAAAAAATAAATAGTTATATGCAATTTTATGAATGTTTTTGTTATTTTAGGGATGACATGTTAAGGATATGGCTGAGTTGGTTAGTTGTCATGCTCAAATAACTGATGTAGCTGACTTCTATTTCCTTAGTATTGTGACAAAAAAGAAATATAACCTCCGTTGTTTTAGAAATTTAGAGTTATTCAAGACAGTCATCATAGTTCACATCAGTGATCTGTGGTGTGATATTTTTGGTAAAAAAATTATTCTACAGAATAGGCAAATTGATGTGCAAGAATTTTCAAAAGCCAACAGGTCTAATTCGTTTGGTAAATATTATGTTTGCATGATGTGCTTGCCACATGCTCCTCTATGCTTTCAAATTATGTTTGTTTAAGTTATGTCAAAACTGGATGTTTAGTTTTGGCATTTTTTTCTTGCTTATTTGTTCGGTAGGAGAACTATAGCTATATCTAATATTTTACTCTAGCACTTAAGGTAAACCTTTTAAGTAATCAATTTGGAGTGCTAAACTTAGCCGTCTGAAATCCCTGGAACAGACTCTGCTATTAAACAGAAGTATGTGTATAAGGGACTAATAAAACATAACATTCTGGTAGCTGTTGCTATCGTTTAGTTGAGGATATGCCAATCGTTTCTTTGTCACTTAACGTGCTCTCAACATCATTAAAACCACTTCAACACGTATCTGAATGGGATGCATTTTTTTAGTATAACCGGGCGGGATGCTGAAGTAGTCCATGGTAGTGAAACTCTTCTTCTGTGGAATTACAGCGTCTTCGTTTAATTGTGGAGATTGATTGATTAGGTGACTGCAGGTACACATCATTTTCACAATTGTTCCCACTGTTGGGGTCTGGAAGGCTACAAGCTCTTGTCAAGGTGGACGAAATATCACAGACTATTGATTCCGAGAACTTTGCGGTGCAGAACTGCATCAAGTTTTCAGGACCTTTGGCGTCAACTTCAGTGTCCACCAATGCCAAATTTGAAATTAGAAGCCCCAAACGTGTACAGGTGTGATTCTCCTGTCCCAACTGAGTAGTCATTTGGTATATATCTTAAAGCATTGTATCATGTCTATCTTGGCATTTCCTGAATGGCAATGAAATTTTAGTAAAATTGATAACATTGACAGAATGAGCATCATTTTTCAAGGTTTAGGCTCTCAAGTACAGTAACCTTTTATTTACAAAAATGCGCAGTTTTCAGGCATTTCTGTAGGTACTACAGCATTATTGCATTTTCAGTTGCTGCTCAGTCATTCTATCGACTAGTTCTGATGTACGCGTTACCAAAACATTATTCAATCTCAATGGTAAAAATAAGGGAGGAAACATAGAAATGGATTATTCATGGATTGTTTCTGAATCATGGGCAACGTAAGGGGAACAATTCATGGTGTTAAAGTAGCTGCTAAAGCCAGGAAAGTCACGGTGATAAGTGATAACACATGTGTGGTTACTGGAGAAGCATGTTTGCCCTTTGCTTGCTAACTGATTAGATTGCATTGCTCAGTCCCTAGGTGCCAGTAGGGCTTTTGGACACTGTTAGATTCATTGTTAGGTTGTGAAATCCATGCAACTAGAACCCACCAATCTGCATGAAACACTCTTTAACAATGATGAGATGAACACACATGAATTTAAACAGGACAAGAAAGCCCGGGCATATGCAATATGTTCGCTTAAAATGTCCGTCTGGTAAGTTAATATTTTAAGTGTTTGCAGATGCACCTCTTTCTCCACCCACCTACAGTATTTAATCATCACCACAAGTATAGCCAGTTTTGGTAAGTGCTTCAGCATAGCTCACATAGTCCTCATTGTGTTCAGATCAAATTCGAAGAAGGCATCATTGGCACTCCGCAGCTGACCGATTCCATCGTACTGCCAGAGAAGTTTGAATTCTTTGGACAGAACATTGACTTGAGCCCGTTGAGCGGCATATTTACTTCGATCGAGAACGCAGCGTCCTCCGTCGCCAAGACCATCTCCGGTCAGCCTCCGCTGAAGATACCTTTCAGGAGCGAGAGCGCTGGGTCCTGGCTGCTCACAACCTACCTTGATGCTGAGCTTAGAATCTCAAGAGGAGACGGCAGCAGCATCTTTGTGCTGTTCAAGGAAGGAAGCTCGCTCTCAATATAGGCCAAGCGTACCTATTCTCTGAATAGAATTTGACATGGAGAAAGGGAATCCAATAGATAGTTGTTGTGCCTATTTTCTTATATCCTGAATTCGTGTGTTTATAGTTTGTCCGTGCCAGTGTGTGGGTGTGATGTATATGTAGCTGAACGAACTGCCATATGCCTTTGTAAGCCTTTGGCCGTACTAGTTTCGGTAGACTGTGGAATACAAAGATACCCTAAGTTCTTGTAAAAATGCTAAGTACATGAAAAATGGCTGAAGCTCCTTCTCTATGGTAGTTACCTCGAACAGTCGGCCTAGTCCGAAGCTCATTGCTATGTTGCGTCTCCCTTTGCTGTTACTAGTACATAATTTCTTTGTTCTTGTAAAAAACTTAACCATGGCTGCTGGTATTCGCTCCTGTTATTTGCTCCTGTCGTGCTGCACACCTGCAGACGCAACGGTGCCCTCCTTTCTCCCTCCCCTCCGAACTCCCGTGACTCCATGAGCGAGCATCACTTCTCGGAGCCTCGGATAGTGTGATCTCTGCGCCACCTTCACAAAAGCATCTTCAAAATAGCAAAGCCCCTAGCAGCTGCAAAGCCTCACCCAACCAGAGTGTTTTTAGGGCCCCCCAGGAAGGCCTGCCCAGGCGATTTTTTCGCGCCGACGCCGAAAAAACGGCCCAATCGCGCCCCCAGGAGCCCGATTTTCGCCGGCTTGGGCCGAAAACAGTGCCGGCGGACCCAGCCCGAAACCGGCTATTGAAGCGCCGGGCGAAACTGTTTTAGCGCGAAAAAGCCGTGGGCCAGCAGCGTCGGCGACTTCGGCGCCTCGTCTTCCCCAACGGCCTCGGTTCCGCGAAATCAAAATCAATAGCAAAGGCTGCGCGGTCAGCCTTGCCATTGATTCCTCTCACGGCGGCGCTTCACGGACGGCGCCGACGCCCTCCCTCGCCGCAGCACACACGGGTGCGGCCCGGCTATAAAGCGGCGGCCTCCACTTCGCTGTGCCCGCCCCACCCGCCCCTCGCGCCCGTCCAGCCCTCCTCTACCTTCTCCCGAGCCCGCCCTAGCCCGCCGTCGCCATGGCGAAACGCTTCCCGGAGACGAGGCTGCGGCCAAACCGGCCGCCGTTAAGCTCCGCGAGCAGAGTCAACTCTGTTCGGCGAACATCTGGCGTCGCCGGACATGCGCGCCGGCCAACGGGTGGAGACTCAGCGCGAAGTGCCCATTCCCTTGCCCGGCGCTGTGGCGGCGAAATGCCGCCGAGGAGGTCGAGATCGTCGTAGCGTCCTCGCCGACGCCAACTCTCCCTCACGATCGCCGCCGACAACCACGCGCCTGGCGGCGTATTCAGCGCCGCCAGCGGCAGCGATAAGCGTCCTGTAACGGCGCGCCGGTGGTCGGCCGGCGAAACGGCGGCGCCGCCTACGGTAGGCGTCCCGCCGCACATTCGAGGGCGTGCTCACGTACCTCAAAGGCGACAACGACCGCCGTTGGCGTACCCTGGCGCAAAGACCGCCGCGTCGGGCCATGGGCGCCAAGGAGGTTGAGTCCTCCCTCCTCTTCCTCCTTCCGATCCTCATCGCGCTCCGGCCTGCTTTCGGCGTCAAGGCCGAGCCAGCGGGCGGAGTCGCCGCTTCGGCCGGCGCTTTTCGCAGCGCCGACATCGTCATCAACGAGGCGCGCCGCGCCTCCTCCTCGTCGGCTCCTCCGCCGTCAAGCCAAAGAGCGGGCGCCGGGCTGGCGCCGTGAAAACGGAGCGAAGTGGCGCCCGTGAAAACGGAGCCGGTGGCGCCGGTGAAGGCGGAGTTCGGCGACGGCGATCGCGCCCTAGAATGAGCGCGCCAGACTTCATTGCGATGGAGAAAGCGCGCGGAGAAGGTGAAGGCGCCCGGTAGCGCCGCCTGCGCCGCCGAGGCGCCGACGCTGCCGCGATGAAGACGGGTCGTCGTCCTATCGACAGCGATAGCGACAGCGAAGACGCCGCCGCCGATCCGCCATGGCGGCGCGGGTCAGCGAGGCGCCCGCGTCAAGGAGGAGAAGGCCGCAGCGGCGATGGCGGCGACGACTTCAGCCCTTTCTTTTTAGATTAGGTTAATGTAATGAAAATGCACGAATTTCGCGAAATTTGCCATGTTTAGCCGAAATTTAACTACTTTTTATCATAACTTCGCGAACGGTCTTTTTTTTATCTGGCGCTGAGGCGGCCACTGGGCCGACGGTGAGGGGACCGACTTCGCCCAGGGCCATTTTTCGCCTGCTCACCCCAGGCGGCGCTTTTAGACGCCCCCTGGGGGGGCAACGGCTGGAGATGCCCTCACCTGCATACTTCCCTCCCTACAGAATCCCAGCTTGTGTGATCTCTGCGCCACCTTCACACGCCATCCTCGAAATAGCAAGCACCTCACACCTGCGAAACCTCACCTAGCTAGCGTGCCATCCCCTGCGAGCTTCCTTCCCCGCTGTGCAGGCTAGAGCTGCGTCTTGTACTGTCGTTGGTGTCGCCTTCAAGCATGGAATTATGGAAAGCAGCGCTACTATCTGGAACCCTGGACTGGTGCTTCTTGGGAGCGGGCAGATGGGTTGACTGAAGGCGGTGGACGGTGAAACGACAGGCCTCTGCAGAGGAACTGAACCGGGCTGGACGTGGCCCTTGTTTCTTTCTGACTGATTCGAGCGTTCTCTTCGGTGTAAAAGATCACGGTGCTGCTTCAAATAAGTCGTCTTGGTCCTTGCACAAGTCTGCCAAGCTTTCTCGCAACAGAACAAGTTTTCTTGGGCAGCAATAGTACGATTTTTGCAACGACTACAGCCGGATCCACAGTGGAAGCAAGACTGCAAGAGGCCCGTAACGCCGTAGAGGTTATTTCTGAAGGCAGAATTAACAATACAGCTGAGCTGGGCACGTACATGGCTTCTGGTACAGTTAGCGATCCACGGGGCAATCGACTGTGTCGTGAAAAAACAACGGCCACAGCCTCCAATGACCCTAAGGGCATCTCCAGCCGTTGGCCCCCCGGAGGGCCAAAAAATCGCCCCACAGAGGCGCACGGCGCTAACGGCGCCTTTGAAGCGTGATGCCCCGGTCGCAGCATACGGTATTCAAAAAATTCAAACGCACAAACACGGCGCAAACACGACATAAACATAGCAAACTTGGCGAGTTCGTTCAAACATAAACATATTTTACAAAAAAAAAACGGCGGGCTAATCCGCCGTCTCCTCGCCGCCCGCCTCGCCGCCAGCGTCTACATGCCGAGGAGGCTGTAGAACCGCGATGTAATCGCCGCCGCCGTCGCCGTCGTCGCCGTCGTCGTCGCCGCCGCCGCCCGCCTCCGCCGTCCTGCTGCACCCTCACGGTTGGCGCGGCGGGTTGGAAAACCCGGCGGCGTCGTCGTCGTCGTCGCTGTCGAGATCACGACTCCGTGCTCGTCCTCGCGCGGCGCTTCGGTGGCGATTTCCTCGAGGCCAACAACTGCCGGACCGTCTCCTCGCGAGTAGTCTTCCCTCGCCCCGCATGGCGTCCTCGTCGGAAGCTTGCGCGCTATCTCCTCGTACTCAGCGGGAGGCGGGCTCCTTCTTGGGCTCGACGAGGCGGGCTCGGCTTAGGCTCGGCGAGACAAAGCGGGCGGCGGGGCTCGGCTTGGGCTCGACGAGACAAAGCGGCGGCGGGCTCCGGCAGCGGGCGCCGATACAAACGCCGGAGCTCGGTGCGCGTAGCCACAGGCGTGTCTGGGGCTCCGGCTTACGGGCGGAGGCGAAGGCGAGCCGCGGACGAAGAGGAGGACCGCCCGGTCTCCATGCGCCTCGGGTCGAGAGCTTCCCGGCGGCATGAAAAGGAGGGGCTGGGTACTCGGGCGCGGCGTGTTGCCGCCCTCGATGTACTCGAGGCGGCGTCAGCGTCGCGCCGCACGCCCCACCATCGGCGCCGGCGGCGGAGTTCTCGCTGCCGGAGGGCACGCGCCGTTGGTGGCCTCGAGCTGCTGGCGTGACGGCGGCGGAAGTAGGGCTCCCATAGCGAGCTGTCGGGCGTGCATGGCGAATCCCTCGCCGCAGAGGCGGTCGACCGATCGCGGGCGATCTCCGCGCGCCGCACCGCCGCCGAGGGCACGGGTGCACCGCACGCCGCCGGCGTGATCCTCCACGCCCGGCACCCGCATGTCCGGCGGGACGGGTACTCGGCCTCGTAGAGGCGAGCCTCGTCTTCATGGAGATGGCGGCGGCGAAGCCGTTCGCCGCCGCGCCGTCGCTGAAGCGCTTCGGCCATTGGAGGAGAGGAGAGGAGGAAGGAGCGATCGCGGAGGAAGGAGCGCGGCGGAGGGGAGTGTGGCGGCCGAGTCGCCGGGTGCGGTATATATAGGCGACGCGCCGCCCACACGCGTGGCACCGTCGCGTCTGCGATGGCGGCGGCGAAGCGAGGCGAGGGCGCGCGTCGTCCGGCTTCATCGCGCCGCCCGTGAGCATCAATAGCGCATCAATGGCACAGTGACCGGCGCGGCAGCGCGGTAGCTGGCATTGATTCGCCGCGAAGCGATGCGATGAGGACGACGAAGGGCGAAAGCAAACTAATCGCCGACGCGTCGGGCCCGCGTTTCTTCGCGCCAAAAGCTCGCTCGCGCCCAAGCGCCCCAATGGCGCGGTTTGGGCTGGGTCCGCCGGCGCTATTTTCGCCCAAGCCGTAAAATCGGGCTCTGAGGCGCGACCGGGTTTTTAGGCGCCGCGCGAAAAACGCTGGGAGGCCTTCTTGAAGCGCGGTGATGCCAGCCGTTGGCCCCGAGCGTCTAAAAGCGCCGCTGAGGTGAGCAGCGAAAAAAAAGGCCACAGAGGCGAAGTCGTCGCCAACCGTCGACCCAGGGCCGCTAACGGCGAGTGCAAAAAAAATATGGAGGCCCGTTCGCGAAGATATAACGAAGAACGGTTAAATTACGTCCAAACATGGCGAATTTATTAAATTCGCCCATTTCATTACATTATTAAAAGCTAAGCTAATCTAAAAAAATCTCGCTGAAGTCGTCGGCGCCGTCGCTTCATCATCGTCGTCGTCGGCTTTCTCCTCCTTAGCGTGGGCGCCCGGCTGGACCCGCGTCGCCATGGTGGATAAAGCGGCGTCGTCGTCGTCATCGTCGCCGCCGCAGGGCGATGACTCCGCCTTCGTCGCGATCGCGTCGTTGCTCCATGACAGCGCTTGATTCAGCCTTGGCGCTCGCCGCCTTCTCGGCGCGCCTTCTCCATCGCAATGGAGTCCTGGCGCGCCCATTCCAGGACCGCGTCGTCGTCGACGAGCTCCGCCGTCGACGAGCTCCGCCGTCGCCAGCGCCAGGCCTGGCTCCGTATTCACCAGCACCAGCCCCGGCTCCGTCTTCACCGGCGCCATTCCCGGCTCCGTCTTCGGCACGAAGCGCGGAGGAACCGAGGACGACGCGCGCCGGCCGCCCTCGTGGATGACGATGCGGCGCTGCGATTGCGCCGACCGAGCGGCGACTCCGACGCAGGCTCGGCCTTGGCAGCGAGCGGGCGGGGTTCGGAGGAGTGTGAGGAGGATCGGGAGGAGGAAGAGGAGGAGGCGACCGAACCGCTTGGCGCCCATGCCCGGGCGCGGTGCGTCGCCGAGGTATGCCAGCGGTGGGTCGTTGCCGCCCTCGAGTGCGTGAAACACGCCCTCGAGTGTCGGCCGGGACGCCCACGGAGGTGGCGCCCTCGCTATTCGCCGCCCGGCGACCACAAGCGCGCCGTTGGTGGGCCTTGGCTTCTTCTTCTGTCGGCGCTTCAATCGCCGCCAGCGGCGTGGTTGTCGGCGGCGTCTTGGGGAAGGCGTTCGGTGTCGGTGAGGGCGCGCGACGGCGTCGACCTCGTCGGCAATACTCCGCCGCCCTGGGCGTCGAGCAAAGAAACGGGCACCCCGGCTGAGCCTCCATCCCGACAGCCCGCGCATGTCGTGGCGCTGGAACAAGCGAAGTCTGGGCGGCGAAAGCGGCAACCGTTAGCGCCGCCGCCCCCGGGAAGCGTTAAGCCATGGCGTCGGCGGCGAGTCTTGTGAGAGGCGAGAGGGAGGGCTGAACGGCGGCGAGGCGGGCGGGTGTGCCTGAGAAGCGCTTGATGGAGGCAGGCGGCTTTATAGCGGGCCGCGCGCCGTGTGTCTGCGTCGCGAGGAGGCGTCGGCGCCGCCCGTGATCGCCGCCCGTGAAGGAATCAATGGCAAAGTGACCGGCGGCAGCCTGCCATTGATTCCAGCGAACCCGAGGCCGTTCGCGGGAAGACGAGGCGCGAAAGTCGCCGACGCTGCTGGCCAGCGCTTCTTCGCATAAAACTCTTCGCCCGGCGCCCGGCGCCCAGCCAAGCCGGTGCGGGCTGGAGTCCGCTGGCGCTGTTTTCGGCCCAAGCCGGCGATTTTCGGCGTCTGAAAGCGACCGGGCCGTTTTTCGGCGCGGCGAGAAAATTGCCTGGGGAGGCCTTCTTGGGAGCGCGACCTGAGATGCCCTAAGTACACAGCACTTTCTCTTAAAAAAACAGCATTTTGTACGGACTGAGAGATTCCTTGGCTTGTTGTATTGACTTGGAGCTGAGAGGCACGCCTCCCCGCAGCCGCTCTGTGCTGCTGCCTTTTTCTCTTCTAGTCCTACACGAGGAGAGCATTTGCGTGTACACCAGCACGGCTATGTAAACCAGCTTTTGTCGGCCCGTTCGTTTACTGGAAACGGAAGAGCAGTCCACACAAACGAGCTTTCTCTCGACTGCTTGCTTGTTAAAATTATGATCTACTCCCTCCGTCTCATAATATAAGATGTTTTGACATATTATGGCACGAAGGGAGTAAATTCTAATACCGTATTGGACTAGACGTAGTACATACGGGTGGACATTACATTGGTACCGACACGTACGAGTACAACTCGTTTACTTGTCCGCCCCTCATATATACTCCATGTAGTCGCACCTCAGATGGTCCGTTGTCTCGTGCTTGTAATACTCCTCCTCATAGTGATTGCGCCTTCGTACGTCCGTGGTTTTCTCCAGCAAGGATTTCCACGTAAAAATCCGTGTCTCTTTGTCTCGTTTATTTCTCGTTATTATCTAACAAGTGATATACAGAGCTGAGGTCCGTATCTGAGATTTGAGACGAGAGATTAGGGTTCGGCTGTGCGTGCTACCGCCGTCCTGCGATCTCCGGATCGGACTGTTTCCGGTGCGAGCTGCTATACGAGCCCCACAAGTCGCCGAGACCGACAGGATTTTTTGCTGCTGATCCGTTTACTAATCGAGCAGCCCACCGAGGCTTCCGCTACCCACCGCTGTCACCGAGACCGACAGGATTTTTTGCTGCTGATCCGTTTACTAATCGAGCAGCCCACCGAGGCTTCCGCTACCCACCGCTGTCAAATATCAAGTCGCCGTGTCGGCCGTCTCCTGTGCAGGCGATAATCTGCTGCACTAGCGCATCACGCCCGAGGCTTCGGGAGCAAAGGATCTGGCCAGCCGTCACGTCCTCGCGCGAAGCCGTCACGTGTCCCCGGCGTGGGCGGAGAGGAGCACCGGCAACAGAGCTCGCCCGGCGGTGGGCGGCCTGTCCCCCGGCGTGGGCGTGGAGGAGCGTTGGCTAGGGAGCCCAGACCGGTGGCGGACGGCGTGTCCCCGGCGTGGGCATGGAGGAGCACCGGCGACGGAGCTCAGCCGGCGGCGGGCAGCGTGTCCCTTGGCGTGGACGTGGAGGAGACTGCTGTGGACGAGGGAGCTCAGGCGGCGGCGGCAATGGGTTACTCGATCCAATCTGATGTGTGTGAGAGGAGGAGGAAAAGGAGACACGGGAAGAGAGTTGCGGCTGCACGCGCGAGCCTGGCTCGGAGATACGGCCGATTCCTGCGTGCCCCTCAGCCTGGCTGAGAGGCCTCCTTTTGCATCGGTTGGGCTAGGCTGAGGAGGCCGCACAGGCCACCAAACGCGCTAGATTTTGCATGGTGGGTGCGAGGCAGGTGCCACACAAGAAACCAAACACGCCCTATAGCAATCATCAAGTACCTCAACTAGTACTCCTGTCCTACACGAGAAGGCTACGAGGTTACTTTTTCTTTCTCAAATTGCTACATCCCCGTCCAAATGCAAAATTGACAAATTTGACCTATAGACGAAATCAAATCATAGAATGAACTGCCCGTGAAACTATTTCACGTGGTTGACCTTTTTGGGTGACGCCCGACAAGAAGGCGCCACACTACACTGTGGAACGCCTCACAGATAGGCGCTACATGTGTGATCCGAAAATTACTAAGTCAGTGTGCAGCGCCCGAGAGCTAGGCGCCACACTATACAGTGTAGCGCCTAGCTTCTAGGCGTTGCACTAGTGGTTGCTGCATTTTGTAGTGCAACCACTAGTGCAACGCCTGAGAGCTAGACGTCACACTATACAGTGCAACGCCTAGCTCTTAGGCTCTGCACATTGACTTAGCAATTTTTAGGCGGTATGGGATGCAACGCTGGCCAGGCGTGTAGCGCCTATCTATGAGGCGTTACACAGTGTAGTGTGACGCCTTCGTGTCGGGCGTCACACAAAAAGGTCAGCCGCGTGAAATAGTTTCACGGGCAGTTCATTCTGTGATTTGATTTCGTCGCAGGTCAAATTTGTCAAATTTGCCACATCCAAACGATATCCAGGTGCTATTTACTCTTTTTGTTTAACCCACGTATTAATTCTATCAAGAATTTTTTCTACCGGCTTGTACTAGTTTGTGCACACAGATTAACCTACTCATGGCATCCATGAAGTACGATCTTCCGCTGCTGGACCGTGATACAAGGTTTACCCTATGACAAGTCAAGATGCGGGCATTGTTGGCACAGTCCAACTATGATGAAGCACTGGATAGTTTTGGGAAGAATAGAATTCAGGATTGGACTGATGAGGAGAATAGAATTGATTGTAAGGCTTTGTCACAAATTCAACTCCATTTGCATAATAATATTTTGCGGGAAGTTTTGAGCGAGAAAATTGCCGCGCTCTATGGTTAAAATTTGGAAGGATTTGCATGACTAAGGATCTCACCAACAAGATGCATCTGAAGCAAAAATTATTCCTGCACGAGTTACCCGAGGAGGTAATGTTTTGAATCATATTTCAGAATTTAAAGAGATCATATCTGATCTAGCTGCAATGGAGGTTAAGTATGAAGAGGAAGGTATCTTGCTTTAATGTTACTTTGTTCATTTGCCAAGTTCTTATACCAATTTTGAGACACCATATTATCTGATCGCGATACTCTCATGTTAATGAAGTTTATGAAGCTTTGAACTCTAAGGAGAAGATGAAAATAATGGTGCCTCATGATGGTTCGAGTTCATCCCAAGCCGAGGGATTATGCATTAATGGCGGGACAAAGGAGAAGAACCCCAATAATGGAAGCAGAGGCAAAAGTAAGAATGGCTATAGGGGCGGTGCAATCCGGAGACAAGAAATATCGCAGATATTGCAAGAGAGACGGCATGACATCTCTGAGTGTTTCAAGTTGCGAGAACAAGGAAAAGAGGAAAGGTAACAAACAAGGTCTAACGTTGCTCGTGATGATAGTTCGATGATGCTCTTGTTGTTATTCTTGGATGTCTTTGAGACCAATGATGAGTGGGTACTTGACCTTTGCATGCACTTTTCATATGTGTCCACATAGAGATTGGTTTAATACTTTTGATTCCACTACTTCGCTGGTTCCGTTTTGGGTTTGATAATTCACCATGCAAGATTGAAGTCATAGGTTCTATTCGAATCAAGATGTTTGATGGCATAATCGAACTTTGACAGATGTTGATATATTCGAAGATGAAGAAATCTTATTTCTCTGAGTGCCCTTGATGCAAAGGGATACAAGTATTCAGGTGGAGATAGTGTTTTGAAAGTCACCAAAGGTTCCCTTATTGTGATGAAAGGTGATTTGAGTTCGACCAATGGTCTTTATTACCTTTGAGGTTCTGCGTTTGAACGCTTCTCCGTTATTTCAAAGAATTCGATTGTGATCTTGCTAACCTTTGGCATATCGTCTTGGACATATGAGTGAACTTGGTTTTAGCGAGTTAAATAAGAGAGGTCTTCTTGATGGATATGAACACAGTAAATTGAAATTTTGTGAGCATTGTATCTTTGGAAAGCACAA
This sequence comes from Aegilops speltoides, assembly GCA_021437245.1. NCBI lineage: Eukaryota > Viridiplantae > Streptophyta > Magnoliopsida > Poales > Poaceae > Aegilops > Aegilops speltoides. The sequence goes on from CM038145.1 coordinate 249,156,919, forward strand.
GAGGGTGAAGTTCAATACTTGACCCATACAACTGAAGGTATTCTTGATTATGTGCATTACGATTTATGGGGACCATCTACAAGAAGTCACTAGGTGGTGCAAGTTACATCTTGTTGTAATTGATGATTATTCGAGAAAAGTTTGGCCTTATTTCTTGAAGCATAAATATGAAGCATTCTCAGCATTTAAGGAGTGGAAGATTATGATTGAGAGACAAACTAAAAGGAAGGTAAAATACTTCACATCGATAATGGTATGGAATTACATTTCTAAGCAATTTAAAATTATTGCAAGTCTAAAGGCATTGTCGGACATTACACGTTCCTTATACTCCTCAACAAAACGGTGTTCTTGGCGTATGAACAGGACCATTATTTCGAGCCGTTGCATGTTGTCTAATGCAGGTTTGCATAGGCGTTTTTGAAATGAGGCTGCTTCCACTTGCTTGTTATCTCATTAACCGTTCGCCATCTATTGTTCTTAATAAGAAAACTCCAATTGAGGTATGGTCTGGTTCACCTGCTGATTATTCACAGTTGAGAGTTTTTGGTTGCACAACTTATGCTCATGTTGATAATGGAAAGTTGGAGCCTAGGGCTATTAAGTGCATCTTTCTTGGTTATAAGTCTGGTGTATAAAGGTTATAAATTGTGGAATCCTGAAACCCAGAAGGTTGTTATTAGCAGAAATGTTATCTTTAATGAATCTGCTATGTTATATGATGTTTCATCTACTAATGTTCCTGTTGAGAGTGAACAACAGCCTATTGTTCAGGTGGAGCATGTTATTGAAACGGGTGATACATCTGGTAATGAAATTGTTGATGCACATGATGAACCCGTCATTAATGATGATCATGTCACTCCCACTCCAAATCAACCTATTGTTCCACCCAGTTGGAATCTTGCACGTGTGAGTTAGGCGGGTATTAATAAACCTAACGAGTTAATTGAAGAGTGCAATATTGTTTCTTTTGCTTTATCTGTTGCAGAGGAAATTGAAGGTAATTCTGAGCCTTCTTCATATTCCGAGGCTATTATTTCTGGTGATAGTAATAAGTGGATGACCGCTATTGTCACGCCCAATATGTGACCCTATCCAAAAGGAACTCGAAGGTCCCACCAAGGATAGACCCGCATATTGGAACGCTTTGCAAGGTGGATATCATTACATCAACATTACATAATAGATGGGGATACATACAAGAGGCATACATGCCACAAGAATACAACAATACAACATATAAGAACAACATCCGACTACGGATGAATCATTAACAGAAACTCAAACAATATCCACCCTGTTAGCGCAGTCGCCGACACGAACCTATCCCCGATCGAAGAAGAAGCGGAAGAAGAACTCAACGCAAGCAAGCATCGCTCTCGCGTCATGATCATCGCATAAACCTGTACACTGCAATGTTGTTGTAGTAATCTGTGAAACCACGAGGACTCAAAGAATCCCATTACCATGGGTATCAAGACTAGCAAAGATTAATGGGAAAGGAAGGGGTAAAGTGGTGAGGTTGCAGCAGCGACTAAGCATGATATGGTGGCTAACATACGCAAATAAGAGCGAGAAGAGAAACAAGCGGAACGGTCGTGAAGCTAGCAATGATCAAGAGGTGATCCTGAACACCTACTTACATCAAACATAACCTAGAAACCGTGTTCACTTCCCGGACTCCGTCGAGAAGAGACCATCACGGCTACACACTCGGTTGATGCATTTTAATTCGGATCAGGTGTCAAGTTATCTACAACCGGACATTAACAAATTCCCATCTGCCACATAACCGCGGGCACGGCTCTCGAAAGTTTATACCTGCAGGGTGTCCCAACAGCCCATGACAAGCTCTCGCAATCAACGAAGGAATAGACCTTCTCCGGGAAGACCCGATCGGTCTCGGAATCCCGGTTTACAAGACATTTCGACAATGGTAAAACAAGACCAGCAAGACCTCCGGCGTGCCGACATCCCGATAGTAGCCGCGCGTATCTCGTCTCAGGCCACGACCGGATGAGCACTACGTACAACTAGAACCAGACCTCAAGTTTCCCCAAGGTGGCGCTGCAAGTGGCTCTAGTTTGGACCAACACTTAGACAAGCATTGGCCCGGGGGGGCTAAAATAAAGATGACCCTTGGGTTAATTACTCCCAAGGGAAATATAGGGGTGGTGAGGCAAATGGTAAAACCAATGTTGGGCCTTGCAGGAGGAGTTTTATTCAAAGTGAACTGTCAGGGGGGTCCCATAAATCACCCGACCGCGTAAGGAACGCAAAATCCGGGAACATAATACCGATATGACGGAAACTAGGGCGGACAAAACACCAGGCATAAGGCCGAGCCTTCCACCCTTTACCAAATATATAGATGCATTAATAATATAAGAGATATTGTGATATCCCAACCAAAATCCTGTCCACCATGGAGAAATCTTCAACTTCACCTGCAACTAGCAACGCTATAAGAGGGGCTCAGCAAAGCGGTAACATAGCCAAGCAATGGTTTGCTAGGAATGGTGTCAAAGGTTAGAGGTTCATGGCAATTTGGGAGGCTTGATGAGCAACAGATAGGTAATGCAGCATAGCGATAGAACGAAGCAACTAGCATAGCAATGATGGTAGTGAGATCTAGGGTAGCGGTCATCTTTCCTGAAATCCCGCAAGGAAGAAGAACGAGTCCATGAAGAAGACGAACGGATGAAGCCGAACCAACCGTAGACGAACGAATCCTCACGATCGCAACGAAACAGGAACTAACAAGAAGAAGCACACAACATAGGTAAACACACCACGCATGAACAAGGCATGATGCACAACAAGCATGATGCATGACCAAGCTACATGAAGCTACTCATGGCAAGAGAAGATGCAAACAAGAATAACACATCAAGGTAAGTTTAAATGAGGCCGGGAACAACATATAACAATTCCGGTAAGTCCTCATATGCAAATTTCGAAATTGGTCCAGAACTGAATAAACATTATGTTCAAGTTGTTAAACAGCAAGTTAAGATGCACCAAGAGAATCTACACGAAATTCTAGTCAAGTTATATATAAAGTTCATTAGATTCGGAGCTACGGCCTAGAAGATATGAGCAAAACAAGTTAAACATGGTATTGATGCAAAATGCATACAAACATCAAGCAAACACCTCAAAACAAGGATGCAACATGGTAATATGAAGCTACATGCAAAAACAAGCAAGTTTCATATAGAGCACACTCAAAACGGAGCAACGGTGCAACACACACACACTATACAAGTCATAGCAACAATCTGCCCAAAACAGCAACTAGGCATATTGCAAGCATCAAAACAATATGCTACAGCACCCCAACATAATAACAAAAGGCATGGGCATGAAGTACAGGTAAAGCATAACAAAACATGAACACTGAGCTATCTCCAGAAACAACTAGAACATGCTCAAAAAGACATGGAGATATTGCAAATAATAACAGTTTCAGACTTTAGCAGAAATAACATCAGGTTACAATGTTTAGAGCTATCAAACAACATGTTACAGGAACTTATCATGGCAAACAAAGGCATGGCATGAATCTACTAATTGCATATATCAAAAGTCCCTTACTGACCAAGAGCCAAAAAGGATCAGAAAATATGATGGCACCCATGTAAACAAGGCAAGTTATATTACAGATTCATACATGGCAGGAACAACAATAAGTAGGCATGTTGGTGAGCTTGAACCACTCACCACAGAGCAATACATGGCATGGTAAGGCAACCAACAGTAAGAAGGCATGTTTGTGAAGCTAAGCATGGCAAGAACAAGTTCATAGGGGGCATGGGTCACTAGGAAACAATCATGGAAACATTGAACTTCATGTTAACAGGTTTACAGCAACATTTTTAAGCAACTTTAGAGCAAGATAACAACATGTTCCAGCAGGCTATAATTGCAACCAAGGGCATGAATGGATAGAGCATGACATGTAGATCAAAACATGTTTATAGAACATCTCCAGATTATGCATAGAATGATTAGTGGCAACATGTTTATATAGCAACAAAATATAACAGAATCTGTCTAGCAAAACAGCAACAGCAAGTACACTACTTAACAAGCTCGATACACTCAGCACACAACTCACAAAAATACATGGTTGGCACCCTTGGAAAGATGGCATGGCATAGATCAAAACACATGTAGAGCTCATACTCATAGGATGCACAGATCAATCATGGCAAAAATGGTAAATGAGCAAGTTATCAGTTTCAGCAGATTAACATCAACATGCACTCTTCCAACAGCATTTCGGGCATCAAGATGAGCTCAAATGAAAATGATGCAATGGAATGAAATGAAGTACTCGTCGAGGCGAACAATTTGACATATTATACGCACGAAACGGAGCTACGGATGCAGAGATGTAATGCGATGAACATGGCATGATTATGTGAAAAACTGGGGACTTAGGCGATTTTGGACCTCGGGGAAAAAGTCAACGGTGACGCGGATCGGGTCCGGCGAGGTGGATCCGGGTGCGGGGGAGGTCCGGCGAGGTTGGAGGAGGAGCTCCGGCAAGGGGGCCGGCCGGCTGACGACGAGGAAGGCGGGAGGCGGCGGGATCCGCGGCCGGCGGAGGGCTCCGGCGGATCGAACCGGGCGGCGACGGCGGCGTCTTGGGCGGCGCGCGCTGGGCGGCGGCGTGCGGCGTCGGATGCGGGCGGCGGCGAGGCGGCAGCCCGCGCAAGCGGACGGCGGCGGCGGGAGCGAGGCGGCGGCGAACGGATCTGAGAGCCTCGGGCGGCGGCGGCGAGGGCGGAGCCAGCGGGCGGAGCGGCAGCCGGCACCTGTGCGCGAGGCACGCGGCGATCGGAGCAGTTCCGCGAGGCGGCGGGCACGCCGGAGGCTGCGGCGGACGGCGCGGGCAGCAGCGGGCCCGATCCGGGTCCAGCGAACCTTGCGGGTGGGAGAGAGAGAGAGAGAGCGAGCGGCGGCGTGGCGGCGGGGGATTGGTTGAAGGCGGCGGTGGAGCTGAGGTGGCGGCGCGTGATTCGCTGGGGTGAGGTGGCTGGCGGCGGTGGACGTGTCCGGCGGCGGGGTGGACACGTCCGGCGGGCGAGAGGGAGGTTTGATCTATGGTTAGACCCGAAAATTCGGAGGGGGGGGTGTATATATAGGTAGAGGGAGCTAGGAGAGTCCAAATGAGGTGCGGTTTTCGGCCATGCGATCGTGATCGAACAACCGAGAGCATGGAGGTGAGTTTGCTGGGCTTTGGGCCACTTTGGAAGGGTGATGGGCTGCAAAGAGAAGGAGGCTTTCTACGGTTACCCGGTTAACCGTTGGAGTATCAAACGACCTCCGAATGGCACGAAACTTGACAGGCGGTCTACCGGTGCTATACCAAGGCCGCTTGGCAAACCTCGTTCCATTCCGAGACCGTTTAACACCCGCACACGAAGAGGCAAAAGGGGGACGCCGGGGGACATAGGAGTGCCGGATCGCAAAACGGACAACGGGGAAAATGCTCGGATGCATGAGACGAACATGTATGCAAAATGAAATGCACATGATGACATGATAAAATGCAACACACAAGCAAATGACATGGCAACAACGGCGAATAACTTACGGACACCTGGCGCATCGAAACCGGGGCGTTACAGCTATGCATGATGAGATGGAATCACTTGAAAAGAATGCCACTTGGGATTTAGTAAAATTGCCTAGAGAGAAGAAACCTATTCGTTGCAAGTGGGTTTTCAAGAGGAAATAAGGTGTTTCTCCTAATGATGAGACAAGATATAAAGCAAGGTTAGTTCCTAAAGGTTATAGCCAAATTCCAGGTATTGACTATAACGAAGTCTTTTCTCCTGTTGTGAAGCATAGCTCTATTCGCACTTTACTCAGTATTGTTGCCATGCATGATTTTGAGCTTGAGCAATTGGATGTTAAAACTGCATTTTTACATGGAGAATTAGAAGAGGATATTTATATGGAACAACCTGAAGGTTTTGTTACTCCTGGAAAAGAAAAGCTTGTTACTCCTGAAGGTTTTGTTACTCTCTTTATGGATTGAAACAATCCTCTAGACAGTGGTACAAGAGATTTGACACCTTTATGCTCTCTCAAGGTTTCAAAAGGTCTAATTATGATAGTTGTGTTTATTTGAAAATTGTCAAAGGTTCAACTATTTATTTGCTCCTTTATGTTGATGATATGCTAATTGCTACAAAGAGTATGTCAGAGATTAATGAACTAAAGAAGCAATTGAGTAATGAATTTGAGATGAAGGATTTGGGTGCAGCAAAGAAAATACTTGGCATGGAAATATCCAGAGATAGACCGTCTAGAAAAGTATATCTAAGTCTGAAGGGATATATTGATAAAGTTCTTCGTCGTTTTAATATGCATAATGCCAAGCCGGTGAGTACTCCGTTAGCTGCGCACTTCAAATTATCATCAGCTTTATGTCCTAAGTCAGATGCCGATATTGAGTACATGTCTAGAGTTCCCTATTCGAGTGCAGTTGGTTCACTTATGTATGCCATGGTTTGTTCTCATCCTGAGTTATCATATGCATTGAGTGTTCTCAGTAGATACATGGCTAATCCTGGAAAAGAGCATTGGAAAGCAGTTCAGTGGATTTTCAGATACGTGCGAGGTACTTCTAATGCTTACTTACATTTTGGGACAACTGGAGATGGACTTGTTGGTTTTGTTGATTCTGATTTTGCTGGTGATTTGGATAAGAGAAGATCACTCACAGGTTATGTTTTTACCATTGGTGGTTGTGCTGTGAGTTGGAGAGCAACTTTGCAGTCTATTGTGGCTTGTTCCACTACTGATGCCGAGTATATGGCTATTTCTGAGGCATGCAAAGAAGCTATCTGGTTGAAAGGTTTGTACACTGAGCTTTGTGGAGATTCATCTTGCCCTACCATATTTTCTGATAGTCAAAGTGCCATATATCTTACAAAGAATCCAATGTATCATGAGAGGACAAAGCACATTGATGTCAGATTCCATTATATTCGAGATGTTGTTGCTGAAGGCAATTTGAAGGTAAAGATAAGTACTCATGATAATCCTGGCGATATGATGACAAAGCCGGTTCCTACCAATAAGTTTGAGCTTTGCTCGAGCTTAGTTGGTATTTCTCACTAGTCCTATGGACTTTGGCGCTAAGGTGTTTATGCTGATTTGGATGGAGTTATTCACTTTCTTCGACTACTGGAGGGAATTTGGATCAAGGTGGAGATTGTTAAATTATGATCTAAATTCTAGTACTGTATTGGACTAGACGTAGTACATACGGTGTGGGCCTTTGCGTTGGTACCGACGCGTACGAGTACAACTCGTTTACTTGTCCTACAAGGACTCCTATGTGTTGCCCCTCATATATACTCCATGTAGTCGCACCTCAGACGGTCTGTCGTCTCATGCTTGTAATACTCCTCCTCATAGTGATTGCGCCTTCGTGCGTCTGTGGTTTTCTCCCGCAAGGATTTCCACGTAAAAATCTGTCTCTGTCTCGTTTATTCCTCGTTATTATCTAACACTTGTTACGGTTTGTTTGTTTGCTGGAAGCGGAAAGAAGCTCGCTGCTCGCATCACACAGAAGAGCTTTCTCTCCTGCTTCTGCCTTCTCTGCCTAGTCGACAATCCCGGATATGACCTTTTTGATGTATGTACTCCATATGTGGCTAAGATGAAAACCCACATAGTCATTTCCAAAAACTTGCATAATTAGCTAATCTTTTTGCTAAGTGAGCTGCCACTGCTGCTCAGTTACTTTGAGCGGGCATCACTTCTCAGAGTCTCGGCCAGTGTGATCTCTGCGCCACCTTCACAAAAGCATCCTCAAAATAGCAAGCCCCTAGTACCTGCATGCTTCCTTCCCTACAGAATACCAGCTTGTGTGATCTCTGTGCCACTGCCACCTTGACACGCCATCCTCAAAATAGCAAGCACCTCATGGCATCTTCAAAGCTGACCGCAAACCACACACTACATCAGTCCGCCAACCAGAGAGACCACATGGATATAGGAGCCAAACATCCAACCGTAGCCACATGCATTTCAAACTAGATATTAACTAACCGGACAAATTACATCAAACACGAGAAAATAACACAAATCATTCGTAAATAGCATGCAAATATGTCTAGTACAATGATAATTCGAATTCAATGAGATTAACCAGTTGTTCAACAAATATTTTATGGATGGATCATGTTATCTCACAAATATTGTCCCTTAAACTTCATCCAACAATGTATGTGCATGAATGGTCTACCCTCTCACATTTAGTACCACGGCAGCGCGTACAGGCTACATAACATGGAGAGCAACAAGAAGCAAAACTTAAAATCTCCATGGTTACCAGGCGCAATACGGTTATTCATTTAAGGAGAATAATGGTTACTCTGTTTATTTGAATAATACCTTCAATGGTCTTGCACCTAAAATGAATGGTTCATTGAATCTCGATCGTAGTGATACACATGTTCATGCCAAAGACATAAGATAGTAATGATAGTACCACATACTTGTGGCACTGCCATTTGAGTCATATTGGTATAAAACGCATGAAGAAGCTCCATGTTGATGGATCTTTGGACTCACTCGTTTTGAAAAGATTGAGACATGCGAACCATGTTTATTGGTATATATGCATGAAGAAACTCCATACAGATGAATCGTTTGGACTTACTTGATTTTGAATCACTTGAGACATGCAAATCATACCACATGGGCAAGATGACTGAAAGGCCTCGTTTTCAGTGAGATGAAACAAGAGAGCAACTTGTTGGAAGTAATACATTTTATGTGTGCAATCCAATGAGTCTTTGAGGCCTTGATGAATATCGTTATGCTCTTACTTCACAGATGATTTGAGTAGATTCTAAGTATATTTACTTGATGAAACACGAGTCTGAATTATTCAAAGGTTCAAGCAATTTCAGAGTGAAGTTGAAGATCGTCGTGGCAAGAGGATAAAATGTCTATGATATGATCATAGAGATGAACATCTGAGTTACGAGTTTGGTACACAATTAAGACCTTGTGGAAATTGTTTCACAACAAATACCGCCTGTAACACCATAGTGTGATGGTGTGTCCGAACATCATAGATGCACCCTATTGGATATGGTCCATACCATGATGTCTCTTATCGAATTATCACTATCGTTTATGGGTTTAGGCATTAGAGACAACCGCATTCACTTTAAATAGGGCACCACCTAATTCCGTTGAGATGACACCTTATGAACTATGGTTTAGAGAAACCTAAGCTATCGTTTCTTAAAAGTTTGGGGCTGCGACACTTATGTGAAAAAAGTTTTAGCCTGATAAGATCAAACCCAAAGCAGATAAATGCATCTTCATAGGACACCCAAAACAGTTGGGTATACCTCCTAATTCATATCCGGAAGCAAAAGTGATTGTTTCCAGAAACGGGTCCTTTCTCGAGGAAAAGTTTCTCTTGAAAGAATTGAGTGGGAGATGGTGGAGACTTGATGAGGTTATTGAACCGTCACTTCAACTAGTGTGTAGCAGGGCACAGGAAGTTGTTCCTGTGGCGCCTACAGCAATTGAAGTGGAAGCTGATGATAGTGATCATGAAACTTCAGATCAAGTCACTACCAAACCTCGTACGTTGACAAGGATGCGTACTACTTCAGAGTGGTACGTAATCCTGTCTTGGAGATCATGTTGCTAGACAACAATGAACCTACGAGCTATGGAGAAGCGATGGTGGGCCCGGATTCCGACGAATGGCTCGAGGCCATAAAATCTGATAGGATCCATGTATGAAAACAAAGTATTGACTTTGGAAGAACTACTTGATGGTCATAAGGCTGTTGGGTACTGATGGATTTTAAAAGGAAGACGGACAATGATGGTAAGTATCACCATTAAGAAAGCTCGACTTGTCGTTAAGATGTTTTCCGACAAGTTCAAGGAGTTGACTACGATGAGACTTTCTCACTCGTAGTGATGCTAAGAGTCTGTTGGAATTATATTAGCAGTTACTGCATTATCTATGAAATCTTGCAGATAGGATGTCAAAACATTGTTTCCTCGATGATTTTCTTGAGGAAAGGTAGTATGTGATACAACCAAAAGGTTTTGTCAATCCTGAAAGATGCTAACAAGTATGCAAAGCTCCAGCAATCCTTCTAAGGATTGGAGTAAGCATCTCAGAGTTGGAATAGATGCTTTGATGAGATGATCAAAGATTTAGGGTTTATACAAAGTTTATGAGAAACTTATATTTCCAAAGAAGTGAGAGGAAGCACTATAGAATTTATGATGAGTATATGTTGTTGACATATTGTTGATCAGAAATGATGTAGAATTTCTAAAAAGCATATAGGGTTATTTGAAAAGTGTTTTTCAATGGAAAACCTGGATTAAGCTACTTGAACATTGAGCATCAAGATCTATAAGGATAGATAAAAAACGCTTAATAGTTCTTTCAAATGAAGATATACCATGACAAGATTTTGAAGGAGTTCAAAATAGATCGGCAAAGAAGGAGTTCGTGGCTGTGTTATAAGGTGTGAGTATTGAGTAAGACTCAAGACCTGACCACGGCAGAAGAGAGAGAAAGGACGAATGTCATCCCCTATGCTTTAGACGTAGTCTCTACAGTATGCTATGATGTGTACCGCATCTGAAGTGTGCCTTGCCATGAGTCAGTCAAGGGGTACAAGTGTGATCCAGGAATGGATCACATGACATCGGTCAAGGTTATCCTTAGTAACTAGTGGACTAAGGAATTTTCTTGATTATGGAGGTGAAAATAGAGTTCGTCGTAAAGGGTTACACCGATGCAAACTTTGACACTAATCTGGATGACTCTGAGTAGTAGACCGGATTCGTATAGTAGAGCAGTTATTTGGAATAGTTCCAAATAGCGCGTGGTAGCTGCATCTAGGAGATGACATAGAGATTTGTAAAGCACACACTGATTTGAAAGATTCAGACCCATTGACTAATAACATCTCTCACAAGCGAGATATGATCAAACCCAATGGGTGTTGGATTCATTACAATCACATACTGATGTGAACTAGATTATTGACTCTAGTGCAAGTGGGAGACTTGTCGTGGATTACGCCGCTGCAATCTTTGGTAAGCTCCTTTTAACTTCTGTGATAATTTGAACCTGCTGTAATGTAAATCCGGTTTGAGACCGTCCCTATATTGTTGTAGGCGCACGCATCGGGCACTTAGGAAATGATGTGCGGAAGAAACTGAAGGCTGCCTACACCTTAGTGGAACAATTATATACCGGAGCCCAGCGGATCATCACCACAGCCTCTCATAACAACCCGGCACCTTCTTTAATCCAGGACACTCTTAACAGGTTGTCGATGCTTCCGGCCCAGATTGAGGAGCTGAAAAAATCCACTGCTCGAACCGGAGCTATTAACGCCTTGATCCGGGCAAAGGCATGGGTGCCAGATTTTGACCTTGTGGAAGAAGCTCAAGGCTATCCCAGCCTGAAGGAAGATGGCTCTGAATTTAACGAAGATGATCTGAGGGTAATAAACCGTGCAGTGCGGCCTCTGGCTTGTCAATTAGCTGAAGACGCAGACTTGACGCATTATCAAGCGCAGTACAACAATCAGAACAAGCGAGTGCCTGCCCCAACTCTTGAAGCGGAGAATCTGATTCCTCCAATCCGTAAGCATACTTACGCTCCTGATATTGAACCGTCTTCCCTGATCCATGAAGAGGCTGTTTTCCAAGCTTTAATGGGAATCGACTGGACCACTGTTGATTTCCAGCCAATGGGTAGACACGAGGAAGCTGAAGCGGCGGATGATGAGGAGCAGGCTTGAACCGGAAGCCGGTTTGGATAGCTGTCTTTGGCATCTTTCCAAAAGAACAATGATCTTATTTGGGCACCGTGCTGCCTTGTAATAGGATAGTTAATACTTCTGCCTTGAATATGCCTTCGTGCATAAGTACTGAAGCTTTTGTTCGAAAAACTTCAATTCATATTTCCTGCAATCAGAAAGATTTGAACTTCGGTGGCGGTTATACCGCTAGCCGGTTTATGATCTTGATATGTGTATCAGTAATGTAACTATAGGTGATACAAAATACATGCCATGTCTGGGCATAAAGCTGGCTTAGCCAAGCTTGAAGCGGAGGTTTTATAAACCATTACCGTCAATAAGGGGGGAGAAAATAGCTCCCGTATAAACCATACTGAATCAACATAAGCCCCCTTGTTGCTCCATGATGTTAACAGGAAAAGGTAAACCGGGCATACTTCTCCGGATTAAAGGGGAATCAAATCCATCGGCTGAACCGGAAAAGAGGTGTTTGTTGACATAAAAGAAATCCAACAAAAACAAAGAACAAACAAGCCATGAAAATAACATGGAAGCAAAGGCAATGATAAAAACCGTTTGCAAAAATATGCCATACTGAGCTGATCAGATGGTGTTACCATGGTCGGACAGGACCAAGCCCCCAATAGGAGTGACAATGATTCAAGTCAGCCAGGTCCCCAAATGATTCATGGCATATATGCCAAATCAAGAGGCGTGGCAATGGTTGGGTTCGACCAAGCCCCAAGTGATTTTGTGGCCTTAGGCGATCAAGAGGCGTGTTGGTTCAGACTTGACCATGTCCCCAAGTGATCTGGTGGTGTCGCCTATCAAGAGGTGTCGCGTTGGTTCGGACACAACCAAGGTCCCAAGTGATATATAAAAGCAAATATCAAGGGGTAAACCGGAGGCGCTTTAAAAACAGAGCCACTCCATGTAACCACACATGATAAGAAAGCAGAGACCCGCTTTAGCCGAGGCTCGGTTTTATTATATCAAAGATAACATATACCTTTGTCATGATATGTACATAGATAGAGCCGATGGCTCAAGTGTAGTAAGGCCGAAGATGAGCTATGTTCCACGGCCTGTTGGTCTCCTCCTCTGATGTGCATGAGTCTTGATGCTCTCGAATATCAATCAGATAGTATGACCCGTTGTGCAGATTCTTGCTGACCACGAAAGGTCCCTCCCAAGGTGGGGATAATTTGTGCATATCTGTCTGGTCTTGGATGAGTCGAAGCACCAAATCTCCTTCTTGAAAAGTTCTGGTTCTAACCCGGCGACTGTGATAGCGACGAAGATCTTGTTGGTAAATCGCCGAACGGGCAGCCGCTGTATCACGTTCCTCGTCCAATAGGTCCAAAGTGTCTTGACGTGCTGTCTCATTGTCCGCTTCAACATAAGCTGCCACACGAGGCGAATCGTGCCGGATATCACTAGGGAGAATTGCCTCTGCTCCGTAGACCATAAAAAATGGTGTGTATCATGTGGATCGGTTTGGCGTAGTATTGATACTCCATAGCACAGATGGTAGCTCTTCAACCCAACATCCTGGTGTTCTTTGCAATGGGACCATAAGCCGGGGTTTGATGCCTCGCAAGATCTCTTGATTAGCTCGTTCTGCCTGTCCATTGGACTGGGGGTGTGCCATTGACGACACGTCAAGTCGGATGTGCTCACGTTCACAGAACTCCTTCATAGCGCCCTTGGATAAATTGGTACCATTGTCGATAATGATACTGTGGAAAGCCAAACCGGAAAATCACCTTTTGATGAAGCGCACCGTTGTTGCTGCATCACACTTGCCGACAGCTCGCTTCAACCCACTTGCTAAATTTGTCAACCGCCACGAAAGGTGAGTTTTCTTATCTTTGGATCTTTTAAAAGGTCCGACCATATCCAGCCCCAAGTTGCAAGCGGCCCGTTATTGGGATCATCCTCAATTCTTGAGCGGCACATGAGCACGCCTTGAAAATTTCGACATCCATCACACCGTTTAACCAAGTCCTCCGCATCAGCATGCGTTGTCAACCAGTAGAACCCGAGACGAAACGCCTTTGCCACCAGAGACTTTGAACCGGTGTGGTGTCCACAATCCCCTTCATGGATTTCTCTTAATATTTCACAGCCTTCCTCAGGAGAAACACAACGTTGAAACGCCCCTGATACACTGCAATGATGTAATTCACCATTGACAATCGTCATAGACTTGGATCGCCGGACTATCTGCCTGGCCAGAATCTCATCCTCCGTAACTCCCCGGTTCATGTCGCAAGAAAAGGAACTGTCAATCCGGAATAACATGCGGGGCTGCCACCAATTGAGCCTCGGATCGGGAGCTTGGTGACGGGTTGTGCAATCGTCGAGAAAGACATTAGGCGGGACGGTTTGCGCCGAGAGCCCAACCGGCTTAAAGCGTCGCCACTTCATTCTTCCGACGGTCCACATGATCCACTTGATAACCCTTGAAGCAACCCGCAATATTATCCACTTCCGACGATATGCAGCCATGGCGGTCTTTAGAATCCCAAGTGCGGACACTGTTGAGCTACGAGATCCGAGTCACCGAAGCACTTAACCCGGCTTAAATTCATCTCTTTAGCCATCCGGAGACCATGGAGCAAGGCTTCGTACTCAGCTGCATTATTAGTACAAGGGAACATTAAGCGGAGAACATAACCAAACTTATCACCTCGTGGGGAAGTTAATACGACTCCAGCCCCCGAGCCTTCCAATTGCCTGGATCCATCAAAATGAATCGTCCAATATGTGTGATCCGGCTTCTCCTCTGGTGCTTGTAACTCCGTCCAATCATTGATGAAATCAACAAGTGCTTGAGACTTCACCGCCGTCCGAGGTACACACTTCAGTCCGTGTGGCCCAAGCTCTATGGCCCACTTGGCAATCCGCCGATCGCCTCCGGTTACATATGATATCACCCAAAGGAGCTGAATCCGACCCTTTGTGATGGGGTGCCCTTGAAAATACTGTTTCAACTTCCGACTGGCCATGAAGACACCATAGACCAGCTTTTGCCAATGCGGATACCTTTGCTTGGATTCAATAAGCACCTCACTGATATAATAAACCGGCCGCTGAACCGGATATTCCTTGCCTGCCTCCTTGCGTTCCACCACAATAGCCACGCTCACCGCCCAAGCATTGGCTGCTACGTATAACAATAGTGGCTCCTTGTCGACCGGAGCTGCAAGAACAGGCGGATTGGCTAATTGCCGCTTCAAGTCCTCGAATGCTTCATCAGCAGCCGGATTCCAGACGAAATGGTCTGTCTTCCTCAGCATTTGGTACAAAGGGATGGCCTTCTCTCCGAGGCGGCTGATAAACCGGCTCAGTGCGGCGATTCGGCCCGCCAAACGCTGAACATCATTGATGCACTTCGGTTTAGCCAGGGAGGTAATAGCCGTAATCTTCTCCGGATTAGCCTCGATTCCTCTGTTAGACACCGAAACCCGATAACTTGCTGCGGAACACCAAAGACACACTTGGCCGGATTAAGCATCATCTTGTAAACTCGCAAGTTGTCAAAGGTTTCCTTCAAATCATCCACCAGCGTTTCCTTCTGCCTTGACTTTACTACAATATCATCCACATAGGCGTGCACATTGCGGCCGATCTGTTTATGCAGGCAATTCTGTACACACCGTTGATAGGTGGCTTGGGCACTCTTGAGCCCGAAGGGCATAGATACATAGCAGAAGGCTCCAAAGGGAGTAATAAACGTTGTCTTCTCCTGGTCCTTAACCGCCATTTTGATCTGATGATATCCAGAGTATGCATCCAAAAAACTCAAACGCTCGCAACCCGCCGTGGCATCAATGATCTGGTCAATGCGGGGAGGGCAAAGGATCTCTTTGGACAAGCCTTGTTAAGATCCATATAATCCACACACATACGCCAAGTGCCATTTTTCTTAAGAACCAGCACCGGATTAGCAAGCCACTCTGGATGGAACACCTCAACGATAAAACCAGCTGCTAAAAGCCTGGCCACTTCCTCTCCAATGGCTTTGCGCCTTTCTTCGTTAAACCGACGGAGGAATTGTTTCACTGGTTTATACTTAGGATCCACATTAAGAGTGTGCTCAGCGAGTTCCCTCGGTACACCTGGCATGTCAGACGGTTTCCATGCAAAGATGTCCCAATTCTCACGGATGAACTCGATGAGCGCGCTTTCCCATTTGGGATCAGTTAGCCTTGACAATGAAACTGCTTGGACGAATCGCCGGGCACGAAGTCAACAAGCTTGGTCTCTGCTGCCGATTTAAACTTCAGATCCGAATCATGCTCTGTAGTTGGCTTCTTCAAAGGGGTCATATCTGCCGGATCAACATTGTCCTTATAGTACTTCAACTCCTCCGTGGCACAGACCGATTCTGCATAAGCCGCATCACCTTCCTCACATTCCAAAGCGACCCTACGGCTCCCATGAACCGTTATTGTCCCCTTGTAACCCGACATCTTGAGCTGCAAGTAAATATAACAAGGCCGTGCCATGAACTTGGCATAAGCCGGCCGGCCAAACAAGGCGTGATACGGGCTCCGGATCTTCACCACCTCAAATGTTAGTTTTTTCGACCGGGAGTCGTGCTCGTCCCCAAAAGCCACATCCAGGGCTATCTTACCAACAGGATATGCAGATTTGCCAGGCACCACACCATGGAACACCGTATTAGGCGATGCGAGATCATATCTGTTAGACCCATGCGGCGGAATGTCTCATAGTATAGTATGTTATCTGCTCCCTCCATCCATGAGTACCTTGGTGAACTTATAACCCCCACGAGGGTCCACCACTAATGCTAGCTGGCCCGGATTATCAACCCGGGCGGATGATCCTCTCTCCCCACGATAGGCTGCTCGACCAGCGTAAATAGCGTGGTAAGGCAGTTCAACAAATTCACCGCTTCGCTTGTGGAGTTTTCGATCGCGTTTATCCAAGCTAGTTGTGAAAACATGATATGGCCCATTGTTCAACTGTTTTGGCTGGCTCGATAACCCGACTGCTGCTGCTGCTTCTGGCCGTTCGATTATTCTGGTTGTTGTGACCGCCGATTGAGACTGAACCGAAGCTCCATCGTGACCCGGCCCATGGAAACGGATCTGAACCGCCACGACCGTGGTCATACCGGAAGGCATTAGAGTTTTTAAACTCCTGCATAATATAACAATCCTTCCAAAGGTGGTTAGCCGGCGACTCCTTCGTCCCGTGCTTTGGGCAAGGCTGATTCAATAGATAATTCAAATGGCTTGCGTTAGGATTGGGAGCCCCATTACGATTTGCTGCTTTACCTCTGCGCCGCTGCCCCCTGTCCTGTGCATTGGTGTTGGCCACAAAGTCCATGCTGCCATCCGCCTTGCGCTTGCCTCCGTTTCCATGACCCGCCGGTTTGTACTGCTGCTGCTTGGAGTTGCTATTCTTCTTTCCCTTCCCTGCTTCATCATCATCAGTCTCGGGATCCTTGGTACTGTCTGAATCAGCATACTTCACTAAAGCGGCCATGAGGGTTCCCATGTCATTGCAGAACCGCTTCATGCGTCCCAATTTCAATTTTAAAGGCTTAAACCGGCAGTTGCCTTCCAGGGTTAAGATCGCAGAGTCAGCATTAATCCTGTCAGACGAGTGCAAAACTTCCGAAACGCGGCGCACCCAATGGGTCGTTGATTCTCCTTCCTCCTGGACACAAGCCGCCAGGTCTACTATGGACTTGGGCTGCTTACATGTATCCTTGAAATTCTGGATAAACCGGGCCCGCAACTGGGCCCATGAGCTGATAGAATTGGGCGGTAGGCTCTTCAACCAAGTACGAGCCGTGCCTTCAAGCATCATGGTGAAGTATTTTGCACACGCGGTCTAATCCACGTCTAGCATCTCCATGGCCATCTCATAACTCTCTACCCATGCTTCAGGGGATAAATCAGCGGTGTAATTCGGCACCTTGCGCGTACCCTTGAAATATTTGGGCAGGCGCACATTGCGTAAAGCGGGGATTAAGCAAGGCACTCCCAAAGCGGATGCGACTCCTGGTCCGGCGAAGGTGGTAGGGCGAACCGGTGTAAGTTGTCCTGCATCATTACATGCTGCTAACTCGGCTTCCCTTCGTGCGGGCCGGTCCACCACATCCCGAGCATCGCGAACACCACTGCCGGTTATCGCCACGGGCGCTTCACGGCCTCGCGCATTGCTCGATATGGCCGGTTCATCCATGCGCCTGCTATAGCTCCGGCTTGGACGGGGCGTAGAGTGAATCCGATCACGGCTGTACGAGTATGCTTCCTGCTGAATCAGCGTGGTCCGGAGAAGCTCCTTAACCCGGCGCGTCTCTATCGCTTGCGGAGAGTCCCCTTCGACTGGGATAGCCTCTAATCGCGCGGCGGCTGCAACAAGGTTGTCCATGGGATTAGAATAATGACCTGGGGGCGTCTGGACCGGTTGAGGAACTGCAATATTCTGCTGAGGAGGTTCCATCAGGCGAGGTTGGACCGTCGCCCCTGGTCCTGGTGCCTCGATCCGCTTTGTCTCCTGGTACTGCGGCGGATTACTGGGTCCTGCTCCTGGAGTGTGAAAGAGATTCCGGGGATCAAACCCTAACGGCAGGCGGGATCTGTGCTTCCGCTTCAAGACCTCCTGCGATGCGTTCTGGTCAAGCATGAGTTTGTAGGCACAGGCGTCCAGCGGCCCACTCGCAGCCATCCCGTCTTTTTCTGCTGCGGATCCGCTTTGGCTTGCACGATCTGCTCTCTCACCTTTGCAATCTCGCATCATGGGCCTCTGATCCGCGGATTGGCCTCTCGCCATAAGCGCGGCTAGTGCATCAAACAGATCAGATAGAACTTGAACGGCGGCGCTAAGGCCTCCTGCCCTGCTTCTGCTGCCGCCGCTGATCCGGAGAGCATCGCCGCGGCGGTCGAGGAGTGATTCGCCGCTGGGTGCGGCCATGAATATTCCAACCGGTTGACCTGGCACAGGGTCCGGAATCTCGCCGCCATCGGAACAGCCCTAACCTAGTCATCTTGCAACTGGTATAGCGATTCGGTCTCTCGGCCGAGGACTAAATCCTTTGGAATAGACGACGGTCTCGCTACCGTGTTACGATTCGTCCTCACGCTCTCCTCGTGGATGACTCCAACGAAGACACGCTTCACGGCGGTTTAGCTTTGGATAGATCTCGCATCTTTGAGCCGTCTCGATGAGGTCGGTGCGATATCCGGCTCGAGTCCGAGCTCACCGATCTTGCCGATGAAAACGTGTATGCCACCAAAGGGACCCGGTACCCGTACTCGATTGAATCGGCCTCGGGACCCCATCTGCGTCGTCGATGTAGATCCCGCCACGGCGACTCTTGGTCATCCGTCCCACAACATAGCCTTGAGTCCCTTGAGCTTGCCCTCCAAGATCGTCAAACCATCGTGCGATAGCCCCATGGTGGCGCCAACCGTAAATGGATTTGTCACGGCAGATGTCCTAGTGAAAGGACTTAGTCATGGAGCCATCGCTATGGGTTTACTTGAAGGGGTTAAAGCGGATGCAAAGACACGAGGGTTTTATACTAGTTCGGCCCCTTCGATCAAGGTAAAAGCCTACGTCTAGTTGTGATGGAATTGATGTGGTCTCGATGGCTAGGAGCAAACAAGCCGCCTAGGCTCGAGTTGTGGTTGTCATCTTGAACTGCCGCCGGGTCGTCCCCTTATATACACGGGTAACGCCCGTCGGTCCATAGAGTCCCAACCGGTTCATACTCGTATCCCGGTTGGTATCTCTCTATTCCTAACTTACAATACAAGTTTATACATCAGGACGGTTTACAGCTACAGGTTCTAAACCGACTATAGGCCTTGGGCCTTCATATGCTTATACCACTAATGAAGTTAACCCGGCCCAAGCAGGCCGGTCTACGCCTAGTGGTAATATCCCCAACAAGACTGTTGGAAATATGCCCTAGAGGCAATCATAAAAGGGTTATTTATATATTTCCTTGTTCATGATAATTGTCTATTGTTCATGCTACAATTGTATTAACTGGAAACCGTAATACATGTGTGAATACATAGACCAGAACATGTCCCTAGTGAGCCTCTAGTTGACTAGCTCGTTGATCAATAGATGGTTATGGTTTCCTGACCATGGACATTAGATGTCATTGATAACGGGATCACATCATTAGGAGAATGATGTGATGGACAAGACCCAATCCTAAGCATAGCACAAGGTCGCGTAGTTCGTTTGCTAAAAGCTTTTCTAATGTCAAGTATCATTTCCTTAGACCATGAGATTTTGCAACTCCCGGATACTGTAGGAATGCTTTGGGTGTACCAAATGTCACAACGTAACTAGGTGGCTATAAAGGTGTACTACAGGTTTCTCCGAAAGTGTTTGTTGGGTTGGCATGAATCAAGACTGGGATTTGTCACTCCGTGTGGTGGAGAGGTATCTCTGGGCCCACTCGGTAATGCATCATCATAATGAGCTCAATGCGACTAAGTAGTTAGTCACGGGATCATGCATTACGGAACGAGTAAAGTGACTTGCCGGAAACGAGATTGAACGAGGGATTGGGATACCGACGATCGAATCTCGGGCAAGTAACGTACCGATTGACAAAGGGAATTTTATACGGGGTTGCTTGAATCCTCGACATCGTGGTTAATCCGATGAGATCATCGTGGAACGTGTGGGAGCCAACATGGGTATCTAGATCCCGCTGTTGGTTATTGGCCGGAGAGCTGTCTCAGTCATGTCTGCATGATTCCCGAACCCATAGGGTCTACACACTTAAGGTTCGATGACGCTAGGGTTATAGGGAAAGTTTGTACATGGTTAACGAATGTTGTTCGGAGTCCCGGATGAGATCCTGGATGTCACGAGGAGTTCCAGAATGGTCCGGAGGTGAAGATTTATATATGGGAAGTCATCGTACTGTCACCGGAAGTATTCGTGGGTTTGCCGGTATTGTACTAGGACCACCGAAGGGGTTCCGGGGGTCCACCGGGAGGGTCCACCTGCCCCGGAGGGCCCTATGGGCTGTATGTGGAAGGGAACCAGCCCCTAAGTGGGCTGGGTGCCACCCCCCCTAGTGCCCATGCACCTAGGGTTGGGGGATACCCTAAGGGGGCGCCCCTTGGCTTGGGGGGGCAAGCCCCTCCCTGTGTCCGCTCCCCTCTAGATCTCATCTAGAGGGGGCGGCCCCCTTCCCCCTTAGCCCTATAAATAGAGGGGAGGAGGGAGGGCAGCTAGACCACATCCAAGGCGCAACCCTTCCCCTCTCCAACACCTCCTCCTCCTTCCGTGGTGCTTGGCGAAGCCCTGTCGAAGTACCACGCTGCTCCAACACCACCACGCCGTCGTGCTGCTACTGGAGTTGTCTTCCCCAACCTCTCCCTCTCTCCTTGCTGGATCAAGGCGTGGGAGACGTCACTGGGCTTCACGTGTGTTGAATGCGGAGGCGCCATTGTTCGGCGCTTAGATCGGAATCGACCACGATCTGAATCGCTGCGTGTACGACTCCTCCAACCGCGTTCTTGTAACGCTTCCGTATAACGATCTTCAAGGGTATGAAGATACACTCCCCTCCCTCTCATTGCTAGTCTCTCCACAGATTGATCTTGGTGATGCGTAGATTTTTTTAATTTCTGCAACGATCCCCAACAATGGCATCATGAGCTAGGTCTATTGTGTAGATTCTATGCACGAGTAGAACACAAGTAGTTGTGGGCGTTGGTTTGTTCAATTTGCTTACCGTTAGTAGTCCTATCTTGTTTCGGCGGTATTGTGGGATGAAGCGGCCCGAACCGACCTTACATGTACGCTTACGTGAGACAGGTTCCACTGACTGACATGCACTTGTTGCATAAAGGTGGCTAGCGAGTGCCAGTCTCTCCCACTTTAGTCGGATCGGATTCGATGAAAAGGGTCCTTATGAAGGGTAAATAGCAATTGTCATATCACCATTGTGGCTTTTGCGTAGGTAAGAAACGTTCTTGCTAGAAACCCATAGCAGCCACGTAAAAGATGCAACAACAATTAGAGGACGTCTAACTTGTTTTTTGCAGGGTATGCTATGTGATGTGATATGTCCAAAAAGAATGTGATGAATGTTATGTGATGTATGAGATTGATCATGTTCTTGTAATAGGAATCACGACTTGCATGTCGATGAGTATGACAGCCGACAAGAGCCATATGAGTTGTCTTAATTTATTGTATGACCTGCGTGTCATTGAATAACGACATGTAATTACTTTACTTTATTGCTAAACTGTTAGCTATAGTAGTAGAAGTAATAGTTGGCGAGATAACTTCATCAAGACACGATGATGGAGATCATGATGATTGAGATCATGGTGTCATGCCGGTGACGAAGGTGATCATGCCGTGCCTCAAGATGGAGACCAAAGGCGAAGATGATATTTGCCATATCATGTCACTTTATGATTTGCATGTGATGTTTGTCATGTTTACATCTTATTTGCTTAGAATGACGGTAGCATAAATAAGATGATCCCTCGTAAAATTTCAAGAAAGTGTTCCCCCTAACTGTGCACCGTTGCGAAAGTTCGTTGTTTCGAAGAACCACGTGATGATCGGGTGTGATAGATTCTAAGATTCGCATACAACGGGTGTAAGCCAGATTTACACATGCAAAACACTTAGGTTGACTTGACGAGCCTAGCATGTAGAGACATGGCCTCGGAACACAAGAGACCGAAAGGTCAAACATGAGTCGTATAGTAGATACGATTAACATGGAGATGTTCACCGATAATGACTAGTCCGTCTCACGTGATGATCGGACACGGCCTAGTTGACTCGGGTCATGTGTCACTTAGATGACTAGAGGGATGTCTATCCGAGTGGGAGTTCATTAAATAATCAGATGAACTTAATTATCATGAACATAGTCAAAAGGTCTTTGCAAATTATGTCGTAGCTTACGCTTTAGTTCTACTGTTTAAGATATTTTCCTAGAGAAAATATAGTTGAAAGTTGATAGTAGCAATTATGCGGACTGGGTCCGTAAACTGAGGATTATCCTCATTGCTCGCAAAAGGCTTATGTCCTTAATGCACCGCTCGGTGTGCTGAACCTCAAGCATAGTCTGTGGATGTTGCGAACATCTGACATACACATTTTGATGACTACGTGATAGTTCAGTGTGTAATGTTAAACGGTTTAGAATTGAGGCACCAAAGACATTTTGAAACGTCGCGGAACATATGAGATGTTCCAAGAGCTGAAATTGGGATTTTAGGCTCGTGCCCACGTCAAGAGGTGTGAGACCTCCGACAAGTTTCTTAAGCCTGCAAACTAAGGGAGAAAAGCTCAATCATTGAGCATGTGCTCAGATTGTTCGAGTACTACAATCGCTTGAATCGAGTGGGAGTTATCTTCTAGATGAGATAGTGATGGTTCTCCAAAGTCACTGCTACCAAGCTACTAGAGTTTCGTGATGAACTATAACATATCAGGGATAGGTATGATGATCCTTGAGCTATTCGCGATGTTTGACACCGCGAAAGTAGAAATCAAATAGGAGCATCAATTGTTGATGGTTAGTAAAACCACTAGTTTCAAGAAGGGCAAGGGCAAGAAGGGATACTTCATGAAATGGCAAATCAGTTGCTTCTATAGTGAAGAAACCCAAGGTTGAACCCAAACCCGAGACTAAGTGCTTCTGAAATGAGGGGAACGGTCACAAAAGCAGAACTACCCTATGTACTTGGCAGATGAGAAGGCTGGCAAGGTCGACAAAAGTATATTGGATATACATCATATTATTGTGTACTTTACTAGTACTCCTAGTAGCACCAGGGTATTAGATACCGATTCGGTTGCTAAGTGTTAGTAACTCAAAATAAAAGCTGTGGAATAAACAGAGACTAGCTAAAGGTGAGATGAAGATATGTGTTGGAAGTGTTTCCAAGGTTGATGTGATCAAGCACCGCATGATCCCTCTACCATCGAGATTGGTGTTAAACCTAAATAATTGTTATTTGGTGTTTGCGTTGAGCATAGACATGATTGGATTATGTTTATCGCAGTACGGAATAATGGTTACTCTTTTTATTTGAATAATACCTTCAATGGTCTTGCACCTAAAATGAATGGTTCATTGAATCTCGATCGTAGTGATACACATGTTCATGCCAAAGATATAAGATAGTAATGATAGTACCACATACTTGTGGCACTGCCATTTGAGTCATATTGGTATAAAACGCATGAAGAAGCTCCATGTTGATGGATCTTTGGACTCACTCGTTTTGAAAAGATTGAGACATGCGAACCATGTTTATTGGTATATATGCATGAGGAAACTCCATACAGATAGATCATTTGGACTTACTTGATTTTGAATCACTTGAGACATGCAAATCATACCACATGGGCAAGATGACTGAAAGGCCTCGTTTTCAGTGAGATGAAACAAGAGAGCAACTTGTTGGAAGTAATACATTTGATGTGTGCAATCCAATGAGTGCTGAGGCAGGCAGTGAATATCATTATGCTCTTACTTCACAGATGATTTGAGTAGATTCACTTGATGAAACACGAGTCTGAATTATTGAAAGGTTCAAGCAATTTCAGAGTGAAGTTGAAGATCGTCGTGGCAAGAGGATAAAATGTCTATGATATGATCATAGAGATGAACATCTGAGTTACGAGTTTGGTACACAATTAAGACCTTGTGGAAATTGATTCACAACTAATACCGCCTGGAACACCATAGTGTGATGGTGTGTCCGAACATCATAGCTGCACCCTATTGGATATGGTGCATACCGTGGTTTCTCTTATCTCATTACCACTATCGTTTATGGGTTTAGGCATTAGAGACAACCGCATTCACTTTAAATAGGGCACCACCAAATTCCGTTGAGATGACACCGTATGACTATGGCTTAGAGAAACCTAAGCTGTCATTTCTTAAAAGTTTGGGGCTGCGACGCTTATGTGAAAAAAGTTTTAGCCTAATAAGCTCAAACCAAAAGCGGATAAATGCATATTCATAGGACACCCAAAACAGTAGCGTATACCTCCTAATTCAGATCCGGAAGCAAAAGTGATTGTTTCCAGAAACGGGTCCTTTCTCGAGGAAAAGTTTCTCTTGAAAGAATTGAGTGGGAGGATGGTGGAGACTTGATGAGGTTATTGAACGGTCACTTCAACTAGTGTGTAGCAGGGCACAGGAAGTTGTTCCTGTGGTGCCTACACGAATTGAAGTGGAAGCTGATGATAGTGATCATGAAACTTCAGATCAAGTCACTAGCAAACCTCGTAGGTCGACAAGGATGCGTACTACTTCAGAGTGGTACGTAATCCTGTCTTCGAGATCATGTTGCTAGACAACAATGAACCTACGAGCTATGGAGAAGCGATGGTGGGCCCGCATTTCGATGAATGGCTCGAGGCCATAAAATCCGAGAGGATCCATGTATGAAAACAAAGTATAGACTTTGGAAGAACTACTTGATGGTCGTAAGGCTGTTGGGTACAGATGGATTTTGAAAGGAAGACGGATAATGATGGTAAGTATCACCATTAAGAAAGCTCGACTTGTCATTAAGACGTTTTCCGACAAGTTCAAGGAGTTAACTACGATGATACTTTCTCACTCGTAGCGATGATAAGAGTTTGTTGGAATTATATTAGTAGTTACTGCATTATCTATGAAATCTTGAAGATAGGATGTCAAAACATTGTTTCCTCGATGATTTTCTTGAGGAAAGGTTGCATGTGATACAACCAGAAGGTTTTGTCAATCCTGAAAGATGCTAACAAGTATGCAAAGCTCCAGCAATCCTTCTAAGGACTGGAGTAAGCATCTCAGAGTTGGAATATACGCTTTGATGAGATGATCAATGATTTTGGGTTTATACAAAGTTTATGAGAAACTTGTATTTCCAAGAAGTGAGTGGGAGCACTACAGAATTTCTGATGAGTATATGTTGTTGACATATTGTTGATCAGAAATGATGTAGAATTTCTGAAAAGAATATAGGGTTATTTGAAAAGTGTTTTTCAATGGAAAACCTGGATTAAGCTACTTGAACATTGAGCATCAAGATCTATAAGGATAGATCAAAAACGCTTGATAGTACTTTCAAATGAACGTATAACGTGACAAGATTTTGAAGGAGTTCAAAAAACATCGGCAAAGAAGGAGTTCTTGGCTGTGTTATAAGGTGTGAGTATTGAGTAAGACTCAAGATCTGACCGTGGCAGAAGAGAGAGAAAGGACGAAGGTCGTCCCCTATGCTTTAGATGTAGGCTCTACAGTATGCTATGCTGTGTACCGCATCTGAAGTGTGCCTTGCCATGAGTCAGCCAAGGGGTACAAGTGTGATCCAGGAATGGATCACAGGACAACGGTCAAGGTTATCCTTAGTAACTAGTGGACTACAGAATTTTCTCGATTATGGAGGTGAAAATAGAGTTCATCGTAAAGGGTTACGCCGATGCAAACTTTGACACTAATCTGGATGACTCTGAGTAGTAGACCGGATTCGTATAGTAGAGCAGTTATTTGGAATAGTTCCAAATAGCGTGTGGTAGCTGCATCTAGGAGATGACATAGAGATTTGTAAAGCACACACTAATCTGAAAGATTCAGACCCGTTGACTAATAACCTCTCTCACAAGCGAGGTATGATCAAACCCAATGGGTGTTGGATTCATTACAATCACATAGTGATGTGAACTAGATTATTGACTCTAGTGCAAGTGGGAGACTGTTGGAAATATGCCCTAGAGGCAATCATAAAATGGTTATTATTATATTTCCTTGTTCATGATAATTGTCTATTATTCATGCTATAATTGTATTAGCTGGAAACCGTAATACATGTGTGAATACATAGACCACAACATGTCCCTAGTGAGCCTCTAGTTGACTAGCTCGTTGATCAATAGATGGTTATGGTTTCCTGACCATGGACATTAGATGTCATTGATAACGGGATCACATCATTAGGAGAATGATGTGATGGACAAGACCCAATCCTAAGCATAGCACAAGGTCGCGTAGTTCGTTTGCTAAAAGCTTTTCTAATGTCAAGTATCATTTCCTTAGACCATGAGATTTTGCAACTCCCGGATACTGTAGGAATGCTTTGGGTGTACCAAATGTCACAACGTAACTAGGTGTCTATAAAGGTGTACTACAGGTATCTCCGGAAGTTTTTGTTGGGTTGGCACGAATCGAGACTGGGATTTGTCACTCCGTGTGACAGAGAGGTATCTCTGGACCCACTCGGTAATGCATCATCATAATGAGCTCAATGTGACTAAGTAGTTAGTCACGGGATCATGCATTACAGAACAAGTAAAGTGACTTGCCGGTGACGAGATTGAACGAGGTGTTGGGATACCGACGATCGAATCTCGGGCAAGTAACATACCGATTGACAAAGGGAATTGTATACGGGATTGCTTGAATCCTCGACATCGTGGTTCATCCGATGAGATCATCATGGAATGTGTGGGAGCCAACATGGGTATCCAGATCCCACTGTTGGTTATTGGCCGGAGAGTTGTCTCGGTCATGTTTGCATGATTCCCGAACCCGTAGGGTCTACACACTTAAGGTTCGATGACGCTAGGGTTATAGGGAAAGTTTGTACATGGTTACCAAATGTTGTTTGGAGTCCCGGATGAGATCCCGAACGTCACGAGGAGTTCCGGAATGGTCCGGAGGTGAAGATTTATATATGGGAAGTCATGATACGGTCACCGGAAGTATTCGGGGGTTTGCCGGTATTGTACCGGGACCACCGAAGGGGTTCCGGGGGTCCACCAGGAGGGTCCACCTGCCCCAGAGGGCCCTATGGGCTGTATGTGGAAGGGAACCAGCCCCTAAGTGGGCTGGGCGCCATCCCCCCTAGGGCCCGTGCGCCTACGGTTGGGGGGAACCCTAAGGGGGGCGCCCCCCTTGGCTTGGGGGGCAAGCCCCCTCCACTTGGCCGCCGCCCCCCCTCTAGATCTCATCTAGAGGGGTCGGCCCCCTTCCCCCTTCGCCCTATAAATAGAGGGGAGGAGGAAGGGCAGCTGGACCACATCCAAGGCACAACCCTTCCCCTCTGCAACACCTCCTCCTCCTTCAGCGGTGCTTGGCGAAGCCCTGTCGGAGTACCACGTTGCTCCAACACCACCACACCGTCGTGCTACTGCTGGAGTTGTCTTCCCCAACCTCTCCCTCTCTCCTTGCTGGATCAAGGCTTGGGAGACGTCACCGGGTTGAACGTGTGTTGAACGCGGAGGCGCCGTTGTTCGGCACTTAGATCGGAATCGACCGCGATCTGAATCGCTGCGTGTACGACTCCTCCAACCACGTTCTTATAACGCTTCTGTATCGCGATCTTCAAGGGTATGATGATACACTCCCCTCCCTCTCGTTGCTAGTATCTCCACAGATTGATCTTGGTGATGCGTAGAATTTTTTTAATTTCTGCAACGATCCCCAACAACGATCTTGTGCTATGCTTAGGTGTAACGACCAGACCTCAAACAGTCTGATCTCTGTGCATCAGTGTCATCCCTGGATCGGTATTGCTTTTTCTCGAATATGCACAAGTGTGCATATCATATATTAAAGAAGGAAAGGCATAGAAAGCCTCCACCAGTCAATTACAAGTGTGGTGATTACTCACACATATGGACAACACCACTCCACCTAGTACACATAATACTACTCCCCACTAATCCACCTCGCTAAACCCGCAAACACGAAGTCAACATTTCCTTTCATAAGTCCGAGCGTGCCCAAGTCCTTCCTTCCGCCTCTATTCTTCGCATGAGCTGGTGGATCGATGGCAACTCGCCATCAAACACCACAGCGTTTCGATGCTTCCACAACTCCCACAGTGCCAGTAGTAAAAGAGCATGCAGGTCTTTCATGACTATCGTATTCAACCGTTGCTTCTTACAGAGCCAAGATTGTAGTGAATCATGCGGGGTTGGCGTCCACTCAGGCTTCCCCAACGCCGTGTAGACCGCCGCCCAGATTGTCCTGGCGAAGACACAGGTTAGCAGCACATGGTCTATTGCCTCCTCCTCCTGGTCACAAAGTGGGCACTTGTCCTGATGCGACAACCCTCTTCTAGCAAGCCTATCAGACGTCCAACATCTGTTGCGCAAAGCCAGCCACATAAAGAATTTGCATTGTGATGGAGCTCGTGATTTCCACGTTAACTCCGCAGTCGGAATCACCTCCCGGCACCCAAACTTGGCAGCGTACGCTGATCGCACTGAGTATTGCCCATTTGCTTCCCAGGACCAAGTGAAAACATCCGAGCCAGTCTCTGTGGGTTCCCATGCCTGCACTATTTGCCAAAGCTCGAAATACTCTTGCAGTGCATGTGTGCCAAGATCAGGATTAATGCAGTAAGCCCAAGAGCCATTCATCACCACCTGCCCGAGCCGGCTCGTCCTCCTAACACGGCTCGGAACCAAGCTGTAGATGGTCGGTGTAACTTCCTGAATCCTCCGTCCGTCAAGCCATCTATCCTCCCAGAAAAGTGTGTCCACGTCATCATGCGGCGTGCACCTTGTTGCCGCTTGAAAGATTCGCATTGAGTCATCAGGCACTTTGATTTGGAACTCACTCCATGGTCTATCCTTGTCCGTCCTTTGCAGCCACATCCATCTAGCTTGAATTTCCACATTAATCCATCTGAAATTGGGCACCCCTAGGCCTCCTGCCCATTTAGGGGCACACACCGCATCCCAAGCAACTGCACTATTTGCTTCCCCTTTTCCACACCACAGGAAACCTCGACACACCTTATTCATGGCTGTCACCATTTTGATAGGAAGATCCAATGCCATCATCGCATGTATGGGCATCGCACGTAGAACAGACACCAATGTAAGCCTACAACTTTTAGGCATGAGGGAAGCCTTCCACTTTGGCAGCTGATTCGCCATCTGATCCACCAGATACTGTAACTGTGTCGCTAATTGCTTTCTTATGGACAAAGGCAGTTGATGACCCGCAAGTATACGGGATAGTTGTAGCCTCTTTCGATAAGTAAGAGTGTCAAACCCAACGAGGAGCTAAAGGTAGAACAAATACTCTCTCAAGTCCTATCGGCCACTGATACGACTCTACGCACACTTGACGTTCGCTTTACCTAGAACAAGTATGAAACTAGAAGTACTTTATAGGTGTTGTTGGAAATGTTTGCAAGATAATAAAGAACACGTAAATATAAACGAGGGGCTGTTTAGATAAAGATGCAATAAAGTAAATATAGCGAGTGTGGAAAAGTGGTGGTAGGAGTTGTGAAATTGTCCCTAAGCAATTGACTATGTTACTAGACCGGTAATCAATATTGCAATTCTATTTGAGGGAGAGGCATAAGATAACATACTTTCTCTACTTGGATCATATGCACTTATGATTAGAACTCTAGCAAGCATCCGCAAATACTAAAGATTCATTAAGGTAAAACCCAACCATAGCATTAAAGTATCAAGTCCCCTTTATCCCATATGCAAACAACCTACTTACTCGGGTCTGTGCTTCTGTCACTCACGCCACCCACCATAAGCAAATTATAAAAATATTGCAAACCCTACAGCGGGAATCCCTCATGCTTGCACGACACGGAGGGCACAATAGGACATCACCAATAATAAAACATGCAACTCAAACCAATCATAGCAATTCATCAATCACCGATAGGACAACGAAAATCTACTCAGACATCATAGGATGGCAACACATCATTGGAAAATAATATGAAGCATAAAGCACCATGTTCAAGTAGAGGGTACAGAGGATTGTGGGAGAGTGGACCGCTGGATATAGATGGGGGAAGGTGATGGAGATGTTGGTCAAGATGATGGAGGTGTTGGTGAAGATCACGGTGATGATGATGACTCCCGGCGGCGTTCCGGCGCCACCGGAAGCAAGGGGGAGAGAGCCCCCTTCTTCTTCTTCTTCCTTGACCTCCTCCCTAGATGGGAGAAGGGTTTCCCCTCTGGTCCTTGGCTCTCATGGTGTGGGAGGGGCGAGATCCCCTCCGAGATTGGATCTATCTCTCTGTTTCTGCGATCTTAGATTCTGCCCCTTCACCGTTTCTTTTATATCCGGAGATCCGTAACTTCGATTGGGGTGAATCTTTCGCCCAGATCTTTCTCATAAAATTAGCTTCCTTGAGCCAAAATAATATCGTCAACCGCCTTACGGGGGGCCAGGAGAGTCCAGGGCACGCCTGCCTCCCTGGGGCGCCCCCTATCTCCTGGCCCCCTCGGGCACCGTCTCGCGTTGATTTTACTTCCAAAAATCACAAATATTCCAAAATAATTCTTCGTCCATTTTTATCCCGTTTGGACTCCGTTTGATATGGGGTTTATGCGAAACATAAAACATGCAACAGACAGGAACTGGCACTGGGCACTGGATCAATATGTTAGTCCCAAAAAATAGTATAAAAAGTTGCCAAAAGTATATGAAAGTTGAATAATATTGGCATGGAACAATCAAAAATTATAGATACGACAGAGAAGTATCAGCATCCCCAAGCTTAATTCCTGCTCGTCCTTGAGTAGGTAAATGATAAAAAAGATAATTTTTGATGTGGAATGCTACCTAGCATAATCTTGATCATATGTCTAATCATGGCATGAATATTAAGACACGAGTGATTCAAAGCAATAGTCTATCATTTGACATAAAAACAATAATACTTCGAGCGTACCAATAAAGCAATCATGTCTTTTCAAAACAACAAGGCCAAAGCAAGCTTATCCTACAAAAGCATATAGTTTGGCCATGCTTCATTTTCGTCACACAAAATGCCCCATCATGCACAACCCGATGACAAGCCGAGCAATTGGTTCATACTTTTAACGCGCTTCAGCTTTTTTCAACCCTCACGCAATACATGAGCGCAAGCCATGGATATAGCACTATAGGTGGAATAGAATATAATGATGGAGGTTATGTGGAGAAGACAAAAAAGGAGAAAGTCTCACATCGACGCGGCTAATCAACGGGCTATGGAGATGCCCATAAATTGATGTCAATGTGAGGAGTAGGGATTGCCATGCAATGGATGCACTAAGAGCTATAAGTGTATGAAAGCTCAACAAAAGGAACTAAGTGGGTGTGCATCCAACTTGCTTGCTCATGAAGACCTAGGGCATTTGAGGAAGCCCATCGTTGGAATATACAAGCCAAGTTCTATAATGAAAATTCCCACTAGTATATGAAAGTGATAACATAGGAGACTCTCTATATGAAGAACATGGTGCTACTCTGAAGCACAAGTGTGGAAAAGGATAGTAACATTGCCCTTTTCTTTTTCTTTTTTTCTTTTTTTCTTTTTATTTTTGGGTGGGCTTCTTTGGCCCCCTTTTTTATTTTTTACTTCTTTGGCCTTTCCTTTTTTTCTTTTTCTTTTTTTATGGGGCAATGTTCTATAATGATGATCATCACACTTTTATTTACTTACAACTCGATATCTAGAACCAAGATACGACCCTATATGAATGCTTCCAGCGGTGTACCGGGATGTGCAATGATCTAGCGTAGCAATGACATCAAAAAACGGACAAGCCATGAAAACATCATGCTAGCTATCTTACGATCATGCAAAGCAATATGACAATGAATGCTCAAGTCATGTATATGATGATGATGGAAGTTGCATGGCAATATATGTCGGAATGGCTATGGAAATGCCATGATAGGTAGGTATGGTGGCTGTTTTGAGGAAGATATAAGGAGGCTTATGTGTGATAGAGCGTATCGTATCACGGGGTTTGGATGCACCGGAGAAGTTTGCACCAACTCTCGAGGTGAGAAAGGGCAATGCACGGTACCGAAGAGGCTAGCAATGATGGAAAGGTAAAAGTGCGTATAATCCATGGACTCACATCAGTCATAAAGAACTCATATACTTATTGCAAAAGTTTATTAGTCCTCGAAGCAAAGTACTACTACGCATGCCCCTAGGGGATAGATTGGTAGGAAAAGACCATCACTTGTCCCCGACCGCCACTCATAAGGAAGACAATCAAAGAAACACCCCATGCTTCAAATTTGTCACACAACAGTTACCATACGTGCATGCTACGGGACTTGCAAACCTCAACACAAGTGCCTCTACAATCCACAACCACCCACTAGCATGACTCTAATATCACCATCTTTATATAGAAAAACTATTGCAAGGAATCAAACATACCATATTCAGTGATCTACAAGTTTTATGTAGGATTTTTTGACTAACCATGTGAATGAACAATTCCTGTCATCTCTCTAAATAGATATAAGTGAAGCAAGAGAGTTTAATTCTTTCTACAAAATATATGCCCATGCTCTAACAATTATAAAGGAAGCAAAAGAGCATTCTACAAATGGCGGTTTTCTATGTGAAGAGAAACAGGCAATCCAGACTTCGAATGATATAAGTGAAGCACATGAAGCATTCTATAAAGCCATACTCAAAAGATTTAAGTGAAGTGCAATGAGCATTCTATAAATCAACCAAGTACTATCTCATACCAGCATGTTGCATAAAAGAAAAAGTGAAAACTAAATGCAAAAGACGCTCCAAGACTTGCACATATCGTACGAACGAAACGAATACGAAAACATACTGATACTTGTTGAAGAAAGAGGGGATGCCCAAGCTTGAGCTCTTGCCTCTCTTCCTTTTCCTCATATCGAGACCTCCTCGTTTAGACACTTCATCCACACAAAACTTCAACAGAAAACTCGGTAAGATCCGTTAGTATAATAAAGCAAATCACCACTCTAAGTACTGTTGCAAAACAAGTCATATTTTGTTTTTGCATTGTGTCTACTGTAGTATAAATTTTCCATGGCTTAATCCACTAATATAAATTGATAGATTCATCAAAACAAGCAAACTATGCATGAAAAACAGAATCTGTCAAAAACAGAACAGTCTGTAGCAATCTGAACATCCACCATACTTCTGGTACCCCAAAAATTCTACCGAAATTAGGAAAAATAAAAAAGTTGTACAGCAAGACAGTTCAAAAGGAACCAGAACCATTTGACGTTCCAGTTAAAAATGTAAAATCGCGCACTACAGCCAAAGTTTCTGTCGTGCACCGTACAAACCAACAAGCATTGTAAACATCCTAAAGGCAAACCTTAGCACATTATTTATAATACAATGGAATTATACAAGGGGATAATTATTTTTGATGAAAAGTTTCTATAATCAAGATTCACAAAGTTTCCGTGAGCATGAACAAAGTTCAAGGAGCTCTCCCACTTCAACAATGCTTGTCTTTCTCACTTTCACTTTCCTTTTTGAAAAGTTTTAGGTTCCCCTCTTTTTTTTTTTGTTTTTAGACTATATAAAAGCACTCAACAGAAATAAATGACTCTCTAAAACTTCCGGGTTGTCTCCATGGCAGTGCTTTCTTTAAAGCCATTAAGCTAGGCATTTAGTGCTCAAGTAATGAATCCACCCGGATCCCAAGGTATATCAAAGCCAATTTTAATTAACAATGATTAGTAATTTAGTAGTGAGCACAAAGTAATATATATCATGCAATAACGAAGTCTAACTCTCTTCCTATGCATCGGCATGCCATAAAAGAACAATTCATGCACACCAAGTAAAGGCCAATGCATAGTATAAGCAGTTTCTTGCAATTCTATCGTGTTGGAAACATAGAGAGGTGGAGACATAGTTCCTCTCTCATAATAATTGCAAGTAGGAGCAGCAAGCACATGCATATTACATTAATCAAAATCATCATGTGCAACGGTAAAAGGCAACCCATCAATATAATCCTTACTAAGCGCAAACTTCTCCTATATAGTGTAGTCGGGAGAATTCAAAAAGATAATAGGACTATCATGCGTGGGTGTAATAGCAACAATTTCATGTTTAACATAAGGAAGTATAGCAAGTTCATCTCCATAAGCGTAATTCACATTGGCATCTTGGCCACAAGCATAGCAAGCATCATCAAAAAGGGATATTTCAAGAGAATCAACGGGATCATAGCAATCATCATAGCAATCATGCTTCGGTAAGCACAAAGGGGAATTGAACAATGTATGAGTTGAAGAGTTACTCTCATTAGAAGGTGGGCACGGGTGATCAATCCGCTCTTCCTCCTTTTGTTCTTCGCTCTCCTCATCATCTTTTTCATCCAATGAGTTCACAGTTTCATCAATTTCTTCTTCCATAGCTTCCTGCAAAATATTAGTCCCTTCTTGAACAGGGGAGACTTTCTCAATAAATGCATTAATATTATAATTGTATTCATAATTTTCGTAGCAATATCTAAGTATAGCAAGATTTTCAGGCCTATAAACACCATCATCATCAAAAGCTTCATACTTTTCAAACAAAGATTCAATTTCATAAGCAGCCTTAAAAGCAACAAATTCTTCTATTTGTTCAACATCATAGTAATCATATATACCATTAGCATAAGAAGCTAAGGTTTCATTATCATTAAATTTGCATGAAAAGGGAAGGTGTGGAGCCTTCATCCTAGAGCAACAAATAATGTCATATCTCAAGCATAGATCCCGGGCATACCACTTCAACATTTGAATTTAATCCCATAATAGTTTTCCTTTTGTGTCAAGCGATAATCCCTAAAGTATTCACGTTGATCCAACGTGTCTCCCATAACATAATTGAATGGGGTTTTCTCAGGATTATTAAAGTAGTACATAATATCTCGAACATAACGAGCATCGAGGGTTTTAGGAGGTTCCCCATCTCCATGAGTAGCAAGTACACCTAAATTTTTTTGGTATTTCGTGTTCCATATCCATAACTAAAGATAGAGAACAACTAATAACAGCAAATAAAAATTACTTAGTGATAAAGCAAACAAACACACACGAGAATATTCACCCCACGCTATGACTCCCCGGCAACAGCGCCAGAAAAAGGTCTTGATGACCCGCGAGTATAAGGGATAGTTGTAGGCTCTTTCGATAAGTAAGAGTGTCGAACCCAACGAGGAGCTAAAGGTAGAACAAATACTCTCTCAAGTCCTATCGGCCACTGATACGACTCTACGCACACTTGACGTTCGCTTTACCTAGAACAAGTATGAAACTAGAAGTACTTTGTAGGTGTTGTTGGAAAGGTTTGCAAGATAATAAAGAACACGTAAATATAAACTAGGGGCTGTTTAGATAAAGATGCAATAAAGTAAATATAGCGAGTGTGGAAAAGTGGTGGTAGGAGTTGTGATATTGTCCCTAAGCAATTGACTATGTTACTAGACCGGTAATCAGTATTGCAATTCTATTTGAGGGAGAGGCATAAGCTAACATACTTTCTCTACTTGGATTATATGCACTTATGATTGGAAATCTAGCAAGCATCCGCAAATACTAAAGATTCATTATGGTAAAACCCAACCATAGCATTAAAGTATCAAGTCCCCTTTATCCCATACGCAAACAACCTACTTACTCGGGTCTGTGCTACTGTCACTCACGCCACCCACCATAAGCAAATTATAAACATATTGCAAACCCTACATCGGGAATTCCTCACGCTTGCGCGACACAGAGGTAACAATAGGACAGCACCAATAATAAAACATGCAACTCAAACCAATCATAGCAATTCATCAATCACCGATAGGACAACGAAAATCTACTCAGACATCATAGGATGGCAACACATCATTGGAAAATAATATGAAGCATAAAGCACCATGTTCAAGTAGAGTGTACAGCGGGTTGCGGGAGAGTGGACTGCTGGATATAGATGGGGGAAGGTGATGGAGATGTTGGTCAAGATGATGGAGGTGTTGGTGAAGATCGCGGTGATGATGATGACCCCCGGCGGCGTTCCGGCACCACCGGAAGCAAGGGGGAGAGAGCCCCCATTCTTCTTCTTCTTCCTTGACCTCCTCCCTAGATGGGAGAAGGGTTTCCCCTCTGGTCCTTGGCTCCCATGGCGTGGGAGGGGCGAGAGCCCCTCCGAGATTGGATATATCTCTGTGTTTCTGCGTTCTGAGATTCTGCCCCTTCACCGTTTCTTTTATATCCGGAGATCCGTAAGTCCGATTGGGGTGAATCTTTCGCCCAGATCTTTCTCATAAAATTAGCTTTCTTGCGGAAAAAGAAGAGCGTCAACCTCCTTACGGGGGCCCAGGAGAGTCCAGGGCGTGCCTGCCTCCCTAGGGCGCGCCCCCCTATCTCCTAGCCCCCTCGGGCACCGTCTCGCGTTGATTTTACTTCCTGAAAATCACAAATATTCCAAAATAATTCTCCATCGGTTTTTATCCCGTTTGGACTCCGTTTGATATGGGGTTTCTGCAAAACATAAAACATGCAACAGATAGGAATTGGCACTGGGCACTAGATCAATATGTTAGTCCCAACAAATAGTATAAAAAGTTGCCAAAAGTATATGAAAGTTGAATAATATTGGCATGGACAATCAAAAATTATAGATATGGCAGAGACATATCAGCAGTCCAAGGTAACGCACCGGGAAAGCTCCCACTGGATAGCCAAGCTCCTCACTCGCCATAGCGATGCATTGTTCCGAGCACCGTATTGGACGTGGAACGGACTTCCTGATGTTTATGCGCAAGCCCGACGCCTCACCAAAGATATCAAAGATGCTTTTGCAGATTGCAAGATCCATTGGTTCTGGCTTGGTAAACAAGACTACGTCATCCGCAAAAAATGAGAGCCTTTTCTTCATACCCGTTGTCCCCAATGGCTGCAAAAAAACCTGCTTGCTGCCCACTCAAATAGTCTTTGTAGTGGCTCCATGGTGAGGATGAATAGCATCGGTGAGATAGGGTCTCCCTGACGCGGCCCCTTGCAGTTGTAGATTGTGCGGCCCGGGTCTCCATTCAACATTATCCTGGTGGTGGACGTCGCTAATATCCAACACACTGAGGACCTCCACCTAGAGCCAAAACCAAACTGCTCCAAAACTTCCAAGAGAAAAGGCCATTGAACCGAGTCAAACGCTTTTGAAATGTAGAGCTTCAAAAGGATAGCGTGGTTCTTCAAAACATGCAAACGACGAGCCATGCTCTGGACTAACATGAAGTTGTCATGCAACAATCTTCCTTTGACAAAAGCACTTTGATGATTTCCAACAAGATTTGGCAGCTCCACCACAAGCCTGGAGGCTAGAACCTTCTCGAAGATCTTAATAGCTCCGTGAACAAGATTGATAGGCCGAAAGTCTCCCACATCCAATGCCCCATCCTTCTTTGGCAGGAGAGAAACAAGAGATTTGTTGATTGTGGCCATACCTCTCACATCTCCATTATAAAAGCATGCCATAGCTGCCATGAAATCCTCCCGAATGATATGCCAACACGTGGCATAGAAACGCCCCGTGAACCCGTCTGGCCCTGGTGCTTTGTCCTGTGGCATGGATTTTATGACCTTCTCGACTTCCTCATCGGTAAATGGCACCTCAAGATGCTCAAGATCAAGTTGTGACAGCTAAAGAGCCGCGAGGTTTAGCGCATGCGTCCTTGCAGCACAGAAGCCAAAAGCTTGTCCAAAATAGTCACCCACTGCATCCGCAACTTCTTCTTGACCTGTGAATAGGTTTCCATTATGTCGTACAACCCGGATAGTAAGAGAACTTATTACAATAAATCTGGCTTAAGGCCATCTACATACGATAACAGCGGAAGGCTTGGAAGATAAAGTGAGTCCATCAACTCCAACGGCACCACTGAGTGTAAGACAATGACCTATGGCACCTTACTCGTCGTCTAAAAAGTCTACAACATGAACGTTGCAGCCCGAAACGGGTCAGCACATGGAATATGCTGGCAAAGTAACACAAGAGAGTAATGAATAGAATAAATGCTATTACTACATGCATATATGGCTGGTGGAAAGCTCTATGGTTACAGTTTTGCATAAAGCCAATTTTTTCCTACAACAAAGGAATACATTTTATTTAACTATCATGGTGGTTGTTAAAGATTGAGAAGGTTCCCCCAACTCAATCCCAATTAAACATCATCATTAAACCTAATCAAATTAACTTAGAGTGATGCTATCAACATGATAATTCAAGAACTAGATACTCAAAACGTCCATAACCGGGGACACGACTAACCATGATTAGTTTGTACACTCTGCAGAGGTTTGCGCACTTTTCCCCACAAGACTCGAATACATCCATGGTCGAAGAATCGATACACAGTCTTTTTGAAACAATAACTCTTTACTCTAAGTGGACAGTTACATCTACTTTCCCATACATCTGCTAGCCTACCACTAAAAGAGGTCTTGCAACTTACTCAACTATGCTAGAGCCCATATTGGCTTGTGGCTGCACAAATAAGTTCCTAGCATGAATAATCTTATGATCCCTTTGAGCCTGGGTGGCGGACCGTAGGATGATCACACAGGTACTCCCGGATATCCTAGGACAACACTGGATTCTCCAGGTGCCCTGACAACCACTGGGTACTTCAGGGTGCCTTCAAGCAATCCACCCAGATGTGTATTAAAGTAGCCACCTTAAGTTAACCCTTAAGTAACAACACTCACATCTGTCATGAATCACTCGAACCAAACCACGTCTACAAGCATAGCATAGCAATATGAGCAACGTAGAAGTAACTCCCAAGGGTTTGATAATAAACAGGTAATAGGTGCTACCTCATCATCTACTTCCCAGAACCCACATGTTAATCAGATCCTAACCATGCAATTGTTTGAGGATTGATCTAATGCAATAAAACTGGGTAGTAAAGAGGTATGATCAAAGTGTTACTTGCCTTGCTGATGATCCGTGAAACCTAGAGACTCGTAGTAGCACACTTCGCACTTCGGTACTCTATCGCAAACAAACAAGCATACAATAAGTACTCAACTAGAAGCATGGGTAAAACTCAAATAAGAGATCTAACCAGAAAGTTCAACTTAAGAACTCCGGTTTGCAAAAAGAATCAAATCGAACGAAGCAATGAAACTCAAACTGCAAAAGAAACAAGCTCTGTTTACTAATCTGGACTTAAGTCAAATTTTTCAGCAGAAAAATCTTGTTTAAGTTGGTTAAACAGAAAGAGGGCTTTGAGATGAAGATCTAGGCGCTTGAATCACCTGATTCCGATAAATGAGCGAAAAGATAAACTAAAACGAAAATCAGGGCAGAAATCACGATCGAAAATAATCGCGGAAAAACCACGGAAAAGAAAAAGCGGCGAAGGCTAACGAGCGAGCGTTATTGCTGCGCGTTAACGGGTGAAAACCGTTCATTAAAACGAACGTACGAACGGGCGTTCGCTGAATAACTAAACCGGAAAAAATAAAAACCGATCTAAATAAAAATAACTGGGGGTTTCTAAGAAACCGCACGGTTTTCTAACGAAAACCGGCGACGGCAGGGAGGCGGCGACAGCGTCCGGCGGTGGGTGGCGCGGGCGGCACGGGCGATGGTGCGGGCGGCGATGAAGTGCTCCGGCGGCGGCGGGGTTAGGGTTAGGGTTTTGGCATCGACGGGCTGGTGGCTGCGGCGTATCGCCGGGCGAGTCCTAGTCGGGCACGGCCTGGCTAGGTCGGTTTTTTTCTTAATTCCACGCACGGAAACACAAATAAAATAAATACTAAACGGACTCCAAAAATCCTGAAATAAATTTTCCCCGTCCTCTAAAAATATAGCGGACAAAGTGAACATTTATTTGGGCCTATAATGCAATTTTGAAAAACGCATATTTTTCCTAATTCAAATAAAATAGCGATAAAACTCCGATTAAAAATACTTATTTGATTTTAATATTAAATCTTCAATATTTCTTTATTTGGGGAAGTCATTTTATCCCCTCTCTTTTATTTTCATAAAATAAATATTCGAAGAGAAAATAATGAAAATCAAATGACCTCTTTTCAAAATTTGAGAAAACT
Organism: Aegilops speltoides; assembly: GCA_021437245.1. Taxonomy (NCBI): domain Eukaryota; kingdom Viridiplantae; phylum Streptophyta; class Magnoliopsida; order Poales; family Poaceae; genus Aegilops; species Aegilops speltoides. The sequence continues at coordinate 249,197,638 of CM038145.1, forward strand.
CAAATATGAAAATAACGAAATCCCCAACTCTCTCCGTGGGTCCTTGATTTGCGTAGAATTTGTAGGATTAAGCCAAAATGCAATAAATTATAATATGCAACGATGATCTAATGTATAACATTCCAAATTGAAATTTTGGGATGTTACAAACCTACCCCCCTTAAGATGAATCTCGCCCTCGAGATTCGGGTTGGCTAGAAAATAGGTGCGGGTGATCCTTCCGTAAGTCTTCCTCTCTTTCCCAGGTGGCTTCATCCTCGGTATGGTGGCTCCACTGAACTTTGCAGAACTTGATAACCTTGCTGCGTGTGACTCGGCTGGCACACTCGAGAATCTTCCCTGGTTTCTCCTCGTAGGTCAAATCGCTATCCAACTGAATCGCTTCCAGTGGCACTCTATCCCTCACAGGGATGTCGGCCATCTCTGCGTGGCACTTCTTCGGCTGGGAAACATGGAACACATCATGAACTCCTGACAATCCTTCGAGCAACTCCAATTTGTAAGCAACTTCTCCCATACGTTCAAACGTGGTGCTAACTTTCCCTTAACTCCAAGACGCTTAACTCCTCGAAGTGGGGACACACGAAGATAAACTCTCTCTCCGACTTCGTAAATTGTCTCCTTGCGTTCAGAATCCGCATAGCTCTTATGCCTGGACTGGGATACCTTGAGTCTATCACAAATCAACTTAACCTTCTCATTAGACTCTTTAATAAAATCTGGTCCAAACAACTGACGGTCTCCAACTTCATCCCATAACAACGGTGTCCTGCACCTCCTTCCATACAAAGCTTCAAAAGGGGCCATCTTCAAACTGGCTTGGTAGTTGTTGTTGTAAGAGAACTCTGCATATGGTTAATTGTCGTCCCAACTAGATCCATAATCTAGCGCACAAGCTCTCAGCATGTCCTCCTGAATCTGATTGACTCTCTCAGCTGTCTATTTGTCTGTGGATGAAAGGCTGTATTGAACTCTAGCCTGGTACCCAAAGTTTCGTGCAACTGATTCCAGAACTTTGAGGTAAACTAGGTTCCTCTATCTGATACAATGGTCCTTGGAACTCCATGAAGACATACGATCCTGGTCATGTATATCTTTGCCAACTTAGCACTGGTATAAGTGGTCTTCATTGGGATGAAATGAGCTACCTTCGTCAACTGATCGACTACAACCCATATCGAGTCATAGCCTGAACGAGTCTTGGGCAATCCCGTGATAAAATCCATGCCTAGATTATCCCACTTCCATTCGGGTGTCGGCAATGGCTGTAGCAAACCTGCTGGCTTCTGATGCTCTGCCTTCACTCTCTGACATACATCACAAACTGCTACATACTCCGCAATATCCTTCTTCATTCCGGTCCACCAGAAACTGTCTTTCAAATCCAGATACATCTCGGTATTTCCTGGGTGAATCGAATACGGCAAATCATGGGCCTCTTGCAGAATAAATTTCCTGATCTTCGGATCATTTAGCACATATACTCGGTCCTCAAACCATAAGGTATCGTGCGCATCCTCATGAAATCCCTTAGCTTTTCCTTTGCCCATCCTCTCCTTTATCTCAGCAATCTCCTTGTCCGTCCGTCTTCTGAGCTTCTCTGATCTTATCCATCAAAGTAGACTGAATTTCCAATGCTTCTACATAGCCTCTCGAAACTATTTCCAAACAAAGCTCACGAAGATCCTCTTCTAACTCCTTGGGTAACTCTCCGGTCATGGGTGTGTTGACATGGCTCTTGCGGCTCAACGCATCGGCTACTATGTTAGCCTTTCTGGGATGATAATGCAACCTCATATCATAATCCTTAATGAGCTCCAACCATCTCCTTTGCCTGAGATTCAAATCCTTCTGCGTGAAGATATACTTCAAACTCTTGTGATCCGTGTACACCTCATGATGGTTTCCGATGAGAAAATGTCTCCATGTCTTTAACGCATGCACTATGGCTGCTAACTCCAAATTGTGTGTAGCATAATTCAACTCATGGGGTTTAAATTGTCGTGAGGCATATGAAACAACTCTTCCCTCCTGCATACGAACTGCTCCAAGTCCTCGACGAGAAGCGTCGCAATACACCTCGTAATCCTTGCGTTGATCTGGAAGAATCAACACTGGGGTTGTAACCAAACGTTTCTTCAACTCTTGAAAACTAGCCTCACATTCCTCGGTCCATTTGAACTTGGTGTCCTTCTTCAACAACTCCGTCATGGGCTTTGCAATCTTCGAGAAATTCTCAATGAACCTCCGGGAGTATCCTTCGAGTCCAAGAAAACTCCGGATCTCCCCAACTGACGTGGGTGCTTCCCAATTTGTCACAGTGACAACCTTGGTGGGGTCTACTGCTATTCCTTCTCTGGATATAACATGTCCGAGGAATCCAACTTCCTTCAACAAAAACTCACACTTGCTGAACTTGGCATATAACTAATGTTCTCTGAGCTTCCCAAGTACCAAACGCAAATGCTCCTTATGCTCCTCTTCATTCTTCGGGTAGACCAATATGTCATCAATGAACACCATGGCGAACTTATCCAAAAACTCCATAAACACCTTGTTCATCATGTTCATGAAATAGGCAGGTGCGTTAGTCAGACCAAATGACATAACGGTATACTCATATAGCGCGTACCTTGTGGTAAAAGTTGTCTTAGGTATATCCTCCTCTCGAATCTTTAGCTGGTGGTATCGAAACTGTAGATCGATCTTGGAAAATACTTTATCTCCTTGCAATTGGTCAAACAAATCATTGATCATCGGCAATGGGTAAAAGTTGTCTTAGGTATATCCTCCTCTCGAATCTTTAGCTGGTGGTATCGAAACTGTAGATCGATCTTGGAAAATACTTTATCTCCTTGCAATTGGTCAAACAAATCATTGATCTTGGAAAATACTTATCTCCTTGTTAAGGAATTCACTTGAGTCCTCTTCGGCACATGCCAAGATACATACTTAATCCTCCTTCCTTCTAGGGTGGTGAGCATAATCGACTTACTGGCGCAATCGATGTTTCCTCCATACATCGATAGCCAATCCATACCCAAAATCACATCCAAGCCTTGCGACTCCAGAATTATCAGGTCTGAGGGGAAAACATGCCTACCTATGGTCAGTGGCATCAGAAAACATCCTTGGCTTGCCATGTGTTCCGCTCCTGGCGAGCTTACTAACATAGGTGTTCTAAGAACTTTGGTGGGCGACTTATACTTATCCACAAATCCCCTTGATATGTATGAATGTGATGCACCGGTATCAAAAAGAACGATTGCAGTAAATGACTTAACCAAAAACTTACCTATTACTGCATCTGGCTGGGGTTCAACCTCCTCCATGTTAACATGGTTCACTTGTCCCCTGTTGAAAGGGTTGGGCTTCTTCCCAGAGCTTCCATTGCCATATCCATTCTTTGCTTCGGAACACTCCGTGGCGTAATGTCCATTCTTCCCACACTTGAAACAAGTAATGTGACTTAGATCCTTCTTGGCGAGCGTTGCTGGGTTGGAACGGTTCTGGCCATTGCTTCCTCCATTACCATTCCCATTCTTGGGGCCACTATGGTTGTGCATGAAGGAAATATGCCCTAGAGGCAATAATAAAGTTATTATTTATTTCCTTATTTCATGATAAATGTTTATCATTCATGCTAGAATTGTATTAACCGGAAACATGATACATGTGTGAATGTATAAACAAACAAGATGTCACTAGTATGCCTCTACTAGACTAGCTTGTTAATCAAAGATGGTTATGTTTCCTGACCATGAACAAAGAGTTGTTATTTGATTAACAAGGTCACATCATTAGTAGAATGATCGATTGACATGACCCATTCCATTAGCTTAGCACACGATCGTTTAGTATGTTGCTACTGCTTTTATCCATGACTTATACATGTTCCTGTAACTATGAGATTATGCAACTCCCGTTTACCGGAGGAACACTTTGGGTGCTACCAAACGTCACAACGTAACTGGGTGATTATAAAGGAGTACTACAGTGTCTCCAAAGGCGGATGTTGGGTTGGCGTATTTCGAGATTACGTTTTGTCACTCCGATTGTCGGAGAGGTATCTCTGGGCCCTCTCGGTAATGCACATCACTGAAGCCTTGCAAGCACTACAACTAATGAGTTAGTTGTGAGATGATGTATTACGGAACGAGTAAAGAGACTTGCGAACGAGATTGAACTAGGTATTGGATACCGACGATCGAATCTCGGGCAAGTAACATACCGATGACAAAGGAACAACGATGTTGTTATGCGGTCCGACCGATAAAGATCTTCAGAGAATATGTAGGAACCAATATGGGCATCCAGGTCCCGCTGTTGGTTATTGTCCGAGACATGTCTCGGTCATGTCTACATTGTTCTCGAACCGTAGGGTCCGCACGCTTAAGGTTTCGATGGCGGTTATTATGAGTTTATGTATTTTGATGTACCGAAGAAGTTCGAGTCCCGGATGTGATCACGGACATGACGAGGAGTCTCGGAATGGTCGAGACATAAAGATTGATATATTGGAAGCCTATGTTTGGAGTTCGAATGGTTCCGGCAAAACGGAATTTATCGGAAAACCGGAGGTTACGGAACCCCGGGAGGTAAATGGGCCTCGGTGGGCCTCGAGGAGAAGAGGAGGGGCCGCCAGAGGTGGTCAGCGCGCCTCTCCCCCCCAGTCCGAATAGGACAAGGAGGGGGGGCAGCGCCCTCTCTCTTCCCTCCCCCAAACCTAATCCAACTAGGAAAGGGGGGGAGTCCTACTCCCGGTGGGAGTAGGACTCCTCCCGGCGCGCCCTAGCTAGGCCGGCCGGCCTCCCCCCCTCCCTCCTTTATATACGGGGGCAGGGGGGCACCCTAGAACACACAAGTTTGATCTTTGGATCGTTCCTTAGCCGTGTGCGGTGCCCCCCTCCACCATATTCCACCTCGGTTATACTGTCATGAAGCTTAAGCGAAGCCTGCGCCGTGAAACATCAAGATCGTCACCACGCCGTCGGCTTGACGGAACTCTCCTCGACACTCGGCTGGATCGGATACGAGGGACGCCATCGAGCTGTCGTGTGTCAAGAACTCGGGCGCCGAGTAACGGCGCCGGATCGGTCGGATCGCGAGGAGAACGTCGACTACTTCCTCTACGTTGTGATCGCTTCGCTTGGTCTCACGAGGGCGTAGACAACACTCTCCCTCTCGTTGCTATACATCACCATGATCTTGCGTGTGCGTAAGAAATTTTTGAAATTACTACGTTCCCCAACAAAGTGGTATCGAGCCTAGGTTTTTCTATGGTTTGATGTTTTGCACGAGTAGAACACAAGTGAGTTGTGGGCGATACAAGTCATACTACCTACCAGCATGTCATACTTTGGTTCAGCGGTATTGTGAGATGAAGCGCCTGCACCGACATTAGCGTGACGCTTCGCGAGACTGGTTTCACCGCCACGAGCACTCGCTGCTTAAAGGTGACCGGTGGGTGTCTGTCTCTCTCACTTTAGTTGAACTGAGTGTGGCTACGCCCGGTCCTTGAGAAGGTTAAACGAGTCTATTTGACGAAGTATCGCTGTGGTTTTGATGCGTGGTGAGACTGGTTCTTGCTTAAGCCCGTAGCAGCCACGTAAAATTTGCAACAACAAAGTAGAGGACGCCTAACTTGTTTTTGCAGGCATGTTGTGATGTGATATGGTCAAGACGTGATGCTATATTTTATTGTATGAGATGATCATGTTTTGTAACCGGTTATCGGCAATCGGCTGGAGCCATATGGTTGTCGCTTTATTGTATGCAATGCAATCGCTTCGTAATGCTTTACTTTATCACTAAGCGGTAGCGATAGTCGTAGAAGCATAAATTTGGCGAGACGACAACGATGCTACGATGGAGATCAAGGTGTCGCGCCGGTGACGATGGTGATCATGGTGGTGCTGCAAGATGGGGATCGTGAAGCACAAGATGATGATGACCATATCATATCACTTATATTGATTTGCATGTGATGTTTATCCTTTTATGCATCTTATCTTGCTTTGATTGACGGTAGCATTATAAGATGATCTCTCACTAAATTATCAAGAAGTGTTCTCCCGAGTATGCACCGCTGCCAAAGTTCGTCGTGCCCGCACACCACGTGATGATCGGGTGTGATAAGCTCTCGTCCATCTACAACGGGTGCAAGCCAGTTTTGCACACGCAGAATACTCGGGTTATACTTGACGAGCCTAGCATATGCAGATATGGCCTCGAACACGGAGACCGAAAGGTCGAGCGTGAATCATATAGTAGATATGATCAACATAAGATGTTCACCATTGAAAACTACTCCATTTCACGTGATGATCGGTTATGGTTTAGTTGATTTGGATCACGTGATCACTTAGATGACTAGAGGATGTCTTTCTAAGTGGGAGTTCTTAAGTAATATGATTAATTGAACTTAAATTTATCATGAACTTAGTACCGATAGTATCTTGCTTGTTTATGTTTGATTGTAGATAGATGGCTCGTCTTTGTTGTTCCGTTGAATTTTAATGCGTTCCTTGAGAAAGCAAAGTTGAAAGATGATGGTAGCAATTACACGGATCGGGTCCGTAACGAGGATCATCCTCATTGCTGCACGTAAGAGTTACGCCTGGATGCACCGCTAGGTGCAGACTCTTGCTAATGCAACCGCAGATGTTATGAACGTCTGGCGAGCAAAGCTGATGACTACTCTATAGTTCGAGTGTGCCATGCTTTACGGCTTAGAACCGGGACTTCAACGACGTTTTGAACGTCATGGAGCATATGAGATGTTCCAGAGTTGAAGTTGATATTCCAAAGTAATGCCCGGATTGAGAGATATGAAGTCTCCAATAAGTTCTATAGCTGCAAGATGGAGGAGAATAGTTCGTTAGTGAGCACATACTCGTAATGTCCGGGTACTACAATCACTTGACACAATTGGGAGTTAATCTTCCGGATGATTGTGTCATTGATGAAATTCTTCAATCACCGCCACCAAGCTACAAAGGCTTCGTGATGAACTATAATATGCAAGGGTTAGTAAAGACTATACCGAGCTCTTCGCAATGCTAAAGGCTGCGAGGTAGAAATCAAGAAGGAGCATCAAGTGTTGATGGTCAATAAGACCACTAGTTTCAAGAAGAAAGGCAAAGGGAAGAAGAAGGAACTTCAAGAAGAACAGCAAGCAAGTTGTCGCTCAGAGAAGAAACCCAAGTCGGCCCTAAACCTGAAATCGAGTGTTTCTCTCTACCGCAAGCGATCGGTCACCGAAGCGGAACTGCCCCAAGTATTTGGCGGATAAGAAGGATGGCAAGGTGAACAAAGGTATATGTGATATACATGTTATTGATGTGTACCTTACTAGAGCTCGTAGTAGCACTGGTATTTGATTCGGTTCTTGCTAATATTTGCAACTCAAAGCAGGGACTACGGATTGCTTAACTCGCAAAGGACGAGGTGACGATCTTGGCGTGGGAAATGGTTCCAAAGTCGATGTGATCGCGGTCGGCACGCTACCTCTACATCTACCTTCGGATTAGTTTTAGACCTAAATAATTGTTATTTGGTGCTGCGTTGAGCATGAACATTATATCTGGATCTTGTTTGATGCGAGACGGTTATTCATTTAAATCGAGAGAATAATGGTTGTTCTATTTATATGAGTAATATCTTTTATGGTCATGCACCCTTGAGGAGTGGTCTATTTTGATGAATCTCGATAGTAGTGATACACATATTCATAATGTTGAAGCCAAAAGATGCAGAGTTGATAATGATAGTGCAACTTATTTGTGGCCTCGCCGTTTAGGTCATATCGGTGTAAAGCGCATGAAGAAACTCCATCTTGATGGACTTTTGGAGTCACTTGATTATGAATCACTTGGCACTTATGAACCGTGCCTCATGGGCAAGATGACTAAAACACCGTTCTCGGTACTATGGAGAGAGCAACAGATTTGTTGGAAATCATACATACGTATGTATGTGGTCCGATGAATGTTGAGGCTCGTGGCGGATATCGTTATTTTCTCACCTTCACAGATGACTTAAGCGAGATATGGGTATATCTACTTAATGAAACATAAGTCTGAAACATTTGAAAAGTTCAAAGAATTTCAGAGTGAAGTTGAAAATCATCGTAACAAGAAAATTAAGTTTCTACGATCGATCGTGGAGGTGAATATTTGAGTTACGAGTTTGGTCTACATTTGAAACAATGCGGAATAGTTTCAAGAACTCACGCCACCGGAACACCACAACGTAATGGTGTGTCCGAACGTCAGAATCGTGCTTTACTAGATATGGTACGATCTATGATGTCTCTTCTGATTTACCGCTATCGCTTTTGGGGTTATGCTCTAGAGACGGCTGCATTCACACTCGAATAGAACACCGTCGAAATCCGTTGAGATGACACCTTATGAACTATGGTTTAGCAAGAAACCAAAGTTGTCGTTTCTTAAAGTTTGGGGATGCGATGCTTATGTGAAAAAGCTTCAACCCGATAAGCTCGAACCCAAATCGAGAAATGCGTCTTCATAGGATACCCAAAGGAGACAGTTGGGTACACCTTCTATCACAGATCCAAGGCAAGACATTCGTTGCTAAGAATGGATCCTTTCTAGAGAAGGAGTTTCTCTCGAAAGAAGTGAGTGGGAGGAAAGTAGAACTTGATGAGGTAATTGTACCTTCTCCTTACTTGAAAGTAGTTCGTCACGTAAACCGGTTTACGAGACACCTACACCAAGTAATGAGGAAGTTGATGATGTTGATCATGAAACTTCGATCAAGTTACTCTGTAACCTCGTAGATCAACGAGTAAGATCCGCACTGAGTGGTACGGTAATCCTGTTCGGAAATCATGCTACTAGATCATGATGAACCTACGAACTATGAAGAAGCGATGGTGAGCCCAGATTCCATAAAATGGCTTGAGGCCATGAAATCGAGATGGGATCCATGTACGAAAACAAAGTGTGGACTTTGGTTGACTTGCCGAGGGTAGGCAAGCAATAGAAAACAAGTGGATCTTCAAGAAGAAGACCGACGCCGACGGTAACATTATCGTTTATAAAGCTCGACTTGTCGCAAAGGTTTTCGCAAGTTCAAGGGATTGACTACGATGAGACCTTCTCACCAGTGGCGATGCTTAAGTCCGTCCGAATCATGTTAGCAATTGCGCATTTTATGATTATGAAATTTGGCAAATGGATGTAAAGACGCATTCTGAATGGATTTACGGAAGAAGAGTTGTATATGATGCAACCGAAGGTTTTATCGATCCAAAGGAGCTAACAAAGTGTGCAAGCTCCAGCGATCCATCTATGGACTGGTGCAAGCATCTCGAGTTGGAATAAACGCTTTGATAGTGTGATCAAAGCATTTGGGTTTGTATGCACTTTTGGAGAAGCTTTGTATTTACAAGAAAGTGAGTGGGAGCTCAGTAGCATTTCGATATTATATGTAGATGACATATTGCTGATCGGAAATGATATAGAATTTCTGGATAGCATAAAGGGATACTTGAATAAGAGTTTTTCAATGAAAGACCTCGGTGAAGCTGCTTACATATTGGGCATTAAGATCTATAGAGATAGATCAAGACGCTTAATTGGACTTTCACAAAGCACATACCTTGACAAAATTTTGAAGAAGTTCAAAATGGATCAAGCAAAGAAAGGGTTCTTGCCGTGTTACAAGGTGTGAAGTTGAGTAAGACTCAATGCCCGACCACCGCAGAAGATAGAGAGAAAATGAAAGATGTTCCTATGCTTCAGCCATAGGCTCTATCATGTATGCAATGCTGTGTACTGACTGATGTGTGCCTTGCTATAAGTTTAGCAGGAGGTACCAAAGTAATCCAGAGTGGATCATCGGACAGCGGTCAAGAACATCCCGAAATACCGAAAAGGACTAAGGATATGTTTCTCGTATATGGAGGTGACAAAGAGCTCATCGTAAACAGTTACGTTGATGCAAGCTTTGACACCGATCCGGACGATTCTAAATCGCAGACCGGATACGTATTTACACTAAACGGAGGAGCTGTCGGTTGGTGCGGTTCTAAACAAAGCGTCAGAAGCGGGATCTACATGTGAAGCGGAATACATAGCAGCTTCGAAGCAGCTAATGAAGGAGTCTCGGATGAAGGAGTTCATATCCGATCTAGGTGTCATACCTAGTGCATCGGGTCCAATGAAAATCTTCGTGATAATATCGGAGCAATTGCCTTAGCGAAGGAATCCAGATTTCACAAGAGGACCAAGCACATCAAGAGACGCTTCAATTCCATCCGGACTTAGTCCGTGGGAGACATAGAGATTTGCAAGATACATACGGATCTGAATGTTGCGAGACCGTTGACTAAGCCTCTTCCACGAGCAAAACATGATCAGCACCAAGACTCCATGGGTGTTAGAATCATTACTATGTAATCTAGATTATTGACTCTAGTGCAAGTGGGAGATCAAGGAAATATGCCCTAGAGGCAATAATAAAGTTATTATTTATTTCCTTATTTCATGATAAATGTTTATCATTCATGCTAGAATTGTATTAACCGGAAACATGATACATGTGTGAATGTATAAACAAACAAGATGTCACTAGTATGCCTCTACTAGACTAGCTTGTTAATCAAAGATGGTTATGTTTCCTACCATGAACAAAGAGTTGTTATTTGATTAACAAGGTCACATCATTAGTAGAATGATCGATTGACATGACCCATTCCATTAGCTTAGCACACGATCGCTTAGTATGTTGCTACTGCTTTTATCCATGACTTATACATGTTCCTGTAACTATGAGATTATGCAACTCCGTTTACGGAGGAACACTTTGGTGCTACCAAACGTCACAACGTAATCGGGTGATTATAAAGGAGTACTACAGTGTCTCCAAAGGCGATGTTGGGTTGGCGTATTTCGAGATTAGGTTTTGTCACTCCGATTGTCGGAGAGGTATCTCTGGGCCCTCTCGGTAATGCACATCACTGAAGCCTTGCAAGCACTACAACTAATGAGTTAGTTGTGAGATGATGTATTACGGAACGAGTAAAGAGACTTGCCGGTAACGAGATTGAACTAGGTATTGGATACCGACGATCGAATCTCGGGCAAGTAACATACCGATGACAAAGGGAACAACGTATGTTGTTATGCGGTCTGACCGATAAAGATCTTCGTAGAATATGTAGGAACCAATATGGGCATCCAGGTCCCGCTGTTGGTTATTGTCCGGAGACATGTCTCGGTCATGTCTACATTGTTCTCGAACCGTAGGGTCCGCACGCTTAAGGTTTCGATGACAGTTATTATGAGTTTATGTATTTTGATGTACCGAAGAAGTTCGGAGTCCCGAATGTGATCACGGACATGACGAGGAGTCTCGGAATGGTCGAGACATAAATATTGATATATTGGAAGCCTATGTTTGGAGTTCGGAATGGTTCCGGGCGAAAACGGGAATTTACCGGAAAACCGGGAGGTTACCGGAACCCCCCGGGAGGTAAATGGGCCTCGGTGGGCCTCGAGGGAGAAGAGGAGGGCCGCCAGAGGTGGCCGCCGCCTCTCCCCCAGTCCGAATAGGACAAGGAGGGGGGGCAGCCCTCTCTCTCTTCCCCCCCAAACCTAATCCAACTAGGAAAGGGGGAGTCCTACTCCCAGGAGTAGGACTCCTCCCAGCCGCCTAGCTAGGCCGGCCTCCCCCTCCCTCCTTTAGCGGGGCAGGGGGCACCCTAGAACACACAAGTTTTGATCTTTGGATCGTTCCTTAGCCGTGTCGGTGCCCCCTCCACCATATTCCACCTCGGTTATACCGTCAAAGCTTAGGCGAAGCCTGCTACCGTGAAACATCAAGATCGTCACCACGCCGTCGTCCGACGGAACTCTCCTCGACACTCGGCTGGATCGGAGTACGAGGGACGCCATCGAGCTATACGTGTGTCAAGAACTCGGGCGCCGAGTAACGGCGCCGGATCGGTCGGATCGCGAGGAGAACGTCTGACTACTTCCTCTACGCCAGATCGCTTCGCTTGGTCTCGAGGGTACGTAGACAACACTCTCCCCTCTCGTTGCTATACATCACCATGATCTTGCGTGTGCGTAAGAAAATTTTTGAAATTACTACGTTCCCCAACAGTGCAAACTCCCTCCATTGTGATTGTGACCTCCATGGTTATGTTGAAGGGGTCCTCCCGAGTTTGGTGTGAAACGGGGCCTCTGCTAAGCTCCAAAATTGTAGTTCCCTTGTCCATACTTCCTCTTGCGGTTGTCAATCTGAGCTATATCTACCAACTCCTGGTAGTTGTTGAAGGTTGCCACCATCAGCTGCATGCTCAGCTCATCATTCAGTCCTTCCAAAAACTTCTCCTGCTTAACTGCATCCGTAGCAACGTCATCTGGGGCATAACGTGCTAACTTACTAGAATCATCCACATACTGGCCCACTGTGTGTCCTCCTTGGCACAAGTTGCGAAACTCATGTTTCTTCATGGCCATAGCTCCTGCTGAAACATGGGCAGTACGAAAAGCCTACTGAAACTGGTCACATGTGACAGTGTTGATGGGGTACGTGGCTGTGAAATTCTCCCACAATGATGTTGCGGGTCCATCAAGCTGATGTGCAGCAAAACACACTCTCTCCGCTTCTGTGCATCCTGCAGTGGTCAACTCCCTTCCAATCTTGCGGAGCCAGTCATCTGCAACTATTGGCTCGGTGCTACTTTAGAACACCGGCGGATTCAGCCTTAGAAAACGGGCTAAGTGATCAACAGGTGGTGGTGGTGGTGGGTTGTTGTTGTTGTTCTCCTGATTTTGATTCTGGACTAGTATCTGCATTAATGCATTCTGCTTCTAGATCAACTAAGTGAGCTCTGGAGAGAAAGCAAATCCATTGTCGCGTCTCGGAGGCATCTGATGGGTTTAGAAAAGATGAGAAAATAGAATAGAATGAGATCTAGAGGGAAAGCACTACCCATATGCACATGAGACAAACACAAACATATCACTTCAATCAATTCAAACAAGGGCATACATCGGTCTAACTATCGTCACAAAAGTGCTCGGACTATACTATATACATGGGGGAATACTACTACTGATATGGTGGTCGACTAGAAAAATTGATCGGTGGAAGACTTCATGATATCTTCTCCAACTTCATCAACATAGTCATCATCGCTATCATCAGGGTCCAAGTCAGTGTCGTCGATGATGATGTAGTTCTCCGGACAAGTAGAATCATCGTCTTCTCCTCCTGGCGCGAGGTCTCCCATGAATACTCCTAGCTTCTTTGTCAGATCATCATTCTTCTCCACAAGTATCCTCATTTCCTCCTCATATCCATCACGTGTATACTTCAGTTCTTCCTCCAAATTCGTGATCTGGGTTATTGCCTTCTTCAGATCTATCATGCCTGCGCACATCTGGTTCTCCTGGCGACGAATATGCTGGTTTAACTCCTGGATGAAAGCTGCAATAGATCTATCCTTCCTGGTGCTGATCATCTCCCATTGTTCATCTCGGCGCCCACAAATCTGGTAGATAGTATCCTTGAGATCCTTGTGGTAAACTTCTCCAATGCGTCCCATGGTGATGTGGGCTGCCATGCTCTTTCCTAGACTCGAGGTTGGTGCATCAAAGGAAAACTCTATAGGCTCAATGACTGGCATGAACGTCCTTCCTGGAACTTGAACTCGAATCATCCAACGCTCCTCTTCTCGTAAAGTGGCGATGTAGGTCCCGGTGAAGCTTGGTATTGCAATGTTCAGATATCTAGTAACTTCCCTCAAGTGCCGTCCAAAAGGTCTATCTTCATCCGGTTGAGTGAACATGTTCCTTGCATCCGCCATCCTAAAGATTAGAAAAGGGAGAGGAGTCAGAAATGAGAAGAGAGTAGTGATCTAGGGCTTTAGATTAGTGCTTGTGTCCTACAGTCAATGTGTGCTCTAATACCATCTTGTAGCGACTGCACCTCAAACGATCGATCTCTCAGACATCGATGTCATCCTCGGATCGGTAATGCTTGACACGCACAGTACTTGAGGACTTATAGCAGAGTAGCAATCACACACTTATCACATCGAATGTCTCAAAACAGAACTTATTACAATAAATCTGGCTTAAGTCCATCTAAATACGATAACAGCGGAAGGCTTGGAAGATAAAGTGAGTCCATCAACTCCAAAGACATCACTGAGTGTAAGACAACGACTGAGGGAGTCCTGGACTAGGGGGTGTCCGGACAGCCGGACTATCAATATCCGCCGGACTCCCATACTACGAAGATAGAAGATTGAAGACTCCGGCTCGTGTCCGGAAGGTACTTTCCTTGGCGTGGGAGGCAAGCTTGGCAATACGGATATGTAGATCTCCTACCATTGTAACCGACTCTGTGTAACCCTAGCCTCTCCGGTGTCTATATAAACCGGAGGGCCTTAGTCCGTGGGGCTAACATTACATCTCAACAATCATACCATAGGCTAGCTTTTAGGTTTAGCCTCCTTGATCTCGTGGTAGATCTACTCTTGTACTACCCATATCATCAATATTAATCAAGCAGACGTACGGTTTTACCTCCATCGAGAGGGCCCGAACCGGGTAAAACATTGTGTCCCTCGCCTCTTGTTACCATCCGCCTAGACGCACGATTCGGGACCCCTACCCGAGATCCGCCGGTTTTGACACGACATTGGTGCTTTCATTGAGAGTTCCTACGTAGTCGTCACCGATAGGCTCGATGGCATCTTCAACTATCAACGCTGTCGGGTGAGACTTTTCTCCCGGACAGATCTTCAGATTCGGCGGCTTTGCATCGCCGCCAATTCTCTTGGCCATCCGAGCAGATCGAAGCTACGCCCGCCGTCGAGTCGATTTGAAGCTTATACTTCACGGCCGATGACCGCGGAGACTTGATCTTTGACGGACTCGAGCCATAGCAAAGCGCGCCGCACTGTGACGATGGGCATGATCTAGCTCTGCCGCCGGACAGTGCTTTGGTGGCCGCACTCGGATCCGCTTCGGCTACTAGCCCGGAGCCGACTGCCCATATCGAGGGCCGGTGGATAGACGCCGCCCCGGGGGCTTCAACATCCACGACGATGGAGCCGGATACCAATCTTGTCCCCCGCGAAACTCATGATCCCGAGGCGCCGGACTCCTCGCCGGACTCCGAGCCTCCCGCGCCCCTACCAATTAATCCGGATTGGGCGCCGGTTATGGAATTCACCACCGCAGACATCTTCCAGCACTCGCCTTTTGGCGATATCCTGAATTCCCTGAAGCATCTCTCGCTATCAGGAGAGTACTGGCCGGACTGCGGCCAGGATGGTTGGAGTTCGGACGACGAAGAAATTCAGAGCCCACCCACCACCCACTTTGTAGCCACTGTCGAGGATTTAACCGACATGCTAGACTACGACTCCGATGACATCGACGCCATGGACCACGATGCCGGAGACGAACAAGAACCAGCGCCTACAGGGCACTGGAAGGCCACCTCGTCATATGACGTATACATGGTGGATACCCCGAAAGAAGGGGAGGGCGAAAAAGCAGCAGAGGCAGACTCTCTAAAGAAGCAGCCCAAACGCCAACGCCAAGGGCGCGCTCAAAATCTCGCCACAAAGAAGAATGAAGATTCCGCACGAGACAATAACACTCCGGAGAGTGCCGAAGACAATCCTCTCCTGCACGACTCAGCGCAGGAGGATGCGGAAGCAAGCCCCCATGAGAGGGCAGCAAACGAAGAGGTTGAGGATGATAACTACATGCCTCCCTCCGAAGACGAAGCAAGCCTCAACGATGACGAATTCGTCGTACCTGAGGAGCCCGTCGAACAAGAGCGCTTCAAGCGCAGGCTTATCGCCATGGCAAACAGCCTAAAGAAAAAGCAGCAACAGCTTCAAGCTGATCAGGACCTGCTGGACGATCGATGGACCGAGGTCCTCGCGGCCGAAGAGTATAAACTTGAACGTCCCTCCAAAAGTTACCCAAGACGCAAGCTGCTCCCCCGATTAGAGGAGGAAGCATACATACCCTCATCACCAGCGCATGACATGGCTGACCGACCACCCCGTGGTCGTGACAGAGAGGCATTCAGGCCCCCAGCCAAGACTGTACCCCGGCACCGCTCCAAGAGTACAAACCTAAAACGGAACGCGCCGGACTTGCGAGACATATTGGAGGACAAAGCAAAACAATCTAGATCCATCTATGGATCACGTGGGCGCCCTACGACCCACGACGAATACCGTCGCGCCGGACATAACGCCGGCCGGGCCGAACATAGCATACAGCGCTCCCTCGAGCTGCATCGCGACATTGCTCAATACAGGGGCGCCGCACACCCGTTATGTTTCACTGACGAAGTAATGGATCATCAGATCCCCGAAGGGTTTAAACCCGTAAATATCGAATCTTACGATGGTACAACAGACCCCTCGGTGTGGATCGAAGATTACCTTCTCCACATCCATATGGCCCGCGGCGACGATCTCCACGCCATCAAATATCTCCCACTCAAGCTTAAAGGACCAGACGGCATTGGCTTAACAGCCTGCCCGCAGAGTCAATTGGGTGTTGGGAAGACACGAGGCCGTTCCTTGATAACTTCCAAGGCACATATGTGCGACCACCGACGCCGATGACCTAAGCCACATTATTCAGCAGCCGCATTTAATCGCCGCATAATTACGACACGGTTCTTGACGAAGAAAAATCAAATCGTCGACCGTCCGGATGCGGAGGCCCTTGCAGCCTTCAAACATAACATCCGGGACGAATGGCTAGCCCGGCACCTGGGGCAGGAAAAGCCGAAATCCATGGCAGCCCTCACATCGTTAATGACCCGCTTTTGTGCGGGAGAGGACAGCTGGCTAGCCCGCAGCAACAATCTCCGCAAAAACTCTGGCAGTCCGGACACTAAGGACAACAACGGCAGGTCACGTCGAATCAAAAACAAGCGCCGCATTAACGGCGACGACAAGGAGGATACGGCAGTCAATGCCGGATTCCGAGGCTCCAAACCCGGTCAACGGAAGAAGCCATTCAAAAGAACCACTCCGGGTCCGTCCAATTTGGACCGAATACTCGATCGCTCATGCCAGATACATGGCACCCCCGAAAAGCCAGCTAATCACACCAATAGAGATTGTTGGGTGTTCAAGCAGGCCGGCAAGTTAATTGCCGAACACAATGACAAGGGGCTAAATAGCGATGACAAGGAGGAGACCCGACCGCCGAACAATCAAGGACAGAGTGAATATGATATACGCGACCCATATACCCAAGAGGGAGAGGAAGCGCGACCACGGACGCCTGGCGATGGAGCGATCGCCCAAGTTCAATCCATGGTCCTCCCGTCCGATCACTTTCGATCAAGAGACCATCCGACCAGCATACGCCATGGCGGATTTGCCGCATTGGTCTTAGACCCAATCGCCGATGGATTTCACCTCACAAGAGTCCCGATGGATGGCGGCAGCAACTGAACCTGCTTTATCGGGATACAAAGTCGCAAAATGGGCATAGACCCATCCAGATCAAACCTACAAAGACAACCTTTAAAGGTGTCATCCCAGAGTGGAAGCCAATCGCATGTGCTCGGTCACACCGAAGTGGTCTTCGATTCTCGGATAATTTCCGGCGAAGAGTTAATCTTCGATATAGTCCCATTCCGTGGCGGCTATCATGCCCTGCTCGGACGAACCGAAGTTGCAAAATTCAACGCGTGCGCAGATTATGCATACCTAAAGCTCAAGATGCCAGCCCTCGTGGAGTCATTACGGTCAATGGAATACGGAACGCCCTCCGAACGGAGGAACATACAATGCTCTCGCGGCGAAGTACTGAGTAGCCTTTACGGCAATTCTCCATCCAGCAATTAAAAGGCCGATACATCAAAGCGCCCGAGCAACACCGACTAAGACCACCGGGCGCGATCGAGAGAACGCGAGTAATGCGGCCCAACCTCGCCCGCGCATGATCACAAGAATAACGCCCGCGTACATCATTACGCTTTGGAGATACCATGGGCGCAGGGGAGGGGCTTGATCACAAGGGACCAAGAGTGCGGC
Organism: Aegilops speltoides; assembly: GCA_021437245.1. NCBI lineage: Eukaryota > Viridiplantae > Streptophyta > Magnoliopsida > Poales > Poaceae > Aegilops > Aegilops speltoides. The sequence goes on from CM038145.1 coordinate 249,215,708, forward strand.
TCGACCACACCAGGGGCTCATGCGAGCACCCCCCTTGGTTTTATTTTTTATCTTTTCTTCTTTTTATGAATACAGGACTTTGTTCATCATAAACCTTGTCCAACGGCGCACTTGCCGAACTCACGATGCAACAGTCAGGGACTAAAGAAGGCTGCGGCGAACACTCAGGTGGTCTCCATTACGAGCATTAAATTCGATTACATACACCAAGTCTGCAGCTTATCCCTGGAGGGGGACATGTTAATTTAGTCCAAATCCCTTGCTTATCGCACAATTTGTATCAGTCTGCTTTATTAGCAGACGTTCTTTCATAAATAACGCAGCACTTCCTTTTTGCAAGTACATTACTTTTTCATTGCAATTGCGTTATATTTTATATATGTTCATTCTATGACATCCTGCACTCGTACATTTTGGTACGGCCGAATACGCCAGGGGCTTACGTTCCCCAGATTATGGCGTGATTAAGTCCGAACACTTTCACAAGTGCGGCACCCCGAACTTATAGCATTATATGAATCGGCTCGAATCATGTCTTGGGTCAATAGTTGGGTTTGCCCGGCTCTCATGTTTTGGTGCCTTACGCCCGCTCGCGGCTAAGGTAGCACTGGAGAACCATCGCGATTGCGCCCGGTTGAGCCGGTTAACGCCTCGATGAGAAAGCTAAAACGACCGGCATGATGTGGCGAGAGACCGGTCGCTGTTCGAGAGGTTTTTTCGGTCCTAAAGACTCATGCCGCTTGAGCGAAGTTCGATGATGTCCGATGAAGGCGTGATAGCGCCCCGGATTCGGTCTTCCGAATACCAGGGGCTTCGCCGAAATTTAAAATTATAGATATCTATGGCTAAGTGAGAGTGTTCAAGCATTATAAGTCCGGTTGCCTTGTTCGTCGTGTTGAGCGCCACCCTAGATGGACCCAAAAATGGGAACAAGAGTGCTCAAGTTTATCACCGAACACCCCAAAGACTCGTGGCTTGGGGGTGAAGCCAACGACTTGCCATCTCTCGATTTAAAACGGCCGCATGTAAGGTAATATTTTAAATTAAACAAGAGTTGCTCATGGCGCCAGATGAACGAAGTTTCTGCGCCAGATAAAAATACAGAAGTTCATTCAAAAATTACATTTCGGGGCACTCATCTCGCAATATCGCAGCTCCCTTCAGACAACTTTATAATATCGCTCCGGCGTGCGATGCTCCTTGCCCGGCGGTGGATCCGTGAGAAGCCTCTCGCATCCGGTTTTGCCCCATTGCACCTTTATGCGGGCAAGGGCCCGACGAGCGCCTTCAATACAAAGTGAGCGCTGATCACATCCAGCCTGGGCATGCATCCACCAGCCGCCAGACTAGGCCAAAGTAGCTGCCGGGCATGGCCTGTCGAGCCATAGTCGAACTATGAGGCCCTTCATGGCCTCCTCGGCTACCTTGTGAGTTCGACCAGCCGCTTCACCGGTCGCTTGGGGGCACTGGATGGCCAGCCTCAAAGATATCGAGACTAGAAGACCTTCTCCGTCGAGCTCCCTCCTCGCCACGATAGAATGCGGCGGCATCAGCCGCACTCTGCGCAGATCCGCAAACACCCCCGAGAGCTCAATTCGGGTAAGTATCCGTAATTTACATTAACGTGCCTGCTCTGCATGAAAAAGGCCTTACCCGCCGCTATTTTCTTCATGTCCTCTACCTCCTGAAGGGCCTTCTGGACCTCGGCCTTGGCGGATTTGGCACCTTCGAGCCGAGGCAAGCTCGACTCTCGAGTCTTGAGTCACGCCCAAACTCTCATGCTTTTCCATGAGAGCCCGGAGCTCTTGCCGAATTTCCGCCACCAAGCCGCTTGCTTTTCTCGCCAGCCCGCTCGTGGCGCATTATGCTCGACCACGGACACGGCATCCTTCGTGGCTGCCACCTCGTTAGTGGCCCCTCATTACACATATTATCTTTATTAATTTTGTTTGCAACTAAAACCCTTTTCTGTAAGGTACTTTTTTAAAAGTGGTGTTATTCACCTTCTTTTTCCTCGAGCTGCCTCTTGGCATGGCCGAGCTCTTGCTCCGACCGCTCAAGGTCCTTCTTCAGCGCCTCTACCTCCACCGCAATGCGGCAGAGGTCAACAGCAACCTGCAAACCCATATTGACATATTTTTAGAAACCTCACAGATATCTTGTTAGATCCTTAGTCCGCTTTTCTTTCCAACACCGAACTAAGCATCGAGCTACTCGTCTATGCGGTATTACATTGCATAATTTTAAAAGCTTTTACCTCAAAGCCTGTTAGAAGGCTGTTGCAGGCTTCGGTCAGCCCGCCCTTGGCGAGCTGGACCTTCTCAATGACCGCACTCATGAGAGTGCGGTGTTCCTCCTCGATGGAAGCGCTTTTAAGCGCCTCCAGCAGGTTATCCGCGCCTCGGTTGGGCGAGGCCCCGGCATCGCGTCCTGCCCTTCTTCGAAGGGCCGCTTGCGGACTCGAACCGCTACGGGTTCCGAGGTAGAGTCCGCACAAAGTCCGGAGGACGCCGACGGCGCCCGAAACCTCCTCTGGCGGGTCCTCTCAGGATTCCGCCTCGTAAATCCCTCGCCGACGCGTGGGGTAGAGGCAGTCGGGATGGAATTTACATCCGACGGTGCCAAAGACCCGCTCATCGAGTCGGGAAGATCGTCAACGGCCGGACTGCGGGCAGGATGCCGCGTTAGAAGGACACTACATGACATACAATGTTCGGCATATAAACAATCCGAATACTTACGATCTTGCCGGACGCCTGGCCCTTGGAGGCCACTCATCCTCACCAACGCTAATGTTGGCGAAACTGTCCGGGGGGATAGTCCTCCCCCTTTTGGACCCTTCGGCCACCCCGATCGGGGAAGCCTTCCTCTTCTTCTCTCCCTCCTCTGGGAGAGAGTACTCCTCCTCCTCCTCGTCTTCAGGGGAGGAGTCCTCATCGTCGCCGACGCTTTGATTCGGAACTCTTTGAGTCCCCGTGGCCACCTTCTGGCCTTCTTCTCCGGCACCACGTGCGGTGCCGGACCAGCAGCCCCTGCTAAGCGGGCCCATCGGTTCTTCCGCATGGGAGCCGGGCTGATGAGCAGCTTGGCCTTCTCCATCCATTCCTGTCAAAGGAAGAGGCATATTAAAAACCTCGCTAGAGTCAATCTAATTATCACAAGTGTCCCTTAAAGGGGTCGAATCACTTACCTCGTCAGTCGGTGACTGCGAGCTGAATCCGCGATCCTCGGTCGCGGATGCGGGGGCTTCGGCGCCCTTGAACAGCACCCTCCAGGCCCCTTCGTGTGTTGTATCGAAGAGCCCGCTCAAGGTCTGGTGCTGTTCCGGATTAAACTCCCACAGATTCAATGCCCGTTCTTGGCATGGGAGAATCCGCCGGAGGAGCATGACCTGGACCACATCGATGAGCTGGAGCCTATTGCTCACCAGCTTCTTGATGCAGGCTCGAAGTCCCGTCACCTCCACCGGATCACCCCACTGCAAGCCCTTCTCTTTCCAGGAGGTGAGCTGCATGGGGATTCCAGATCTAAATTCGGGGGCCGCCGCCCATGTAGGCTTGCGTGGCTCGGTGATGTAGAACCACCCCGATTGCCACCCCTTGACGGAATCCACGAAGGTCCCTTCTAGCCAAGGGACGTTGGGCAGCTTGCCCAACATGGCGCCTCCGCATTCCGCTTGCGTCCCTTTCACAACCTTCGGCTTGACGTTGAAGGTCTTGAGCCACAGGCCAAAGTGGGGCCGGATGCAGAGAAAAGCCTCGCACACGACGATAAACGCCGAGATGTTGAGGATGAAGTTCGGCGCTAGATCATGGAAATCCAGGCCGTAGTAAAACATGAGCCCCCGTACGAATGGATGGAGCGGAAAGCCCAGTCCGCGGAGGAAGTGGGGGAGGAAGACGACCCTCTCATGAGGCCCTGGGGTAGGGATGGGTTGCCCCGCGTCGGGCAGCCGATCTGCGATATCGCTGAAATATATCCGGCGTCACAGCGCAGCTTGGTGATGTCCTCCTCCTTAGCAAAGGAGGCCATCCATTTACCTCCGCTCCGGACATATTCGGAGAGGGTCGAGGTGAGGTCGCGAGCTTGGGCGTTGGAGCTTGAGTTCGCAGGGTGGATGAGCAAAGGAGGAAGAAGGCGAGGTGAGAAGGTAAACCTTATCCCTTATATATAGGCGGACTAAACTATGCGCCCCCACCGCTCGGTAAAACTCGCTTATCTCCCAAGCGCCACCATCAATGGCGCGTTGGGTTACCCACGAACGTATTGATGAGAATCCGGAATAAGGGGAACACGATCTCGCTCGACGGGGCGTGCCAAAAACCGCTTCGCTAAACGTGCTGAGGTGGTATGGTAATTCAAACGAAGGCTTGGCTGCGGTGTGATGTCACGCCGCATAATACGTCAGCAGATTGAGTCAGTGTATATGTTTTATTCTCTACGTTGGAATGTGGAATTTATTTTGCGAGCGGACACTATCCTCGGTGTTCATTATCTTCTCCGAATTATTCAAGGGAGGAACCCGCCTTGCAATGCCGAACATTATGCACGCCGGACTTATCGTCATTAAAGACCGGTTCGAGGCTACCGAGGAGTCTGGACTAGGGGTGTCCGGACAGCCGACTATCAATATCCGCCGGACTCCCATACTACGAAGATAGAAGATTGAAGACTCGGCTCGTGTCCTAAGGTACTTTCCTTGGCGTGGAAGGCAAGCTTGGCAATCGGATATGTAGATCTCCTACCATTGTAACCGACTACTGTGTAACCCGAGCCTCTCGGTGTCTATATAAACCGGAGGGCCTTAGTCCGTGGGACTAACATTACATCTCAACAATCATACCATAGGCTAGCTTTTAGGGTTTAGCCTCCTTGATCTCGTGGTAGATCTACTCTTGTAGTACCCATATCATCAATATTAATCAAGCAGACATAGGGTTTTACCTCCATCGAGAGGGCCCAACACAGGTAAAAACATTGTGTCCTCGTCTCTTGTTACCATCCGCCTAGACGCACAGTTCGGGACCCCCTACCCGAGATCCGCCGGTTTTGACACCGACAACGACCTATGGCACCTTACTCGTCGTCTGAAAAGTCTGCAACATGAACGTTGCAGCCCGAAACGGATCAGCACATGGAATATGCTGGCAAAGTAACACAAGAGAGTAATGAACAGAATAAATGATATCACTACATGCATATAAGGCTGGTGGAAAGCTCAATGGTTACAGTTTTGCATAAAGCCAATTTTTTCCTACAACAAAGGAATAAATTTTATTTAACTATCAAGGTGGTTGTTAAACATTGAGAAGGTTCCTCCAACTCAATCCCAATTAAACATCATCATTAAACCCAATCAAATTAATTTAGAGTGATGAGATCAACATGATAATCCAAGAACTAGATACTCAAAACGTCCATAATCGGGGACACGACTAACCATGATTAGTTTGTACACTCTGCAAAGGTTTGCGCACTTTTCCCCACAAGACTCAAATACATCCATGGCCAGAGAATCGAGACACAGTCTTTCTGAAACAATAACTCTTTACTCTAGGTGGACAGTTGCACCTACTTTCCCCTACATCTGCTAGCCCACCACTGAAAGAGGTCTTGCAACATACTCAACTATGCCAAAGCCCATATTGGCTTGTGGCTACACACGGAAGTTTCTAGCATGAATAATCTTATGATCCCTTTGAGCCTGGGTGGTGGACCGTAGGATGATCACACGGGTACTCCGGGATATCCTAGGACAACACTGGATTCTCCAGGTGCCCTGACAACCACTGGGTACTCTAGGGTGCCTTCAAGTAATCCACCCAGATGTGTATTAAAGTAGCCATCTTAAGTTAGCCCTTAAGTAACAACACTCAAATCTGTCATGAATCACTCGAACCAAACCACGTCTACAAGCATAGAATAGCAATATGAGCAACGTAGAAGTAACTCCCAAGGGTTTGATAATAAACAGGTAATAGGTGCTACCTCATCATCTACTTCCTAGAACCCACATGTTAATCAGATCCTAACCATGCAATTGTTTGAGGATTGATCTAATGCAATAAAACTGGGTAGTAAAGAGGTATGATCAAAGTGTTACTTGCCTTGCTGATGATCCGTGAAACCTAGAGACTCGTAGTAGCACGCTTCACACTCCGGGTACTCTATCGCAAACAAACAAGCATACAATAAGTACTCAAGAAGAAGCACGGGTAAACCTCAAATAATATATCTAACCAGAAAGTTCAACTTAAGAACTCCGGTTTGCAAAAAGAATCAAATCAAACAAAGCAACGAAACTCAAACTGCGAAAGAAACAAGCTCCGTTTACTAATCTGGACTTAAGTCAAATTTTACAATAGAAAAATCTTGTTTAAGTTGGTTAAGCAGAAAGAGGGCTTCGAGACGAAGATCTAGGCGCTTGAATCGCCTGATTCCGATAAATGGGCGAAAAGATAAACTAAAACGAAAATCAGGGCAGAAATCGCGATCGAAAATAATCGCGGAAAAACCCTGAAAAAAGAAAAACTGACGAACAGGCTAACGAACGAACGTTCGCTGTTTGCGGCTAACGGGTGAAAACCGTTCGTTAAAACGAATGACGAATGGGCGTTCGCTAAATAACTAAACCGGAAAAAAAAACGATCTAAATAAAAATAACCAAGGGTTTCTTAAAAAACACACGGTTTTCTAACGAAAACCGGCGGCGGCGGCGGCTACCTCGGGACGGGACGGCAGCGGCTCGGCGGAGTTCGGGGCAGCAGCGGAACGGCGGTGAAGCGGCGAGGCGGCGACGTCGGGCGGCGGGCGATGGCGGCGCGGCGATGGTACGGGCGGGCGAAGTGCTCGTGGCCTTCATGACAGCGGGGTTACTGATTAGGGTTTTGGCGGCGGCGGGCTGGTGGGCTGCGGCGGATCGGGGGCGCTGGTTATAAAGGCCGGCCGGGCGAGTCCTAGTCGGGCACGGCCCGGCTAGGTCGTTTTTTTAATTAATTCCACAAGCAGAAAAACAAATAAAATAAATACTAAAATGACTCCAAAAATCCTAAAATAAATTTTCCCCATCCTCTGAAAATATAGCGGACAAAGTGAACATTTATTTGGGCCTATAATGCAATTTTGAAAAACGCATATTTTTCCTAATTCATGTAAAATAGCGATAAAACTCCGATTAAAAATACTTATTTGATTTTAATATTAAATCTCCAATATTTCTTTATTTTGGGGAAGTCATTTTATCCCCTCTCTTTTATTTTCATAAAAGAAATATTCGAAGAGAAAATAATTAAAATCAAATGATCCTCTTTTCAAAATTTGAGAAAACTCAAATATGAAAATAACGAAATCCCCAACTCTCTCCGTGGGTCCTTGAGTTGCGTAGAATTTCTAGGATCAAGCCAAATGCAATAAAATATGATATGCAATGAGGATCTAATGTATAACATTCCAAATTAAAAAATTGGGATGTTACAAACCTACCCCCCTTAAGATGAATCTTGCCCTCGAGATTCAGGTTGGCTAGAAAATAGGTGCGGGTGATCCTTCCGTAAGTCTTCCTCTCTTTCCTAGGTGGCTTCATCCTCGGTATGGTGGCTCCACTAAACTTTGCAGAACTTGATAACCTTGCTGCGTGTGACTCGGCTGGCAAACTCAAGAATCTTCACTGGTTTCTCCTCGTAGGTCAAATTGCTATCCAACTCAATCGCTTCCAGTGGCAGTGTATCCCTCACAGGGATGTCGGCCATCTCTGCGTGGCACTTCTTCAGCCGGGAAACATGGAACACATCGTGAACTCCTGACAATCCTTCGGGCAACTCCAATTTGTAAGCAACTTCTCCCATACGTTCCACAACCTTGTATGGTCCCACAAAAACGTGGTGCTAACTTTCCCTTAACTCCAAAACGCTTAACTCCTCAAAGTGGGGACACATGAAGATAAACTCTGTCTCCGACTTCGTAAACTGTCTCCTTGCGTTTAGAATCCGCATAGCTCTTCTGCCTGGACTGGGCTACCTTGAGTCTATCGTGAATCAACTTAACCTTCTCTTCAGACTATTTAATCAAATCTGGTCCAAACAACTGACGGTCTCCAACTTCATCCCATAACAACGGTGTCCTGCACCTCCTTCCATACAAAGCTTGGAAAGGGCCATCTTCAAACCGGCTTGATAGTTGTTGTTGTAAGAGAACTCTGAATCTCAGGCAAACATACGATCATGGTCATGTATATCTTTGCCAACCTAGCACTGCTATAAGTGGTCTTCATTGGGATGAAATGAGCTACCTTCGTCAACCGATCTACTACAACCCATATCGAGTCATAGCCTGAACGAGTCCTTGGCAATCTCGTGATAAAATCCATGCCTAGCTTATCCCACTTCCATTCGGGTATCGGCAATGGCTGTAGCAAACCTGCTGGCTTCTGATGCTCTACCTTCACTCTCTGACATACATCACAAACTGCTACATACTCCGCAATATCCTTCTTCATTCCGGTCCACCAGAAACTGTCCTTCAAATCCATATACATCTTGGTATTTCCTGGGTGAATCGAATACAGCGAATCATGGGCCTCTTGCAGAATCAACTTCCTGATCTCCGGATCATTTGGCACATATACTCGATCCTCAAACCACAAGGTATCATGCTCATCCTCATGAAATCCCTTAGCTTTTCCTTTGCCCATCCTCTCCTTTATCTCGGCAATCTCCTTGTCCTTCTTCTGAGCTTCTCTGATCTTATCCATCAAAGTAGACTGAATTTCCAATGCTGCTACATAGCCTCTCAGAACTATTTCCAAACAATGCTCACGAAGAGCCTCTGCTAACTCCTTGGGTAACTCTCCGGTCATGAGTGTGTTGACATGGCTCTTGCGGCTCAACGCATCAGCTACTATGTTAGCCTTTCTGGGATGATAATGCAACCCCATATCATAATCCTTAATGAGCTCCAACCACCTCCTTTGCCTGAGATTCAACTCCTTCTGCGTGAAGATATACTTCAAAGTCTTGTGATCCGTGTACACCTCACAATGGTTCCCGATGAGAAAATGTCTCCATGTCTTCAATGCATGCACTATAGCTGCTAACTCCAAATCGTGTGTAGCATAATTCAACTCACGGGGTTTAAGCTGTCGTGAGGCATATGAAACAACTCTTCCCTCCTGCATAAGCACTACTCCAAGTCCTCGACGAGAAGCGTCGCAATACACCTGGTAATCCTTGCGTTGATCTGGAAGAATCAACACTGGGGCTGTAACCAAACGTTTCTTCAACTCTTGAAAACTGGCCTCACATTCCTCAGTCCATTTGAACTTGGTATCCTTATTCAAAAACTCCGTCATGGGCTTTGCAATCTTTGAGTAATTCTCAATGAACCTCCGGTAGTATCCTGCGAGTCCAAGAAAACTCCGGATCTCCCCAACTGACGTGGGTGCTTCCCAATTTGTCACAGTAACAACCTTTGTGGGCTCTACTGCTATTCCTTCTCCAGATATAACATGTCTGAGGAATCCAACTTCCTTTAGCCAAAACTCACACTTGCTAAACTTGGCATATAACGGATGTTCTCCGAGCTTCCCAAGTACCAAACTCAAATGCTCCTTATGCTCCTCTTCATTCTTCGAGTAGACCAATATGACATCAATGAACACCACGACGAACTTATCCAAAAACTCCATAAACACCTTGTTCATCATGTTCATGAAATAGGCAGGTGCGTTAGTCAGACCAAATGACATAATGGTATACTCATATAGCCCGTACATTGTGGTAAAAGATGTCTTAGGTATATCCTCCTCTCGAATCTTTAGCTGGTGGTATCGAAACTGTAGATCGATCTTGGAAAATACTTTATCTCCTTGCAATTGGTCAAACAAATCATTGATCATCGGCAATGGGTACTTGTTCTTGATTGTCACTTCATTCAATCCTCGATAATCAACGACCATCCTCAATGATCCATCCTTTTTCTCCACTAGAAGCACTGGTGATCCCCAAGGTGACGAACTTGGGCGAATATAGCCTTTATCCGGTAACTCCTTAATTTGCTTCTTAATTTCCTCCAAATCCTTTGCGGGCATCCGGTACGGTCTCTTAGATATTGGCACTGTGCCTGGCAAAAGCTCAATCAAAAACTCAATGTCTCTATCCGGTGGCATGCCTGGCAACTCTTCTGGAAATACATCAGGGAAATCCTTCACCACTGGTACTTCCTCCTGTACAACTCTTGTTAAGGAATTCACTTGAGTCCTCTTCGGCACATGCCAAGATACATACTTAATCCTCCTTCCTTCTAGAGTGGTGAGCATAATCGACTTACTGGTGCAATCGATGTTTCCTCCATACATCGATAGCCAATCCATACCCAAAATCACATCCAAGCCTTGCGACTCCAGAATTATCAGGTCTGAGGGGAAAACATGCCTACCTATGGTCAGTGGCATCAGTCAACATCCTTGGCTTGCCATATGTTCCGCTCCTAGCGAGCTTACTAACATAGGAGTTCTAAGAACTTTGGTGGGCAACTTATACTTATCCACAAATCCCCTTGATATGTATGAATGCGATGCACTAGTATCAAAAAGAACGATTGCAGTAAATGACTTAACCAAAAACTTACCTATTACTGCATCTGGCTGGGCTTCAACCTCATCCACGTTAACGTGGTTCGCTTGTCCCCTGTTGAAAGGGTTGGGCTTATTCCCAGAGCTTCCATTGCCATTTCCATTCTTCGCTTTGGAACACTCCGTGGCATAATGTCCATTCTTCCCGCACTTGAAACAAGTAATGTGACTTAGATCCTTCTTGGCGGGCGTTGCTGGGTTGGAACGGTTCTGGCCATTGCTTCCTCCATTACCATTCCCAATCTTGGGGCCCCTATGGTTGTGCGAACTCCCTACATTGTGATTGTTACCTCCATGGTTATGTTGAAGGGGTCCTCCCAAGTTCGGGGTAAAACGGGGCCTCTACTGAGCTCCTGAATTGTACTTCCCTTGTCCATACTTCCTCTTGAGGTTGTCAATCTGCTGCTGCTTCCCTTCAATCTTGAGAGCTCTATCTACCAACTCCTGGTAGTTGTTGAAGGTTGCCACCATCAACTGCATGCTCAGCTCATCATTCAGTCCTTCCAGAAACTTCTCCTGCTTAACTACATCGTAGCAACGTCATCTGGGGCATAATGTGCTAACTTACTAAAATCATCCACATACTGGCCACTGTGCGTCCTCCTTCACACAAGTTGCGAAACTCACGCTTCTTCATGGCCATAGCTCCTACTGAAACATGGGCAGTACGAAAAGCCTGCTGAAACTGGTCCCATGTGACAATGTCGACGGGGTACGTGGCTATGAAATTCTCCCACCATGATGTTGCGGGTCCATCAAGCTGATGTGCGGCAAAACGCACTCTCTCCGCATCTGTGCATCCTGCAGTGGTCAATTCCCTTCCAATCTTGCGGAGCCAATCATATGCAACTATCGGCTCGGTGCTACTGGAGAACACCGGCGGATTCAGCCTTAGAAAACAGGCTAAGTGATCAACAGGTGGTGGTGGTGGTGGGTTGTTGTTGTTGTTCCCCTGATTTTGATTCTAGACTAGTATCTGCATTAATGCATTCTGCTTCTGGATCAACTGAGTGAGCTCCGGTGGGAAAGCAAATCCATTGTTGCGTCTCGGAGGCATCTGATGGGTTTAGAAAAGATGAGAAAATAGAATAGAATGAGATCTAGAGGGAAAACACTACCCATATGCACATGAGACAAACACAAACATATCACTTCAACCAATTCAAACAAGGGCATACATCGGTCTAACAATTATTACAAAAGTGCTCGGACTATACTATATACATGGGGGAATACTACTACTGATATGGTGGTCGACTAGAAAAATTGATCGGTGGAAGACTCCATGATATCTTCTCCAGCTTCATCAACATAGTCATCATCGCTATCATCAGGGTCCGAGTCGGTGTCGCCAATGATGATGTAGTTCTCCGGACAAGTAGAATCGTCGTCTTCTCCGCCTGGCGCGAGGTCCCCCATGAATACTCCTAGCTTCTTTGTCAGATCATCATTCTTCTCCACAAGTATCCTCATTTCCTCCTCATATCCATCGCGTGTAGACTTGAGTTCTTCCTCTAGCTTCGTGATCCGAGTCATTGCCTTCTTCAGATCTATCATGCCTGCGCACATGTGGTTCTCCTGGCGACGAATATGTGGTTTAACTCCTGGATGAAAGCTGCAATAGATCTATCCTTCCTGGTGCTAATCATCTCCCATTGTTCATCTCGGCGCCCACAAATCTGGTAGATAGTATCCTTGAGATCCTTGTGGTAAACTTCTCCAATGCGTCCCATGGTGATGTGGGCTGCCATGTTCTTTCCTAGACTCCAGGTTGGTGCATCAAAGGAAAACTCTATAGGCTCAGTGACTGGCATGAACGTCCTTCCTGGAACTTGAACTTGAATCATCCAACGCTCCTCTTCTGGTAAAGTGGCGATGTAGGTCCCGGCGAAGCTTGGTATTCCGATGTTTAGATATCTAGTAACTTCCTTCAAGTGCCGTCCAAAAGGTGTATCTTCATCCGGTTGAGTGAACTTGTTCCTTGCATCCGCCATCCTAAAGAGTAGAAAAGGGAGAGGAGTCAGAAATGAGAAGAGAGTAGTGATCTAGTGCTTTAGCTTCGTGGTTGTGTCCTACAGTCAATGTGTGCTATGATACCATCTTGTAGCGACCAGACCTCAAAGAGTCTCATCTCTGTGCATCAGTGTCATCCCTGGATCGGTAATGCTGACACGCGGAGTACTTGAGGACTTATAACAGAGTAGCAATCACACACTTATTACATTGAATATCTCAAAAGAGAACTTATTACAATAAATCTGGCTTAAGGCCATCTAAATACGATAACAGCGGAAGGCTTGGAAGATAAAGTGAGTCCATCAACTCCAACGGCATCACTGAGTGTAAGACAACGACCTATGGCACCTTACTCGTCGTCTGAAAATTTTGCAACATGAGCGTTGCAGCCCGAAACGGGTCAGCACATGGAATATGCTGGCAAAGTAACACAAGAGAGTAATGAACAGAATAAATGCTATCACTACATGCATATATGGCTAGTGGAAAGCTCTATGGTTACAGTTTTGCATAAAGCCAACTTTCCCTACAACAAAGGAATAAATTTTATTTAACTATCATGGTGGTTGTTAAACATTGAGAAGGTTCCTCCAACTCAATCCCAAGTAAACATCATCATTAAACCCAATCAAATTAATTTATAGTGATGAGATCAACATGATAATCCAAGAACTAGATACTCAAAACGTCCATAACCGGGGACACGGCTAACCATGATTAGTTTGTACACTCTGCAGAGGTTTGCGCACTTTTCCCCACAAGACTCGAATACATCCATGGTCGGAGAATCGATACACAGTCTTTCTGAAACAATAACTCTTTACTCTAGGTGGACAGTTACACCTACTTTCCCCTACATCTGCTAGCCCATCACTGAAAGAGGTCTTGCAACTTACTCAACTATGCCAGAGCCCATATTGGCTTGTGGCTACACACGGAAGTTTCTAGCATGAATAATCTTATGATCCCTTTGAGCCTGGGTGGCGGACCGTAGGATGATCACATGGGTACTCCGGGATACCCTAGGACAACACTGGATTCTCCAGGTGCCCTGACAGCCAATGGGTACTCCATGGTGCCTTCAAGCAATCCACCCAGATGTGTATTAAAGTAGCCACCTTAAGTTAACCATTAAGTAACAACACTCACATCTGTCATGAATCACTCTAACCAAACCACGTCTACAAGCATAGCATAGCAATATGAGCAACGTAGAAGTAACTCCCAAGGGTTTGATAATAAACAGGTAATAGGTGTTACCTCATCATCTACTTCCCAGAACCCACATGTTAATCAGATCCTAACCATGCAATTGTTTGAGGATTGATCTAATGCAATAAAACTAGGTAGTAAAGAGGTATGATCAAAGTGTTACTTGCCTTGCTGATGATCCGTGAAACCTAGAGACTCGTAGTAGCACGCTTCGCACTCTGGGTACTCTATGGCAAACAAACAAGCATACAATAAGTACTCAACTAGAAACATGGGTAAAATTCAAATAAGAGATCTAACCAGAAAGTTCAACTCAAGAACTCCGGTTTGCAAAAAGAATCAAATTGAACGAAGCAACGAAACTCAAACTGCGAAAGAAACAAGCTCTATTTACTAATCTGGACTTAAGTCAACTTTTACAGAAGAAAAATCTTGTTTAAGTTAGTTAAACAGAAAGAGGGCTTCGAGACGAAGATCTAGGCGCTTGAATCGCCTAATTCCGATAAACGAGCGAAAAGATAAACTAAAACGAAAATCAGGGCAGAAATCGCGATCGAAAATAATCGCGGAAAACCCCTGGAAAAAGAAAAACTGACGAACAGGCTAACGAACGAACGTTCATTGTCTGCAGCTAACGGGTGAAAACCGTTCATTAAAACGAACGTACGAACGGGCGTTTGCTAAATAACTAAACCAGAAAAAAGTAAAAACTTATCTAAATAAAAATAACCGGGGGTTTCTAAAAAACTGCACGGTTTTCTAACAAAAACTGGCGACGGCGTCGGCTACCTCGGGACGGGACGGCGGCGGCTCCGGCGGCGGCGGCGAAGTACGATGGGCGGCGGGGTCGGTGGTGAGGTGGCGGGCGGTGGTGGCGGCGTCCGTGGCGGGCGATGGGTGGCCTTGGCGGCGGCGATGGTCTTGGCGGCGGTGCTCCGGGCGGCAAGGCGCCGCGGCGGGTGGGGTTATGGCTAGGGTTTCGGCGGTGGTGGGCTGGTGGGCTGCGGCGGATCGGGGGCGCTGGTCATAAAGGCCGGCCGGGCGAGTCTTAGTCGGGCAGTGCCCGGCTAGGTTGTTTTTTAAATTAATTCCACGCGCAGAAAAACAAAAAAAAAGTAAATACTAAACAGACTCCAAAAATCCTAAAATAAATTTTCCCCGTCCTCTAAAAATATAGCGGACAAAGTGAACATTTACTTGGGCCTATAATGCAATTTTGAAAAACGCATATTTTTCCTAATTCAAATAAAATAGCGATAAAACTTCGATTAAAAATACTTATTTGGTTTTAATATTAAATCTCCTTTATTTCTTTATTTTGGGGAAGTCATTTTATCCCCTCTCTTTTATTTTCATAAAAGAAATATTCAAAGAGAAAAATATTAAAATCAAATGATCCTCTTTTCAAAATTTGAGAAAACTCAAATATGAAAATAACGAAATCCCCAACTCTCTCCGTGGGTCCTTGAGTTGCGTAGAATTTCTAGGATCAAGCCAAAATGCAATAAAATATGATATGCAATGATTATCTAATGTAAAACATTCCAAATTGAAAATCTGGGATGTTACATTAGGATTGGGTCTTGTCCATCACATCATTCTCCTAATGATGTGATCTCGTTATCAATGACATCCAATGTCCATGGTCAGGAAACCATAACCATCTATTGATCAACGAGCTAGTCAACTATAGGCTCACCAGGGACATGTTATGGTCTATGTATTCACACATGTATTACGGTTTCCAGTTAATACAATTATAGCATGAACAATAGACAATTATCATGAACAAGGAAATATAATAATAACCATTTTATTATTGCCTCTAGGGCATATTTCCAACAGTCTTCCACTTGCACTAGAGTCAATAATCTAGTTCACATCACTATGTGATTGTAATGAATCCAACACCCATTGGGTTTGATCATATCTCGCTTGTGAGAGAGGTTATCAGTCAACGGGTTTGAACCTTTCAGATCCGTGTGTGCTTTGCAAATCTCTATGTCATCTTGTAGATGCAGCTGCCACGTGCTATTTGGAGCTATTCCAAATAATTGTTCTACTATATGAATCTGGTTTACTACTCATAGTCATCCAGATTAGTATCAAAGTTTGCATCTACGTAACCCTTTACGACGAACTCTTTTACCACCTCCATAATCGAGAAACTTCCTTAGTCCACTAGTTATTAAGGATAACTTTGACCGCTGTCCTGTGATCCATTCCTGGATCACTCTTGTACCCTTTGACTGACTCACGGCAAGGCACACTTCAGGTGCGGTACACAGCATAGCATACTGTAGACCCTACGTCGAAAGCATAGGGGACGACCTTTGTCCTTTCTCTCTCTTCTGCCATGGTCAGGTCTTGAGTCTTACTCAATACTCACACCTTATAACACAGCCAAGAACTCCTTCTTTGCCGATCTATTTTGAACTCCTTCAAAATCTTGTCACGGTATGTATTCATTTGAAAGTACTATTAAGCGTTTTTTATCTATCCTTATAGATCTTGATGCTCAATGTTCAAGTAGCTTAATTCCGGTTTTTTCACTGAAAAACACCTTTCAAACAACCCTATATGCTTTCCAGAAAATCTACGTCATTTCCGATCAACAATATGTCAACAACATATACTAATCAGGAAATTCTATAGTGCTCCCACTCACTTCTTTGGAAATACAAGTTTCTCATAAACTTTGTATAAACCCAAAATCTTTGATTGTCTCATCAAAAGCGTATATTCCAACTCCGAGATGCTTTCTCCAGTCCTTAGAAGGATTGCTGGAGCTTTGCATACTTGTTAGCATCTTTCAGGATTGACAAAACCTTCTGGTTGTATCACATACTACCTTTCCTCAGGAAAATCATCGAGGAAACAATGTTTTGACATCCTATCTACAAGATTTCATAGATAATGCAGTAACTGCTAATATAATTCCAACAGACTCTTAGCATCACTACGAGTGAGAAAATATCATCGTAGTCAACTCCTTGAGCTTGTCGTAAAGCATCTTAGTGACAAGTCGAGCTTTCTTAATGGTGACACTTACCATCATTGTCCGTCTTGCTTTTAAAATCCATCTGTACCCAACAGCCTGACGACCATTAAGTAGTTCTTCCAAAGTCTACACTTTGTTTTTAGACATGGATCATCTCTCGAATTTTATGGCCTCGAGCCATTTGTTGGAATCCGGGCCCACCATTGCATCTTCATAGCTAGTATGTTCATTGTTGTCTAGCAACATGACCTCCAAGACAGGATTACTGTACCACTCTGAAGTAGTACGCATCCTTGTCGACCTACGAGGATTGGTAGTGACTTGATCCGAAGTTTCATGATCACTATCATCAGCTTCCACTTCAATTGGTGTAGGCGCCTCAAGAACGACTTCGTGTGTCCTGCTACACACTGGTTAAAGTGATGGTTCAATAACCTCATCAAGTCTCCACCATCCTCCCACTCAATTATTTCGAGAGAAACTTTTCCTCGAGAAAGGACCCGTTTCTAGAAACAATCACTTTTGCTTCTGGATCTGAATTAGGAGGTATACCCAACTGTTTTGGGTGTCCTATGAAGATGCATTTATCCATTTTGGGTTCGAGCTTATTAGGCTAAAACCTTTTCACATAAGCGTCATAGCCCAAACTTTTAAGAAACGACGGCTTAGGTTTCTCTAAACCATACTTCATATGGTGTCATCTCAACGAAATTATGTGGTGCCCTATTTAAAGTGAATGCGGTTGTCTCTAATGCCTAACCCATAAAAAATAGTGGTAATTCAATAAAAGACATCATGGTATGCCCCATATCCAATAGGGTGCATGTGATGTTCGAATACACCACCACACCATGGTGTTCCAGGCGGTATTAGTTGTGAAACAATTTCCACAATGTCTTAATTGTATACCAAACTCATAACTCAGATATTCATCTCTATGATCATATCATAGACATTTTATCCTCTTGTCACAAAGATCTTCAACTTCACTCTAAAATGACTTGAACCTTTCAATAATTCAGACTTTTGTTTCATCAAGTAAATATACTCAGCATCTACTCAAGTCATCTCTGAAGTAAAAACATAACGATATCCACTGCGTGCCTCAGCACTCATTGGACTGCACACATCAAAATGTATTACTTCCAATAAGTTGCTTTCTTGTTCCATCTCACCGAAAAAGAGGCCTTTCAGTCATCTTGCCCATGTGGTATGATTTGCATGTCTCAAGTGATTCAAAATCAAGTGAGTCCAAACGATCCATCTGCATGGAATTTTTTCATGCATATATACCAATAGACATGGTTTGCATGTCTCAATCTTTTCGAAAAGTGAGTGAGTCGAAAGATCCATCAACATGGAGCTTCTTCATGCGTTTTATACCAATACGACTCAAATGGCAGTGCCACAAGTATGTGGTACTATCATTACTATCTTATATCTTTTGGCATGAACATGTGTATCACTACGATCAATAAACCATGCATTTTAGGTGCAAGACCATTGAAGGTATTATTCAAATAAATAGATTAACCATTTTTCTCCTTAAATGAATAACAGTATTGCGATAAACATAATCCAATCATGTCTATGCTCAACGCAAACACCAAATAACAATTATTTAGGTTTAACACCAATCCCGATGGTAGAGGGAGCGTGCGATGTTTGATCACATCAACCCTGGAAACACTTCCAACACATATCGTCATCTCACCTTTAGCTAGTCACTTCCTAACAATTATTTAGGTTTAACAATTATTTCGAGTTACTAACACTTAGCAACCGAACCGGTATCTAATACCCTGGTGCTACTAGGAGTACTAGTAAAGTACACATTAATATAATGTATATCCAATATATACATAAACCTTGCCAGCCTTCTCATCTACCAAGTATCTAGGGTAGTTCTGCTTTAGTGACCGTTCCCCTCAATACAGAAGCACTTAGTCTCGGGTTTGGGTTCAACATTGGATTCCTTCACTAGGGCAGCAACTGATTTGCCGTTTCATGGAGTATCCCTTCTTGCCCTTGCCCTTCTTGAAACTAGCGGTTTTACCAACCATCAACAATTGATGCTCCTACTTGATTGGTACTTTCACGGTGTCAGACATCGTGAATATCTCAAGGATCATCATATCTATCCCTGATATGTTATAGTTCATCACGAAGCTCTAGTAGCTTTGTGGCAGTGACTTTGGAGAGCCATCATTATCTCATCTAGAAGATTAACTCCCACTCGATTCAAGCGATTGTAGTACTTAGACAATCTGAGCATATGCTCAACGATTGAGCTTTTCTCCCTTAGTTTGCAGGCTAAGAAACTCGTCGGAGGTCTCATACCTCTTGACGTGGGCACGAGCCTGAAATCCCAATTTCAGCCCTTGGAATATCTCATATGTTTTGCGACGTTTCCAAAATGTCTTTGGTGCCTCAATTCTAAACCGTTTAGCATTACGCACTGAACTATCACGTAGTCATCAAAATGTGTATGTCAAATGTTCGCTCCACAGACGACGCTCGAGGTTCAGCACACCGACCGGTGCATTAAGGACATGATCCTTCTGTGCACGATTGAGGACAATCCTCAGTATACGGACCCAGTCCGCATAATTGCTACTGTCAACTTTCAACTAAATTTTCTCTAGGAACATATCTAAAACAGTAGAACTAATGCGTAAGCTATGACTTAATTTTGCAAAGAACTTTTGACTATGCTCATGATAATTAAGTTCATCTAATCAATTATTTAGTGAACTCCCACTTAGATAGACATCCCTCTAGTCATCTAAGTGATACATGATCTGAATCGACTAGGCCTAGTCCGATCATCACGTGAGACGGACTAGTCATCAACGTTGAACATCTCCATGTTGATCATATCTACCATACGACTCATGTTCGACCTTTCGGTCTCTTGTTTTCCGAGGCCATGTCTGTACATGCTAGGCTCATCAAGTCAACCTAAGTGTTTCACACGTGTATATCTGGCTTACACCCCTTGTATGCGAATGTTAGAATCTATCACACCCGATCATCACGTGGTGCTTCGAAACAACAAACTTTTGCAACGGTGCACAGTTAGAGGGAACACTTTCTTGAAATTTTAATGAGGGATCATCTTATTTATGCTACCGTCGTTCTAAACAAATAAGATGTAAACATGACAAACATCAAATGCAAATCATAAAGTGACATGATATGGCCAATATCATCTTGCGCCTTTGATCTTCATCTTCGAGGCACGGCATGATCACCATCGTCACCAGCATGACACCATGATCTCCATCATCATGATCTCCATCATTGTGTCTTCATGAAGTTGTCTCACCAAATATTACTTCTACTACTATGGCTAACGGTTAGCAATAAAGTAAAGTAATTACATGGCGTTTTCATTGACTCACAGGTCATACAATAAATTAAGACAACTCCTATGGCTCCTGCCGGTTGTCATACTCATCGACATGCAAGTCGTGATTCCAAATTACAAGAACATGATCAATCTCATACATCACATATATCATTCATCACATCCTTTTGGCCATATCACATCACATAACATACCCCTGCAAAAACAAGTTAGACGTCCTCTAATTGTTGTTGCATGTTTTACGTGGCTGCCTTGGGTTTCTAGCAAGAACGTTTCTTACCTACGCAAAAGCCATAACGGTGATATGCCAATTGCTATTACCCTTCATAAGGACCCTTTTCATCGAATCTGATTCGACTAAAGTGGGAGAGACAGACACCCGCTATCCACCTTATACATCAAGTGCATGTTAGTCGGTGGAACCTGTCTCACGTAAGCATACATGTAAGGTCGGTCCGGGCCGCTTCATCCCACAATGCCGCCGAATCAAGATAAGACTAGTAACGGTAAGCAAATTTAACAAATCATCGCCCACAACTACTTGTGTTCTACTCGTGCATAGAATCTACGCATATACCTAGCTCTGATACCACTGTTGGGGAACGTAGCAATAATTCAAAATTTTCCTACGTATCACCAACATCAATCTAGGAGATGCTAGCAACGAGAGAGAGGGAGTGCATCTTCATACCTCTTGAAGATCGCTAAACGGAAGCATTACAAGAACGCGGATGATGGAGTTGTACTCGCGGCGATTCAAATTGCAGAAGATCCGATCTAGTGCTGAACGGACGACGCCTCCGCGTTCAACACACGTATAGCCCGGGGACGTCTCCTACTTCTTGATCCATCAAGGGGAGAGGAGAACTCAAGGGAGAGCTTCGGCAGGATGACGGCGTGGTGGTGGCGAGCTACTTGGGTTCCCACGCGAACACCTCCCTGTTCGAGCGCAAGAACTTTACCAACGCCTCCTCTTGGTCGGGGTCGAGGTTGGCACCTATGGTGAAGGTGGCTCCCAAGGACCCGTCTTCCTCAACTGGCACCTGCTTGGTCTCCGCCTTGTCTTGAGTGAACAGCTGCTTCTTTTTGGTCGGTGCAGCTTCCTTGGCCTTGGAGGCGTCCGCGCCGGCGGGCTGCACCGCCGCGGCAGCCTTGAGGGCCAGCTTGAGCGCCAGCAGAGCCTCCTTGGTATCTCCAGCTATGGTGAGGATGCCTCTGCTCCCGGGCATCTTCATGAGGTTGTAGGCCGGATGGGTCGCCGCCATGAACTGAGCCAAGGCAGGGTATCCGAGGATGGCCTTGTACAGGAGGCCGATGTGGGCGATGTCAAAGTCGACCAGCTCTGTGCGGTAGTTGTCGTGGGTGCCGAAGGTCACAGGGAGGCAGATCGGCCCAGGGAGTTGGAGGAACTGCCCCCGACGCCCGAGAAGGGCTTGCTGGGTTGGAGCCGTTCCAGCGGTACATGGAGGAGGTTGAAGGCCTCCACCGAGAGCACGTTGAGGTTGGCGCCGTCGTCGATGAGGGTTTTGGTGATGGCCACCTGGCAGATGGTGGGCGTGTAGAGCAAAGGGAGCGCGCCTGAGCAGGCGGTGTTGATGGGGTGATCGTCCGAGTTGAAGGTCAGGTCGGCCTTGGGCACCACCCAACTCGGGGGAGCTCCTTGCCGCGCGAGGGCGGCACCGATCTGGCGAAAGAACGGCTTGGCGTGGCGGTCTGAAGGTGGCGCCTGCGAGCCGCCCAAGAGAGCTGCAATGACCGGGGGCGCTGGCGCCGCCTAGTGGGCAAGGAAGAGGTCACGCAGTTCCTCCCAGGAGGCCACAGAAGATGCCGGCAGGTTGAGCAGCCAAGTGCGCGGGACGCCCCTGAGGGCCATGGGAAGCCAGTTGGCCATGACCTTGCCGTCGCCTCCGGCCTTGAGGACGGCCTCCTCATATGCCAGCAGGAAAGCCAACGGGTCCACCGCGTTGTCATAAGCGCGGCATCTCCGCTTGAACTTGCGCTGCCATCGAATCGCCGCAAGGCGGGGCCAAGGCTCGAGCCCCGCCCCGTCTTGGTGCCGGTCGCCGGAGCCGGAGGCGCGATGCCCGCCATGAGGGCGAAGCGCGGTGCTGGTGGAGAGCGGGTCAACGGAAGGAAGAGCTCCGGCTCACCCCTACCTGGCGCGCCAAATGTTGGATATCGGGTTCCGGCAAAACCCTTAAGGTTCAAACACTGGGGTGAGCACGAAGATCTCTCCCTACCAAAACACGCCCTCAGCCTCACCGCGATCTCTAAGCTAGATCGATGAACTCACAGCACAAGAGACACAAAATTTATACAGGTTTGGGCCACCGTTGTGGTGTAATACCCTACTCCTATGTGTGGTGGTGGATTGCCTCTTGGGCTGATGATGAACAGTACAGAGGAAGAACAGCCTCGCGAGGAGAGATGTTCTTGAGGTGGTGTGGTGTTCTACTTGGGAAGGATTCGATCCCTTCCTACTGTCGTGGCTAGCCCTATTTATTGAGGCCCTGGTCCTCTTCCCAAATATTGAGCGGGAAGGGATCCAACAACGGCCATTTTGAAAGGGGACAGCTAGTACAAGCTATCCTGACTAAAGGTGGTCTTCGCCTGCCAAAGGTGTTGGTGATGACACTGTCTTGGGATCCATTGTGACCTCCGTCATGCCGTCCTGCTCGCCTTGGCCTCATTGCGCCTATATGGAAACCTTTGCCTGATGCCTTGGTACTCCACGCCTGTGCTTGCCCCCCTTTGCACCAAAGAGGAAACGAGGACACTGCGCGAGCTGGCGCCCGCCTGGCCTTGGTCTTCATGGCTTGCATCACGAGGACCTCGCGAGGTACCCCTTGCCTTGATCTCTCCGCCTCCTCATGAGCCTGCCTGGTGAGGCCGCCCCTGAGGAGGCCTTGTGTCGTCCGCCTCGCGAGGCTTGGCCCCTCGCGAGGGTCTTGAGTGTTTGTTTGATGAAGACGGGCCGTACTGGGCCACTGGTTGAGCCACGCAGCAGGCCGCAGGCAAGCAAGTCTGGGGACCCCAGTTCCCAGAATGCCGACAAATACATCAAGAAGAAATTAAAATATGTGAATTTCAAGAAGACGGAGAAGAAGATGAGTGTTGTAACTGAACGATTACGGATCCAATAAAGAGTTTGGAGAATTTGGCAGACGAGTACACCAACACTTCAATTTTGGCGCGTCAATGACCCTGATTTTTGTTGGACCTTCTAGATCAGATACAAGCAATCCCTCAAGGAAAGGCGCATTCTCAATGACCATAACATTGAATAGCTGGAGTGATCTCTTCCCAATTGATGTCTTGTTGTGGGGCCAGCAACACACATAAATCCATCGGAGATTCATCGAGGCGATGTGGAGGCTAATGAACCCGTGGATCTGCTGAAGATGAAGGTACTCGAGCGCAGTACAGCTGCGGAGCAGGTGCACCATAGCCTTCTTCGAGATGCCAACTGATACGTCTCCAACATATCTATAATTTTTTATTGTTCCATATTGTTATATTATCATTCTTGGATGTTTTACAAACATTTTATAGTCATTTTATATCATTTTCTGGTACTAACCTATTGACATAGAGCCCACTGCCAATTGTTGTTTTATGCATGTTTTTTACATCGCAAGAAATCAATATCAAATAGAATCCAAACGCAGAGAAACTCCTAGAGGATTTTTTGGGCCAGAAGACATCCGGTGGGCCAAGAAAGCACCTGGGGGTGGCTCGAGGGGAGCAGCACTCACTAGGGCGCGCCAGGAGGCCCAGGCGCGCCCTGGTGGGTTGTGCCCACCTCGGGTGCCCCCTGAACTGTCTCTTTGCTCTATAAATACCCCAATATTCGATAAACCCTAGGAGAGTCGACGAAAATCAATTCTAGCCGCCGCAGAGTCCAGAACCACCAGATCCAATCTAGACACCGTCATGGAGGGGTTCAGCACTTCCACAGGTGCCTCTCCGATGATGCGTGAGTGGTTCTTTGTAGCCATACGGGTCCGTAGTTAGTAACTAGATGGCTTCCTCTCTCTCTCTCTCTCTTGATTATCAATACAATGGTCTCTTGGAGATCCATATGACGTAAGTCTTTTTGCGGTGTGTTTGTTGGGATCCGATGAACTTTGAGTTTATGATCAGATCTATGTTTTTATCCATGAAAGTTATTTGAGTCTTCTTTGATATCTTATATGCATGATTGTTTATAGCCTTGTATTTCTTTGGTTTTTTTTGGCCCGCTTGATCTATTTATTTTGCAATGGGAAGAGGTGCTTTGTAGTGGGTTCGATCTTACGGTGCTTAATCCCAGTGACAGAAGGGGAACCGACACGTATGTATCGTTGCTACTAAGGATAACAAGATGGGATCTATATCTTCACAATAGATAAACGGATCTTGTCTACATCATGTCATCGTTCTTATTGCATTACTCCATTTTTCCATGAACTTAATACACTAGATGCATGCTGGATAGCGGTCTATGTGTGGAGTAATAGTAGTAGATGCAGGAAGGAGTCGGTCTACTAATCTTGGATGTGATGCCTATATAATGATCATTGCCTAGATATCATCATTATTATTTGAAATTCCATCAATTGCCCAACAGTAGTTGTTTTCCCACCGTTTGCTATTTTTCACGAGAGAAGCCACTAGTGAAACATATAGCCCTAGGGTCTCTTTTCATCATATTTGCCTTTGCGATCTATTTTCATTTGCATTTATTTTCAGATCTATTAAACCAAAAGTACAAAAATACCTTGTTGCAATTTATTTGTTCCGTGATCTATTTATCCTATCTACCACTTTTATCTCATGTTATTTGCCTATCTTGAGGCGTTGTACCCGATTGACAACCCCTTTAACACATTGGTTGCGAGTATTTTTTATTTGTGTGCAGGTATTGTTTACGTGGTGTGAGGAGGTTCTCCTACTGGTTCGATAACCTTGGTCTCATCACTGAGGGAAATACCTACCGTCGCTATACTCTATCATCCCTTCCTCTTTGGGGAAATACCGACATAGTTCTAGCAGACATCAAAAGGAATTTCTGGCGCCGTTGCCAGAGAGGATCTTCAACATCAACCAGGTTCCTAATCACAAATCTCATCTCCTCGCAATTTACATTATTTGCCATTTGCCTCTCCTTTTCCTCTCCCCCACTTCACAAAAATTTGTCATTTTATTTGCCCTCTTTTTCATTCGCCTTTTTCTTGTGAGATCTGTTTTTGAGTGCAATATTGTCGTAGTCACCATGAATCCAGAGAACACCAAGTTGTGTGATTTCTCAAATACCAACAACAATGATTTTATTAGCACTATGATTGCTCCTCCCGCCACTAGTGCGGAGTCTTGTGATACTAATACTGCTTTGCTGAATCTTGCCATGAAAGATCAATTTGCCGGTACTCCTAATGAGGATGCCGCGTCCCATCTTAACACATTCATGGAATTGTGCGTTATGCAAAAGAAAAAAAATGTGGACAATGATGTTGTGAAGTTGAAATTATTTCTGTTTTCTTTGCGAGATCGTGCAAAAATTTGGTTTTCTTCTTTGCCTCGCAATAGTATCAATTCTTGGAACAAGTGCAAGGATGCTTTCATTACTAAGTATTTTCCGCCTGCAAAAATTATTTCCCTTAGAACCCAGATCATGAATTTCAAGCAACTTGAACATGAGCCTGTTGCACAATCTTGGGAAAGGATGAAATTGATGCTAAGGAACTGCCCAACTCATGGGTTAAATCTTTGGATGATCATACAAAAAAATTATGCGGGATTGAATTTTGTTTCTCGTAATCTTTTAGATTCTGCCGCGGGGGGTACTTTTATGGAAATTACTTTGGGTGAAGCTACTAAATTGCTAGAAAATATTATGGCAAATTTCTCACAATGGCATACCAAAAGAGCTCCTACTAGTAAAAAAGTCAATTCGGTAGAAGAAATAAATTCTTTGAGTGAAAAAGTTGATGCTCTTATGAAGTTGGTTGCTAATAAAAGTGATCCTATTGATTTTAATGATGTGCCTTTGTCTACTTTGATTGAGAAAAATAGTGATGACATAGATGTGAATTTTGTCTTGTGAAACAATTTCAATTACAATGCTTATAGAGGTAAATTTAATCTTAGGCCTTTTCCTAGTAATTCCTCTAATAATTATGGTAATTACTATGGTAATCCTACTTATAAAAATAATAGAAACACCTCTGATCTTGAGAACAATATTAAAGAATTTATCAATACACAAAAAACTTTCAACACTTTGATAGAAGAAAAGTTGAATAAAATTGATGATTTTTCTAGAAGTGCTGATAGAATTTCTCATGATGTAGAAACTCTCAAGATGAAATTTTTTGTGCCTAAAGTTTAAGAATCAATTAAAGCTCTTTATGTTTCTATGGATGAAAGTAAGAAAAGAACTGCTATGCTTAGAGCTAAATGAGAATTTTTAGAAAGAGCGTTTTCTAGTGCTTACTATCATAAAAGTGATGAAGATCTTAAATGGTTGGTGTTTCTTCTATTGATTCTTTGTTTAGTAAATTTAAGATTGATGAAAAAGGGACTGGAGAATAGTCAACTTTAGTTATAAGGCGTCCCTATGATTCGGAGGGTGAAAATCTTGTTGAAAAATTTGATAAAAGTGGGTTTGAAGAGGTCAAGACCTTAACTAGTGATGTGCCCACTATTTTGGATTACAAAGACTTTAATTATGATAGTTGCTCTTTGGTTGATTGTATTTGTTTGTTGCAATCCTTGATAAATTTACCCCATGCTTATGAACAAAATAAAGCTTTTACTAGACATATTGTTGATGCCATGATCAAAGCTTTTGAAGAAAAGTTGGAATTAGAAGTTTCGATTCCTAGAAAATTTCAAGTTGAGTGCGAACCTACTATCAAAGTCAAGGTTAAAAATTATGAGTGTTTTGCTTTATGTGACTTGGGTGCTAGTGTTTCTACAATTCCGAAATCTTTATGTGATGTGCTTGGTCTTACCAATATTGAAGAATGCTCTTTAAATTTGCACTTGGCGGATTCTACTATTAAAAAGCCTATGGGAAGAATTAATGATGTTCTTATTCTTGCAAATAGGAATTATGTGCCCATAGATTTTATTGTTCTTGATATTGATTTCAATCCGTCTTGTCCAATTATTCTTGGTAGGCCATTTTTGCGTACTATCGGTGTCGTGATTGATATGAAAGAAGGCAATATTAAATTTCAATTTCCACTAAGGAAGGGAATGGAACACTTCCCTACAAAAAGAATTATTCCACCATATTAATCAATCATGCGGGCATCTTATGGATCTAGAACCAAAGATGACAACACTTAGATCGTACACATTATGCCTAGCTAGGGGCGTAAAACGATAGCGCTTGTTGGGAGGCAGCCCAATGAATAAAATTTATCTTTGCTTTTTGCTTTATGTTCTTGTCTATTATAATAATTATTCTACTGTTATGATTGTGTTTTTGGTGTTTTAATTACTGTTTGTTCCAAGCAAGGCCTTTGGGAATACTTGGGTGAAAGTTGATTTGATCTTGCTGAAAAACAGAAACTTTTGCGCTCACACAATTATTTGTAATTTTACAGAAGAGTGATTTTAAGTTGATTCTTTTTGAATAAGATTAATAGACAACTTCCTCACGTCCACCAATTTATTTTAGAATTTTTTGAGTTACAGAAGTATTTGAAATATTCAGATTGCTACAGATTGTTCTGTTTTTAACAGATTGTGTTTTCTTTGTGTTGTGTGCTTGTTTTGATGATTCTATGGTTTTCTTTGATGCTCTTTTGCCATAGAAAAGTTGGAATACATTATATATAATGCATTAACAAAATAAGAACAAGTTTTCTACAGTACTTATAGTAGTGGTTTGTTTTCTTATACTAACGGATCTCACGAAGGTTTTGTTTGAGTTTTGTGTGACTGAAGTTTTCAAGTTTTGGGTTATCTTACGATGGATGAAGGAATAAGGATTAGCAAAATGCTAATCCTGGGGATGCCCAAGGCACCCCAAGATAATATTCAAAGAAGTAGCAAGCAACTAATCTTGGGGATGCTCCCGAGTGGCATCCCTGCTTTCTTCTGACAACCATCGGTATTTTACTTGAAACAATATTTTTATTGATCACATAATATGAGTTTTACTTGGAGCGTCTTGTATGATACGAGTCTTTGCTTGTTTTGCTTTGTGTCTTAAGTGTTTAATCCTTGCTGGACAAACCCTTTTGAGAGAGCCAAAAATTATGCTATGCTTGCTCCTATGCTTCACTTAAATTTTTAGAGCCATGGATTCGCTCTTGTGCTTCACTTATGTCTTTTCGAGCACAACGTGCTTTGCTATTTTTGAAGAAATGCTCTCATGCTTCACTTAGATTTATTTGGGAGTTAGTAAATTTTAAGAAATTCTCTCTTGCTTCACTTAGATTATTTTGAGAGAAAGAAAACAATTATGCTCATGATCTTCACTTATATTTGTTTGAGCTTCTCAAAAGCAACATATGAAAATAGTCCCAAAGTGATAGATATCACAGGAGGATATAATAAAAACTTTATGAAGATCATTGGACATAATAAACTTGATTCTTAGTAATGGTTTTGAGATATGACGATATGATATGTGAGTTATGTTGATGAGTAATTGTGCTTTAGTAAGAATATTGATGTTAAGGTTTGTGATTCCCTATGCAAGCACGAAAGTCAAAAGTTATGCAATGAAATTTATATCCTACTTATGGTTCATTATTCGGTGTTACTTATGCTTAATGCTTGGGTACAAGATTTTTTGCTTTTTGGTTGGTCGCTTCTCAATCTTTTGCTAGCCTTCATTTTGCACTAAGTATGATCACTACTTGTGCATCAAAACGCTTTAAACAAGTTTTGCCTTATGAGTCGACTATACCTACCTATATGCGATATTTCCATGCCATTCTAAGCAAATTTGCATGTTCCATCTCTAATTTTCAAAATAAATTTCTCTTTTGTGTGCTCTACCGCTCACGAGGCGGTGAAGGGTGGCCAATATTTTCCATGCTAGATGTGTTATTCTCACGATGAGTGTCTATTCACTTGTCATTGCACGAGAGTACGGCAAAGGTATTAGGGATGCCCAGTCCCGAAATGAAAAATGAATTTACTTTATGTTTTCAAATAATAAATTCCTTGGAAAGTGTTGGTATGGAGGGCAACTGTGGATTCGGCTAGCCATGGAAAGTGAAAGTAATGGTGGAAAAAGGAATAACCTTTATTTTCTGTTTGGGAACCACCTTTGATGTATCTAGCATGGAAAGTGTTGGGATGCTCCAAGTCATTTTCGTTGGTGGGAAAAGTATGCCTCTCAAAAATATTTTTCTCTCAATTTAAGCTTTGAACTCTGGCACCTCTACAAATCTCTACTTCCCTCCGCGAAGGGCCTTTCTTTTACTTATGCAATTTTTACTTTGAATTTGAGTCTCCATCTTATCTTATAAAGCACCAACTAAGGGGCATTATGATCGTATTTGAGCATTGGGTGTAGCTAATATTCGAGTGTGTTTCATGAATGGATCAATGATTGAGCATGATGGGCTAGGGATAACTTGCTTTAGTGTTGATATTTTGAAAGACATGGTTGCTTGTTGATATGCTTGAGTATTAAATTCTTCATGTCAAAACTAGACTATTGCTTTGAATCATATGAAAGTCCATATGTCCATGCTAAAAATAAAAGAAATATGATGAACATGTTAGGCTGCATTCCACATCAAAAATTCTGCTTTTATCATTTACCTACTCGAGGATGAGCAGGAATTAAGCTTGGGGATGCTGATACGTCTCCAACGTATCTATAATTTTTTATTGTTCCATGTTGTTATATTATCATTCTTGGATGTTTTACAATCATTTATAGTCATTTTATATCATTTTTTGGTACTAACCTATTGACATAGTGCCCAGTGCCAGTTGTAGTTTTCTGCATGTTTTTTACATCAAGGAAATCAATATCAAATGGAGTCCAAACGCAACGAAACTCCTGGAGGATTTTTTTGGGCCAGAAGACATCCAGTGGGCCAAGAAAGCACTTGGGGTGGCTCTAGGGGAGCAGCACCCACCAGGGCACGCCAGGAGGCCCATGCGCGCCCTGGTAGGTTGTACCCACCTCAGGTGCCCCCTGAACCGCCTCTTTGCTCTATAAATACTCAATATTCCAGAAACCCTAGGAGAGTCGACGAAAATCAATTCCAGCCGCCGCAGAGTCTAGAACCACCAGATCCAATCTAGACACCATCATGGAGGGGTTCACCACTTCCATTGGTGCCTCTCTGATGATGCGTGAGTAGTTCATTGTAGACCTACGGGTTTATAGTTAGTAGCTAGATGGCCTCCTCTCTCTCTCTCTCTCTTGATTATCAATACAATGGTCTCTTGGAGATCCATATGATGTAAGTCCTTTTGCGGTGTGTTTGTTGGGATCCGATGAACTTTGAGTATATGATCAGATCTATGTTTTTATCCATGAAAGTTATTTGAGTCTTCTTTGATCTCTTATATGCATGATTGCTTATAGCCTCGTATTTCTTCTTTGATATTTGGGTTTTGTTTGCCCAACTTGGTCCATTTATCTTGCAATGGGAAGAGGTGCTTTGTAGTGGGTTCGATCTTACGATGCTTGATCCCAGTGACAGAAGGGGAACCGACACGTATGTATCATTGCTACTAAGGATAACAAGATGGGATCTATATCTTCGCAATAGATAAACGGATCTTGTCTACATCATGTCATCGTTCTTACTGCATTACTCCGTTTTTCCATGAACTTAATACACTAGATGCATGCTAGATAGCGGTCGATGTGTGGAGTAATAGTAGTAGATGCAGGCAGGAGTTGTTCTACTAATCTTGGACATGATGCCTATATAATGATCATTGCCTAGATATCATCATGATTATTTAAAGTTCTATCAATTGCCCAACAATAATTGTTTTCCCATCGTTTGCTATTTTTCTCGAGAGAAGCCACTAGTGAAACGTATGGCCCCCGGGTCTCTTTTCATCATATTTGCCTTTGTGATCTATTTTCCTTTGCATTTATTTTCAGATCTATTAAACCAAAAATACAAAAATACCTTGCTGCAATTTATTTGTTCCGCAATCTATTTATCCTATCTACCACTTTTATCTCACGTTATTTTCCTATCTTGAGGCGTCGTACCCAAAAGGGATTGACAACCCCTTTAACATGTCGGGTTGCGAGTATTTGTTATTTGTGTGCAGGTGCTGTTTACGTGGTGTGAGGAGGTTCTCCTACTGGTTCGATAACCTTGGTCTCATCACTAAGGGAAATACCTACCGTCGCTATACTGCATCATCCCTTCCTCTTTGGGGAAATACCGACGTAGTTCTAGTAGACATCACCAACTTCGAAGAGGTCGAGCTGCTTGAGTTGAGGGAGAAGAAGGGCGGGCGCGGCCTTAATCTGGGGAAATTAGCAGGAGCTGAAGCTGGCGCGGCGCAGCGTTGGCGTGAGGCGGAGCGCGGACGGTGTTAGAGAGCGACATCGTCCAGCTTCAAACCTTAGCTCCTCGAACTGATCTAGGGCGGGGGATAAGAACCACTCGTCGAAATTGGCTTGGAACTTGCAATTGGTACTGAACATGCGGATGTCAAGGCGTCTGGCTGGCCCAGGGTGCGATGAAACGATCTTGGAGACTGCAGCCATGCATTTGCAATCCCCGTCACAGAGGCAGCAGTCGACGGTGAGGTTGAGGGGGACGCGGCGCCAGAAGGGGCGCCACCGCCGGGAGAGCAGGGTGGTACGCACGTCAGATTTGGTGGGGGGAGGCCGATGATGACGAGCAGCATGTCGTCGGGGGGGGGGGGCTGCTGTTGAAGTTGTGGCTCGCCGGATCCGTTTTTGGCTCGAGCCGCCTCCGCTTGTTGGCTGCCTCACCGTCCATCTCAGCCAGTGGCAACGCTGGTGTACACGTGTACTGGTGTGTATTGTGTGTTGGGTGTGCGCGAGTGCGTCCTTCTGTGCATGCCACCACGTAGTGGTGAAGTGTGCACGAGTGTGCCCTTCACGTGGAAGTAGTGTGCCCTCAATTTACTAGCATGCGGGGTGCTACCCCGAGTGGTTTCAACTTTGTTTACTTCACCGTGTGTCAGATGGGCCTCTAGTTTACTTATTTTCACCCACTGCCACATGGGCCATTACACAAAGATAGAGAACACAAGCTGACAAGGCAGCATGTGGACTGGTTGACCGGTCAACTAAACAATAGATGGAGCTATACGCAGACATAATGATCGTATAATTCCTCGGTATAGAGAGTTGAGTGAGAGGGGAGGCCCATGAGAGATAGTAGAGAGAGAAAGAGCTACTCCCTCCGTTCGATAATGTAGTGCCTACATTTTTTAAAGTCAAACTTTTGAAACTTTGACCAAGTTTATAAAGAAATTACTTATATCTACAATACCAAAGATAAATGATAGTATGAAGTAAGTACATGTTGTGATAAATCTAATGTTCATTCCAGATGTAAATGTTTTTCTCCACATATACCTGGTCAAACTTTCCTAAGGTTTGACTTTTCAAAACATCCATATGCTTCTGGACGTGAGATAGTACCTAACTAGAGAGAGAGAGAGAGAGAGAGAAATAGAAAGAGTGACTGGAAAAAGTGTGTGTGCGTGTGTGAAAGAGACATGGACAACACACGATAAAAGTAGAGAAAAAGCGTGTGTGTCTTATGCAAACATATTACACATGCATCTTCGATAGCGGAAGCGAGGAGAGGAGATAGTGTGTGGTTGTTTGCAACCGAGAGAGAAAGACACCTAGCACTTGGCCAAGAGAGGTATGACAAAGAAGGGAGAGAGGTCGAGAGAGACGTATGGAGAAAATGTAGACATGGGGAGGAGAGAGTGTATGTTTGTCACAGAGAGATCCCTTGGAGATCGTGACGGGACTACATGGGTGGGAGATCAAGTGACAAGGTGTGTGCGCGATAGAAGATACCCCGGGAGATATCGAGATAGGCATATGGATGGAAGGAGATAGTACGTGTGTTCCTGATGGCTAGTGAGAGATAGTCATACTTAGGGGGGAGTGCGTGCGCCTATGATGGAGTGAGGTATTATGGTACTTAGGGGGGTGCATGTCACATAGAGAGAGAACAAGGGCGGAGAGTGTTAGATGGGTCTATGTAGCCTGAGCGAGATATGTGTATGTGTGAACCAGGGAGATATAAAGTTTGAGAGAGATAGAGGAGCCCTGATACGGCTGAGTGGTGCGTAAGATAGCTGAAAGGGGGAAAGAGACATTCCATCCGCTCGATAATGCAGTGCATATAAATTTTTTAGAAGTCGAACTTTGGAATCTTTGACCAGGTTTACACAAATATTATGTATATCTACAATACCAAAGATAAATCATATGAAACTACATCTCATGATCAATCTAATGATATATGTTTGTTGTTCTAGATGTAAATGTTTTTCTCCACGTACATGGTCAAACTTTGTGATGTTTGACTTTTCAGTAAATCTATATGCTATGGACCAAAGAGAATGCCTAAGTCGAGAGAGATTAGGTGCGTGTGAAGGAGAATGAGTGAGTGTGCAAAAGAGTATGTGTGTGAAAGAGAAAGGGACAACAAACGATAAATTAGAGAGATAGTGTGTGTTCGTTTCTTATACAAACATATCATGCTTGCATCTCCCAGATAGAAAAGCGAGGTGAGGAGATACACGAAGATAGCTAGTGCGCGATTGTTTGCAACGGAGAGAGACACCCCTATAGCACGTGTCCAACAGAGGTCTGGGCAACAAGGAACAAAGGTCGAGAGGGACACGTGGAGAAGATGGACGCATGGGGAGGGAGGGAGGGTGTGTTTGTGATAGATAGATCCCCTCGAGATCGTGAGGGGACTATATGGGTGACAGATCGAGGGACGAGGTGCGTGTGCGATAGAAACATGTCCCAGGAGAAATCAAGATAGACCATGCACATGTTTGTGATGGAGACTAAGATTTAGCTAGTCATATACATATAGGGGGACTGCGTGTGCCTACAATTGAGTGAGAGACCATCATACTTGGCTAGGCGTGAGATTGTGTGTGTGTGCGTGTGCGTGTGAGATGGAGAGAGAACGAGGGGGAGAGATAGAGTTTTAGATGGGTCTATCGAGTGTGAGTGAGATATGCATGTGTATGTGTGAACCAGGGAGATGGAGAGTTTGAGAGAGAGGGGGGAGAGCTCCGAGACGACATAGTGGTGCGTGAGAGAGTTACGGGCAATGAGCCGGGGAATTTGTGTCCGTACGATGAGTGCACCCAAGATATTTAGCTTGGACTAGAGAATCATACATAGTGTACGAGAGAGACCTGTACATGGGGTGTGCATTCAAACTAGAAAGACCCAACACACACACAGACACACACACACACACACACACACACACACACACACACACACACACACACACACACACACACACACACACAGAGAGAGAGAGAGAGGGGGAGGGACCAACAAGGTTTGTATTTGGATGTGTGGGCAGAATTGAAGATTGTCGGCGAGAGAGAGAGAGAGAGAGCAGGAGTCCGGGAGAGGGGGAGGTCGCGTTTTATGCATCAAAGACTGATATAAACCATGTTTCGATATAAACTTGCATTCAGATATTTAAATTGGAGAACATGTTATCTGCAATCCACACATGAACGGAGATATGCGTATCAAACAAGTTCATTAATTTGATTTTCAACATGTTCATGGAATACTATAATACTGTACAACATGCTACTCGATTGAGGTGTTCAGTTTTGGATTTAGTTCACTATTTTGACCTGGTGAGTGAGCTATTTCATTGAATCAAGATATTTTGTTTTGGGTTTGGTTCCCGTTTTTGAGTGGGTCAACTATTTATCATATAGTAAATCGTTAGCAACGAGCATGTAAAAACACATTAGTCCCGAGCATCATCTCTCCATCTAAAAAAGAAGTGGCAAGCTAATATTTGAAAATTTGATTCGAATCGACTTGGTAAGGTAGACGTGGATACTCGTTCTCCCAAAATTTGAACAAACTGCTAAACACCCTCTGCTCGGTGGAATTCGCCCGAGAAAATAAATGGGAGACGCGAAATTACCGGCCTATGTGGGACACGCATCAATTGGCTCGTTGTACATCGAGGGTAGGTTCGTAACTTCATCCAAGCGCGCCTTCTCCTCGGCCGAAATGACATGTGCCGAATAATTCATAAACCATGGGCGGCAAAACGCCCTCTCCTCGCCCGAAATCGCTCACGCCAACTATTTCAAAACACGCCCTCCTCGCCCGAAATTGCTCGCGCCGACTATTTCAAAACACGCCCTCCTCGCCCGAAATAGCTCGCGACTACTATTTCAAAACACACCCTCCTCGCCCGAAATTGCTCACGCCCACTATTTCAAAACACACCCTCCTCGCCTGAAATCGCTCGCGCCCACTATTTGGGAGAAGCAAAGTTACTCTACTATCCCCGACCCTCAGTACACATACCCAAGCCTAGAAGCCTAATGGCAGGGATAGAACTGTAACCCCCCCCACACACACACACACACATTTCAGACAAATGCGTCTGTAAGACATGGTTCCCCCTCCCAATTGCCCATTTATACCTCGTGGGCGCCAAATCAACTTCTCCCCGGAAGCTCCCTTCTCCCCAGTCGCGAAATCTTAGCCCCTCCTCCATGATGCCCCCTGCCACACCAAATTTACCGCCGCCCTCCTCCCCAATGCCGGAGATAATGTCTGTTTGCTGTCATGCACTGGGCCGTGTGCCTCATACTCCATGCTGCTGGAGCTGCCTCGACGATGGCCGCGTGAATCGTACCGGAGCCGATTCACCACCGCCGTTGTGCACAGCGTCGGAGCGGCTCCAACTTCAGATGCGTCCAGGGCCCCGGCGCTACTTCCCTGTAGCCGTCGACCGTTGCGACATCTCTGCTTTCCTGCCGCCGGTAGCCACCGCAACCATGTCGCTTCACTGACTCGGCAGCTGGAGTTGCCTCCTTCACCGGGCCACAAGATAGGTTGTACCCTCATCACAAATCACTTTATTTAGGCGTCAGTTGTCTGAATTTTTATTCTGGGCCAATCGATTCCCAATAGGAAGCAACACCCTTCGAGGCGGCGGAGCTCCTAGGTTGTCGGTTGGCTGGTGTCTAAGTAAGGGTGCGGGGGTGCAAGTTCACCGCGGAAGCAGTGCTTAGATGGCTATCTTAGAGTTGCATGGGTTGAAGGTACTGCCGCTGCCCGATCTGGATGACGGCGAGTCTTTGTGGATTGCCCCGGGGCGGCACAACCACGACAGTGGGGTGGGGCAAGGAGCGGGGTTTTGGTCGGAGCTCTCGCGGCCACGGACGATGGAGTCAGACTACTCTGCTGGTGGTCCTGGCTCTTCGGGGAAGATTCTAAATAGTGTCAGCCGGGAGGCACAAGACGGCCATCAAGCAATCGAGCGTAGATCGGACAGTACCAAAATAAAATAAAATCGTGTGACCCCAATTTAGTCTTCAGTCAATAGACGTGTGACCACTCTCGTACCTTACTGTTGATCTCTTAGCGAATTTCTTAAGATCAGAGATATGGGTCGTTCTTAACATTATGTGTTTTCTGCATCTTCAGCCACACCGCCTTCCGACTCACCACAGCTGCTCTAATAAGGGAAACATACACCACCTAGGGAGCTATAATCCCCACTCAACAATTCTCTGCATCGAATGTGTGTGCCCGACATGGACAGCCACAACAACTGCAGGGCCATCGACAAGTCAGCACGTGATGCTCACTCCTATGGATGGCGGCCAGATAGGTTGTACGCTCATCTTACTTCTGTGAAACATTTATGGCTTTGTTATTCATCTAAGCATGGAAAATAGATTATCACATTTCACTGTATATTCATGATGATCTCTTACGGGTCTTGTTCGGGAATTAACGATGTTCCATAGTTCAGCTAAGAGACTTGTTCTTTAGGTTATGTTGTTCCATAGTTATCATCCATCAGCCAACACTACTAGGGAAAATGTTATACACAGAACTTTAGCAGTAGCGCTTGTGGAAAAAGCTCACTATTGCTAGACAACAGTAGCGCGTGCAAAATAAGCACGCTGCAGATGCATATATAGCAGTAGCGCGTCTCGTTGAAAACTCGCTACTACTAAAATTCCAACCACTAAGCCGATGGGCTACACATAGTAGTAGCGATCTTTCAAAAACCACGCTACCGCTAATATTCTTATAGCCCCGCGTTTATGTGTGAAGCGCTACTGCTAACAAAAATAAAATAAAATGAAAAACAAATAGAAAAGTAAATGAAAATGAAAGAAATAGAAAAAGGAGAAAGGAAAAATATATAATGTAAAGAAAAATAAACGAAAAAAGGAAAAAAGGATGAAGGTGCAGCAGTAGCGCGTTTGCTAAAACGCGATATAGCTAACTTAGCTATAGCGTGTTTTCCATAACGTGGTACCGTTATGTTTGACTTAACCCAAAAACGGTTTCCCCCCGGCCACCACTTCTCCCCCAAATCCCTCACCCCACTTTGCCGCCGTCTCCCCAATTTGCCATCGCCCCCACTTCTCCGCCGTCTCTTGCCGGTGTCGACGCCGTGCTCATCCTCACCGCCGCCGCTTGAGGCCGCCCAGCCTCACCGCCGCCGCCTCTCGGGCCGCCCTCGACCTCACTGATGTCTACTACACAACCTTCTTCTTGTAGACGTTGTTGGGCCTGCAAGTGCACATGTTTGTAGGACAGTAGCAAATTTCCCTCAAGTGGATGACCTAAGGTTTATCAATCCATGGGAGGCATAGGATGAAGATGGTCTCTCTCAAACAACCCTGCAACAAAATAACAAAAAGTCTCTTGTGTCCCCAACACACCCAATACAATGGTAAATTGTATAGGTGCACTAGATCGGTGAAGAGATGGTGATACAAGTGCAATATGGATGGTAGATAAAGGTATTTGTAATCTGAAATAATAAAAACAGCAAGGTAACTAATGATAAAAGTGAGCGTAAACGGTATTGCAATGGTAGGAAACAAAGCCTAGGGTTCATACTTTAACTAGTGCAAGTTCTCTCAACAATAATAACATAAATGGATCATATAACTATCCCTCAACATGCAACAAAGAGTCACTCCACAGCCACTAATAGCGGAGAACAAACGAAGAGATTACGGTAGGGTATGAAACCACCTCAAAGTTATTCTTTTGGATCGATCTATTCAAGGGTTCGTACTAGAATAACACCTTAAGACACAAATCAACCAAAACCCTAATGTCACCTAGATACTCCATTGTCCACTCAAGTATCCGTGGGCATGATTATACAATATGTATCACACAATCTCATATTCATCTATCCAACCAACACAAAGTACTTCAAAGAGTGCCCCAAAGTTTCTACCGGGGAGTCAAGACAAAAATGTGTGCCAACCCTTATGCATAGGTTCATGGGAGGAACCTGCAAGTTGATCACCAAAACATACATCAAGTGGATCACGTGATATCCCATTGTCACCACAGATAAACACGGCAAGACATACATCAAGTGTTCTTGAATCCTTAAAGACTCAATCCGATAAGATAACTTCAAAGGAAAAACTTAATTCATCACAAGAGAGTAGAGGGGGAGAAACATCATAAGATCCAACTATAATAGCAAAGCTCACGATACATCAAGATCGTGCCATAGAGAGAACACGAGAGAGAGAGAGAGAGAGAGAGAGAGAACAAACACATAGCTACTGGTACATACCCTCAGCCCCGAGGGTGAACTACTCCCTCCTCGTCATGGAGAGCACCGGGATGATGAAGATGGCCACCGGTGAGGGATCCCCCCTTCGGCAGGGTGCCGGAACGGGCTCCCGAGAGGTTTTTGGTGGCTACAGAGGCTTGCGGCGGCGGAACTCCCGATCTATCTTGATATTCGATGGTTTTAGGTTATGTAGACTTATATAGCCGAAAGAAGTAGGTCGAAGGGGGGTGGGCGTGCCCCCTATCTCGTGGCTTCCTCGACGCTCCCCTGGCTTGCACTCCAAGTTTCCTGGGTCACATTCGTTCCAAAAATCACGTTGCCGAAGGTTTCATTCCATTTGGACTCCGTTTGATATTCCTTTTCTTCGAAATACTGAAACAGGCAATAAAACAGCAATATGGGCTGGGCCTCCAGTTAATAGGTTAGGCCCAAAAGTAATATAAAAGTGTAAAATAAATCCCGTAATCATTCAAAACAGATAATAAAATAGCATGAATGCTTCATAAATTATAGATACATTGGAGATGTATCAGCATCCCCAAGCTTAATTCCTACTCATCCTCGATAAAAGAAAGACTTTATGAAGTGTGAATGCTATCAGGTGCACAAGTTTGATCAATGATAATTTCAATCACCTTTTCTAGCATGATTATATGTCATAACAGTAGTTCATCTCATAAAACTTCTCAAGATCAAGTAGCAAGCTATTCACATGTTAAAGCATAGACCAAAAACTTTCTTGGAAACTAGCAAACTTCATTCTTAGTCATCAAACAATTGCAATTCATCTTATTTTCAGGAATAACAAACTCCACATACTCAACTATCATATAGTCTTCTACAATTGCTAACACTCACGCAATACTAATGGTTATGGAGTTTTAATCGGACGCTGAGAAAGATAGGGGCTTATAGTGTTGCATCCCAACGTATTCACCTTTGGGTGATGTCAACAATAATAGTTCATGCTAAGTTACATCCAATTGGATATATATATATCAGGATCTTTCCAACACGAGGTGCTTGCCAAAGGATAAAATGAAAAAGGGAAAGGTGAAGATCACCTTGACTCTTCCATAAAGTAAAAGACATAAAGTAAAAGATAGGCCCTTCGCAGAGGGAAGCAAAGGTTGTCATGCGCTTTTATGGTTGGATGCACAAAATCTTAATGCAAAAGAATGTCACTTTATATTGCCACTTGTATATGGACCTTTATTATGCAGTCCGTCGCTTTTATTGCTTCCATAAAAAGATCGTATAAAGCTTATTTTCTTCACACTAATAGATCATACATATTTAGAGAGCAATTTTTATTGCTTGCACCGATGACAACTTACTTGAAGGATCTTACTCAATCCATAGGTAGGTATGGTGGACACTCATGGCAAAAACTGGGTTTAAGGATATTTGGAAGCACAAGTAGTATCTCTACTTGGTGCAAGGAATTTGGCTAGCATGAGGGGGAAAGGCAAGCTCAACATGTTTGAATGATCCATGACAATATACTTTAACAGAGATGTGAGAAAACATTACCCATTACGTTGTCTTCCTTGTCGAACATCAACTCTTTAGCATGTCATACTTAATGAGTGCTCACAATTATAAAAGATGTCTAGGATAGTATATTTATATGTGGAATCTCTCTTCCTTCAATATTCTTTCCTGAATTGTTCAAATGACCAATACAATGCTTGCTAACCTTCAATAAATTTACAACCTCTACTTTTAGATGTGAAGTCATTACTCCCCATGGGATAAGCAAATGAAACATGTATAATTTCAGATTTATGACAATCAACTCATTCAACAATTTACTCATAGGATATAAGTGAAGCACACGAGTAAATGAAAAACTGCTCTAAAAAGATATAAGTGAAGATCAATGAGTAGCTAAATAATTATGTAACTATGTGAAGACTCTCTCTCATTAAATAATTTCAGATCTTAAGTACTTTATTCAAACAGCAAGCAAAGCAAAATAAAATGACATTGCAAGGATAGCACAACTCATGTGAAGAAGCAAAAACTTAGGCTCAACTGATACTAACCGATAGTTGTTGAAGAAGAAAGGTGGGATGCCTACCGGGGCATCCCCAAGCTTAGATGCTTGACACTTCTTGAAATATTATCTTGGGGTGCCTTGGGCATCCACAAGCTTGAATTTTTGTGTCTCCTTAATTCCTCTCATATCATGTTTTCTCTTTTTATCAAAAGCTTCATCCACACCAAACTCAACAAGAACTCGTGAAATAGGTTAGTATAAACCAATGCAAAACCTTATCATTTTCTATTGTAACAAATCACTAAAATTATTATTCAACATTGCATACTGTCGGTGTCAAAACCGGCGGATCTCGAGTAAGGGGTCCCGAACTGTGCGTCTAGGCGGATGGTAACAGGAGACAAGGGACACGATGTTTTTACCCAGGTTCGGGCCCTCTCGATGGAGGTAAAACCCTACTCCTGCTTGATTAATATTGATGATATGGGTAGTACAAGAGTGGATCTACCACGAGATCAAGGAGGCTAAACCCTAGAAGCTAGCCTATGGTATGATTGTTGTAATGGTTGTTAGTCCCACGGACTAAAACCCTCCGGT
Source organism: Aegilops speltoides (assembly GCA_021437245.1). Classification (NCBI taxonomy): domain Eukaryota; kingdom Viridiplantae; phylum Streptophyta; class Magnoliopsida; order Poales; family Poaceae; genus Aegilops; species Aegilops speltoides. The sequence goes on from CM038145.1 coordinate 249,257,324, forward strand.
TTATATAGACATCGAAGAGGGCTAGGGTTACCTGAGTCGGTTACAATGGTAGGAGATCTACATATCCGTATTGCCAAGCTTGCCTTCCACGCCAAGGAAAGTCCCATCCGGACATGGGACGAAGTCTTCAATCTTGTATCTTCATAGTCTTGGAGTCCAGCCGATGATGATAGTCCGCTATCCGGACACCCCTAGTCCAGACTCCTCAAGAGCCCTCGAACCAGGCTTCAATGACGATGAGTCCGGTAGCGATATTGTTCGGCATTGCAAGGCGGGTTCCTCCTCGAATTAATTCATAGAAGATTGTGAACACCAGATAGTGTCCGCTCGCAAAATAAATTCCACATACCACCGTAGAGAGAATAATATGTACACAAGCTCAATCTGTGGCGTATTTTGTGGCGTGGCGTCACACCACTACCAAGCCTTTACTTGAATTGTTTTTATTATACCACCTCGGTAGCGTTTAGCGGCGGTTTCCTTAGCACATCTTGTCGAGCGAGATCGTGTTCCCTTATTCCGGATTCCCATCAATACGGACGTGGGTAACCCAACCGCGCCATTGATTGTGGCGCTTGGGAGATAGGCGAGTTTTACCAGGCCGGTGGGGACGCATAGTCTTCGTCCGCCCATATATAAGGGGATAAGGATCCATCCTTTTTACCTACGCCTTCTTCCTCCTTTGCCTATCCATCTCCGCGCACTCGATCTCCAGCGCCCAAGTCCGCACACCTCGCCTCAACCTTCTCCAGCCATGTCCGGAGCGGGAGGCAAGTGGATGGCCTCCTCCATTACGGAGGGGCACATCGAAAAACTGCGCGGCGCCGGATACTTGTCTAGCGACATCGCGCACCGGCTGCCCGACAAGGGGCAGCTCATCCCCACCCCCAGGCCCCATGAGAGGGTCATATTTCTTCCCCACTTCCTCCGCGGACTAGGCTTCCCACTTCATCCCTTCGTCCGGGGGCTCATGTACAACTATGGCCTGGACTTCCACGATCTGGCGCCAAAATTCATCCTCAACATCTCGGCGTTTATCGTCATGTGCGAGGCCTTCCTCTGCATCCAGCCCCACTTCGGCTTGTGGCTAAAGACCTTCAATGTCAAGCCGAAGGTTGTGAAGGGCAACCAAGCGAAGTGCGGAGGCGCCATGGTGGGCAAAATTCCCAACGTCACTTGGCTCGAGGGTGCCTTCGTGGAAACCATCAAAGGGTGGCAATCGGGGTGGTTCTACATCACCGAGCCGCGTGACCCTAAATGGGCAGCGGCCCTCGAGTTCAGATCTGGTACCCCCATGCAGGTCACCTCCTGGAAAGAGAAGGGCTTGCTATGGGGTAGTTCGGAGGAGCCGACCGGACTCGATCTGTCTCCGCACCACGTGAACAAGAAGCTTAATCTTGTCAACGTGATCCAGGTCATGCTCGTCCGCCGGATTCTCCCCTGCCAACAACGAGATTTCAATTTGTGGGAGTTTGATCCGGCACAGCACCGGACCCTTAGCGGGCTCTTAGACACAACGTACAAAGTGGCCTGGAGGGTGCTGTTCAAGGGGGGAGAAGCCCCTGCATCCGCAACTGAAGATCGCGGATTCAGCACGCAGCACCCGGCCGGTGCGGTAAGATTTGTTACCCTCTATGGGACATTCATTTCTTTCATAGTTTGACTCTATGTGGGATCTAAAACTCCCAATGCCTTTAACAGGACTGACAAAGGACGTCTGGACAGGTTAACTGTCCGGCTCCCCTCCCCGAAGACCTAGCGGATACCCGTTTAACGGGGCTGCTAGTCCCGGCACTATATGTGGTGCCAGAGAAGAAGGCCAAGAAGAAGGCCACGGGAACCCGAAGAAGTTCCCGACGCCAGGTGGTATCGGACTCGTCGTCCGACGGCTCCAAGGCGGACTCCTCCCCTGAAGACGAGGAGGAAAAATAGGCCTCTCCCCGAGAGGGGGGAGAGAGGAAGAGGAAGGCTTCCCCAACGGGGGAGGCTGAAGGGTCCAAGAACGGAAGGACCCTTCCTCCGGACTACTCCGCCAACACCGGCGACGACGATGAGGAGTGGCCCTCAAGGGCCAAGCCCCTGGCGAGATCGTAAGTATCCGGATTCCTGAGTGATCTATAATTTTTCTTTTTGTCACACGGTGTCTTTCTAATGCCGCATACAACCTGTAGTCCGGCCGGGGACGATCTTCCCGCTTCATCGAGCGGGTCCTTGGCGCCGTTGGATGTGGATTCCCTCCCGACCGCCTCAACTCCCCGTGACGCTGACGACGTCGAGGTGGGATCCCGTGAGGGGACCCATCAGGAGGAGGAGGCTCCGGAGGTGCCGCAAGGCAACCTCCCGGACTTTGCACCGGACTCCGCACCGGAACCAGCAGTGGTTCCGGAGTCCGGCAGGCGGCCTCTTCGTAAGAAGGGCAAGACCGTGGAACTGGCAGCCTCCGTCCAACCGGAGGCGCCGGACAACTTGTTGGAGGCGCTCAACGGCGCTTCCATCGAGGAAGAACACCGCACTATAATGAGTGCGGTGATTCAGAAGGTTCAGCTCGCCAAGAGCGGGCTGGCCAAAGCCTGCAGCAGCCTTCTAACGGGCTTTGAGGTAAGAAATTTAAAATATGTAATGTAATACCGCATAGACAGTAGCTCCTGATGCTCGGTTCGGTGTTCGGAAAGAAAAGCCGGACTGAGGATCTAAAAACGATATACGCAGGAGGTCTAAAAATTATGTCAATATGGGATTGCAGGCTGCGCTGCTGACCTCCGCCAAGACCTTGGCTGGAGGTCGGTGCTTTGAAGCGAGCCTCGGCGGTCCGAGAGTGAGCTCGGCCGTGCCAAGCAGCTCGAGGACAGGAAGGTGAGTAACACCGTGTTAAATTTGTACCTTCTGAAAAAGGATTTTGGTTGCAAGAAAAATAACAAGGATAACATGGGTACTCCAGGGCCCCGAGCGAGGTGGCGACCACAAGGAGGCGGTGTCTGTGATCGAGCATAATGCGGCCGTGGAGCGAGCCGAGCGGGAGAAGCGAGAAGCGAGGATGGCGGAGGTGCAGCAAGAGCTCCGTGGCTCTCATGGAAAAACATGAGGGTTTGGAGCGCGACTCGAGACTCGAGTCCGAGCTTGCATCGCCCTTGAGGCGCAAAAGCCGCTAAGGCGAAGCCCACAAGGCCCTCCAGAGGTGGAAGATTTGAAGAAAATAGCGGCGGGTAAGGCTTTTTCATGCAAAGCAAGCATGTGAAAGTGAATTACATCACTTACCCGAATCGGAGCTCTCGGGGCGTTTGCAGATCTGCCTCGCAGCGTGTCCGATCTGCCACATTCTACCGGGCCGAGGAGGGAGCTCGATGGAGAAGGTCTTCGGTCTCAATATCTTTGAGGCTGAACATCCGGTGCCCCTTAGCGACCAGGTGAAGCGGTGGTCGAGCTCCTAAGGTAGTCGAGCAGGCCATGAAAGGCCTCATAGTTGGTGTGGCCTCGAGAGGCCATGCACAGGAGCTACTTCGGCTGGTGCGGCGGATGGTGGATGCATGTCCACGGGTGGAAGTCGTCAGCGCTTTGCTGCATTGAAGGTGCCGTCGGGCCTTGCCCGTCTTGAAGTGCACTGGGCAGGCGGGATCTTGAAGCTTCTCATGGACGCGCCACCGGCGGGCAAGGAGTATCGCACGCCCGAAATGTATTATAAGAGTGTCCTGAAGGGTGCCCGCAAGATTGTGGATGAGTGCTCCAAAGATGTAATATTTGATTAGACTCGCAATGTGTTATCCTGTGCGCTGAAAACTTTGTTCATATGTGCTAAGCAACGCTTATTAATTTAAAATATTACCTTCTGTGCGGCCGTTTATCAAATCTGAGAGATGGCAAGTCGTCGGCTTCAGCCCCGTGCCACAGTCTTTGGGGTGTTCGGGATAAACTTGAGCACTCTTGTTCCCATTTTTGGGTCCATCTAGGGAGGCGCTCAACACGACGAACAAGGCAACCGGACTTATAATGCTTGAACACTCTCACTTAGCCATAGAATTCTATAATTTTAAATTTCGTCGAAGCCCCTAGTATTCGGAAGACCGAGTTCGGGCGCTATCACGCTGGGCGGACAAATCCGGTTCCTCGCTCTAAGCGGCATAAGTCTTTAGGGACTCGAAAAGACCTCTCGAACAGCGACCAGCTCTCGCCTTATCATGACGGTCGGTTTTAGCTTTCCATCGAGGCGCCGCCCAGCTCAACCGGGCGTGTCGCGGTGGTTCTCCCAGTGCTACCTTAGCCGATAAAACAGAACGTAAGGTACCAAAACATGGGAGCCGGGCAAACCCAACTATTGACCCAAGACATGATTCGGAGCCGATGCATATAATGCTATAAGTTCGGGGTGCCGCACCTGGGAAAGTGTTCGGACTTATCACACCATAATGCGGGGAACATAAGCCCCTGGTGTATTCGGTCGTACCAAAGTGTACGGATGCAGGATGTCGTAAATGAACATATATATATATATATATAAAGAAATGCAGCTATAAGCAAAAAGCGATGCATTGTTTATTCAGAAATACTGCCATGAATGCGGAGCGATACAAATAGTGTGGTAAGCATGGGATTGGACTATTTAAACATGTCCCCCTCCAGGGGTAGGCTGCGGAATGGTGTATGAAACAGATTTAATGCTCGTAATGGAGACCACCTGAGTGTTCGTCGTAGCCTTTCTCCTTCCCTGGCTGTTGCATCGTTAGTTGGCAGTCTCTGCACGGACAGGCCTCCGTGAGCGGAGTCCTGTGGGTAAGAAAAAGAAAAAGGGGAAAAAAAAGGCGACACACTTGGGAGCCCCTGGTGTGGTTGAGCCGCACTCTAGGCCTGTCGTGGTTGTGCCCCTCCCCCTATGCCCATGGAATCTCCAGAGCGTAATGATGTATGCGAAGGACTAGTCTTGCAATCATGCAAGGGCTGGGGTTGTGGCCGCATTGCTACGCGTGCTCGGAATGTGCCAGGTGGTCTTGATGTATGTTGCTCCGGGCGCACTTGGTCATGTCCGGTCGCTTAACGGCCGGACTTGAGAATTGCCTTAAGAGGCTGCTCTGTACTTCTGCCGCGAGAGCCGCTATATGTTCCTCCGTTCGGAGGGAGCGTTCCGTGTTTCCGTTGACCGTGATGACTCCTCGAGGGCCTGGTATCTTAAGCTTGAGGTATGCATAATGCGGCACCGCATTGAACTTTGCAAACGCGGTCCGTCCGAGCAGAGCATGATAGCCGCTGCGGAACGGGACTATATCGAAGATTAACTCCTCGCTTCGGAAGTTATCCGGGGATCCAAAGACCACTTCCAGTGTAACCGAGCCTGTACAATTGGCCTCTACACCTGGTATGACGCCTTTGAAGGTCGTCTTTGTAGGTTTAATCCTTGAGGGGTCGCCCATCTTGTGCACTGTGTCCTGATAAAGTAGGCTCAGGCTGCTGCCTCCGCCCATCAGGACTCTGGTGAGGTGAAATCCATCGACGATTGGGTCTAAAACCAATGCGGCGAATCCGCCATGGCGGACACTGGTGGGGTGGTCCCTTCGATCGAAAGTGATCGGGCAAGAGGACCATGGATTGAACTTCGGGGCGACAGGCTCCATCGCATATACATCCCTAAGTGCACGCTTCCGCTCCCTCTTGGGTATATGGGTTGCGTATGTCATGTTTACCGTCCGCACTTGTGGGGGGAAACCCTTCTGTCCTCTACTGTTCGGCGGCCGAGTCTCTTCCTCGTCATCGCTATGCAGCCCCGTGTTAGCAATTAACTTGCCTGCCTGCTTGAATACCCAACAATCCCTGTTAGTGTGATTAGCTGGCTTTTCAGGGGTGCCATGTATCTGTCAAGAGCGGTCGAGTATTCGATCCAAATTGGACGGACCCGGAGTAGTTCTTTTGAATGGTTTCTTCCGCTGACCGGGTTTAGAGCCTCTGAATCCGGCGTTGACTGCCGTATCCTCAGTGTTATCGCCGTTAACACGGCGTTTGTTTTTGTTTCGACGCGACCTGCCATTGCGGTCCTTGGTATCCGGACTGCCAGAATTTTTGCCGAGGTTATTCTTTGCGGGCTAGCTACTGTCCTCCCCGCACATAAGCAGGTCATGAGTGATGTGCGGGCTGCCATGGATTTCGGCTTTTCCTGTCCTAGGTGCCGGGCCAGCCACTCATCGCGGATGTTATGTTTGAAGGCTGCGAGGGCCTCTGCATCCGGACAGTCGACGATTTGATTTTTCTTTGTTAGGAACCGTGTCTAGAATTGTCCGGCGATTAAATCGGCTGCTGAATTATGTGGCTTAGGTCATCGGCGTCTGGTGGTCGCACATATGTGCCCTGGAAGTTGTCAAGAAATGCGGCTTCCAGGTCCTCCCAACACCCAATTGACTCTGTTGGCAAGCTGTTAAGCCAATGTCGAGCTGGTCCTTTAAGCTTGAGTGGGAGATATTTGATGGCGTGGAGATCGTCACCGCGGGCCATATGGATATGAAGGAGATAGTCTTCGATCCAAACCGCGGGGTCTGTTGTGCCATCGTAGGATTCAATGTTCACGGGTTTAAACCCTTTAGGGATTTGATGATCCATTACTTCATCTGTGAAGCATAGTGGGTGTGCGGCGCCTCTATACTAGGCAATATCGCGACGTAGCTCAAGAGAGCTTTGTCTACTGTGTTCGGCCCGGCCGGAGTTGCTGTATCCGACGCGACGGTAGTCGTCTCGCATCGTGGGGCGCCCACGTGATCCGTAGATCGATCTTGATTGTCTTGCCTTGTCCTCCAATATGTCTCGCAAGTCCGGTGCATTCCCCCGTGGCTTCGTACTTTTCGAGCGATGCCGGGGTACGGTCCTGATGGAGGGCCTAGATGCCTCTCTGTCGCGGCCACGAGGTGGTCGGTCTGCCGTATTGTGCGCTGGTGATGAAGGTTTATATGCCTCCTCCTCTAATCGGGGGAGCAACTTGCGTTTTGGGTAGCTTTTGGAGGGGCGTTCGAGTTCGTACTCTTCAGCCGCAAGGACTTCAGTCCATCTGTTGGCTAGCAGATCTTGATCAGCTTGAAGCTGTTGCTGCTTTTTCTTTAGGCTATTTGCCGTGGCCATAAGCCTGCGTTTAAAACGCTCTTGTTCGACGGGATCCTCGGGCACAACAAATTCGTCGTCATTGAGGCTTGCCTCGTCTCCGGAGGGAGGCATGTAATTATCATCCTCGACCTCTTCGTCTGCCGCTCTCTCGTGAGGGCTGGCTTCTCCGTCCTCCTGCGCTGAATCTTGCTGGAGGGGGTTGTCTTCGGCACTTTCTGGAGTGTTATTATCTCCGGTGCCGGAATCTCCATTCTTGCTGTGGCGGGATTTAGAGCGGCGCTGCTGACGTCGGCGCTTGGGCTGTTTCTTAGGGGAATCTGCCTCCGTTGCTTCTTCGTCGTTCCCATCCTTTGGGATATCCACCATGTATATGTCGTATGACGAGGTGGTCTTCCAGTGCCCCGTAGGCGCTGGTTCTTGGTCGTCTCCGGCATCGTCATCCATACCATCGATGTCTTCGGAGTCGTAGTCTAGCATGTCGGTTAGATCGTCGACAGTGGCTACAAAGTGGGTGGTGGGTGGGTTTTGAATTTCTTCGTCGTCCGCATCCCAACCGTTCTGACCGCAGTCCGGCCAGGGCTCTCCTGATAACGAGAGATGCTTTAGCGGATTCAGGATGTCGCCAGAGAGTGAGTGCTGAAAGACGTCCGCGGCGGTGAACTCCATGATCGGCGCCCAATCGGATTCGGTTGGTAGGGGCGCAGGAGGTTCGGAGTCTGGCACCTCAGATTCACGAGCTTTACGAGGGACAAGGTCAGTATTCGGCTCCATCGCCGTAGAGATTGCAGCTCCCGAGGAGGTGTCCAGCCACCTGTCCTCGATCTGCGCGGTCGGCTCCGAACTAGGGGTCGGGGCGGACTTATGTGCGGCTTCCAGGGCACTGTCCGGTGGCAGAGCTAAATCATGCCCATCGTGACAGTGCAGCGCGCTCGGCTGTGGCTTGAACCCATCAAAGATCGAGTCTCCGCGGATGTCGGCCGTGAAGTTTAGGCTTCCAAATCTGACCTGACGGCCAGGGGCGTAGCTTTCGATCTGCTCCAGATGGCCAAACGAATTGGCCCGCACTACAAAGTGCCAAACATGAAGATCTGTCCGGGGAGAAAAATCTCGCCCTGGACTGCGTGGTTGTTGATGATTGAAGGATCCATCAAGCCTATTGGTGACGACACAGAGGAACTCTCAATGAAAGCACCAATGTCGGTGTCAAAACCGGCGGATCTCGGGTAGGGGGTCCTGAACTGTGCGTTTAGGCGGATGGTAACAGGAGACAAGGGACACGATGTTTTTACCCAGGTTCGGGCCCTCTCGATGGAGGTAAAACCCTACTCCTGCTTGATTAATATTGATGATATGGGTAGTACAAGAGTGGATCTACCACGAGATCAAGGAGGCTAAACCCTAGAAGCTAGCCTATGGTATGATTGTTGTAATGGTTGTTCGTCCTACAGACTAAAACCCTCCGGTTTATATAGACACCGGAGAGGGATAGGGTTACACATAGTCGGTTACAATGGTAGGAGATCTACATATCCGTATTGCCAAGCTTGCCTTCCACGCCAAGGAAAGTCCCATCCGGACACGGGACGAAGTCTTCAATCTTGTATCTTCATAGTCTTGGAGTCCGGCCGATGATGATAGTCCGGCTATCCGGACACCCCCTAGTCCAGGACTCCCTCACATACTAAATGCCTCTGCATATTTAACACTCCTATCCTCAAATAGAATCATTAAACAAGCAAACATATGCAAACAATGCAACCATAACAGCAATCTGTCAAAACAGTATAGTCTGTAAAGAATGCAAGATTCATCGTACTTACCTAACTCCAAAAATTATGAAAGAAAATTCCCACTGTAATAAATTTTTCAGAGCTCAATATGAAAAAAGTTTCAGCATTATACCATTCTCTGACTTTTCTAGGGAATTTTTTCAACAGCGGTAAACTTTCTGTTTTCAAACAGCAACATGTATACTAGCAAAATAAGCATGGTAAAGGCTATCCTTGACATTTTTATTGAAAATAAAGATGCAAAACATTATTCGAAATAAGATCAAGCAAATACTAACAAAAGAAAATGACGCTCCAAGCAAAACACATATCATGTGGCGAATAAAAATATAGCTCCAAGTAAGTTACCGATGAACGAAGACGAAAGAGGGGATGCCATCCGGGGCATCCCCAAGCTTAGGCTCTTGGTTGTCCTTGAATATTACCTTGGGGTGACTTGGGCATCCCCAAGCTTAGGCTCTTGCCACTCCTTATTCCATAGTCCATCGAGTCTTTTACCCAAAACTTGAAAACTTCACAACACAAAACTCAACAGAAAACTCGTAAGCTCCGTTAGAAAATAAAACCACCACTTAGGTATTGTAATGAACTCATTCTAAATTAATATTGGTGTAATATCTACTGTATTCCAACTTATCTATGGCTCATACCCTCCGATACTGCTCATAGATTCATCAAAATAAGCAAACAACACATAGAAAACAGAATCTGTCAAAAACAGAACAGCCTGTAGTAATCTGTATCAAACGTATACTTCTGGAACTCCAAAAATCCTACCAAATTAGGAAGTCCTAAGCAATTCGTGTACCAATCCAGAGAAAAAATAATAAGAACAAGAGCATGTTTCTGTGAATTAACAAAACTAATTTACTGGGTTCAAAAGTTTCTGATTTTCAGCAGGATCAACACAACTATCACTGTAAGCTATCCTAAAGGTCTTACTTGGCACTTTATTGAAACAAAATCTATAAAACATGATTACTACAGTAGAATAATCATGTGAACACACAAAAACAGTAAGGATAGATATTGGGTTGTCTCCCAACAAGCGCTTTTCTTTAATGCCTTTCTAGCTAGGCATGATGATGACAATGATACTCACGTAAAAGATAAGAATTGAAACATAACGGGAGCATCATGAAGCATATGACTAGCACATTTAAGTCTAACCCACTTCCTATTCATAGGGACATTGTGAGCAAACAACTTATGGGAACAATAATCAACTAGCATAGGAAGGTAAAATAAGCATAGCTTCAAGATTTTAAGCACATAGAGAGGAAACTTGATATTATTGCAATTCCTACAAGCATATATTCCTCCCTCATAATAATTTTCAGTAGCATCATGAATTAATTCAAAAATATAACTAGCACCTAAAGCATTCTTTTCATGATCTACAATCATAGAATTTTTACTACTCTCCGCATAAGCAAAATTCTTCTCATTCAGAATAGCGGGAGTATCATAAGAGACTTGAACACTAAAAATTGTTTCCACATTAAAAGAGTAATGTTCAGAAAAAGGGTAATCATAATCATGACAAGATTTATAAATATAATCTTCACTAATTTTTATAGCATAAGTTTCATCACAATAATCATCATAAGTAGCAACTTCGTTCTCATCATAATCGATTGAAACCTCTCCCAAGATAGTGGAATCACTAAATAAAGTTGACACTCTTCCAAATCCACTTTCGTATTCATCACAATAAAATTCAACATCCTCCAAAATAGTGGGATCACTACTTCCTAAAGTTGACACTCTTCCAAACCCACTTTCATCAATATAATCATCATAGGTAAGAGGCATGCTATCATCATAACAACTTTGTATATCAAAACTTGGGATGCTAAAAATATCATATTCATTAAACATAGCATCCCCAAGCTTGGGGCAAACATTAATTTCAGCAAATATATTCTCAAATATTTCATCCTCATCAAACATAGCTTCCCCAAGCTTGGGCCCTTTCATATCATAAGCATAATCACTCTCATCATTAAAAATATGGATAGCACCAATAGTATTGCAGTTATCATCATCACAATGAGTAGTAGGAGCAACATCATTTGGGAGGGATACCTTTCTACCTTTGTTGCTCCTTCTTTTCTTTTTCTTCTTCACATTATGTGTGGGTTCAACCTTCCTCTTTGAGCTCCTTATTGATGAGATTGGTTGAATAGAAATCTCCTCCTCATTACCTGATTCATCATAAGAAATAATAGGGGGGGATTGGGAAGTCTCTTCCCTTTCATTAGTATTCTCTTCATCTTCTATTTGCTTTCTTTTCTTTATGTAATTGGCAATATAAGGATTTTCAATGCAATTCACCGCATAAAACATATAAATATCCTCTAGATCAAAATCAAGAAATCTATCAAGATTAAAATCTGGAATACCGTCGGTTATACGTTTCATTTCTTCATACCCCAAAAGAAGACTAAGCTCTTTATGATGCCCAAGGGTAATCAAGTTATCACAATTTTTGGAAACGATTCGATCACGAAACAATTGGCATTGGATAAAATGACCACGTTCATTGCAAAGTTCACAAGGGGCGCGAAAAATATTGAATCTTTTAGCACACTCATCAAGAATTTCTTGCAACAATTTAGTTTCTAAATACTTATGCCTCTTGCAATATCTATCTTCCCTATTTGGTGTGTACTTGCAAACCAAATCTACTCCACAAAAATCAACATGCTTATAGGAGACATTTTCATCATAACTAGTGCAATCATCATTAGTACTATGGATATTCAAGGAGTTCATACTAACAACATTGCAATCATGCTCATCAGTCAAAGATTCAGTACCAAGCATTTTAATGCATTCTTCTTCTAGCACTTGAGCAAAATTTTCATTTCCATCAAACTCACGAAAGATATTAAAAAGACGAAGCATATGAGACAAACTTAACTCCATTTTTTTACTCTTCTTTTATAAACTAAACTAGCGATAAAACAAGAGAAAAAAAGATTCGATTGCAAGATCTAAAGATATACCTTCAAGCACTCACCTCCCCATCAACGGCGCCAGAAAAGAGCTTGATGTCTACTACACAACCCTCTTCTTGTAGACGTTGTTGGGCCTGCAAGTGCACAGGTTTGTAGGACAGTAGCAAATTTCCCTCAAGTGGATGACCTAAGGTTTATCAATCCGTGGGAGGCGTAGGATGAAGATGGTCTCTCTCAAACAACCCTGCAACAAAATAACAAAAAGTCTCTTGTGTCCCCAACACACCCAATACAATGGTAAATTGTATAGGTGCACTAGTTCGGCGAAGAGATGGTGATACAAGTGCAATATGGATGGTAGATAAAGGTATTTGTAATCTGAAATAATAAAAACAGCAAGGTAACTAATGATAAAAGTGAGCGTAAACGGTATTGCAATGGTAGGAAACAAGGCCTAGGGTTCATACTTTCACTAGGGCAAGTTCTCTCAACAATAATAACATAGATAGATAATATAACTATCCCTCAACATGCAACAAAGAGTCACTCCAAAGCCACTAATAGCGGAGAACAAACGAAGAGATTATGGTAGGGTACGAAACCACCTCAAAGTTATTCTTTCGGATCGATCTATTCAAGAGTTAGTACTAGAATAACACCTTAAGACACAAATCAACCAAAACCCTAATGTCACCTAGATACTCCATTGTCATCTCAAGTATCCGTGGGCATGATTATACGATATGCATCACACAATCTCAGATTCATCTATCCAACCAACACAAAGTACTTCAAAGAGTTCCCCAAAGTTTCTACCGGAGAGTCAAGACGAAAACGTGTGCCAACCCTTATGCATAGGTTCATGGGCGGAACCCGCAAGTTGATCACCAAAACATACATCAAGTGGATCATGTGATATCCCATTGTCACCACAGATAAACACGGTAAGACATACATCAAGTGTTCTCAAATCCTTAAAGACTCAATCCGATAAGATAACTTCAAAGGGAAAACTCAATTCATCACAAGAGAGTAGAGGGGGAGAAACATCATAAGATCCAACTATAATAGCAAAGCTCGCGATACATCAAGATCGTGCCATAGAGAGAACACGAGAGAGAGAGAGAGATCAAACACATAGCTACTGGTACATATCCTCAGCTCCGAGGGTGAACTACTCCCTCCTCGTCATGGATAGCATCGGGAGATGAAGATGGCCACCGGTGAGGGATCCCCCCTCCGGCAGGGTGCCGGAATGGGCTCCCGAGAGGTTTTTGGTGGCTACAGAGGCTTGCGGCGGCGAAACTCCCGATCTATCTTGATATTCGATGGTTTTAAGGTATGTAGACTTATATAGGCGAAAGAAGTCGGTCGGGGGAGCCTCGAGGGACCCACGAGAGTGGAGGGCGAGCCCAGGGGGGTGGGCCCCCCTATCTCGTGGCTTCCTCGACGCCCCCCTAGCTTGCACTCCAAGTTTCTTGGGTCACGTTCGTTCCGAAAATCACTTTGCCGAAGGTCTCATTCCGTTTGGACTCCGTTTGATATTCCTTTTCTTCGAAATACTGAAACAGGCAATAAAACAACAATATGGGCTGGGCCTCCGGTTAATAGGTTAGTCCCAAAAGTAATATAAAAGTGTAAAATAAAGCCCTTGATCATTCAAAACAGATAATAAAATAGCATGAATGCATGATAAATTATAGATACGTTGGAGACGTATCACTCGCCGCCGCCGCCCTCGAGCCCGCCCAGGACCGCCGCCTCCCGATCCCGAGCCTGCCCTCGCCGCCCTACCTCCGTCGCCGAGCACCTCCACGCCACCGTCTCTCCCCTCTATGTAAGCCCCCTCCCACCCCTCCCCCACCCCCTCTCTCTTTGCTTTTTCTTCCTCTGCCATGTTAATTAGCAGTAGTAGTAGATGTTAATTAGTACTAGGTTTCATACATAATGATTTTTAGTAGTAGTAGTAGATGTTAATTAGTAGTAGTGATGGTACTAGTTAACTAGGGCAGTATGATTAATAATAGATATTTTTTAGTTAGGGTAATAATAGATGTTAAGTAGTAGATAGAGTAGATGTTAATTAGTTCAGTAGGGTTTAGTTTTTGAATTGAGTTTGTTTAACTAGATGTTAATTAGGGCAGTAGGGTTTAGTTTAGAGTAAAGTATAGTCCAGTAGTTAACTAAATATAATCTATATTTGGTTTTTGAATTGAGTTTGAGAGAGCATGAGATTTGTGTAGATTTTCTTGAAGTGTCAAATGCTAGGACATGCAAATTTGAAGTGGTCAGGATATATGCAAATTCCTCAATTGTGTTTGCACATGTTTCGATTGTGCTCAAGTGGCTTTGTTGTTTCCAGGGAATGAAGCCGAGTGGCCTATGTTTTGCCGGAATGTTGATTCATTTCCATTCCGGCAAATTTCAGGTTCTCGATTTGTCCACTTTTTAGCAAAAGTCATGCCGAAATTTTTCGTGGATTTAGGCATGACTTGTGCTACAAACTAGGACATATCGAGTGCCCGGGATTTGCCGCACCAGGAAGGAGTCAACGTTCCTGTAAAGCATAGGCCTTTTTTATGTCATTATTCATTTTATTAGGTCTAGAATTAATTGACTAGATTTAATCGTAGGAAACATGGCTAGCAACAATGAAGGAGAGGGTTCTGGTGACTCTGACAACGTGTACCTGGCGGCAGAGGAATTTTTGAGGGAAGCCGATGATCAATAGTTGATGTTGATGGGTCCACCTGTCACATCAGAGACTGAGCCCGACATCGAGACCGGTGCTGAGACTGAGACCGGCGCTGAGACTGAGACCGGCATGGAGACCGGCGCTGAGACTGAGACCGGCGTCGAGACTAGCGGAGCCGGTATAGAACCGAAAGCAAAGAGGCAACTAGTTCCTAACAAGCTCAGGACTACTAGACTGGTGGTCATGGAGGTGGACGACGGCAATTTTGAGCTAAATGCACGCGCGGAAGCGCGCGCGTGCTACGGCAATAAAATAGGCTGCATCGTACGGACAACCGCCACCATCAACGATGAGAAACTAAAGAAGATAGATAATATGAGGCCCTTCCTCCTAAAGAAGTTGCACCAGATATTCTTGTTCCCGGGCTGGAATGAAAAGGATTACAAAGATCCAGATAAGGACCCGGCAATGAAGAAGATAAACAAACACGCCATGAGCAAGTTTAGTGACGCGTTGGCCGCCTGGAAAGTAAGGGTGAAACATCAGATCGTCAACAAAAAGGAACCCTACTCCGAGATTGTAAAGGATAATCCGACAATCACAGAAGAGCACTTTGAAATATTCAAGGCGGCTTGCGAGGCCGAAGCTGCCCAAAAAAAGTCAAAGTACATGAAGGGGCTTCGACAGAGGAACATCGGGTGCCACCACCTCGGAAGCCATGGTTACGGCAGGAAGAGGTCCATATGGGCCAAGGAGGACGCGAAAGCCGAGAGTCTGGGCATCCCAGACCCCTTGGCGGAGTTCACCGTCCCGTAGGAGCATGACGTCCTCAGGGCCCGGCACCATTGGGACCCAGTGAAGAAGGTTTTCAAGACGAACGTGGTCATGATGGAGTTGATGAGACTACTGGTAATTTTAGTTTCTAATCAATTTGACTGCACGTTAGTCATATTTGTAAACGATCCTTGTGCCTTTGGCAGAGAGAGCTACACAGGAGTGTGGCCGAAAGCGACTCACTGTCTGAGGCGTTGGCGAGGCCCAAGTGGGACACTCCATTCAACCGGGCGTTGAACATATTGAAAGGACTCCCGGTGGAGACTCGACCGTCGTATGGACGCGTGCACGGTGTCAGAGACGACGCCACATGGAAGAAGTACTACCGTGAGACCACGGAGGAGAGAAAGGAAAGACGGAGGTTAACTGAAGAAAACATCGACAAGAAGGTTGAGATTGCGGTTGAGAAGAAATCATCTGAGACAGTCGCAACAGCGGTAGCTGCCCAAAAACAGGTGCTTGCAGATATGTCTACTACCTTGGTTCCGGACGTTTTCAATTGGAGCAGGCAAAATCCAGAAAAAAAATGCAGCGGACTTTCCCCTTGTTGACTTGTTTGGGAGCAGCTTGACTAGCCTTGCACCAACACCTGCAGCTGCACCTGCTGCCCCATCGGCTCCCGCACCTGCTCCGGCACGGGCTCATGCACCTACTCCCGCACCGGCTCCCGCACTGACTCCTACACCGGCTCTGGCACCGGACGTGCTCGGTGGTGCTTCGTCTTTGGCTGAGCTCGATGCCCTCATGGTATCTGTCACACCGGCCCTCTTCAATAAATGTATAATCTCCCGTTTTTGTTGCCTTTCGGATGTCTCACATTGCAGACTTTTCTTTGCAGGCCAACGAAACCCCGTGCACCATATTGTACACCATCGACGACTAGAAGGTGGACGTGGGCAAGGCGATGATAATGGAGCCGAAGGAACCATTGTTCCACAGCCGGCTGATCCCCCCGGACATCTTCAAGGTTTCCGTGGCCAATGTCAAACCGGGCCACGAGAATTTGGCTCCTCTGGTACTAGTGGGGGATGACAACGAGACCTCGCGGTGGCTTGGTGATTGCAATGGGTGGGTCCTGTTGTGGCCAAAGAGTCTGCTTTGTCTGGAGGCGGCCGGGAGCACACCCACGAGCACGCAGTTAGATATGAACATCAACACCTCACCTACCCAATTAGCACCGGCTGTTGTGCAGGGTGATAGCGGAGGGGGTGAGGAAGAGGCTCCATTAGTCGCTGGTGGCGTCGCCATAGATGAGGATGAGGATGACGATGACACTCAACAGTATGCAATACTGGCACCTACTTAGGGTTTGAGAGTCATGAGTCGGTGCCTGAATTGCCGCCTCCGGAGTCTGAACATATTATGGACAACCTTTCGGTAGCAAACAAGTCTAGGAAGAGACCAAGGAAAGGCAACAAAGCTGCTTCTATGATCCAGGTGCCTCAGCAGCCTCGGGTTCAAGACCGTATAGATATCCCCGGTGCGGCAAAATGGCATATCCCCAGATTCAGCGATGTAAGGAGACTTCATGACGATGTGATGCGGATAGAGAAAGGCCTCCTTGCCTCGAAAAATCCAGGATACCCACTCTACGTGGTTAACGTGCCACGGCAATTGTCGTACGTCAACACATTCCCCGCGAAGAAGTTCTTCCTTCGATTCGATTACATCTTCGACATGTTTCACTTGAAGAGCTGGATTTTACGTTTGTCCGCCTTTATGCCTTGCACATGAACTACCTCATCGGGGTTGAGCAGATAACTTTTATCTGTGTCGCTGACCCGTACTTCATGCACGAGGGCTTCTTGGTAGTCTGCGCAAAGCACTGTGAATACGCGAGGGACTACCTCATCAATTTCAGGCTCGCCAATAAGGACAAGGAGGCGATTCTCGTGCCTTATCATCCCCTATAAGTCATCCGCGCGGATATCCTTCCTTTGATTTCAATCATTCATTTGTACAGTAGAGGGTAATTAATTTGAGGTGTACTTGTTTTGCGCAGCGGCGGGCGCGCCGTCCTCATCATCCTCTACCGCCGATACTCCCGCGCTCTTTACTTGGACTCATCAAAGAACATTACCAAAAAGGATTACACTCGCATCAAGTGTGTTCTCTACAGTGCTATCTTTTACTACGGCACACGGGGTGGAGAGGTCAACGACAAGAAGATAAGGGACGGCAGGCCCGCCTTCAGCCATAAGACCGACTTCTGCTGCATCCAGCAACCGAGTGATTCTCTTAATGATGGATTCTATGTCCTACACCACATGCTGGAGTACAGACGGGATCACCAGAACCTTCGCATGTCACCTAGATCCGGCAATACCCATATTCTGCAATGGGCAAAGGACTTAGGAGATATCAAGGATCATCGACTTCCAGCTGAGTTCTATCACGTCCAGCGCGAACTTGCCCAAATCATCATGAAGGAGGTCGTCGAAAAAACAGGGATATTCTACGAAGAAGGACAAATGTCACGGGAAGACGTCCGAACACGCGTAGCCTCTCAGCGTCTCGACCTGAAGCCTTTCACTAAGCTTGGGGACTATCTCCCTCACATGGAAGGATGGCACAACATGTAGTGATTGTCGATATATGACAATGTGTCCGTTTAGTCCATACTTTATGTATGACAAAACTTTGAGTTATGCACGACGGAACTTTATTTGTGATGTAATTAAACCGTCCTCCTCGACTAGCGAAGATCACTCTAGTTAGGGCATTTTGGGTACGATGAACTTTGTTATTTATGCTTATGATATGTTGCTTCTATTTTTGCCAAGTCTGTCTCTTTCTGTTGCTCAATTATATATGTTGCATATCGTCGACTCATGTGACGATGTAGGTGCATAGATCATCGATGGCGAAGAAGTGCTACGCCAAGAGTATACGACGAGTGGCCGGAGTGTCAGGCCCAGTGTAACACCCCGGATGTATCTTTCCATGTTTGTAACTCCAACTCTTGCCATTTTCGGATATGTGCTATGATTTTCCCTCCGTGGTTGGGTTTTGTCTTCGTTTTGCATTTTGTTCATGTCATGCATCTCATATCAGGTCATCATGTGCATCTCATTTGCATACGTGTTCGTCTCATGTTTCCGAGCATATTCCCCGTTGTCCGTTTTGCAATCCGACACTCCTATGTTCCCCGGCGTCCCCTCTTGTCCTTTTTCCGTGTGCGGGTGTTGAACATTCTCGGAATGGACCGAGCCTTGCCAAGTGGCCCTGGTATAGCACCGGTAGACCACCTGTCAAGTTTCGGGTCATTTGGAGTTCGTTTGGTACTCCAACGGTTAACCGCGCTCTCGCAAAGGCCTCTTTTGAGTTGCAGCCCAACAACCCTCCAAAACAGCCCAATAACCCATCTAACTCCCCTCCATGCCCTCGGTCGTTCGATCACGATCGTGTGGGCGAAAACTACACCTCATTTGGACTCTCCTAGCTCCCTCTATGCCTATTTAAAGACCCCTCCCCCGAATCCCGGGCAAACCCTAAAAATCCCAGATCCGCCATTGGACACGTCCGCGTCGCGTCGCACGGACACGCCGCCACCCCGGCGAATCCGGGCTCGCCACGTGTCGCGCGCCGCCACACCCGCCGCTGGCCCGCCAGGCCGCCACCCGCCCCCATGAGCCCGTCGCCGACTGCCCACCGCCTTGCCCCCCCTGCCGCCATGCCGCACACCACGCCATCACCACGCACACCAAGGCCGTCACTCGCCGCCGGCCGCCGCCACCACCATGCCGCGCCGTGCCGCGCCGCCCGCCGCCACTTCGCACATATCGCGCCGCCGCCGCTGCTCGCCACCGCCCGCCGCGCCGCCCCGCAAAACCGCCGCCCATTGCCATGCTTCCACATTGCACACCCTTGCCGCCGCCAGCCGCCACCATATTGCCGCCGCATTGCTGCCCCGCCGCCCGCCCCGCCATTGCCGCCCAGACGCCGCCCAGCCTCTCCTCCGCCGTCCCGAGCTCCTCCGGCGAGCCCGACCTCCGACTCCGGCGATCCAGATCCAAATCCGCACGGTTGACTTTACCCCGTACCCTCGTTTTTTCACTAAGTCCCTAAACTGTCATTATTTCGTGCAATATTCAACGCATCACATCTCTGCAACCGTAGCTCCGTTTTGGGCGTATAATATGTCAAAATGTTCGTCTCGAAGAGTACATCATTTCATTCCATTGCATCATTTGCATTTGAGCTCATCTTGATGCCCGAAATACTGTTGGAAGATAGCTTCAGATCGTTAGTTTCAGAATCTTATCAGTTCGAGCTCTTTTGTCATTTTTGCCATGAATTATGTGTGCACCCTATGAATTTGAGTCCTACATGTGAGTTGAACATTGCCATGCCATCTTTCCAGGGTATTTTCCATGTATTTTTGTGAGCTATGTGTTGACTAGAACAAGCATGCAAAGTAGGGATGATGTTATTCCTGATTTCAGGGACTTAGTGATTTCACCAAGTCTTGTCCTGCTGTTAATTTTATGCCATATGTTCATGTTGTTTCAGAGAGATCCATGCCCTTTTTGAGCATGATCAGTAAGGGTGTTTTGAACATATGGATTTGCTCTATCCATCCATGTCTTTGTTGGCATTTATGGAGTAGTCTAGCATGTCATTTTCGTGCTCTACTTTTGCTTGAAATTGTTTCCTGGCAGACTGTTTGCATTAGATTCAATTTTCACGAGGTCGTTGTAGTTGATCCGTGTATGCTATGATGTTGTTCTTGCCATGTATAGCTCCTATGCCATGTCTTCTTGATGGGTTTATGCTTAGTTTATCTTGAGATGCTCTGTAGTGAGTGCATCGAGCTCACGAACATGCCATGTTGAATCTGTTTTTGCCATGTCCTGATAATTCACTAAGTCTGAAATCTGTAATAAAACTTGCAATGTTTACATGGGTGCCATCATTTCTTAGAATCCTTTTTGGCTTATGGTCAGTAAGGGACTATTGAAATAGGCTTTGAGTAGAATCATGTCATGCCTTGCTTTGCTATTATAAGTTCCTGTAGCATGTTGTTTGCTTGCTCTAAACATGCCTTCCTGATGTTATTTCCTGCCATGTTAGTATTTTCACTAAGTCTGTGAACCTGATATTTTGAGCACTTTCTCCATGCTTGTTTGAACATGTTATGATGTGATTTAGCCGTAGCTCAGTGTTCCTCTATTGTTAAGCATCTCCTGTAGTTTGTTGCCATGTGCTTTGTTTTTATGTTGGGGTGCTGTAGCATAGTTTCGTGTTGCGTGCTAAGTAGCATCGGGCTGTTAAACGCAGATTTGCGTCATCTTGTTTTGCTTGTCATTTGCAAACCGTGCATCCGATTCCGGTGATCCTTATATCGATTTCAACCGAAATCATCTCATCTTTCCAGCGGCATACTTGGTTTGCCAAGTTGATGCCCGGTTCATCATTTCCCTTCCGGAGCATACATATGCGTTGCATACCACATCTCGCATAGCATGTCATGTGTTGCATCATATTGCTTGTGCATATGTTCCTTGTTTGATTGTGGTTCCGTTGCTTGTGTTCTTGCTGTGGGTAGAGCCGGGAGACGAGTACGTGAACGAGGAGCCTGTTGAGAACGACTACGAGGATCCAGCCTTCGACAACTCTGAGAACCTTACAGGCAAGATGACCATACCTTCGAAATCACTTCTATCTTTGCTTGCTAGATGCTCGCTCTTTTGCTATGCCTATGCTGCGATACCTACCACTTGCTATATCATGCCACCCATATTGCCATGTCAACCTCTAACCATCCATGTCCTAGCAAACCGTTGTTTGGCTATGTTACCGCTTTGCTCAAATTTCTCTTATAGCGTTGTTAGATGCGGTGAAGATGAAGTTTGTTCCTTGTTGGAACACGGATATTTTGGGATATCACAATATCTTTTGTTTTAATTAATGCATCTATATACTTGGTAAAGGGTGGAAGGCTCGGCCTTATGCCCGGTGTTTTGTTCCACTCTTGCCACCTAGTTTCCGTCATACCGGGTGTTATGTTCCTGGATTTTATGCTCTTCCTTACGGTCGGGTGATTTATGGGACCCCTAGACAGTTCGCTTTGAATAAAACTCCTCCAGAAGGCCCAACCTTGGTTTTACCATTTGCCACCTATACCTTTTTCCCTTGGGTTTCGCGAGCCCGAGGGTCATCTTTATTTAACCCCCGGCCGTGCTCCTCGAGTGTTGGTCCAAACTAGAGCACCGTCTTGGGACCATTCCTTGGCAACTTGGATTACGTCGGTACCAGACGCTTCGCTTATCCGGTGTGCCCCGAGAACGAGATATGTGCAGCTCCTATCGGGATTTGTCGGCACGGTCGGGTGGTCTTGCTGGTTTAGTTTTACCATTGTCGAAATGTCTTGATGTACCGGATACCGAGTCCGATCGGTGTGTCTTGGGTGAAGGTTTATTCCTTCGATGACCGTGAGAGCTTGTGATGGGCTAAGTTGGGACACCCTGCAGGTATTATCTTTCAAAGCCGTGCCCGCGTTATGAGGCAGATGGGAATTTGTTAATGTCCGGTTGTAGAAAACCCGAAGTTGACCTTAATTAAAATACATCAACCGTGTATGTAACCGTGATGGTCTCTTCTCGTGAGTCCGGAAGTGAACACGGTGTTGGAGTTATGCTTGACGTAAGTAGTCGGGATCACTTCTTGATCGCTAATAGTTTCACGACCGCGCCTTTGCTTCTCTTCTCGCTCTCTTTTGCGATGTAGCCACCATATATGCTAGTCGCTGCGGTAGCCCTCCTTTTGACACCAGCCTTTCCTTAAGCTTAAATAGTCTTGATCTCGCGGGTGTGAGATTGTTGAGTCCTGTGGCTCATGATTCTACCAAAACAGATGCGGTACCGGTGATGCGGCTGATGGCGAACCGAGCTGAGATGGGAGTATGATGAGGCACTTGGTCGATACTATGTTTCCTATCCGACGATTAGTAGTGGAGCCAGTTAGCGATCGATCTCTGTGTCGCTTGGGGTTGTTCTTCTTTTATTTTGGTTCGTGAGTCGACCTTGATTGTATCTGGATGATGTAATGCTTTATTTATGTAATTGTGTGAAGTGGCGATTGTAAGCCAACTATGTACCTTGTCCCTTATGTATTACATGGATTGTGCGAAGATTACCTCACTTGCGACATTGCTTTCAATGCGATTATGCCTCTAAGTCGTGCTTCGACACGTGGGAGCTATAGCCGCATCGAGGCGCTACAAGTTGGTATCGAGCCATCCCGACCTTAGGAGCCCCCACCGCTTGATCGCTTTTAGTGGCGAGTTGTGTCTAGAAAATGTTTTGAGTCATTTAGGATTATATATATCGGAGAGTTTAGGAATTCTTTTTACTTCCCAGTCCTTCGACCTTCCGGTGAGGTATCCCGACGAGAGTTTTGACTCTTCTCTTCTCAAATTTCACTAAAAAATTTTTAGGATCACGCTGGTATC
This sequence comes from Aegilops speltoides, assembly GCA_021437245.1. Lineage (NCBI taxonomy): Eukaryota > Viridiplantae > Streptophyta > Magnoliopsida > Poales > Poaceae > Aegilops > Aegilops speltoides. Next base: position 249,280,130 of record CM038145.1, read on the forward strand.
TTGGGATCGTTCGATATTCTTATGATGACAACATTGTCTTGGTTGCCTCGACATTTAGGGGTTGTGGCGGTGTCCCGGGAGTTGAGCTCCGAGGTGTTGTCGTCATAATTTTATCGTTGCGATTCGGAATACCCGAGTTTAGTTCACGACATCGAAAATCTCTTTTATGCGGTCGGTTGGTGAGATAACCCGCTAACCCAAGATCTTGTGGTGAGTACGGAGAGTATTGCCATGACTCGATAACGGATGCTTTTCAAGGTTGAGGTACACGATTTCGAAGGTTTCTTGGTTATGTGTTGAAGGATGGATACAATTGGATGTAGGGATTGTTAGCTTGGGTGAGATATATATATTGCTCCCCTGTATCCCCAACACCTGATTGCATAACCGGAAAGTTTCGGGAGTTTATAGGTGGGATTCAAGTAGCTCTAGCTTTTTCTTCCGCAGATATTTGGTTTGTGATTGGGTAATCCTTACCACTTATTTGTTCCATTCATACCTTGTTTTTATTTTTCATTCATCAATCTCTTATCAAGTGGCTTCTCACCTTTATGGACGTGATGTTTACTTTGGAATTCATTCGCTCATCCTGTTCAATGTTTATTGTGAAGACTATATGTTGCAATTTCTATCCGTTGATTCAACTTGTCTATCTGTCTATCAAGATGCTAACGGATGTCACCCTCTTCAGATGGCTCCACCAACGCCGTAATCCGGAATGCAGTGAGGGAGTCAGCGAACCCTCCACCTCCACCTCCGCCTCCGGAGGCATGGCAAACTTTGATGGCAACCACTAACGCCAACGCCAGCGATTGTTGATCCAGGTGATGCAAGAGCGTAACCAAGGCCAAGGCAACCAAGGGAATCAAGGTCAAGGCAGTTCTTCCATCACCACACGCTTCCTACACTCAACCAGTTCCTTGCCAACCAGCCAAAGTCTTTCGCCATTCGTGTCGAGGCCACGAGGCGCGACGATTGGCTCGTGGATATCAACAAGCACTTCAATGCAGCAATGTCGGACACGAGGACTACGTCAAGTTCGCGTCTTTTCAGCTCAAGGATCGAGCAGTGATTGGTTCCAGAATACAAGGATTCTAGAGGTGGTCGAGTGATTACTTGGACTGATTTACGTCGGGACTTTAAAGCTCACCACATTCCTTCCAAAGTGTTGTTGAGAGCAAGCGTGAGGAGTTTCGCAATCTCAAGCAAGGAAGCATGTCGATGTCTGAATACAACATACTGATTTGAAACTTGCTCGTTTTGCCAAACAAGACGTTCTGATGAGAAAAGTATGATCTATCGCCAGAGGTGGCCTTGAGAGGATCTGCAGCTTATCTCTTGTTCTTTCCGAGCCTACTCGGTTTGATCAATTCTATAATATGGCACTCAAGCTAGAAGGTGCTCAGCTCAAGTGTGAGGCTTCAAAGAAGAGAATCAGAGATGCAGTTCAGTCTTCTTCTTCTTCTCAAGTGGCACAAAGCAGCAAAAGTTCTACCTTCCTCCTCCTCCGTTCAAATCGGCCTTATCGCAGAAGAACTCGGTGGTCGTGGATCTTCCCACCCACCCAACCCAAGCTACTGAACAAGTCTCACCTCAAGCTCCAAGGTCAAATGCTCCTTATCACCGTCCGCTCTCGGAGGTGACTGCAACAAGTGCCAGCAGAAGGTCACTATGCGAACAAATGCCATAACCAAAGGCGCCTTCCTCCTCCTCCTCCTGTGAGGTCTTCAAGCAATGCAAAGGTCAAGCATAATCCAAAGTCTGCAAAGGTGAACATGATGAATGCAGCATAGCGAGGATTCTTCTGATGTGATAATGGGTAATCTCTCAGTTAATGATATTCCTGCAAAAGTCTTATTTGATACTGGTGCATCGCATTGTTTCATGTCAAGGTCGTTCTTCGCAAAGAATGATTTTACTTGGTCTTACTTGGATAAACCTTTGGGTGTTGTTTCTCCGGGGAAGTCAATGAGAGCCAACTCCTTAGTTCATGATGTCTCTATCAAGATGGGCGACTATAAGTTTCTATCTAAACCATTTGTTCTTGGTGACTCGGATATTGATCTTATTCTTGGGATGGACTGGCTTTCTCAGCACAAGGCTCAGCTTGATTGTGCTGTCAGGGAAATTCAATTGACACACCCTTCTGAGGATGTTATCATCTATGCCGCTCGTGATGAAACCATTCGGTTGTTTTCTCTCAATGAGAAGGGCGAATTGGATGCTATCTCTCAAATTCCAGTCGTTTGTGAGTACCAAGATGTATTCCCAGAAGAGCTTCCGGGTATGCCTCCTCATCGGCCAGTCGAATTCGTTATCGATCTTGAGCCTGGCACTGAACCCGTTTGCAAGCGTCCTTACAAGCTTGGACCCAAGGAGCTGAAAGAATTGAAGAAGCAGCTCGATGAACAAGAGCGTCTGGTTTGATCGGATCGAGTTCATCTCCATGGGGATGTGGAGTTCTCTTTGTCCGTAAGAAGGATGGCACGGACCGACTTTGTGTTGATTACCGTCCATTGAATAAGAAGACAATCAAGAACAAGTATCCACTTCCCAACATCAATGAGTTATTCGAGCAACTCAAAGGTGCTAAAGTTTTCTCAAAGCTTGACCTCCGTATGGGTTATCATCGATTCGCATTCGTGAACAAGATATTCCCAAGACAAAGATTCGAACAAGCTATGGTTCTTATGAATATACCGTCATGTCTTTCGCCTTGTCAATGCTCCTCCAACTTTCTCTCGCATGATGAACTTTATCTTCACCCTACACAAATGATTTCGTCTTGGTGTATCTCGATGATATTTTGGTCTTCTCCAAGAACAAGCGATCATGCCAAGCATTTGCGATTGGTGCTCGACAAGCTCGAGAACATCAATTCTATGCGAAGTTTTCCAAATGTGAGTTACGGCTTGATGAAGTTCTTTATCTTGGTCATATCATCTCAGCCAAGGGCATCGCTGTTAATCCCGAGAAGGTGTCTTCAATTGTGAATTGGGAACCTCCTCGAATGTCAAGCAGCTCCATGATTTTCTCGGTCTTGCAAGCTATTGTCGAAGATTCGTTGAGAACTTCTCCAAGATTGCAAAGCCTCTTTCCAACCTCCTCCGAAAGCATGTCAAGTATGTCCGGCGCTTTGAGTGTGATGTCGCTTTCAACACCCTCAAAAGAAGCTAGTTACAGCTCCTGTGTTGACTCCTCCTGATGAATCCAAGCCATTCGAAGTTTTCTGTGATGCTTCCTTGCAAGGTCTCGGTGCTGTGTTAATGCAAGATAAGAAGGTTGTGGCCTATACCTCTCGCCAGTTGAAGCCCAACGAAAAGAACTACCCCACTCACGATCTTGAGTTGGCGGCAGTTGTCCATGCATTGATAACATGGAGACATCTCTTATTGGGAAGGAAAGTGGACATTTTCACCGATCACAAGAGCCTCAAGTATATCTTCACTCAGCCAAACCTCAACCTCAGGCAAACTCGATGGGTCGAAATGATTCAAGAGTACAATCCAAGTATTGAATATACTCTGGCAAGGCGAATGTGATTGCGGATGCTCACGAGCGAAAGGCTTATTGCAACAGACTTAATTCTCAAGCCCTTCCAACCGGATCTTTGTGAAGCTTTTCGCAAGCTGAATCTTCAAGTTGTTCCTCAAGGATTTCTTGCCAACCTCATAGTCTCTCCTACTTTGGAAGATCAAATTCGTGAGGCTCAACTTCGGATACCATGGTGAAGAAGGTGAAGCGTGGTATGGAAAAGGGCATTTCAAATACAAGTGCTATCGCTGGATGACAAAGGCACTCTTTTCTTCGAGGATCGTATTGTGGTTCCTAAAGGCGATCTGAGAAAAGTCATCATGAATGAGGCACACAATTCCCTCCTATCCATTCATCCCGAAGTACGAAGATGTACCATGACCTCAAGCAATCGTATTGGTGGACTCGAATGAAGCGAGAAATTGCTCAATTCGTGAATTAATGTGATGTCTGCGGAAGAGTGAAAGCGTAACACCAAAGACCAGCTGGTCTCCTCCAACCTCTTGCTATTCCAGAGTGGAAGTTTGATCATATCGAGATGGACTTCGTGGATCGGATTTCCTAAGTCCAAGCGTGGAAATGATGCTATCTTCGTTGTCATTGACAAGCTTACTAAAGTGGCTCATTTTCTTCCCGTCAAAGAATCTATCACAGCAGCTCACCGGCAGAGCTATACACCTCGAAATTGTCTCCTTGCACGGTATTCCGCAATTGATCTCTTCTGACCGTGGAAGCATCTTCACTTCTAAGTTCGGGATTCTTTTCGAAGGCCATGGGCACCACATTCGTTTCAAAGACAGCTTTTCATCCTCAAACTAGTGGCCAAGTCGAGCGAGTCAATCAAATCCTTGAAGATATGCTCGGGGCTTGTGTCATTTCTTTTGGCATGAAGTGGGAAGAGTGTCTCCCATATGCCGAAGTTCTCTTACAACAACAGCTTCCAAGCAAGTTCGGCAAGGCCCCATTCGAAATTCTATATGGCGAAAGTGCCGTACTCCTCTCAATTGGTCCGAGACAGTGAACGCCAACTTCTTGGCAACGACTTGATCACGAAGCAAGAAATGTGCAAAGTCATTCGTGAGAATCTCAAAGCCGCGAATCGCGCCGAAAGGGCTATTATGATGACAAGCACCGTGATGTGGCTTTTGAAATCGGAGACCATGTCTACCTCCGCGTCTCTCAATGAAAGGCACTCGCCGCCGGTATCAAAGGAAGCTTGCCCCTAGATATGTGGGTCCTTTCAAGATCATTGGCAAAAGAGGCGATCTCGCCTATCAACTTGAGCTTCCACCCAACTTTGCAAACGTGCACGATGTGTTTCACGTGTCACAGCTCATAAGTGCTTCAAGATTCTGAGCGCACTATCAACTTTGAAGAAATTGACCTCCAAGAAGATCTCTCTTATCATGAGCACCCGTTGCTATTCTTGAAGAAACCGAGCGCAAGACTCGCAACAAGTCAATCAAATTCACGAAAGTGAAGTGGTCACACCATTCCACCGAGAAGCCACCGGGAGCGCGAGGATCACCTCCGTTCGAATATCCGGAGTTCTTTCAGTCCTAGATCTCGGGGCGAGATCCTCTTGTAGTGGTGGAGTGTTGTAACACCCCGGATGTATCTTTCCATGTTTGTAACTCCAACTCTTGCCATTTTCGGATATGTGCTATGATTTTCCCTCCGTGGTTGGGTTTTGTCTTCGTTTTGCATTTTGTTCATGTCATGCATCTCATATCAGGTCATCATGTGCATCTCATTTGCATACGTGTTCGCCTCATGTTTCCGAGCATATTCCCGTTGTCTGCTTTTGCAATCCGACACTCCTATGTTCCCGGCGTCCCCTCTTGTCCTTTTTCCGTGTGCGGGTGTTGAACATTCTCGGAATGGACCGAGCCTTGCCAAGTGGCCCTGGTATAGCACCGTAGACCACCTGTCAAGTTTCGGGTCATTTGGAGTTCGTTTGGTACTCAACGGTTAACAGCGCTCTCATAAAGGCCTCTTTTGAGTTGCAGCCCAACAACCCTCCAAAACAGCCCAATAACCCATCTAACTCCCTCCATGCCCTCGGTCGTTCGATCACGATCGTGGGCGAAAACTACACCTCATTTGGACTCTCCTAGCTCCTCTATGCCTATTTAAAGACCCTCCCGAATCCCTGCAAACCCTAAAAATCCCAGATCCATGCATGCGACCGTCCGCGTCGCCGGGCACGGACACGTCACGCCCGCGGCCCCGTGAATCCGGGCTCGCGCACGTGTCGCGCGCCGCCACGCCGGCCTGCCAGCCCGCCCGCCCCCCAGCCCCCGTGAGCCTCCGCCTCCGCCCGCCTCTTGCCCGCCGCCACGCCATCACACGCCACCGCCACACCCGCCATGCCGCCGCCACACACCACGCCCGCGCCGCCGCCACCGCCACCGCCCGCCGCTGCCGCGCCGCCGCCGCCCTTCACGCCGCACCACCGCACACCGCTTCACTGCGCCCGCCGCCACACATGGGCCGCCAAGCCAAGCCGCCCCCGCCATTCCGCCACCAGCCACATGCCATGCCACCGCCCGCGCCTGCTGCCCCATCCGCCCGCCCATGCCGCCGGCCCCGCCGCCGAACGCCGCCCGGCCTCTCCTCCGGCCGTCCCGAGCTCCTCCGGCGAGCCCGACCTCCGACTCCGGCGATCCAGATCCAAATCCGCACGGTTGACTTTACCCCCGTACCCTCGTTTTTTTCACTAAGTCCCTAAACTGTCATTATTTCGTGCAATATTCAACGCATCACATCTCTGCAACCGTAGCTCCGTTTTGGGCGTATAATATGTCAAAATGTTCGTCTCGAAGAGTACATCATTTCATTCCATTGCATCATTTGCATTTGAGCTCATCTTGATGCCCGAAATACTGTTGGAAGATAGCTTCAGATCGTTAGTTTCAGAATCTTATCAGTTCGAGCTCTTTTGTCATTTTTGCCATGAATTATGTGTGCACCCTATGAATTTGAGTCCTACATGTGAGTTGAACATTGCAATGCCATCTTTCCAGGGGTATTTTCCATGTATTTTTGTGAGCTATGTGTTGACTAGAACAAGCATGCAAAGTAGGGATGATGTTATTCCTGATTTCAGGGACTTAGTGATTTCACCAAGTCTTGTCCTGCTGTTAATTTTATGCCATATGTTCATGTTGTTTCAGAAAGATCCATGCCCTTTTTGAGCATGATCAGTAAGGGTGTTTTGAACATATGGATTTGCTCTATCCATCCATGTCTTTGTTGGCATTTATGGAGTAGTCTAGCATGTCATTTTCGTGCTCTACTTTTGCTTGAAATTGTTTCCTGGCAGACTGTTTGCATTAGATTCAATTTTCACGAGGTCGTTGTAGTTGATCCGTGTATGCTATGATGTTGTTCTTGCCATGTATAGCTCCTATGCCATGTCTTCTTGATGGGTTTATGCTTAGTTTATCTTGAGATGCTCTGTAGTGAGTGCATCGAGCTCACGAACATGCCATGTTGAATCTGTTTTTGCCATGTCCTGATAATTCACTAAGTCTGAAATCTGTAATAAAACTTGCAATGTTTACATGGGTGCCATCATTTCTTAGAGTCCTTTTTGGCTTATGGTCAGTAAGGGACTATTGAAATAGGCTTTGAGTAGAATCATGTCATGCCTTGCTTTGCTATTATAAGTTCCTGTAGCATGTTGTTTGCTTGCTCTAAACATGCCTTCCTGATGTTATTTCCTGCCATGTTAGTATTTTCACTAAGTCTGTGAACCTGATATTTTGAGCACTTTCTCCATGCTTGTTTGAACATGTTATGATGTGATTTAGCCGTAGCTCAGTGTTCCTCTATTGTTAAGCATCTCCTGTAGTTTGTTGCCATGTGCTTTGTTTTTATGTTGGGGTGCTGTAGCATAGTTTCGTGTTGCGTGCTAAGTAGCATCGGGCTGTTAAACGCAGATTTGCGTCATTCTTGTTTTGCTTGTCATTTGCAAACCGTGCATCCGATTCCGGTGATCCTTATATCGATTTCAACCGAAATCATCTCATCTTTCCAGCGGCATACTTGGTTTGCCAAGTTGATGCCCGTTCATCATTTCCTTCCGAGCATACATATGCGTTGCATACCACATCTCGCATAGCATGTCATGTGTCAGATCATATTGCTTGTGCATATGTTCCTTGTTTGATTGTGGTTCCGTTGCTTGTGTTCTTGCTGTGGGTAGAGCCGGGAGACGAGTACGTGAACGAGGAGCCTGTTGAGAACGACTACGAGGATCCAGCCTTCGACAACTCTGAGAACCTTACAGGCAAGATGACCATACCTTCAAATCACTTCTATCTTTGCTTGCTAGATGCTCGCTCTTTTGCTATGCCTATGCTGCGATACCTACCACTTGCTATATCATGCCACCCATATTGCCATGTCAACCTCTAACCATCCATGTCCTAGCAAACCGTTGTTTGGCTATGTTACCGCTTTGCTCGGCCCTCTTATAGCGTTGTTAGATGCAGTGAAGATGAAGTTTGTTCCTTGTTGGAACACGGATATTTTGGGATATCACAATATCTTTTGTTTTAATTAATGCATCTATATACTTGGTAAAGGGTGGAAGGCTCGGCCTTATGCCCGTGTTTTGTTCCACTCTTGCCACCCTAGTTTCCGTCATACCGTGTTATGTTCCTGGATTTTGCGCTCCTTACGGTCGGGTGATTTATGGGACCCCTAGACAGTTCGCTTTGAATAAAACTCCTCCAAAGAAGGCCCAACCTTGGTTTTACCATTTGCCACCTATACCTTTTTCCCTTGGGTTTTCGCGAGCCCGAGGGTCATCTTTATTTAACCCCCGGCGGTGCTCCTCGAGTGTTGGTCCAAACTAGAGCACCGTCTGGGACCATTCCTTGGCAACTTGGATTACGTCGGTACCAGACGCTTCGCTTATCCGGTGTGCCACGAGAACGAGATATGTGCAGCTCCTATCGGGATTTGTCGGCACACCGGGTGGTCTTGCTGGTTTAGTTTTACCATTGTCGAAATGTCTTGATGTACCGGATACCGAGTCGATCGGTGTGTCTTGGGTGAAGGTTTATTCCTTCGATGACCGTGAGAGCTTGTGATGGGCTGTTGGGACACCCTGCAGGTATTATCTTTCAAAGCCGTGCCTGCGGTTATGAGGCGATGGGAATTTGTTAATGTCCGTTGTAGAAAACCCGTTGACCTTAATTAAAATACATCAACCGTGTATGTAACCGTGATGGTCTCTTCTCGGCGGAGTCCGGAAGTGAACACGATGTTGGAGTTATGCTTGACGTAAGTAGTCGGGATCACTTCTTGATCGCTAATAGTTTCACGACCGCGCCTTGCTTCTCTTCTCGCTCTCTTTTGCGATGTAGCCACCATATATGCTAGTCGCTGCAGTAGCCCTCCTTTTGACACCAGCCTTTCCTTAAGCTTAAATAGTCTTGATCTCGCGGTGTGAGATTGCTTGAGTCCCTCGTGGCTCATGATTCTACCAAAACAGATGCAGTATCGGTGATGCTAGCGCTGATGGCGCAACTGAGCTGAGATGGGAGTATGATGAGGCACTTGGTCGATACTATGTTTCCTTTCCAGACGATTAGTAGTGGAGCCCAGTTGGGGCGATCGGGGATCTGTGTCGCTTGTGGGGTTGTTCTTCTTTTATTTTGGTTCCGTAGCCGGACCTTGATTGTATCTGGATGATGTACTGCTTTATTTATGTAATTGTGTGAAGTGGCGATTGTAAGCCAACTATGTACCTTGTCCCTTATGTATTACATGGATTGTGCGAAGATTACCTCACTTGCGACATTGCTTTCAATGCGGTTATGCCTCTAAGTCGTGCTTCGACATGTGGGAGCTATAGCCGCATCGAGGGCGTTACACCCAGGTGTGCCGGTTTCCGGTTTCCGAGCGACAGCCAGTAGTTAGTTTAGGTTCACGCTAATGCGAGAGAGGGATACAAACTCATGTACTGCATAGTTCCGCTCTCACTCATAGTGATAGCTCTTCTCGCGTATACCATTGTTTAGATGGATGACGATGTAGTTGCAAGTAATCGAGACTTGTATTGCTATTTTCGAGATGATGACGAGAGACCACTTTGTGTTGGATGATAATTATGATGATGACATGATTTGATGAGACTTTTTGTATGTATATGGTATGATTACATTTGTATGTGTATGATATGCTAAAGATTATTGTATAAAGCCTATTCAAATATAAAACAAATATGCAGAAAAAAAGAAAAACTAATAAAACTAGCAGTAGCGAGGGGAATAAAGTTAGCAGTAGCGCTCCCTTACCAGTAGTGCTTCCTGCTAAAAAGCACTGCAGATATTAGCAGCAGCGCTCTGCACTAAAGCTCACTACTGCTAGCCATGTATAGCAGTAGCATGGGATGACAGGCGCTACTGCTACACGTTAGCTATAGCGCCTTATCATTAGTGCGTCGTCCCGCGCTACTGATAGGCAAAATACCCGCGCTATTGCTAGGGTTTTCCCTAATGGTGCAATTGTATCCCACAGGCCGGTGATTATAGTATTATACCACTTCTAGTATTACCTATGTTGTTCTTTAATACTTTTGTGTGCCATCTAGTTAATCTCGAGTACAAACGATATATATTTTGTAGCTTTCATCTGTGTTCTCCCTTTAGTTTTTGAGATCTGTTGCTGCGAGTTAACCCCAGTCCTACTATTTATGTGATCTCCTATAGGCACTCATTACATAAATGTAACTACTAGTTGTCTTCCATGCATGCAGATGTAATTGAACACACTGATTTATCCACAAGAACCTCACGGAGCAATGTAACGGCCAACAAACTTGACATTAATGATACCCAATATGATGGAACATGCAAAGGCAGTTCTTCAAAAGACTTGCAGAAAGATGATGAATCCTATTCACCCCACAAGGTCCTTGCTCTAACTTGGCCCGTGATATGAGTACAACATGCATATAATGTCCTAGAGTGCATCTACTCTGTTGCAATGCCATGTGCTTAGCCTGCTGATCATGCATGTAAATATTTATGCCTTCCTATTTTTTAGTACCTATTCCATTCATGATGACATGTTTTCAAATTCAAGTATTGTCATTCTACTCTATCGCAATGCCATCTACTTAGTTTGGACATCATGCTTCTGAATATTTTATGCATTGTTATTCATCGATATGTACTTCATATGTCTACCATACCATGTTTTTTACATTGAAGTGTTGTTCTAGTGGTATGTTGCAATGCCATCTTAGTTTCCCAATCATACACGCATACGTTGCCTTAGTGTTTTTCTGTATGTATTCCGCTAGCATACAGTTTTACATTGAACTAGTGTTTTTTACACTGTTGTCATATCGTATCCCTAGCTCTTACATCATACTCCCTCCGTCCGGAATACATGTCACGAAAATGGATAAAAATGGATGTATCTAGAACTGAAATACGCCTAGACCCATCCATTTATTTCTGGATGGAGGGAATACATGTCAATATGTCATGCCTTTCTATTCTTCAGTACCTATTCCATCTCTCTGATGTAGCATGTTTTATAATTGAAGCACCATTGTTCTATATAAGGCATGCAAGGGGAAGATGGCTATGTTAGAATCTGAAGGGTTACAAACAAGGTCTTTGCAAAAGATCCAAACACCAGGAGATAGTAACCAACTCCAGTTTTCATAGATACTACTCCGGCATAGAGAAACCCAACTCCTACTGATAATAAGCAGATTCCAGTGGCCAAAGAACTAGTCCGCTCCAGTCCAGCGAAAATATGCCGAATCCATTCTAAGAAGTGTGTGTGTATCCTCGCATCATGAAATTTTATAGCATTCTGATCATATTTTCTACATGTTTCTTACCCATCTCTCTTTTAGAAAATAAGCTTAAAGGATAGAAGATTTTCTGCACTGGGATCGTATTCGAGGAAAGTATCTTACAGGAATTCTCTATGCTCCAATGCTGATGTAAGTACCTATTGTATATCACTATATTTTTACATCAGCATGTATTTTGTTAATCGGCGTGAATCCAACCTTTATCTTATCTAAATTTAGTTGTAGCAAAATTTATAATTAAAGGCAACAATGTAGATTTTTGTAAGGAAAACTGCCTGGTAGTTTTGCATACTGAGCTGCATGAGTGTACTATCTCATATCATGCACATTACTGAATTGTAGTGCTGCTCTGGTTGCCCATTCATTCATTGTGTCAATGTTGCTTTCATATTACCTTACCTGGCTGATGAGAGCTGTGCCATATTGTGTTAATTTGGTGTAGGTTGGTGTGGTCTGGTTGCCCAAACGTTCGTTGTGTCGATGTTGCTTTCCTATTATCTGACCTGGCCAATGATAGCAATGCTAGTGTGTTAATTTGGTGCAGGCTGCTAAAGATAAGAAGACAAACTCTAAAAAATAGCAAGGCAACCCCATTATTTCTTTCCAATAAATCCAGGCCGGTAATATGGCAATAACTCTTGATTAATCTGTTCGGTTCCCCTCCTAATTTATGTTATGATGCAGTGGTTGAGACACTCTCCACTATCAATAATACAAGCCTGCCAAAATCGCCATCTGAATCTGTTCAGTTTCCTCTGTCTCGAATGCAACGGAAAAAATGTATGTTTGTGAACCAATTATTGGCTGAAGCAATGATGGAAATGGTGGAGGAATCAGAGGTGCACATTCTTGCGCAACAACAACTGATCAATGTTTTCGGAGACAGTGTAGCAAAGCGGGAAGAACTTGCCCACATGCTTATGGGCGTCATCGGTGCTGAGGTTGCAGATTGTGATGTTTTAGATCGTCAGGTTCTGTTCATTTATTGCACTGGCATCAATCTTTGACTGCCTAGTGGATGTAATTTCCTGTAATATATGTTGGATGTGCAATGTTTTTCCCTGTATGTCATACCTTTGCTTAGCGCGCCTCACGTTCCAGCTAAATGGTCGCTGGGAAGCTAAAAACCCAGTGAAACTATTAGTTAGCACGCAGTCATGGGCCCTATATGAAGGAAGCAGCCCATTGCCCTTAATGGGCTTCCCTAATGGGCTCGCAGGGGCCAAAATTTTCATAGGCCTTTGATTGATCAGATTTGGACTTGTGCATAATTTCTCATCGTAATGGGCTCAAATTATCTAATTGGGCCCATTAAGTTAATGTGCCTTTACGAGGCTGAAAGTTAATGTGCGGCCGTGTTACCTCCCGGGTCATTACCAGACGAACATCGAAGCGGGCAACAGGTGGGCCCATTTAATTTCATGGGTCGTGTTGACGCTAAAAAATGACATGATCGCAAAGAGTGACTTGAGGTTATAATGTGATGATGTTAAAATTATGAGTTCATGCCACCACTAGATGGCTCTCTTCAAGCCGATCGAAATAAATGTAGAGATGGTCCAAAACGAAGCTCGGATGCAAAAGTTATGCCAATCTTCGAGATGCTCGTATTGACGCCAGATTAAAGAATGGTATGAAACCTAATTAAGACGGCCTTGAATGGAAAAATCCGCAACTGCAAAGTTCTTCATCTCGTGGAAACAGACGATTTTGATATAAAAACCTTCCCTATATGAGGTCGTATGCAAAAGTTACACGCAAAACTGTGCACTACAGCAATGTTTGGCCGGATCATCCGGGCCAGGGTCCGGATCATCCGGGTAATTGAAGCACAAAGACACCAGAAGGTTGCCGCTGAAGCCGGATGATCTGGGTCCAGTCCCGGATGATCCAGATGGAGGCCGGACAGTCCGGGTAGAAGTCCGGACGTCCGGGCAGTTTTTTGTGCTGCAGATGTTAGAAAACAGCCCGAAATTCCCACAAGATGACCTCAGATCGAAAAGCATTTAACATGAAAGTTGTGTGTATCGTCCAGGAGGTTGATTTTGATATAAAATTCGCCAAAATCCGAGGTTGTATGTGGATTCTAGGGCCCAAACAATGAGCTGCTGTCAGAAAACTGGGCTAGGCCGGATCATCCGACCATAGAGCCGGACATCCGGGCCGGAGGTCGTGAGAAGTCCGAAATTGTGTCAGATTTTGATGATTTGGATGGCAACGCAAGTCCTTTTGTTGTACGGGAAGTTCATCTACCTCTTATATAGATAAGAGGTGACGGCCGGTTGAACAACAACACACAATCGACAAAATCATCTACCACCTTTTACCTTTACTTTTATATCTCTCCCTTGTTCTTCTTCTTCCTCGTTCTTCATTCGCTCTTCTTTTTGCAGGGCGGCGAACCTCGAGGCCCTAGGGGTGGCCAAGCCGACCTAGGTCAACCCGTAGCCGTCGCGCGCCCTGACGGGGTCCCTCCCGGGCGTGTGGGTGAAAGCACAAGTGCTCCCTGGGTGATTTTGGTAATTAATGTCAACATATCTCTTGTTGGACTAACACTTTTACCTAGTATGTTTTAGATAAGTTCAACAATAAAGTGGCATGGACTACAGGATGTGGAACCCCTTCAAGATGCTAAGGACAAAGGATTGGCTCAAGCTCCAAGCACAAGACTCTACTCTTTCTATTTTAGTGATCCAAGATCACATTGAGTCTATAGGAAAAGCCAATACTATCAAGAGGGGATGAGGTGTTGCTTAATGGCTTGCTTGCTCAAAGTGCTTAGTGATATGCTCCAAAGCCCTCAACTACCTTCTCACATCCACATATGACCTAAACCAAAAGTTTAACTCGGCCCTACCGATTCTTCCTATCCGGCGCCACCGAGTTCAGATGTCTTAGCCACTGCCACAAACCCTAAGCAAATCGGTCTCACCGATAGGGATCTCGGTCTCACCGAGATGGGATTGTAATCTCTCTGTGTATGTCCATTACCGAAATCGGTCTCACCGAGTTTTCGTAATTGGTCCTACCGAGATTACAATGCAAACTCTCTTTTCCTCTTCGTAACATTTCGGTCCAACCGAGATGAGCGAATCGGTCCCACTGAGTTTACCTGACCAACTCTCTGGTTAGCTTATTACCAAAATCGGTCCCACCGAGATTACGTTATGCCCTAACCCTAACCATATCGGTCCTGCCGAGTTGCATGTTGGTCCCACCGAAAATCCTAACGGTCACATAATTTGCTAAATCGGTCCGATCGAGTTTCTCAATTCGGTCCCACCGAGATTTTGTGTGGAGGCTATATATACCCCTCCACCCACTCTTCATTCGTGGAGAGAGCCATCAGAACGTGCCTACACTTCCAGCATTCATTTTCTGAGAGAGAACCACCTACTCATGTGTTGAGACCAAGATATTCCATTCCTACCATATGAATCTTGATCTCTAGCCTTCCCCAAATTGCTTTCCACTCAAATCTTCTTTCCACCAAATCCAAATCCTATGAGAGAGAGTTGAGTGTTGGGGAGACTATCATTTGAAGCACAAGAGCAAGGAGTTCATCATCAACACACCGTTTGTTACTTCTTGGAGAGTGGTGTCTCCTAGATTGGCTAGGTGTCACTTGGGAGCCTCCGACAAGATTGTGGAGTTGAACCAAGGAGTTTGTAAGGGCAAGGAGATCGCCTACTTCGTGAAGATCTACCCTAGTGAGGCAAGTCCTTTGTGGGCGACGGCCATGGTGGGATAGACAAGGTTGCTTCTTCGTGGACCCTTCGTGGGCGGAGCCCTCCGTGGACTCGCGCAGCCATTACCCTTCGTGGGTTGAAGTCTCCATCAACGTGGATGCATGATAGCACCACCTATCGGAACCACGACAAAAACATCCGTGTCTCCAATTGCGTTTGCACACTCCAATCCCATCCCTTTACATTCTTGCAAGTTGCATGCTTTACTTTCCGCTGCTCATAAACTCTTTGCATTCTTGCTTGATATGTATTGTGATTGTTAAAATTGTGCCAAAACTCCACTCCAACTTAAAGAAATTAAAAACTGCACCTTTTCTCACTTAGTGTCTAATCACCCCCCCTCTAGACACCTTTTCTCGATCCTTTCAATTGGTATCAAAACTTTGGTCTCCATTGCTTTGGTTTAAACACCATTGGAGGAAGATGGATGAGTCTACTTTGGGGAGTCTTAGACATAGAGTGCCTATACTTGATGGAGAGTATTTTCATGAGTGGAAAAATGAGATGCTTGTGATTTTTAGTGAATATCATTTGAACAAGTACATTGCTAGCCCTTCTGCACCTCATGTTGATCCTATGCATCCTACCCTTGATGAGTCGATTGACATGATTCGCAATCTTAGAACTGTTAATCTTATCACTAGAGGCTTGCCTAGAAACTTGATTGGATGTTTGCCTACTCTTAAGTGTGCCTACACTATATGGAAATTTTCTTGAGGAACATTTTCCAAATTATTCCTTGAAAAATCTAGATGAAATTCTCCATAAGTCTATTGCCTTGAGTAAGATGAATTACAATGATCCTATGTTTGGTGATTGTCTACTTGAGCTTACAAACCTTATGCGTGCCAAAGGAGATGTTGGAATTATTAGTGATATTATTTCCGAAGCTATTAAAATCCATAAAGAAGATCATTGTCAAACTCACTCTAACGAATCACCTTCTCTAGGATTTGATCCACCACATGACGATGTTGAACATGGATACTATGATGAGGATGATGATAGTGACTTTGATCTTGATGATGCAATAAGACACTTTGGTCTTATGGCAAATCTTTGAGGATATATGGCAGGAGGAAAGGAATGGGTTCTTGATAGTGGATGTACCGATCACATGACCGGAGATAAAGATATGTTTCATGAGCTTGCTGAAAATGACGGCCTTCGAAAGTATGTCACTTTCGGTGACAACTCAAAGGGTAAGGTGGTTGGCCTCGGTAAGGTGACCATATCACATGATAGCTCCATACAAAATGTCATGCTCATTGAATCTCTTGGCTACAATTTACTTTCAGTATCTAGACTTGCTGATTTTTGTTTCAATGTCCTATTCAATGAAGTAGATTGCCAAGTGTTTCATAGAGATAATCATAAAATGGTCTTTGCAGGTATACGTAGAGGTGATCTTTACATTGTTGATTTCACTAAAAAGTCTCAACCTAGAACTTGCTTCATTCTAAATCCTCTAAAGGTTGGTTATGGCATAGACAATTAGGTCATGTTTGTATGCGAAACCTTGACAAGCTTATTAAAGGAAATCATATCCTTGGTGTTAACGATGTCATATTTGATAAGGATAGACTTTGCAGCACTTGTCAAGCAGTAAACAGGTTGGAGGGAGGCATCCCGTGAAGAACGTCATGACCACAAGGAGGCCACTCGAGCTACTTCACATGGATCTTTTTGGTCCCAACGCCTACAAAAGTCTCGGTGGAAATTCTTTTGGTCTAGTTATATTTGATGATTTTTCAAGATTTACATGGGTGTTCTTTCTAGATGATAAATCGCAGGTCCAAAAGATCTTCAAAAACTTCGCTAGGAAGGCCCAAAATCAATTTGAAGTGAAGATCAAGAAGGTTCGCAGCGACAACGGAACGGAGTTCAAGAACGCAAATGTGGACACCTTTCTTGATGAAGAAGGGATTTCACATGAGTTCTCGGCTACGTACACACCTCAACAAAATGGAGTTGTTGAGAGGAAGAACCGGACGCTCATTGAAATGGCAAGAACGATGCTTGATGAGTACAAGACGCCAAATCACTTTTGGGCGGAAGCGGTTGAGACAGCTTGTCACGCGACAAATCGCTTGTATCTTCACAAACTACTCGGCAAGACAGCATACGAGCTCCTCACTGGTAACAAACCCCAAGTTGGATACTTTCGAGTATTCGGCTCAAAGTGCTACATTCTTGATAAGCATCGTCGTTCTAAATTTGCTCCTAAGTCTCATGAAGGTTTCCTACTTGGTTATGGCTCAAACTCTCACACTTACTGTGTCTACAACAATTTCACCTGAAAGGTTGAAGAGACGGTAGATGTGAAGTTTGATGGATCTAACGGCTCGCAAGTAGAGCAATTGCCAATTGATGTAGGAGACAAAGACCCCTCGGAAGCAATCCAAGACTTGTCTATTGGCAAGATTCGTCCAACGGTGGTGAAGGAGAGTACCTCGTCCGTCCAAGTGGAAGCTTCCACCTCACGACAAGGTGAACCAAGAGTTGATATGGAAGCATCCACAAGTGGGACACACCAAGATGAAGAAAACGAGGAAGTGCACCAAGATGAACGCCAACAACCTCCTTCTCCACCACGACAAGAGAACGACAAGGTCAACAACGAAGAAGGCCAAGAAGAAGAACAAGATGAAGAAGATGTTCAACCAAGATCCAAGCAAAAGCTTTCACGAGTTCGAGCAAGAATTGCTAAAGACCATCCCGTTGAGCAAATCTACAATGATATCCAAACCCGGAGAATCACTCGCTCTAAAACTCGTTTAGCTAACTTTCGTGAACACTATTCATTCATCTCTAGCATTGAACCTATGAAGGTTGAAGAAGCTTTGGAAGATCCAGATTGGATAAATGCCATGCATGAAGAGCTACACAACTTTGAGAGAAATCAAGTGTGGACATTGGTTGAGAAGCCCGATAACGACCACAACATCATCGGTACCAAATGGGTGTTTCGCAACAAGCAAGATGAAGATGGACAAGTAGTTCGCAACAAAGCATGTCTCGTCGCCCAAGGCTACACTCAAGTCGAAGGTATAGACTATGGTGAGACATACGCCCCCGTTGCTATACTTGAGTCCATTCGCATCTTACTTGCCTATGCTAATCACCATGATATTACCTTGTACCAAATGGACATTAAAAGTGCTTTTCTAAATGGTGAAATAGATGAGGAAGTTTATGTTAAGCAACCTCCCTGCTTTGTTAATCCTAAGAAACCTAATCATGTTTACAAACTTCACAAAGCTCTTTATGGTCTTAAACAAGCCCCTAGAGCATGGTACAAATGCTTGACCAAGTTCCTTATTGAAAAAGGCTTTGAAATTGGAAAATTTGATTCTACTCTTTTTACTAAAAGGGTTAATGGAGAACTATTTGTGTGCCAAATCTATGTTGATGATATTATATTTGGTTCGACTAACCCTCACTTTAGTGAAAAGTTTGGAAAGTTAATGTCGGAGAAGTTTGAGATGTCGATGATGGGTGAACTCAAATTCTTTCTTGGTTTGCAAATCAAGCAAACTAAGGAATGTACATTTGTCTCTCAAACAAAGTACACCAAGGACTTATTCAAGAAGTTCAATATGCAAGAATGCAAAGGTATGACTACACCCGTGCCTACTAGTGGACATCTTGATTTGACCAAAGATGCTGAACCGGTTGACCAAAAGGTTTATCGCTCTATGATTGGTTCATTGTTATATCTATGTGCTTCACATCCCGATATTATGCTAAGTGTGTGCATGTGTGCACGATATCAAGCCGCTCCTAAATAATGTCATCTTAAGGCCGTGAAAAGGATAGTGAGATACTTAATCCATACACCAAATTTTGGCATTTGGTATCCAAAGAGGGCCTCTTTTGATCTAGTTGGCTACTCCGACTCGGACTATGCCGGTGACAAGGTTGATAGAAAGTCCACTTAGGGTACTTGTCAATTTCTTGGTAGATCTTTGTGTCTTGGTCTTCCAAGAAACAAAACTCGGTAGCCTTATCCACACCCAAAGCGGAATACATTGCCGCTGGTTCATGTTGTGCTCAATTAATTTGTATGACCCAAACTCTTAAATACTATGGGATATATGTGAAACATGTTCCATTGCTTTGTGACAATGAAAGTGCTATCAAGATTGCTCACAACCCCGTGCAACATTCTCAAACTAAGCATATTGAAGTTCGTCATCATTTCATTCAAGATCATGTTGCCAAAGGGGACATTAATCTTAAGCATGTTCGCACCAATAAGCAATTAGCGGATATTTTCACTAAACCACTTGATGAGAAAGTGTTTTGCAGGTTGAGAGGTGAATTGAACATCATTGATGCTTCAAACTTGGAGTAGGAACTCCATTTGATACATGCAAGACATGAGCCTATGACTAATCCTTGATATCTCTCTTATGATGAAAAACTTATGTCTTGGATATATTTGCACCTTGCATGTTATCTAACCCGTGTAGGTACTTGGATGAATCTAAATCTATGACATTGCAACTCACTCACATATTGAGCGATCTCTACATCACCAAGTCTCTACATAATTGTGGTTGAAGACAAGGAAGCACGAAACCGTTCAAACATATCCTTTGACAAATTCTATGTTGAGTTTCATGACTGTCATTTTGGATATACAAGTGCTCTTCCTTGCAAAAACTAACCCATGTAGGTAGATGAACTCAAATTCCAAAGTGGTGCTCCCAACTCTTGATGAGCTACATCAATTTTGAGCAATCCACACAAGTTCAACTACATGATCACGATCAACACCACCACCCAAGGTATGTCATTCCATCTTAGAGAAGCTTTACTCCAAGTCATGAGTCAAAGCAACTCGACAAGATGTGAATACATCAACATGCTTAAACGAAAAATGGTAACCCCATTTTGAGCTTAAACGATGAGTATGACCCATGATCAAGTGATCTCACTTGACTCCTAAGTCAATATACTCTAACATAGGTGACTTTGTCGCCGACCAATTCTAGATGAAGTTCTTTTGTGTTCTTTTCTGTGCTCTTGCATTTGTCTCATGCATATTTGTTTCCCCTTTCAAAAAAAACTTCATCTAGATTTCTTCTCTTTTATTTTCTGTTCTGCATTCCCTGTATCCAATTCTTTGCAAAACTTTCAGTCAATTCCTTGCAAATCCTTGTGAGATCTTACTTGTCTAGTGAGCCGAGGTGAAAAGTGTTTTCTCTATGATGAACTCGGTCACACCGGTCTACTGTTTTCGGTCCAACCGAATCCATTCGGTGCAACCGAAGCATACAACTCGGTGCCACCGATTTCACTACATGAAAGACACTTTGCCACTTGTTCCTGCATTCTTTTTGAACCAGCTCCACTCAATGAATCTTGTCCTCTACAACATCACATTCAACTTGCTGGTTTGTTCTGTGACTCAAGGACCAAACCCATTTGAAACAAATATCCAGAAGGACCCTTCTTGGAAATTGATGTCAAAGGGGGAGAGAGAGATCACATCAAAGCTTAATCATATCTATAGGGGGAGAGAATACTCAAGGGGAGAGAGAGTAATCATCAAGGACCTCAGATGCTTGGTGTTCAAGAGGAGAGAAGTCACTTGTCTTCAAGAGCGAAAGACATGTTCATATGTGCTTGTTTGCATTAGCTCTGTTTATTTTCTTTGAGCTCTGATTTTGCTCTGATTTTCTGTTCCCTATCTTCTCCCAGTATCCCATGCTAGATTCAGGGGGAGCAAGACATCTAAGGGAAGGAAGTCCTTGAATTCATTGCACATCTTTACCTTTAGGGACATGTCTATATCCAATGTGGTACTCAGTACTCACTCTCTACATGTCATCCCGGTCTTGGTACTCTTGTGGTTTCCTTTGTTTGCTCTGGCTAGTAGGTGTATCTGTGTTATCTAACTTTGTTTTACGCAGGTTCATTCCGTCATAAGCCAACTCAAGACCACAAGGTAAGTATATGCATCACAGTCATGCATGTGTATGAGGAATTCTTGCCGATGTACATACTATTTGCAAGAAGGACTCATGAGCATGAAGGTACATTTCCCATATTCACATCATTTGCTCTGATGCATATAGCCAAGATACATGTAACACATTGCTTACTCTGTCATGCTTATGCATTCACATGCTCCTATATTCCATATCCACATGATTGCATACATGTAGGGGGAGCCTATGTATGTTACATGTCTTTCCAAAGCTTTACTTGTCATTCTCTATACCTTTGTCTAAAGCTTTGATGTACGTTGTCATCAATTACCAAAAAGAGGGAGATTGAAAGCACAAGTGCTCCCTGGGTGATTTTGGTAATTAATGTCAACATATCGCTTGTTGGACTAACACTTTTACCTAGTATGTTTCAGATAAGTTCAACAATGAAGTGGCATGGACTAGAGGGTGTGGAACCCCTTCAAGATGCTAAGGACAAAGGATTGGCTCAAGCTCCAAGCACAAGACTCTACTCTTTCTATTTTAGTGATCCAAGATCACATTGAGTCTATAGGAAAAGCCAATACTATCAAGAGGGGATGAGGTGTTGCTTAATGGCTTGCTTGCTCAAAGTGCTTAGTGATATGCTCCAACGCCCTCAACTACTTTCTCACATCCACATATGACCTAAACCAAAAGTCTAACTGGGCCCTACCGATTCTTCCTATCCGGCGCCACCGAGTTCAGATGTCTTAGCCACTGCCACAAACCCTAGGCAAATTGGACTCACCGATAGGGATCTTGGTCCCACCGAGATGGGATTGTAATCTCTTTGTGTATGTCCATTACCAAAATCGGTCTCACCGAGTTTTCATAATCGGTCCTACCGAGATTACAATGCAAACTCTCTATTCCTCTTCGTAACATTTCGGTCCAACCGAGATGAGCGAATCGGTCCCACCGAGTTTGCTTGACCAACTCTCTGGTTAGCTTATTACCAAAATCGGTCCCACCGAGTTTGAGTAATCGATCTCACCGAGATTACGTTATGCCCTAACCCTAACCATATCGGTCCTACCGAGTTGCATGTCGGTCCCACCGAAAATCCTAACGGTCACATGATTTGCTAAATCGGTTCGGTCGAGTTTCTCAATTCGGTCCCACCGAGATTGGTAAGTTGTGTGTAACGATTAGATTTTGTGTGGAGGCTATATATACCCCTCCACCCACTCTTCATTCGTGGAGAGAGCCATCAGAGCGTGCCTACACTTCCAGCATTCATTTTCTGAGAGAGAACCGCCTACTCATGTGTTGAGACCAAGATATTCCATTCCTACCATATGAATCTTGATCTCTAGCCTTCCCCAAGTTGCTTTCCACTCAAATCTTCTTTCCACCAAATCCAAATCCTATGAGAGAGAGTTGAGTGTTGGGGAGACTATCATTTGAAGCACAAGAGCAAGGAGTTCATCATCAACACACCGTTTGTTACTTCTTGGAGAGTGGTGTCTCCTAGATTGGCTAGGTGTCACTTGGGAGCCTCCGACAAGATTGTGGAGTTGAACCAAGGAGTTTGTAAGGGCAAGGAGATCGCCTACTTCGTGAAGATCTACCCTAGTGAGGCAAGTCCTTCATGGGCGACGGCCATGGTGGGATAGACAAGGTTGCTTCTTCGTGGACCCTTCGTGGGTGGAGCCCTCCGTGGACTCGCGCAGCCATTACCCTTCGTGGGTTGAAGCCTCCACCAACGTGGATGTACGATAGCACCACCTATCGGAACCACGACAAAAACATCCGTGTCTCCAATTGTGTTTGCACACTCCAATCCCATCCCTTTACATTCTTGCAAGTTGCATGCTTTACTTTCCGCTGCTCATATACTGTTTGCATGCTTGCTTGATATGTATTGTGATTGTTAAAATTGTGCCAAAACTCCACTCCAATTTAAAGAAATTAAAAACTGCACCTTTTCTCACTTAGTGTCTAATCACCCCCCCCCCCTCTAGACACCTATTCTCGATCCTTTCAGTGGGGTTTCGGGTCCTTAAAAGCGCCCACCGGATTGCCTGCGTACCGCGCTTCCGGACGGGTCTCCATCGATGTGAGATGCGGTGCATCACCCCCGGTGTCGAGGGTACACGGTGACGTGTTCATGTGCGAACACACTTTTTGGCGACTCCGCTGGGGACGAAGCTTTGAACGGTCTCCGGCTCGTTCTTGCTACGAAGAGATTGTCATCTAGGGTTTGACATCTATGAAGGTAATATGAATACCCAATTCACTTATGTAGATGCAAATAATGCATATGTTGTTGCTAGATTGTCTAATGAACATAATGTATCGGCTAGCCCTAGTTTCATCAATCATTATGTGCAACAGCCGATTTAGAATAATCTTCATGCTTCAACTTCGTATAATTTTAGCACCATGCAACATATGTATTGCAACTCCCATGCATCGGCAACCCCAGAAATTTATATGCCGATGAACAACATGATGAGTTCGGTTAATCAAGTTGAAACACCTCATGTAGGAACTTTCAATAGCATGTAACAAAGTGTTTCACCTTTTTATTCATCGGCAACTAATTTGCAACATGTTAATCTGAACATGTCGGTGGATAGGGGAATTGGCCATTCTACTACTAGTTATTCAGCCAATTGCCATCAACAATCATATGCTACACCTCATGCTTCTAATTTTTTGGCACCATATGCAACTGTAGGTATTCATAATTCAGCTTCGCACCTTCTTGCTAATAGCCGAATAAGTGAAAATTCTATAGGATCACATGTGTGTTCACCTACTACTGTAGCATATCATGTTCCCCCTACACAATTACAAAATTTTGGCAACATCTCATTGCCGAAAGAGTCTAAGAGCATCGAGGGGCAACCATATCCAGACTGGGTAGTTGAGAACAAGCTTACATTCTCTTGGGATTTGTGCAACTCCATTCGAAAGGAACTAATAGAAGGCGGGAAGCCTCATGATTTTGCTGCAGTAAAAGCTAGAGTTGTGCAGATGATGCAGTCGCCCAGTGTTGTACCATCCAGTGCACCCCCTAAACAATTGCAAAGTTTCGTCACCTCATTGCCGGAAAAGTCTGAAAGTATTGGGGGGGCAATCTCATGAGGAGTGGATGCAAATTGAGATGAAAAAGTTTAAAGCTCGCCAAGCTGAGATGTGGGCTAAAATTAGACAAGAGCAAGAAGCCTTGCAAATTAAAAAAGATAAAGTTATTGATTCAGGTAACAAAGAAAATTCGGTTATTGGAAAAGCCGAATCAAGTAGTATATATTATGAGTCCATCAAATCCAAAGAGGCAAGCATTATTGAGAAAGGGCATGGAAAGCATAGCAAAACAACCATGCTTGATTTTTCTAAAATTAATGGAACCTACTTCCTGCCCTATGAGTTTCATGCCATAGAAATTGACGAGCTTCAAGGACAAGAACAAGTAGCCGAACAAAGTTCGGTTGAAAAAGATCTTCAAATTTATGATGCACGGAATCAAGAAGAAAATTGTGACGCGGTGTTGGGAAGCCATCCAAAAGCAAAGCACGATATTATTCATGACATGCAATCATCATGTTCTCCCAACATATTTGAAGAGGTATGTCTAGTAAGTAATTTACCTATTTTCATATTTAGTCACAACTTTATTGTTGATGCATCTATTAGAAAAATTCTCATAAGTAATTTTCAAAGACCAATGAAGAAGGGTAATTTACTTATTAGCAATAAAATTGTTACTAAGCATGTCGGTCAATATATTGTACCATTCAAAGAGACCGATAGTGACTTATTACTGTGGCCAAAGCGTTTCCCATTGCTTTATTTAAAGTTCATATCTAATTGGGTAGCTTTGCTTGCTTCATACTTGGCTTACACATGGTCTCAATTGAGACGTGTATATTCTAACTACTTTGATTTCAGAAATTTAAAGCCAAGGTTAAAATCTTTTGGGAAAACCGATGCTAGTATAGTTTCTTATTTAAGGACATCGGAAAAAGAATGCAAAAGACAATTCATAGCCAAATGGGGATATTCCAAATTTAAACCATTCGTTTGCTTAACTCCAAAGCCGTTCTCACATCAAGACCGGCTAGAAGATAAAAGGTATACCTTCAATTCAAACATGTTTGATCAAATTTTTGTTTTGTTGTTGAGAAATAATTATATTAGAATTCTTGATCACCATGTCAAGCCATCAGTCCAAGGACGAATATATTGTAAGTTGCATGATTCGTCCAAGCATAATTTTGAGGATTGCAACATGTTTCGTCAAATAGTTAAATCGGCCATTGAAAAAGGACGATTGAAGTTTGTTGAAACACCAAGAGATGACCAGTCTATTCCGATTGGTCCCGATGGCGAAAGTTTTTGCATCATTGCTTCAAATGATCCATTTAAAGAGAAGGTAAAAACTGCAGTTGATGGGATCAAGCTTTCAAGTAAGGAAGTTGTTGAAGAGCATAATGAACTTAATCTTGAGGGAGAAAATTCCATCGAAGCTACAATGGAGATGCCAAGGACTGGGGGCAGTAAGCAAATCCAATGATCGATGAAATCAAACCAAAAGAAAACAAAGGCCGAAATAAGTGCCAGTGTAAGAGATCAAAAATCACCTTCGCTGAACTATTGGATAAATATCAAAAGAAGAGTGAAGATAAGAATGCTTATCAGCCAAATCATGCAAAGAAACCAAGATCACCCCAGGGCGCAAATATGAGGATCAATATTGGCAAAGTGATAATTTTACTGCAACGTATTCATATCCTTACTTTTGGCTGCCAATGCCAATGCCGTGGATGCCTACCTATGCTCATACAGATCCATATTCATCATGGGACAGGTATGATACAAGGGCACATTATCCATCTTATTTTAGACCATCTCACCAATACTATGAAGCTCCAAGAAGATCAACATTTGAACAATCACGCGTCAAAGACCGTTCCAATCATAAGGAATCAGTCCAGAACTCGAGGAAGAAGAAAGAGGTGGTAAAGCAAGTTTACCGCATGAAAAGAGATGGTCATAAGTGCGCTACTTCAGATTTGATCTCAAATAACAAAGAGCCAATTAAAGTGTTGATGTTGGCTACAAAAGGCAAAGAAGTGAAGCAATCAACTGATAAAAATCAGAGTGCCAAATCTGAAGAAAAGAAGTTGAGGGTGCACAAGGCCCAAAAAGAGTTGCCATTGGTTGAAACAAAATCACAGTCTAGGTGCTCACTCGGCTTATCATATTGGCAAAAGAAGAAATTACAAAAACTTAGTGCACAGGAACTTGAGGAAAGGAATATGGCATGGGTTCCCAAAGGAAGTGCTCAAAATAAAAATTATGTGCAAGCTTCCATTACAAGAAGTGCGGCAAAGGTGAAGAAGGAAAAGAGTGAAACTATGAAGGACCAAGCCGAAGGTTTCAGCATCTTCGGTCTACACATTATCCATATTCTTCAACTATGCCATTAATACATATGCCATGGAATTCGTCATTAGGTATGATTGGTAACCCTCAATGGGCTTATTTTAATCCATGGATGCAATATAATTTCTTACATCATGAAAGGGTATTACCAATTCACTATACGTTTGATTAGCTACAAGTTTGTTGCTGATCCAAAGGGCCGAAATACTTGATTTATCATTTCATTTGTTTGTTTCGGTCATATGTGCTTTGAACGAAGTTTACATGGTAATGGCCGATATTTATCTATCGTCCTAAGAGTATATCAATGCATGGCCGGTGTAGTATTCTAACATCGTCCTTAGTTCGATTGGAGAGCGAGGCAAGATACGTGCTCATGGAAATTTGTATTTGAATGGAGTTGAGACATCATGACTGATGTCATTGAATACATGCTGCATAGACCAATTCATAGTTACAGAATTGGCTAGTGGGCTTATATTTTGTTTGGATATGATTTGGCTAATGCATCTTTGAGATCTATAAGAGGCCAAATCATAGCTAATTTTATTACTGAACATCAGATTAATGCCATGCATAATATTGATATTAGCCTTGGCTCTCTAGTACTATCGAGATTATGTTTTGATGGTTCAATTCGTAGCAATGGCCAAAGTGTTGGTGTTGTTTATATATCTCCTTATGTTACTATTTTTGAAGCCTTATGCCGCTTAGAATATTTTTATGCATGATTAATCAAAGCCGAATATGCATTGTTATTCGAATTGAATCTTTTATTTGCTATAGGTGCTATATATATTGAGGCTTTCGGTGATTCGTTATGAGTAGTGCAACAAATATCCAAGGGTTATCAATGTTTTGACGAATCACTTATAATTTATATTGAGGCACGTCTAGATGTAATATCCTCCTTGGGTTGCTTTGAAATTATTCCCACATCTAGACATGACAATTCAAAAGAGTTGGCACAGCAAAGCATCCGGCTACTATGTTACTCATGGTGCATTGTGTTTCTATCAATAGCCGATGCTTAGTCTCGTCAGAATAGGTAAGGCCAAACCGAAGTCCACCGCTTCGGCCACTAATGAATTTTTCTTATGCAGGAAAAAGTAAGGATTGGAGAAAGTTTATTGTTGATTATCTGCAAAATTCTAGCAAAAGGGTGAATAATATGGTTCCGAGGATGACCTTGAGATACATATCTATGGAACTTTATCATTGGATTGTTAATGAAGTTGAGAAGGTTTCGCCAAAGTTTGCATCAAGGATTCAAACAAATAATGGCCGATATATATTTATCGCCCTAAGCACCTGCAAAGTTGACGATGGAGTGTTGACATCGTCCTTAGAACCAACACGGTACACGCTATTTTTCGGCACGTTAGCTTTGCCAAAAAATAGGGGGGCATGTGTTGACGCTAGAAAATGACATGATCGCAAAGAGTGACTTGAGGCTATAATGAGATGATGTTAAAATTATGAGTTCATGTCACCACTGGATGGCTCTCTTCAAGCCGATCGAAATAAATATAGAGATGGTCCAAAACGAAGCTCGGATACAAAAGTTATGCCAATCTTAGAGATGCTCGTATTGACACCAGATTAAAGAATGGTATGAAACCTAATTAAGACTGTCTCAGATGGAAAAAGTTACAACTGTAAAGTTCTTCGTCTCATTGAAATGGACGATTTTGATATAAAAATCTCCCCCATATGAGGTCGTATGCAAAAGTTACAGGCAGAACTGTGCACTGCAGCAATGTTTGGCCGGATCATCCGGGCCGGGGTCCGGATCATCCGGGTAATTGAAGCACAAAGACACCAGAAGGTTGCCGCTGAAGACGGATAATCTAGGTCCAGTCCCGGATGATCCGGATGGAGGCTGGACAGTCCAGGTAGAAGTCCGGACGTCCGGGCAGTTTTTTGTGCTGCAGATGTTAGAAAACAGCCCGAAATTCCCTCAAGATGACCTCAGATCGAAAAGTGTTCAACATGAAAGTTGTGCGTCTCGTCGAGGCGGTTGATTTTTATATAAAATTCTCCCAAATACTAGGTCGTATGTGGATTCTAGGGCCCAAACAATGAGCTGCTGTCAGAAAATTGGGCTAGGCCGGATCATCCGGGCATAGAGCCGGACATCCAGGCCGGAGGTCGTGAGAAGTCCGAATTTGGTCAGATTTTGACGATTTGGACGGCAAGGCAAGTCCTTTTCTTGTACGGGAAGTCCATTCGCCTCTTATGTAGATAAGAGGTGACGGCCGATTGAACAATAACACACAATCGACAGAATCATCTACCACCTTTTACCTTTACTTTTATCTCTCTCCCTTGTTCTTCTTCTTCCTCGTTCTTCGTTCGCTCTTCTTGTTGCAGGGCAGCGAACCTCGAGGCCCTAGGGGTGGTCAGGCCGACCTAGGGCAGCCCATAGCCTCCGCGCGCCCTGACGGGGTCCCTCCCGGGCGTGTGGAGTTTCAGGTCCTCAAAAGTGCCCGCCGGATTGCCAGCGTATCGTGCTTTCGGACGGGTCTCCTTTGACGTGAGCTGTGGTGAATCACCCCCGGCATCGAGGGTACACGGTGACGTGTTCGTGTGCGGACAGGTCGTTAACGGGCCGATACTAAGGTCGGGCTACATATGGCCCAACTATATTGTGGGCCTTTAGCAGGCCGAAAGAGACAGCGGGATCGTACTGGACCATGAAGAGCATGGGCCACTAAGAGGCCGAAAGTTAGGTCGTATTGTATATGGCCCAACTATGTTGTGGGCCTTTAGCAGGCCGAAAGAGAAACCGGGCTGGTATTGGACCATGAAGAGCATGGGCTGTTAAAAAGCCAAAACTCAGGTCCGACTGCAAATGGCCCAACTCATTTATGGGCCATCAACAGGCTGAAACACACACCGGGCCGGAAATTGGCCCAACACTTTGGGTCGCTAAAAGGCCGAAAGATGTACATCCTGAAAATTGGCCCATCCCTTGAATGGGTCGTTAACAGGCCGAAACCACATCGGGCCGATATTGAGCCCAAATATATAGTGGGCTCTTAACGGGCTCGAACTGACGATGGGCTGCAATGGTGTCAAATCGTTAATAGGCCATTGACGGGCCAAACTGGCACATCCCGTATGGACCGTAGGCTTAAATGGACCTGGCACAAGTAGGCCTTATATGGGTCGGCCTGCTAATATTTACTGGGCCGACCTTTTTCACCAGAATGGGCCACTGTTGGGCCTTGCCACATGCGGACGTATCATAGGTGCCTCTCATACTATGAGTAGATGAAATTTGTCCCAACGCTGAGCCACACGTGGACCCTCCAGCGAATGAGAATTTTACACATGGAAAATATCCATTGGTCCGGGCTGTTAACGGGTTATCGGATCCAAACCGGAACCCGATAGCTTAATGGTGAGCCGTTACGGTGGATGCCACGTGCCGTTTACCCTTGACGAAAGCACTTCTATGACACGCGATTTATCGTCATGGAAGTGGACACTTTTGTGATGATAATTTTGGTATTGTCATGGAACACTTCTACGACAGCACAAGTATGACTATCTTGATTCTGTCATCAAATCTTCATGGATGTACATGCATGACAGAAAACGTGACCTACCGTGACAAACACGTATCATCACGGAAGTGTTCTTTTTTTTGTAGTGCTAGCTACTAGATGTGGACCTGTAGGTCTGTGGTAAACTACTCAGGCTTCATCGAAAGGGCAATAGAGTTGATGTAGAAGCCCTCCATGATCGAATCCCCCTCCGGCAAGGTGCCGGAAAATGCCCCAAGATGGGATCTCACGGGAACAAAAGGTTATGGCGGTGGAAAAGTATTTTGGTGGATGCTTCTGGTCATTTGGAATATTTGGGAATTTATAGAGGAAAATTAGGGTTGGAGGAGTCCTGCGGGACCCACAAGTCAGGGGGCGCCCCCCCTAGGGTGCGCCCTAAGGGCTTGTGGAGTCCTCGGGACTCTTCTGGCCCCCTCTCCAAGCTCTATGGATGTCTTCTGGTCCTAGAAAAATCATCACGAGAGTTTTATTCCGTTTGGACTCCGTTTGATATTCCTTTTCTGAAAAATAAAAAACAAGGAAAAAATAAAAACTGGCACTGGGCTCTAGGTTAATAAGTTAGTCCGAAAATAATATTAAATAGCATATTAATGCATATAAAACATCCAAAATAGATAATATAATAGCATGGAACAATAAAAAGTATAGATACGTTGGAGACGTATCAAGCATCCCCAAGCTTAATTCCTACTCGCCCTCGAGTAGGTAAATGATAAAAACAGAATTTTTGATGTGGACTGCTACCTAATAAATTTATCCATGCAATTTTCTTTATTATTTCATGAATATTCAGATCCGTAAGATTCAAAACAAAAGGTTAATATTGACATAAAAACAATAATACTTCAAGCATACTAATAAAGCAATTGTGTCATGGCCAAAGAAAGTTATCCCTACAAAATCATATAGTTTGTCTATGCTCCATCTTCCTCACACAAAGTATTTTCTCATGCACAACCCCGATGACAAGCTAAGTGTTCTCAAACTTTTTCAACTTTCACGCAATACATGAGTGTGAGCCATAGATATAGCATTATAGGTGGAATAGAATATGGTGGTTGTGGAGAAGACAAAAAGAAGGAGAAAGTCACATATCAACTAGGCGTATTAACGGGCTATGGAGATGCCCATCAATAGATATCAATACGAGTGTGTAGGGATTGCCATGCAATATATGCACTAGAGCTATAAGTGTATGAAAGCTAAAAAAGAAACTAAGTGGGTGTGCATCCAACTTGCTTGCTCACGAAGACCTAGGGTGATGCAGGGTGGAAACCCTAGGGCCGATCTTTCACGAAATGGAGGGATCCTACGAAGAACACGAGGGAAAACACTCAAATCTACAAAAAATGATCACACGTATGCTAGATCCATGAACATAAAGGGTGATACAAGATCCAAGCACAACAAAGGACGATACAAGAGGCGGTAGTTCTTCTCCGTGAGGAGTTCTTGAGGGGTCTTCCCATGAGGGGTCTTGAATTCACCTGGGGGATCTTCTCCATAGAGGTCGCGGTCTTTGAAGGAGAAAGTATCAAGTGGATGAGCAAAGCTCTATCTATCAAATGAGCTAAACCTATGCTAACCCTCATAAGAGGGAGGAGGAGGAGTATATATAGTTTAGGGGTGAAAGGGTACATGGGCCTTGGCCCAACACGCTGTGCATAGACAGGCGCCGGTCGTCCGGCAGCTACCGGACGTCCGGTGGCTCGCGAAGGTCCGGTCGTCCAATAGGTATCGGACGTCCAGCATTTTGGCTCTGACCAGGTAGCATCGAACATCCGGAGGCTGTCGGTCGTCCGGTCGTCGGTCGTCCGGGGGTTTCGGATTTTCGTTAATTTCCCTTCTGTCGTGTGACACCGGTCATCCGGAGGGGCTCGGTCGTCTGGTGGCTGGGAGGCGTCGGACGTCAAATCCATGTCGGCCGTCGGGCCGCTGTAGTGTTTGTTGTCTGGGACTTGGCTGGCTGGCTGGCGCTTTAGGCGTCGAACGTCTGGCCTAGTCCGGTCATCTGGTGGCTGGAGATTTTCTAGCAGCTCTTCTTCTTGTTCCTTGTACTTGGTGTCCTCACCATCATGTCCGTTGGGTGCAGCTACTCCGTGGCCTTCCTCCAAGTACCTGATCACACATAGGGTCTCCGCTTGAGGCAGTAGCCATGTCTCATACGAAGAAAGTGATAGTTCGGAGAGGAGCGAGTTCACCTTAGTTTCAATAGCCTTTGATCGAGCTCTTGCCATTGGTCCAAGTGGTGTTGTGGGATACGTAGGTAGGTCCATGGGGATGAACGTGGGATGCTCCGCATCATCTCCCCCCCCCCCCTTGGGAAGGATTCGACCTCAGATCGAAATCCTCATCGCCATGGTAGGGAGAGAGATCATTGGCGTTGAAGACGTCGCTCACGTTGTACTTGTCGCATGGGAGATCTATCTTGTATGCGTTGTTGTTGTAGCGTGCTAGCACCTTGAAGGGCACGTGGGCTCGAGGTAGAAGCTTGGATTTGCATTCGTTGGGGTAGCGGTCCTTGTGAAGGTGTAGCCACATGAGATCTCCAATGTTGAATATCATGGGTTGCTTGTTGATGTTGAGCTTGGTCGCAAGTCGTTGTACTTGGCGCTCGATGGTGTGCCTTGTATCTTCATGCATCTTCTTGAGGTAGATCACTCGTGCACATGCGTACATGTTGATGCGCTCTTGTAGTGGTAGATGTAGGATGTCCAATGTGGGCAATGGGTATAAGCAATAGATGACCTTGAAGGGGGACTTGCCGGTAGTAGAGTGTCGTGCTCAATTGTAGGCGTACTCGGCAATGGGTAGACACTCTTCCCACTCCTTGATGTTCTTTTTGATCAACATGAGTAGGAGAGTAGATAGCGTCCGGTTCGTGACCTCCGTTTGGCCGTCGTTTGAGGATGGTATGCCAAAGAGAACAAGAGCTTGATTCCAAGCTTGATGCATAAGGTCTTCCAAAAGTAGCTTAGGAACTTGACGTCACTGTCCGAGACAATAGTCTTTGGCACTCCATGTAGCCGTGAGATTTCCCTACAAAAAATATTTGCAACATGTGAAGCATCGTCTATCTTGTTGCATGGGATGAAATGAGCCATTTTAGAGAATCGGTCCACAACAACAAACACGGAATCTTTGCCATTTCGAGTTCGAGGCAAACCAAGCACAAAGTCTATACTAATATCTTCCCATGGGTGATACGGAATATGAAGTGGCATATAGAGACCATGGGATTGAGCTTTAGACTTAGCTTTGCGACATGTAGATCATCGGTTGGTGAAGCGTGAGACGTCACGGAACATCTTGGGCCAAAAGTAGTCCTTTGAGAGTGTAGCAAATGTCTTGTTGCGTCCAAAGTGTCACATAAGTCCTCCACCATGAGCCTCTTGCAAAAGTAACAAACAAAGAGAAGACTCGGGGATACATAGTTTGTTAGCTCTCATAAGATAATCATCGTTGATGTAATAGCATTCCCAACATGTATGCATCAAACATTTGGCATAAGGAATAGCAAAAGTAGGATCATGCGCATACAAGCCTTTTATGTGCTCAAAGCCAGTGACATTCAATTCTAGTTGGGTAACAAGCATGCATCTACGGGAAAGCACATCCACCACAACATTTTGTTTTCCTTTGATATACTTGACGACATAAGGGAAAGACTCAATGAATTCACTCCACTTAGCATGACGCTTGTTCAACTTAGTTTGACCCTTAAGATACTTAAGTGTTTCATGATCTGTATGAAGAATGAACTCATGAGGGCGGAGAATGCTCCCAAACATGCAAGACTCTCACTAAAGCATATAGCTCTTTGTCATAGATGGCGTAGTTAAGTTGCACTCTGGAAAGTTTTTCACTAAAGTAAGCTATGGGGCGCTTCTCTTGCATCAACACACCGCAACCGCTAGCATCACAATGTATTTAAAATGGTTTATCAAAGTTGGGTAATGCAAGCAAAGGTGCATGCGTAAGAAAATTCTTAAGCTCATTGAATGCGGTATCTTGAAATGGTCCCCAAACAAATGGTGCATTTTTCTTACTCAAGGCATGTAAAGGTAAAGCAGTGGTGCTAAAATCCTTCACAAATCTATGATAGAAACCGGCTAAGCCAAGGAAACATCGCACTTGTTGCAAGTTGGTTGGTTGCGGCCAAGTTTTAATAGCATTTATCTTTGATTCATCTACATGAACACCCTTAGAAGACACAACGAAAGCCAAGAAAACAAGCTTATCAACACCAAAAAGGCATTTTTCCATATTAGCGTAAAAGCGCTCTTTTCTAAGAGTTTGCAAAAAGATGGGTGACATGATCTTTTAGAGATTTGCTAAACACAAGAATATCGTCAAAGTAGACCACAACAAATATGCCAATGTAGGGGCGGAGAACAAAATGCATCACGCGCATAAAGGTGTCGGGTGCTTCGGATAAGCCCATATGCATAACCAACCACTCGTACAAGCCAAACTTTGTTTTGAAAGCGGTTTTCCATTCCTCACCCTCTTGGATGCGAATTTGGTAATATCCACTCTTAAGATCAATCTTAGAGAAAATGCTGGCTCCGCTAAGCTCATCTAGCATATCATCAAGGCGTGGAATGGGGTAGCAATAGAGAACGGTGATAGCATTGATAGGACGACAATCGGAACCCATGCGATATGTACAACCTTTCTTGGGAACAAGGATTACCGGGACGACATATGGGCTCAAACTTTCTCATACATGGCCATTGTCGATGAGTTGTTGTACTTGTCGTTGGATCTCCTTGGTTTCTTCGGGATTGACGCGGTATGGTGCCTTGTTAGGAAGAGGGATCCGGCTATGAGGTCAATGCGGTGTTTAATGCCTCGCAGAGGAGGTAGTCCCGGAGGTAGATCATCGGGGAAGACGTCTTGGAATTCCTACAATAGAGAAGACAACACTAAAGGTAGATTGTCAGAGGTGTTAGTTTTTGTTGCCTCGTCCTTGCACAAAAGGACATGATGCATGAAAGTGATAGTTATTGACTAGAGGGGGGCGAATATGCAATTTTTATGGAAGTCTTCAAAACATGAGGTCTTTGAAGACAAACTGTTAAAATGAACCTATATGATATGCAGCGGAAGATGAACTACACTAGACAAGCCATAGTCAAGTAAGCAGTACGGTGGAAGTACGAAGACTAACAACAACTAGGTAGTATGGATCAGAATGGAAGACAGTATGAAGCCAAACAGGTAATAGTCATCACACAGTGAAGTCAATCAGATCAGGCAAGCAAGCAATGACTTCACAAAGACGAACTGAAATGTAAAGGAATTAGGGATAGAACTAGTAGCTTGGTGAAGACAAGGATTTGGTAGACCAGTTCCGATTGCTGTGATAACTGTATGTCTAGTTAGGGAGGCTAAGATTAGATTCAGAAGACTGTGTCTTCACCTTATTCCCCTTGGGCTAAGGACACTCAGTCCTCACCCAATCACTCTGGTAAGTCTTCAAGGTAGACTTCCAAACCTTCAAACACTCCATTTATCGGTGATCCACAATGACTCTTGGATGCTCAGAACGCGACGACAAACCGGCTGGAGGATGCACAGTACTCAAGTGCATATAACATCAACGCATAAAACCTAGGCTCTGATACCACTGTTGGGGAATGTAGTAATTTCAAAAAAATTCCTACGCACACGCAAGATCATGGTGATGGCATAGCAATGAGAGGGAGAGTGTTCATCCACGTACCCTCGTAGACCGTAAGCGGAAGCGTTATCACAACGCGGTTGATGTAGTCGTACGTCTTCACAATCCGACCGATCCAAGCACCGAACGTCACGGAGCCTCCGAGTTCAAGACACGTTCAGCTCGATCACGATCTCCGCCCTCGATCCAGCCGAGCTCCGAGATGAGTTCCACAAGACGACGGCGTGGTGGCGATGATGATGTTCTACGGCGCGCAGGCTTCGCCTAAACTCCGCGACAATATGACCGAGGTGGAATATGGTGGAAGGGGCACCGCACACGGCTAAGGAACGATCCGTAGATCAACTTGTGTGTCTATGGGGTGCCCTTCCCCATATATAAAGGAGTGGAGGAGGGAGGGCCGGCCCTCTCTATGGCGCGCCTAGGGAGTCCTACTCCCACCGGAGTAGGATTCCCCTTCCTAGTCCAACTAGGAGACCTTCCAAGTAGTAGGAGTAGGAGACAAGGAAGGGGAAGAGAGAAGGAAGGAAGGAGGGGCGGCCCCTCCCTAGTCCAATTCGGACTAGGCCATGTGGCGCGCGGCCTGCCCTAGGCAGCCCTCTCTTTTCCCGTATGGCCCAATAAGGCCCAATACTTCTCCCGGCGAATTCCGTAACTCTCCCAGATCCGATAAATACCGAATCACTGGAACCTTTCCGAACTCGAATATAGTCGTCCAATATATCGATCTTTACGTCTCGACCATTTCGAGACTCCTCGTCATGTCCCCGATCTCATCCGGGACTCCGAACTCTTTCGGTACATCAAAACTCATAAACTCATAATAAAACAGTCATCAAAACCTTAAGCGTGCGGACCCTACGGGTTCGAGAACAATGTAGACATGACCTAGAACTATTCTCAGTCAATAACCAATAGTGGAACCTGGATGCTCCTATTGGCTCCTACATATTCTACAAAGATCTTTATCGGTCAAACCGCATAACAACATGCATTGTTCCCTTTGTCATCGGTATGTTACTTGCCCGAGATTCGATCGTCGGTATCCAATACCTAGTTCAATCTCGTTACCGACAAGTCTCTTTACTCGTTCCGTAATACATCATCTCATAACTAACTCATTAGTTACAATGCTTGCAAGGCTTAAATGATGTGTATTACCGAGAGGGCCCAGAGATACCTCTCCGACAATCGGAGTGACAAAACCTAATCTTGAATTACGCCAACCCAACATGTACCTTCGGAGACACCTGTAGAGCACCTTTATAATCACCCAGTTACGTTGTGATGTTTGGTAGCACACAAAGTGTTCCTCCGGTAAACGGGAGTTGCATAATCTCGTAGTTACAGGAACTTTGTATAAGTCATGAAGAAAGCAATAGCAACATACTAAACGATCAAGTGCTAGGCTAACGGAATGGGTCATGTCAATCACATCATTCTCCTAATGATGTGATCCTGTTAATCAAATGACAACTCTTTTGTCCATGGCTAGGAAACATAACCATCTTTGATAAATGAGCTAGTCAAGTAGAGGCATACTAGTGACACTATGTTTGTCTATGTATTCACACATGTATCATGTTTCTGGTTAATACAATTCTAGCATGAATAATAAACATTTATCATGAAATAAGGAAATAAATAATAACTTTATTATTGCCTCTAGGGCATATTTCCTTCAGTCTCCCACTTGCACTAGAGTCAATAATCTAGTTCACATCACCATGTGATTTAACACCAATATTCATATCTGTATATGATTAACACCCATAGTTCACATCGTCATGTGATCAACACCCAAAGGGTTTACTAGAGTCAATAATCTAGTTCACATCGCTTATGTGATTAACACCCAAAGAGTACTAAGGTGTGATCATGTTTTGCTCGTGAGAGAAGCTTAGTCAACGGGTCTGTCACATTCAGAGCCGTATGTATTTTGCAAATATTCTATGTCTACAATGCTTTGCACGGAGCCACTCTAGCTAATTGCTCCCACTTTCAATATGTATCCAGATTGAGACTTAGAGTCATCTGGATTAGTGTAAAAGTTTGCACCGATGTAACTTTTACAACGAACCCTTTTATCACCTCCATAATCGAGAAACATCTCCTTAGTCCTTACTAAGGATATTCTTGACCGCTGTCCAGTGATCTACCATTAGATCAAAATTGTATTCCTTTGCCAAACTCAGAGCAAGGTATACAATATGTCTGTTCACAACATAGCATACTTTATAGAACCTATGATCGAGGCATAGGGAATGACTTTTCATTCTCTTTCTATTTTCTCGCCATGGTCGGGTCTTGAGTCTTACTCAATTTCACACCTTGCAACACGTGCAAGAACTCCTTCTTTGACTGTTCCATTTTGAACTATTTCAAAAATTTATCAAGGTATGTATTCATTGAAAAATCTTATCAAGCGTCTTGATCTATCTATATAGATCTTGATGCTCAATATGTAAGTAGCTTCACCGATGTCTTTCTTTGAAAAACTCTTATTCAAGTATCCTTTCATGCTTTGCAGAAAAATTCTACATTATTTTCAATCAACAATATGTCATTCACATATACTTATCAGAAATGCTGTAGTGCTCCCACTCACTTTCTTGTAAATACAAGCTTCACCGCAAGTCTGTATAAAACAATATGCTTTGATCAACTTATCAAAGCGTATATTACAACTCTGAGATGCTTGCACATTTTGTTAGCATCTTTAGGATTGACAAAAACTTTCTGGTTGCATCATATACAACTCTTCTTTAATAAATCCATTAAGGAATGCAGTTTTGACATCCATTTGCCAGATTTCATAAAATGTGGCAATTGCTAACATGATTCAGACAGACTTAAGCATCGATACGAGTGAGAAAATCTCATCGTATTCAACACCTCGAACTTGTTGAAAACCTTTTGCAACAAGTCGTGCTTAGTGGATAGTAACACTACTATCACTGTCCGTCTTCCTCTTGAAGATCCATTTATTTAACATGGCTTGCTGATCATCGAGCAAGTCAATCAAAGTCCATACTTTGTTTTCATACATGGATCATATCTCAGATTTTATGGCCTCAAGCCATTTCGCGGAATCTGGGCTCATCACCGCTTCCTCATAGTTCGTAGGTTCATCATGGTCTAGTAACATGACTTCTAGAACAGTATTACCGTACCACTCTGGCGCGGACTGTACTTTGGAAGACCTACGAAGTTTTGTAGTAACTTGATCTGAAGTTTCATGATCATCATCATTAGCTTCCTCACTAATTGGTGTAGGAATCACTGGAACTGATTTCCGTGATGAACTATTTTCCAATTCGAGAGAAGGTACAAATTACCTTATCAAGCTCTACTTTCCTTCCACTCACTTCTTTCGAGAGAAACTCCTTCTCTAGAAAGGATCCATTTTTAGCAACGAATATCTTGCCTTCGGATCTGTGATAGAAGGTGTACCCAACAATGTCCTTTGGGTATTCTATGAAGACGCACTTCTCCGATTTGGGTTCGAGCTTATCAGGATGAAACTTTTTCACATAAGCATCACAGCCCCAAACTTTAAGAAATGACAACTTGGGTTTCTTGCTAAACCACAGTTCATATGTTGTCGTCTCAACGGATTTAGATGGTGCCCTTTTAATGTGAATGCAGCTGTCTCTAATGCATAACCCCAAAACAAATTTGGTAAATTAGTAAGAGACATCATAGATCGCACCATATCCAATGAAGTGCGGTTACGACGTTCGGACACACCATAATGTTGTGGTGTTCCAGGTGGCGTGAGCTGTGAAACTATTCCACATTGTTTTAATTGAAGACCAAACTCGTAACTCAAATATTCATCTCCACGATCAGATCGCAGAAACTTTATTTTCCTGTTACGATGATTTTCCACTTCACTCTGAAATTCTTTGAACCTTTCAACTATTTCAGACTTATGTTTCATCAAGTAGATATACCCATATCTGCTCAAATCATCTGTGAAGGTCAGAAAATAACGATACCCGCCACGAGCCTTAATACTCATTGGTCGCATACATCAAGATGTATTATTTCCAACAAGTTTGTTGCTCGTTCCATTGTTCAAGAACGGAGTTTTAGTCATCTCGCCCAAAGGCACGGTTCGCAAGCATCAAATGATTCATAACCAAGTGATTCCGAAAATCCATCTTTATGGAGTTTCTTCATGCGCTTTTCACCGATATGACCCAAACGGCAGTGCCACAAATAAGTTGCACTATCATTATTAACTTTGCATCTTTTGGCATCAATATTATGAATATGTGTATCACTACGATCGAGATCCAACAAACTATTTTCATTGGGTGTATAAGCATCGAAGGTCTTATTCATGTAAACAGAATAACAATTATTCTTTAACTTCAAATGAATAACCGTATCGCAACAAACATGATCAAATCATATTCATGCTCAACGCAAAAGCTAAATAACATTTATTTAGGTTTAACACTAATCCCGAAAGTATAGGGAGTGTGTGATGATGATCATATCAATCTTGGAACTACTTTCAACACTCATCGTCACTTCCCCTTCAACTAGTCTCTGTTTATTCTGTAACTCCTGTTTCGAGTTACTAAATTTTTAGCAACCGAACAAGTATCAATTACTTAGGGGCTACTATAAACACTAGTAAGGTACACACCAATAACCTGTACATCAAAATATGCCCTTGTTCACTTTGCCATCCTTCTTATCCACCAAA
This sequence comes from Aegilops speltoides, assembly GCA_021437245.1. NCBI lineage: Eukaryota > Viridiplantae > Streptophyta > Magnoliopsida > Poales > Poaceae > Aegilops > Aegilops speltoides. The sequence goes on from CM038145.1 coordinate 249,320,615, forward strand.
TATTTGGAGTAGTTCCACTTCCAGTGACCATTTCCTTTGCAGTAGAAGCACTCAGTTTCAGGCTTAGGTCCAGCTTTGGGCTTCTTCACGGGAGTGACAACTTGTTTGCCATTCTACTTGAAGCTCCCCTTTCTTTCCCTTTGCCCTTTTTCTTGAAACTAGTGGTCTTGTCAATCATCAACACTTGATGCTCTTTCTTGATTTCTACCTTCGTCGATTTCAACATCACGAAGAGCTCGGGAATCACTTTCGTCATCCCTTGCATATTATAGTTCATCATGAAGTTCTAGTAACTTAGTGATGGTGACTAGAGAATTCTGTCAATCACTATCTTATCTGGAAGATTAACTCCCAGTTGATTCAAGCGATTTGAAGTACCTGACGATCGAGCACATGCTCACTAGTTGAGCGATTCTCCTCCATCTTTTAGCTATAGAACTTGTTGGAGACTTCATATCTCTCAACTCGGGTATTTACTAGAAATATTAACTTCAACTCCTGGAACATCTCATATGGTCCATGACGTTCAAAATGTCTTTGAAGTCCCGATTCTAAGCCGTTAAGCATGGTGCACTAAACTATTAAGTAGTCATCATTTTGAGCTAGCCAGACGTTCATAACTTCTGCATCTTCTCCTGCAATAGGTCTGTCACCTAGCGGTGCATTAAGGACATAATTCTTCTGTGCAACAAATGAGGATAAACCTCAAATCACGGATCGAATCCGCATCATTGCTACTAACATTTTTCAACATAATTTTCTCTAGGGACATATCAAAATAAACATATGAAAGCAACAACGCAAGCTATTGATCTACAACATAATTTGCAAAATACTACCAGGACTAAGTTCATGATAAATTTAAGTTCAATTAATCATATTACTTAAGAACTCCCACTTAGACAGACATCTCTCTAGTCATCTAAGTGATCACGTGATCCAAATCAACTAAACCATAACCGATCATCATGTGAGATGGAGTAGTTTTCAATGGTGAACATCACTATGTTGATCATACCTACTATATGATTCACGCTCGACCTTTCGGTCTCCGTGTTCCGAGGCCATATCTGCATATGCTAGACTCGTCAAGTTTAACTCGAGTATTCTGCGTGTGCAAACCGGCTTGCACCCGTTGTAGATGGACGTGAGCTTATCACACCGATCATCACGTGGTGTCCAGGCACGACGAACTTTGGCAACGGTGCATACTCGGGAGAACACTTCTTGATAATTTTAGTGAGAGATCATCTTAAAATGCTACCGTCAAACAAAAGCGAAATAAGATGTATAATGATAAACATCATATGCAATCAAAATATGTGACATGATATGGCCATGATCATCTTGCGCCTTTGATCTCCATCTCCAAAGTAATCGCATGATCTCTATCGTCACCGCACGACACCATGATCTTCATCATCTTGATCTATATCAATGTGTCATCACATGGTTGTCTCACCAACTATTGCTCTTGCAACTATTGCTATCGTATAGCGATAAAGTAAAGCAATTATTTGGCACTTGCATCTTATGCAACAAAGAGACGTCCATAGGGCTTCTGCCAGTTGTCGATAACTTCAACAAAACATGATCATCTCATACAACAACTTATATCTTATCACGTCTTGACCATATCACATCACAACATGCCCTGCAAAAACAAGTTAGACGTCCTCTACTTTGTTGTTGCAAGTTTTACGTGGCTGCTACGGGCTTAAGCAAGAACCAATCTCACCTACGCATCAAAACCACAACGATAGTTTGTCAAGTTGGTGTTGTTTTAACCTTCACAAGGACCGGGTGTAGCCACACTCGGTTCAACTAAAGTTGGAGAAACTGACACCCGCTAGTCACCTGTGTGCAAAGCACGGCGGTAAAACCAGTCTCGCGTAAGCGTATGTGTAATATCGGTCCGGGCCGCTTCATCCAACAATACCGCCGAACCAAAGTATGACATGCTGGTAAGCAGTATGACTTGTATCGCCCACAACTCACTTGTGTTCTACTCGTGCATATAACGTCAACGCATAAAACCTAGGCTCTGATACCACCGCTGGGGAACGAGTAATTTCAAAAAAAAAACCTCGCACACGCAAGATCATGGTGATGGCATAGCAACGAGAGGGAGAGTGTTCGTCCGTACCCTCGTGAGACCGTGGCGAAGCGTTATCACAACGCGGTTGATGTAGTCGTGCGTCTTCACGATCCGACCGATCCAAGCACCGAACGTCACGGAGCCTCCGAGTTCAAACACACGCTCAGCTCGATGATGATCTCCGCCTCCGATCCAGCCGAGCTCCGGAGATGAGTTCCACAAGACGACGGGCGTGGTGACGATGATGATGTTCTACGGCGCAGGCTTCGCCTAAACTCCACGATGATATGACCGAGGTGGAATATGGTGGAAGGGGCACCGCACACGGCTAAGGAACGATCCGTAGATCAACTTGTGTGTCTATGGGGTGCCCCTGCCTCGTATATAAAGGAGTGGAGGAGGGAGGGCCGGCCCTCTCTATGGCGCGCCTAGGGGAGTCCTACTCCCACCGGGAGTAGGATTCCCCTTCCTAGTCCAACTAGGAGACCTTCCAAGTAGTAGGAGTAGGAGACAAGGAAGGGAAGAGAGAAGGAAGGAAGGAGGGTGCGGCCCTCCCTAGTCCACCCGGACTAGGCCATGGGGCGCGCCCTGCCCTAGGCAGCCCCTCCTCTTTCCCATATGGCCCAATAAGGCCCAATACTTCTCCCGGCGAATTCCGTAACTCTCCCAGACTCGATAAATACCGAATCACTCGGAACCTTTCCGAACTCCGAATATAGTCATCCAATATATCGATCTTTACGTCTCGACCATTTAGAGACTCCTCGTCATGTCCCGATCTCATCCGGACTCGAACTCCTTCGGTACATCAAAACTCATAAACTCATAATAAAACAATTATCGAAACCTTAAGCGTGCGGACCCTACGGGTTCGAGAACAATGTAGACATGACCTAGAACTATTCTCGGTCAATAACCAATAGCGGAACCTGGATGCTCATATTGGCTCCTACATATTCTACGAAGATCTTTATCGGTCAAACCGCATAACAACATACGTTGTTCCCTTTGTCATCGGTATGTTATTTGCCCGAGATTCGATCGTCGGTATCCAATACCTAGTTCAATCTCGTTACCGACAAGTCTCTTTACTCGTTCCGTAATACATCATCTCGTAACTAACTCATTAGTTACAATGCTTGCAAGGCTTAAATGATGTGTATTACCGAGAGGGCCCAGAGATACCTCTCCGACAAACGGAGTGACAAAACCTAATCTCGAATTACGCCGACCCAACATGTAACTTCGGAGACACTTGTAGAGCACCTTTATAATCACCCAGTTACGTTGTGACGTTTGGTAGCACACATAGTGTTCCTCTGGTAAACAGGAGTTGCATAATCTCATAGTTACAGGAAGTTTGTATAAGTCATAAAGAAAGCAATAGCAACATACTAAACGATCAAGTGCTAGGCTAACGGAATGGGTCATGTCAATCACATCATTCTCCTAATGATGTGATCCCGTTAATCAAATGACAACTCTTTTGTCCATGGCTAGGAAACATAACCATCTTTGATAAACGAGCTAGTCAAGTAGAGGCATACTAGTGACACTATGTTTGTCTATGTATTCACACATGTATCATGTTTCCAGTTAATACAATTCTAGCATGAATAATAAACATTTATCATGAAATAAGGAAATAAATAATAACTTTATTATTGCCTCTAGGGCATATTTCCTTCAACTACTACCTGTGTTATCCTGCAATTCTCACAAACACGTTAGTCCCTTGATGTCTACTACACAACCTTCTTCTTGTAGACGTTGTTGGGCCTACAAGTGCAGATGTTTGTAGGACAGTAGCAAATTTCCCTCAAGTGGATGACCTAAGGTTTATCAATCCGTGGGAGGCGTAGGACGAAGATGGTCTCTCTCAAACAACCCTTTAACCAAATAACAAAGAGTCTCTTGTGTCCCCAACACACCCAATACAATGGTAAATTGTATAGGTGCACTAGTTCGGCGAAGAGATGGTGATACAAGTGCAATATGGATGGTAGATGTAGGTTTTTGAAATCTGAAAATATAAAAATAGCAAGGTAGCAAGTGGTAGAAGTGAGTGTAAACGGTATTGCAATGCTAGGAAACAAGGCCTAAGGTTCATACTTTCACTAGTGCAAGTTCTCTCAACAATAATAACATAACTGGATCATATAACTATCCCTCAACATGCAACAAAGAGTCACTCCAAAGCCACTAATAGCGGAGAACAAACGAAGAGGTTATTGTAGGGTACGAAACTACCTCAAAGCTATCCTTTCTGATCGATCTATTCAAGGGTCCATAGTAAAATAACACAAAGCTATTCTTTCCGTTTGATCTATCATAGAGTTCGTACTAGAATAACACCTTAAGACACAAATCAACCAAAACCCTAATGTCACCTAGATAATCCAATGTCACCGCAAGTATCCTTGGGTATGATTATACGATATGCATCACACAATCTCAGATTCATCTATTCAACCAACACAAAGAACTTCAAAGAGTGCCCCAAGTTTCTACCGGAGAGCCAAGACAAAAATGTGTGCCAACCCCTATGCATAAGTCCATTGAACCCGCAAGTTGATCACCAAAACATACATCAAGTAGATCACGTGAATATCCCATTGTCACCACAGATAAGCACGGCAAGACATACATCAAGTGTTCTCAAATCCTTAAAGACTCAATCCGATAAGATAACTTCAAAGGGAAAACTCAATCCATTACAAGAAGATAGAGGGGAGAAACATCATAGGATCCAACTATAATAGCAAAGCTCGCGATACGTCAAGATTGTATCACCTCAAGAACACGAGAGAGAGAGACAGGGAGAGAGAGAGAGATCAAACACATAGCTACTGGTACATACCCTCAGCCCCGAGGGTGAACTACTCCCTCCTCGTCATGGAGAGCGCCGGGATGATGAAGATGTCCACCGATGAGGGATCCCCCCTCTGGCAGGGTGCCGGAAAAAGGTCCCGGTTGGTTTTCGGTGGCTACAGAGGCTTGCGGCGGCGGAACTCCCAATCTATTGTGCTCCTCGATGTTGTTATATTGTCAAACGAATTATCCATTTTGTATTTAAAGTTCTTTCAGATTAGCATTATTTGAATTGATAAAAATTGCAATTATGTACAATTATGATTCCATATTTTTTCAAGATTTTTAATTGGTTAATTCTTAGATAGCTTTCAATTTTTTTACAGCATGTGTATGCAAATGTTTTAAGTATTGATACTTATTGGTATCAGCTTTAATAGACCTATTCAACTGAGATGTTGCTTTATGCACGATGTCAAATTATCTTCTATTCTGAACTTGAGATTAAGATTATCTGATTTCACCAAATCACAATTTGGTGTTGATATACTTGTATTTAGATTCATATTTTTTTCGATGAGATTGTTTTATAATTTAATTATTTTTTTTCGTAAATCAGTTTAGCTTGGATTTTTCTGAATGCTTTGTAATATTGCCTGATAAGTGTAGGAATTTACATTTTTGTAATTTTAGTCAAGACTGGAATTAAATTCCATATAGTAATTATGTTGTAACAGTTATTTTCTCATTGCATAATAATTTGTGGACTTTTTCATTTATCAAACTTAACATTTTGCATGGTTCATGTTGCAGAATTTCACAATTTGATTAATTCCATTTATCATTAAGCATATTTTACATATTTGAATTATCTGAAAAACTTTTTATTACATTGTTATTTATAATGCCTATATTAGTGATTGTAATTTTAGTTTTATACACTATTTTGATTTTATCATTTTTCAAGAATATGCTTTCGTTCAATAACATGTATTTCAGATTAGAAGTTCTTATTTTTAAATTTAAATTATTTATATTTGTTGCACTTTAAATTTGTTTTACACATTTTATATATTAACATTCATTTTTTTTCCATGTCACATTTTTTCCAGTATTCATATATCCTAGCTATTAGATCTAATTGATAAATTGTATTAATGATGATTTTGTAGATTTGTCACAAGAATTTCTGACTTTTTGTCATTGATGTTGACTGATATTTTATAATTGTTTTTAAAGTTAAGAGTTGTTGATTGATTCAATACAAGTATTCAACTTGGATTGATTATAGTCTTTCAGTCATTTGATTTATAATTTAGTGTTCGCTTAATTGTAATTATGCAATTATTCAAATTTCTATAACCATTTAGATGGTGCACTAATCTCCAATAGTCTAATATGTCATGCTATTTAACTTCTTTGATTTCATTTAATTTAAAACTGTTGAGATGTTGGTATTTCAGAAAAGACAATGAATCTTGTATAATTGTGTTAAGCTTATTAATCAATTTGTATTAAGTTGATTGTAATGTCTATTCAAAATTTTAATTCTTTTTCAGAATAAGTTAATATGATTCATTCACAATTTGTTCTTCATAATAAGTACGATCACTTTCGATTTATGATTTATTTATGCTATCAAGGAGTTGGCAGTGCCTCAAGATAAAAATTGTATCTTCTTGGTGAATTTGCAGATTATTCATTATTGTTGTCGTACGCAGCTCTTCAAAGTGTGTTAACATAAATTGAAGTTACTTACAATCTGGGTTTAGGATCAATTTGTAGTCATTTGTATTCATGTTTTGCTTCAAGATTTGATTTCAGTGTGTTCAATATTGATGTAGTCAGGCTAAATTGCAATATTACTATCTGAGTGTTCGAATCATTATTGATTTGTAGCTGTCTATTGATATAGTTTGTGTGTTGCATCATTAGGCACATTTCTGTTTGCCAGGGTTGACTTACAATGAATTCGTCAGTAGTGATTTTCCTCAGGCGTAGACGTATTGTTCTATTAATTAATATCTGTTATCTTGCATTTTCTTTTTGACTGTATCAAGTCGTGGTATACTTCTTTTGTAAGTTTACTTTGATGCAATTAATAGTAGCTATAGTTGGCATCATGGAATCTTTTCAAGTGAATTCTTATTCAGATTCTGTTTATTCCATAAATCGCTTTTCATGATTCTCTGAGTGTGTTCTAATCTTTAGCAGGTGATTTTGATTGACTAATAATGGTATCAATGTTGATGATCATTGATGCATTCGATCTTTGATGTAAGCAGTGTTAGGAAGTCAATGCATTGATGCTATGTCATGATTGCGATTATTAGCTCATGGTAGATAGGATTCCTAATCGAATTTGCTTTCGGATCCTACGAAGAGTCTTATCATCTTAAGATAACTCTACTGTTGCGTCTATTTGAGACATATGTCATATGCTTAGAAATCTTCAAGTGATTTTAGATGCATCACTGATAACTTGTATTACATTTGACTGAGTTGAGATAAGATCCTTGTAAGTCATCATGAATTGCGACAGTAGCTTACAATATGCAAGATCAAGTTATGTGCACTTATCTTACTAGCTATAGCTTGACTCAGTATAATTGATTGCAAGATCTTTGATAATAGTATTCTGAGTAGTTGACAATTCAAATCTGTGCAAAATTCAAAATGTTGAATTGATCAAGTTCTATCAGTTCGCAATCATTTCCCACTTACATCTTACCAAGTTGTAACATGCATTCAGTATTCACTTACATCCTAAGATATTGCATTAGCGATTAAATATCAGTCACAGCTATGAAAGGTAATTTGATAGATTCATCAATTGACATAAAATGTGCTATTACTCCTCGCTTAATTCATCATCGCATCAAGATATTGTAGATAGCATAGTTATCAGTCCAATGCCTAGCTATTGATGCACTATCCAATGACATAGAATATTGCCATAGACCGTTAACAGCTTCCCATCCAGCTCTATCAATTCAAGTGTCGTACTTATGAGCTGCCTAAGTGTCACATTCATCCATCAGCTAGAAGTAGCATGTAGGCAGTTTCTGATGACTTCAATGCCTTCATTCCGATTGACTCACTTAGCTTCAACATATAGGATGCTGTTTCAAAGCTTGTGTATCCTTAGAATTATGCATGACAATAGTTAAAGCTCTTCGAATCTCAACAGACTTGCAATCAATGACCATAGTCTTCCTGACTACTTAAATCGAATTGAATGTCTAGATCTTAGATAATCTGCAACGTAATCATTCAGAATAGATTAATCCGTCATACTTAAGCACTTGATCATAATATTTCAATCTACAACACAACTTAGGATATCGAGTTAGAATCGGTTCGATATTGTCTATCATCATCATTTCATCAACTTATATCACAAAATCATTATTCACACAAATCATAATTTCATCTCGATCCGACTACTTCATGAAGATAATAACCTAATATCTCTGATATGGATATTGATTCTATTACGTCAGATCCGTCAAATCTCAACATGCCAATCTTTATACATCGACTCCTTATAGCATTCAATTAGTCTTGTCCTATCATAGGCAATTATCTATCTCATATCCAGATGCAGATTTCCGATGTGATCATCATTAACGTCATGTAACATCTAACCAATCTATACCTCATAGGTCACTTTCATGCATCACTTCGCTCATCCAGATCACAAGTATGACTTGATTCCTACAGATCTTCACAAGCGATAGTCGACAATACTTATTGACTATCAACCTATTGACATCTCCTTCAAATTTACGATATCTTCATACTTCAACGTTGATAGTTGATCAACTTTCCACAACATACATCAACATTACAGATCTGTCTCATTGATTAACACATCTTACACATCAATTCGATAGATCACTGCCTAGAACATCATGATCATAATGCATCTCTTCATGATGACATACTATCTTCTAAACAATTGATACTAATACTAGTCAGTTCATCCTATGAATATTTGTCAATTTAGACCATTCAACTTGTATGACAATATAACATACCTCTAATCTGTCATGTTATGCAGTTACCAATACTTATGTTAACATAAGTGTAATCATATAGTCATTAATCTAATTTAAATGTCAATCATGATATGTATCGTTGACATCTGAGAATATCATTAATGCATGCTAGAATCAACTCAATGCAGATTACAAAATCGTAATACATATGCTATTCAATGGTATCTGATTGTGAGATAGGATATTGGTGAGCATATTGTACACTTATGTAAGAGTCACGAATGCTATAATGCTAGAATGTTCGATGATGAATGCCATTAAGTCAGAAGCCATTACATAGTACTATTGATATAACATGATCATTACGAACTAAGAAACTCTACGAGTCATACTCATAACTAGCAGATCTAAACTGTGACTTCCATTATGAGTCAATAATCTATAGTTGAAGTATCAATTATACTCGTAATCCATCATATATGCAAGTGTATAGATATATTAAGATCAATTAAACTTGACGTATGACAATGCAAACCTCAACCTATGCATGTAATCTTTCTGATCGTAGATAATATATTAATGTTCGTACATATTCTCTCTATGCATATTTATTATAATAAATTGTCAATCACATATCATCATGTTAAGTCTATGCATGCATTCAATATTGTACAACTTGTTAACAAAGTCAAATTATTGGAAGTATAGCTTCAATTGATACTAAGATTGCAAGGCTAAATCAGCATGGATCACCAAGGATGAGTCTGAATGAGCTATCACGAAGCATGCGAGATATGACCACAAGCTCCGTTGACAACATTTCATGATATGCCACATGAAGACAATCAACGTCATAGATGTACCGTACATTATACTCATGCAACTAACCATAATTGTCAACACTTTAATTAGCAATGCAACTATCACCAATCCACTATGCGAATAATCATAATGCAATCAATAACGTAAAGTTGAGTTAGATTGAATCATAGTATAAGAGCTATAGTAGATAAAATAGATTGATGATAATCATAGTTAGCTAGATAAAATAGTTGCAAATACCAAAGCTCAGCACTTTAGTAGACTTGAAATAAGTAGGAACAATGAACAACATCCATGTTAAGAATCAAGGGTCAATCATAATACTCAAGCACGATCAAAGCCAGATTAGACATCTAATATTGCATATCATATAAGTAATGACATAGAATAGCTAATAACTATCATTGAAAGACATCTATAAGTCTATGAGAACTGATTACAAGAATACTAACAATACAATTGACATGATAGGCTGCAAGTTGTCATACTCAAAACAACATCGAGGCAAATCTGTCACGATATCACTAATGTCAACATATGAATAAAAATGATCAGTTTAGTTGAAAGAACGAACATTGAGAAAATACCTCAATATTCACTAGGATCATCATATAAATACAACTATAGATGACTAAATTCATACTAAGAATACTCGATATCGAAAATCCAAATGTACTGAAATTAAAATGAAAGATATGCCATCAACTAAGTATATGAACAGACTCATGCTAGAGATCTAATCTAATAAGCTTAGACGACTCACTAAGCACATAGTGACAGTAAAGGCTATGCAATACAGATGCCAATCAGATAATGATATTAAGTAGAAGATGCAAAATTAAGATGAACCAACAGAGAACATGAAATCATATAGTGGACGATAGAACTATGACACAAGATTGGAGATATTGCACCAACAACAACACCTCATCCTCTTTCACCGAGTACTCCGCCATCCTTCTTACTCTAAAAAACGACTCAGGTCGTCGCCCGCATCCACGCAAATAGACAGTCATCCACTTCTGCTCGATCGTGCGAGGCATCAATAGCGCCGCCCATTTTGCCGTGCTGTGGAGTGGATCCCTCGCCACCGGTCGAGCCCCACCCGCAAACTGGATCCTCTGACCGACGTGGCTGGCCTGGCCCACGTGTCAGCGACCAAAGGCTTCCACCAGCAAGCACGCACCTCTTCTCAAAAAAAAAAAAAAAAAAGCAAGCACGCACCTCAACACCATCGCGTTTCAGCGAGACACGCTTGCGCCGTGCCGCTTTTTTTTCTTCTTCTTCCGAATAAACGAGCTTGGCTGGTTGCCCCGCTGTGGTTCAGCCGTTTAGCATATCCGGTTCACAAAACGAGCCCCCGAAAAACCCGTTGAGAAAAAGAGGAAAAACCCACCGTAAGCAGCCGTCTATCTTCAAACCGACGGAGCAGATCCTTCCAGAGCTCACGGTGCGGAGAAGGCCCGAAGCGCAGGCCAACTTATAGTCAGTCCCATTCCCATTTCTTCCCAAATCCCAGCCCCCGCCGTCTGGCGTCCTCCGCCCCGCCTTCCTTTTTCACCTCTCCCCTTCCATCCACCTCCCCAAGGGCGCGGAGGCGGAGAGGGCGGAGGCGAGAGGGTTCCGCATCTCCGGGCGAGCTCTGGAAGGTGAGTTCGTGTCTGCTCGCGCTCACATGGCTGGGTTCCGCAGCGCCTGGTTCGATCCGCCGTGGGGTTTTGAGGGTTTTTGTGGCTCGCACATGTGGGGTTTTGGGGGTGGGATTGGTTCTGTGAAATGCGAGGTGTTCTTCGATTTCGTGTTGCTCCGACTCTAGGTAGTTGGGTTCGAGATGTTTGTGCATTCGATTTCAGAGCGCGGTGCTGGTGCTCGTCGCGCTCGCCCGGTTCCACGGCGCGTGTCTGGTAGGGGATTTTGGTTCTGTGCAATGCGGGCGTTTCGGGGGTTCTGGGTTGCTTTGGATTCGAGCCGGTCGCGTCGAGAGGTTCGTGTGATCGATCTCCGGGGCCCGGTGCTAGCGCTGGTCTCGCTCCCTCCGTTCCACGGCGCGTGTTCGGTTCGATTCGGTGAGCGTTTTGGGGGATTTGGGTTCTGCCCAATGTGATTGGTTAGGGGTTAGGGATTCCGGGTTGTTTGATTCGAGATTGTTGTGTGATATTGCAGACGCTGCCCCTGATCCTAGCGATTTTACATCTCTAGATGATTGAGACCGTCAGGCCGTCCTGTCACTTATTTAGAACCGTCCTGTTACTGCGTGCGTTCGATTGTTGGTACGGAGGTAGAGTAGAAGCATTTCTCTGCGCGGTTCTTTTCTTCGTGACCGGTTAGGTGTTTTGTTCTTATTTCGTGACCGAACTGCTTTACCCGGGAGGTTTGGGTGCAATAATCTCATGCTCTGCTGGTGCACGCGAGTTTCGATTGTTTGGGGTTTGCAACTCTGCAAAGGGAATTTGCTTCATCGTGGCATAAATCTCCGCTTCCACACTTGCTGCCTACTTTCTGCATCGATAGGAACATTGGCTTGGCTTGGTACTAGTTTGCTCTATTTGCGTGGTGAGGGTTTGGATTCGGCTTTGATTTCCCCCTGTCTCCTGTTTCGGTGGATTTGGTTGCGCCTTTTTTTTTTTTGTTTTGAAATAACCAAGTTGATTCAGTTTCTTCCCCGTTTGTGCTTCATGATAGATTGACAGATCGTTTCTCGATGCTGTTTCTGGTCTGGATGTAGAGTTCCGATTTAGCAGGTCCACCATTTTCAGATTACAGTTATGTAGTCGCGAACAATACTATTACAGTGCTTTTAAGATAGTATTTCGTTCACGATTTTTGTGATGCTGATGTGTTCTGGATGTACTTTTTTGGACTAGCGGACACTTTCAAATGATTGTAGTGTGTTTCTGGAACTTTCTTATACCCTGCTTCTATCCTGCATCTTCGCCACTGTTCCCAAGGTTTAAACATCAATCTATGGAGGTGTTTTATTTGGTCTGAGTTTGTCAAAATTGCTTTGGTTCACGGCCATTTTACTGTTGTTGGCGTTTTGCACGATCTATCTTTTCCTGGGCGCTCCACCATATGTCTCAGCAACTGGTCCTGAAGTGCTGATTGCTACTTGGACGGACTTGAGTTTATGTGTACATGTTGTTGTAGTTGTATTCATTCCATGTTCCTTCTGCATGCTAATACGTGGGCACAAGCATCCCATTCATTGTGACATGCGAGGATTGAGTGTTACAGTGGAAGACCACTGCAAGCTATTAGCCTATTACTAATGATAGCAGTTACAGTGGGATTGAGGTTGTTATTAATGGCTGACGGTAGACCTAGTGACATGCGAGGATTGAGTGTTACAGTGGAAGACCACTGCAAGCTATTACTAATGATAGCAGTTAGTATAGTTTTTTGGGTCGAATGTAGTACTCCCTCCGTTCACAAATATGAGATGTTTTGGATATTTCTATATGGACTACATGCAGACTGAAATGAGTGAACAAACACACTAAAATGCGTCTATATACATCTGATTCAGAAAAAAGTTAGAACATCTTATATTTGTGAACGGAGGGAGTAGATCTTAGATCTAGATGCAAATATATTTATATATGTCGACAGAAAATATTGAAATATCTGCTTGTGTTGCTGGTTGTACAAACAATCTGAATCTGGAGAGCTCACTTTTTTTCCGAGATCACGCAGGAGCACTGCATGTTAAGGGCTAATGCTTGGTGGAGTTCTTACCAGTTATGATATGTTTTGTTTCAGTTTTGTTAAGCTACTTCTAGTTCTATTAGTAGACAACCTCAGTGTTCTATTCATATGCTGCAGTAGTATCCCCTTCAAAATGAAAAATACCCAGAAACAAGAAGCTGCTGTGCTTGTTGCCTCTTTGTATTTGTTCTTTTAGTTTTTTATTTCCGGCACTGAACTTTTTTGTTTTACGATTATTTTAATAAAATAGGTTCATACAAAATAATAGAAGAGTAATGTAGCACTGACTTATAACTTGTGGCATTGATTCATAGGAGAAGTGGAGGGAAAAACATAGGAATAGGAAATTTTCCTTTGGTGACACATTTTCCTTTGGTTTGACTTTCAGAGGAGAAACAAAGGAATGTTACAATCCACTCACACCTCTGTCTCGTTTTTTCATTTCTTCGCTCAAAGGACGAGGGCAAAGGCATAAGTTGCATAATAACAACCTAATCTTAACTTTGCATATGTTTAACCTTGACTTGACTATGCTTTTTAGGATTCCTGTGTCTTTTACTATTCCTGTGAGTCAAACACCCAATTCCGCAAAATTCCTATGTTTTTACAATCTTCTGTTTTGCACATGCGTCCTCCTATTCCTGGTTTTTCCCCGTTCGTACATTTTCAGAATCCTGTGAATCAAAGAGCCCAACATGGTTTGCTTTTATCAAGAATATAACAACATTACTATAAAATTAACCTGTGTACAGCTCTGTTCTGCCTTGTATGGAACACAATGTGTTTAAATTTCTCACATTCAATTTTAGCGTGTGCCAATTTCTCCTTGTGCTTGTCATGATTGATGTTACCTTTTTATCACTTTATTGTCATGTTTGATCCTACCTTTTAATTGCCCTAGATGGACAACATTGTTTTCCCAAATTGTTTCCAAGAAAAAATTGTGTATGGTTTATGTCCCACTTCTATTCACCTCATGTTCTTTGCATCAATTGACCTTAGAATTGACTTCATTTAGGTACCTGATTATGGCGGCTAAAACGGGTGGAGCTGTACAAGTGCATAAGAATGACACTGTTAAACGCACAGCAATGGCACGGACTGGCTTGGGCCGTGAAGGAAAGCCCATTAGGTTGCTGTCAAACCACTTTGCTGTGAAGCTTAGTGGGATTGATTCGGTTTTCTACCAATACAGTGTAATGAACAATTCTGAATTTCTGCATTTGTTATTCTTTTCTCAAGCATTTGATAATTATAGTTCAATGCCTGTTCTGAAATTTGTGATTATGCTGCAGGTGTCCATCAAATCTGATGACGATCAGGTGGTTGAAGGCAAGGGCATTGGCCGGAAGGTCATCGATAAAATGTTGCAAACATACAGTTCTGAGCTTGCTGGAAAGGATTTTGCATACGATGGCGAGAAATGTCTATTTACTGTTGGACCTCTTCCACAGAACAACTTCGAGTTCACTGTTATCATGGAGGAAACATCTGCAAGGTACGTATGTACTGTCGATCATAGCAAACTGTGTGAGCTGATGAATTTGCCAAGTGCAAGTAGTTGGATAATGATCCATTTTTGTTCTTTTTTATGGGAAACCCATTCTTGTTCTTAGTGTCCGCACTGCCTACTTTCCTGTTCTTGCTGTCATGTTGTTTGCTTACTGGTATTTCAGTTCCAACTATCAGGATTTTTTGATTTTTTTTTACATTTGTAGCAAACTGTCCTCATCCATAGTCTAGCTTTTTTATTGTGTCTGTTTTTGTACACATAAATACTCGTGGTAACCAAAGTGAGGAAAACATCCTATATTTGACAGAGTTCTGCTTGAAATGGTTATCCCCCATGGGATTGCTGCGTTGAATTTCTACTTGAAATGGTCAACCCCCATGGGATTGCTGCGTTGAATTCCTATTTGAAATAGTTACCCCCATGGGATTGCCGCGTTGAAGTTTTATTTGCTATATATCTTGGTTAAGCCACAAAGGATTGTTATGTAGCTGTTAGTTCTGTTAGTGATATTTGTTGTAGTATCATACTCATTGAGGTCCCAAATTTTTCAACGGCAACATGGATAATATATTTTGTTAATGCTCGAGGCACTTTATAGATAAAGAAATACAAATAGGAAGCTTACCCAAACTTCATCTGTTCTTCAGGGCTGTTGGTGGGAGTCCAGGACATGAAAGCCCTGGCCCGGGTGACAAGAAACGAGTAAAGAGGTCACATCTTCCAAAGCAGTTTGTAGTGGGTATAAGCTACGCAGCAAGGATTCCCCTCAAATCAGTTGCCCTAGCGCTTCAAGGAAGCGACTCGGATCATGCCCAGGATGCTCTGCGAGTCCTTGACATTGTTTTAAGGCAACAGCAGGCTAAGCGGTATGGATAATGTAGTTTTAAACTCTGTTTACCTCTTCAGTCTCATTCTGATTGTAATTATTATTTGTTTGTATCCAGAGGTTGCCTACTTGTTAGACAATCATTTTTTAGTGATGACAGTAGAAATTTAGTTGATTTAACTGGTGGAGTCAGTGGTTGTCGTGGACTCCATTCTAGCTTCCGTACTACAATGAATGGTTTATCTTTAAACATGGGTATGTGTTCTTCGGTCGACTTGTGTATTTTGATCCACTTTGCTAATCATGAGAAACTGATGTGGCACATATATGTTAAACAGATGTTTCGACTACTATGATTGTGACCCCTGGACCTGTTGTCAACTTCCTCCTTACAAATCAAAATGTCAGAGACGTTAGAGACATTGACTGGCCCAAGGTTCATGATATTATAGCACTGCCTGATATCTCAGCTTTTATTTTTCTACTGAACATATATTTTCTTTGCTTTTCTCTTCTTCTCATGATGCTTGTCACAAACTTGTATCTATATATATCTTGCAGGCAAAGAGAATGTTGAAAAATCTGAGAGTTAAAGCTACACACAACAACATGGAATTTAAGATCATTGGGCTTAGTGATCAGCCTTGCTCTAGACAGACGTATGGTTCTATTCCTGCATTGTGTTATTCATTATTTTTCTCACAAACGGGTTCCCCTATTCCACATCTATCCTTATTCCATTTCTATATCTTGTTTGTCCAACCTGCCTCGACTTTCTTCCTCCAGTTATAAGAACATAGTGCTGTAGGATTCACACAGTTAATTTTGTATAACTTTCAGCAGTAATATCTTTGTAAATATATAGACTGAAATCATGATATAAAAAATATAGTTGCCACATCAATTGTCTGTATAATGTATACTTTTATGACCTTTCCACATAATGCAAAAACCCAATGTTTAGAGCCACCCGGAACACAAACGTTATTTTACTGGAGATATTAGTTTATTTAATAGTCACTACAATTCTACAACCTTCTTTAGTCATGTCGAAATTACATTGCTCCGCAGATTTCCCATGAAAGTTCGGAGTGGAAGCAGTGAAGGTCAAACTGTTGATATTACTGTTGAGGAATATTTTAAATCCAAGCAGGTGTTTTTGGAGAAGCCTTATCTGCCATGTCTTGATGTGGGAAAACCGAAACGCCCAAATTATCTCCCAATTGAGGTTGTAGCCTTGACTGTTTATTCACTTTACGTGTGTCTCACCAGTTTTAGTTGCTGGCTCCACTCAAAGTCCAAGTTGTGATATATGTCTTCCTTTTGATGGTGCAGCTGGCGAACATGATATCACTTCAACGTTATACGAAGGCACTGTCTTCTCAGCAAAGAACGACGTTGGTTGAAAAATCACGACAGAAACCTCAGGATCGCATGAGAGTTGTTACTGATGTGGGTTTGTTGACTTCTGTTGAGATGTTACAACTTAGTTTCTTCCTTAGATACTGACATGCAATTTACAGGCAGTAAAAAGTAACAGATATGATGATGACCCAATCTTTTCTTCTTGTGGCATTAAAATTGATAATCAACTCACGCGTGTTGAGGGTCGTGTTCTGTCTGCACCAATGGTTAGACCTAATCTATTTTACATTTTGCTCTTTTTATATACATGACTAATCTTTTCAAACTGTTCTGATATGTTATTCCAGTTGGTTGTGGGAAATAGTCAAGATTGTGTTCCATTCAAGGGCAGGTGGAATTATAATAACAAGGTTGCTACTTGGTTACTTGTGAGTTGTGACGGAGCACACCTAATAAAAGTATTTTGTACTGAACTTAAATTTCATTTATTACTATTGCAGAAACTATTTGAGCCTGTCAGGATTGAGCGTTGGGCAATTGTGAACTTCTCTGCTCGTTGTGACATGAGCCGGATCTCAAGAGATCTGATAAACTGTGGACGAACCAAAGGCATTGTAAGTTCTTCCATGACTCCTTTATTTCGCAGTAAAGCATGACAGCATGTAGCTTGTCTTGTAATGACATCTGTTGGCCATATATTTTATACCTCCTGTCTTGCGTAGATCATTGAAGGCCCTTACAGCCTGGTGGATGAAGATAACCAAGCTAGGAGATGTGCTCCCATTGTAAGAGTTGAAAGGATGTTCGAAAAAGTTAAAGCAAACCTTCCTGGTCCTCCAGAATTTCTGCTATGTGTTTTACCAGAGAGGAAGAATTGTGATATTTATGGTAATATGTTAAACAATATTCTTTTGCTGCTCGTGGATCTTCATGTAACAATCTTCTTTTACTCTCTTGAAGGCCCATGGAAGAAGAAAAATCTTCATGAGATGGGTATTGTCACTCAATGCATTGTTCCTAGTACTAAGATGAATGATCAATACTTCACCAATGTTCTTCTAAAGATCAATGCTAAGGTACATATACTTGTCTCTTATCTGATTGTGCCTGTTAGGTTTGACCCAACTGTCTTACCTCACTTACAATAGCTTGGTAGGATGAACTCTTAACATGTTTATTTTTGTTAATAGCTTGGTGGAATGAACTCTAAGCTGGCACTGGAGCATAGCCGTAAGATTCCAGTTATCAATAAGATACCCACAATAATTTTGGGAATGGATGTTTCACATGGTTCTCCAGGTCGATCAGATATACCATCAATTGCTGCTGTATGTCTTCTTCCCTCTCTTGCAGTACTTGCATCAAGCAAATATCTTGTGTTTCCATCCCTTTGAGTACTCCTAAAAGTAGCTGCATAGTTTAGACGGATATGTAGCACAAATAGTCTGTACAATTTATAAAAAGGGTCTGCACCATTCAATGAACAATAGCAAAATCCATCACTTTTGAATCACTATTTTGAACATCTGATTTAGCAGTATGTATGATAAAACTTACTTTCTTGTTGTACCATTGTGGGATTTTTATTTACCCTGCATATGCTACAGGTTGTTGGATCTAGATGTTGGCCACTAATATCACGCTACAGGGCATCTGTACGGACCCAGTCTCCAAAGGTTGAGATGATTGATTCTCTTTTTAAGCCACTGGATAATGGAAAGGATGATGGTATAATAAGGTACTGTAGACTTATCACCTGTTATTTCTGTTTACACCTGGCATTCTTTTAGTCATATTGTACCATGTATGTTGTTCTAAACCTGTCACATATTTTTGCTTTCACTTTGCATTCCAGGGAACTTCTACTAGACTTCTACACAACCAGTCAACAAAGAAAGCCAGAGCAGATAATCATCTTCAGGTATTTATTATTATTGGCATGACATGTTATAGATATTTTTTGGAATTTACATTCTGATAGTTATGCCGATGGCCTTAGGTATGTTAAGTTTTCTCATAGAATTATTTGCTTGGATTATCAAAGCTTGGTGTAGCCTTAAAAAGGAAAGACACATTTGGTAGTATTTTTTTCTGTTCCACAAAGAGCGATCTCCGTCACACAAGCGTTTAGTTATCTATGTACAGAAAAAGGGACTGGAACTACTAAACCATTTTTTCTTTCTGCCTTTTATTTATTTTCTTTTATAATCAAGAATTAAGTATGGTAGTGGCAGTGTGGCACCCATGAAACATATCAAAATGACATGCACAAAATCTCATGTAGAAGTTTACAATAAATATGCTGCATTATCTATTCCACTTTTGCGTGTTAAAAAATAGATATATGTTTATTTATTAGTGTGTGTTGCTATATTTACGATTTCTTTGTATTAGCACACCTATTTTCTATTAATTATTAAAAGTTAAAAACAACCAGTTTTTGTAGTTCATGATCGACTGTTGACTTTACTTCCACAGAGGCTACATTCTAAGTAATCATCATCTTGTTTGAACTTATTTATGTAGCTTCTTATATAATTTTAAAAAGTCGTGGTATTCCACACAAGAACTTGATATTGTGAACGAATTATTTCCCTCCAGATGCAAAAACCCAAGCTTAGCTTGCTGTTTGTATGTGGAAACAATAGCACTGTTCAATGCATTGACATCATAAATTAGAACTTTGTCTTTGTTGTCTCCTGTGTTTCAGCTGCATGTTTTCTGCACTAACTAGTTACCAGTATTCTGAATTCGTCCATCATTTTCTTATCAACATATGCAGGGATGGTGTGAGTGAGTCTCAGTTTAGCCAAGTACTGAATCTCGAGGTTGATCAAATTATAAAGGTTGTCCTTGGCACTTATTTGGCTTGGGAAACTTTTTCTGGAAATGTTCTTCTTTTTTTACAGAATTTAATGATGCAGGCTTACCAGAATATGGGTCAGGGGCCACCTCCAAAGATTACAGTTATTATTGCTCAAAAGAATCACCACACGAAACTGTTCCAAGCTGACGCACCAGATAATGTTCCAGCTGGTATGCAATTGTCCTATGTGAAAACACAGCGGAGCACTTGGCATCCGCACCAAAGAAAAGAGAACAATTTAAGGAACTAAATTGCATTCTGGCTTTATGAACAGGGACTGTAGTGGACAAGGGTATTGTTCATCCGAAACAGTATGATTTCTACATGTGTGCTCATGCGGGACCTATAGTAAGTCTACCTGCTTACCAACCCAATATTTTGGAAATTGCATCATTTCAAGCAGTTTGTGATTCGACTGTTGATTGCATAGTTATCTGTCAGGCTTTATTTGGCATCCTAAATACTGTAGAACTAGTGGCTGGTTATGCATATTACCATCAATTGCCTAATTGTGTGTCAGACTTTTCATGTGCTGTGTATATTTGGCATCCTAAATACTGTGAAATGTTTGCTCCCTCGTAGGGCACCTCAAGGCCCACCCATTATCATGTCTTGCTTGATCAGATTGGTTTCTCACCAGATGAACTCCAGAGCCTAGTTCTTTCCCTTTCCTATGTGTAAGTACACGGCTATTTCCCAATCTGTTACTGTACAGTACGTGGTGTTTCTTTACTTTCTTATGAGTTTGGTGGATGATATTATTCTTGTGCTTGTTGCTCAGGTACCAGAGGAGCACCACTGCAATATCTGTGGGTATGTTGACATGTAGTAGTATATCACAATGTACTTCCTTTTGTATTTTTAAGTGTGTCGTGACATTTGATCAATGCTGTGTTTTTCATATTCTCCAGTGGCACCTATCTGTTACGCCCACCTTGCAGCAGCGCAGATGAGCCAGTTCATAAAATTCGAGGAGTTTGCTGATACTTCATCTGGGAGTGGTGTCCCTTCGTCGTCAACAGCAGCAACAGTCCCGGAACTGCCACGGCTGCATGCTGATGTGTGCAGTTCGATGTTCTTCTGTTGATGTGGGCTTTCAGTGAGATCGTTGTGCAGCAGGGTTGACTTTTTGTGAGTGATGAAACCTGATATTGGATAGGTGACAACAGGTTTGGCTGGGAGCAATTTTTTGGATGGTATAGTGTCCGTGGTTAGGGTAGTAGTGTTCGGATAGTAGTAGCAGTTGACACTTGATCGCTAGAAGGCTTATGGATGTGAATTCCAGATTCAAACTTTGCTCCATTTGTAAGCCGTACTTTCGGCATATCCCAAACTCTTTCGGGGTTTGACTACAAGCTGCCCTTTTAATTGAGATATCTTGTTTAATCTTGCGCTGGTACTTGCCTAAAATTAAATGTTGTGATGTCTATAGATGCAACCTACCTGTCAAGAAACATTATACTGGACAGGTGACAGTAGGTTTGGTTCAGGACCAGTAATAATTGAAGATAATTTGACAGTATGCTTTATTACCATAAAGCGTTGCACGGAATGAAAATGAATCGTGAGTAATTTGCTAGATTCATTAGTTGAAAGTAGTTTGCAATTTAGATGATTGCTTAAAATAAGTTATATGTAAGTGGTGGTTGCGTAGGTTTTGAAGCAAGTATTTTTTGCCAACGACTTGCTTTACAAGTGCAAACAAGATGTTGTGTTCCATTCAAATCAAAAAATTGTTACATCACTACCAAGCTCAACTAGGATACTTTGCGGAGGATCACCCGCCCAAGAAATTACAAAATTAGAACCATAGGTACCCCTAGGCCCTAACAAGCTTGTGTGCCACCTTATTCCCTTCCCTTGGACAGCGAGAATAATAGAATAAGGACTCAGGGTATCAACCTCCCCCTTGCATGCTTGGATAATCTTAAGACAATCAAATTCAAAGGTCACATTTGAGCATCCCCACTGGTCTGCTAGCTCCACACCATCGCCAAAGCTTCTGCTGCAACGGCATCAAGCACATGCGTAAAGAGAGTTGTTGGCCTAGTAAGAGCCTTCTCCCCAGTGGTTTCGAAGAACCGTCATTGTGGCTCCGCTTCCATCTTCCATGAAGCGTGCATCCACGTTCACTTTATAAAGATTTTGACCAGGTTTAGACCATTTAACATCAGGTCGCACTCCTAGAGCCAGCATAATTGGTCGTTATCGCATGTATGGCGAGTGATGTCTTGGAAGGAATGGCCACACCTTCGCCCTTTGCAGCTTCCCTTCTCTGTCGCCAGATGTACCAAGCTCCAATTAAGATAGACTATTGGAAGCTGAGATGTTCCAGTGTAGTTGAATTATGCTTTTGATCTCCGAGGATATTCTCAAGCACGCCACTACCAGATCGGTCCGAAACAAGGGCTTGGGCGATCGTTTCCTGAAGACCCAAAGCTTTCCACACTTCTTTATCTCGAACACATGTAAACATGAGGTGTCGCAAGTCTTCAACTCCCCCCTTACAAACAAGACATTGTCCAGATACCGGTATATGACAATCCACAAGGACTGACATACCCGGGTCCCAGTATCATCCTATGTAAAGCCTTCCAACCAAATATCTTTATTTTACTAGAAACTTGAAGCTTTCAGAGAATCTTCGAAAGTGGGTTAGACTTGTCCAACCTCATCTCTTCTGATTGTCGCACCAAATTGATGTTCCCACTCATTATAATACACGAACCGGACTAAAAAGGAGTATGTCCGAGTCTTGTGCCAGACAATGAAATCCTCAGTTGATTGTGTGCTCAAAGGGATCCTAAAAATTCTTTCAGCATCAACCGAACAAAATTGTCCAGAATTAAATCTTCATCCCATCTCCCTGTCCATGGATTAATCAACTCATCAACACAATTCAGAAGGCAAAAATCCTTTCTAGGTATAACTTTCCTGGATGGACTACTCGGTGTCCAGTGATCATTCGAGATATTAATATTACTTCCCGATCCCACTCTCCAAATATGCCATCTTTTGAAAGTCTGGAGACCGGCAACAATACTTTGCCACATAAATGAAGATCCCTTCTTCGGTCCTGCCTTCCAGAGATTTCCATCAAGATAATATTTAGCTCTCAAAACCCTTGCACACGTAGAGTCAGGATTTGATAGTAGTCTCCAAACCTGCTTTGCGAGCATCGCAAGATTAAAAGCATGTAAATTTCTAAACCCCATACCCCCATCCTTCTTGGGGATACACATCTTCCACCATGCCCAGTAGTGCATCTTATTCTTCTCCTCAATATCACCCCACCAAAAGCCTGATATAGCACAAGTGATTTCCTTACAGATTTTGTTGGGAATCTTGAACACTTACATAGCAAACACGGGTAAAGACTGAATTATACCTTTAATTAGGATCTCCTTTCCCCCCTAAAGATAGGATCATTTCCTTCCAAACTTGCACCCTGTTGATGACTCTTTCGACCAAATACAAGAAGTTGACACTTCTATCCACACCCACCATAGCAGGAGGCCCCAAGTATTTATCAAACATTGCTTCAGTCATAATACTAAGTTCAACATAAATGTCAGCTTTTAATCGGACATCCACACTTAGGCTGAAGTATATGCTACACTTTGCATCACTAACCAGCTAACCAGAGTTCACACAATATTGATCAAGTACTTGTCTCAATGAGGTTGCATTAATCAAATCAACTTTCATGAGGATTAAGGAGTCATCAGCGAACAATAAGTGTGAAACTGATGATGCATTTTTGCATACCCTTACCCCCTCTATGCCATGAAACCTCCTCCGCATGAGCTAATAAACTTGATGACCCTTCTGCCCACAACAAAAATAAATACAATGATAAAGGGTCCCCCTGGCGGAGCCCCCTAGTGGGAACAAATTGTTCTGTCTTCTGGTCATTGAACCTGACATTATATTTAACAGAAGAAACACAAGCCATAAGAAGGTCAATGAAATCCCGAGCATCATCTTTTGTAGAAATATCCATTTCACTCTGTCATAGGTCTTATGCATATCCAATTAAGTCTGATATACAAAAGCTCGAAACCTTTCAAATAGTCCAGATATGAAGCTAGGATCGAATATGACCAGTCATCTCTTGGTCAGTATGCGGTTGTAGATTGTTTTTTGAGATAGCTATCAATGCTGAGCGGTGTTCTCAACTATTTATACCAGAGTTGTTGCTGATAAAAAAAGAGAGATTCCAAGATTATGATAGCTTTGCCTCATCAAATATTTGGCTAGCTAAATGGTTAGTTGCTTGCCCATGAGATGCCCGAGATTGCCAACATTTTCCCCACAAGTCCATAGAGCGCATGTTCTGTCATCGGGTCTTTTTTATTTTTAAGAAATTTTGATCTATCCATCATCTTCATTGTAGTAAAAAAACACCAGAAGTAACAAACTTATAGCAAGGTCCGTAACCACCAAGCGACAATTATAAGAACTAGAGCGAGATGAACGCTCCTTCCTCTTTGGAGTGGGTCAAACCTTATTATAGTAGACAGTTAGGAAGTGGGCGTGCTAACTCCCCAAAATACCAGCGCATCAAAATAACAACCGTCGCCAAAGTTTAGGTTGGAAGGATCCAACTTTGACATCACTTGAACGAACTGGATCCAAGCAAATCCACCAAAGACCAACACCAGACTAAATCTCGTGAGATCGCACATCTTCATGATACGTCTCTATCGTATCTATAATTTTTAATTGTTTCGTTACAATATTCTACAACTTTCATATACTTTTGGCAACATTTAATATTATTTTTGGGACTAACATATTGATCCAATGCCCAATGCCAGTTCCTGTTTGTTGCATGTTTTTTGTTTCATAGAATACCCATATCAAACGAAGTCCAAAAGCGATAAAAATTTATGTAGAATTATTTTGGAATATATGTGACTTTTGGGAATTGGAATCAAGTAAAACGATGCCCAAGGGGACCACAAGCTCGAGGGGGGCGCCTCCTACTTCTTGAGCTTGCGTTGATTTTTCCTTTGAAGAGGAAAGGGTGATGCAACAAAGTAGAGATAACTATTTCCCTCAGTTAAGAACCAAAGCATCAATCCAATAGGAGGTACAAGCAAGTCTTCAATCTATGCACCTGCACAAACTAACAAACACTTGCACTTAACGCGAAAAAGGGGTTGTCAATCCATTCATGGTCTCGAACCAGAGTGAGATCTAATAGAGATAGGTATAAAAGATAAATAAAAGAGCAAACTAAAGTAAATATAAATAAATTACAACAAGGTATTTTTGGGGCTTTTGGTTTATAGACCTGAAAATATATGATGGAAAATAGACCCGGGGGCCATAGGATTCACTAGAGGCTTCTCTCTTGAAAGAAAACATACGGTGGGTGAACAAATTACTGTCGAGCACTTGATAGAAAAGCACAAAGTTATGAAGATATCCAAGGCAATGATTATGAATATAGGCATCACGTCTGTGTCAAGAAGACCCAAACGATTCTACATCTACTACTATTACTCCACACATCGATCGCTATCCGGCATGCATCTAGAGTATTAAGTTCATAAGAACAGAGTAACGCCTTAAGTAAGATGACATGATGTAGAGGAATAACTCAAGCAATATGATGAAAACCCCATCTTTTTACCCTTGATGGCAACAATACAATACGTGCCTCACTACCCCTACTTTGTCACTGGGTGAGGACACCAAAAGATTGAACCCAAAACTAAGAACCTCTTCCATTGCAAGAAGAACCGATCTAGTTGGCCAAACCAAACCGATAATTCGAAGAGAAATACAAAGATATTGAATCATGCATAAAAGAGTTCAGAAAAGACTCAAATAACATTCATAGATAATTCGATCATAAATCCACAACTTATTAGATCTGGACAAACACACCACAAAAGAATATTACATCGGATAGAACTCCAAGAACATCGAGGAGAACATTGTACTGAAGATCAAAAAGAGAGAAGAAGCCATCTAGCTACTAGCTATGGACCCGTAGGTCTATGGTAAACTACTCATGCTTCATCGGAAGGGCAGCAAGGTTGATGTAGAGGCTCTCCGTGATCGAATCCTCCGCCAGCAGGGTGCCGGAAAAGGCCCCAAGATGGGATCTCACGGGAACAGAGGCTTGCCGTGGCGGAAATGTATTTTGGTGGACACTTCTGTTGGTTTGGGAATTTATGGAGCAAGAATTAGGGTTGGGGGACTCCCAAGGTGCCAGGGGCGCCCCCTAGGGCGTGCCTTGAGGGCTTGTGGGCCCCTCGGGACTCTTCGGACCCCTCTCCAAGCTCCGTGGATGTCTTCTGGTCCAAGAAAAATCATCGTAAAGTTTTATTCCATTTGGACTCCCTTTGATATTCCTTTTATGTAAAACTCAAAAACAAGGAAAAAACAGAAACTGGCACTAGGCTCTAGGTTAATAGGTTAGTCCCAAAAATAATATAAAATAGAATATTAATGCATATAAAACATCCAGGACAGATAATATAATAGCATGGAACAATAAAAAATTATAGATATGTTGGAGACGTATCAAGCATCCCCAAACTTAATTCCTACTCGTCCTCGAGTAGGTAAATGATAAAAACAGAATTTTTGATTTGGAATTCTGCCTAACATATTTATCCATGTAATTTTATTTATTGTGGCATGAATATTCAGATCCATAAGATTCAAAACAAAAGTTTAATATTGACACAAAAATAATAATACTTCAAGCATACTAATAAAGCAATCGTGTCTTCTCAAAATAACATGGCAAAAGAAAGTTATCCCTACAAAATCATATAGTCTGGCTATGCTCCATCTTCATCACACGAAGTATTTTATCATGCACAACCCCGATGACAAGCCAAGTAATTGTTTCATACTTTTGGTGTTCTCAAACTTTTTCAACTTTCACGCAATACATGAGTGTGTGCCATGGATATATCACTATAGGTGGTATAGAGTATGGTGGTTGTGGAGAAGACAAAAAGAAGAAGAAAGTCTCATATCAACTAGGCGTATTGACAGGCCATGGAGATGCCCATCAATAGATATCAATGTGAGTGAGTAGGGATTGCCATGCAATGGATGCACTAGAGCTATAAGTGTATCAAAGCTCAAAAATAAACTAAGTGGGTGTGCATCCAACTCGCTTGCTCACAAAGACCTAGGGCAATTTGAGGAAGCCCATCATTGGAATATACAAGCCAAGTTCTATAATGAAACATTCCCACTAGTATATGAAAGTGACAAAATAGGAGACTCTCTATCATGAAGATCATGGTGCTACTTTGAAGCACAAGTGTGGAAAAAGGATAGTAACATTGTCCCTTCTCTCTTTTCTCTTATTTTTTCTCTCTTTTTTTGTTTGGGTTTCTTTTGGCCTCTTTTATTTTTTGTAAAATCCGGAGACTCATCCAAACTTGTGAGGGAATTGTAGCTTTCGTCATCCTTTCCTCACACGGGACAATGCTCTAATAATGATGATCATCACACTTTTATTTACTTACAACTCAAGAAATACAAGTCGATACTAGAACAAAATTTGACTCTATATGAATGCCTCCGGCTATGTACCGGGATGTCCAATGATCAAGAGTGACATGTATAAAAAATATGAATGGTGGCCTTGCCACAAATACTATGCCAACTACATGATCTGCAAAGCAATATGACAATGATGATGCATGTCATAATAAACAGAATGGTGGAAGTTGCATGGAAATATATCTCAGAATGGCTATGAAAATGCCATAATAGGTAGGTATGGTGGCTGTTTTGAGGAAGGTATATGGTGGGTTTAATGCACCGGCGAGAACTGCGCGGTACTAGAGAGGCTAGCAAAGGTGGAAGGGTGGGAGTGCGTATAAAGAACTCACATACTTATTGCAAAAATTTATTAGCTATCAAAACAAAGTACTACACTCATGCTCCTAGGGAATAGATTGGTAGGAAAAGACCATCGCTCGTCCCCGAACGCCACTCATAAGGAAGACAATCAAAGAATAAATCATGCTCCGACTTCATCACATAACGGTTCACCATACATGCATGCTACAGGAATCACAAAACTTTAACATAAGTATTTCTACCAATACACAATTACTCACTAGTATGACTCTAATATCACCATCTTTATATCTCAAAACAAATGCAAGGAGTCAAACTTCTCATAGTATTCAATGCTCTTTGCATGAAAGTTTTTATTATATCCCTCTTGGATGCCCATCATATTAGGACTAAATTCATAACCTAAGCAAATTATCATGCTATTTAGTGACTCTCAAAATAATATAAGTGAAGCATGAGAGTTCAACAATTTCTATAAAATAAAGCCACTACCGTGCTCTAAAAAGATATAAGTGAAGCACTAGAGCAAACTACCTAGCTCAAAAGATATAAGTGAAGCACTAGAGCAAACTGCCTTGCTCAAAAGATATAAGTGAAGCACATAGAGTATTCTAATAAATTCACGATTCATGCGTGCCCCTCTCAAAATATGTGTACATCAAGGATGATTGTGGCAAACTAAAAAGCAAAGACTCATACTATACAAGACGCTCCAAGCAAACACATATCATATGGTGAATAAAAATATAGCCTCAAGTAAATTTACCGATGGATTGAAGACGAAAGAGGGGATGCCATCCGGGGCATCCCCAAGCTTAGATGCTTGGTTGTCCTTGAATATTACATTGGGGTGCCTTTGATCCATAATCCATCAATTCTTTACCCAAAACTTGAAAACTTCACAACACAAAACTCAAAAGAAAACTCATGAGATCCGTTAGTATAATAAAATAAATCACCACTTTAGGTACTGTTTTGAACTCATTCTTTATTTATACTGATGTAATATCTACTGTATTCCAACTTATCCATGGTTCATACCCCCCGATACTACCCATATATTCATCAAAATAAGCAAACAACACATAGAAAACAGAATCTATCAAAAACAGAACAATCTGTAGTAATCTGTAAACTTTGTATAATTCTGTAACTTCAAAAATTCTAAAAAAATAGGACAACATAGGCAATTCATATATCAATCTTTTGTAAAAAAATCAGATCAAAATCACGTTTCTTTGATTTTTTAAAATTGTTTTACTGGGCGCAAAAGTTTCTGTTTTTCATCAAGATCAAATCAACGATATACCAAAGTATCCCAAAGGCTTTACTTGGATCAAACACTAATTATAAACACCTAAACACAATTAATACAGAGATAATAATGTGTATTTATTGAATAACAGAACCAAAAATAAAAAACATAAAAATAAAATTGGGTTGCTTCCCAACAAGCGTTATTGTTTAACACCCCTAGCTAGGCATAAAACATAGATCTAGGTATTTCATCTTTGGTATACAATTCATAAGTAGCCCTCATAATATATTCATATGGAAACTTAATTTTCTTTGTTAGAAAGTGTTCCATGCCCTTCCTTAACGGAAATTGAAATCTAATGTTTCCTTCTTTCATATCAATAATTGCACCAATCGTTCTAAGGAAAGGTCTACCAAGAATAATAGGACATGTAGGATTGCAATATTTATGAAGCACAATGAAATCTAAATCCTATTTGCAACAATAAGAACATCATTAATACTTCCCATAGATTTCTTAATAGTGGAATCCGCTAGATGCAAATTTAAAAAACAATCATCAAATTCACGAAAACCTAACACATCACATAAAATTTTTAGTATCGTGGAGACACTAGCACCCAAATCACACAAATCATGGCACTCATAATCTTTAGTTTTAATCTTAATAGTAGGTTCCCACTCATCATGAAGCTTTCTAGGGATCGAAACTTCCAACTCAAGTTTTTCTTCAAAGGATTTCATCGTAGCATCAACAATATGTTTAGTAAAAGCTTTATTTTGATTATAAGCATGAGGAGAATTCAACATGGATTGCAACAAGGAAATAAAATCTATCAAAGAACAATTATCATAATTAAAGTCCTTGAAATCCAAAAGAGTGGGTTCATCGCTACTTCAAGTTTTGGCCTCGTCAATCCCACTTTTATCAATTTTTGCATTAAGTTCTTTAAACTTCGAAGCATTGGGACACCTTCTAGATAAAGTTGACTCATCTCCAGTCCCATATTTATCAAGATTCATATTAGAAAACAAAGATTCAATAGGAGTCACACCAATCACTTTAAGATCGTCATCATTATTCTCACAAAAACTAGAAGAACGCATTTTTACAAACCAATCTCGCTTAGCACGCATCCTAGCGATTCTTTCTTTACACTCATCAATAGAAATTTTAATAGATTTCATAGATTCATTAATATCATGCTTGGGTGGCATACATATAATTTTCAAAGAATCAATCTCCAGAGAAATTCTATCAATGTTCCTAGCCAAATCATCAATCTTGAGCAATTTTCTTCAACCATAGTATTGAGAACTTTTTGAGAATTAATGAAATATTTAATTTTGTTCTCAAGATAAAAGGTTATTTTATTATAATTTCCATAAGAATTGTTGTAGGAATTACCATAATTATTAGAGGAATTACTAAGAAACGACCTAGGGTTGAAATTACCTCTATAAGCATTATTACCAAAATTGTTCCTACCAACAAAATTCACATCCATAGATGTTCTCAATCAAAGTAGACAAAGGATCATTAGGATCAAGTGCTTACTAGCAAACAATTTCATAAGTTCATCCATTTTTCCACTCAAAGTATTAATTTCTTCAATCGCATGCACTTTTTTACTAGTGGAAGATCTTTCGGTATGCCATTGAGAGTAATTTGCCATAATATTATCTAGGAGTTTAGTAGCTTCTCCTAATGTTATTTGCATAAAAGTACCTCCCGCGGTGGAATCTAAAAAATTTCTAGATGAAAAATTCAATCCAGCATAAAAAATTGTATGATCATCCATAAACTTAAACCATGAGTAGGGCAATTTCTTATCATCAATTTCATCCTCTCCCAAGATTGTGCAACATGTTCATGATCAAGTTGCTTAAAACTCATTATATCATCCCTAAGGGAGATGATCTTAGCGGGAGGTAAATACTTGGAAATAAAAGCATCTTTACACTTGTTCCATGAATCAATACTATTTTTAGGCAAAGATGAAAACCAAGTTTTAGCACAATCTCGTAGTGAGAACGGAAATAGCTTCAATTTAACAATATCATTATCCACATCTTTTTCCTTTTGCATATCACATAACTCAATGCAACTATTTAGATGGAATGCGACATCTTCACTAGGAAGGCCAGAAAATTGACCTTTCATAACAAGATTCAACAAAATGGCATTAGTTTCATAAGATTCCACACTAGTGGTGGGAGCAATCGGAGTACTAATAAAGGCATTATTATTAGTGTTGGAAAAGTCACACAACTTGGTATTTTCTTGAGACATCATGACAAAGCAAGCAATCTAGCACACGAGCAACCAAAAAGCAAACGAAAAGACGAACGGAAGAAGGACGAATAAAAAGGCAAATATTTTTGTGTTATTCTGAAAATGTTTTAGAAGTGGAGGAGAGGAAAACGAGAGGCAAATGGAAAATAATGTAATGCAATAGATGGGAGATTATGGTGGTACTTGGTAGGCTTGATGTAGAACCTCCCGAGCAACGGCGCCAGATATTTTTCCTACTACTTCTTGAGCTTGCGTTGATTTTTCGCTTGAAGAGGAAAGGGTGATGCAGCAAAGTAGAGATAAGTATTTACCTCAGTTAAGAACCAAGGTATCAATCTAGTAGGAGGTACAAGCAATTCTCCAATCTATGCACCTGCACAAACTAACAAACACTTGCACTCAACAGAAAAAGGGGCTGTCAATCCCTTCACGGTCTCGAACAAGAGTGAGATCTAATAGAGATAGGTATAAAAGATAAATAAAAGATCAAACTAAAGTAAATATAAATAAATTGCAGCAAGGTATTTTTGGGTTTTTTGGTTTATAGATATGAAAATATATGCTGGAATAGACCCGGGGGCCATAGGTTTCACTAGAGGCTTCTCTCTTGAAATAAAACATATGGTGGGTGAACAAATTACTGTCGAGCAATTGATAGAAAAGTGCAAAGTTATGACGATATCCAAGGCAATGATTATGAATATAGGCATCACGTCCGTGTCAAGTAGACCGAAATGATTCCGCATCTACTACTATTACTCCACACATCGACCGCTATCCAGCATGCATCTAGAATATTAAGTTCATATGAACGGAGTAACACCTTAAGTAAGATGACATGATGTAGAGGGATAAGCTCAAGCAATATGATGAAAACACCATCTTTTTACCCTTGATGGCAACAATACAATACGTGCCTCGCTACCCCTACTTTATCACTGGGTGAGGACACCATAAGATTGAACCCAAAACTAAGCACCTATCCCATTGCAAGAAGAACCAATCTAGTTGGCCAAAACAAACAGATAATTCGAATAGAAATACAAAGATATTGAATCATGCATTAAAAAAGTTCAGAAAAGACTCAAATAATATTCATAGATAATCTGATCATAAATCCACAATTCATCGGATCTCGACAAACACACCGCAAAAAAATATTACATCGGATAGAACTCCAAGAACATCAAGGAGAATATTGTATTGAAGATCAAAGATAGAGAAGAAGCCATCTAGCTACTAGCTATGGACCAGTAGGTCTGTGGTAAACTACTCACGCTTCATCGGAAGGGCAACAAGGTTGATGTAGAGGCCCTCTGTGATCGAATCCCCCTTTGGTTGGGTGCCGGAAAAGGCCCCAAGATTGGATCTCACGGGAATAGAAGATTGCAGCAATGGAAAAGTATTTTGGTGGACGCTTCTGTTGGTTTGGGAATATTTGGGAATTTATAGAGCAAGAATTAGGGTTGGGGACTCCCGAGGTGTACACAAGACAGGGGGATGCCCCCCAGGGCGTGCCATGAGGGATTGTGGGTCCCTTGGGACTCTTCTGACCCCCTCTCCAAGCTCCGTGGATGTCTTCTGGTCCAAGAAAAATCATCGTACATTTTTATTCTATTTGGACTCCGTTTGATATTCCTTTTATGTAAAACTCAAAAACAAGGAAAAACAAAAACTGGCACTGGGCTCTAGGTTGATAGATTAGTCCCAAAAATAATATAAAATAGCATATTAATGCATATAAAACATCCAAAACTAATATAATAGCATGGAACAATAAACAATTATAGATACGTTGGAGACGTATCAGCGCCCCTACCCTGGGCGCGACCAGGAGGCTTGTGGGGGCCCCTGTAATATGGTTGGTGCCCTCCTTTTGTCGCAAGAAATATAATACGTAGATAAAAATCGTGTTAAAATTTCAGCCCAATCGGAGTTACGGATCTTCGAGAATTTAAGAAACAGTGAAAGGCCAGAAAACAGGAACGCAGAAACAGAAGGAAACAGAGGGGGAGATCCAATCTTGGAGGGGGTCTCGCCCCTCTGTCGCCATGGAGGCCATGGACCAGAGGGGAAACCCTCCTCCCATCCAGGGGGAGGTCAAGGAAGAAGAAGAAGGAGGGGGGCTCTCTCCCCTCTCTCCCGGTGGCGCCGGAACGCCGCCGGGGCCATCATTGTGATGCGATCTACGCCAACAACTTTGCCGCCATCATCACCAACTCTCTCCCCCTCTATGCAGCGGTGTAACACCTTTTCTACCAGATATAATCTATACTTAAAGATGTTGCTCAACACTATATATTATTATCCAATCATATGTGGTTATCCTATGATGTTTGAGTAGATCCATTTTGTCCTATGGGTTAACTGATGATCATGATTGGTTTGACTTGTATGTTTTATTATTGGTGTTGTCCTATGATGCTCTCCATGTCGTGCAAGCGTGAGGGATCCCTGCTGTAGGGTGTTGCAATATGTTCATGATTAGCTTATGGTGGGTGGCGTGAGTGACAGAAGCACAGACCCGAGTAAAGTGGGTTGTTGCGTATGGGAGTAAAGAGGGACTTGATACTTTAATGCCATGGTTGCGTTTTACCTTAATTATCTTTAGTAGTTGCGGATGCTTGCTAGAGTTCCAATCATAAGTGCATATGATCCAAGTAGAGAAAGTATGCTAGCTTATGCCTCTCCCTCATATAAAATTGCAATAGTGATTACTGGTCTAGTTATCGATTGCCTTGGGATAAGTAACTTTCTTGTGACAAAAAGCTCTCTACTAAAACTAAAGTAGTTGTTTCTTTATCTAAACATCCCCTAGCTTTTATTTGCACCTTCTTTATTATCTTCCAAACCTACAAAATTGTTTCATACTTGTTCTAGGTAAAGTGAACATTAAGCGTGTGTAGAGTTGTATCGATGGTCGATAGAACTTGAGGGAATATTTGTTCTACCTTTAACTCCTCGCTGCGTTCGCCACTCTTACTTATCGAGAAAGGCTACAATTGATCCCCTATACTTATGGGTTATCACTTCACATGCCCCCGATGACGCTAGATGCACTGCCAAGCTAAGGCTAGGCAAGAAGGATCTTATTTCATCATTAGAAAGTTGCCACCGCCTCACAGCAAGACAAAGCCCTAATGAACTAAAAATTGTAATTAAAAATGGTGTTGCATTCCTCCCACTGGCAAGGCCTGGGTTCACCATGCCTCCATGGGCTTAAGGCCACCAGAGACGTGGCAGACTGGTGGCGTCATGGCGGGGGTGACAGAAGACATGAAAACCTATTCGCCTTGTCGCCCGAAGATGCGAGAGGAAGGGGCACAAGACACTTTTCTTAATCCTTTCCATGGAGTCGTCTTTCAACGCGCCCACTCCACGCCATTGGATTTCGGCGCCAGGTCCCTCGCGCATCCGTGCGCGCGCGTGCGCGTGTGTGTGTGCGTGTGTGTGCAATGGAAAGGATGTCATGAGGGTGGCATCCTGCAATCTGGTGTCGCACGATAGAGACACTGCACTATAGTGTTGTCCTAATTTTCTCTCAAAATAATTGTCAAGTCGTTGGCATGCTAATACTTAACAGCAAACAAAACATAATTTTTATTATTACCAAAAAATCGGTAGGGCGAGAATCAACTTGTGGTTGGATAGACAATGGTACTCGAGCCCACTAGGGATTAAACTCCAGGTTTGACGCTTTGGCATTTCATAAAGACATAATATTTTTTCAGCGGAAGGCGACTGTGATGACTTCGTGATTCCACAGACTCAATGTTTCTAAGGTGCTCATAAAATTAGAATGTACGTGCGTGCATTCATAGAAGAGAGTGTATGTACGTGTTTGTGAGCGTCTACATCATGTTTCTTAATTTTTTTGGTAAACATGAGCTTTTTCCTGTTAATGTTAAAAATCTTACATAAAAATTTCCTTGCGTCAACTAAATTCATACAGAGGACTTTTTTATTATGTTTTATTTATTTATTATATATTTAAAGCATGATAGCTCAATTTTAAATATGATTTTAACTAACTTTTAAATATATTTTTAAACACAGTAGAAACACAGACACTTATTCACAGACACGTACAGTCACCCACATGAACACATGCACACACACCCTACTCTAGAAAAATGCGACCATCAGTGCCAAGTTTAGGACTTGAGCTCTGATGGATTGGTTTCACCACAAGGAATTTAACCATCTGACCTATGCTCAATTTGCAATTTTAAATATGAAGTTGATTACCACACATACTATGTGTCTTTTTTTTGTTGAAGGTCATTAGATGGAGACTAGGTCTCCATAATGTAGTTTCCTTTATAGAAGAAGGTAAAGGGGGTGGCCTAGCCCTATTCTGGGATGAGAGTATCGAAGTTGAACACTTTAAGCTAGGTGAGAGAATTATTGATGTATTCATTTGTGATATGCCCTCTGGAATAAAGTGGAGATACACGTTTGTTTACGCTGAGCCTCGTACTCATTTGCGCCATCATATGTGGGATCTTATGCGTAAAATGAAAAATTTAACTACGCCGGGACCATGGCTGATGGCAGTCGATATTAATGAGGTGTATGTGGCAGGAAGAGCATTTTTCTAGGACTCGCAGAAATAAAAAACAAATGCTTGATTTTAGAGAAATCCTATCCCACTGTGATCTTCATGATCTAGGTTACTTAGGGGCGCCTTGGACTTTTGACAATGGCCAAGATGGCTACCGCAATATTAAAGTTAGACTTGACAAGGCGGTGGCAAATCCGGAATGGATGAATATTTTCCCAAACTTCCAGGTCAATCACATAGTCATTACAACGTTGGAACATTGCCCCATTGAAGTGTGAAGTGTGCAGCAATCTGTATACCAACCAGTTAGTCAACAACGTAGATATGAAGTTTTCTGGGGAAAGGATAATAAACTAACTGAAGAAGTGGAAGTAGCCTGGCCAAAACATTGTCGAGCCAAGGATTTAGGTGATATTACAGCAAACCTATCAGGTGTGATGAGCTCTCTTCACGACTGGAGCAAACACAATTTTGTTTCTATCCCAAAGAAAATAAAGGACCTCCAGAATAAAATTCAGGCAACCAGTCACCGTAATGACAGTTATGCAAACTCTAAGCAAAAGTGTCTGAGAAAGGAATTAGATGACCTACAAGATAAAGAAGAGAGTGCTTGGCGGCAAAGATCAAGAGTGGAGTGGCTTAAGGAGGGCGATCGAAATACAAAATATTTTCACCGAAAAGCTACTTGGCGCGCCAAGAAAAATTCGGTTCAGAAGCTCTTTAATAAAAAAGAGGATTTGAAGAACATGGCCACAAGGTTTTTCCAAGAGCTCTTTAAGAAAGATGATCAGGTCGAACCCAATATAATTCTAGACCATGTCCAAGGATGGGTTAATGCTGCAATGAATGACACGTTATGTAGGGAATTCTCTAACGATGAGATTGCAAATGCATTATTTCAATTCGGCCCACTAAAAGCACCTGGGACGGACGGCTTCCCGGCCCGTTTTTTCCATAGACACTGGGCTACCTTAAAAGAGGATATTATTTGTGCTGTCAAGAAATTCTTTGCTGACGGAGTTATGCCTAATGGGGTGAATGGCACAATTATAGTTCTTATACCAAAGAAGAAAGATCCAGTTAATTTAAAGGATTTTAGACCAATTAGTTTTATGTAATGTTGTTTATAAAATCATAGCTAAGCCTATGGAAATTGTCTTCGGCCTTTGCTCGAGGATATTATAGCCCCCACTCAAAGTGTTTTCATTCCTGGGCGGATGATTACGGATAATGCCTTGGTAGCTTTTGAGTGTATAAATACTATGCAAAAGTCACGCGATGCTAAAGGGTCTTTCCGCGCTTACAAGTTAGACTTGACAAAAGCCTATGACTGTGTGGACTGGGACTTCCTTGAGGATGTTTTGAGGAAATTTGGCTTTGCAAACCAATGGATCAGATTGACGATGAGGTGTGTGACGTCAGTCAAGTATGCTGTGAGATTTAATGGGACTCTTCTCTAGTCCTTTATGCCATCTCGGGGCCTGCGACAAGGTGACCCATATTCTCCTTACCTATTCCTTCTCTTCGCTGATGTCTCTCTACTTTTTTACACTCGGAGATCAATAAAGGTAACATTCAGGAGTTTAAGATATGTAGAGCCTTGAGAATTGGGACCAAGCCTTGAGAATTAAGAATGTTCTAAAAAATATGCAAAGGCTACAGGCCAACTGTTAAGTCCCAGTAAATTCTCTATTATGCTTGGTAAATCCTGCAATCAGGGAGGAAGGAAAGAGTGTGGCACAAATATTAGGTGTGCAGAAAATTGATCTTGAAGAAAAGTATCTTGGACTTCCGGTTCTTGAAGGAAGGATGATGTGACGCCCGGATATTTAAGCTACAGTAAACCTCTGCTAATGATGCCACGTCACCTCGATTACTGTTGCTAATCTCGCGTTAGTTCGCAACCGGTTCGAATTCAAATTCAAAATCAAGCAAACAATAAAAGTTTTCAAATATTAAAACTAAAATGTTCGGAGTGAGCCAAATAATGCATAGGTAATTATGGTGGTGAAACCACACTTTTATAAAATGTTTAAATACTCTAAAATGAATAAAACAGTAGCAAATACAATTATTTAAATGCTTTAAAAATAATAAACATTTTCAAAACTAATTTGTCATAAGTATTAAACTATTGTGGCAGTGGCATGATTTGTAAAATCTATTTAGGTGCCACTTTGGTAATTTACTAAAATTAAAATAGAAGAGAAACTAAAAGTAAAACGGTAAAAGAAAAATTAAGAAAAACAAAATACAAAGAAAAGAGAACACCCCCCCTCGCTGGACCACGGCCCAGATGGCCTCGTGGCCAATCGGGCCAGCCCAGCCGTACCTCTCCTGGCCTATATGACCCACTCCCTCCTACTAACCCCCCCCCCCCCACCTAGGGCGTCACAAGTTGGTATCAGAGTCGACTGCCTGTAGGAATCCCCTTTCCAACTTCTTGGCCGAAGTTGAGTCTAGAAGCCGAAAACTGTTTTACTAACATGGCTGTGCGGCCAATGGGCCCACATCGCCATTTGAGTGGTATTAGGATCTTTTACTCCTCGATCTTTACTCCGGGATTCTGAACTCTCTTCTATTCGGGTTAAACAATTTTTACTAAAATCTAACCTTAGGTTCTCGAAAATACTTTCTCCCGGAGAGGCCCTTCACTCCAGATGATCACCGACTGCACCAGAAGATTTCAGAAATACTCTTTGATATTCTCTCGAGACTTTGTGCCCATCACCTTTGCTATGCCCGACCACCGATAAGTCCTTATGGATAACTACTTACACTTGCCATTCATACGATCATCCACCATTGATCTTGTTATTACAAGATACCCCGAAGTTTTTTCTATTGTTCCGAGAATACTTTGTGCCTACTGCCTAGCAGTTCTTTGCCACATGAATACCCCTTCAAATAAATCCTCGCACTTGTCGAGTATCCGCTCATCCCCAGTTGTTCATGTGTTTCACAAAAGTCTTCAAAATATTATTCGATGTTCCGAAAATCCTGAGCAGCCTATTGCTCTTGAAATTCTTGCTTTCTTGCATTATGGTTAATCCAATAAGTTTCGTAATCTTATTGGCCTCCCTTGTCTTTATCATTTTAAGTTCGTTGATTCAATATGTTGAGGATGCTCGCATTCCTCAGTTGAATTCTAGAATTCATCCTTCCGGCTCACACGTCATTTCGATATGAGCTGGTTCTTGGCCAATCAATTCCTTGATCATTTGTGCTTCTAAGTCTATTGAACTTATTCATTTTCGATCAGAATGATTGCTTCTGATCCCTTGATTTGGAAATCAAAAAAAAATTCTTTGCATTAAGCTTTGAATTAGTCAGTTGTTTCTATAATCCGATGCCTTGGCGTTCCTTCTTCCTTTGATTGAGTACCGATACTCACATCAGCCCCGTTGTGGACCGCCATACCCATTGCCGGGTTATTATCCGACAATGTCCTTCACAACCAAAATTCTTGTGAGTTCTTTACCTGATACATAATGCCCTTGATAAATTGTATCATCTGCTTGGCCAACCATGCTCTGCTTTCGAGCTGGTGGTATTTACTATTGAAGTTTGTGGTATATGTTTCCACGATACCCTAACGGGTTGAACCTATGCCTTCCTTTATATGTGTGAACTCGGAAGTTTTCACGGGTCATACTCATCTGGTATTTCACCAAGTAAAACTTTCAACACTAATGCCATTATCGAAACGAGAAGTGACTGTAAGGTTATGCTTTGGAGAAGTGAGAGTCGACCTTGAACCTTTGTGTTCATGCCCATGGACACGAAGTAGATCCTATCATGGAATCTTCTTGTAATAATAACTATTTCCTTGATATAATATCCTTGGTATCGGTGAATTGATCCTTTGCAATCGTGGTTCCGACCATATGTTCTTCTTTGATCCCATTTCTCGGGCAAGTTTAAGCACTTGTCTTCTGTGGATCAATACACCCTTCCAACTTTTACTTTGATCTTTCGTTGAGTATTACACCCTGGTATCTCGAGATCATCACGGGACTGCATAACTTCTTATGAGTTCTCCATCAAGTACTACATCCTCACTGATTCCAATTTTTCACGGGCTTTGAGTTATTAAACACTCAAAGACACCGATAACTGAACCGAGTCCACACTACGGTTCAACAACTTTTAGTAATCTTCTTTACTTACGAGTTTGTACCCGATCACGCCATTCCTAGCCTGATTGGCTATATCATTGTGCTAATTTTTAACTGTGCTACTGGGTCCTTCTCGGAGCACAAATTTCGACGGTGAGATAATCTTACAATCGATCTTCCTCGTCATATCGTTTGTCCTTGAGCAGCAAGCTTGATTTCGAGTTTGTGTCGTACCCATGGTCCCAATGACTTCTGGCTTCATCATTTCCGTTGACTTGATGTCATCACCGATCATTTACATCTTCTCGAAACCTCTCGACAAATGTGTCATGATCATCATCAACATTCTGAGGTCTTCCAAGATATCTATCGAATTCTTGATGAGAAATAGCATCCTTTGCCCTCGATGGTTTGGGTTATCATCCACAACATTATTGCATTCCCTCCAACACAAAAATTGTTCCTGTTTTGTGTTGTACCTTGAGTTCCTTGTTATCCAACTTATGTTATGATTCTACCGCGGAGTATTACCATCTTTGATGTCAAGAATGTTGTGAGGATTGCTCCACC
Source organism: Aegilops speltoides (assembly GCA_021437245.1). Lineage (NCBI taxonomy): Eukaryota > Viridiplantae > Streptophyta > Magnoliopsida > Poales > Poaceae > Aegilops > Aegilops speltoides. Next base: position 249,361,272 of record CM038145.1, read on the forward strand.
TCTTAAGAATTCTTGCTATAGTGATACTCATAATCACCATTCTTTCTTGGTCCTCGCGTTGATCCCATACGGGGTACCAACAAGTGAATGGTGCTGTTTGGATTCTGCCTATCTAGCAACCCTATTGCTTTGAAGTTAATGGTCGGCCGTTCATTCTTAGACTATTGATTATTGAATCACCATTCCAGGTTAGCCGTGCAACCCAGCCCACATTTCGGATGCACATTTCGATCAATGTTTAACTGTGTATGTTTTCCTCAAGCATACATCATTAAGTCATTTGATCTAGCTAATGTTATCTTCTTGTTCACATAATTGTGAAAACCCATCTTTTGGAAGTCTCGATGAATTGTCGTTGAGTTCATCAACTACCTCCTTATCTCTTCATTGGTTTAATGATGAGCTTTTGTTTCGGAACCCGCTCCCATAGTTCATTCCCGAGAATCTTGCAATGTCATTTCATCTATTTGTGTTGCACTTTTTCTTCTCGGACATCCCGAGTCTGAGGTATCATGACACCAATCGGATCTGAATCTCGGTCAGATTTGATGGTTGGGACAACTTTCCAAGAGTTATGATGTTGATCCTTTGATGACCTGGTAACATGATGTCCTGCCTAGCACCCCCCCCCCCGGCTGGAGGACCTATCATTATAGTTTCCTTTTTAACAAGGTTAACCATTCTTCCATGAGGAAATTGTAAGACTTATTCTACAAGTTGTTCTTGATGGATCCTTCGTGTATCCGTAGTCCGACCTTTGCTTGAAGACCATGTCAATGCTATCTCGAAGCTTGTCTGTGGTACTCCGATTTTTAATAAGAGCATTTGAAGCCCAATGCTAAATGTTTCTTGCTCAATTATCCAAACACCGTTATATGGGTAAGGTCTTGAAATTCCTCTCCCCTTACCTACTTTCTATCCCGTCGTGGATATCTTGCTCTACTTGTCCCTGAAACATGTGTTTAAACACATTTTCCTTTCCATTGTTCTGACTATTCTGGTAATCCGACTTAACTAAGCAGTGATAATTCCCTGCTTAGGTAAGAACCTTAATAGTACCACTCATCGGTAAGACCACATTACTTTTGTTGATGACATTCCGATAACCACCGATGGACGAGAACTTTGCCTAATGGTCCACCTCGTTCAACAAGCGGGAAAATGGTTCTCTTCGTTCCTCGCCCTTGGTACCAACGTTGTTGCCAACATAACTGACTGGCTATCCTCTGACATACCTTGCTATTTTAACCATGCAAGATGTCACCGCTCTTTCTACTTTTAAAACCACTTGGTGGGCCCATAACCCACAGTTCCACAGGATCCAAACCTGACTCTCCTGTACACCCCCTGTTTCCATAATTATTCATCGCGCGTGGCCTCATATGTAATTCACGAGCCACCTTCCGATGAGATCACCTATTCTGGAGTCAGACACAATACTTATTCCCGTTGCTTGAACCCCTTTCACACTTTGTTTCAGGCATCGAACGATTGCCTACTCGCTTGAAACTTCCCATAATACCTCCTTACTTTGCTCTCGATATTTTCGGAGGTTTCAATCTGAGAGTTACTTTCCGCCTCCCTCCCCGATGTTATCTACCAAATAGTCAACCTTGCCGAGGTCCGTTCTCCTGGAATGCTCCCCCTTTATTCTTTCGTAAGTACGATGAAGATCCCGAAGAAAGGATGCCTACTTCATCATGATGACCTGAAGCAGAGAAATGAAGACATCAACGTAATGGATCAACCACTTCGGAAAGAGCAACCAAGATCAAGAAGACTCATTAGAATTTCGTAACCTAGTCTTTCCCCTTACTCCGCCTCTTAAATCTCGGGACGAGATTTCTTGTAGTGGAGGAGAATTGTGACGCCCGGATATTTAAGCTACAGTAAACCTCTGCTAATGATGCCACGTCAGCTTGATTACTGTTGCTAATCTCGCGTTAGTTCGCAACCGGTTCGAATTCAAATTCAAAATCAAGCAAACAATAAAGGTTTTCAAATATTAAAACTAAAATGTTCGGAGTGAGCCAAATAACGCATAGGTAATTATGGTGGTGAAACCACACTTTTATAAAATGTTTAAATACTCTAAAATGAATAAAATAGTAGCAAATACAATTATTTAAATGCTTTAAAAATAATAAACATTTTCAAAACTAATTTGTTATAAGTATTAAACTATTGTGGCAGTGGCATAATTTGTAAAATCTATTTAGGTGCCACTTTGGTAATTTACTAAAATTAAAATAAAAGAGAAACTAAAAGTAAAACGGTAAAAGAAAAATTAAGGAAAGCAAAATACAAAGAAAAGAGAACACCCCCCCTCGCTAGGCCACGGCCCAGATGGCCTCGTGGCCAATCGGGCCAGCCCAGCCGTACCTCTCCTGGCCTATATGACCCACTCCCTCCTACTAACCCCTCCACCTGGGGCGTCACAGATGAAGGATGGTAAATTTCAGCCCATTAAGGAGTGTTCTTTGAAAAGATGTACTGACTGGTGTGAGAAATACCTATCCAGTGTGGCTAAGGAAAGCCTAATAAAGTTGGTAATACATGCATTATCCACCTATGTTATGAGTGTGTTTAAATTCTCTGCTGGCCTGTGCAAGGAGCTCTCACAGATCATCAGAATTTTTGGTAGGGGGATGAAAATGATAGAAGGAAGATGCACTGGCTTGCCTGGGATAAGCTGCTAAAGCCAAAAGATAAGGAGGGTATGGGTTTCTGAGACCTTCGCTTATTTAACCGAGCCCTCCTTGCTAAGCAGGCTTGGCGACTTATTCAATTTTCGGATAGCTTATGTGCCAGATTGTTGAAGGTATTATCCACATGGCAACCTGGTTGATATTGCCTTTATCCAGAACGCGTCGCCATGCTGGCAAGGAATCTATCATGGTCTGGATCTTCTTAAGAAAGGCATTATCTGAAGAGTTGGTGAAGGTGATAAAGTTAAAGTATTGAGGGATAATTGGATTCCAAGGGGAATCTATAAATCTCCGGGAAACAATCTCGAACCAGAATAAAATGGGTCTCCGAGCTTATCGACCCAGTGTCAAGGACATGGAATGAGGAATTGGTTAGGAGAATATTCCTACCTCATGATGTGGATGAAGTGTTAAAAAAATCAACTCTCACAATCTACCTCTTAGGATTCTATTGCATGGCATTTTAAACCCTCAGGTGTATTTTCGGTTCGTAGTGCATACATGCTGGCTGTTAACGATAAGGATGCGAATGGTGATTTGGGACAAATTAGTGCCGAGCCATCTGGAGAAAGAAAGATTTGGAGCGTACTTTGGAAAGCAAATGTTCCTCCCAAGAAACTTTGGATGGCATCTGGCGACAGAATCACTTCGAGTTTAGACAAATATGCTGGGGAATGTAGTAATTTCAAAATTTTCCTACGATCGCGCAAGATCTATCTAGGAGATGCATAGCAACAGAAGGAGGAGTGTGTTCACGTACCCTCGTAGACCGAGAGCAGAAGCGTTTAGTAACGCGGTTGATGTAGTCGAACGTCTTCGCGATCCAACCGATCCAAGTATCGAACGTACAACACCTCCCCATTCAGCACACATTCAGCTCGGTGACATCCCTTGTACTCTTGATCCAGTTGGGGAAGAGGGTGAGTTTCGTCAGCATGACGGCATGGTGACGGTGATGATGATGTTACCGGCGCAGGGTTCGTCTAAGCACTACGACGATATGACTGAGGTGTGTAACTGTGAAGGGTGGCACCGCACACAGCTAAAAGAAGACTTGGTGTCTTCTAGGTCTATCATCAATATTACGTCTCAAAGATCAAATATCAGTAACACTAACATCTATAAATCGATATGTTAATAATATAGATAGAATCAATACTTGACGATTCATACATACACTGATCTAATATTAACATAATCTAATACAAATATTCGATCGAATTAAACTCATTAAAAATTATACATGAAATATCAATAATTCAAACAAAGCATAATAACTAAATCACATCTGAAAATGATTCTTTAAAATCAACATATCTTTAAACTTTAATAATTCGATAACTCAGTCAATATGATGATAGCAAATTACTATACTTGGATATCAACATCTTTATCATCCAAAGTAATTCAGAATATAATATGTCATAAATCGTCAAAATCATACAATGAATAACATCAAAAACTACAATAAAATGATGTATAATACAGCTAAATCTTATTCGAATTTATATAATCAATAATGAATAAATATATAATATAACATACATATGATTCACAACTTCATTATTTACATGTACACTAATCAAATAATGTCATTTATTTCAATCAATAGCCTAGAAAGATAATCAACATAGGATAATCATAATATTGAATAATATGAAATCTAAATAATTTAAGATAATAACTGAAATTCATAACATGAATAACATGAATTAATAGTGCAAAATAGCATAAATTCAATAAAAATAAAATATGATTCACAGTTATCAATTAAAATTTTAGATGAACATGATCAAGCATTAATTAATTTGACAACTTAATAATTACTAATACATAGCTCAATGACTTAATACTCTAAGTAACTATATCAAAATTTCATTCTTCTAACAATCGAAGTTACTCAATTTCTGTATAAATAATTAATCATAATAATACATATGTATTAAGAAGTAACCAAAAATAGATTCATATAATGAAATATCATTCATCAACATAATAACATATTTCATATAAACTTAAATAACTAAAATCCATAATCAATCTTCAAGTATCCTTAAGATTAAAAACTAGAGATTCACTAACTTAAATCATAAAATTATGACAATAGACAATAATCAAAATCTATCAATCTTTAAGTTCTATAATCGAAATAGTATCACTAATTCAACATTAAGTCATGTAGATTTCAACTTAATTCAATGATTTAGAGATATCAATATGTTCATCTAAATTTAGAATATAAGATTTGCATGTCAATAAATGAGTATTTCAAATAGGATATATCATAATATCATAATTAAATGTTAAATTATATAATTCAATACATTATTCAGATTCAATAATTAGCATTGCTAAATTACAGGAAATTATTAATCAATTGTCTAATTCAAATACAAATATTTATAAATACATATAAAATGCAATAGACAATATACAAATCTATCATACAGCTATCTATTTAACATAGTTGACCATATTTATCCAATGCATAAAGACATCCATTTAATTAATCTATTGAATAAATCTAGTATTATCAGAACTATTAGATCAATTTTGAACATATCAGAAAATTATATCTTCAAATTATCAATCAGCAACATCAATCAATTTGAATCAACAACTTAGAATTTGATTAATAATTTAATTAGAATGATAGAAAGTCAATCAAAATTGATGATAATAATAGATTAAATAATATTGCATCAATAACTCTAGTACAATACCACTTATAACTTATCAAATATGTTGCATATCAATCAATTGCTTAACCATTATTCACATGATATATCAGTGAAGTATTATAGATCATTTATAGAATTCACATTCTATAGTCATAATTTACTAAGGCATCTCAGTAAAGAGCTCTTAGTCATGAAATTCATAGATCTAGATGAGTATTAATAAGTCATTGTAAGACTACGCGATGGCATGAAATATGTTCATTAGATTAAATCTGAAACATAATATGATGAATACATACTAATAACTTAGTATTAGCTTGAAATAAGTATTCATCACTCAAAGTATCAATTTCAATCAAGTTCTAAATGTTTATATCAAGCAAATATGTGATAGCAAAAATTATATTGAAGGTATAATATAGGTAACGAAATTTACAATGTTATGCAATGGATCATACAATTTTGCAAATGAATCCAATAGACTATGTATAGCATATCAACTTAATTGGTAGATACTAACTGAATGATACAATGAATATAACTAGAATGAATTATAGTCATCTCATAGTCAAATGTCACATATCACGACAACATGTTAGAAGCAAACTAGTAGAATACAGGGCATACTGAGTGATCAGTAAGATATGACAAAGTAGTCTAACATAAGAAAGCAATCATATGTACTTAGATCAAATTGAATGATGATCTAGGCTGATCAAGTCAGAATCATAGGACTAAAATCATATAGCATGAAGATTATATGCAAAATTGATATGGAAAAAGAGATTGATTAATAAATAAATGATGTGCAATACTTAGAGCAGATCACATTGCTATCAGAAAGTTGTCAACTCATCTACGATAGCTTAGTAGAGGTAATTGAAGACTAAATATGTGAAGAAGGTTTGATAAAGGAAAGATGTATTGAAAGATAAATTACATGAGGTATGGACCGGTAGATGTCAGATCTTAACATGCACTATCCACACAAATAATTGCATCAATTTGACACAACAAGAAGAAATCGATAGATACAATAGCAATATTAAAATTATAGAGATAAATATAAAACACTAAAACAATTTTGGAATAAATCATAAATATAACGAAATGTTAAAAATATTAGTCTTTAAACAAACAAAAATAACTAAGAGGATCATAAGGACATTAGAGGTAGAATCTCTATCAGGAAAAAAGAAGTCATCAGAATAGGACTGTATGATCTAGTGCCAAGTACCAAGAATTTCATAGCTAGATGTTGATAGCTTGACAATCGGTGATGTTAGGTGATCTTATGAGAAGTTTGGACTCTTTAGATGTTAAGACAATTGGAGTGACTTGACGTGATTATGCTAGATGGCCTTGACTTCGTAATTGATGCTAAGAATATCTTATCATACTGAATATATATGGATCAAACAAACATGATTGACCCACTAACTGCATATCAGATTATTGAAAAACAATTCAACTCATCTGGTAGTTACAACTGTCTGACGATCACATAAAAATGTCAATGAATCGATTCATAAGAAAAAAGAGAAGTAATGCGGAAGCACATATAGGAACTTGAGCACGACCTACACAGGCATGACGAAAAGCAAGAGCTCTAACAGAATTATGAAGATCAAGATAAATCATCTTAAGTGTACTTTCGACCGATGATCAGGAAGGCTCAACGTATAGGGGGCAGTAGATAGATTATGTATCATACGTGGAGAGAAGAAGATGGATCTGGAGGGTATGATGGAACCCCATGATGAGCATGGGACAAATTCCAAGTTGGATTGTAGGCAATAAGTGAGCTATGGTATCGAATTGGCAGAGCCTCATTATGCTGGTATTTTACTGTTTTGCCGAGCTTCGCACGATCATACATTATTTCACTGGTCTGTGGTAAACTACTCACACTTCATCGAAGAGGCTATGGTGTTGATGTAGAAACCCTCCATGATCAATTCCCCCTCCGGTGGAGCGCCGGAAAAGGCCCCAAGATGGGATCTCACAGGTACAGAAGGTTGCGGCGGTGGAAATAGGGTTTCGTGGTGCTCTTGGATGTTTTCAGGGTATATGAGTATATATAGGTGAAGGAAGTTGGTGAGGGGAACCACAAGGGGCCCACGAGGGTGGGGGCACGCTTACCCCCTGGGCACGCCCTCCTGCCTTGTGGCCGCCTCGTTTCTTTCTTGACGTCCACTCCAAGTCTCCTGGATTGCGTTTGTTCCAAAAATAACTCTCCTGAAGGTTTCATTCTGTTTGGACTCCATTTGATATTCCTTTTCTGCGAAACACTAAAATAGGCAAAAAACAGCAATTTGGACTGGGCCTTCGGTTAATAGGTTAGTCCCAAAAATAATATAAAAGTGTATAGTAAAGCCTATTAAACATCCAAAACGGATAATATAATAGCATGAAACAATCAAAAAGTTTAGATACGTTGGAGACGTATCAAGCATCCCCAAGCTTAATTCCTGCTTGTCCTTGAGTAAGTAAATGATAAAACAAATTTTTTGATGTGGAATGCTACCTAACATATTTCTCAATGTAATTTTCCTTATTGTGGCATGAATGTTCAGATCCAAAAGATTCAAGATAAAAGTTTAATATTGACATAAAATAGTAATACTTCAAGCATGCTAACCAAGTAGTTTATGTCTTATCAAAATAACATAGCCAAAGAAAGTTTATCCCTACAAAATCATATAGTTTGGCCATGCTTCATTTTCGTCACACAAAATGCTCCCACCATGCACAACCCCCGTTTCAGCCAAGCAATTGGTTCATACTTTTTAACGCGCTTCAGCCTTTTCAACCCTCACGCAATACATGAGCGTAAGCCATGGACAAAACACTATGGGTGGAGTAGAGTATGATGATAGGGATATGTGAGAAAACAAAAAAGGATAAAGTCTCATATTGACGCGGCTAATCAACGGGCTATGGAGATGCCCATCAATTGATGTCAATACGAGGAGTGGGGATTGCCATGCAACGGATGCACTAGAGCTATAAATGTATGAAATCTCATCAAAAAGAAACTAAGTGGGTGTGCATCCAACTTGCTTGCTCACGAAGACCTACTGCAATTTGAGGAAGCCCATCATTGGAATATACAAGCCAAGTTCTATAATGAAAAATTCCCACTAGTATATGAAAGTGACAACATAGGAGACTCTATCATGAAGATCATGGTGCTACTTTGAAGCACAAGTGTGAAAAAAGGATAGTAACATTGTACCTTCTCTCTTTTTCTCTCATTTTTTCTCTTTTTTTTCTTTTTTTGTTTTGGTGGGCTTATTTGGCCTCTCTTTTTTATTTGGGCTTCTTCGACCTCTTTTATTTTTTCATAAAGTCCGGAGTCTCATCCCGACTTGTGGGGGAATCATAGTCTCCATCATCCTTTCCTCACATGAGACAATGCTCTAATAATGAAGATCATCACACTTCTATTTATTTACAACTCAATACTTGGGACAAAATATGACTCTATGTCAATGCCTCTGGCGGTGTACCGGGATATGCAATGAATCAAGAGCGACATGTATGAAAGAATTATAAAGGTGGCTTTGCCACAAATACGATGTCAACTACATGATCATGCAAAAGCAATATGACAATGATGGAGCATGTCATAATAAATGGAACGGTGGAAAGTTGCATGGCAATATATCTCGGAATGGCTATAGAAATGCCATAATAGGTAGGTATGGTGGCTGTTTTGAGGAAGATATAAGGAGGTTTATGTGTGATAGAGCTTATCATATAACGGGGTTTGGATGCACCGGCGAAGTTTGCACCAACTCTCAAGGTGCGAAAGAGCAATGCACGGTACCGTAGAGGCTAGCAAATTGCGGAAGGGTAAGAGTGTGTATAATCCATGGACTCACATTAGTCATAAACAACTCATATACTTATTGCAAAAGTTTATTAGCCCTCGAAGCAAAGTACTACTACGCATGCTCCTAGGGGAAGGGTTGGTCGGAGTTAACCATCACGCGAACCCGACCTCCACTCATAAGGAAGGCAATCAAAGAACACCCCTTGCTTCCAATTTGTCACACAACGTTCACCATACGTGCATGCTACGGGACTTGCCAACTTTAACACAAGTATTTCTCAATTTCATAATTACCCAACTAGCATGACTCTAACATTACCACCTTTATATCTCAAAACAATTATCAAGTATCAAATTTATCATATTGTTCAATGCACTCCATATGATAGTTTTTTATTTTACCCAACTTGGATGCCCATCATATTAGGACTAATTTTATAACCAAAGAAAATACCATGTTGTTCTAAAAGACTCTCAAAATAATATAAGTGAAGCATGAGAGATCAATAATTTCTACAAAATAAAACCATCACCGTGCTCTTAAAAAGATATAAGTGAAGTACTAGAGCAAAATTATCTAGCTCAAAAGATATAAGTGAAGCACATAGAGTATTCTAATAAATTCCGATTCATGTGTGTCTCTTCCAAAAGGTGTGTACAGAAAGGATGATTGTGATAAACTAAAAAGCAAAGACTCAAATCATACAAGACGCTCCAAGCAAAACACCTATCATGTGGTGAATAAAAATATAGCATCAAGTAAAGTTACGATGGACGAAGACGAAAGAGGGGATGCCCTCCGGGGCATCCCCAAGATTAGGCTTTTGGTTGTCCTTGAATTTTACCTTGGGGTGCCTTGGGCATCCCCAAGCTTAGGCTCTTGCCACTCCTTATTCCATAATCCATCAAATCTTTACCCAAAACTTGAAAACTTCACAACACAAAACTCAACAGAAAATCTCATGAGCTCCGTTAGAGAGATAAAACAAACCACCACTTTAAGGTACTGTAATGAACTCATTCTTTATTTATATTGATGTTAAACTTACTGTATTCCAACTTTTTTTCTCTATGGTTCATACCCCTCGATACTAGCCATAGATTCATCAAAATAAGCAAACAACACTCGAAAAACAGAATCTGTCAAAAACAGAACAATCCGTAGTAATCTGTAACTTTCGAATACTTCTGTAACCCCAAAAATTCTACCAAAATAGGAAGTCCTAAGCAATTTGTCTATTAATCTTCTTAAAAAAATAATCAACTGAAAAGCACATTTCTGTGATTTATTAAAATTATTCTCATGCGTGCAAAAGTTTCTGTTTTTCAGCAAGATCAAATTAACTATCACTGTAGGTTATCCTATAGGTTCTACTTGGCACAAACACTAATTAAAACATAAAACCACATATAACCAGAGGCTAGATGAATTATTTATTACTAAACAGGAACAAAAAGTAAAGAACAAAAATAAAATTGGGTTGCCTCCCAACAAGCGCTATTGTTTAACGCCCCTAGCTAGGCATAAAAGCGAGAATAGATCTAGGTATTGTCATCTTTGGTACTTGTCTTTTTAATGGAGTTATGCTCGGATCCGGGAGGTCTTGCATTTTCCTTCATGCTCGGAGATCTTTAGATCTAGAGCATCCAACCGCTTATTGCAAAGTGTAATCAAAGTATTCATGCGGTTGAGATTCCCACCAACATTTTTAAGAGGTTCAATAGATTTTTGCAATTTACATAATTTCTCTAAGATTTGGGTTCCTTCTTGAGTAAGGGGTGGTCCCTTTTGTAGGGGAAGTACTCCTACTATCCCCTCTATAATTTCATAAGCAATAATAGGATCAATTTCAATAAAATTCCCTTTGGCGGCAAAATCAAGGAGTTGTCTATGGGATATGGTTAGCCCAACATAAAAATTGGGAAGTAAAATCTTGAAATCTCCTTCTATATTGCAACTACGATAGGATTCTAAAATCCTATACCAAGCATCTTTTAAGTTTTCTCCTTGTCTTTGTTTGAAGTGGAGGACTTCAAAATCGGGAGACGAAGGAAGGAAGAAAGAGCTAGCCATGATGACGAACGACGACACAAGAAGCAAGCGAGAAAGAGGCGAACGGGAAAAAGAGGACGAATAAAATGGCAAGGGTGAAGTGGGGGATAGGAAAATGAGAGGCAAATGGCAAATAATGTAATGCGAGGGATAAGAGTTTGTTATGGGTACTTGGTATGTCTTGACTTGTGCGTAGACTCCCCGGCAACGACGCCAGAAATCCTTCTTGCTACCTCTTGAGCATGCGTTAGTTTTCCCTTGAAGAGGAAAGGGTGATGCAGCAAAGTAGCGTAAGTATTTCCCTCAGTTTTTGAGAACCAAGGTATCAATCCAGTAGGAGGCTACACGCAAAGCCCTCACACCTACACAAACAAATAAGAACCTTGCAACCAACGCGATAGAGGGGGTGTCAATCCCTTCATGACCACTTGCAAAAGTGACATCTGATAGAGATAATAAGATAAATGTTTTTGGTATTTTTATGATATAGATTGGAAAGTAAAGATTGCAAAATAAAGTAGATCAGAAACTTATATGATGGAAAATAGACCTGGGGGCCATAGGTTTCACTAGTGGCTTCTCTCAAGATAGCATAAGTATTACGGCGGGTGAACAAATTACTGTTGAGCAATTGATAGAAAAGTGCATAGTTATGAGAATATCTAGGCATGATCATGTATTAGGCATCACGTGTGCGACAAGTAGATCGATACGATTCTGCATCTACTACTATTACTCCACACATCGACCGCTATCCAGCATGCATCTAGAGTATTAAGTTCATAAGAACGGAGTAACACATTAGGCAAGATGACATGATGTAGAGGGATAAACTCAAGCAATATGATATAAACCCCATCTTTTTATCCTCGATGGCAACAATACAATACGTGCCTTGCTGCCCCTGCTGTCACTGGGAAAGGACACCGCAAGATTGAACCCAAAGCTAAGAACTTCTCCCATTGCCAGAAATATCACTTAGTAGGCCAAACCAAACTGATAATTCGAAGAGACTTACAAAGATAACAAATCATACATAAACGAATTCAGAGGAGATTCAAATATTGTTCATAGATAATCTTGATCATAAACCCACAATTCATCGGATCTCGACAAACACACCGCAAAAAGAATTACATCGAATAGTTCTCCAAGAAGATCGAGGAGAACTTTGTATTGAGATCCAAAGAGAGAGAAGAAACCATCTAGCTAATAAATATGGACCCAAAGGTCTGTGGTAAACTACTCACACTTCATCGAAGAGGCTATGGTGTTGATGTAGAAACCCTCTGTGATCGATTCCTCCTCACCGAAGGCCGAAAAGGCCCCAAGATGGGATCTCACGGCATGTAAGGTTGCGGCGGTGTAAATAGGGTTTCGTGGTGCTCCTGGATGTTTTCAGGGTATATGAGTATATATAGGCGAAGGAAGTCGGTCAGGGGAGCCACAAGGGGCCCACGAGGGTGGGGGGGCGCCCTCCTGCCTCGTGGCCGCCTCGTTTCTTTCTTGACGTCCACTCCAAGTCTCATGGATTGCGTTTGTTCCAAAAATAACTCACCCAAAGGTTTCATTCCGTTTGGACTCCATTTGATATTTCTTTTCTACGAAACACTGAAATAGGCAAAAAAAACAACAATTTGGACTGGGCCTCTGGTTAATAGGTTCGTCCCGAAAATAATATAAAAGTGTATAGTAGAGCCCATTAGTTAAACATCCTAAATGAATAATATAATAGCATGGAACAATCAAAAATTATAGATACGTTGGAGACGTATCATTAACTGAGCACTACATTGCACAATATAACATACTCCTAGTAGAAGATCAGGCAGTTAACCAAACCAAGTATGCTTGACAACTTGGAAAATTGCACCCTAAAGAATTGAACATCACATTTGCAGAATTGAACCAAACAGTTAACTGAACACCACATTGCATGACATATGGAACATATACACTAGGGCAGAAGATTGCATGGTAAAAGTAGATAGCACAATTCACTAGAATTTGTTAAGGAAAGGCAGTAGCTAGCAAACTGAACATGGGTCCTTATAGTGAGCTAATAAGACAAGCTACTCATTGCCGGAGATATCGATGATATTGGCTCCTTGGACATGGAAGAGGGCGAGGCCTCCGCATCGTGGGTGCCCTCATCGTAGTGGTGAGTTACCTGAGCCGCTCCGGGCACCAACCTGCTGGCTCTCAAGATGAGGTAAGCACGTGCACGCTGATAAAACACCTCGTAGTCTTCGTCGAAGGCACCGACGGTGGCCTCGAGAAAACACCATGAACTGTCATTTAAAGCAGCCAACCGCGCCGCGGCATCGCCACGCGAGGCGTCGACGGTGGCCTCGACGGCGAGGTGCTCCTCCAAGATCTGGGGTCGGCACGAATGGCAGCCACCGCAACCTCATCCGCGTGTGCGGCCGCGATTTGCTTCTCCACTGCCAAATGCTCCTTGAGATCCTGATTATACTGCATGCACCATGGCTTAGGACGGCGCTTACTTGGTGGACGGGTCGGTGATTTGGCTGGAAGGTGTCGCGCTCGCGCCGGCAGTTGGGGCATGTGGGATGTGGAAGGAGGGGGAGGACGGGGTTGGGGTGTGGATTACCTGCCTGGATAGGCGAGGCCGAGCAGCATGAAGGAGGGTCGTCGGCGAGGAGGTGGCGCTGCAAGCAAGGAGTGAAGGTTTCAACTTGGAAAGGAAGGCGAAAACAAGGGAAATGTGGCTTTTGGTAAGGGGAGGGGGTGGGGAGGTAGATATTTCCGTGGAAGCCAAAAAATTGGAATCGCTTCAGCTCCAAGGAGCCCACGAGGCAGGGAGGCACGCCCAGGGGGGTAGGCGCGCCCCCACCCTCGTGGACAGGGTGTGGGCCCCCGGACGTTGATTCTTTCGCCAATATTTTTTATTAATTCCAAAAAGTTGCTCCATGGATTTTCAGGTCATTCCGAGAACTTTTGTTTCTGCACAAAAATAACACCATGGCAGTTCTGCTGAAAACAACGTCAGTCCGGGTTAGTTTCATTCAAATCATGCAAGTTAGAGTCCAAAACAAGGGCAAAAGTGTTTGGAAAAGTAGATACGATTGAGACGTATCACAGGGGTGTTGTGTCAATTTTTGGATTTTTGGGGGTTCGCTTGGACATTTTTATACATTAACTGAGTTTTCTATGCATTCATGTGCATAATTCAAATTTGAACTACATGCACATGCTCTAATGCATATATAAATTAGTTGAAAATTTAAATATGTGTCCTTGGTTGCATGCTTAATTAGGTCCCATGCAAGAAATGAGAATGAATGTCAAACACCCTGCCACCGTCACTCAGCCTCAAACATTGAGATATATACCTGGTTTTTAAATTCTAGTAAATCCAAAGCTCATCTGAAATTCATGAAACTTGGCATGCATGCTATCATGGAGTGGCATCAACATGCCATGGTAGAAAATTGTCCCGTTTGGGGCAGGTTTGGGGATATGCTTCTCACAAACCAGAGCTTCTCACAACAAGCCTGATGGTTTTGATAGGGAACGTCCCACCTTTGGGGACAAAACGATATCCATTGCCTCTTATCGCTTTGAAAATTTTCTTGTGTCAACATAGAACAACAGGAGTATTGTGTCAATTTTTGGGATTTTTCGGGGTTCATTTGGACATTTTTATGCATTAATTGAGTTTTTAATGCATTTATGTGCATAATTCAAATTTTAACCATTCATGTGACGCCACATGTTTTGGTTTTAATGGCTATGAGTTTTAATGGCTCTTGATCGCATACATTTTAGAAAGAACACCCATATGCAAAGTGAGAGCAGGATTTGTGCATCTCTTCAACGCAAAAACGGTTGTTTTGGATGACCCGTGTGCAACCACCTTACAAACAATTTGGTAAGATTTGCATCTATCATATTGGGTATGTTAATATTTGTCAAACTGGAAAGATTGACATTTGTTGATCTAGTAACATTGTCATTTGTCAACCTTGTAACACTGCGATTTGTCAAAATATGAAGCTAAAAATCACTAGCAGTATCTAATTTTTGCAACTAAGATTCAGTAATTAAGCATAGATCGAGGTGAGGAGGCATGTTCAGCCAAGGCGTGCAGGGGGCGAAGATTATTCGACGGACAATGGGCGCGCAGCCTCCGACACGGCTTTAATGTAGACGAGGGAGAGGGTAGCGGTTCCCGAAATGTTGAACGGCCAATGATGCCTCCTCCTTCAGTTAGCATCATGAATGCTTGAGGAAAGTAATGGGAGGAGGACCGGGAAAAGAGGCAGCACGATGTGAATGCAACACAGTTTACACTCATATAAAGGTGCCCTTTCATTCCAATGCATCTACCATATCATACGCACCTACGCATTTGCCTAAGCACCTACACTAAGCGCAAAAATGCTCACTCCAGACCCATGGCGGCGATGCGCGCGAGCGACCAGCGGCTATGCCAGACGGTCCACGACGCCGGCCTGCGGCATGGCACCGAGGATCGTCTCCAAACGGTGTTGGCGACCGGCTGGTGGATGGCCGCCGTCGATGCCAACTATGACTCTCAGTTGGACCAGATGATCGTTGCCACCAACAACAAGTTCACCATCGTCAAGAAGCTCGCGGACGACATCGTCGTACTCATCCAGCCCGCACGCCCGGGCTCCTCATTGCCTGCCATCCAAATCAGTCTCCATGGTCGGAACCTCTTTCAAGAATTGGTGGCCCTATGACTGCCCGCCAACGCCACGAAGAATGTCCACCTGGAGGTCGCGCTCGCCGCGAGGCGCCTCGCCCTGCAAGAATTTGTCGACCTACACATCCACGTGTACGAGCAAATCATGTACATAGGTATCTACAAGGCCAGTGAGAAAGCTACGACGTTGGCCTTCTTCAACTGGCTGGAAGCCTTGGATGCCTTTGCTGAGAAGCACCTTGACCTCGCCACAAAAGCCGCCGCTCCTTAGCCGCCAGTCGGTGGCCCGGTGCACTAAGTTGAGGAGGAGGAGGTCGTACGTTGATGGATGCATCTTTCTTCTTGCCTCATTAACTCTTATTGTGCTATTGCATTCTCGTTCCAGTCAATACAGACATGTGCGATCCCTTTGCTTAATTTTATGCATCACTGTAACTAGTACTCCATCCTGTCAATTTATAAGTTGTGTTGCCAATGTTTGGGGCCAGCCCATGACACAATAAGCACACCCACGACGACACATACAGAGAGGACATCCAACGGTTCCAATGGCGATTTATCAAAATATGCAACTAAAAATCACTAGCACTATCTAATTTTTTCAACTAAAATTCAGTAATTAAGCATATATTTCATTCATAAATTAACCAGTCGTGCTTAATCTATACAAATAGTTCAACCGTTAGGCACCGTGGCGCGCTGTGCTCGCCGTTAGGCACCGCGGCGCTCTCTGCTCGCGTCCGTCGGCGCGCTCGGATTGTGGACAGCTTTTCCTTGCATGTTCAACTGCTATATGCATATATATGGTTGCTCGCCATTGAGGCAACCGCGGAACGCTCTGCTCGCGTCCCTCTGCGCGCGCTCTGCCAGCGGTTGGGC
The DNA here is from genome assembly GCA_021437245.1 of Aegilops speltoides. NCBI lineage: Eukaryota > Viridiplantae > Streptophyta > Magnoliopsida > Poales > Poaceae > Aegilops > Aegilops speltoides. Next base: position 249,378,124 of record CM038145.1, read on the forward strand.
CTGCACACAATCACGTCGGGGGCCCCATATGCATGCGGTTGCGCCGCGCGCGTTGCCATGCGATGCAGTTACGTGCGGCACGATGGAGTTACGCGCTGCGAATTAGACTTGGCACAAGGACGTGCCATCCGGCCTCCCCTTTAATTCCTGCGACCATTATAACCTTAGTCTCTTCAACCTTTCGATCGCGCCCCACAACACCTCAAGCACACCCACGCCGACACATAGAGAGGGGATGTCTAGCGGCGCTCCAATGGAGTTCGACGAGCATAAAGTGGAGACCCACGCGAGGGAGACGGATCTCTCGGTGGTGTACACCATCGACCCGGCCGTGGTGGACGACTACATCAACACCATTGAGTAGTTGCTTGCTGGAGACAAGTACAAGGTGGTCGGCATCGACCTCCAGTACACCGCCGGCCGTCCCGGCTCAGATCAAAAGGTTGCCGTCGCCCAGTTGTGCGTGCGCCATCATGCCCTGATCTACCACTACTGCATGGCTAGAGAGCCTTGCGACCGTTTCAATAGGTTTGTCAACAACACCGACTACAAGTTCGCCATGGTGGAAACCACCGACGATGTAAAAGCGCTCAGTGTTACGGGCTTGGCCTGCCAGAACCTTGTCGAAATCCATGACCACTACGGGGTTTGGGGCAGCACGAAGAAGGACTCCCTGGTCGAACTCACCTCGGCCATCATCGATCCCTACTACGAAAAGATGAAGCAGGATGCCCAAAGAACAAGTGCCGTATCCTGGCACAGGTAAGGATGGCAATTTTACCCATGGGTACGGGTACCCGCGGGTACCGTACCCGCATGGGTAGGGTATGGCCACATTTTTATACCCATGGGCAGTACCCATACCCTACCCGTTAAGTCATGGGTAGGGTACGGGTATAGCCTTGTACCCGCGGGTATACCCATACCCTGCCCGCTTGTAACAATAATGTTAAGTTGTTGTCAATTAATCATTAATTTGTCATGTGACTCGTCTACTCCTATTGACTTATGAGTATGTTGTTCTAAATTTTGATAGTAGTCTTGCACCTGCCTACTTGTTATTGAGCTAAGATATTTGTTTTTTTTCAAATGTGTTATGAATCGGTGTAAAATTATGAACAACTTGTGTACTATTTGTTCTACCCGTTGGGTACCCAATGGGTATGGGTAACCGTCGGGTATGGGTATGGGTAAAGTTTTAGACCCGTGGGTACGGGTATGGGTAGAATTTTATACCCACTTACTATATGGGTATGGGTATGGTATTGCTCTACCCTGCCCATACCCTACCCATTGCCATCCTTAGGCACAGGGCCTGAATGCAGCGACTGGATGAACCTCATCTCAGGTTTGCGGCCAAGAGCGTGTACACATGCTACGAGATGCATAGGTGGATCGTTGACATGAGGAAGTGCCTCGTTACGCAAATCGACGAGCCTGGATCGAGCCACAAGCAGAGCAAGCGTCACAAGAAGTAGATGATGATCAGATGATCGTTTATGCTAGTTAATCATGCATGTAATATATAGTTTACTTTATTGGTGTGTGGAAGTGTCATGTGTGTAGTAGCCACCTATGAAATTATGCATGTAATAGTTTACTTTGGTGTGTGCAAATGCCATGGTTGTAGTGGCCACCCATGTAATTGCATGTTTAATTTGGTTATGCAAGCATGTCCTTATAAGTGTGTGTGTGTGTGTGTGTGTGTGTGTGTGTGTGTGTGTGTGTTGTTGTTCTGTATGCAATCCCATCGCACAACACACACGTCTTCTTAGCAGCAATCGTCTGTGTTATTATCGGTCTTCACACACATTTCTGATTACAGATCTGTTTGCCGCGTATCACACACATCTTGTTATATTGAACCGTTTATGTTCTCTTGTCTCAACACAAACAGTTCATCCGCGTGAATCGCATGTCGTATATCGCACACACCTTGATTTGGTTGACCGTTTCTTTTGTGTTGCCTAATCACAAACAATTCATCCTAGTGAACCGTATGATGTTTATCGCACACACCTTCATCTGGCTGCCTGTTTCTTTTGTTACTCTTCGTAAATGATTAATTGCACTAAACTCTGAACCGTGTTTGATGCATACGTCATCGCAAACGTTTTGCACCTTTTTTACAGTTTTGTACACCACCATTTGCGATTAATGCATCGCACATAATTTCGTCAAAGGGTCTCTGATCATAGTGTCGCGTTATCAGCATCCTGCAGTAATGAATAAACATTTATCATGAAATAAGGAAATAAATAATAACTTTATTATTGCCTCTAGGGCATATTTCTTTCAGTCTCCCACTTGCACTAGAGTCAATAATCAAGATTACATAGTAATGATTCTAACACCCATGGAGTTTTGGTGCTGATCATGTTTTGCTCGTGGAAGAGGCTTAGTCAACGGGTCTGAAACATTCAGATCCGTATGTATCTTGCAAATCTCTATGTCTCCCTCTGACACTTGATGACGGATGGAATTGAAGTGTCTCTTGATGTGCTTGGTTCTCTTGTGAAAGCTGGATTCCTTCGCCAAGGCAATTGCACCAGTATTGTCACAAAAGATTTTCATTGGACCCGATGCACTAGGTATGACACCTAGATCAGATATGAACTCCTTCATTCAGACTCCTTCATTTGCTACTTCCGAAGCAGCTATATACTCTGCTTCACACGTAGATCCCGCCACGACGCTTTGCTTGGAACTGCACCAACTGACAGCTCCACCATTCAATAAAAAAATATATCCGGATTGCGACTTAGAGTCATCCAGATCAGTGTCAAAGCTTGCATCAATGTAACCGTTTACGGTGAGCTCTTTGTCACCTCCATAAGCGAGAAACATATCCTTAGTCATTTTCAGGTATTTCAGGATGTTCTTGACCGTTGTCTAGTGCTCCACTCCGGGATTACTTTGGTACCTCCCTGCTATACTTATAGCAAGGCACACATCAGGTCTGGTACACAACATTGCATACATGATAGAACCTATGGCTGAAGCATAGGGAATGACTTTCATTTTCTCTCTATCTTCTGCAGTGGTTGGGCATTGAGTCTGACTCAACTTCACACCATGTAACACAGGCAAGAACCCTTTCTCTGACTGATCCATTTTAAACTTCTTCAAAACTTTATCAAGGTATGTGCTTTGCGAAAGTCCAATTAAGCGTCTTGATCTATCTCTATAGATCTTGATGCCCAATATGTAAGCAGCTTCACTGAGGTCTTTCATTGAAAAACTCTTATTCAAGTATCCCTTTATGCTATCCAGAAACTCTATATCATTTCCAATCAACAATATGTCATCCACATATAATATTAGAAATGCTACAAATCTCCCACTCACTTTCTTATAAATACAGGCTTCTCCAAAAGTTTGTATAAAACCATATGCTTTGATTACACTATCAAAGTGTTTATTCCAACTCCGAGAGGCTTGCACCAGTCCATAAACGGATCGCTGGAGCTTGCACCCTTTGGATCGACAAAACCTTCTGGTTGCATCATATACAACTCTTCTTCTAGAAATCCATTCAGGAATGTAGTTTTGATATCCATCTGCCAAATTTCATAATCATAAAATGCAACAATTGCTAACATGATTCAGACAGACTTAAGCATCACTACGGGTGAGAAAGTCTCATCGTAGTCAACTCCTTGAACTTGTCGAAAACCTTTCACAACAAGTCAAGCTTTGTAGTCAGTAACATTACCGTCAGCGTCAGACTTCTTCTTGAAGATCCATTTATTTTCTATGGCTTGCCGAGCATCGGGAAAATCCACCAAAGTCCACACTTTTTTCTCATACATGGATCCTGTCGGGGATATACCCCGCGGTGTAAACCGGCCGGAAGTTTAACCCGGCCGGACTGGACGACTCACTGGTAACCCGCCCGGAGCTTGGCGGTTCACGGGATACCCACCCGGTCTTTGTGGTTCATTAGTAACCCGGTGGGCGGGTTAGATGGATGACGAGGCCCAAGGCCCAGATGGCCGGTTCACGTTTAATGGTGGGCCGGTTTATGAGGAAAGCATAAGGATTATTCTCCTACAAAGGAAGCAAGACTAGGACTCCACTTGTAATAGAGTAATCCTAATCCAACTAGTACTAGTCATGTAAACCGCCCCTTCAACATATATAAGGAGGGGCAGGGCTCCCCAAAGAGGGACAAGTTAGAAGCTACAAGCTACAAGCAAGAAGAAACAATCTTAGGGCTAGACACAAAGAGGAGAGCCGGTTTACGGTGACTCCCTCGTGATGATAATGAGACCTAGCCTCAAACAGCATGTAGGGTTTTTACCGGATGATGTTTCCGGGGCCCAAGTCGTCTAAATCCTCGTCTTGTGTTGCGTCTCTCGATTCCGCTCAACCCCTCTCAAGCTACCACATAGATGCGTTGGCCTCGCGACTAAGTCCTGACACTAAGAACATCTGCCGTGACAAATCCACGACAGTTGGCGCCCACCGTGGGGCTGCGCACGATGGTGATGAGTTCTTGAAGGGATCTCTCACGGGAATCGAGAAGGTCGTAATTGGCTGGATGAAGAAAATTCGACAGGAGGTAATCTTCGCCAGAAGCCGGCCAATTCCATGATTTGGAGTTTCTGTTGTGCCCCGCCGACTCAACGTGATCCGTCGAGGTCCAAAGTTAAGACCAATTTTCCACGGCGGCTGTTCGTATAAGGTGCTTGAAAGGTTCAGATTCGTTTCTTAATCATTGATTTGGTCAAAGTCAGCAACTAGCGCTAGTACGTGAAGCTACTAGCAGTATTGGTTCAATGTTTCAATCACCAAAAGGAAGACCACACCCCAATCTGTTCAACTGGGGTCGACCTGGAAACAACCACGACTCGGGAGCGAGTTATCCATGGACACGGACTCCTATGTTTGACCTGCCACTTCCTTGCACAACAAAACACCGCCGCCGTCGCGGTCCGTCCGGTTCAGGGTCGTCCTTGACTTTGCCGCTTCACTCTAAGCCACCCTCGGCTCCTAACTGTTGAGTAACGTGATTGTATAGGAAAGCTAGGATAGCGTAGGATATTATTCTACCTTGCCTTGTACTCCAAGATGATCATGTACTTCTATATATATGCCCACGAGGCTCAAGCAAAACAACAACTATTCCACCAAATCCCCTCTCTCCCTTCTAACATGGTATCTATCGCAAGTCGATCCTAAACCCTAGCCGCCGCTTCAAGATTTCTGCGCCGCTTCGGGCGGTCGGCCTCCATGACCGCCGCCGGGGGCCGCGCCGCCCGTACCTAGGGTTCGTCCGCCGGCCGTGTTGGCCGGCTGCCCTAGAGAGTCTTTTTTCCCGATCCTTTGATCGGGGTTTTCTCTCTTCGCCGGTCGCCTTGATCGGCATCTACTTTTTGGTTTTCCGATATCTTCGTGATCGGTTTGCGCCGCCGCCGCCGCCGATCCCGCGCGCTTACTCCGACCCGGCGCGACCAGCCGCCTCTCCTCCGACCGGTGGCCACGCTACGCCGAGGCGGCCCGTCCGGCCAGCCGTCGTCCGCTGGCGTCCCGCTTGTCGCCTCGCGCCGTCGTCGCCATCGCTTCGCACCGACCGACACACCGCATCGCCGCGACCCGGCGGCCTCGCGCCATCGTCGGCCAATCATAGCCGACGCTCGCGCGCCGGCCCGCTCATCGATCCACGTCACCCGCCTCCGCCGCGTCTGCACGGCGGCTCGGCGATCTACCTTGCCGGCCTCCTCCGCTGCTCCGTTGGTCGTTCGGGCCTCGCTGCCCGGGCGTCGGCCCTGTTTTGGCAGCCCGGGTGCCGGTGCTGACGTCTCCCGCCGTCCGTCGTTGCCGGCCTCATCCCGGACTCCGCCGTCACCACTCCTCCATCGAGCGGCGTCCCCGACCTCGTGCGCGATCGGATTGATCACCCGCCTGCCGCCGCGATCCGCCTCATCTCCGTCGCGCGACCGACCTGGCTCGTTGGTTCTGCGCTACCGCAGTCCCGTGAAGATCGCCCCGAGTTCAGCGCCTCTCCACCGACGAGCATCGGGCTGCCGCTAGATCGCCCGTCGGCCGCAGCCGCCGCCACGTGGTTCTCCTCACAGCTGTACCGACCAGCGTCACGCTAGTCGCCGCTTCTTCGTCAGAGTGCCGCGCCCGCGTCCATCGCCGCCCGGGCCGCCCGCTCGTGCCGCCCCGTGGCTGCACCGACCCTCGCGCCGCCGCTGCGTGGCCTGTCGGGCCAGAAGCGAAGCGTGGCACGCGTCCACGCCGCCGCCGAGGCCGCCCCCGGTTGTACCGACTTCGTGAACCGCCGTTCCGCTTCGCCCGCCGCAGCGCCGCGTCGCGGCCTTGTCCCCGCCGCCGCCCGAGGTCTTCCGCCGTCGCCCGACCCGCTTTGCCGCCGCTGCCGCCCGCCGGGCAGAAGCGCCGCTGCCCGCGGTCCGCTCCGCCGTCACCCGCGCCGACCTCCGTGGTATGCGCCGTGCCATCTTGGCGCGGAACACCACCGTCCACCCCGACTCGACATCGACCACGGCATTCTTCGCACGGCTACCTCGACCACGGCTTCACCACACACGCTCTCGGCTACATCGACAAAGCGGCACAAAGGGCTACCGCCGCTTGAGCAACCTCGTTGGTTTCCACTCCAGCCACGACTCGCGATCGTCGCCGACTCTGTTGTGGGGGGTGTCCTTCGCTTGCCTTCGATTCTTCTCCGCCTCACCGTCTGCGCCGCTACCGTTGTGATCATGGGGGATGTTGAGTAACGTGATTGTATAGGAAAGCTAGGATAGCGAGGATATTATTCTACCTTGCCTTGTACTCCAAGATGATCATGTACTTCTATATATATGCCCACGAGGATCAAGCAAAACAACAACTATTCCACCAAATCCCCTCTCTCCCTTCTAACACTAACCTTCCTCGGCATTGCGGCCGAAATGACAAATCGCTCGCTGTCAGATCACCTCTGCTGGGCGCGAGTCGCCATGTCAAGAAGCTTCGCAACATGCCGCCACGGCTGTACCTCGCCTGTCATACTTAACCGCCGAGCCGCCCTCCAATCTGTTGCGTGACGATCGGCCGTCTCCACACCCGCCGCTGGTTTCTGCGCGCTGCCGCCTTGCTTTCTCAGCCGTGGCTGGCCTCGCCTCTTGCCTCTGCTGCGTTGAAGACCCGCTGAGGCTGACAGCGATCCATCAAAACTATCAAGTCGCCGAGTTTTTATTTTAGTTGGAAAAAATTCCATCGTCTAAATCTAGATAGTCTCTGGCCAAATCTATTCTGGTCTCAATCTCATCCAGCTGCATGTCATCAAGGGCTTAGGCGTACAACAGTTCAAAGTTCCAAAGGAAATCAACGAACGGAGAATGGAGAAACCAATTAGTATTTATATGCCGCAACGGACAATCCTAGTGCTACTCGATCAGAGGAGCTGTCATCGCTTTTGTCGACCGCCGCCGCCGGCTTTCGTTCGCGGCCTTTCCTCATCGCCCATTCATTGGGCGCCACACGATTAAGCCGGCCCGAGCCTCGCGAGCTGCTGTCCACCTCAGCCTTCGTTGTCGCGGGCTGCCTCTTCGTCCTCAAGCCGGCCCTGTGCCTCTTTCAGCCACTTCAAGCAGCCGTCGGACCGGTGTCGGGCCGCCCCGGACTTGCCTCTGCAGTGTCCATCTCTGTCGCCTCGTCACGCCAGGGCGCTGCCGTCACACCCGAGGCTGCATCCGAGCCGCTGCGGCACGGCCTCGCCACTTTTCTCCCGCACATCGCCGACGCCCGCTGTTGCTTCTACCTCGCGCCTTTGCTACGGCCACCTGTGAGTTGCCTAGCAGCCCTGCTGTTGCCCAGGCATCATTTTGTTTCAACCCGTTCAACCTCTCCGTGGTTGAGTCGCCCCCGTGGCCTTGTGATATCTTTCATCAAAATACATCAGGTGATATCTTTCCTCTGTATTTTCTCAGTATTTTAATTTGTCTAAAGAACAATTACTTGGCATGTAATATTATTTCGCAGACAATTGTTCACCTTAGATGAGGCGTTATGCTACGAGTATGGAGCCCACTGGCAATGTTCTTGTACCGGCGTTTCGTCCATACCATACTACCCGGTGAATGAACGTGTGCAAGTCGCTGTCCTTGTGACCCGGTTTACATCAACTAATCGGGACCGTGCCCGCGATTGACTCGCCGTCCGCACGACTTACCACACTTGTGATTGATATTTTCATCTGCACCGTTTGCAATGCTGCGGCTGACTGTACCTACCGGCTGATTTTTATGGTCGCCTTGTTATCACAACTGGATCGACCTCCGACAAAAACCAGGTGCTATTTACCTTATTTTTAAGCACATATTAATTCATCCGAGAAAAGCTACTTTGCCTGCTGTATTTTATATGCAGGAAAATTATCCATCACAAAGTGGTATTATGACGCGGAGATGGAGACACGCCAAACATTATTTGGCACAGGTGGTTGTCCTTACTCAACGGATTCCCCCACCGGTTTACAATGCCGTGGCCGTCTCTCGCGACCGCGCTGGTTCACAACGCCGTGGCCGTCTCTCGCGTCCGCACCGGTTTACAAACGGTGCGGTTGATTCATCTGTCTGCTCCCGCGGCCGACTCACCCGTGAGTGATTTCAACTTAACCTAGTGATCATCAACGTCATGACGGATTATTTCTGGCCTGACACATCAGGTGATATCCATTTTAAATATATTTTATGGGCACATATTATTTTTGTCAAAGAGCAGTTTATCTTTGCCTTGGTCTGCAATATTGTTGATGCAGGACAATTGTTCACTACATCAAAACGACGTGGTTGACTCATCCGCGCCGGTTTACAACACCGCGGCCGGTTCATCTGTTTGAGCCGCCTATGATGCTGAGGTCATCTTTTCCGTCCACTTCTCACGGCCTGGTCTACATCAACATACCGGGCCGCACCTATCTGCATGGGCTGTTTATTGAAGTATGAGCAAGTCACAGCTTGGGTAGCCCGGCTTTCTTTCAAATTGAGGAAAATTATTATCAACCGCCGTTTACCTGGATGGTTCAATGGCAGCGCACAAGTCGCCGCCACTACGCTTTGGTTAACTTCAAATCGCCATTGAAGGAACCATTGGCGAAAGGTCTTGACACGGCTCATACGGGATCATTTATAACCCGCCGCAATCACCTCAACCTTCGTGGATTCACATCGCTATCAACACCAATGATATACAAGTTATGCGGTTTATATCACGGTCAAATATGGAGAGTTTCAAGCCAACTCCTCGAGTCACCTTGAGACTCGGGGCTACGATGACATGACTCAAAAATCTTGCCGCCAAGAAGTTTAAGAACCCCAGACGATGGAGGGAAAGATAACCCATTCCGGAGGCTATCATATTTGAAGGCCGTCGAAAAATTTCCGGTTTAGGAAGTATATGATAGTTACAAAATCCCGGCTCAATGAAGAAGTTCCGGTCATCGAAAAGGATTCCGCTTAAAATCCGTTCAAGGGAAGTCGATCTCATCAAGCTCTCAAATCTGGTTTGAAAATGTTCGGTTCAAAAAGGAATTAACTTCTCGCAAGTTCGAGTTGAAAGGCCATCAGAAAATTTCCGGCTGAAAATGAAGATTCCGGTTTGCAATCCGGTTTAAGGGAAATTTGTTCTCCCACAAAGCTTTGAAGCTCTCAATATCCGGTTCAAAGATCCCGGTTCAAGAAGAATTTATCTCTGGCAAAAAATTAAAAATTGCCGAAGAGGACCTGCTGCCATGAGGTGCGGTTCAAACATGGGTATCCTGCCTTTATTGGCCTAACATACTGATCACATGGGGGCTTCTGCTTCATAAAGCGGGGTCTCTGTTCTTTTTTACATCATGCGTGGTTACACGGAGGTTCTGTCTTAAAGCGGCCTCCGGTTTACCCCTTGACATTTGCTTTTTATATCACTTGGGGGCTTTTTGGTCGTGTCCAAACCATAGCAACACCTTTTGATAGGCGAAGAGCCAAAGCATCACTTGGGGACTTGTGGTCACGTCTGAACCATAGTCACGCCTCTTGATCGCCTAAGGCCACGAGAGTCACTTGGGGATTGGTCAACCCGAACCATTGCCACGCCACTTGACCGCGTATATGCCACGAATCATTTGGGGACTGGTGACTTGAACCATAGCTACACCTATTGGGGGCTTGGTCCGTCCGACCATGGTAATACCATCGATCATTTCAAGATAGCATATTTTTGCAAACGGTTTTATCATTGCCTTTGCTTCCATATCTTTTCATAATGTTATTCAATTTTTGTTGCGTTTTAAACCGACAACGCTTTTAATCCGGTTCGATCACAATTGACGGAACACGGTCAATTCTTAATCCGAGACTATCTCGCCGGTTTGATTTTCTGTTACCATCCTATTATGGAGTAAACCGTGGTTATCAACCCGCTTAGTTTTCAACTACAAGTTGTCAAGACATCGATCAAATTATAATCCGCGATTATTAACCGGTATGGTTCGACTACAAGTCGCCAAGATATATATTGTTAATCCGGTGTCTATCATAACCCGAAGACGGTTTTATCATAAACCGCACAATATGGAAGGAGTTATCAAGACTCAAGATTGGGATTATCACCCTTACTACAAAAGTTGGTAAACCAACAATGTGATTCAATGTCACGGTATGATATATTTTATATTTGATTATTCTTAAGTGCAGCCTTGGTTATAAACCTGGGTTATATGTTAAGGGCATTATGATTCATCCGTGATAAACCGCCAGACACTTTAAACTTGTTGTATGCGTAAACAGGTTGAATAAAGCATGATGATAAATTATCCGGTGTTTATTAAACCGGCTGGCTTTAAGACGATAAGTCGCCAAGATATGATGAGAAATTATTCGTGTTTGTTAACCCGGCTGGCTTTGGACTATAAGTCGCCGCTACATATTTGGATTGCGCCATTGGAATCATGCGCTTATAAATCATTGAGTTATATTATTCAAAATAGCCAAACATGGCTGGATTTTCATGATGATATTGAATGATTGAGGTTTCATACCGGATTATATTATCTTGAATAGCCAACATGGCTGGATTTCTATTATGGTTATTAATATTATGATTGAGGTTTTCAAAGTCGCTTTAGCGCAATGGATATTATGTTATCAATGGATATATTATACAATTGAAGAAATAGTCCCGAGTTGCTGCAGGCTTACAACCCGGCACTTGGGGGCTACATCATTGAAGTTGAGATTACATCAAATATGCAAGTCTCATGTCGCTGCAAGCATGCACCATGACACTTGGGGGTTAATGCAAAGTCATTCTTTGTTCATCTTATTGAAGACCCGACTCATCACATTATAATGAGCCGGCCCTTGGGGGCTACCAATTGCTCCTGTTAAACAATTCAAGGTACAAAGCTTTTTATTCATTATATTGAAGGGTCCATCGCTCGGTTGGTAAAGCACAAGGCTCTTAACCTTGTGGACGTGAATTCAAGCCCCATGATGGGGTTACATCATATGATGTTATTTTCATTGAAGTATATATCAAAGTCCCCGCTCATTATTGCATAATGACCCGCCCTTGGGGGCTACAATCGTTGAAGTTTTTATGAGCATCAGAAATTACAAGTCCTGTGTTGTCGCAAGCATAACACCCGCACTTGGGGGCTACATAATATGGAGTATTCAGTTTTACTAAGTGACTGGGATGAACAACATGGATTTCTTCAAGATTGTGATATTTATATTGAAGCAAGTCTTAAGCTATTGCTATGCTACCTTCTTAAGACTTGAGGGCTACAAGTGATAGTCTTATAAGAGGTATATTTTCAAGTCGGAGGTCGATTACAAGTATGAACCGTACTATCAATATTTATAAACCGCAAGTTTTACATTCTTAAACCGGTCAAGATCATATGAGGATTTCAAGGACCATTATTTTTGTTAAGCATTGGGAGCTGAATCAAAGGAGTTATTCTTCACAATATATTTTCTATGAGAAACTAATGTCGCAAGTTGATTATGAAGTGGCCTATTAAACCGGATTTTCCGAAGAAGGAAGTGACAAGGACTTAAGGATGATCGGGATCGCTTTAACATGGATAAATCCAAATTAAATGGGGCTAATGTCGGGATATACCCATGTGTAAACCGCCGAAGTTTAACCCGCCGGATCGACGACTCATCGGTAACCCGCCTGAGCTTGGCGGTTCAAGGATACCCGCCGGTCTTTGTGGTTCATTAGTAACCCGTGGGCGGGTTAGATGGATGACGAGGCCCAAGGCCCAGATGCCGGTTCACGTTTAATGGTGGGCCGGTTTATGAGGAAAGCATAAGGATTATTCTCCTACAAAGGAAGCAAGACTAGGACTCCACTTGTAATAGAGTAATCCTAATCCAACTAGTACTAGTCATGTAAACCGCCCCTTCAACATATATAAGGAGGGGCAGGGCTCCCCAAAGAGGGACAAGTTAGAAGCTACAAGCTACAAGCAAGAAGAAACAATCTTAGGGCTAGACACAAAGAGGAGAGCCGGTTTACGGTGACTCCCTCGTGATGATAATGAGACCTAGCCTCAAACAGCATGTAGGGTTTTTACCGGATGATGTTTCCCGGGGCCCGAAGCTGTCTAAATCCCTATCTTGTGTTGCGTCTCTCGATTCTGCTCAACCCCTCTCAAGCTACCACATAGATGCGTTGGCCTCGCGACTAAGTCCTGACACTAAGGACATCTGCCGTGACAAATCCACGACAGATCCCATCTTAGATTTCATGGCCTCAAGCCATTTCGCGAAATCTGGGCTCATCATTGCTTCCTCATAGTTCGTAGGTTCATCATGGTCTAGTAACATGACTTCCAGAACATGATTACCGTACCACTCTGGTGTGGACCGTACTCTGGAAGACCTACGAGGTTTTGTAGTAACTTCATCTGAAGTATCATGATCATCATCATTAGCTTCCTCACTAATTGGTGTAGGAATCACTTGAACAGATTTCTATGATAAACTACTTTCCAATTCGGGAGAAGGTACAATTACCTCATCAAGTTCTACTTTCCTCCCACTCACTTCTTTCGAGAGAAACTCCTTCTCTAGAAAGGATCCATTCTTAGCAACTAATATCTTGCCTTCGGATCTGTGATAGAAGGTGTACCCAACAGTTTCCTTTGGGTATCCTATGAAGACGTACTTCTCTGATTTGGGTTCAAGCTTATCAGGTTGAAGCTTTTTCACATAAGCATCACAGCCCCAAACTTTGAGAAACAACAACTTTGGTTTCTTGCCAAACCACATTTCATAAGGTATCGTCTCAACGGATTTTGATGGTGCCCTATTTAAAGTGAATGCAGCCGTCCCTAAAACATAACCCCAAAATGATAGCGGTAAATCAGTAAGAGACATCATAGGTCGCACCATATCCAATAAAGTACAGTTACGACGCTCGGACACACCATTTCAATGTGGTGTTCCAGGTGGCGTAAGTTGTGAAACTATTCCACATTGTTTCAAATGAAGACCAAATTCGTAACTCAAATATTCTCCTCCATGATCAGATCGTAGAAACTTTATTTTCTTGTTACGATGATTTTCCGCTTCACTCTGAAATTCTTTGAACTTTTCAAATGTTTCAGACTTATGTTTCATTAAGTAGATATAACCATATCTGCTCAAATCATCTGTGAAGTAAGAAAAATGATACCCGCCACGAGCCTCAATACTCATTGGACCGCATACATCGATATGTATTATTTTCAATAAGTCAGTAGCTCGTTCCATTGTTCCGGAGAATGGAGTTTTAGTCATCTTGCACACGAGGCACGGTTCGCAAGCACCAAGTGATTCATAATCGAGTGATTTCAAAAGCCCATCAGCATGGAGTTTCTTCATGCGCTTTACACCGATATGACCTAAACGGCAGTGCCACAAATATGTTGCAGTATCATTATCAACTTTGCATCTTTTGGCTTCAATATTATGAACATGTGTATCATCACGATCGAGATTCAATAAAAATAGACCAGTCAGCAAGGGTGCATGACCATAAAAGATATTACTCATATAAATAGAACAACCATTATTCTCTAATTTAAAGGAATAACCGTCTCGCATCAAACAAGATCCAGATATAATGTTCATGCTCAACACTGGCACCAAATACAGGTCTAAAACTAATCCCGAAAGTAGATGTAGAGGTAGCGTGCCGACGGCGATCACATCGACCTTGGAACCATTTTCCACGCGCATCGTCACCTCGTCCTTAGCCAATCTTCCATTAGTCCGCATCCCCTTTTTTCGAGTTACAAATGTGAGCAACAGAACCAGTATCAAATACAGAGGTGCTACTACGAGCATTAGTAAGGTACACATCAATAACATGTATATCAAATATACCTTTCACTTTGCCATCCTTCTTATCCGCCAAATACTTGGGGCAGTTCCGCATCCAGTGACCAGTCCCTTTGTAGTAGAAGCACTTAGTTTCAGGCTTAGGTCCAGACTTGGGTTTCTTCTCCTGAGCAGCAACTTTCTTGCCGTTCTTCTTAAAGTTCCCCTTCTTTCCTTTGCCCTTTTTCATGAAACTAGTGGTCTTGTTGACCATCAACACTTGATTCTCCTTTTTGATTTCTACCTCCGCAGCCTTTAGCATTGTGAAAAGCTCGGGAATTGTGTTGTTCATCCCTTGCATATTATAGTTCATCACGAAGCCTTTATAGCTTGGTGGCAGTGATTGAAGAACTCTGTCAATGACACTATCATTAGGAAGATTAACTCCCAGCTGAGTCAAGTGGTTATGGTACCCAGCCACTGAGTATGTGTTCACTGACAGAACTATTCTCTTCCATTTTGCAGCTATAGAACTTGTTGGAGACTTCATATCTCTCAACTCGGACATTTTCTTGAAATATTAACTTCAATTCTTTGAACATCTCATATGCTCCATGACGTTAAAAACGTCTTTGAAGTCCCGATTCTAAACCGTAAAGCATGGCACACTGAACTATCGAGTAGTCACCAGCTTTGCTCTGCCAGACGTTCTTAACGTCATCAGTAGCGTCTACAGCAGGCCTAGCGCCTAGCGGTGCTTCCAGGACGTAATTTTTTTGTGCAGCAATGAGGATAATCCTCAAGTTATGGACCTAGTCTGTGTAATTGCTACCATCATATTTCAACTTAGCTTTCTCTAGGAACGCATTAAAATTCAAAGGAACGGTAGCACGGGCCATTGATCTACAATAACATAGACATGCAAAATAACTATCAGGACTAAGTTCATGACAAATTAAAGTTCAATTAATCATATTACTTAAGAACTCCCACTTAGATAGACATCCCTCTAGTCATCTAAATGATCACGTGATCCAAATCAACTAAACCATGTCCGATCATCACGTGAGATGGAGTAGTTTTCAATGGTGAACATCACTATGTTGATCATATCTACTATATGATTCACGTTCGACCTTTCGGTCTTAGTGTTTCGAGGCCATATCTGCATGTGCTAGGCTCGTCAAGTTTAACCCGAGTATTCTGCGTGTGCAAAACTGGCTTGCACCCGTTGTATGTGAACGTGAAGCTTATCACACCCGATCTGTTGGGGAACGCAGTAATTTCAAAAAAATTCCTACGCACACGCAAGATCATGGTGATGGCATAGCAACGAGAGGGGAGAGTGTTGTCCACGTACCCTCGTAGACTGTAAGCGGAAGTGTTATGACAACGCGGTTGATGTAGTCGTACGTCTTCACGATCCGACCGATCCAAGTACCAAACGTCACGGCACCTCCGAGTTCAAGACACGCTCAGCTCGATGACGATCCCCGGACTCGATCCAAAGAAAGTGTCGGGATGAGTTCCACAAGACGACGGCGTGGTGACGATGATGATGCTCTACCGGCGCAGGGCTTCGCCTAAACTCCACGATGATATGACCGAGGTGGAATATGGTGGAGGGGGGCACCGCACACGGCTAAGGAAACGATCCATAGATCAACTTGTGTGTCCTAGGGTGCCCCCCTGCCCCCGTATATAAAGGAGCCAAGGGGAAGGGGGCGGCCGGCCAAGGAGGGCGCGCCAAGGGGGAGTCCTACTCCCACCAGGAGTAGGACTCCCTTTCTTTCCTAGTTGGAGAAGGAGAAGGGGGAAGGAGGAGGAAGAGGGGAAGGAAAAGGGGGGGGGCGCCCCCCTCTCCTTGTCCTATTCGAACTAGGGAGGGGAGGAG
Organism: Aegilops speltoides; assembly: GCA_021437245.1. NCBI lineage: Eukaryota > Viridiplantae > Streptophyta > Magnoliopsida > Poales > Poaceae > Aegilops > Aegilops speltoides. The sequence goes on from CM038145.1 coordinate 249,394,330, forward strand.
GCGCAGCCCACCTCTTGCCTCCTCTCCTCTTCTCCCTTAGGGCCCATGAAGGCCCAATAACCCCCGGGAGGGTTCCGGTAACTCCCCGTACTCCGGTAAAATCCCGATTTCACCCGAAACCATTCCGATATCCAAATATAGGCTTCCAATATATCAATCTTTATGTCTCGACTATTTCGAGACTCCTCGTCATGTCCGTGATCACATCCGGGACTCCGAACAAACTTCGGTACATCAAAACTTATAAACTCAGAATAGAACTATCATCATAACGTTAAGCGTGCGGACCCTACGGGTTCGAAACTATGTAGACATGACCTAGAACTATTCTCGGTCAATAACCAATAGCGGAACCTGGATGCCCATATTGGCTCCTACATATTCTACGAAGATCTTTATCAGTCAAACCGCATAACAACATACGTTGTTCCCTTTGTCATCGGTATGTTACTTGCCCGAGATTCGATCGTTGGTATCCAATACCTAGTTCAATCTCGTTACCGGCAAGTCTCTTTACTCGTTACGTAATGCATCATTCCGCAACTAACTCATTAGCTACATTGCTTGCAAGGCTTATAGTGATGTGCATTACCGAGAGGGCCCAGAGATACCTCTCCGACAATCGGAGTGACAAAACCTAATCTCGAAATACGCCAACCCAACATGTACCTTCGGAGACACTTGTAGTACTCCTTTATAATCACCCGATTCGCTGTGACGCTTGGTAGCACCCAAAGTGTTCCTCCAATGAACGGAGTTGCATAATCTCATAGTTACAGGAACATGTATAAGTCATGAAGAAAGCAATAGCAATATACTAAACGATCAAGTGCTAGGCTAACGGAATGGGTCATGTCAATCACATCATTCTCCTAATGATGTGATCCCATTAATCGAATAACAACACATGTCTATGGTTAGGAAACATAACCATCTTTGATTAATGAGCTAGTCAAGTAGAGGCATACTAGTGACGTTATGTTGGTCTATGTATTCACACATGTATTATGTTTCCGGTTAATACAATTCTAGCATGAATAATAAACATTTATCATGATATGAGGAAATAAATAATAACTTTATTATTGCCTCTAGGGCATATTTCCTTCAGTCTCCCACTTGCACTAGAGTCAATAATCTAGATTACACAGTAATGATTCTAACACCCATGGAGTCTTGGTGTTGATCATGTTTTGCTCGTGATAGAGGCTTAGTCAATGGGTCTGCAACATTCAGATCCGTATGTATCTTGCAAATCTCTATGTCTCCCACCTGGACTTGGTCCCGAATGGAATTGAAGCGTCTCTTGATGTGCTTGGTCCTCTTGTGAAATCTGGATTCCTTTGCCAAGGCAATTGCACCAATATTGTCACAAAAGATCTTCATTGGTACCGATGCACTAGGTATGACACCTAGATTGGAAATGAACTCCTTCATCCAGACTCCTTCATTTGCTGCTTCCGAAGCAGCTATGTACTCCGCTTCACATGTAGATCCCGCCACGATGCTTTGTTTAGAATCGCACCAACTTACGGCTCCACCGCTCAATAAAAACACGATCCGGTTTGCGATTTAGAATCGTCCGGATCGATGTCAAAGCTTGCATCGATGTAACCATTTACAACTAGCTCTTTGTCACCTCCATATACGAGAAACATATCCTTAGTCCTTTTCGTATTTCATGATGTTCTTGACCATTGTCCATGATCCACTCTGGATTACTTTGGTACCTTCTGCCAAGCTTATTGCTAAGCACACGCCGGTCCGGTACACAACATTGCATACATGATAGAGCCTATGGCTGAAGCATAGGAACATCTTTCATTTTCTCTCTATCTTCTGCTTGTGGTCGGGTATTGAGTCCGACTCAACTTCACACCTTGTAGCACGGCAAGAACCCTTTCTTTGCTCGATCCATTTTGAACTTTTTCAAAACATTATCAAGGTATGTGCTTTGTGAAAGTCCAATTAAGCGCCTTGATCTATCTCTATAAATCTTGATGCCCAATATGTAAGCAGCTTCACCGAGGTCTTTCATTGAAAAACTTTTATTCAAGTATCCCTTTATGCTATCCAGAATTCTATATCATTTCCAATTAATAATATGTCATCTACATATAATATCGTAAATGCTACAAAGCTCCCACTCACTTTCTTGTAAATACAGCTTCTCCAAAAGTCTCAGATAAAACCATATGCTTTGATCACACTATCAAAGCGTTTATTCCAACTCCGAGATGCTTGCACCAGTCCATAGATGGATCATTGGAGCTTGCACACTTTGTTAGCACCTTTTGATCAACAAAACCTTCGGTTGCATCATATACAACTCTTCTTCCGTAAATCCATTCAAGAATGTAGTTTTGACATCCATTTGCCAAATTTCATAATCATAAAATGCGCAATTGCTAACATGATTCGGACAGACTTAAGCATCGCTACGGGTGAGAAAGTCTCATCGTAGTCAACCCCTTGAACTTGTCGAAAACCTTTTGCAACAAGTCGAGCTTTATAGACAGCTACATTACCATCAGCGTCGGTCTTCTTCTTAAAGATCCATTTATTCTCAATGGCTTGCCGATCATCGGCAAGTCAACCAAAGTCCATACTTTGTTCTCATACATGGATCCCATCTCAGATTTCATGGCCTCTAGCCAATTTTGCGGAATCTGGGCTCATCATCACTTCCTCATAGTTCGTAGGTTCATCATGGTCAAGTAACATGACTTCCCGAATAGGATTACTGTACCACTCTGGTGCAAATCTTACTCTGGTAGACCTACGAGGTTCAGTAGAAACTTGATCTGAAGTTTCATGATCAATATCATTAGCTTCCTCACTAATTGGTGTACTTGTCACAGGAACCGGTTCTTGTGATGAACTACTTTCCAATAAGGGAGCAGGTACAGTTACCTCATCAAGTTCTACTTTCCTCCCACTCACTTCTTTCGAGAGAAACTCCTTCTCTAGAAAGGATCCGAATTTTGCAACGAAAATCTTGCCTTCAGATCTGTGATAGAAGGTGTACCCAACAGTCTCTTTTGGGTATCCTATGAAGACACATTTTTCTGATTTGGGTTCGAGCTTATCTGGTTGAAGTTTCTTCACATAAGCATCGCAGCCCCAAACTTTAAGAAACGACAACTTTGGTTTCTTGCCAAACCACAGTTCATGAGGCGTTGTCTTAATGGATTTTGATGGTGCCCTATTTAACGTGAATGCGGCCGTCTCTAAAGCATAACCCCAAAACGATAGCGGTAAATCAGTAAGAGACATCATAGATCGTACCATATCTAGTAAAGTACGATTATGACGTTCGGACACACCATTTTGTTGTGGTGTTCCGGGTGGCGTGAGTTGCAAAACTATTCCGCATTGTTTCAAGTGTAGACCAAACTCGTAACTCAAATATTCTCCTCCACGATCAGATCATAGAAATTTTATTTTCTTGTTATGTTGATTTTCCACTTCACTCTGAAATTCTTTGAACTTTTCAAATGTTTCAAACTTGTGTTTCATTAAGTAGATATACCCATATCTGCTCAAATCATCTGTGAAGGAGAGAAAATAACGATACCCGCCGCGAGCCTCAACATTCATTGGACCACAAACATCAGTATGTATGATTTCCAACAAATCAGTTGCTCGCTCCATAGTTCTGGAGAACGGCTTTTAGTCATCTTCCCCATGAGGCACGGTTCGCAAGTACCAAGTGATTCATAATCAAGTGATTCCAAAAGCCCATCAGTATGGAGTTTCTTCATGCGCTTTACACCGATATGACCTAAACGACAGTGCCACAAATAAGTTGCACTATCATTATCAACTCTGCATCTTTTGGTTTCAACACTATGAATATGTGTATCACTACTATCGAGATTTAATAAAAATAGACCACTCTTCAAGATTGCATGACCATAAAATATATTACTCATATAAATAGAACAACCATTATTCTCTGACTTAAATGAATAACCGCCTCGCATCAAACAAGATCCAGATATAATGTTCATGCTCAACGCTGGCACCTAATAACAATTATTTAGGTCTAAAACTAATCCCAATGGTAGATGTAGAGGTAGCGTGCCGACTGCGATCACATCGACTTTGGAACCATTTCCCACGCGCATCGTCACCTCGTCCTTAGCCAATCTTTGCTTAATCCATAGTCCTGCTTGAGTTGCAAATATTAGCAATGTAACCAAGATCAAATACCAGTGCTCTGCGAGCATTAGTAAGGTACACATCAATAACATGTATATCACATATACCTTTGTTCACTTTGCCATCCTTCTTATCCGCCAAATACTTGGGGCAGTTCCGCTTCAAAGGTCCATCGCTTGCAATAGAAGCACTCGGCCAGTGCTTAGGTCCGCACTTGGGTTTCTTCTCTTGAGCAACAACTTGTTTGTCGTTCTTCTTGAAGTTCACCTTCTTCTTCCCTTTGCCCTTTTCTTGAAACTGGTGGTCTTGTTAACCATCAACACTTGATGCTCCTTCTTGATTTCTACCTCCGCTGCTTTTAGCATTGTGAAGAGCTCGAATAGTCTTGTCCATCCCTTGCATATTATAGTTCATCACGAAGCTCTTGTAGCTTGGTGGCGTGATTGAAGAATTTCATCAATGACACCATCATCGTGAAGATTAACTCCCGGTTGAATCAAGTGATTATTATACCCGCACATTTTGAGTATGTGTTCACCGATGTAATTATTCTCCTCCATCTTGCAGCTATAGAACTTATTGGAGACTTCATATCTCTCAATCCGGGCATTTGCTTGAAATATTAACTTCAACTCCTGCAACATCTCATATGCTCCATGACGCTCAAAACGCCGTTGAAGACCCGTTCTAAGCCGTAAAGCATGGCACATCGAACTATCGAGTAGTCATCGCTTTGCTCGCCAGACGTTCTTAACGTCGTTAGTTGCATCAAGCAAGCAGTTCGCACCCAGCGGTGCTTCCAGGGCGTAATTCTTCCGTGCAGAATGAGGATAATCCTCGAGTTACGGACCCAGTCCGTGTAATTGCTGCCATCATCTTTGAACTTTGCTTTCTCAAGGAATGCATTAAAATTCAATGGAACAACAACACGAGCCATCTATCTACAACAAACATAGACTAGCAAAATACTATCAGGTACTAAGTTCATGATAAGTTTAAGTTCAATTAATCATATTACTTAAGAACTCCCACTTAGATAGACATCCCTCTAATCCTCTAAGTGATTACGTGATCCATATCAACTACACCATGTCCGATCGTCACGTGAGATGGAGTAGTTTCAACGGTGAACATCAATATGTTGATCATATCTACTATATGATTCACGCTCGACCTTTCGGTCTCCGTGTTCCGAGGCCATATCTGTTATATGCTAGGTTCATCAAGTTTAACCTGAGTATTTCGCGTGTGCAACTGTTTTGCACCCGTTGTATTTGAACATAGAGCCTATCACACCGGATCATCACGTGGTCAGCACGAAGAACTTTCGCAACGGTGCATACTCAGGGAGAACACTTCTTGATAATTTAGTGAGAGATCATCTTAAAATGCTACCGCCAATCAAAGCAAGATAAGATGCATAAAGGATAAACATCACATGCAATCAATATAAGTGATATGATATGGCCATCATCATCTTGTGCTTGTGATCACCATCTTCGAAGCACCGTCATGATCACCATCGTCACCGGCGTGAAACCTTGATCTCCATCGTAGAATCGTTGTCGTTACGCCATCTATTGCTTCTACGACTATCGCTACCGCTTAGTGATAAAGTAAAGCAATTACAGGGCGTTTGCATTTCATACAATAAAGCGACAACCATATGGCTCTCGCCATTGCCGATAACTTCGTTACAAAACATGATCATCTCATACAATAAAATATAGCATCACGCCTTGACCATATCACATCACAACATGCCCCGCAAAACAAGTTAGACGTCCTCTACTTTGTTGTTGCAAATTTTACGTGGCTGCTACGGGCTTAGCAAGAACCGTTCTTACCTCGCATCAAAACCACAACGATAGTTCGTCAAGTTGGTGCCGCTTAACCTTCGCAAGGACGGGCGTAGCCACACTCGATTCAGCTAAAGTGAGAGAGACAGACACCGCCAGCCACCTTTAAGCACGAGTGCTCGTACGGTGAAACCAATCTCACGTAAGCGTACGCGTAATGTCGGTCCGGGCCGCTTCATCTCACAATACCGCTGAACCAAAGTATGACATGCTGGTAAGCAGTATGACTTGTATCGCCCACAACTCACTTGTGTTCTATATGACATCTACGCATAAAACCTGGCTCGGATGCCACTGTTGGGGAACGCAGTAATTTCAAAAAATTTCCTACGCACACGCAAGATCATGGTGATGGCATAGCAACGAGAGGGGAGAGTGTTGTCCACGCACTGCTCGTGCAAGCGGCGAGCGTTATGACAACGCGTTGATGTAGTCGACGCCTTCACGATCCTACCGATCCAAGTACCGAACGCACGACACCTCCGAGTTCAGACACGCTCAGCTCGATGACGATCCCCGGACTCGATCCAGCAAAGTGTCGGGGATGAGTTCCACAAGACGACGGCGCAGTGACGATGATGATGCTCTATCGCGCAGGCTTCGCCTAAACTCCGCGACGATATGACCGAGGTGGAATATGGTGGAGGGGGCACCGCACACGGCTAAGGAAACGATCCGTAGATCAACTTGTGTGTCCTAGGGTGCCCCCGGCCCCCGTATATAAAGGAGCCAAGGGGAGGGGCGGCCGCCAAGGAGGGCGTGCCAGGGGGAGTCCTACTCCCACCGGAGTAGGACTCCTTTCTTTCCTAGTTGGAGAAGGAGAAGGGGAAGGAGGAGGAAGAGGGAAGGAAGGGCGCCGCCTCTCCTTGTCCTATTCGGACTAGGGAGGGGAGGGGCGCAGCCCACCTCTTGCCTCCTCTCCTCTTCTCCCTTAGGGCCCATGAAGGCCCAATAACCCCCGGGAGGGTTCCGGTAACTCCCCGATACTCCGGTAAAATCCCGATTTCACCGGGAACCATTACGATATCCAAATATAGGCTTCCAATATATCAATCTTTATGTCTCGACTATTTTGAGACTCCTCGTCATGTCCGTGATCACATCCGGGACTCCGAACAAACTTCGGTACATCAAAACTTATAAACTCGTAATAAAACTGTCATCGTAACGTTAAGCGTGCGGACCCTACGGCTTCGAGAACTATGTAGACATGACCTAGAACTATTCCCGGTCAATAACCAATAGCGGAACCTGGATGCCCATTTTGGCTCCTACATATTCTACGAAGATCTTTATCAGTCAAATCGCATAACAACATATGTTGTTCCCTTTGTCATCGGTATGTTATTTGCCCGAGATTCGATCGTCGGTATCTAATACCTAGTTCAATCTCGTTACCGGCAAGTCTCTTCTCTCTGTTATGTAATGCATCATTCCGCAACTAACTCATTAGCTACATTGCTTGCAAGGCTTATAGTGATGTGCATTACCGAGAGGGCCCAGAGATACCTCTCCGACAATCGGAGTGACAAAACCTAATCTCGAAATACGCCAACCCAACATGTACCTTCGGAGACACCTGTAGTACTCCTTTATAATCACCCAGTTACGTTGTGACGTTTGGTAGCTCCCAAAGTGTTCCTCCGGTAAACGGGAGTTGCATAATCTCATAGTTACAGGAACATGTATAAGTCATGAAGAAAGCAATAGCAATATACTAAACGACCAAGTGCTAGGCTAACGGAATGGGTGATGTCAATCACATCATTCTCCTAATGATGTGATCCCATTAATCAAATGACAACACATGTCTATGGTTAGGAAACATAACCATCTTTGATTAATGAGCTAGTCAAGTAGAGGCATACTAGTGACGTTATGTTGGTCTATGTATCCACACATGTATTATGTTTCCGGTTAATACAATTCTAGCATGAACAATAAACATTTATCATGATATGAGGAAATAAATAATAACTTTATTATTGCCTCTAGGGCATATTTCCTTCACGATCATCACGTGGTGTCTCGACACGATGAACTGTAGCAACGGTGCATACTCAGGGAGAACACTTATACCTTGAAATTTAGTAAGGGATCATCTTATAATGCTACCGCCGTACTAAGCAAAATAAGATGAATAAAAGATAACACATGCAATCAAAATATGTGACATGATATGGCCATCATCATCTTGTGCTCATGATCTCCATCACTGAAGCATCGTCATGATCGCCATCGTCACCGGCGCGACACCTTGATCTCCATCGTAGCATCATTGTCGTCTCGCCAACTATTGTTTCTATGACTATCGCTACCGCTTAGTGATAAAGTAAAACAATTACATGGCGATTGCATTGCATACAATAAAGCAACAACCATATGGCTCCTGCCAATTGCCGATAACTTTGTTACAAAACATGATCATCTCATACAACAATTTATATCACATCATGTCTTGACCATATCACATCACAGCAAGCCCTGCAAAAACAAGTTAGACGTCCTCTACTTTGTTGTTGCAAATTTTACGTGGCTGCTACGGGCTTCTAGCAAGAACCGTTCTTACATACGCATCAAAACCACAATGATTTTTCGTCAAATGTGCTATTTTAACCTTCAACAAAGACCGGCCGTAGTCAAGCTCGATTCAACTAAAGTTGAAGAAACAGACACCCGCCAGCCACCTATGTGCAAAAGCACATCGGTAGAATCAGTCTCATGAACGCGGTCATGTAATGTCGGTCCGGGCCGGTTCATCCAACAATACCGCCGAATCAAAGTAATACGTTGGTGGTAAGCAATATGACTATTATTGCCCACAACTCTTTGTGCTCTACTCGTGCATAAAACATCTACGCATAGACCTGGCTCGGATGCCACTGTTGGGGAACATAGTAATTTCAAAAAAATCTACGATGACGCAAGATCTATCTAGGAGATGCATAGCAATGAGAGGGGAGAGTGTGTCCACGTACCCTCGTAGACCAAAAGCGGAAGCATTTAGTAACGCGGTTGATGTAGTCGAACGTCTTCGCGGTCCAACCGATCCAAGTACCGAACGTACGACACCTCCGCGTTCAGCACACGTTCAGCTCGATGACGTCCCTTATACTCTTGATCCAGCTGAGGACGAGGGTGAGTTCCGTCAGCACGACGGCGTGGCGACGGTGATGATGATGTTATCGGCGCAGGACTTCACCTAAGCACTACGACGATATGACCGAGGTGTGTAACTGTGGAGGGGGCACCTCACACGGCTAAAAGAAGACTTGGTGTGTTATAGGGTGCCCCCCTGCCCCCATATATAAAGGATGGAGGGGGAGGCCAGCCGGACCTAGGGGCGCGCCAAGGAGAGGGAGTCCTACTAGGACTACTAGTCCTAGTAGGATTCCTTTACAAGGAAGAGAGGGGGAAGGAAGGAGAGGGAGATGGAGTAGGAAAGGGGGCGCCCCCCTTCCCTTGTCCAATTCGGACTGCTAGGGGGGGGGGGGGCGGCCAGCCCTTGCGGCCCTCATTTCTCTCCACTAAGCCCCATGAGGGCCCATTAGTTACCCCGGGGGTTCCGGTAACCCCTCCAGCACTTCGTTTTTTACCAGAAATCACTCGGAACACTTCCGGTGTCCGAATAACATAGTCCAATATATCAATCTTTATGTCTCGACCATTTATAGACTCCTCGTCACGTCCGTGATCTCATCCGGGACTCCGAACAAACTTCGGTCATCAAAACACATAACTCATAATACAAATCGTCATCGAACGTTAAGCGGGCGGACCCTACGGGTTCGAGAACTATGTAGACATGACCGATACACATCTCCGGTCAATAACCAATAGCGGAACTTGGATGCTCATATTGGCTCCTACACATTCTACGAAGATCTTTATCGGTCAAACCGCATAACAACGTATGTTGTTCCCTTTGTCATCGGCATGTTACTTGCCCGAGATTCGATCATCGGTATCATCATACCTAGTTCAATCTCGTTACCAGCAAGTCTCTTTACTCGTTCCGTAATACTTCATCCCGTAGCTAACTCATTAGTCACATTGCTTGCAAGGCTTATAGTGATGAGCATTATCGAGAGGGCCCAGAGATACCTCTCCGAAACACGGAGGGACAAATCCTAATTTTGATCTATGCAAACCCAACAAACACCTTTGGAGACACCCGTAGAGCATCTTTATAATCACCCTTTTACGTTGTGACGTTTGATAGCACACAAGGTGTTCCTCCGGTATTCGGGAGTTGCATAATCTCATAATCTGAGGAACATGTATAAGTCATGAAGAAAGCAATAGCAATGAAACTGTACCGATCATAATGCTAAGCTAACAGATGGGTCTTGTCCATCACATCATTCTCCTAATGATGTGATCCCATTCATCAAATGACAGCACATGTCTATGGTTAGGAAACTTAACCATCTTTGATTAACGAGCTAGTCAAGTAGAGGCATACTAGGGACACTGTGTTTTGTCTATGTATTCGCACATGTACTCAGTTTTCGGTTAATACAAATCTAGCATGAATAATAAACATTTATCATGAAATAAGGAAATAAATAATAACTTTATTATTGTCTCTAGGGCATATTTCCCTCAAAATAGACATAAGAGAGGTCTGGAGATATTCCCTACTTGCTCTATTTGTGGTATCAAACCAGAAGATGGATACCATGCGGTCATGAGATGTACTAAAGCTAAAGCTTTGCGTGAGATCATGCAAGAGGTCTGGACGCTCCCTAAAGACACTGACCTGACCTGTATGGGACGTGAGTGGTTCTCCTAACCTGGCCAAGGCTAATGAGAAGGAGCATACACACCTACTCTTTCTTTGGTGGCGAGCGTGGCATCTCAGAATATATTATTTTTGGTGACGGGAAGGCTACAATAAAGGCTCGAGCAGAATTCTTACAAAGTTATGCTAGCTCTTTTGCGGCGATCAAAGCCGGTATTAATGTTTCTGACCATAAAGGAACAGCAAAAGTGATGCCAGACATTTCAACTTCGAAGATTAAATAGATACAAGAGAGGATGATCAGTGTTTGAAACCTAATTCAGGATGGCTTAAATTGAATGTTGACGCTAGCTTTATTCAAGAAACAAACCATGAAGCTTTGGGGCGGTTCTCCGTGATACGAATGGATTGGTGCGTGGTTTTGCTTGGAGCACAATCCGTAACTGTGCTAGTGCGGAGGCAGCTGAAACTAAAGCTTGTCTTCAAGGAATCCGAAAAACCATGCTGCCCATAGACCGACAAGTAGTTATTGAGAGCGACTGCGCGAATGTCATTAGAAAACTTTCTTCTAAGGAATTTAATAGATCCCCAGTGGGAGCTTGGTTAGGGAAATTCTAAGTTTGCTGGGCCAACTTTCTGATTTTAGTATTGCTAAGATTTCTAAAGATGATAATAGGGTTGCTCATGCTCTCGCTGGTTACGCTAGGAGTGGTGTGAGTAGGTGTGTTGACCGATACAGTCCCAACCTGCGTGTTGCGGCTGGTCGACGATGATTGTAATGAACCTATGTTGATGAATTAATATAATACACACCTTTTAAAAAAAAAAGAAGAAGAGATGGTAACGTGAGTTTTGACCAACCTAAAGCACACCCAAAACACCCGGAACGGCCGCGCCATGGCACACCAGACACCACCTCGCTAGTCCGCTACGTTCGCCGCCTGGGAACCGCACGTCAAGCCGCGACCTGGCACGCCCCGGCTGCGCCACCCGGGCCGCTTCCGCCCACCGCGCGGACCATATAGTAGGAGATCCCAAACCCCCTCTCGCGAACATTCCACTGTTGCACACACCTTTGCCCCCGTCCTCCCCCCGCCCGATCCCCCGCCCCTCCGTTTTCGGCGCGGCCGCGAGGAGAGTTCGTCGGCGGCCGCGATGAGGTCGGCCCTGAGCCGCCTGATCCGTTCCTCCTGCTCAGTCTCGCCCTCCCGTCTCAGGTGACCCCCGGCGTCCCTTCTCGTGTCACGCGTTTCATACATCCCCGAGGACAGAGTTCGGGGAATGGGGGGAAATATTCCTCAATCTGTCAATTTGTGACATTGCGGCGGTTCTATCGCAGTCGCGAGCCGCATTTGGCGACCGGATTGTGGCGCGAAATCCTCGTATTTTTCTTGTTGCCGAGATATTATCGCCGACTCTGTGTTTTTCCTTACCTTGTGGGATGATGATGTGAGCAGCTCTCCAGTTTTGTTGAAGAACGGCAAGGCCTTCTCGAGCGATGCCACGCCCAGGGATTCCGGGCGGGTCGACGAGCCTTTCAAAGTCGAGGAGGCAGAACCCGTGAAGGTGCCGCCGCCGCCGCCTTCTCCTGATAAGGTAATATATAGTGCCATGAGTGCATTTTCCTAGTTTGCTGGAGATCGTTTTGTTACAACCTGGTGGTACTGTTCATCATACCCATATGCTCCGAAAGGCTCATTGTTTTTTTCATGTGGATGAGCACCGTGCCACCAATAGATCCGTCCTTTTGTGGATGGAACAGTTTCCCCCATGCCCACTGGAATTACATTGTATGCAATCATGTCCGATATTGGTTGGTAGCACTCAGTTTCCTCGGTTAGTGCTTTAATTGTTGCTGTAACTGTAAGGTTTAGTGTTCCTCTTTTGGGTGATGAGAATGCTGGTACTTCTGAAACTCGAGACTCGTGAGACCTTACTTTATCAGTTTATATTACTAGTTGATAATTTTTATTGGGAGTGAGGCTCTTATAAACGAACATAAGACCTGCTTCTTGTGTTAATAAGGTAAACCAAATACATCAGAAAGCAGAAATACCACACAAATATAGCTGAGAATATCAGGGGACAAGTTGAGAAAATTGGATACCCCTGTTTAGTTTCTACCTTCACCCTTATTTTGCTTCATTAACATTTGTATTGATACTTCACATTGATAATCATGTTATACATGTATGCACGACATTTCCACATGGAATAGTGTTTCATCCATGCACAGCTGTGCAGGTATACTGTTTTATTTGTAGAGATGTTTTCTTTTTGGTATAGCTGGTGTAGCTCATTATATGTTTTTGGCACGTTTGGCACAATTGGTATAGCTTGTGTTCCATCTTCTGTTAGGATTACCGAGCTGCCTCTGACGTTTGTGTCGTTATAGCTGCTTGTGCTAGGTGGAAGTGGCTTCGTTGGTTCACATGTTTGCAAGGAGGCTTTGGAGAGAGGATTTGTTGTCTCTAGTCTAAATAGGTAATTCCGTAAGCTATTTTTCTGAATTGATATTTCATTCTTTACTTCTTTAGCCTTTGCATGCACGTGGGTTGCACTTTTTTATTTGTCCGTAAGCTGTTGAAAACTATTGTAAAAGAATAAATAAGAAATCACTATCTATCCTGGTCTCCTGGATGTTAACTGAAAATTAAACATATAGTTATGGATAATCCTTTATTCTACCTGTAGATAAGATGACAAAGTCCTCCAATTTTCTGTTGATGCTCTTGGCTTCAGCACTACATGAAAGCTTCCCATTCCCCTATTTCAAATTTCTCCATTGTGTCATCATAGTTGTTCTGATGATGATTTGCTTGTTTGCTGTACGTACTTCTGTAATAGCTCTTAGTTTGTTGGATATATGTTGAAAAAACTCTCATAAAGCTGTTTGTGAAAATTCCACTTACCTCATGAATTCACGATATCAAGTTGTCAACCATGGTTCGTCTGTACAGCTTAGGAACCACAAGATACACTTGGAATTCTGCTTTGAAGATGAAATCGTTGCTTTTGTTCACTTAAGCTACACAAAGCGTCCCATTTAGTTTTAGCTTACACATGCTTGATAGGAAGCTGACAGTTGAGTCGAGGCCAAACAGATCCGCGCGAGTGGGCAAGTGATCTGGAACAAGCATGTCAATTTACTAGGAGAACCTATCTGGACTCTTCACTTTCTAAACTAGACACAAAAACATCCTCCTAATAGATGGCCTTCACTTCTTTAGAATCGTGGGAATATTTATCTCTCTCACAACAATTTTTTCATCTCAATCTTTTGTCTATGCTTCCCCCAAGAGACTCTTAACACCGTTAAAGCCATGCCTTCTAGCAGCTCTTTCAATGATGGTCACCGAGCTGTTTGGATATTATAATCGTTCTTTAATGTCACAACATAAGCATCTGGTATATGTTTCCTATAGTAGAATGGATCCGCAGAAATCTTCGTAGACAAGAATTGAGTGAATTCTGCTTGTTAAAATTTGCATTAGGTTTTCCATGCTATAGTTTCTCCGAGAAACAAAGATTTCTATTATCAAACAGCCCTAGTTAACACTTCATGAAAATTTGCAAACAATCCTTTACCCAGCGCGATCCTTTCTTCTTTGCAATATGCACATTTTGGGATTTCCTTCAAATAGCTAACTGAACTAGACATAATTCCGCAACTGGTTTTGAAAATACAATTGTATTTTCTGTAGAACTTTAATGCCTACGATTGAAAATGTAGTTGCGTTATATACAGCTAGAATAGCTGTATATCTTAGCCCAACCATAATGTTGCCCTGTTCTCACCAAGTGTGTTTTGACCTTCTCTGAACAGATCTGGAAAGCCATCGATAAGTGAATCTTGGGCTGACAAAGTTATATGGAACCAAGGTTGCTCATTATGAAGTTAATTTTGCTTGCGTAATTATAAATAGTCATGTTGTTCACTATCTATTTTATTCTCTTGAACAGGCAATCTTCTTGAACCTGCTTCACTGGAGGATAGTATGGATGGTGTCTCTGCTGTTGTATGCTTAACTTCTTTTCTCCCTTCTAACATGTTAATTTCATTATTGAACATTTCATATTGTGCATATTTTTGAGACCTGGTCAGTTGATATTGTATAGTTTAAGTGCACTTTATATGTCTGGTATGTTTATGTTTTAGTTTTCTAGTTTCTTAATTTCATGTATTATGGTTTTGATAATGTGTACAGTTATTATTGCATAATTACCAGTTTGTCATTGAATGCCATACTCATCCAAAAGAATGCAACATCGGTAGGCAGGGATACTCTGTTGACGCTAGTTCTCAATGCAAGCGAGATGCCAATATTTTTCCACGCTTAAAGTAGTGCGAGCTTAAATGTGCACTCTAACCATGTACAGTTGAACGCATAGTTCCATTCTTCAAATTTGCAATATTATAGGGTGTTTGGTTTTCAACAACAGCTGCTACTTCATCATTTTTGTGATACATATAGCAGCTGATCCAGTTTTTATCGGTGAATGGTTGAAACCAAGCCACAAAAGACATGATAAGAACTACTCCAATGTGGCAATGAGAAGCCAATCATAGGGATTTGGGATATTATACAAATATGAACCATGCTTAAGTTTGGTTTGTGTACCTTATGCACTGTTTGTAAGTAAAACAATTGTTGGGTTTAATGCAACTCCAAAACTCGATGTAACAAACTTTATTTGATGAGCTAGAAATCCTAAACCGAAAACACCTTTTGTTGACACGAGCTGCTGTCAGCAATCCATTTGTAGTTAAATTTATGTCTACTTGTTGCATGGCTTCATATCTGAGATAAGCGCAGATATCATTATGTACTTGCACCTAATTAAGACAGACATGTATCAGACATTTTATGCTAAAGTGGATTCATAAGAAATATTACTAATAGGAAGGAAAACTGTCGTAGGTATCCTGTGTTGGAGGCTTTGGGTCAAATTCTCAAATGTTCAAACTGAATGGGACTGCAAACATCAATGCCATCAGGGTTGCAGCTGAGAAAGGTATTTTGCAATATAAGCTAGGTCCTATATTGACTCTGGCATGCCATGCAACTTTTTAAATTTACTTGGTTTATTCGGCCTTTCCTGTTAAGTGAGAACTTCTGTTCCTTTCTACTGTTAAAATGACAGCGGCCTTATGATTTGGATATATAAAACCTACCCATTGAAAAATATTTGGGTAATGGGTTTCATAATGGACCACTATTGGGCATTTCCTTGCCTTTAGTGTGGATTCTTGCCCAGTCTTTGGTGTACATATAGTATGATATATAAAACCTACCCATAGAGAAATATTCGGGTAATGATTCATAATTGACATGAATTTTCGGAACACATTATCCTATTGTTGGTTTGCTTTCCCTGAATAATAAAGATAAAGTTCCCTGTTGTAGTTGCACAAAAGAAAGTTGTACAATTTCCAACTCTTCCTATCATCTCTGTAAGTTGCTAAGTTCCAATGCATCATATTGCAACCTATTACTCGTAGTGTTGATACGAGGAAAATGTGTCGATGCACCCCATTGATTTTGTGCACCACGAAGTTTGAGAATAATTGTTGGTACCAATTCTGGTTGTACATTTTCTGGTGAAGTGTGAACCTGCATATTTTGGGCAAGTATGTTTGTCGGATGCTGGACCTCTAAGAAAATGTATGCTCGCCACATGCTGCACCCCTAATAAAGGAACTGTGCACACTTACAATGTGTCTTAGACCCACCTCCCTATTCTGAGCAATGCAACTGGATATAATTTTTGGCCTAAATTGCCAGGTTTATGCTTCATCAATAAATGGATGTCCACCAATTTGGTTCAGAATTTTAAAACTTCTAAGTGTTCTTTCTGATTTTGGGGAGATAAATGCTGCATAAAGTCCACTCTTCTAGATATGATGCAATTTACCTATTTGTATTGTACTCCCTCCGTCCGGAAATACTTGTCATCAAAATGAATAAAAGGGGATGTATCTAGATGTATTTTAGTTCTAGATACATCCCTTTTTATCCATTTTGATGACAAGTATTTTCGGACGGAGGGAGTATAAATCTGTACTGTAAAAGCACTCAAGATATAATATTCCAACCAGCTCTAGAAATTTCATGCTTTATGAATTTAAACTGGAAAGATAGATTTTCTGCCAGGATTTTTCCAATTTACCTCTGTTTCTACCTGCAGGCATAAAAAGATTTGTGTATGTGTCAGCTGCAGACTTTGGTTTAGTGAATTACTTATTGCAAGGTTATTATGAGGGCAAGGTAAGATGTCTGGATTATTGACATGATTAAGGACCCATTAATTTTTTCCCTTCTAAAATAGCTATATATATTTGATTTGTATGGTGTGCAATATGTTGACTATTATCAGTGCCAGCTGAACTGTTATGAGAAATCATGTCTTATATATTTTTATTTGTGTTCCCTCCAGGAGGTACTTATATTTGGGTTTATCATAAATTAGTAGTAAGTACGTTTTGTTCCGCTGTTCATGTCAGATATAGTGCCTCTTTAAACGTTACTACTATTGAATTTTCTGCAAAGATCCATGAATTCTTCCCTTTTAATAGTTAAATTGTTTCAATCCAATAAGGACAGGTTAGATGATATATGAATTTGGTATTTCAAGCCAAATAAAAAGCCCTATACTGCTACCCCATTAAAAATACAAGGTATTTTTTAGTTTATCATGTTGTGGGAAGTCATAAAAACAAGAGATTACTAGCAGGAAATGACCATGCTATTCATGGTATTAATGTCTTGGTAATAGGAGGCAGATAAGTTATAGTTTAGTCATAGATGTTGAAGAGTGACGGAAGATAAACAAGGGCAAACAAGAGAAACTGTCATAAACTTCACATGCCAAACCCTGTGTTGTAATAGGCAAAATTATAGGCCTTATTATATTCTTGATGTAGGGATTGTTAGAATAGGCAAATGTTGATTACGAACTGATGAGTAGTGATATCACAATCTGGTGTGAAATATTCAGATAATTACATGATTAGCATGATACTGTAATCTTAATTGATCCTCCAATTGCTCTCTTTGTACTCAATTCTTTCCAAACGTTGACGTTTGTTTTGTTGCATTGACATTTTCCGTATCCACCCTCTTTTAAGCACATATAGTTGTGCAACATATTAACCTCCTTTATTTTGTTTACTAAAGAGAGCTGCTGAAGCTGAACTGCTGTCGAAGTTTACCTATGGAGGTAAGTTCCAACCTGGTGCAAATAGTTATATTCAGAAGCCAGAATAATTGCTTTAAAAATCAAGACAGTAAAAGTCACATGTGTTCTATGAATTATTAATTGTAAAAGCAGGCCTTCAGAGGTCATATCTACTCCATGAATTATTAATTGTAAAACTATGCGCCGAGAGGACAACCTTGAGTGTGACCAAAGTACCAAACCGAAGTAAATCCTATATATTGAAGTCACTAAATTGGTGTAAATTAACTCATGAATCCCTCGTGGTTCAAAATAGTTTTTGAGATCCCTTCGAAGTATTATTTTATTGATTTGTATTTCTGATGCTCCTTCTCCACTGGAATCTTTCTTGATGGTGCAAACAATTATTTTGTTATTTGTAGGAGTGATATTGCGGCCCGGTTTTATTCATGGAACTCGTCGAGTGGGTAGCGTGAACATACCCCTTGGACTTGTGGGTTCACCTATGCAAATGGTAAAGTTTCTCTCTTCTCATGGGCATACTTTCTCGAACACGCACAAAAGGAAACTTTCCATGGTGTGCTAGTGCCCGGCTCCTCATAACCGTTAATACATTGTAGTTCGACCTTTCCGATCCCAAGCAATTATTATGTACCATATATGAAGAGCAACTGTGGTTGACAGTGGATTTTGAAGGTTATTTGAATTGAACTAATAAGCAAGGGCAACTAAAGGAGTTTAGACTAAATGTGAGCATCATTTTGTGTGTGTCTAGCATCAAATCTTGTCTCACAGGAATTCGTAGTGCTAGGCTTAGAATTGCTATAAGTTATCCTAATTATCCATAGATGCCCTGGCCTAGTAGGGATTGTGAATAGAATGGACAGTGCTGGGGATATGGTGAGCTTCAGGATGTCAATGTAATATGATTTTATTTACCAAGATTAGACTGAATGTGAAGGCTTCGGATTGAACTAGTTGGGTTAGATCAAATGTATGCTTCCAGTAAAGATACTAACAAGAAAAAAATTCCTTGAAAAGTGTATCGCACATCTAACTCACCTGCTAGTACTGGTGCTGCCTCCCCTTGATGACTGCACCGAGTTCCATAGGCATGAGGTTGATGGATAGTGATGATGCATGTATTATCAGTTTTTCTTTTTCAAACCAAGTCTGATTTTCCCAGGGTGTCTTTTTGGTAAATGTTTCATACAGATTTAGTACCCAAACCGGGCGTTGGTTGCATTACTTCACAGCTATATTGTTAACGGTTACAATGGATGAGAGCAATCTTTTCTGTTTCAATAGATGCCAATCAGGTGCAATGCCCAAAGATAAAACTTGCCTGTAGTAACCCAGTGTCTAAAGATCGTAACTCATCTCTTGTGCAAATGTCCATATTCAGCTTGCAATTACTGTTAATGTTGGTATTGTTTGTGATGTAAGTTATACTCCTTGAACGATTCGTTTCTGTAACTGTACTGCATTATTATTTCTTCCCGAGGTGGTATAGCCAAAATCTGAGATCCGTCTACATCTGCAGGTGCTCCAAAATGCAAAACCATTAACCAGATTGCCACTTGTCGGCCCGATGCTAACTCCTCCAGTGAGTGCTACCTCAGTAGCGAAGGTCGCTGTAAGAGCAGCGACGGATCCGGTGTTCCCTCCTGGTATCGTCGATGTGTATGGCATAATGCGTTACAGCGAGCAGAAGTAAGCGTATGCTTGTACAGGATGATAAGGCGTGTCTCCACCCATCTTTTGCTACCTGGTTTTTCCTATTTGCTCTAAATGTGTAAGCAGACATCACAAAGCCATGAGGCCTCAGCTACGGTCGCAGATTCTCTGATAGTTGTATCCTGGCGTGGCCCTGTTTGCCTGATCTACTTACTAGCCAAGGATGCTCAATAAAGAAACAGTTGACCTCGAGTTTCCTGTTGGAAACTGTTTTTACATGTTTGCTGCTTGAAAGTGTCCTTTTTTAGTTACTGTAGAGAGCAGGTTAAGATTTGTAACTTCCTTTGAGTTTATGAGAAGGATAAGGAAAACTCTATTCCTGGTCTCGTACTGATTGTGGACAATTTTTGCAGTTTATTTGTACCGATTGGTGCTTTTGGTAGTACTCCGCCCGTCCAAAATTAGTACTCCTACAAAGTTGAGTCACTTATTTTGGTGCTTTTGGTAGTACTCCGTCCGTCTCAAAATTAGTACAAAGTTGAGTCACTTATTTTGGGACGGAGGGAGTAGCATACAACATGTTTACTTTGCCTGTATAGTCTCCCAACCCATCGTTAGACCCTAGCCAGCAATAGTCGGATCTGTCTGGATGTGGCCTTCTGTAACATCCCGATCTTGGTAATGTTCAAAAGGTTCTCTCAAAGTACTACCTTTGTGAAAAAATATAAGATGTTTTTTGCAGTTCAATTTGAACTACAAAAATGTCTTACATTTAGTTACAGAGGTAGTAGTGGTTAGGAAATTCCGTTTATTCAGTTAGTTAACGAAACTAAATTGGCTTTTAATAGACTTGAAGTATAATTTTTGAATAAATACCAACTTAAATTAAAATACTACCTCCATTTTTTTATACAAGGACACTTTGGTTTTTGGGTCAAATTTTGACTTGTAATTTTGGTCAACAAAAGATAGGTTATATGTCATAAAAAATATGCCATCTGAAAGTTTTTGAAATGTACATGGACATCCAATGGCATACTTTTTGTGGCATATAACTCACATTTTGTTGGTAAAATTAATGATCAAAATTAGACATAAAAATATGAAGTGGTCTTGTATACAAAAACAAAGAAAATATGCATGTTCATTTATCATATGATCATCGGTAGGGAAGGGAGCTTTTGATAAAGGACGCCGATAAGTGCGACACGTGTGGGCGTTAGGGAGACTGCCCACACATTTTGTGTGGTGTATAAGTGGAACAGCCCACACACCTACGTGTGGGCAAAACAAGTAATGCCCACACACCTCTTTTTTCCCTCCCGATCCCTCTCACACGCGTGCGTGTGGGCGAAGTAGATAATGCCCACACGCCCGTATGTCGAACATCGTACACTGTGGTCCCAAGACGCCACGCTGCGATCACCACCGCTACCCCACGATTGCCATGGTCCGCACTCGCCCATGTTTAATGCGGTTGCCATGTCGCTGAACTACGGTTGCCATGTCGGACAACCGCGGCTGCCATGATTGCTCAACCGCGCTTGCCATGTATGGTCTGGTCTACTGTAAGTTGCCATGATTTCAAAACTTTAGGAGTTGCCACATACTAACACTAGGCAGTTGAGAGAGTTGCCATGTGCTCACAAGCATGCTAGAGCGTTGCCATGTAAAAAGGAAGAGTTGCCATCTGCTTACGTGCACGTTAGGGCATTTGCCATGTACCATGCAAAAACACATGGCAACTCGGTAAAGAGAGAGTTGCCATATGCTTACGTGCACACCAGGCAGTTGCCGTGTACCCTGCAAAACACATGGCAACTCAGATAAAAAAAGAGTTGTCACCTGCTTATAAAGCACACTAGGGTAGTTGCCATGTGCGCTACAAAACATATGGCAACTAGCAGCTTGGGCGTGGGAGAGGAGACGGGCGTGTGGGCGAGATGGCAAATGCCCACACACTAGCCCTTGTGCGTGCATGGAAAGTGGCGTGTGGGCGAATTGCTGAACGCCCACACACCAGCCCCTCCCGTGTGGTGAAACGGCCGTGTGGGCGACCGGGTGAACGCCCACACACCAGGCCAGTCCTACGTGGCACTAGAAACATGCCAAGATTTATGCGCTCACGAACGAACGCGGATCCACGCGTGTGGGCGAGATGCAAACGCCCACACGTGTGGGCGTTAACATTTCCGTTGATAAAGGGACCCAACCAAGAAAAAAAAGACCCAGGAACCCAACCAAAAAAAAAAGAAACCCAACCAAAAAATAAATCTACTGACTTGGCGCGAAAGTCAAGCTCGTATTGTGGAGCTAGACGTTTATTTGATTGATAGGTCATCATATGTTTGGAAGTTAGAATTTGAAAGGACGTCCTGATTGATAGATTAGATAGGAAGCACGCAAGCAGTGTGGGCGTTCTCAACACATGGGCATATGAATCCGCTTCTAAAAATGTATTTTAAATATGTTTTAAAATGTCATTCATGCATACATCTTGGCAACATGTGTGTGGTACAAAGTATTTTGAAATTCTCTTTGTTTTGCCTATGTGAAAAAGACAAATTTCAGCGCTCCTAAATAGCGTTTCATGAAT
Organism: Aegilops speltoides; assembly: GCA_021437245.1. Classification (NCBI taxonomy): domain Eukaryota; kingdom Viridiplantae; phylum Streptophyta; class Magnoliopsida; order Poales; family Poaceae; genus Aegilops; species Aegilops speltoides. The sequence goes on from CM038145.1 coordinate 249,416,549, forward strand.
ATTTTTTTGTTTTTTTCACAGGCCAGACAAAAAAGTTACTTTTCATGGAACTTTCTGCGCGCACATAGAATGTGAAGATGTACACATGGATTTTCTTTCAGAATTTTTGAGCGATTAGAAATGTGGTTTTCGAAGTGGGTTCATATGCCCATAGGTTCACTCATGTACTTTTCGCAGGCAAGCAAACCAAATTATAGGCTTGGAATTAGAACTCGGAATGGTCGTCCTGTGCATTGAGACTTGAGACTTGAGACCACCATATTACCGACATGATTTCATAGGCGGCATACTATTACTAACCGTGTCGGATGAAGGAAGCCGTGTCTGCCATGTACTATTACTCTGGTAGTGTACTTAAGGCGGATGCCCTTTCACAATATAATTACCTCTAGTTAGCAGAAGTAGCAATGCTGATACATTACCCCGCAAAAAAAGAAAAGAAAAAGGGGTGCTGTTACATCTCACTGTCTCGTCATATATACGGTACAGCAAACCTAGAGAATAATGCAAATGGGCACGAGTGCAAGTAGCCAGGAAGGAGTAGGACCAGCAGCTAGCAGGGCACAGGGCCGTTGATTGGATGGTGCAGAGGATAAGGCGCGCAGACATGTGGTTGTTTATCCCGACCTTATCAGGATGCCGATGATGCGCGGGGGCTAATCGCCGCCGCGGAACATGAGCCACCCCTTCCCCATCTTCTTGTTGCTCAGCAAGGGCCCAAGGGTTATATAAGCCTTGCTGACCCAACGCAGCAGTCCTCAAGCCAGAGTGCCTCCTCCTAGCAAGCTATATACCTACATAGTACAGCCATGGCCCCCACCGTGATGGCCTCGTCGGCCACCTCCGTCGCTCCTTTCCAGGGGCTCAAGTCCACCGCCGGCCTCCCCGTCAGCCGCCGCTCCAACGGCGCTAGCCTCGGCAGCGTCAGCAACGGTGGAAGGATCAGGTGCATGCAGGTAAACAACATCGTCTCTGTCTTTCTACTCATTTTCTAGCTGACGGACGGAAGTCAATAACATCAATTGTGTAGAACTAGAATTCTAGCCTGTTAATGTATCAAAAATGTCAATCTTATTTGCAGGTGTGGCCCATTGAGGGCATCAAGAAGTTCGAGACCCTGTCCTACTTGCCACCGCTCAGCACGGAGGCCCTCCTCAAGCAGGTCGACTACCTGATCCGCTCCAAGTGGGTGCCTTGCCTCGAGTTCAGCAAGGTTGGGTTCATCTTCCGTGAGCACAACGCATCCCCTGGGTACTACGATGGCCGGTACTGGACAATGTGGAAGCTGCCTATGTTCGGATGCACCGACGCCACACAGGTGATCAACGAGGTGGAGGAGGTCAAGAAGGAGTACCCTGACGCGTATGTCCGCATCATCGGATTCGACAACATGCGCCAGGTGCAGTGCGTCAGCTTCATCGCCTTCAAGCCACCGGGCTGCGAGGAGTCCGGCAAGGCCTAAAACAGCTCACTCACGACGGGCCACATATAAAGTGCCATTGCGGTTTTGTCAACTCTGACATTGCTTTGGGTTTTCCTTTTCCATTTATCTTTCTTGTTTGTTCCTAAGATAAGAATATGTGTATGTCCATGTTCCCGACATGACTCGAGAAAGCATGCTCGTATGTGAATGCTACCGATGGCTATGTATATGCACATGCACATAATATTATAAGTACAATCTGTCGACTATGTATTCGGGTAATTAATGAGAAACATCTTTGCCACCGCACACGCACCTTTTATTTCCGTCGCTAGACATAGTTTATGTTGGAATGATGAGCAATCAAGAATAACATATTGTGATGGAGGCCCTTCATTATCTGTTCGGGTTTGCGACTGAACATGGAATGCTTTCTACCCTAAGACCTGAGTAACCGTGGACTCTCCCACAAACTGTCGATATAGGCCGATGATGTCATGCTCTTCCTGAAGCCCTTGGATCGGGACATTGGGATGTGTGCGGCTATTCTTGAGGACTTTAAGCTTCTGGTTTAAGGATCAACCCGGCAAAGTGTGTGATTTTGCCGATTAGATGTTCTAGGGATTAGGTGGATCTAGTTCGGGATGGACTTGGATGCACAGTCGGGAAATTTCCATGCAGATGTTTGGGCCTTCCACTTTGCTTAAGGAAGGCAACAATGGTGCAATTTCAAGAGATTGTGGATGCGACCGCAAACAAATTGAGTGTGGTTTTCGTGCACCCACGGGCTTTGCACCCCCGGTGCACCCACGATAAAAAACTTAGCAAAATACTTTTTTTTTTAAAATCTGAAACTTTGTGGATGTGATTATCACCAAATGTTTTAGGTGCTTGCAAAATTTGGTGGCCAAATGACGTCTGAGGAGCTCTGTACAAAAAAAAGTTTGTGCTGAAACATGTGGACATTAAACTTGGGTGCAGGGCATCATTTGTATTTTGTTTTGTATGGAGACCATTTGATGTTTTTTGGTGACCAAACTTTGCAAGCTCCTAAAACGTTTGCTCATAATCACATCCACGAAGTTTCGTAAATTTTTTTTTTGAATTTACTGTTCACTGTGTGGGTGCACCGAAGTTGGTTGCAACCACTATTTTCCCCCAACAAATTACCAACATGGAGAGCCGCTTCCATGGACAAGGATTTGCGTCTGGTTCTTATCGGTGCTATGTGCAATGCACATCCATGCCATGATTGCCCTTGATGTGCCATCAAAGGTTATAACCAGTGTGATCAAAATCATAAAGGGTTCCTGTGGGCTAGGAGTGCAGACACGAGAGGTGGACAGTGTGTTGTGGCTTGGAGCACCGTGTGTACTTCGAAGTGGTCGGGTAGATTAGCCATACCCAATCTGCGCTGGCTCAACTTTGCACCTCATGCGAGATGGCTATGGCTAAACCGTGTCGGTGGATCCCGACCGTGGGCGGAGTTCCATCTCAATGTGCCGCTGGAGTCTCGTGCTATATATCAGGCCATGGTGTTCGTGGACCTCAAAGATGGGCGAGGTACTTTCTTCTGGGAGGACTAATGGAGTGAGGACTCGGGAGATTGCCTCAAAATTGTATGATTGAGTCCGACCACGAATTAGGGCTGCCAGAATGGCAGAGGGGGCGGTAAACGGTGCATGGCCAAGTGACATGGGTCCAGACTTAACCGCGGCAGAAATTGAGGATGTTTTTAGACAAGAAAATGAGGAGTACCTGCAACTATCGGAGCAAGTCAGCGTGGTCACCCTACAACCGGGCGTGGTGGAAATTGTGAGATGGGCTTGGTTGCCCAATGGCGTGTATTCTGCCCGTTCAGCCAACACGTGCAGGTTTGCCAGCCTTCAACTTTACCTGATGGCTATGGTTGTATGGGAGTCTCGTGCCCCGCTGAGATGCTGCTTCTTCTCCTAGATAGCTTTGTGTAACCGATGTTGGACGTCTGACAAGCTAGCCAGGCGAGGGCTGCCACACCAGAGCGCTTGCCCTTTGTGCAACCCACACCCGAAATCAATGGATCATCTCCTTGTTGTCTGCGTGTTTGCTAGGCAGGTTTGGTACGAAGTTCTTTCGGCTTAGGGCAAGGAGGGTTGGGTTCCAACGACTACGGATGGTGTAGTAGCTTGATCCACATTGTTGCAACGAATAGCTCAGTCAAGGAAGGATTTCAATTCCATGATCATCCTAGTGTTGTGGGAAATTTGGAAGCAAATAATGCGTCTCCTTCTGTGGGGTTCATACTTAGGAGGATTCTCGAGGAAGGAAAGTCTTGGAAACTAGCTAAGCTCTTCCACGGTGATGTGATGTCGTTCTTCTGAGCACTGTTTAGGTGGGTCTCTAGTGAGTAGTTCCTTGGTGTATTTTGGATGGATGGCGGTCGCCAGAGATGTAAAACTGATGCGGAACATCCCACGGTCATCTCCATGTACACTATGGCTACTCCCCAAGCCCCAAGAGGACATACGACGAGACCTCGAGCATACTCCATTGGACACAAGGTGAACTCACTCCTCTTTGAACCGTCACATTCCACATGTGAGACATGGCTACTACCTCATGCATGGACCTTGCATATACCCAGGTACATCCGAGATGACCATCAAGAATCAAAGGACCAAGGCCAAGCATGGAAGAGGAGAAGGAAGAAGAAGAACGGAGCAAGACAAGACTTGCTCGGATCATCCGGACCCCCAGCCGGACGATCCGGACAGAGCCCGGACGATCCGGACGACCACCCGGACGGTCCGGACAATGTGCCCGAAGCCTTCTCGTCGAAGCCGGACAATCCGGACCAGGTCCTGAATCATCCGCACAGAGCCGGACATCCGGACTAGGTCCCGAATCATCCGGACCAGATGCTGCCGCTACGACACCTCCAGATGATCTAGGCGGTCGCCCGGATCATCCGGACCCCCGACACCCGGATCATCCGGACCCCGCCTGCGTGCGTGACTTGGGCTGAAGCCCATGTACCCCTTCGCCCCCTAGCCTATATATACTCCTCCTCCTCCACCTTTCTAGCAAAGGATTAGCTCATTTTGTCTGAGAGCTTTGATCATCCACTTGGTTACTTCTCCATTTGAGTCCATGACCTCTTCGGAGAAGATCCCACAAGCGGATTGAAGATCCCTCACGGGAAGACCCCTCTTAAGACCTCCTCACGAAGAAGAACTACCGTCACTTGTATCGTCCTTTGTTGGATTTGGATCGTGTATCTCTTTGTGTTTCGAGGATCTAGCGCATGTGTAATAGAATCTTGTTGGTTTGAGTGATTCTCTCGTGTTTCCCCTCGTGTTTTTTCCTCGTGTTCTTCGTGTTCATGTCGGAATCCGCTCCAATCGTGAAAGATCGGGCATCTACGGTTCTACCCTACATCATCTTGGTATCATGAGCCACGTTGATCACGATTTTGGAGCCTTCCCCCTTTGTTTTCTAGCCTTGTTTTGCTTGATTTTGTCCTAAATCCGAAAATCCCCACCAAAAATAGCCCCAATTTTTTTTGTGATTTGTTGGTTTTGATGATGTTTTGTTGATTTTGATTAGTGGATTTGCTTGGTTTCAAGTGAATCTGGCTTTCCCCAAAGTTTCCCCATCTTCCATCCACGAAATCTCCTCAATTTTGACCCGAAAATCATCAATTTCCGCCCTAAAAATTCGTCCCCGAGTGGAAATACCGAGCAGTTTAACCTGCCCGGATCATCCGGAAGTGCTCCCGGATCATCCGGACACCTCCCGGATCAGTTGGACCCTCTCCCGGATGTTCGGATAATCTAGACACCTGAATACCTGTACCCGAGTTGATGAACCTGGATCATCCGGATATACTCCCGGATCATCCGGACATAGCCCGGATGACCTGGACCTCCTCCCGGATGCCCGGTTAACCCTGAAACTGACACAACTGCAATTTTGTTTCGGTCATAACTTATTCATCCGGAGTCCGTTTTTGACGTTCTTTAGCTCGTTTTGAAGCTATTGACATCCCCCATCCCACCAAAATACTTCCAACATCATTTGACTCCATCAATTTTTTGTAACTTTGGCATCTTTGCCTAGGGCCACCACCATATCATCCGCATTACCACCACCGACTTCCGCAACCTAACCCATTTTATTCCCCATTGCATTTGTGGTTGCTTGAGTAGTGATTCGAGTCTCCTAAGGTGTTTCGGCTACTTAGGGACGGTTGCTTCTTCATCAACTACCACCATAACTTCCGCATAACCTTGCCCACCATACACTTCCGCCACCCCAACCTAACCCAATTTTGTTTGAGCTTGTTTGAGTTGTGGCTTGTGTCTCCTAAGGTCTTTCGACTACTTAGGGACGGTCACTTTAACTTCAACTCGCATAGCCCATCATCCCACTTCCACATTGACGAGTACAAAACCACCACCGCTTTTCGCCATCACCATTTGACATTTGCCTTTGGAGATTTTGAGTTCGCGTTTTTCCGGTTTCTAAGGTGTTTCGGCTAATTAGGAACGGTTTGACATCGAGAACACCTCCACTCATCATCACCATGCGGTCGTCATCGACATTGACCACATCATCATTTTGACACCCCTACCGTAAGCAAGGACGGTAACCTCGACGACACCATTGTATATTCCCCTTGCCATTGCATGGATAACCCCTAGCCCATTTTGCATCACTTGCCTATCGAGACTAGCCATTGAGTATTGCCGGCAATGTTACTTGTGCACGTTAGTGATCATCGATATACCTTCCATTGCATACATACCATATCATATTGGTATCATCTTGCTATCATATCATATCTTGTGTCACAAGATTATCCCCGCATATACACAATTGCTATCTTGGTTTGTGCATTGTGAAAAAGTGGCCATACAAAAAAAGAATAAGCTTTTAAGCAAAGAAAAAGAGAGCAAAGAGCTTGTAAGCAATAGCCATAGCATCATACCACGCACATAAGATTGTCATATCCAATCATCTTGGATCATCGTAAGAAGAACACCGGGAACCATACATACATAGCATACTTGGGATAGAAGTTGCTACATTTCGCATCTTATAGGTTGTGCACAAGTGTCGTATCCGCCTATTGAGCAATCGTGCCAGCATCTCTCTTGAGTTGTGCAACACAAGCGTTTTCCGTGGATTCCACATTTTGCACTCATTCCTTGGTTGCACGACCCCATTTATCTATCCGTGTGTGTGTTTCCGTGTACCACATATTGCTATTGGTCTACTTGTTGCACTTGCGAATTTGTGAATCTATTCCAACATTATTGACTCTTGCTAACATTTTGCATCAAATTTTTGTGCTACTATCCTCACCGAGCTCCACCATAAGCCTTATTTGTGTAGGTGTGAGAAATTGACGAGATCGGTACCAATTGTGCTATTTCCTTGTTACATAATTGAGTGATCATTGATCCATTCCCAACATCGGTCAAGGTACATTTGGTATAGTTCTCTCCTTTCTTCCACTCACATTTGCTCAAGTCTTGTCATGGATAGGCAAGGCATTTCATCTCCGGTCTTTGACAACAACAATGGCGCGTACCACTACAACACCAAAACTCCCCACTTCGAACTACAACGAGCAATGCAAGGCCTCGAGAACATCGACACCGACATACGTCAATCCGAAGCAAGGGAAAGGGACTACATCGACAACTTGTTCGACTACCACAACAAACACATGGAGGAGCTACGACAAGTGTTGGTCGACTACAAGTCTTGTTCCCCTTCGTCATCTTCACGGCGGCGATGTTCAAGTCACAAGTCCTCAGAGCACAAAAACGTTGCAAGCGCAAGTCGTCCACGTCCACATCTCCATGGTGATCATCATGATCAACATCGTCATGAAGGACCAGTCACCTCCAAGCATCATGTGCAAAACGATGATGAACGACATCTACTACGAGCTCAAGTACGACAACGACAACATCATCATGAAGATGCTCGCCAAGCGCAAACGTACAAGTCCGAACAAGCTCTACTACACGCCAAGGCCAAGCTTCAAGAGCAGAAGAGAAGACTGCGAGACAAGCACCACCAAGAGCAAGGCTACCACCATCACTTTGGCATCTTCGCCAAGTGTTATCAAGGCATCTTCGCCTTCAGACATATGGCATCTTCGCCTACTTCCCATGAGTTTGCCTACATCAACATCTTCAACAATGAGGCGACCACCTACGAGCGAGGGCGACACTTGCATCTTCGGAAGCCCCTCGAGGAAGATGGCCGAGCGTGGGAAATTCCCTTCGGTCATGGAGACGAGCTACGAGGTGCTACATTATATGGGACTATTACAAGACGACGACAAGACGGTTGATCAAGGGCCACCCCCTTCAACCACGGCGACGAGCGCGAACCTCTTCAACAACATGAAGATGGTGCCCCTATGGGACTCCTACTCTGAGTCAAGCTACAAGACCGCACATGAGACTTCATCTTTTGTCTCAAAGGAGAGTGATGATTTGCCACATCCTACGACATTCATCTTTGGAGGCGTTATGGATGAGGAGGTTGAGCATGGGACTATCCCTTCAACCAAGGCAGCGATAGGAGTTGAGCATGGAGACATTTGCACCTACATCTCTCCGACACCCACATATCACGAGATGCCCCAAGTGCCATGTGAGGAGAGCCACCACCACATGAGTGACTCCACCATATGTGACATTGAGTGCATTTCCTATGAGAGAATGAGTGTGACCACCACTAGCCCCGCACACGAGAGCATGCCACACATCCCATGTGAGGTTGAGAGCCATTTGAGTGACTCCACCAACCATATGAGTGAGAGCATCTTACCAGGAGTGAGTGAGCCACAACACTTAGTGAGTGAGGTAGTTGATAGGGCATGTGAGGCCACTATGATTTCTAACGACTTAACCTCTACTCCGAGTGTGTTTTCTTCTTTGGTGCTAGGTCTCCTACATGATGACATGCCTATCCTCGACGAGTCCATACCTCAAATGGAGACGACGATGGCCATGGTGGACGATGATGCACCCCCACATGGTTCCATCAAGATGAAGATGACCACGACTTGGTCTTCGACACCTCACCTACAACACACGAGCGATGTTCCAAAGGTAACATAGGTGATGGTGCTTCTCTTGCCCCACTAGTGGACTATATTACAAATGATTGCTCGCATGATGATGATCACCTTATGGATTCACCACATACTATGTCTTCTACATGCTTTGATATGCCACCCATTTATGATCAATATGATGATGAGCATGTTGAGTTGCCTAGTTGTGATGCATTGCTTCATAGGATATCATGTGAAAATTATTTTGGTCACATCATGTTCGACAATCCTTTAAACTTGTCATATTCTATGAATGAGATCTCCCATATTGCATCATTTCAATCTCAGCATAGTAACTATGCATGCCCCATTAAAATAAATCCTATTTGCACTTATGGCATAGATGAAGAGATGATGGTCATTGGCTTTTGTTTTTCATGCGATGATATTGCCATGCTTCCTTTACATGATTTGTGCAATTCATCTACTATACCATGCCATGATCACATAGAACCAACTATGCTTTATTTTGGATGTTGTCAATATTCTCCATGTAATGTTTCTACAAATGCTCATGAGGAGACCCCCATAGTTTCCCCATACATATTAGGAGATCTTGATGCATTCCATACTTTGCATGATTCCCATAATTGCGTGCACCATATGCATACCATGAATAACAATGCTCTACATATTTCTCGTGATGCATTACACAATTTAAGTCTCCATTATGCTATACATAATAACAAACCTCTCATGATGGATGACATGTTTCTATATCACGCATCTCATCTATTTGAGCATTGGATATTTTGTGCTAACCAACACATGCACGTGCACATCATGATGGATGATGTGTACATATACCACGCACACACAATTTTCCTTTGTCTTTGTTTTGTGTAGGTACTCATGTATACTCGTCAACCTCTCAATCCCAAGAGTTGATGAAACGAGCTCTTGAGAGCAACGACGATTTGGAATCACATGAATTGTCCTTACCGCCGTTCTCTTCGCGCAACGACTACGCGCATCTCTCTTACTTGGCTCTCACACGGCTATGGGCTATATATCACTTGTCACCTTATGCTCATTTTACCATGTTCACTTTGCATGTTATGCGTGCTTCTATGCCTTTGCCATGCAATTGCGACCCTTGCTTGCACTTACCCATGATTCACAATTATACTACTCCTATGTGTATTTGCATGCTTGGTGGAGATACTTGTTGCTATTTCCATGTTCTATACATGCCACATGCTATTAATGCTTGTTGTGTTGGGAGAGTCATGATGTCCCATTGCTATTTACATATGGCCTCTCGCCAATACATTGATGATATTTTGCTCATATCTTGTTTTCATGCTTGTGATATGTCATGTGCATTATTCATGACCACTATTTGCACACATGACATGCCACGATTACCTCTAATATGTTGCATCTTCGTACTACTAGCTTTCTTGACTTGATCACTATGATTGCTTGCTTTGTCGCATCACCCATGTTCCATTCTTACTCGCTTTCTTGGGTTGATGACATATATGTTCATGCCTATCACTTGATTTGTCTTGATCATTATCTCTTGTCTCCATTAGTTGCACCTCTCATACGCCATCGTAGTGAGTGCACCCATGCTATGCTTATCGATCTTGGAGACTTGGACATATTACTTGTGATGCATGCTTGTTTGATTGAGCTTAATGCATTTGGTTGTTCCCGCATCATATACTTCCATACCATGCCACATTCCCTTGTACCTTATTATGATGAGAATGATGAGAACACTTTTTGGGTATTTCACCACACGAATGATAGGTTTTGCATTTTCGCTAACCTCATTTGTTTTTCTGAGTGCTTGTCATGTTCTTTCGTTGTGAAGGATTCACAAGGCGATACCATCATGAGACATATTGGTCATGTCAAGGTGTACATGATGTGCAACACCAACATTCGCAAGAAACTACTAAAGGTGAACTCCTTCCTTTTGAGCCATTCTCTTATACTCATATTAGATGGACCATTCTTTCATTATTTTTTTGATCTTCTTGTTTACATGATACATCTATTGGATGGAGGGCCGACATTGGAGATGGATGAGGGAGTCCTGAGTTAGGGGGTATCTGGACAGCCGGACTGTATACTTTGGCCGGACTGTTGGACTATGAAGATACAAGACTAAAGACTTCGTCCCGTGTCCGGATGGGACTCTCCTTTGCGTGGAAGACAAGCTTGGCGATTCGGATGTTAGATTTCCTTCTTTGTAACTGACTCTGTGTAAACCCTAACCCCCTCCGGTGTCTATATAAACCGGAGGGTTTGGTCTGTAGGTCAAGAACAATCAGAATCATAGGCTAGCTCCTAGGGTTTAGCCTCTATGATATCGTGGTAGATCAACTCTTGTAATACTCATGTCATCAAGATCAATCAAGCAGGAAGTAGGGTATTACCTCCATCGAGAGGGCCCGAACCTGGGTAAAACATCGTGTCCCCTGCCTCCTGTTGCCATTAGCCTTAGACGCACAGTTCGGGACTCCCTACCCGAGATCCGTCGGTTTTGACACCGACATTGGTGCTTTCATTGAGAGTTCCTCTGTCTCGTCGCTACAAGGCTTGATGGCTCGTCTCGTTGTCAAGCACAACATCACCTCTGGGGGAGCCCTGGCGGTAGGCCAAACTCTCCGACTAGGCGGCTTCATCATGACCGCCCGATCGGCTGCCGCGCCGACGATGACTTCTTGGGTCATCAAAAACAACCTCCACGTCAATTTGGAACTCGCCGAACAGATGGATCCAATGGAGCTCTCCTCCCTCAATGAGCTCTTGAATCGCGTCGCCGCTCTGGGAGTCGCTATAGACTACAAACGGATTGGGTTTAGACCCGACCAAAGGGATATTAAATCCCCACCGGTCACCCATGAGATAGCAGTAGTGGAAGAGCAACACATGGATTATCCCTCTACTTTGAGGACGAACTATGTCCGGATTACCGAGCTCTCTGAGCCGGATACTCGTTCGCGGGAGGACGTGACCCAGACCCCGGACTTAGAATCGGGCAACGGGCCAGAAAAATTGGGCAACATCTCGGAGTCCGAGCTGCCAAGCCCGGAAGCTCCTCTGCCCTTGGATGTCAAATCGGATCAGAATTCGGACTTAACTACGCCCACCCACCCAGACTTATGCCGTCTTTCCCATATCAGACAAGAGCCCCAAGAGACAGTACATCGCTACTGGGCCAGATTCCTCCTTGTGATAAACAGGGTCAAAGACTGTTGCGAGGAAGACGCAATCTCACTTTTCTGCAAAAATTGTACGAACAAAGGGATCCTCAATGCTATAAGTCGCCGTGACATAGTACACTTTGCTGACTTAGCAGCCATAGTACAGAAGTACTGTGCGATGGAAAGCGCCTAGAAAACCCAAACAGACTTCTAGGATAATCTGGCTCTCAATAAACCCTTCGTCCGAACTAAAAGGGCAAACTCGTAAGTTACCCGATCCAATTCCCAAAAACCAAAGCCCACCTGTATGGAACCGTATTGGAAGAATAGCTCAATGGGCCATGCAAAATTCACAGCACGCCGGATACTACGCCAACGCATAGCCTTAGAGCATGTTGGATACTCCGGCAGGTAGCGAAAAGCGGCAAGGATCTTCTTGTTAACCATAAAGCAGAGCAACATCCCGCCGAAGACAACAATGCGGTACTGACAGTCTTCGATACTTTCGCCTCAAATAATAGGCGCAAGCAAGCTCATCGAAGTTTCGCTGAAGTCTGCCACGTGGCAAAAATAAATCCGTGGAGTGACACTGCTATAACCTTCAAAGCGGATTTAACCTCAATTCCAAACAATCAGGGCACCACCGCTGGTCCTTAGCCCAATAGTGGACGGCTTCCGGCTCACTAAAGTACTCATGGACGGCGGAAGCGGATTAAACCTGATCTATGAAGAGACCCTCAACAAGACGGAAATTGATAAAAGCCGCATTGAGCAAAGCAGCACGACCTTCGGGGAATCATCCCTAGTCGGGAGGCACGGTGTGCGGGAAAAATCACACTGGATGTGGTATTCGGCACACGGAGAATTATAGGTCCGAAGAAATCACGTTCCAAGTGGCCCCGTTCGGCAGCGGATACCACGCCCTTTTAGGGCGGGACGCATTCACGAGCTTTCAAGCTATACCCCATTACGGGTACATGAAGCTCAAAATGCCCGGACCCAATGGAATCATCACCCTAGCCAGTGGTCCGGATGTCGCACTCCGCGCCGAAAATAAAACTGTCGCACTAGCCCTGGAAGCATTATCCGAAGCCCTAGCGGCCGAAGAACTAACAACACTGCGTGCCACAATGGACAGAGACGACGTGATACTCGACAAACGACCCAAGTCCACCTCATTCAAGCCCGCGGACGAGATAGTCAAATTCCAGGTCCATCCAACGGACCCCACAAAGATAGCTTCCATCGGGACACAGTTGAGCCCCACAATGGATGCCGCACTGTGAGACTTCCTACGCGAGAATTGAGACATTTTTGCTTGGCATCCTTCAGACATGCCGGGAATCCCACGCAGGCTGGCTGAACACAGCCTCAATATACTGAAAGGATACAAGCTAGTCAAACAGACTCTTAGGCGCTTCTCAGAGCCTAAACGGCAAGCCATGGGAGAAGAGATAGCCAAGCTACTTGAGGCCGGATTCATCAGAGATATAAAGCATCCGGATTGGCTAGCAAATCTGGTAATGGTACCAAAGAAGGACAAATCCTGGCGCCTATGTGTCGATTTCAAAGACCTCAACAAGGCTTGCCCCAAGGATCCCTTCCCCCTCCCTCGCATTGACCAAATCATCGACGCCACCGCAGGACACGACTCACTATGTTTCCTCGACGCATACTCCGGATACCATCAAATAAAGATGGCGGAGTCCGACCAAGCCGCAACGGCCTTCATAACGCCATACGGCCCCTTCTATTTCAACACTATGCCTTTCGGGCTAAAAAATGTCGGTGCAACCTATCAATGAATGATTCAGACATGCCTGGAGAAGCAAATTGGCAAAACAGTAGAGGCATACGTGGACGACGTAGTCATAAAAACAAGACACGTCGAAACTTTAATAGACAACTTGAGACTCACGTTCGACAACCTCCGAACATACGACATCAAGCTCAACCTGGAAAATTGTGTTTTCGGCGTACCCTTCGGGAAGTTGCCCGGCTTCATCGTTTCCAATAGAGGAACCAAAGCAAATCCAGAGAAAATCCGAGCTCTGTCGCAGTTGGATATCCCAACAGACCTCAAGCATATCCAGAAACTAACTGGATGCGTGGCTGCCCTAAGCCGCTTTATCTCTCGATTAGGAGAAAAGGCACTACCTCTTTACCGCCTTCTTCGACACACCGAACACTTCGAGAGGACGGATGCGGCCACGGCTAGACTGGATGAAATAAAGACCCTATTGGCCAGCAATCCAGTCCTAACCACGCCAAATACTGGCGAACCTATGCTATTATACATAGCCGCAACACATCAGGTTGTAAGCGGAGTGCTTGTCATCGAACGAGAAGCAGACGGATACAAGTTCCCGCTCCAAAAACTGGTATATTATGTGTCCACTGTCCTCACTCCATGCAAATCCCGATACCCACACTATCAAAAGATAGCATACGCGGTCTTCATGGCATCGCGGAAGCTACGACACTACTTTCAAGAGTGCACGATTACGGTGGCCTCGGAGGTACCACTCAACGATATAATAAACAACCGCGACGCCACAGGATGAATTGCTAAATGGGCTATCGAGCTCCTTCCGTTCGACATAACATACAAACCATGGCGGGCCATTAAGTTGCAAGTACTGGCTGACTTTGTCGCCGAATGGACAGAAGCCGACCTCCCTAAAGAGTACGGCGCGTACTCCAGTTGGATCATGCACTTCGACGGCTCTAAAATGCTGGCCGGATTGGGAGCGGGTGTAGTCCTGACATCCCCCACTGCAGACACGGTCCAATACGTACTCCAAATACTATACACAGACTCCAACAACGCAACCGAATACGAGGCTCTATTGCATGGTCTTCGGATGGCAGTCTCTATGGGCATTCAACGCCTAGAAGTGCGCGGGGACTCGAACCTCGCAATATCACAAATAAACGTAGATTTTGATGCCAAGGATCCAGAAATGGCGGCCTACCGTAATGCCGTCCTCAAAATGTCAGCTCGGTTCGAGGGGCTCGAATTCCACCATGTGGCCCGAGAAAATAATCAAGCGGAGGATATCCTCGCCCGCATCGGCGCTACACGCGACCCCGTCCCACCTAATATATTCTTGGAAAGGCTGTTCAAGCCATCCGTGGTATGGGAAGGGGAGTCTGGCAACCTCAGTCCGGCTTCGAATACAACCCCAGATTCCGAACCATCTGACGTAATCGTCCGCCACCAAAATAACACCTTCGGCCCATGAAATCATGGTTGTCATCACCCCGTGGACCGAGCCCTTCTTGGCCTACCTGAACCCAAGGACCAAAATGAAGCATGTTGTATTGTGCGGCGTTCCAAGGCCTACAAAGTCCATGAGGGAGATCTCTATAAGAAAAGTGCCACCGGAGTGCTCCAAAGATGCATCTCCGAAGAGGAAGGGCGGCAGCTCTTGGCTGAAATCCATGCCGGACTTGGCGGGCACCACGCTGCGGCTCGGGCACTTGTCAGCAAAGCCTTCCGTACAAGTTTTTATTGGCCGACGGCCCAGTCAGATGCACAGGACCTTGTCCAACATTGCGTTGGTTGCCATCTTTTCGCCCATCAGAGCCATATGCCCCCTACCACTCTCCAAACAATCCCCATAACTTGGCCCTTCGCGGTCTGGGGGCTGGATATGGTCAAACCTCTTAAAGGGGGAAGCCATAAGAAAAAATACTTATTGGTCATGGTGGACAAGTTCACCAAATGGATAGAAGCCAAACTAGTTAAAACGGCCAAATCCGGACCAGTGATAGACTTCATATCAGGGGTTGTACACCTTTACGGTGCCCCTCACAGCATCATCACTAACAATGGCTCAAACTTCACAGCCGATGAAGTGAAAACTTGGTGCGGCAACATGGGCATTAAGCTCGATTACGCCTCCGTCTATCATCCCCAAACAAACGGCCAGGTCGAACGTGCAAATGGTCTCATCATGAGCGGCATCAAACCCAGACTAGTGCGATCCTTGATAGAATCGGACACGCACTTGGTCGAGGAGCTCGACTCCGTACTCTGGGGGCTGCGGACCACGCCGAATCGTACCACCGGATATACACCATTTTTTATGGTGTACAGCGCAGAAGCAGTACTATCCTGTGACATAATCCATGACTCACCTCGCGTGCGAATGTACGAAGAGAAGGAAGCCGAGCTAGATCGGCAGGACAACTTAGATGCCCTGGAGGAGGAGCGCGACATCGCAAAAGCCCGTTCCGCATTCTATCAGCAGCAGGCTCGAAGGTATCAAAGTAGAGAAGTGCGGGCCAAAACTTATAACGTTGGCGAACTCGTTCTACGCCTACCGGAGAAGAAGAAGGACAAGCTCAAACCCAAGTGGGAGGGTCCCTTCATCATTGATAAAGTTCTCACCAGAGGAGCGTACCGTCTGCGCAATGCATCCGATAACAGACTCGAGCCAAATCCATGGAACGCGGCCAGACTCCGGAGATTCTACGCCTAGTGCCGAACTCAGTGTTCGTCCCCTTACCCCCGCTCTTTCAATCATGTTCTCCCCTTTTCGCTTCCCGCTCTTCTTACCTTCTTCACACAAAATAGAGTGCGGATGCTAGGATCGCTCCGGCCGCACTATGTGTGCTCACCATACCTGGGGGCTTCCTATACGGAAGCTAAATATAATTACCTTTATGGCTTCCTGCCTACCACATTTGCGTCCTTTTTCCATATGTGCCTTTTCTTCACCATTATATGCATCGATATGACTTAAGATTTGGCCATGCTGGGTTGCCTGGCTCTTGTGTTTATGCCCTACGTTCCCGTTAATTCGTCTAGGGCATAAGGGGAGCACCTCTGCGATTGTTACTGCCGGTTCAACCGGATGTGTACCTCAGACTGGGTGAAGCCGAAAGCTAGCGTTCTTAAGGGAATATTCGGTCAGTGAACAAAAGATGTTTTTTCTTGTTTATTACAACGTAAATCCCCAGATGTTTTGTACCCTACGCTTCTGTTCGCAGTTCGGACATGCACATCGATGCATGCGTACCCAGGGAAAGGAACCCCTAACGGAACTATTCTCTCTGAAAGATGTTTTTTACTACCCATGTAATATAACATAACTAGTTGGGTACTTGTCTGTTCAAGAACTTATGACCCCTACGCATGGTTTCCACGCATACCCCGGTTTTACATAACTAAGCGGGTATTCGGATACACCCCAGACTATCGGGTCCAGGGGCTGAAGCGAAAAGGTCTGCCATGACAAATGATTTTTAATCCGGCTAGGGACTACATATGTCCATTGAATTACATAGTCACTTGGACTGGCTATATTCTTCCTCTATACCATCCAACAGGCTATCTAGCCTACAATCCTGTTGAGAATACTTTGTGGCTACTCTACTTGGTCATACACCATACTTACGGGAATCTCTTGCCCATATGGCCCCACTGGTCTGACATCGGCCATATGGTTCGGGTCAGCCTTGGCGTATCGCGTCTTCACCATGGCCCAGGCTTCCCTTGCACCTTGTCCGCAGGCCGATACTTCCATAATCAGAAGCGCCGCCGTGCTCCTTTGAGCATATCCACGAGCTCCCCCATGCCTCATCGCAGGGAAGTGGATGGCCACAAGGCCTGGGAAATACCCTGCATCACCTGTCGAGCTTGTCCATGCAATTGTGAGAGATCTTGCAGCAAATCACCTGCGGACCCGGGCATTTCCTCTTCAGGACGACCCGTCAGCATACCTACAGACATAAACTCTTTTAATACGCTTCCTCACCGAATGGTAATGCCGTTCGTTTAAGCACTTACCATAAATGCCGCGACGAAGCCTCCTGTTCTCCTTCACGGATGCCGCAAGCTGAGCTCGAACATCTGCTAATTCGATGCCCAGCCGGATGTTGGCATCTTGGAGATTATTTTTCTCCTGCCTAACTTGTGTAAGCACACGCTCGCCAGCCTTCAGCTGTCTTTGGAGATGTGACTCACTATCTTTTCCGATCTCCGGATTCTCCCCGGGATTGTCTGCAGAATTTTCTGTTAGACTTACAAAGCAAGCCAAATACTAACTGGTATATGTCCTTGAAATTTCTCTATTGAGACAAGCGTTACCAGATGAGGCCTTCTGGGATTCCTCTAGTTGGCAACCGCGGCCCTCAGCTGGGTCTTGCACTCCTCTAGCTCTCGAGACGAATGGGTATTCTTCTCTACAAGAACCTGTGCATACAATGATCCTTAAGTCAGTTGTTCCAACTGTTTCAAGTCTCAGGGGCTACTGATACACATGCTTATCAGATTTTCTTACTCATATATATTTTGCATACTAGTCCGTCGCTCGGGCTAGTCCATCTTGGGCAGCTCAGATGTATGCGTCTCCTGAATTGAAGGCATTGAATGCCTCTTCGGAAAAGATACCATGGCGAAGTACGGCCCGTCGGCGCCGGTGATTCATGGTGCTCTCTACTTCAGAATTCGTGACGGAGAGCCTATCCGTGTCCTCTGTCGGAGGACAATTCGGCATCGGCCCCGCAGTGGCCTCCTCTCTTGAAGCCGGTTCTGGAATCCGGCTGGTGGAGGCGTGACCGGCGGGATCTCCGGACATAGTCCGGCGACTACTCTTTCTGCCAGGACACGATGGATGTTGTTACATTTCAAACATGATAATCACAGAGCGGAGTTTCACTATACCTCTGCGACGGTGTTTCGACCCTAACCGCCTTCCTCTTGAGCCTGCTCGGCCCGGATGCCCTTTGCTGACGAGCCCCCAGGGGTTCAACGCCGCATTCCGATGGCCTTCTCTATAAAAATATGATATTTGTGCATAAGGCATGGTATAAGAAAGGAATCCTCTTCAGAGGCTAAGGCTTCAACTTTGCTTACACGCGACGCAGGGAGCAGTCTAGGTTAATCAGCGATAATGGCCACCAAGGCGCCGTCACAGCTGGCATGATAAAATGTCCCGTCGACAGGCTCCACAGATATATCCGGATCTTCTTCAAGTCCGGGGTCGAGGGCCCGTCCAGGATCCTCTGGCCGTGGAGAGGGGCTGTTGAACTCTTTCACGGCCTTCCTTAGTTACTGCTTAGAAATATCAAGGTAAATGATTGTGATGAAAGGTGCAAGAATGGATAGAGTTGAGTAAAGAGTAACGGCTCACCCAGCTTGGGGAGTTGTACATGGAAAATCCATCCCGCTGTTTGATGTGGAGGAACTTCTCTTCTTCTCCTTTATACAAATCGGACAGTATTTTCGCTAGAGCAGAGGCGGAGTCCGGACCTTTACGACCGCAGCGGGTGGCATCGTCTTCCTCGTTGAAGTGCCACATGGGCTTCCCCCGATATTGAAGTGGATGCACCCCCCGCATTATGCATATTGACATAACCTCGACTATTGTCAGTCCTGATTGGGTCAGCGTCTTTATCCTTCTCATCAGGAAGTGGACTTCTCTGGCATCTTCCTCCCGAGGTCTCCGAGGGCGCCAACTCTGGCGTTTCTTTAGTGGAGTGTTATTAAACTCAGGAAGGCATGTCCGAACTGGATCCAGAAGGGGAACGTCATCTACATAAAACCACTCCGAGGGCCAGTCTTCGGATGCCTTCTTTGGAGTGCCGAACAGGTATCCGGTCTGGGCGACGGGCCATATTTCGGCTCCGCCCACTTGATATATAGACCCCCCTGATTACGGGGGACGAGGCAGAATAACTTCTTCCATAACTCGAAGTGAGCCTCACAGCCTAGGAATAATTCACAGAGGGCAACGTATCCTGCGATATGGATCACGGAGGCGGGGGTAAAGTTATGCAACTGGAGGCCGTAGAACTCCAGGAGCCCGCGGAAGGGTGGGTGGATTGGAAACCCGACGCGTCTTAGCAAATATGGGACGAAGCATACCCGCTCCCCCTGAGATGGGTTGGGAGATCTCTCCGCTTGTGCCCTGCCATTGTAGGTGGCTAGTCTGGCTCGGACGGGGACCATGTACGCCGGTGGAAGAAACCCTTGGGTCTGCAACTCTACTAAACGGCTGTGGGGGACAGAACATTTTTCCCAATCGCTTGGCTTAGAGCTAGGGGAGCGAGAAGAGGAACTGCGGCGACTGGCCATGATGGAATGGTTTTTTCCGGATGCACTCTGTTGAATGCTTGCTTGAGGGAAGAAGGTGAGATTTGGATCTGAGGATCCCCGTCTCTTCAAATAGACGACTTGCCTGCAGGGTCGGGGTGGCAAATGTAAAAATGCTCCGACTCCTCGTATTCGCTCGACACGTGGAGATAGCCATTATTGAAGCACAGAAGCCGAGGAATACAACATTGATGGGAAGCTGGGCAATGTTCGCTACAACCGGTACACTAGATTCAGAGATGGAACTCGCCTTGCAATGCCGAAGACAATCTGCGCGCCGGACTCATCGTCATTGAAGCCTGGTTCAGGGGCTACTGATGGAGTCCTGGATTAGGGGGTATCCGGACAGCCGGACTGTATACTTTGGCCGGACTATTGGACTATAAAGATACAAGACTCAAGACTTCGTCCTGTGTCTGGATGGGACTCTCCTTTGCGTGGAAGACAAGCGTGGCGATTCGGATGTTAGATTTCCTTATTTGTAACCGACTCTGTGTAAACCCTAACCCCCTCCGGTGTCTATATAAACTGGAAGGTTTGGTCCGTAGGTCAAGAACAATCAAAATCATAGGCTAACTCCTAGGGTTTAGCCTTTACGATCTCGTGGTAGATCAACTCTTGTAATACTCATATCATCAAGATCAATCAAGCAGGAAGTAGGGTATTACCTCCATCGAGAGGGCCCAAACCTGGGTAAAACATCGTGTCCCTTGCCTCCTATTACCATTAGCCTTAGACGCACAGTTCGGGACCCCCTACCCGAGATCCGCCGGTTTTGACACCGACAATGGACCCTATGGACCTTCAAGTTGAGGAGGGCCACGACATCGAGCTTTGTTACAACACCACACATAACAAATTTGCATCTTATGCATGGATTGGCTCACATTATGATTGCCTTGTTGCATCTTGTATTACCATGTCATCCATGATATATGAGCTTATGCATTTCCTTAGCAAATTTGTTGTGATTTTCCTTGATGGCATATTCATTCATAATGCCCACATTGTCCACCATCAATTGCATGATAACATATTCATACTGAGCACAAATTGCTATGTTCATGCACTTGATAAACCATCTCACTATGATATCATTTTGCACAATGGTTGCATTGATCACCTTCACGATACATTTGTGTGCATAGTGACTGAATTTGCTCCCATGAGTGCATTACACATAATTATACACCATTTGGGTAAGCATCATGTGCCTTGTCACGAACAATATTTCGGGCGAACTCATACTTTCTTGATGGACACCTTGTGTGCGCTAACCATTGTATTTCCGAGTGTCGTTTGTGTTTGTTCTTTTTGCATGTATACCACTCTGGCGACACCTTGGAGTACGTGGATTGCGTCATGACTTCCACTCCGTCCAACTACAAGTCCGTCCATGACAACCGTTTCCATGGTGATGAGGATGGATCTTTCCCAAGGGGGGGAGAGATGATGTGGAGCATCCCATGGTCATCCCCATGTACACTATGGCTACTCCCCAAGCCCCAAGAGGACATACGACGAGACCTCAAGCATACTCCATTGGACAGAAGGTGAACTCACTCCTCTTCGAACCGTCACATTCCACATGTGAGACATGGCTACTACCTCATGCATGGACCTTGCATATACCCAGGTACATCCGAGATGACCATGGAGAATCAAAGGACCAAGGCCAAGCATGGAAGAGGAGAAGGAAGAAGAAGAACGGAGCAAGACAGGACTTGCCCAGATCATCCGGACCCCCAGCCGGACGATTCGGACAGAGCCCGGACGATCCGGGCGACCACTCGGACGATTCGG
Source organism: Aegilops speltoides (assembly GCA_021437245.1). Classification (NCBI taxonomy): domain Eukaryota; kingdom Viridiplantae; phylum Streptophyta; class Magnoliopsida; order Poales; family Poaceae; genus Aegilops; species Aegilops speltoides. The sequence continues at coordinate 249,438,160 of CM038145.1, forward strand.
ACAATATGACCGAAGACACCCGATGCCTGCTCGTCGAAGCCGGACAATCCGGACCAGGTCCCGGATCATCCGAATAGAGTCGGACATCCAGACTAGGTCCCGGATCATCCGGACTAGCTGCTGCCACTAGGACACCTCCGGACGATCCGGAAGGTCGCTCGGATCATCCAGACCCCGACACCTGGATCATCCAGGTCACCATCCGGATCATCCGGACCCCGCCTGCGTGCGTGACGTGGGCTGAAGCCCATGTACCCCTTCGCCCCCCTAGCCTATATATACTCCTCCTCCTCCACCTTTCCAGCAAAGGATTAGCTCATTTTTGTGTGAGAGATTTGCTCATCCACGTGGTTACTTCTCCATTGGAGTCCATGACCTCTTCGGAGAAGATCCCCCAAGCGGATTCAAGACCCCTCATGGAAAGACCCCCCTCAAGACCTCCTAACGGAGAAGAACTACCATCACTTGCATTGTACTTTGTTGGATTTGGATCGTGTCTCTATTTATGTTTCGAGGATCTAGCGCATGTGAATCAAATCTTGTTGGTTTGAGTGATTATCTCGTGTTTCCCCTCATGTTTTCCCCTCATGTTATTCGTGTTCATCGCGGAATCCGCTCCAATCGTGAAAGATCGGGCATCTAGGGTTCTACCCTACATCAAAAACCGTGGATAGGCATCTTTCCCCTTCTTCTATAAAATGACGATACACTTGCCTGTGCGTGTTCTAGAAAAGAAAGAATAACATATTGACACTTACACTAGTAATACTGACCGTACGATAACTGGACTACAAGGAGCAAACACAAATACCATCAGGTAAATGCATGATCAACACATAGGAAGCGGAAGCGTCCTCGTCATTGATGCTAGTCATGCCGATTAGCAATGAGAGGGAGTGAAGTGTTCAACTCTTTGTGCAATTTATCGATCTGGCCACTAGCCCCCTTATAACCTCTAAGCCAAAGAGGTCAAGAGGCCACACGGGGAGGCGAAAATGATCAAAACTGATTTAGGGAGGTGAACTGACTGATCGACCTCCTTGTATGGTGTTGAATGAAGTGTGAAGTTTTCATCCTTCCACCTTCACACTACATACCTTGCCTCCCTCTATTCCCGACTATCGTATGTACAAGGGCTCGATTTCCTATGCTCAGTTGCACAGAAGGTATGGTATTTTCTAAAAATGGAAAGCATTAGACATGGTCTATTTATATGCATTTCTTTTTTTGAACTAGTCTAACCCCCTTTCCATTCAAATAAACAAAAATACAACAGTTTCAGAGGCTTATGGGGGACATGAAAGATATGATAGCGAGATAAAAACACTTACTAGAAAACTGACTGCATTCACCTAATATAGAAACAAACACTTTGGGGCCAAAACCTAGACAACACCACAACATACTAGCCCTACTAAAAGCCCTGGTAATAGTGACAGAAGCAACAAGTACTCGTATAAGCAAAAGCCACAACTAGCAAAATGAAATAGGCTAGATAAATTTGTAGACAGCGAGCACAAACAGGGATCCCCCTGGAGTAGCCAACATAACACCTCTCATTCTCCTTCAATCGACCTTCTTGACGCATCACAAATCCACACCAGGTTCACCGTTTTAGAACAGATCATTGTATCTGCATTGTCTTCGCATCGCCCTCCAGAAGAAGTCCTGCCCAATATATAACATAAAAGAACAAGCAGAAAATACAATCCCAAAAGGGGTCTTGATCAACTTGTTCTTGAAGGTTGCTCGATTTCGAGCAAGCCAAATGGCCCATGTAACAGTAGCAAGGCCAATAGTATAGAACTCCCCCAACATGAAGAAAAGTATAATACAAAGAAAAATATTGCCATTGATTGTTAGGACATAGATATGTTCCGAGCACTACACCAATGGATCTCCAAACTAGTCGAGCAATAGGGCATGCAAAGAAATGGTGTTGTGAAGTTTCTATCTCTCTACAAAAGGAGCAACATGGTTTACCAGGCCATTTCCTATGTTTCACGACTTGCCTAGTGAGCACAACTTCTTGGAACATTTGCCATAAGACGATTTTGATCTTAAATGGTAGCTTAGCCTCCCCAATACATTTGAAATTGTAATGACTAAGGGGTTTTCTAACCACTGATACATGGACTTAGTCGAGTATTTGGTAGTTTTATTCAAACCCCAATACACAGTGTCTCTCGCAGCAGTAAGCTAGAGACTAGCCATGCATCTATACATCTCATGCCATTATCCCGCAAGCACCGGATTAAGTCCCCTTGAAAGAAAGAAGAAGAACCAACAACACTAAACTTGTCAACAATGCAGTATTGTTCAGTGCAAATACCAATGAGTTGTGGGAATTGCTCATCAAATGGGACCAGCCCATTAATGGAGTCTTTCCACAATCTAGCTAAATCACCAGAATCAACCTTGATCTTCCTACCAGTCATATATAGGTCTTTTACTTTCAAGAGAGTTTTCTAGCAGGGGGAATTAGAAAGCTTAGGTTGCATAGTGGATAAAATTTTGTTAGCCAGGTATCTAGCTCTAACAATGTCTTCTCAAATCACACTCTCGGTACCTAACTTCCACCACCACTTGACCATCATATTAATATTTTCCTTTCTGAGATCTTTAGCCCACAATCCTCCTTTGTCCTTGGATTTACACATCCTATTCCATTTGACTAGAGAGCAACTTCTTTTCTTTTACACCCTTGCCAAAAGACTTTTCTCATGTGTTTATCTAATCTTTTCCACAGAGGTCTTGTTCATAAGTCACATAGAAATGTGATATAAGGATATCTGAGTGAGAACAAAATTAAGTAGGGTATGCCTACCGCCCATACGGGCAACATTACCCACCTAGGCATCAAATAGTTCGAGATACTTACCTTCTAAGAAATTCCTGTTTGAGTTTTAAGGAAAGTAAAACTCACAGGCATTCTAAGATACTTAATAGGAAAATGACCAATACCACAATTAGAGTTCAGAATTTTTAACAATCTCATCATCATCCCCAACAGTCAGGATTTCACTTTATGGAAATTGACTTTGAGGCCACACATCATTTCAAACATGTATAACAACATCTTTAGATTAACATCTTTGTCAAGATCATGATCAAGACGAATGATGGTGTCGTTCGCATACTGCAAGACAACCACACCCTTAGGAATCAGATCAGGAGCCATCCCCACTAATAAGCCATTTTCTTGAGCATTTTTTTATCATTTTAGTTAAACATTCAGCTGCAATATTAAATAGGAAGGGAGGAAAGGGGGTCCCCTTGCCGCACCCCTTTGGCACCCTGGAAGTAGGGACCAACACAATTATTGAGCTTGATACTAACTGTACTATTATAAAGATTGTATTTGATCCAGTTTCACCTAGTGCTATTAAATCCTCTAAGTTTATGACACTCCAACAAAAATTCCCAGTTGACTTGGCTGGTCACAATAGGAAGCAACTGGAATCATGCGAGCCTTTGTTTATTAGATCTAGACACATTTTGTCTTAGGTATGTTAAGTTACGGTAATATTATGTTACAAAAATATGCATCTCATCATTAACTACTTACCATATGAGCCAATTTGTTTACCTGACACGCATGTGACTAGATAAGTTACTTTCATTAGAGCAACTTCAACCCAGCGGCCTGATAACCCACAAGTATAGGGGATCGCAACAGTTTTTGAGGGTAGAGTATTCAACCCAAATTTATTGATCCGACACAAGGGAAGCCAAAGAATATTCTCAAGTATTAGCAGCAGAGTTATCAATTCAACCACACCTGAAAGACTTAATATCTGTAGCAACGTATTTAGTAGCAAAGTAGTATGTAAGTAATGGTAGTGGTGGCAAAAGTAACAGTAGCAGTTTTGTAGCAATCGTAACAGTAGTAACGGAGAAGTAACTAAGCAAAGATCAATAAGTGACGAGCTCGTAGGCAATGGATCAATGATGGATAATTATGTCGGATGCAATTCATCATGCAACAGTTATAACATAGGGTGGCACAGAACTAGCTCCAGTTCATCAATGTAATGTAGGCATGTATTCCGAATATAGTCATACATGTTTATGGAAAAGAACCTGCATGACATCTTTTGTCCTACCCTCCCGTGGCAGCGGGGTCCTATTGGAAACTAAGGGATATTAAGGCCTCCTTTTAATAGAGTACCAGACCAAAGGCACTTAGTAAATACACGAACTCCTCAAACTACGGTCATCACCAGGAGTGGTCCCGATTATTGTCACTTCAGGGTTGCCGGATCATAACACATAGTAGGTGACTATTGACTTGCAAGATAGGATCAAGAACTCACATATATTCATGAAAACATAATAGGTTCAGATCTGAAATCATGGCACTCGAGCCCTAGTGGCAAGCATTAAGCATGGCAAAGTCATAGCAACATCAATCTTAGAACATAATGGATAATAGGGATCAAACCCTAACAAAACTACCTCGATTACATGGTAAATCTCATCCAACCCATCACCGTCCAGCAAGCCTACGATGGGATTACTCACGCACGATGGTGAGCATCATGAAATTGGTGATGGAGGATGGTTGATGATGACGATGGCGACGGATTCCCCTCTCCGGAGCCCCGAACAGACTCCAGATCAGCCCTCCCGAGGAAGATTAGGGCTTGGCAGCGGCTCCGTATCGTAAAACATGATGAATCCTTCTCTCTGATTTTTTTTCTCCTCGAATATGAATATATGAAGTTAGAGTTGAGGTCGGTGGAGGTCCAGGGGGGCCACAAGGCAGGGGGAGCGCCCCAGTGGGGTGGGCGCGCCCTACACCCTCATGGGCAGGGTGTGGTCCCCCTTGTGTTGATTCTTTCGCCAATATTTTTTTATTAATTCCAAAAATTGACTCCGTGGAGTTTCAGGTCATTCCGGGAACTTTTATTTCTGCACAAAAATAACACCATGACAATTCTGCTGAAAACAGCGCCAGTCTGGGTTAGTTCCTTTCAAATCATGCAAGTTAGAGTCCAAAACAAGGGCAAAAGTGTTTGGAAAAGTAGATACGTTTGAGATGTATCAACTCCCCCAAGCTTAAACATTTGCTTGTCCTCAAGGAATTCAGTTGACAAACTAAAAGTGATAAAGAAAAACTTTTACAAACTCTGCTTGATCTTGTTGTTGCAAATATGTAAAGCCAGCATTCAAGTTTTCAGCAAAGATTATGAACTAACCACATTCACAATAACATTTAGGTCTCATGTTTACTCATATCAATGGCACAATCAACTAGCGAGCAATAATAATAAATCTCAGATGACAACTCTTCCTCAAAACAATCATAATATGATATAACAAGATGGTATCTCGCTAGCCCTTTCTGAGACCGCAAAACATAAATGCAGAGCACCCCTGAAGATCAAGGACTGACTAAAAATTGTAATTCATGGCAAAAGAGATCCAGTCAAAGTCATACTCAATATAAATTAATAACAATGCATGCAAATGAAAGTGGTGCTCTCCAACTAGTGCTTTTTAATAAGAGGATGATGACTCAACATAGAAGTAAATAGATAGGCCCTTCGCAGAGGGAAGCAGAGATTTGCAGAGGTGCCAGAGCTCGAGTTTTAAAACAAAGATAAATAATATTTTGAGTGGCATACTTTCATTGTCAACATAACAACCAAGAGATCTCGATATCTTCCATGCTACATACATTATAGGCGGTTCCCAAACAGAATGGTAAAGTTTATACTCCCCCACCACCAACGAGCATCAATCCATGGCTGGCCCGAAACAACGGGTACCATCCAACTAACAACAATCCTAGGGGAGTTTTGTTTGCAATTATTTTGATTTGATTTGAGCATGGGACTGGGCATCCCGGTTACCGACCATTTTCTCTTGAATGATGAGCGGAGTCCACTCATCGTGAGAATAACCCACCTAGCATGGAAGATATAGATAGCCCTAGTTGATACATGAGCTATTCGAGCATACAAAACAGAATTTCATTTGAAGGCTTAGAGTTTGGCACATACAAATTTACTTGGAACGGTAGGTAAATGCCGCATATAAGAAGGTATGGTGGACTCATATGGAATAACTTTGGGGTTTATGGAAGTGGATGCACAAGCAGTATTCCCGCTTAGTACAAGTGAAGGCTAGGAAGAGACTGGGAAGCGACCAACTAGAGAGTGACAATAGTCATGAACATGCATTAATATTAACCAACAATGAGTGCAAGCATGAGTAGGATATAAATCACCATGAACATAAATATCATGGAGGCTATGTTGATTTTGTTTCAACTACATGCGTAAACATGTGCCAAGTCAAGCCACTCGAATCATTCAAAGGAGGATACCACCCTATCATACCACATCACAACCATTTTAATAGCATGTTGGCACGAAAGGTAAACCATTATAAACTCCTAGCTAAATAATCATGGCATGAGCAACTATAATCTCTAATTGTCATTGTAAGCATGTTTCATTCATAATAAGCTGAATCAGGAACGTTGAACTAATCATATTTACAAAAACAAGATAGGTCGAGTTCATACTAGCTTCTCCCATCTCAATCATTTCATCATATATCGTCATTATTGCCTTTCACTTGCACAACCGAACGGTGCGGATAATAATAATAGTGCATGTGCATTGGACTAAGCTGGAATCTGCAAGCATTTAATACAAAGGAGAAGACAAGGTAATATGGGCTCTTGGTTAGATCAACAATAATGCATATGAGAGCCACTCAACATTTTCATCGTGGTCTTGTCCTCTCGACCCCCAAAGAAAAGAAAAGAACTTCAAAGAAAATAAAACTATTTACACGGGAAAGCTCCCAACAAGCGAAACAAGAACGGGAAATATTTTTGGGTTTTCTTTTAATATTACTACTACAAGCATGGAAAGTAAACTAGCTAAAGGCTACAACTATTTTTTTTGGTTTTTCTCAAAGTTTTTTAAACACATAAGAAGAAAGAAAGGAAAGAAAATAAACTAGCATGGATAGTACAATGAAAAAGTATGAGCACCGACAACTGGAATGAGTGTGTGAACATGAATGTAATGTCGATGAGAAATACATACTCCCCCAAGCTTAGGCTTTTGTGCCTAAGCTATGCCCATGGATCGAAGCTACCCTCTCTGGTGTACTCAGGAGGGTCCTCGGGGTGCTACTGGTTAGTGAGCTCCTCCGGATCCCACTGATGAACAGACTCTCGATATGGGTCAAGTGGTGGCTTAGGCTCAGGCTCTGGGACTTGTGTCAGCTCCTAGTATGCATAAATGTCCTCGGGCAGGATGAGGTACATGCCTGAAAGTATATTAAACAAAGAAGGTGCAAGCAAGATAATAGTCTCACACTTAGTTTTAGCAAATATCAAGTTATACTTAAGTATGTTCTTCTTATTTTTAACAATAAAGTCATGTGCAACCATACTCTTACAGTCTAGAAAAATAGTGGGCAACAACTTTTCATCTTTCTCATGATGCCTAATAGGTATCTCAAAGTGTTTAGCAAGGCGTGAAGCAAAGATACCTCCGAAGATGGGGCCCTTTGTACGGTTCAGACTTAACCGTTTAGCAACAATAGCACCTAAACTGAAGGTTGTATCACGAAATAAAGCATGGCGCAAAATAGCAAGGTCAGGAGCACTAAGGTTCCCACTGTTCTCGCGACCAATTAAGCATCTACTAGCAAATATTGCAAAGTAATGTAGAACAAGAAAATGTATACTAGCAGTCCTTGCATCTTAAACTTTTCTCGTTTCCCCTACAGCAATTCTATCAATAAATCCATCCACATCACTAGGATGTGGTTCCTCGATACTGCCCACAAAGGGCAACTTGCAAACCAAACAAAAATCATAGGGTGACATCTCCTTAAACTCATCATATAAGTAAAACTCCACTGAAGGTGGTGATTTCCTAGCATGGAAATAAAAGTTTTGAACGAAAATATTGGTGAGTAGGGGATACTGTTCACATTGGTCGTGGAGGAAGTCGGTGAGGCCTGCATTTTCAGCCAAATAATAAAATTCTTCATGAATTCCAGCGGCTCTCAAGAATGCATCACACAGCCATTCGCACGGCCAAACCTCCGCAGTGCGAGGAAGATTGTACTTGGGCTTTTTATTCTCTTCATTCTGCTTATCCTTCGAGCTTTGGCTCGATGAGCCCCTCAACAATCTCTTCATCATTTTCTTTCTCTGAAAAGTTTCTGAAATTTTTAGTGAGTCAAAATAAAAGCGAACCAAACTCAAAAAGATTGATAACAACTACTCCCACAAGTGCCTAGAGGCTATATCATGCATTAAAACTAATTGGACCATTGGAGGAGTCACATACCAAAGAACAATCCCCCAAAGCAGTTTTGTGAATGGAGCTTTGAGTAAGGAGATCAAAAAATGGCAGCAAAACGAGCTAGAACACGGGTTTGAGCTACGTGATGATTTTTTTTCTAGAGGAAGACGAAGTTTGTGGGTGCTGGAATAAGTGGAGGGGGGCCACGTGGGGCCCACGAGGCAGGGGGTGGGCGCGCCCTGTGCCCTCATGGCCAAATGGTGGGTCCCCTGGTGTGTTCTAAGTGCCAGAAATTCTTAAATATTCTACAAAAAATCATACTCCATTTTCAGGGCATTTGGAGAACTTTTATTTTCGGGGTATTTTTTTATTGCACGAATAATTCAGAAAACAGATAGAAAATACTATTTTTGCTTTATTTAACTAAATAACGGAAAGTAAAAGAAGGGTATAGAAGGTTGTGCTTTCTAACTTCATCCACCTCATGCTCATCAAAAGGAATCCAGTAACAAGGTTGATCAAGTCTTGTTAACAAACTTCTTCGGAATAACATGAAACCGGAGAATTCTTGAATAACACTAGGTTACCTCAACGGGGATATGCATGTCCCCAACAATAAGAATATCATATTTCTTTTTGATAGTAGGAAGAGGAAATTCAAAACCTCCAATAGTAATCGTTGAAAATTTTCCAATAGAATTGATACTATGAACTTGAGGTTGTTTCTTCGGAAAGTGTACTGTATGATCATTACCATTAACATGAAAAGTGACATTGCCTTTGTTGCAATCAATAACAGCCCCTGCAGTATTGAAAAAGGGTCTACCAAGGATGATCGACATACTGTCGTCCTCGGGAATATCAAGAATAACAAAGTCTGTTAAAATAGTAACGTTTGCAACCACAACAGGCACATCCTCACAAATACCGACGGGTATAGCAGTTGATTTATCGGTCATTTGCAAAGAGATTTCAGTAGGTGTCAACTTATTCAAATCAAGTCTACGATACAAAGAGATAGGCATAACACTAACACCGGCTCCAAGATCGCATAAAGCAGTTTTAACATAATTTCTTTTAATGGAGCATGGTATAGTTGGTACTCCTGGATCTCCAAGTTTCTTTGGTATTCCACCCTTAAAGCTATAATTAGCAAGCATGGTAGAAATTTCAGCTTCTGGTATCTTTCTTTTATTTGTAACAATATCTTTCATATACTTAGCATAAGGATTCATTTTAATCATATCAGTCAAACACATACGCAAGAAGATAGGTCTAATCATTTCAGCAAAATGCTCAAAATCCTCACCATCCTTTTTCTTGGATGGCTTAGGAGGAAAAGGCATGGGTTTCTGAACCCATGGTTCTCTTTCTTTACTGTGCTTCCTAGCAACGAAGTCTCTCTTATCATAACGTTGATTCTTTGATTGTGGGTTATCAAGATCAACAACAGGTTCAATCTCTACATCACTGTTATTGCTAGGTTGAGCATCAACATGAGCATCATCATTAACATTATCACTAGGTTCATGTTCATTATCAGATTGTGTTTCAGCATCAGAAATAGAAATATCATTGGGGTTTTCATGTGTGTCTATAACAGGTTCACTAGAAGAATGCAAAGTCCTATCATTTTTCTTTTTCTTTTTCTTAGAAGGACTAGGTGCATCAATATTAGTTCTCTGAGAATCTTGCTCAACTCTCTTAGGGTGGCCCTCAGGATACAAAGGTTCCCGGGTCATTCTACCACCTCTAGTCATAACTCTAACAACATTATCATTATTCTTATTATTTAATTCACTGAGCAAATCATCTTATGCCTTCAGCACTTGTTCTACTTGATTGGTAACCATGGATGCATGTTTACTAATAAACTTAAGGTCACCTTTAACTCTAGACATGTAATAACTCAAGAATTCAACCATATAAGCATTACGTTTCAGTTGTCTACCAACATAAGCATTGAAGTTTTCTTGCTTAACAATAAAATTATCAAACTCATCCAAGCATTGACTAGCAGACTTATTACGAGGAATATCACCTTCATCAAATCTATAGAGAGAATTTACCTTTACTACCTGTGTCGGGTTATCAAGACCATGTATTTCTTCAATAGGTGGTAAATTCTTAACATCTTCAGCTTTAATACCTTTTTCTTTCATAGATTTCTTTGCCTCTTGCATATCTTTAGGACTGAGAAATAGAATATCCATTTTCTTCGGAGTTGGCTTAGGAGTTGGTTCAGGACGTGTCCAATCATTATCATTGCTCAATATATTATTCAATAGCAATTCAACTTGCACAACAGTTCTTTCCCTGAAAACACAACCAGCACAACTATCCAGGTGGTCTCTGGAAGCATCAGTTAGTCCATTATAAAAGATATCAAGTATTTCATTTTTCTTGAGAGGATGATCGGGCAAAGCATTAAATAATCGGAGAAGCCTCCCCCAAGCTTTTGGCAGACTCTCTTCTTCAAGTTGCGCAAAATTAAATATTTCCCTTAAGGCAGCTTGTTTCTTATGAGATGGAAAATATTTTGCAGACAAGTAATAAATCATATCCTGGGGACTACGCACACAAGCAGGAGCAACAGAATTGAACCATGTCTTAGCATCACCCTTTAATGAGAAAGGAAACAATTTAAGGATATAATAATAACGAATTTTTTCCTCATGAGTAAATAGGGTGGCTATATCATTCAGTTTAGTAAGATGTGCCACAACAGTTTCAGATTCATAGCCATAAAAAGGATCAGATTCAACCAAAGTAATTAACTCAGGATCGACAGGGAAATCATTATCCTTATCAGTAACACAGATAGGCGAAGTAGCAAAAGAGGGTCATGTTTCATTCTAGCATTCAGAGACTTCTCTTTCAGCTCAGCTAACAGTTTCTTAAGATCATATCTATCATTGCAAGCAAAAAAGTCTCTAGTAGTTTCTTCATCCATAACATAACCCTCAGGCACAATAGGCAATTCATATCTAGGGGGAGAATCTTCATCATCACTTTCATCAATATCATCATTTTCAATAATTTCATTCTCTCTAACCCTAGCAAGTTGTTCATCCAGAAATTCACCCAATGGCACATTATTATCAAGCAGAGAAGTAGGTTCATCATAAACATCATGCATAGCAGAAGTGGCATCATCAATAACATGTGACATATCAGAATCAATAGCAGGTGCAGGTGTCACAAATTTACTCATAACAGAAGGTGAATCAAGTGCAGAGCTAGATGGCAGTTCCTTACCTCCCCTCGTAGTTGAGGGAAAAATCTTGGTTCTTACATATTTCAAGTTCCTCATAGTGATCAACAAATATAAATCCCAAGTAACTCAAAGAATAGAGCTATGCTCCCTGGCAACGGTGCCAGAAAAAGGTCTTGATAATCCACAAGTATAGCGGATCACAACAGTTTTCGAGGGTAGAGTATTCAACCCAAATTTATTGATTCGACACAAGGGGAGCCAAAGAATATTCTCAAGTATTAGCAGCTAAGTTGTCAATTCAACCACACCTGAAAGACTTAATATCTGCAGCAAAGTATTTAGTAGCAAAGTAGTATGGAAGTAACAGTAGCGGTGGCAAAAGTAACAGTAGCAGTTTTGTAGCAATCGTAACAGTAGTAACGGAGAAGTAACTAATCAAAGGTCAATAAGTGACGAGCTCGTAGGCAATGGATGAATAATGATAATTATGTCGGATGCAATTCATCATGCAACAGTTATAACACAGGGTGACACAGAACTAGCTCTAGTTGAAAAATGTAATGTAGGCATGTATTCCGAATATAGTCATATGTGTTTATGGAAAAGAACTTGCATGACATCTTTTGTCCTACCCTCCCGTGGCAGCGGGGTCCTATTGGAAACTAAGGGATATTAAGGCCTCCTTTTAATAGAGTACCGGACCAAAGCATTAACACTTAGTGAATACACGAACTCCTCAAACTACGGTCATCATCGGGAGTGGTCCCGATTATTGTCACTTCGGGGTTGCCGGATCATAACACATAGTAGGTGACTATTGACTTGCAAGATAGGATCAAGAACTCACGTATATTCATGAAAATATAGTAGGTTCAGATCTGAAATCATGGCACTCGGGCCCTAGTGACAAGCATTAAGCATGGCAAAGTCATAGAAACATCAATATTAGAACATAATGGATACTAGGGATCAAACCCTAACAAAACTAACTCGATTACATGGTAAATCTCATCCAACCCATCATCGTCCAGCAAGCCTATGATGGGATTACTCACGCACAGCGGTGAGCATCATGAAATTGGTGATGTAGGATGATTAATGATGACGATGGTGACGGATTCCCCTCTCCGGAGCCCCGAACAGACTCTAGATCAGCACTCCCGAGGAAGATTAGGGCTTGGCGGCGGCTCCATATCGTAAAACGCGATGAAATCATTCTCTCTGGGTTTTTTTCTCCTCGAACGTGAATATATGGAGTTGGATTTGAGGTCGGTGGAGGTCCAGGGGGCCACAAGGCAGGGGTCACGCCCTGCGCCCTCGTGGACAGGGTGTGGGCCCCCTTACGTTGATTCTTTCGCCAATATTTTTTATTTATTCCAAAAAGTGACTCCGTGGAGTTTCAGGTCATTCCGAGAACTTTTATTTCTGCACAAAAATAACACCATGGCAATTCTGCTGAAAACAGCGTTAGTCCGGGTTAGTTTCATTCAAATCATGCAAGTTAGAGTCCAAAATAAAGGCAAAGTGTTTGGAGAAGTAGATACGTTGGAGACGTATCACGACCCATTTTATTCGTTTGGGTCATCCGGACACAAAACTTGACCCGACGGGGCGATCCAGAATCGGACGCGCGTGTCCGCCTGCTGTCCGTTTATTGACCTCCCCGACCCAAAGTTGGCCCAATATGGGCCACAAATGGGTATGAAGCGGACAGAAGCGAACGCTCCCGTCGACCGCTGTCGTCCGCCCCTGGCCCCACCTATTAGTGGCTGCGCACGAGCTGGCGTCTACCTCCACAATTGTCGCGAGGAGGAGCGAGACCACCTGCGCAGGCCGCCACCTCCCATTCTAAGCCGAGCCCTCCAACCTCACTGCCGCACGTCGACATTTCCACTCCGTCATCCTGTCGCACACGGCAGAGCTAGCGCTGGAGCTCATGGGGCTCGAGGCCCTGCACGCGCGTCGTGCACCAAGACCTCGCACCGGCGAACCTGCTTGTCGGCCCGACCGACGAGGTCAAGATCGCCAACTTCGGTGCCGGCAAGATCCTATGGTAGCGGCTCGAGGGGGAGCGGAGGTGCAGCGCAAGGAGGAGCGACGCGAGGGGGCGGAGGGGCGGTGTGAGGACGTGCCCGTCGGCGCGAGGGGGAGTCGGAGGGGCGACACGAGGACGTGCCAACCGGGGCCGGCGCTGGCGCCGCTGAGGCGGAGAAGGCGTGGCGCCTGCAGAGGAGTAGCTCGCCTGATGTTGTTGTTGTGCACTTGTGCGCTTTTGTGTCCTGCGTTGGGTGCACTCATCGTCCGCGCATGTCCACCGCATGCCCGCTAGGCAATCGATCGACCCAAACAGATAAAAGACGGACAATATCCGTGTACGCCAGGGTCAGTACGTTGGAGTTGCTCTTATGGCCAGCCTTAGTTTCGTCAATGATTGAGTAGCATGCAGATCGGTTCATTGCTTTAGGTTTCAGCTCTCTGACGACAACCACATAGTCCATCTCAAAAATGATTGGACCTCTGTACAATTTCCACAACGTCTGTGCACCAATCAGATAAGCCAGGCTCTCAGCCTCTTCAACAGAACGGGGACACACACACATGATGGCTCAGAGAAAAGAAAACTCTGCCTCGGTAGTCCTGACTCCTGAGAGCAACTCTAGCAGACCCCGCATGTCACCGACCCGCATAACTCATTTGCAATTCGCACAAAACAACTTTTGGGGGCCGGCGCGGGCTGACACAGATGCAGACCCCGCATAATGGACCCGCAAAAAAGCACATTCGCAGAATATACCTTTTTACGGGTCGGCTTATGTGGTTTGATCTGGCGCATGCTTTCTTCATTCTTCATCTTTGATTTTGAAGAAGTCGACGTTGCTTTCCCTCTAGTTGCACATGCAGCCGCATCATTGTCTTCAATTGTACTAAGGAGTACACTAACATCTATTAAGTTTCTTTCTATCAACAAATCCATGTATTGGCCTTCCCAAAACCAAAATGAGCATCCATCGTCCTACACAAAAGATTGAGCAATCTCGGAGTGAGCTACGGTACTTGAACTTAAGAATGAGCTATGGAACGGAGCTACGCAAGTGCACGTACCCCGTCGTTTTCGCATTTGTATAACACCCATCCGGGGTGCTTCGGCGTGCCCGAAGTGAGCCGCAGCACTTGGCGCGAGCAGTCGTCGCACTGTATGAGCGGCATCGGCAGTTACAAAGAGCTGCTGAAAGCACCGAAGCTCGGTGGACGGCCGGACGAGTCCATGCCCGCAAACCTTCGGCGGCGGCGGGCGGACGAACCCGCGCCTGCATGCGGCGATGCGCCCTTGCCTGGGTTGCGGGAGAGGCTCGCCGACCACTCCATCGCCTGGGGCAGCAACCGACGGCCGGAAAAAAGCCAAATCCGGCGGCCGGCGATGAAGCGCCGCAGATCTGCAAATTCGGTGGTCCGCCAACGCAGGGAGGAAGGGAAGGGAGGCCTCGTGCGCGTGGAGGCCTTCCGGCGTGCTCCTGCCGGCTGCTCTCACCGGAATCTTGAGCGGCGGCCGGCAGCGGCGCGAGGGGGGAGGAGGGGTGGTTGGTGGGAGTAAGCGCGGGATGAAATGTCCCCCCCACCAACCGCTTCCGCTTATATGCAGGGCACCACAACCGCGGGGGGAAACCCGCGTTTTCCCGGATTGGGGCAGAGAATTTGCCGCGCCCCGCAAAAATTTTTGCGAGCCGTGGCGGGATGCGGGATCTGATCGGGATGCTTTTTCGGCCCCGACCCGCATTTTGACGGTTATTTTAGGGGTCAGGACGGGATGCGTGGTCTGCTAGAGTTGGTCTGAGCGACAACGCCACCCCAACTCTGTCCACAATCAGGCGAGAAGGTAGCATCTGTACATAATTTGACAGTGCCTACACTGTGAAAATGGACATATTTCACCTTTTATTTTTAAACTTCAGCATAAAATGGACTGAATCTGATTACTTTTCATAATTTGACCCGTTTGCACGATAGGCTGGGACAACAGCGTGCTATCTAGCATGGCGCCCCACAAAAATCAATCTCCTGAGCTCATCTGCATCCTCGCTGACGAAAAAAAATCTAAACAAATACTAGAAAATTTTAAAAAGAATTCTTTTGTTTGTGCGGTAGACAATTTGATGACTGAGGTCTGCTCTAATTTTCAAATCATTTGAACATCTAAGGAGCTCTCAACAAAAAAAGGCAAATTGGAGTCTGCGAAAATGTTTATTGTTCATGTACTGTTTTGGTCCGATTTGTCTTTTTTGCTGAGAGCTGTTCAGATGTCCAAATGACTTGAAATTTGAAGCAGGCCTCACGTATCAAATTGTCTACCGCACAAAAAAGTTAGAACTTTTTTATTTTGATTTGAATCGTTTATGAATTTTTTCTAACCGGGTGCAGATGAGCCTGGACACCAAAACGCCCTACTCGGCCCCAGTCCTATATAACTCGTAACTTCTTTTGACCTGAAAACTTAGCATAGTTAGAACAGAGGCAATGTTAATAAACAATCCTGTTAGGCCAAGACGGTTAGAACAAAGCTATCGATATCAAAAATAAATTAGTCATCTAGCATTCGTTCTAGGAATACTTCCGTTCGAGCCACTAAGAAATTCTGATATTCGGTGGCAGCCATTGAAACGTGACGAATTCAGTGTGTGCCACTATCAATTGAGAAGCAACTAGCTACATACTCCTACGTGCGGTCTCCGTCAGTTATCATGTCAAATACAGCAAAGGGGAGACACGTTTGACTTTAGCTTCCACTGTGATATCATATAATTTGCACTCAATAAACATGGGTACTCTCAGCATAATAGCATATCCCTAATTTTCGTCCACCTCGCGTGTCATATCATATACTCCCTCGGATTCCATAATGTAGTGCCTATAGATTTTTGCAAAAGTCAAACATTACAAACTTTGACCACATTTATAGAGAAAAGTAGGTACATCTAGAAAGCCAAATGCACATCATTGAATACATCATGAGCTATATTTTCAGAATGTACATGTTTGGTATTGTAGATGTAGACAGTTTTCTCTATACACTTGGTTAAAGTTGGCAAAGTTTGACTTTCATAAAAATCTATAGGCACTACATTGTGGAATGGGTGGAGTATCAAACAGAAGCTTTGCAGCACTACATACAATGTTACATTTGAATACATGCGAATACACTGTGCACCTGAGCAGGATGTATAATACCACTTGCTTGTTCATACGAACACAGGAAAGTTATATATATATACCAGTAAAAGTGAGACTGTAACCACTCCTAGGGCTTATTCACTTGGATTTGTTTCGAAATCGTTGGCCCTTCTTGCCCCCTGAGTTGTTACTTCCACCCCAAGCACTGCCCCAGAAAAACAGTGACATCCAGAACAGAACTGCAAAGAATATCCGTAACGTATCCTGTAATCTTGACAACCTCTCTTGCCAATCTGCCCAAAAGAAAAAACAAGATCAATTACATGCAGCCATGTCACAAGCATGCAACCATTATGTAGGACTTAAAATTTTGAGGGAGAAACTGCCATACACAAGAAAACCATGTGCTAAAATGTAGAGAACTGATGGATCCTCACTTCATAAGAACATATGTACAGAAACCATTCTATTGCTCTGCTGGCTGAAGGCTCAAACAATATTAACTCTTAACGTTGACCTTGACAATCCAGATTGAGTGTTCCAATCCAGAGCCCCCAGATGCAATAAGTATTGATGAACTTCAGTAACCAAGTAAGGTAATTAATTTCTGATTGGATGTATCTGCTTCTCAAAATAACCTATTGCTGACATGCTTCGAAGAAAACCTGTGGATCTTGTTGATGAAAGACACTCTGGGTGTTCTCAAAACACCACGGACTCCAGCTTAAAGACTAAGGAAGAGAGACACTATGTGAAGATGCAGTGGGCATTGTTCTTCTACGTGTATGGTATATACCATTGAATGTTGCAAGCTCTAGGCAATTTGAGACTGCAACTGAAACCTCTTGTCAATGAGGTTCAGGGTACAAGCCCTAGGCCAATGAACTACAAATGTTTGCAAAGTGTATTGTTAGACTTTGTGCTTCATGATCCGGCTGTGAGGTTAGACCATGTTTGAGTTTGTGTGTCACCTAGTAAAGTCTTTGTATTTATTCAATAGTAATTGACGCAAGCTATTTAGATCCACACAAAGAAAAGGAACCGGTTAGAACACCAAACATTGAATGACTTGGTGTGAGTAGGTTTGAAAAGAGGTGCGAGAAGATGGGCGGCAAAAGCTATGACCCTTTGGTCATTGAGGATTTTGATTGGGACTATACATGGGTTGACCCAAGAATTCCACCACGTCGAGGTGCTTCAGGGTGTCCTGAGGACATTATGGCTATGTTTGGTTTTAGCCCAAATTTGCTCTGCCAGCCAAATATTTGGCCAAGCTTTTGCTTTGCCATGAGTTGGCCAACATTGGCAAGAAGAATGAACTAGAGTTGGCTAAGAGACATTAACTTGACAACAAATTAGCAACCTATTTGTGCGTTGCACCATTGCCAACATCATATGGAGCTCTCTTCTTCAGTGGGCCAATCTTTAGGCTGTCGCACCCACCATGGACCAGGAGCTCATTCCATGGTGGATTGCTGTGAGGGACGTCTACCACGGCATAGACAGGAAGAGACTGGACTGCCTGTGTGTCTAGGTGGTTTGGGCTATCTGGCGTGAAAGGAATGTTCGCCAATAAAATCACGCCAATTCTGCAGGTCGTCCATCAGCTTAAGGCTGATGCTGGTGTTCAGCTTTAGGTCCCCTAAGAATACCATTTTACCCTTCAAAGCAGGGCACTCAGTTTTTTAAGGTAGTAATGTAAGAGTTGGTTGGAGTATGGATGAAGCTTATCCATTGGATTGACATAGATAGACACTCCATGATCATTGAGGGTACCGTAGAAGAACTCCTAGGTTACAAGTCATCTTATCTTAACTAAACAAACTAGTATATTTTTCGTTTGAACCAAGATGAATCCCATTGAACATGAATTCGCACCCACGGGAAAGTAATGCCTCAAATATGGAAACATTTAGCGAGCCAACCTGTGGTTGGATGGTTAGGAGGACAGTGGTATCCCCAGCCCACCATTCAAGTCCTAGACTTGACATTGGTGCTCACATTTTCCTGGATTTATTTCAGGCCTTCCTGCGATGTACGTTCAATGGGAGGAGACATCCCGTTGACAACGAAGGCGTCTGTTGTGACTTCGTAAAATTTAAGATGATATGTCGGCTCAGTCTCTCGGAGGTGGTCACAGGGGTAGGGTGTGCGTGCGTGCGTTCATAGGGTTGAGTCTATGTGAGCGGCTTCGATTGTACTGTGTTCAAGAAAAATATGGAAACATTTATGCAACAAACTATTTTTTGGTAAGATACGGTCAGGCTCCGCCCCTCATTCGGCCACGGGTATTATCTTGGCGGAAATTTGTAAGGTGCTTTTTCCAATCCCCCGAATTGCCAATTTAAGTTCGTGAGAGACGACTTTCAAGAGCTCCCGAAATGACCAGCAACAATAAACTGAAAATCAATCCTCTAGAGCCTCTAATCCCTAACTACAACTGATTGGAGAGTAGTATAAAAACTACAGTAAGCAAACGGAGAGGTGCAAGGCAGTGGCGCTACCTTGAGGAGATGGGGGCGGTGGCTCGGAGGAGGGCGGCAAGGGTCCGGCAGCGCTTCGGCAGCGGAGGCTGAGCCAAGAACTGCAGCCACGGCCCAAGGCGGAAGTAGAAACCGCGCCTGCTGCTGCTGGTGGTGGATTGAAGCGGAGGCGGGAAGGACAGACTGGTGGGAGGGCGGAGGAGGTGCAGGTGGAGGTGGAGGAGGGGATAGGTAGGAGACGAGGGGAGCTCGTCGTCGCCATCGGTGAGAGGCGGTAGGTTGCTAGGTTAGGGTGGGAGGCAGGGAAACGTACCTGGGCACCAGGTCTTGTGTGGTGCGCCCGCTGTTCCCCATTCCGGCTGTATGCATACTAGAAAGTTCCTAAAAACGTTATCCAAAATAATTAAGAACTTTGTTTTAAGTCAAACATTTTTAAGTTTACCTATTTTTATTAAAAAGTAGTATAAATGTCCGTGCGTTGCAACAGATGTAGAAACTCATAAAATCTGATTCATGTGTTATTACACACCATAGTTTATATTCAGTTCTGATAAACATCCATACTAAGTTTACATTGATTACTGATTTTCGGAGTATGAAGTTTGGATGTTAAAAAGGCATCTTAGTGTTCTTCGTCTGATAGAAGAGTAGTGATTCATGGAATAGTTTGAATTATTATTTTTTGCTTTTCGAAAAAACATGATTTTTTTAAAGTGAACTTTTTATTAAAAATGGAATTTTTAAGGAGAACGTTATTTGAAATTTTTAATAAATTTCAAATATATATATTTTTTGAAAATTTTGACCAGTCTTTAAAAAGTGTGAACATATGTAAAACTTTTTTAAAAAATTAACTATCTTTACTATGTTGATTTTTTAGATAGAGTTTGTTGTTTGGTTGGAAAGAGTTACTCCCTCCGTCACGGTTTAGAAGGCGTGCTTGGAAATTCTCTGGGACCTAGGTGGTTATCTATTGGTTGTGAGATGGGCTAAGAAATAGCATTCACACTACGGATGCATATAGAAATAGTATATCAGAGTACTAATTAGCTACTAGAAATAAATGCAATGCGCCCTAAACCTTGTCTATTATGGAAACGCACGCAAATTTAACTGTGCCTTCTAAACTGTGACGGAGGGAGTATTCTGTTTATGTTCATTATTTAGGCTTGGACCACATAAGTCAATTCATGTACACACTTCACGTACAAAGAGAATATGCACTCTCTTTTTCTATATATAAAAAAGGCATACACAAGAGCTCATCTCCCTTCCCCGTCCCTCTTTCTCAAGCCCCCCTGCCCGAGACCAATTCTCTAGATTTCTTTCCTTAATTGCGATTACATTATTTGTTTAATTTTATTTTTTCATCATCATGTACGATGCCATTAAATATTTACAACCCAAATTAAAACTTAAATGAATAAATTACATAGATCTTTGACCTATTTAAAATGAGAGAATTCACATGGTAGTTCTCTTTATAACCAATGAACATATCTTCCTAACTGAGGAGCTAGAATAAAACATTCCATTAATTTGGGAATCACCCATAATCACACTTGTAATTTAATTTCTTTTGGTTTCAAATATTTTAAATCCATGTCTCAAATACTTTTCAAGTTGTGGGACTTTGATTTCCGTCGGCCCATCTTCTTCTCTCCCTCCTCCCTAGCCGCCCAACCCAGCTCGGCCTCCTAGCAGTCGCGGCTCAAGGCCCAGTCCAATCTTATCTTAACCCTTAGCCTTTCCTCTCTCGGTCGATACGATCCCCACCCAACACTCGTGTCCTCTCGATCCCCTTGTTGCGCCGCCATCCAGGGGGGCTCGACCCCATAGCCGATCCCACGCCCGATCGGCCACCGGAGCAAGTCGTTACCGTCGGCGAGACAAGCTTCTCCGCCGCCGCACAAGCATCCCTTTCTTGTTCCCCCTCTTGTCATGCCTCCTGAGGCGCCTTAGCCGCGCCATCCATGGCCTCCCCCTGCCTCACCGTCCCTCCATGAAATAACGCCAGTAACCGTCGCCTCCGGCGAACTGTGATGTTCGCGTGCTGCCGTGACGCCCCCTCCTCTAGACCTCTCATTCCATCACCCCCAGGCTTTGCTCACCTACTACAGCTTTGTAAGCTCTGCCGCTACCCCCGACCTTCCTCCTATGGTAAGCGCCCTGCCTAGCGAGCTCCGGCACTAGACCAACCCTCGGTCGCCTCCTATGCGCACCTCGTCGCCGCTGCCCTGCTCCGTTGACCTCCCGTGGAGCGCCGTCCCGTTCATTGTGCACGCCTCCTCCTCCAGCCACCTTTAATTAGAGAGCAATGCTACACGTACAGGAAATTACGGGCAAAGTTTAATTACATGCTGAGTTGGCTTAACATAATTGGATAGAAGGAGAGTGAGGTGGGACCACCCCGGGTAGAAATCAGGGGGGCCGAAGAGATTTAAGGGAAGGCCCCGTAAATGCCTGTAAGAACCCGTACGTCTAGGATTATTGTTAATTAGACCCAGTTCTCTTATTTTCTTCTCTCTTTGTCATGCCTTTTTCCTGATTTCTAATTTCTCCTTATTGATATCCCAGAAAACTCAAAAGATTATATAAATTGGGATAATAGAATATAAAGTAGCGATGTGAGACTATTGGACTATTGAACAGATGAATTAGCCCTCAATTATAAACGTCAGATCATGATGGACCCAGAACATGTTGTGGTTACCACCTCAGATACGGCACTGAAAAATAGTACGTAATTGAACTGAAAGCTCCATTACCAGTACGGCACTGAAAAATAGTACCGTGCCTAGTAAGGCAAAAAGAATAGTACCACCTCAGATATATAAAATATCTAAACTATATAATATGGGTGAATGGATTAAAAAATTGGAGAAACGCAGGTTGCTTTATTAGTAGGTATATATATAGATATATTGTTATTTACAACATTGAATACATATACTAAGATAATATTTTTGAGGATGAACCTAATATTACTCCTATAAAGGATGCTAGCGTACCCGCCTTTCGGGGCTGCTCGCTGGTGAAGAGAGACTCCTGGCCGTCCGTCGCGCGATGGCGTGGCGTGGGAGCCTTTGTCGGCCACTCATGGCCGTCCGATCTGTCCGGATGGCTCGTGCCCGGACGACCTAGCTGGGGGGTCAATGACGGATGGACTGGCGGGTTTGCCCCAGGCCACCGCCATTGGGCAGCTTTTGGCATGCCCGCGGGTGAGGCACCGCACGCTCTCCCACACGCATCGGGCGAGCTAGGCCCGATTGTGAGGTCCATGCCGGGTGGACCGTCGAGCGCGCCCAGGGCCACCATCATTGGTGCGTATGGTCCACTGATACGTCTCCAATGTATCTATAATTTTTTATTGTTTCATGTTGTTATATTATCAATCCTGGATGTTTTACAATCATTTTATAGCAACTTTATATCATGTTTTGGGACTAACCTATTGACATAGTGCCCAGTGCCAGTTGTTGTTTTTTGTTTGTTTTTTACTTCGCAGAAAATCAATACCAAACGGAGTCCAAACGTAGCAAAACTTTTTTGAGATTTTTTATGGACCAGAAGACACCTGTTGAGCCAAAGAAGTACTCGAGGGGGGCTTCGAGGGGAGCACAACCCACGTGGGCACGCCTGGGGGCCCAGGCGTGCCCTGGTGAGCTCGGCCGCCTCCCGCACTGCCACTTTGCTATATAAAATACCCCAAAAATCCAAAAACCCTAGGGGATTCGACGAAACACAATTCCAGCTGCCGCAAGTTCCAGAAACACCAGATCCAATCTAGACACCATCACGGAGGGGTTCATCATCCTCATTGATGCCTCTCGAATGATGCGTGAGTAGTTCATTGTAGACCTTCGGGTCCATAGTTAGTAGTTAGATGGCTTCCTCTCTTTTAATTCTCAATACAAT
The DNA here is from genome assembly GCA_021437245.1 of Aegilops speltoides. Lineage (NCBI taxonomy): Eukaryota > Viridiplantae > Streptophyta > Magnoliopsida > Poales > Poaceae > Aegilops > Aegilops speltoides. Next base: position 249,461,226 of record CM038145.1, read on the forward strand.
GATCTCTTGGAGATTATTTGATGTAACTCTTTTTGCGGTGTGTTTGTTGCGATCCGATGAACTTTGAGCTTATGATCAGATCTATTTTATCGATGAAAGTTATTTGAGTTTTGATCTCTTATATGCATGATTCCTTATAGCCTCGTATTTCTTCTTCGAATCTTTGGTTTAGTTAGGCCAACTAGATCATTTTTTCTTGCCATGGGAAGAGGAGCTTTGTGATGGGTTCGATCTTACAGTGCTCAATCCTAGTGACAGAAGGGGACATGACACGTATGTATTGTTACTATTAAGGATAACAAGATGAGGTCTATTCCTACATGAATAGATCTTGTCTACATCATATCATCATTCTTATTGCCTTAGTTCGTTTCTCCATGAACTTAATGCACTAGATGCATGCTGGAAGTGGTCGATGTGTGGAGTAATAGTAGTAGATGCAGGCAGGAGTCGGTCTACTAATCTTGGACGTGATGCCTATATAATGATCATTGCCTGGATATCGTCATAATTATTTGAAGTTCTATCAATTGCCCAACAGTAATTTGTTTACCCACCATATGCTATTTTTCTCGAGAGAAGCCACTAGTGAAATCTACGGCCCTCGGGTCTATTCATTATCATATTTTCCTTCGAGATCTATTTTTATTCACTTTTATTTTCAGATCTATTATTCCAAAAACCCAAAAATACCTTGTCGCACTTTTCCTTTATTTATTTTATTTTATTTTGCTTTATTGTGAGATCTATTTATCCAATCTACTACAAAACAAATCTATCATTTACCGGGAGGGATTGACAACCCCTCTTACGCGCCGGGTCGCAAGTATTTATTCTTTGTGTGTAGGTATCGTTTACATAGTGTTGTGTGGTTCTCCTACTGGTTCGGTAACCTTGGTCTCATCATTGAGGGAAATACCTACCGTAGCTGTGTTGCATCATCCCTTCCTCTTTGGGGAAATACCGACGTAGTTCAAGCCGCATCATCCACCCAACATTGGGTGGCTTCGGGTGCGGCAGCGGGTGAGGCCCCACTTGGGGTTGGCCCGGCGAAGCCGTGACCGGACCCGTTTGGCGGTGTCCTAGTCTGTTCGGGTTAGTCCGGTCATGCCAGTCGGGTCATGCGTTGTGGTCGCGATGCCGGCATGTGCGTAGGTCCTATTTCAGGCACCATCATGGACGTTTGTCTAGTGTTGGCATGTCACCAGGCCTCTCAGTGGCTCTCTGAGCCGTCCGATCTGCCCAGACAACTTGGACTCGAGCGATCTGGTTGGAGGCTCCATGATGTGTGGACCGCCCAGTCGCCAGGGCTACCATCATTAGGTGGCATCGGGCCCGCCCATGAGTGAGGCACCGTGCGCTTTCTTGCGCGTCGGATGGGTATGCCGGGCCCACCTGATGGTGTCCTTGTTCTGCACTGGCACTACAAGAAATATGTCAACTTGTGACCTTGACTATTGGTCACTGAATGGTCATTATTTTCCATTTGTGACCTTTTTGTGACCCAAAACAGATGGTCAAAAGCTGGCCATCATAAACTGAAATTAACGACCTTCTATGTGAGAAGGTCGTAGACGTTTACGACCAAAACAAAAGGTCGTTGAACCACTAGTTGTCTGCCCAGGCCACATCAGATCCGACATGGCAATCTAACGTGGAAAAGTTGCGACCAATTGAAAAGGTCGTTGATAAGATTCAGCCCGGTCCGATTAGGTGTTTTACATGGGCCGAGCCCATTCATTTAGCCTTTCTATATTCTTTTCCTGTCAATTTTTGGTCGACTTCATGGGCTAAGCCCTACAATTCAGCCGTCTTATTTCATGGGCCGTGGCCTTTTTGTACGAATAGTTTTAGTTTTATTTTTTTATAAAATGGGTCCACTAGTAAAACAGGTCCCACTTTGTCAGGTTCTGATAAGTGGGTCCCAGCTATTAGGCCTAGATTCTTCACATTTCAATTTAACAGTAAGAAAATAACCAATAGTTAAATTGGCAAGCAGAAAACACACATGATACTTCAAATAACAATAGCCAGATTCAGTACAAGTTCTACAAATGACATGTACTACAAGCTGTTACATATACAGTACTTTACATGTAATACAAGCTTAGTTGATACAAGCTTTACAAGTATGGGAATCACTGGTCTACAAGTGTTTTCTTCTTCTACATGTAGCTCCTTCAATAGTCAGGACTGGGCCTTCCACGGACGCCCTGTTACATGAATCAGCTGATAAGAATTAGAAAAACTGGAGCCAATATATTATGAACATTCCATTCAAAAAAGGAGTAAAGGAGTAAAGGACATTCTTTGTTTCATCACGTTACAAAGGAGCAGCACAAACCAACTTTACTCCACACATACACACATGAATATTAAGCTCAGTTCCAACAACTATATCATGGTTTAACAGAGCATGTAATAAATGCCAGTTCAATTTCACAGCTGGCCTCAGCATCATCAAACCACCATGCTTATGATCATAATCTAAGCATATCATCAAACAAAACCTACACAAATAAAGATCACATCACATCAAGCCACAGGCACACCAACGCTGGCATGAGATTCAAGGCAACAGCGATGGGGCTACCACAACAACATCGAAAACCTACACATCAACCGACTGTTTACTGATAATAAAAACTAGCGGCCTACTCACACACTTTGCGCCTTGACCAACTATCAAAGCATCTTCAGATTTGTCAATCAGTTTGCCAATAAATTCAGTTGATTACATGTCTGAATACTTCAAACCACTGATTTTGTACCAAATTCAAAGAACACACACATTTTGTAAGCCAAAAAAGCTACATCTAGGGGCTTAATGCTACATCCACAGCAGTCTGACTTCTCAAATGGCAGATTCACCTTCCGAACCATGTAGAAGAAAAACATCGAGACCATGGAATCAACAGGTAATCGTACCTTGAGCAGCAGAGCAGGCGCCTCAGACGATCACAGGAGGATGATCCCGCCGCATTGCCTTGCTACTGGCCTCATCGGGTGCTTCACCATTGGCCAGAGGAGGAGGAGCCAGAGAGTCCAAGACTGTAAATGCCAAAGAGAGCAGCGAGTAAAATGAACTAGATTTTTCTGCCGCTAAATGAATGCTATATACCTATGATGTTGCTAAATGGTGCTTGTGCATAACTGAATTTTGCTGGTGGCACTGAACGTTGACAGACAACTATTGCACTAAACTTTGCTGCTACTAGTATGTGATTTTCAAATGAGCTTACGTAAAAACACATCTTGCGCATGTCCAACTGGAAAGGACACGGCAGATACAGCTATGTGAGCCTGCTTGATAGGTAGGTCAGGCAACTTGATTCAGTGAACCGGGAACGATCTAAGACGGACAATAAGAATGGAAAGCAAACATTGAACCCCACGTTGATATGAAACTTTGGGATTCAAGCAAGAAGTCGCAAACGTGCAACCAAAATGCTCCTGTCAACATTATTATTCAAGGTAACAGGCCATCAGGAACACTGCTCAATGATTTGTATGTGGCATAGACATGATCCAGTTATCATGATATAATGACCATCCTGTAAAAGGAAAGGCATGTGCTGCTCATTACAATTATTTTAAGCTGAGTGTTTCTTTCTTCTCTTTGATTTATGCAAGTGGAGATGTAGCAGGCAGGGAGGCAGGGAGCCATCACATATGCACGTATGTATGAAGCAGAACATGAAAAGAGCAACATCTAATTAACTTGATTGCCTTGCAGATGACACACAAGATGAAGAGCACTTGGAAAGAAGCTACTATACTTGAACAACAATAATATTCTTACTGACACACAAGTTGACAGAATGTACTCAATATATTCTAATAAAAAGGATTGGGAGCAGAGGGAGAGGGAGGTGGAGATGGATGTGCTATCTGCTGCTGCAGTGGTGCCTCTTGGTGGTCATTCTTGAGCTCCTCCTCCTGATGCTGCTCACTAACCTGCAGGACAAACATGACCATGGGTGAGCTGCAGCACAGGCACATACAAGAAGTGAAGGTAATGAGAAGAACCTGGAAGAAGATAGGTGCTCTGTCCTCCTCCATCCGTGCCCGTCCTCCTCCTCCTCCGTGCCTATGTCGAACAAACTCCATTCGTCGCTTGCGAGCACCATGCGCCTTGGTTGTCCATGAAGCCCTTGTCCTCTGCTGCACAGATGAAACCCAAAGCATCAGTACAGCTACACTGGCACATAGTACAGACATGGTATCATAGACATTCTCTAATTGACTAGCACCCAAATATATATACATGCACCAGTTGAGAAAAATCATGACTGGATAGTGTATTAAAGAAAAATCAGTGTTCCATGCACACCAAATCATTCAAAAAACTAACTACACTACTACAGTTCTGAACAGCTATCGGTGCATCAACAAAATATGGAACAACAAGCATTGCATGACTTTTAAATAGATAGCAGTGTTTATTTATTTTCACATGATTGTGGAGATATAAATTTAGGAAAATGATAGAATTACATGTGAAAGCTAACAACTTATCCTTTGCGGCAATGCTTAAGGTCCTGAATTTAGGATACGGTGCATGACATATTATCAAAGTTTTGAATAGCATGCTGTCTCGACACTATAGAAGCACTATACTAATTGGAGGGGCATCATGCTAAGACACTTAGCACAAACATAGCATGCTAATGCTACTGCCTTGGTAACAGTAATTAATAAAGAGAGCAGAGCAAAGCGAAAGGATCTGCTCTGCTTTGGTGCCTTGGTAATAGTAATTAACAGAGGATGAACACTACTCTGCTCTACTTTGGAGTGCCACAACACACACGGCAATGGACTACTACTCTTGTTTGAACACTATTTTGTAATTTGTGCCTCCACCTTTGAAACCCTGATCAGCTCACAATCCATGAGATCTACAAGTTTCATGCATTCCCTAGTCCAATTATCATACTAGACCAACATATAATTTACTGATGAGGTCAGTGGTTACCTGAGAGAGCACGAGGAAGGAGGCCCCCGGGTCGAGTAGGCGGTCGATGCGGTCCCTGGGGAGCAGCTTCCCCCGCCCCTCGTTCCCCTTCATCGCCCCTGCGCCTTCGCTGCCCAGCACCTGCAGCGCCTTCCGTTTCATCAGGAGAGGGAAGGGGTCGGGCCAAGGAAGGGAAAGTGGCTAGCAGGCGGCACGCAAGCAGTCACCTGGGAGATAGGGGAGCGCAGGTCGGAGAGGAGGCCCCCGGCGGCGGCCGCATTGCGGGCGTAGGCGTCGGAGCCCCGATCGAGCGCGTCGGGCAGGACCGAGGAGGAGGCCGGATCTGGCGGAGCGGAGGACCTCGGGCGTAGGGGAGGCCTTGTATGGCGGCGAGCTCCGCTGGAGGGAGGTGGCAGTGGAGAGCTCTCGCTCTCTCTCGATCTGGACTAGATCGAGATCGGTTCGGTGGGTGGGAGCGGCGTGGAGAGGACTGAATCGGGATCGGGAGGGGAGAGGGGATTGTTATCGATGGGCGCGTCGCGGAAGCAGGCCGCGGACGGGGAGAAGGTGGCGGCGGCGAGGAGATGTGGACGGGGGAGGAGGAGTGCGATGGGAGGAGACAGGCGACAGCGGGTGTGTTCTCGGGGAGAGGGGAGAGAGATCTGGATGGACCGAGGAGAGGGGGCTGCTAGGGTTTGGGTTAGGGAAGAGAGACCTGAAGGTGAGTGAGAGCCGTTGGATCCATCAGACGTGGACGGTTCAGATCGGCTACATTGGAGTGATCCGTGGGAAGAGCCCTGATTGGTTCAGAAAATTTATGATTTAAAATGGTTCCTAAGTACAAAAACTAGGAGGCTTTGTGAAGCAGCTATCAAAAAAATTGGCAAAACGGCACAACTAGATTTATCACTCAAGTTAGACCACATTTTATGGATGATCACAAATTTTCATGCATTTTTTATCTTTTTAGTTATTTTTAACCATTTTCTGAGTGACCAAAATGAATTTTTTTGTGAGGGACCTATCATATATTTGTTGCAAAATTTGACCAAATCATTTTTCTAAAATAATAGGCCATATTTAATGCACAACTGACAAAATGGTTGGGTGCCAAAAGTTTTGATCCACCTCTGGTGAAAAAGACAAATTCCCGCTGATTCAGTAGGAAGCGGGTCAAATTTGAACTGCAGCTGCCTCATAGTTTGCTCTTTATTTTTTCCAAAAATCATTTCTAGGTACATAAGTATCTATTTAATCAGAGAAACATCACTAGTTTTCCAAGATTCAGCCACTAGCTAGGAACGGTCAAGCCCGCCATTTTGACTGCATTTTGAAACGGACATAAAAAATAAAATAAAAAAATTTAGAAAAGCTTCGCATTGTGTCATTATATGTGACCAAGTTTTCAGGAAAAATAATAAACTTGTAATACGGCAATTATTTTAAAAAAGTGTTCTTAGAAATGAGCTATCATGCGTGAAGATTCATGGCTTTCAAGCCAAATGATCAATCTTATGGCCACATTCATGGCATAGTTTGCTCAAATGATCTCATATTATGCACAAGGTGCATCTTGGAATTCCAAACAATGTTGTCTAAGGGAGTTTTCATTTTCTTTGCACGGAAAATTCATTTTCCATTTTCAGAGTGCCCGAAATGAGTTTTTTTTGTGAAGGACCTACCATATATTTGTTGCAAAATCTGACCTAATCAATTTTATGAAATACTAGGCCATATTCAATGCACAATTGACAAAAAATGGTTGGGTGTCAAAAGTTTTGATCCACCTCTGGTGAAAAAGACAAATTCCCGCCGATTCAATAGGAAGCGGGTCAAATTTGAACTGCAACTGCCTCATAGTTTGCTCTTTATTTTTTCTAAAAATCATTTCTAGGTACACAAGTATCTATTTAATCAGAGAAACATCAATAGTTCTCCAAGATTCAACCACTATCTAGGAACAGTCAAGCCCGCCGTTTTGACCGCATTTTGAAATGGGCATAAGAAATTCAAAAAAAACCAAAAAATTGGAAAACCTTCGCATTGTGTCAGTATATGTGACCAAGTTTCCAGTAAATATAATAAACTTGTAATATGGAAATTATTTTAAAAAAGTGTTTTCAGAAATGAGCTATCATGCGTGAACATTCACGACTTTCAAGCCAAATGATCAATCTTATGGCCACATTCATGGCATAGTTTGTTCAAATGATCTCATATTGTGCACAAGGGTACATCTTGGAATTCCAAACAATGTTGCCTAAGGGATTTTTCATTTTCTTTTCACGGAAAATACTTTTCCATTTTCCGAGTGCCCGAAATGAGTTTTTTGTGTGAAGGACCTACCATATATTTGTTGCAAAATTGGACCTAATCAATTTTATAAAATACTAGGCCATATTTAATGCACAATTGACAAAATGGTTGGGTGTCAAGAGTTTTGATCCATCTCTGGTGAAAAAGACAAATTCCTGTCGATTCAGTAGGAAGCGGGTCAAATTTGAACTGCAGATGCCTCATAGTTTGGTCTTTATTTTTTCCAAAAATCAATTCTAGGTACAAAAGTATCTATTTAATTAAAAATACATGGTTTGGTGGCGAGACATCGAGGTTTGGACGGTGGCCGAGGGCCCCAACTCTAGAGTGCATAAGCTCGCATGCCCGCCGCATGGTCACCGAGTGACCGTGGCATTGCCATGCGTTCTGGGCGGCCTAGGCATGTCTGCTGGGTTGGGCGCTCCCTAGGTAGGCGATAGGAAGAAAATTACAACATATGATTCTCATGAGGAGATCGAACTATGCTCAAAGATGAATTAGCAGCCAAGTGTTTGATTAGCGGTACGGGAAATGCACATGGCCAATGGACATGAGTTTTGGCTGAGGATGATCATATACTAAGAAGAATGTCTTCACAAATGTTCAGATCAAAAGTAGGATCCTAGGTGGTACTTGCTTTGCAAAGTACCACACTGGACATAAATACGAATGTTGAAGCTGAGCTCAAAATAATGAATGGATTGAGCTGAAATTTGGTGGAGGATGGTTATTTGGGCATAGAAAAGCACTGTAGAAAATGGATACCATTTGGACATGCCAAAGTAGTACTTCCTTCACAATGCTCTTCTCTGGACAAAAACTTCGGAAAATTAGTGAGAGAAATTGGCTAAATGAAATGAGCTCAAATTTGGTGTAGGTAAGTTACATAGGCATATAGAATATGTGGAAAAAATTCAACTCATTTGGATATGCATAGCTAGTACTTCTTTCACAAAGGTTCTAGGTGGACAAAAACTTTGGAAATTTGCCGATGAAGATTTACTGGGCAAATGGAGCTGAATTTTGTCATGAGGCAATGATTTGAATAGGAAAGAGTGCCAAATTTTTTTGAGGGCAACCAAGAAATACAAATAGCACTCCCTTCACAATGCTCTTCTCTGGACAGAAACTTCGAAAAATTAATGAGGGAAATTGGCTAAATGAACTGAGCTCAAATTTGGTGTAGGTAAGTTACATAGGCATATAGAATATGTGGCAAAAATTCAACTCATTAGGATATGCATAGCTAGTACTTCTTTCACAAAGGTTCTAGGTGGACAAAAACTTTGGAAATTTGCCGAGGAAGATTTACTGGGCAAATGGTGCTGACTTTTGTCATGAGGCAATGATTTGGATAGGAAATAGTGCCCAAAAATTTTGAGGGAAATCAAGAATATATAAATAGCACTTCCTTTACAAAATGTTTTTCTGAACAGAATAGGAAAATGAATATTTTTGAATTATTTTTGAACTAGGCAAGGAAGGTTTTTTCTACATATTTGACGAAGATATGACCCAAAGAATTTATGAGATTTTTTGGGAATTTTGGGAATGACAGAAATATAGGTTGCTTCGCAACCTAGGCAAAAACTAACACATGGACACGACACATAGGCAAAATTGATGAGGTGGCGCCTAGTCATAGCAACCCACCACAATTTACAAGGTTATGACCATCTATATTGGTCATGATCAACTAGAAATAAGGCAGCGGACCAGTGCTATCTGCTTTATGACCATTTCGTGTAAGGAAATTACGACCTTTGTGACCAAAATGGTCGTTAAAGTTTAGGGTTTGGAGCCCCCCAAACAGCTTTTGACCAAATGGTCATAGATCTATGGCCAATTCTTCCAGGGACACTGATAAAAGGTCTCTAGTTGACATATTTGTTGTAGTGTGGGCTGGTCCGGTCAAGAGAGGTGGTGCGGTCTATGCAGGCGTGCTCTCTCGTGTGTGAGACTGGCTTGTCAGCATCGTTCATTGCGTGCAGGGTTGGTTTGAAGGGATCACGTGCTGGGGGTGACTACCACAAGGGAACCCGGGCTCATAGTCTACAAGGGGCCTCATAGGACAAATGTAAGGAGCAAACCCTAGAAGGCGAAGAGGACCTTCGTGGTCTCCAAGACTAGAAGACGACATGGCCTAGATCCCATCTATCATGTAAACCCTAGATTTTTCCTGCCTATATAAAGGAAGGTCTAGGATCCTCATTCATCAGCTATTCATAGATAGGAAACTCTTGGTAGCAATCTCATACACCATTGTAACCCCTCGCACGAGGTATCCCTCCATTATGAACCAGCAAAACAAGCAGGACGTAGGGTATTACTCTTCGGAGGCCCGAACCTGGATAAAACCCTCGTGTGACCTTTGATCCATGACTTCTAGCTACGTTGGACCCCTACCGAGGGATCTAACAGTATTATGCACCGCCAGTTCACGCGCCAGGCATGGGCGGCGCCTGCTGGAGACCGATCTTGGATCTGATCTTTTTCTGCTTCTGGCGACCTACCGCTGGGAGAAAGCCTAACCTTTGGCTCCTTGACATTTGTTGCTGACAATACAGGCCAGGTCGACATCAGCCCATCGGCCAGCCCCATCATCTCAGGGTCTCTCAAGGACCACGTGACGGTCACGCTCGATCAAGCAGGCATTGCTACTTGTGAGCTGCGTTGGGATTTCCTAGAAGAGGATAGGATGATGCAATATAGTAGTGATAAGTATTTTCCTCATAGGAGAATCACACAAAGCCTCATGAACAACACTTGCACACACAAAAGCAAATGCTTGCACCCAACACAAACAAGAGGGTTGTCAATCCCCTTGGCGGTTACTTGCAAGGATTAAATCTGGTAGTGGTAGATAGATAATTATAAATATAAAATAAAAGGAAATAGAAAATTGCAACAAGGTATTCTCGTGCTTTTATATATGATAAAAGTAGACCCGGGTGGTCATAGTTTTCCCTAGAGGCTTATCTCTCAAACACATAGCATACGATGGGTAGACAAATTACTGTTGGGCAATTGATAGAAAAGCACATAGTTATGATGATATTCAAGGCGATGGTCATGTATATAGGCATCACGTCCGAGACAAGTAGACTGACTCATGCCTGCATCTACTGCTATTACTCCACCCATCGGCCGTTATCCAACATGCATCTAGGGTATTAAGTGTAAAACAGAGTAAGGCCTTAAGCAAGATGACATGTTGTAGACAAAGTAATCCCAATCAATATGAATAAACCCATCGTTTTACCCTTAATCGAAACAATACAAATACGTGTCTTGTTCCCTACTTTGTCATTAAGACAGAGCACCGCAAGATTGAACCCATTACAAAGCACCTCTCCCATTGAAGATAAATCAATCTAGTTGGCCAAACCAAATAGATAGGTCGGAGATAAATACAAAGCTATAACAATCATGCATAATAAAGTTCATAAAAGTCTCCATTATTATTTATAAATATTAAGATCATAAACCCACAATTCATCGAATCCCAAGAAACACCACAAAATACGATTACATCGAATAGAACTCCGAGAACATCGATAAGAACATTGTATTGAAGATAAAGAGAGAGAAGAAGACATATAGCTACTAGCTATGGACCCGTCGAAGGGCAGCAAGGATGATGTAGAAGCCCTCCGTGATCGATTCCCCCTTTAGCAGAGTACCGGAAAAGGCCTCTAGATGGGATCACGGAAGAACAGAAACTTGTAGCGGCGAAAAAAGTGTTTTTTTGGCTCTCTATTTATTTCCTGATTTAGAGAATTTATAGAGGTGGAATTAGGTCAGACGGAGCCCCATGGGGCCCACAAGGTAACCGCTACTTGTGAGCTGCATTGGGATTTCCCCGAAGAGGAGAGGATGATGCAGTACAGCAGAGATAAGTATTTCCCTCACTTAATAACCAAGGTTATCAATCCTATAGGAGAATCACACAAAGCCTCCTAAACAACACCTGCACATAGAAAAGCAAATACTTGCACCCAATGCAAACTAGGGGGTTGTCAGTCCTCTCGACGGTTACTTGCAAGGATTAAAACTCGTAGTGGTAGATAGATAAATTATAAAGATAAAATAAAATAGAAAATTGTAGGAAGGTATTTTTTGTGTTTTTATACATGATAAAGGTGGGGGCCATTTTCACTAGAGGCTTCTCTCTCGAGCATATAGCATACAGTGGGTGAACAAATTACTGTTGGGCAATTGATAGAAAAGCGCATAGTCATGACGATATTCAAGGCAATGATCATGTGTATAGGCATCACATCCGAGACAAGTAGACCGACTCTTGCTTACATCTACTACTATTACTCCACCAATCGATCTCTATCCAGCATGCATCTATGGTATTAATTATAAAATAGAGTAACACCTTAAGCAAGATGACATGATGTAGACAAACTAAACCTAATCAATATGAATAAACGTCGTCGTTTTACCCTTAATGGCAACAATACAAATGCGTGTTTTATCCCCTACTTTGTCACTGGGATAGAGCACCGCAACATTGAACCATTACAAAGCACCTCCCCCACTGAAGATAAATCGATCTAGTTGGCCAAACCAAACCGATAGATCAAAGAGAAATACAAGCTATAACCGCATAATAAAGGTCAAAAAAGACTGAATTAACATTCATGAATAATCTGATCATAAACCCACAATTTATCGAATCCCAACAAACACACCGCAAAAGAAGATTACATCGGATAGAACTCCAAGAACATCGAGGAGAACATTGTGTTGAAGATCAAAGAGAGAGAAGAAAGGATGATAAGCCCTCCGTGATCGATTCCCCCTCCGGCAGAGTACCGAAAAAGGCCTCCCGATGGGATTGTGGAAGAACAGAAACTTGTAGCGGCGAAAAAAGTATTTTGGGTGGTTCTCTGTTGGTTTCCTGATTTCAGATAATTTATAGAGGTGGAATTAGGTCAGACAGAGCCATGAGGGGCACACAAGGCATCAGGGAGCACCTACTGAGGGAGTCCTGGATTAGGGGGTATCCGGACAGCCGGACTATATACTTTGGCCGGACTGTTGGAGCGTGAAGATACAAGACTCAAGACTCCGTCCCGTGTCCGGATGGGACTCTCCTTTGCGTGGAAGACAAGCTTGGAGATCCGGATATTATATTTCCTTCTTTGTAACCGACTCCATGTAAACCCTAGCCCCCTCCGATGTCTATATAAACCGGAGGGTTTAGTCCTTAGAGGGACGATCACAATCATAATCATCATAGGCTAGCTTCTAGGGTTTAGCCTCTACGATCTCGTGGTAGATCAACTCTTGTACTACTCATATCATCAATATCAATCAAGCAGGAAGTAGGGTTTTACCTCCATCGAGAGGGCTCGAACATGGGTAAACATTGTGTCCCTTGCCTCCTGTTACCATCACCCTTAGACGCACAGATCGGGACCCCCTACCCGAGATCCGTCAGTTTTGACACCGACACCTACCCCCTGGGCGCACCCTTTTGCCTTGCTATCTCCTCGTTTGCCTTTGGTCTCCTCCTGAAGCTTCTAGGGTTTCTTAAATATCCTTTATACTCACCCTCACTCTACTTTAAGTCTACTACTATCTGCAGGCACAAAAATATATAATTCCCTATAAGAGGAAAAAGTCTGATTCCTGTGCTCCCTGTGCGATCGATACTCTTACTTTGAAAAGGCTACAACTAAACCTTGTGCACTTGTAGGCCATCACTCAATGAGCAGCTCCTCCAGGAGAAAGGTAATCCAACCGCCGTCAGTAATGAGGGCGGAAACAATGCAACCCCTCCGGTACCAGCAGCGAACCAAGAGCGGCTCATGCACGGCCCGAATCAGCGAGCTTTCCCCAAAGATGTCTCAAGAGTGGACATGATCACCAAAGCACGATGCCCAAGCAAGACATTGTGCAGGCACCATCATACAAGGGCAAGGAGGAACTCCCGATACCCTATTTGGTAGAGAAACGATTTCCTTCAGTCAGGCCAACCACCCAGTACTTTTCCAGAGGTCGGGAAGCCTACCGCTCGTCCTCGCCTCCATAAATGGAGGTTGTTACATCCCAGCAGTGTTGATGGATGGGGGCTCTAGAATTAACATATTATACACAAAGACACTTCAGCAAATGGACATACCATTGGAGGCCCTCTGCCCCTCCAATACCGAGTTCCGAGGTATCATCCCAGGACGGAAGGCATAACCCATAGGAGATATCATACCGGAGGTCATCTTCTCCAATGGAGATAACTACAGATGTGAGCTCATCAGTCTCGAGGTGGTCCCATTCATCACGCAGTACGGCGCCGTTCTGGGGAGACCGACCTTTGCAAAATTCATGGTTGTCCCGCATTACACATACATGTAGATGCCAGGCCCCTGTGGCGGTGGGCGGTGGCATTATAACACTTCACGACTGCCACCTGCAAGCTATAATATCAGAGAAGGCCAACCTCGAAGAGGTCAGAGGATGGGGTGCAGAGCACACGGAGGCAGTACATGTGCCCCTGTCAAGAAATTCTCAAGGTACAATGATAACCCATAAGTATAGATCGCAGCAGTTTTGGAGGGTAGTATTTCACCCAAATTTATTGATTTGACACAAGAGGAGCCAAAGAATATTTGCAAGTATTAGCAGTTGAGTTGTCAATTCAACCACACCTAGAGAAATAAATATCTGTAGCAAAGTGTTTAGTAGCACAATAGTATGATAGTTTGATAGCAAAGTAACAATAGCAATAGTAATGATAACAGTTTTGTAGTGATTGTAACAACAACAACAATGAAAGTAACTTAGCAAAGATCAATATGTGAAAAGCTAGGCATTGGGTCAGTGATGGATATTTGTGTTGGATGACATTCATCATATAACAGTCACAACCTAGAGCAATACACAATAGCTCCAACTCATCAATGTAATGTAGGCATGTATTCCGTATATAGTCATACATGCTTATAATAAGAATTTGCATGGCATGTTTTGTCCTACCCTCCCGTGGTAGCGGGGTCCATATGGAAATGTAGGGATATTAAGGCTTCCTTTTAATAGAGAACAGGAACAAAGCATTAACATATGGTGAATACATGAACTCCTCAAACTACGGTCATCACCGCAAAGAATCCCAACTATTGTCACTTTGGGGTATGCGGATCATAACACGTAATAGGTGCATATAACTTGCAAGATAGGATCAAGAACTCAATTACATTCATGAAAACATAAAGGGTTTGGATCTGAAATCATGGCACTTTGGCCCTAGTGACAAGCATTAAGCATAGCAAAGTTATAGCAACACCAATCTCAGAACATAGTAGATACTAGGGATCAAGCCCTAATAAATTGACTCGATTACATGACAAATCTCATCCAACTCCATCACCATCCAGCAATACCACGAATGTATTTCTCACTCCTGATAGTGAGCATCATGAAATTAGTGATGAAGAAGGATTGGCGATGATGATGTCGATGAATCCCCCTCTCTGGAGCCCCAAACGAACTCCAAATCAGCCCTCCCGATGAAGAACAGGAGGCGGCGGCGGCTTCATATCATAAAACGCGACGAAACTTCTTTTTTTCTGGGGCAAAAGGAATTTATAGGCCTGAGATTAGGGTCAGCAGAGCCATGTGGGCCCCACAAGGTATCAGGGCACGCCCAAGGGGTGGTCGCTCCCTGTTGTCTTGTGGGCAACTTGTGGCCCCCCTCCAGTGGATCTTTGCTCCAGTATTTTTTATATATTCCATAAAAAATCTCCAAAAAGTTTCGTCCTATTCTAAGAACTTCTATTTCTGCACAAAAACAACAGAATGGTAGTTCTGCTGAAAACAACGTCGGTCTGGGTTAGTTTCATTCAAATCATGCAAATTAGAGTCCGAAACAAGAGCAAAAATGTTTGGAAAAGTAGATACGACGGAGATGTATGAACTCCCCAAGCTTAACTCATTACTTGTCCTCAAGCAATTCAGTTGACAAACTGAAAGTGATAAAGAAAAACTTTTATGAACTCTTTTGTTCTTGTATCCGTATATAAGCTTAAATAGCACCCAAGTTTTCAGCAGAGATCATGAACTAATTGTGCAAATGATAACACTTAGAAATCACATTTACTCATATCAATGGCATAATCAACTAGCAAGGAAAAATAACATATCTCAAAATGCCAATAATTTGTGAAAACAATCATGATATAATATGATAACATGGTATATCGCTAGCCCTTTCTGAGAACGCAAAACATAAATGCAGGGCACCTGCAAAGTTCAAACAGTGACTAAACATTGTAATTCATGGTAGAAGAGATCCAATCATGATGCACATAATATTAACTGTACACAATGCATAGGAATGACAATAGCGCTCTCAGGACTGGTGCTTTAATTTAGAACGTGATGAATTAACAAGAAAAGTAAATAACATAAAAGTAAATAGATGGTTCCTTCGTAGAGGGAAGTAGAGATTTTCAGTGTGCCAGAGCTAGAAGCTTAATTAAATCAGAGATAAATATAATTTTGAGAGGTGTACTTTTCCTGTCAATGTTACGACCAAGGATTTTCAACATATTCCATGCTAAATACACCATTGGCGGTTCCCAAGTGGAAAGGTAAAGTTTACTCCCCCTCAACCAACAAACACAAGCCATGGCTAGCCGAGTTCATGGGTGCCCTCCATACTATTGTATTATCTGTTTTGGATGCTTTATATGCATTAATATGCTATTTTATATTATTTTTGGGATTAACCTATTAACCTAGAGCCCAATGCCACCTTTTGTTTTTCCTTGTTTTTGAGTATTATAGAAAAGGAATATCAAATGGAGTCCAAGCGGAATAAAACTTTCACGATGATTTTTCTTGGACTAGAAGACACCCGTAGGACTTGGAAAGGGGGTCATAGGAGTCCCAAGGGGGCCACTAGCCCTTAGGGCGCGCCCTAGGGGGGGTCCCCTGGCTTGTGGCCACCTCGAGAGTCCCCCAACCCTCATTCTTGCACTATAAATTCCCAAATATTCCCAAACCAACAGAAGCGTCCACCAAAATAATTTTCCACCGCCACAAGCCTTTATTCCCGTGATATCCCATGTTGGGGCCTTTTCCGGCACCCTGCCGGAGGGGGATTCGATCACGGAGGGCATATACATCAACCATACTGCTCCTCCGATGAAGCGCGAGTAGTTTACCACAGACCTACAGGTCCATATCTAGTAGCTAGATGGCTTCCTCTCTCTCTTTGATATTCAATACCATGTTCTCCTCGATGTTCTTGGAGTTCTATCCGATGTAATATTCTTTTGTGGTGTGTTTGTCGAGATCCTATGAATTGTGGATTTATGATCAGATTATCTATGAATATTATTTGAGTATTTTTTGAACTCTTTTATGCATGATTAAATATCTTTGTATTTCTCTTCGAATTATCCGTTTGGTTTGGCTAACTAGATTAGTTCTTCTTGCAATGGGAGAGGTGCTTAGTTTTGGGTTAAATCTTGCCGTGTCCTCACCCGGTAACAAAGTAGGGGTAGCGAGGCACGTATTGTACAGCTGCCATCAAGGGTAAAAAGATGAGGTTTTCATCATATTGCTTGAGTTTATCCCTCTACATCATGTCATCTTACTTAAGGCGTTACTCCGTTCTTAGGAACCTAATACTCTAGATGCATGCTGGATAGCGGTCGATGTGTGGAGTAATAGTAGTAGATGCAGAATCATTTCGGTCTACTTGACATGGGCGTGATGCCTATATTCATAATCATTGCCTTGGATATCGTCATAACTTTGCATTTTTCTGTCAATTGCTCGACAGTAATTTGTTTACCCACCGTATGTTTTCTTTCAAGAGAGAAGCCTCTAGTGAAACCTATGGCCCCCGGGTCTATTTTCCATCATATATTTTCAGATCTATAAACCAAAAAACCCAAAAATACCTTACTGCAATTTATTTTGATTACTTTAGCTTAGCTTTTTATTTATCTTTTATACCTATCTCTATTAGATCTCACTCTTGTTCGGGACCGTGAAGGGATTGACAACCCCTTTTTCACGTTGAGTGCAAGTGTTTGTTAGTTTGTGCAGGTGCATAGATTGGAGACTTGCTTATGCCTCCTACTGGATTGATACCTTGGTTCTTAACTGAGGGAAATACTTATCTCTACTTTGCTGCATCACCCTTTCCTCTTCAGGGAAAAAACCAACGCAAGCTCAAGAAGTAGTAGGAAGAATTTCTGGCACCGTTGCCGGGGATGTTCTACATTAAGCCTACCAAGTACCCACCATAAACTCTCATTTCTTGCATTACATTATTTTCCATTTTCCACTCCCCCACTTCTAAAACATTTTCAGAAAATCACAAAAATATTTGCCTTTTTATTTGCCTTCTTTCATTCGTCTTTTCGTTTGCTCTTATGTCATACTTGGTTTGTTTGCTTGTTCTCTTGGAATAATTGTGTATTTATTGAAAATAAGAAAGAAAAAATTTTATGGATACTCATCCACTTGCTAATCTTTTTAAGAGATCCAATTATGATGAACCAATTGCTAGTGAATTGAGTGCACTAGATTATCTTTATGAAGTTTTGCTTGAGATTCGTGAATCTGAAATTTGTGATGACGTGTTAAAAGAAGAAATTTATGAAGTGATTCATGATAGCTCTTTGAATAAAAAGCATGATTGCAATGATGTTATTAATGTCAATTGTGCTAATAATATGCAAAACCCTTAGCTTGGGGATGTCCACTACTTATTGCAATGATCATGATTGGGGTGATTCTTCTTATGATCTTGAAAATTTATTTAAGCATCATGATGAATATGTTTGTGATATATTGAAAGTGGGTTTGGAAGAGTGTCAACTCTAGGTAATAATGATCTCACTACTTTGGAGTGTGATCAATCTTATAATTTTTTTGATAAAAGTGGGCTTGGAGAGGTCATGACTTCATTTGATGATAATCCCACTATTTTGGAATGGTGTCAACTTTGCATGCATATAGATCATGTAGAGAAAATTTCTATGTGATAACTATATTATTCAATTTGAATGTTATCCCACATGTAATTATTACGAGAGAGAAAATATGGTTGTAGAAATTTTCATGTCACTAAATTACCTCTTGTTATGTTGAGATTGCTATTGTTTGTTTCTTCTTCCTTGCATATGCTAGTTTTTGCTTATATTGATAATTTGTTTGCTTATAAAATACCTATGCATAGGAGTTATGTTAGACTCAAACTTATTTTTCACATGTTACATGATGCTCTCTTTGTGTTTTAATTACTATCTTTCATGTGAGCATCATTAAATTTATCAATGCCTAGCTAAAAGGCTTTAAAGAAAAGCGCTTGTTGGGAGACAACCCAATATTTTTATTTTATTTATTTATGAAAGTACAAATTATTACCTCTATAGTAATTGTGTTTTGGTGTTTTATTTAGTGTTTGATCCAAGTAAGACCTTTGGGATGATCTATGGTGATAGCTGATTTGCTCTTGCTGAAAAACAGAAACTTTTGCGCCCAGTAACAGAATTGATTTGAGCTGCTGGAACGTGATAAATTCTTGAATTTTTTAAAAAATATTTATATATGAATTGCCTATGTTATCCTAATTTTTCAGAATTTTTAGAGTTACAAAACTATACGAAGTTTACAGATTACTACAGACTGTTCTGTTTTTGATGGATTCTGTTTTCTATGTGTTGTTTGCTTATTTTGATGAAACTATGGGTAATATCGGGGGGGGGGGTATGAACTATGGAGAAGTTGGATATACAGTAGATATTACATCAATATAAACAAAGAATGAGTTCACAACAGTACCTAAAGTGGTGGTTTATTTTATTATACTAGTTGATCTCATGAGTTTTCTGTTGAGTTTTGTGTTGTGAAGTTGTCAAGTTATGGGTAAAGATTTGATGCACTATGGAGTAAGGAGTGGCAAGAGCCTAAGTTGGGGATTCCCAAGGCACCCCAAGGTAATATTTAAGGACAACCAAGCATCTAAGCTTGGGGATGCCCCGGATGGTATCCCCTCTTTCGTCTTTGTTCCATATGTAAATTTACTCGAGGCTATATTTTTATTCACCACATGATATGTGTTTTGCTTGGAGCGTCTTGTATGATATGATTCTTTGCTTTTTAGTTCGCCACAATCATCCTTGTTGTACACATATTTTGAGAGGGACATGCATGAATCATGAATATATTAGAATACTCAATGTGCTTCACTTATATCTTTTGAGCTAGGCAGTTTGCTCTAGTGCTTCACTTATATCTTTTTAGAGCATGGTGATGGCTTTATTTTATAGAAATTGTTGAACTCTCATGCTTCACTTATATTATTTTGAGAGTCTCTAGACAGCATGGTAATTTGCTTAGGTTATGAATTTAGTCCTAATATGATGGGCATCCAAGAGAGATATAATAAAAACTTTCATATAAAGAGCATTGAATACTATGAGAAGTTTGATTCTTTGCATTTGTTTTGAGATATAAAGATGGTGATATTAGAGTCATGCTAGTGAGTAATTGTAGATTGGTATAAATACTTGTGTTAAAGTTTGTGATTCCCGTAGCATGCACGTATGGTTGACCGTTATGTGATGAAGTCGGAGCATGATTTATTCTTTGATTGTCTTCCTTATGAGTGGCGGTCGGGGACGAGCGATGGTATTTTCCTACCAATCTATCCCCCTAGGAGCATGCCTGTAGTACTTTGTTTCGATAACTAATAGATTTTTCCAATAAGTATATGATTGCTTTTATGACTAATGTTGAGTCCATGGATTATACGCACTCTCGCCCTTCCACCTTTGCTAGCTTCTCTAGTATCGCGCAACTCTCGCCGGTGCATTAAACCCACCATATACCTTCCTCAAAACAGCCACCATACCTACCGATTATGGCATTTCCATAGCCATTCTGAGATATATTGCCATGCAACTTCCACCCGTTCTGTTTTACTATGACACATACCATTATTGTCATATTGCCTTGCATGATCATGTAGTTGGCATAGTATTCGTGGCAAGGCCACCATTCATATTTTTTATACATGTCACTCTTGATCATTGCACATACTGGTACACTCCTGGAGGCATTCATATAGAGTCATATTTTGTTCTAGTATCAAGTTGTAATTCTTGATTTGTAAGTAAATAAAAGTGTGATGATCATCAAAATTAGAGCATTGTCCCATGTGTGGAAAGGGTGATGGAAGCTATGATTCCCTCACAAGTTGGGATGAGTCTCCGGACTTTATTAAAAATATAAAAGAGGACAAAGAAGCCCAAGTAAAATAAAAGATGCCAAAGAAGCCCGAAGAAAAAATGAGATGAAAGAGAAAGGGACAATGTTTCTATCCTTTTTCCACACTTGTGCTTCAAAGTAGTACCATGTTCTTCATGATAGAGAGTCTCCTATTTTGTCACTTTCATATACTAGTGGGAATTTTTCATTATAGAACTTGGCTTGTATATTCCAATGATGGGCTTCCTCAATTTGCCCGAGGTCTTCATCAGCAAGCAAGTTGGATGCACACCCACTTAGTTTCTTTTTTAGCTTTCATACACTTATAGCTCTAACGCATCCGTTGCATGGAAATCCCTACTCACTCACATTCATATCTATTGATGGTAATCTCCATAGCCTGTTAATACGCCTAGTTGATGTGAGACTTTCTCCTTATTTTTGTCTTCTCCACAACCACCATATTCTATTCCACCTATAGTGCTATATCCATGGCTCACGCTCATGTATTGCGTGAAAGTTGAAAAAGTTTGAGAACACCAAAAGTATGAAACAATTGCTTGGCTTGTCATCGGGGTTGTGCATGATCAAATACTTTGTGTGATGAAGATGGAGCATAGCCAGACTATATGATTATGTAGAGATAACTTTCTTTTGCCATGTTATTTTGAGAAGACAAAATTGCTTTATTAGTATGCTTGAAGTATTATTGTTTTTTGTCAATATTATACTTTTGTTTTGAATCTTATGGATCTGAATATTCATGCCACAATAAAGAAGATTACATGGATAAATATGTTAGGTAGCATTCCACATCAAATTTTTTTGTATTTATCATTTACCTACTTGAGGACGAGTAGGAATTATGCTTGGGGATGCTTGATACCTCTCCAACGTATCTATAATTTTTTATTGTTCCATGCTATTATATTATCTATTTTGGATGTTTTATATGCATTAATATGCTATTTCATGTTATTTTGGGGACTAACATATTAACCTAGATCCCACTGCCAGTTTCTGTTTTTTCCCTTGTTTTTGAGTTTTACACAAAATGAATATCCATTGGAGTCCAAACGGAATAAAACTTTCGTGATGATTTTTCTTGGACCAGAAGACACCTGTAGGACTTGGAGAGGGGGTCATAGGAGTCCCGAGGGGTCCACAAGCCCTCAGGGCGCACCCGGCTTGTGGCCACCTTGGGAGTCCTCCAACCCTAATTCTTGCACTATAAATTCAAATATTCCCAAACCAGCAGAAGCGTGCACCAAAATACTTTTCCACCACCGCAAGCCTTTGTTCTCGTGAGATCCCATCTTGGGGCCTTTTCCGGCACCCTGCCGGAGGGGGATTCGCTTATGGAGGGCATCTACATCAACCATATTGCCCTTCCGATGAAGTGTGAGTAGTTTACCATAGACCTACGGGTCCATAGCTAGTAACTAGATGGCTTCTTCTCTCTCTTTGATCTTCAATACCATGTTCTCCTTGATGTTCTTAGAGTTCTATCTGATGTAATATTCTTTTGCGGTGTGTTTGTCGAGATCCGATGAATTGTGGATTTATGATCAGATTATCTATGAATATTATTTGAGTCTTTTCTGAACTCTTTTATGCATGATTAAATATCTTTGTATTTCTCTTCGAATTATCGGTTTGGTTTGGCCAACTAGATTGGTTCTTCTTGCAATGGGAGAGATGCTTAGTTTTGGGTTCAATCTTGTGGTGTCCTCACCCAGTGACAAAGTAGGGGTAGTGAGGCACGTATTGTATTGTTGCCATCGAGGGTAAAAAGATGGGGTTTTCATCATATTGCTTGAGTTTATCCCTCTACATCATGTCATCTTACTTAAGGCATTACTCCATTCTTATGAACTTAATACTCTAGATGCATGCTGGATAACGGTCGATGTGTGGAATAATAGTAGTAGATGCAGAATCATTTCGGTCTACTTGACACGGACGTGATGCCTATATTCATAATCATTGCCTTGGATATCGTCATAACTTTGCGCTTTTCTATCAATTACTCGACAGTAATTTGTTTACCCACTGTATGTTTTCTTTCAAGGGAGAAGCCTCTAGTGAAACCTATGGCCCCCGGGTCTATTTTTGATCATATATTTTCAGATCTATAAACCAAAAAACCTAAAAATACCTTGCTGCACTTTATTTAGATTTACTTTAGTTTGACTTTTTATTTATCTTTTATACATATCTCTATTAGATCTCACTCTTGTTCGAGACCATGAAGGGATTGACAACCCCTTTTTCGTGTTGAGTGCAAGTGTTTGTTAGTTTGTGCGGGTGCATAGATTGGAGACTTGCTTGTGCCTCCTACTGGATTGATACCTTGGTTCTTAACTGAGGGAAATACTTATATCTATTTTGCTGCATCACCCCTTCCTCTTCAAGGGAAAAAATCAACGGAAGCTCAAGAAGTAGCACCCGCATAGGAGCCATCATGGCGCTAAGCCGGGCCAAAGCTTGGGAATCAGAACTGGACCCAACAGAGATGGCTGGCGGGTGTCCAGAGTTTAATGATGATGGATCTATCTTTGAAGAAGCCGACTTTGCCAAATGTGTCAAAGAGATGAGGCCTCTAGCCTGCCAACTTGCACAAGAGGCGGATCTATCAAAGTACCATGTGGGTTATGATAGCAATAATGTTCGTATGAAGCTGCCGACGCATGATATTATAGACTTAACCCCTGACATTGACACTTCTGTTATCCTTAATGATGAAGCAGCCTTTGAGGCGTTAACTGGCATCGACTGGACGCCGGAAAATCTCCAGATTGCAAGCGACAAAGAGCCAGCACGGGATGACCTGGAGTCCTCAACTGCAAAGCGCCATGAAGACCTTAACCTAGCTGGTCATGACCCGGACGGTTCTGAAGCTGGTTCAAAGGAGTGATGTAACTCCTGAAAAACTTTGAAGAATTTTTGGGCTCACCTGAAGCCATGTAATAGGTAGTAAAAAACAACTTATCTGTACTACCATGCCTTTGTGCATGTTTTGCTTGAGTAGCTGAACCTCTTTTTAATGCTTTAATGAAGCTGTTGTCCCCTGTTTTGCTTGCCAATATCCCTTTCTTGTCATATAGTTTGAAGAGATCCATCGATGCTTATAATGGCGACTTATAGTCAAAATGTAGGGCGAGTTAAATAACCTAACGACTCATCATCATATTCAATCCTGGAAGAGATTCAGTTGGCGGCTTATAGCCATAGTCAGCTCAATGCTTTATAAGCAGAACCGATCGTTTGAAAAGATCTCCTTGGTGGCTTAAAGCCATAATAGGCTCAATATAGGTGATATAACCCGGATCTGTATGACCCGGCAACCCCTTCATTTGTATATGTTTTTTTTTGCAAAACAGAGAGAGAAAATAAACTTGTATATCTCAAATATGTGTTAAGCCGGCTTGTTGGGAACGACTCAGAAAGAGTGGTTTTGAAAAAAACTCAAATTTTTTCCTCAAAGAAGCTCGACATAAAGCCTTTCATCCCGTAAGCCGGCTCTCACGTGACATAAATCCGTCATTTTAACCTTAACTAGTTCAGGGTCTTCCGAGAAGATTGACTGTTCAGAGTATGAATGGGCCACTGATACGTCTCCAACGTATCTATAATTTTTGATTGCTCCATGCTACTTTATCTACTGTTTTGGACTATATTGGGCTTTATTTTCCACTTTTATATTATTTTTGGGACTAACCTATTAACCGGAGGCCCAACCCAGAATTGCTGTTTTTTTGCCTACTTCAGTGTTTCGAAGAAACGGAATATCAAACGGAGTCCAAACGGAATGAAACCTTCGGGAACGTGATTTTCTCACCGAACGTGATCTAGGAGACTTGGACCCTACTCCAAGAAGCTTCGAGGAGGTCACGAGGTGGGCGCGCCCCTGGGCGCGCCCCCCTCGTGGCCCCTGAGCTCCACCGACGCATCCTTCCTCCTATATATACCTCGTATCCCGTATGATCGGAGGGAGCCAAAACCTAATTCCACCGCCGCAACCTTCTGTATCCACGAGATCCCATCTTGGGGCCTGTTCTGGAGCTCCGCCGAAGGGGGCATCCACCACGGAGGGCTTCTACATCATCACCATAGCTCCTCCGATGAAGTGTGAGTAGTTTACTTCAGATCTTCGGGTCCATAGCTAGTAGCTAGATGGCTTCTTCTCTCTTTTTGGATCTCAATACAATGTTCTCCCCCTCTCTCGTGGAGATCTCTTCGATGTTGTCGGTGTACTAAAGTAGGGGTACCTTAGTACCCCGAACTTGTGCACGGGCAGTCGCAGCGCCCCGCGGCGAGGCTTGCCGGGCGCCCGCCAAGACCTTCCGTCATTTCCTATTACTGCCATTCAAGAACAAAGTACCAATTAAGAAGACAAAGGCCCCGGCAAGAGGAGCTTGCCGGGAAGGCCAACCAAGGCGCTCCAGAGGAACTTGCCGCGACGCCCCGCACGTCCCGGCAAGGCCCGGCGGCCGGCAAGCTTGCCGGCGCAACAAGAGAAGGCCCGCGGCAAGGCGCTTGCCGCGGCAAGGCTGCCACCCTGCACTCCAGCACATCCAACGACATGTCACCCCAGGGCCGTCCCAGGAGCACGTGGCGAGGCGCCGTGCAGCCATGCGGTGCGAGGTGGCAACTGGAGCTGACAAGGAGGCCATCGTGGCGATCGGTGGCGCGCCTAACGATCGTTTCTTTGCACTGTTGGGGCGACCGGACGGGCATTAAATGCCCTTGTCCCCTGCCGTCAGAGTTAGGTAGGGTACACTGTTGGTCACTGTTGTACCAACCTGCGTTTTTACCTTTCTACCCCCTTCCTACACTGCCACCTGTCGGTGACCCCCTTAGACTATAAAAGGGAGGCCCATGCGCACGTAGAACGGGTTCGGCGGTTCGGAACTTTTCCACACTAGGGGTTCCGCCGTTCGTAGATCCAACACCACCATACGCTCGCGCCCTCGAGCAAGAACAAATAAAAACACAAGGCAGCAGTAGGAGTTTTATCTCTCCGGAGAGCTCCGAAGCTGGGTAAAAATCGCACGTCTCCCCTGCACGCTCGACCTTGATCTGCTCTGCGCACGCCCTCCGCCCCCTTGCCGGACTAGAAGGACCCCCCTGCCCCATAGGTGCTCGTGGCCACAGAGAGAGATGCCCCGACATCTTTGGCGCGTCGAGGTCGTGAGCATCTGATCCGGTCTCCGCGCGCGCTACATCAACGCCTTCATCAACATGCCACCAAAGAAGAAGCCTTCGGAGGTGGCCGCTCCGTCTACATCGATTCTACCACCACCGCCGGAGCAAACGGGCGGTGGAGTGGACGCCGGCAGAGGAGCGGGCGCCGACGGTGGGACTCACGTCGTCACCAGTCCAAAACAAGGCCCATAAGCGTCGGCGACCGTGCAGACACCACACCCTTCCCAGGAGGTGCAAGGTCGACAACGCCCCGGTGCTCCTAGCACCGTTCTCGCATTGGAGCAAGGCCAAGCTGGTAGGTCGCGGGATGTTCGAGATCAGCATGCACGCCAGCACGCTGGCGCGAGTGAGGTACAGTCGCCCGGACGGGGTGTTGCTCCTCCCAATCCAGTTGGGAGTCCGAGCACATCCCGCTCCTCGCGCCGCTCGTCGCCACCGCCACCCAAGACTGCAGAGGAAGCGCTGGACCGAGCCCAGCTGCTTCTAGATTACCCTCCGGCGCCACACAAGATTGATGACTGGAGGATGACCATTTACAGCCTCATCGGCTTCGCCAACGGCGACAAGCCCCGCAATCGAAGCGCCGGGCCGGCGCAGGCGCCCAGGCGCAAGCCGACGCCGACAAGACCGCTGGGGGTGCCACCTCCGTGCATTCCCAGCCCCGAAGGCCGAGGTCGCCGGCTCGTCGGGCCAACTTTGACGCCGACTCCACCGCGTCATCGGACCCGCGAACCCGCTGGCGATCAATGCCACGTTCTCCAAGAACGGCAGCACGAAGACGCCGCTTTTCGCATCGAGCGCGAGAAGGAAGCGCGACGTCAATCGACCAGCGCTACCGGGCCCACTGTCGATATGCATGCGCCAGAGAACCAGCGATTGCCGTATCGCGGCGGTTGCCCTGCGTTCATCCGTGAGCTGCGGCAAGTCCAAAGGGCCCAAGACCAAGAACTTCAAGCCCGACGCGTGCGAGAAGTATGATGGCGGGATACATCCGTCGGAGTTCCTCAAGATCTACACCATCGCGGTGCGAGCTGCGAAGGGCGCGACGAGAAGATCTCGCCAACTACTTTCTCGCGGTGCTCAAGCCCAACGCCGGATCTTGGCTCATGCACTTACCGGACGGCTCCATCTCTTCATGGGCGGACTGTGTCATCGGTTGTCGGCGCTTTCACGGTGCCACAAACCCCATGGCGGGAGAGCGGTGCGCATCTGCTCGTCCGAAGGAGGAGAGCCCTCGCAAGTACATCAGAGATTCAGCCAGTGCAGCGCAACATCGAGCGTCCACCTGCGCGTTATCGGCGATTCCACGAACGTCGTAACGCAGGATGAGGGAGGAGATGGCGATGTGCAAGATCAGAGATGTCAGCGAGCTTTATGCTTTGGCCGACAAGTGTGCATGGGCTGAGGAGGGGAGGAAAATCCCCGGAGAGACTGCAGGAGCGGAAGGATCTTACAGTGAGGATGCCGCCCCGGCGAGGAAGAACCGGAGGCGGAACAACAGAAAAAGAAAGGCTAAGGATGTGCTAGCTGTCGAGCATTCCGGCAACGGAGGCGACTCCGACAAGGCCAAAGCTGATGACTCCGCGCGAGGCTGTGGTGGCCGCCGACAAGCAGGATGGCTCCGGCAAGCGGTATTGCAAGATCCACCGCACCAAGGGCCATGATCTCCAAACCTGCAAGAAAGTCGAGCAGATGGCGGAGCTACAGAAAGCTGAGTACGAGCGGCGCAACAAGGAGAGAGCCCAGGGAGGTGGCGGAGGATCCGGCAAGAAGCTTCCCGCCTGGGGAGGGCACCGCGGCAAGGCCAAGCCGCGGCAAGGAGACAGGCCTCCCCGTGGCCGCGAGAAGGACGAAGATGAAGATGAGGATGATGAGATGGAGGAAGATGAGACTGATGACCAAGAGTTTCAGAAGGCAACGGAGGTGTTGTGCGTCGACGGCGGTGCCTCTCTGTACACCTCGCACCGCCAACTCAAGCAGTGGGTGCGAGAAGTGAACGCAGCAGAGCCGTCCGTCGAGTCGCGCAAGCCTCTGAAGTGGTCCAGCACGCCCATCGTCTTCGATGTTGAGGATCACCCTGATCGCATCACTGCGGTCGGGTGCTTGCCAATGTTGGTCTCACCAACCATCCGCAACCTCAAGGTCACGAAGATGTTGGTTGACGGCGGGGCCGGCCTGAATCTGATTTCCTCCGCAGTGCTCAAGAAGCTCCAGATCCCCGACAGCGAGCTCGAAGAAACTAGTACCTTTCAAGGGATAAATCTGGGAAGGAGCAAGCGAAGGGGAAGATCACACTTGCCAATGACGCTTGGCGCGAGCTGAATTTCGTGACGAGAGGGTCACGTTTGATGTTGCTGATTTCCATTGCCTACAATGGGATACTAGGCCGTCTAGCGCTCGCCAAGTTCATGGCAGCCTCTCACTATGCCTACAATGTGCTCAAGATGCCTGGTCCGATAAGTGTCATTTCATCCAAGGTGACAAGAAGGATGCACTTATCTGCACCGACAAGATCTACCGGAAGCAAAGAGCCATGCCGAAGCGCAAGCCACTTGCCGCTGAAGCTCCCCGGGGGAAGAAGAATGCCAAGTCCGGCAAGAGCAGCTCTGATGCCCACTCCGGCAAGCGCACCTCTCCGAAGTGATGCGCTGCCGTCGAGGACGCACCATCGAGCTCCACCGGCAAGCGCAAGAAGGCAAAGGCAGCTTCACCCGAGACCAAGAAAGTGGCCGCCAAGGAGGACGGCACTGGTGGTACCTTTACCATCAGTGCCACGCTTGATCCTAAATAGGAAAGCGCGCTCGTTGCTTTCCTGCGGGCGAATGTCGATGTGTTTGCATGGCAACCATCGACATCCCGGTGTTCCTGTGGAAGTGATTGAGCACCACCTTGCCGTCTGCCCTCACGCCGCCCGCCAAGCAAAGAGTCGGAAAGCAAGCGGTAGAGCGTCAAGAGTTCATAGCCGAAGAAATCAAGAAGTTAGAAGCAGTAGGCCTGGTCCGAGGAGTACTCCATCCGACGTGGCTAGCCAATCCGAGAGTCATCGCGCAAGGCAAGCGAAGTGGAGGCTTTGTATTGACTTCACCGATGTTAATAAAGCCTGCTCAAGGATCCATTCCCCGCGCGCATTGACCAGATTGTTGACTCCACGGCGGGATGTGATCTGCTTTCATTCCTTGATGCATACTCAGGATATCATCAGAACTTCATGGCAGAAGAGGATGAGGAGAAAACCGCATTCATTACCCCATGTGGCACGTACTGCTTCATACGGATGCCTTTCGGGCTAAAGAATGCTGGTTCAACATTTGCAAGGGTAGTTAGCCATGCTTTTGAGCCACAGCTGCACAGGAATGTAGAAGCTTACATGGATGACATAGTGGTCAAGAGCAAGGACAAGGAGACTCTGATCCAAGATTTGGATGAGACTTTTGAAAATCTGCGCAAGGTCAATCTCAAGTTGAACCCCGAGAAGTGTGTGTTCGGAGTTCCTTCTGGCAAGCTTCTCGGGCTCTTTGTGTCTCAGAGGGGGATTGAAGCCAATCCCGACAAGATCAAGGCCATTGAGCAAATTGAAGCACCAAAGCGCGTCAAGGATGTGCGAAGGCTTGCCGGCTGCGTTGCTGCTCTCAGTAGATTCATTTCCAAGTCTGCTGAACGTGCCTTGCCATTTTTCAAAATCTTGAAAAGGCAGGTCCCATGAAATGGACTCCGGAAGCGGAGGCTGCGCTGCAGGACTTGAAGAAATATTTGTCCTCCACTCCAACACTTGTCGCACCTAAGCCACAAGAGAAGTTGTTTGCTATACCGCCGCAACCAATGAAGTGGTTAGTGCTGCGTTAGTGGCGGAAAGGGAGGCAGATGATGAAACCAAGAGCCACGGCAAGCGAGTCCAAATGACAAGCGAGGGGCTTCTCCGATAAGCTCTGGCCCGGCAAGTCCTGACCCGACGAGTTCTGGCTCCGCCAAGGATGGATCTGTGCAGTTTCTGGAAGAAACACCGAAGAAGAAGGTGCAGCGCCCAGTTTACTTTGTCAGTTCCCTTTTGCAGAGGGCTAGATCAAGGTACTCTGGTGTGCAGAAGTTGCTTTTTGGCCTACTCATGGCCTCAAGAAAGCTGCGCCATTATTTTCAAGCACATGAGATCACGGTTGTCACTCGCTTTCCGCTGAAGAGGATACTGCAGAATCCAGAAGCAACAGGAAGGATTGTCGAGTGGGCACTGGAATTGTCAAGCTTTGGCCTCAAGTTTGAAAGCACTTCAACTATTCAGAGCTGGGCTTTGGCAGAATTTATAGCAGAATGGACGCCAACACCGGACGAAGAATCTCCGGAGAAGAGCATCCCCGTCAAGGAAGTTAGCAAAGAATGGATCATGTACTTTGATGGTGCCTTCTCGCTGCAAGGCGCCGGTGCGGGCGTACTACTCGTTGCCCCCACCGGAGAGCACCTCAAGTACGTGATACAAATGCACTTTCCCAAGGAGCAAGCAACAAACAATACCGCGGAGTATGATGGTTTGCTTGCCGGACTCAGGATCGCAGCTGAACTTGGGATCAAAAGCTCATCGTCGGGGTGACTCACACTGGTCGTCCGCCAAGTCAACAAAGATTACGAGTCCGTTGATGGAAGCATACATTGACGAAGTGAGGAAGCTAGAGGAACATTTTGACGTCCTACAAATGGAACATGTTCCAAGGGCTCGAACGACATTGCGGATGGCTTTGTCAAAATGTGCGCACTCAAGTTGCTGTGGAACCAGGGATTTTGTGCTCAAGCCGACTCAGCCATCCGTCACACCATCAAGCGGACAGAGCAAGAAGAAAAATTGCTCGCTGGCGACCACTTCCGCAGAGCTCCCGAAAGTCGCCGCCAAGAAGGTTCCTGTGCTCAACACGAAAAAAGCCGAGGAGCGATCTGCTCCGACAAGCCCCAAGGCTTGCTTCGTTGAAGCTGACGCTCCCGACAAGCTGTGTCCCGACACGCTTGCCGGGGAACATCACGCTCCGGCGGGATCCCTGATCCTTGCCGTCGAAGCGGATGTTCCTGCAGCAGCCTTTGCGCCTTTAGTCCTCGCTGTTGAGCCACAAGCTCCAGCCTGGGCACAACCAATAGTCCATTTCCTTCAGACAGGAGAACTTCCCGAGGAACAAGAAGAAGCAGAAAGAGTAGCTCGGCAATCAAGTATGTACCAGTTTGTCGATGACATACTGTACAGAAAAAGATTCAACGGAGTGAAATTGAAATGCATTTCCCGGGAAGATGGACAAGAGCTGTTGGCGGAGAAACATGGAGGCATATGTGGTCACCACATTGGCGCATAAAGACTTACCGCCAAGGCTTTCCGGCAAGGTTTCTTCGGCCGACAGCCCTCCAGATGCAATCGCACAAGTAACCAAGTGTGAAGCGTGCAGTTCCATTCCAAACAGATTCATCACCACTCAAGCTCTCCAAACAATCCCTTTATCCTGGCCATTTTTGGTCTGGGGGCTCGACATCCTCGGCCCCTTTCCCCGAGCTGTCGGGGGCTTTGAGTACTTGTATGTTGCAATCAACAAGTTCACAAAGTGGCCGGAAGTGGAACCAGTGAGGAAGGTGACAACCATCGTGATCAAGTTCTTCAGGTCGATTGTTTGCCGTTTCGGAATCCCTAACAGGATCATCACCGACAATGGCACACAATTTACGAGTCACACCTTCATGCAATACGTCCAAGATC
Source organism: Aegilops speltoides (assembly GCA_021437245.1). Classification (NCBI taxonomy): domain Eukaryota; kingdom Viridiplantae; phylum Streptophyta; class Magnoliopsida; order Poales; family Poaceae; genus Aegilops; species Aegilops speltoides. Next base: position 249,492,665 of record CM038145.1, read on the forward strand.
TTGGCACCAAGATCTGCTTCGCTTCTGTTGCTCACCCGAGAAGCAACGGTCAAGCGGAGAGGGCGAACGCTGAAGTCTTCTTGGGCTCAAGACCGTAACTTTCGACGAGCTGCACAAGTCTTGGAAAAATTGATCGGCGAGTTGCGGTGGTTCTTTGGTCGATCGGGGCGACGCCAAATCGAGCCACTGGCCAGACACCTTTTGCTCTTGTCTATGGAGCAGAAGCAGTTCTCCCCATGGAACTCGTATACGAATCGCCACGAGTGCTCGCTTATGATGAGTTTGAGCAAGAGCAGCTGCGGCAAGATGACGCGCTGCTCCTCGAGGAGGATCGTCTTCAGTTCTTGTGTGAGCTGCTCGCTACCGACAAGCTTTGCGCGCTATCATAGCCGCAGTTAACGCCAGAAGCTTCGAGGAAGGCGACCTTGTTCTTCGGCGCGTTCAATCCGCCAAGAATTCAAACAAGTTGACGCCAAAGTGGGAAGGCCCTTATCGGGTGAAACGAGTCACTAGGCTGTCCGCCTTGAGACCGAAGATGGCATTCCGGTGAGCAACTCCTGGAACATAGAACATCTTCGCAAGTTTTACCCATAAGGCGCGGTTGCGGACCGTTCAAGCAACCACCTTTATACAAGCCTTGCCGCTATCGCATGTAACACTTTGTACAAAGCCGGGCGCAGCTCCCGTGCGTAAATAAAGTTTATGTGCCCTGCACATCTTGTCAAATTCAGTGCATCTTTCTTTTTCTTGCATGTATATCTGACACTTTGTGCAGCACTTACCCCCGGTAAGTAATAAAGAACCTTAGGGTTCCATATCATTATTTTCTCTTCTTTCTTCTCAAAAAGAAGATTCCTCTGCCCACAAGTTCACCAGGGGGAAGGAGGAGATAAAGGTCTGGACCAGGCGTCGTTCAAAGGAATCTAGCCTTGCCGGGACGAAGACAACAGAAAAGCTAAGTTGCCAAAGTTTGAGCTTAGTCAATTTTAAAATTTTTAAGTTATATTCCTTGAACGTTCGTGCCTTGTATGGAAAACTTGTGCGCGGAGGAATCGAGTCGCGGCTAGGTTGCGCCCTTGATTTGTTTTCGAGTCCGCTCAACAATACAAGCGAGCTGCAACTAGCCCCGACAAGGTTTCTTGCCGGAGACCGCACCGCCAGCGGGCTGCTGATGTTCCGCACTCAGCAAGTGTGTTTGCGCCGGCAAGTCCCCTCAAAGCGTAGAGTAAAAGCATACAAGGGATGTAACAGAGTAAAGGAAATAACGTAGCAAGTAGTACCCAGAATAGAGTTATATTACAAGAATGACTTATTGTGGCACTGACTAAATTGTTCTCATAACCGAAACGGCAGCAGCAAGAAAAAGGGAGAAGAAGGGCGGCCTAATCCACGTGCTCGCCGTCGACCCTCCTGACCTCGTTCACCTTGTCCACGATGGGTGCGACGATGGCCCCGAGCTCCTCAAGATCAGCGCCTCCGCAGCTTCTTGGTGACGCGGAGAGGTCGATGCCGGGTTGCGGAAGAGGACCTTCACCAACACCTTCTCCAAGACCCGGCGCAGATCGCGCGCGACTCGTCGACCACTGCTTGGGATCCTTTCCGGAGCTGCGGAGAGCCGCCACCACATCCTTGAACAAAAGCGTGAGCTTGGCGCTGGGCTGGAGATTCTCCTCAATAGAGTACCCGAAGCCCGTCAAGTTCAGCTCCGCCAACTCCTCGTCGATGAGCGCGGCGATGCTGACGAGGCCTTCCGTCCAGAGCTCCACCGTGGTTTTGAAGGTGTTCTGGGCCTCGGCGGCCCTCGTCAGCAGCTCCACGTTACCCTTGAGCTCCTTCCTCAAGTCGTCCTCTCGCTTCTTGGCGGCGTCCAGCGTCTCGCCAAGGTAGCGATTCAGCTCGGATCGGCACTTTCGAGTCTTTGGCGGCGTTCAGCTCCTTGGTCTTCTCGGCAAGCTGGACTTGCGTTCGCCATGGTAGCGTCGTCCTTCTCGGCCTTCATTTGAGTGCGGCAAGCTCTCCATTCTTCTTCCCCATATCCACCTCCAGCCGCGCCACCCTCTCCTCTAAATCCTTCTTGGCGGCCTCGGCGGCGCGGCTGCGTCCTTTGCCTCCTTGAGTGTCCCGCCAAGCGACTGCTCTCGTGCCTCGAGCTCCTCCTCGTGGACTATCGGACCGGCTTTCTTACATGTCACTCACCTTCCCGCTGGACATCTCCTCGGCGGAGAGCCTCTCTGCTGCTCTCGGCTTCAGCCTTCTCCAGATGAACGCCTCCTTTGCCTCGCCGAGCTCGCCTTCTCCTCTGCAATGGATCGGAGGGCCTCCTAGTTGCGGTTCGGAGCTCTTGCACATGTTTCTCTATGTCAACTCCCTTTGTCGGCGAAAGCGCTTCCGGACTCAAGCTTAAGCTTGCCGGGCGCGATAGAGTGACACCAGCTTCGGAGCAGCTGCTCCTCCTTGGACTCGCCGCTGCTGCTGCTTGGCCTGTCGACCACTGCCAGCCCGGCAGAGGCAAGTACTTCCCCGTCAAACTCCTCTCCTTCAACTGGCGCCCTAGAGCTCGATGCCCAGGGGAGCTTGATATATACGCCCTCGCCGGCCTTCAAGTAAGCACCTGCCTGGGGCCCCACGGAGCCTGACGCCGCGTCAGCGGCGGAGGGGTCGGCGGTCGGTGTAGCGCCTTGCGCTCCTGCGTCCTCCGGGTCGCCAGTGCGACCGCCGGACCCCTCGCCGGCTCCTGCATCAGCAGTCTTGGCGGCCTCTTCGCCGGCGGGCTCGTCAGCGTCGGCCTCTTCCTCGTCTGTGACGACGTCCTCAGTGTTGCTGCGTGCGCCCTCCTCGCCGGTGGCCTCAGTTTCCATCGGGTCCCCAAGAGGGGGATCTGAAGGCAGGAAGAAGAAAGAAAAGTCAAGCAAATATCCAAAAGGAAGAAAAAGAAGATCAGCAGAACCCAAGGGAGAGTCCCCGACGAGGAGGGTTAACTGTGCTGGGCTCTGTGATCGTGGGCTCCACCACCGAGGGCTCACTGGTTCTGCCCCTTGTCGGAGATCCCTTCCTTGCCGGAGAGGGCTCCCATATCGGGGAATCGGCCCTTCGTGGCGTAGTCGAAGCCGACGACACCTCCGGGTCGGCCTCCGACTGCTCCTGGTGGGCATGTTCTGCTCCTATATGCAAAAGAGTCAACAATCAAGATGTTAGCAGAAGAAGAAGCACCCATGCGCGCCCCACAACAGGAAGAAAACCAATGCACTTACGCTGGGGGCTGTGCTGGGAGCTGCTGCGAGGGGAAGGGACCGGGTCCGTCAAGGTGGTCTCGGACGTATCTTCCGCCACCACAGCAGGATCGTCCTCGATGTTAACCACGGGGACCTTGGCCCTCTTCGCCGCCCTCTCCGCCAAAGTCCTGAGACAGAACAGGGGTTTGGAGAGAAGCAGATTAGATACAAGGCAAACAACAACAAGGATCAAAGAAAGACGAGTACAGTAAGAAGAAAGCCTTACTCCTCCTCCTCCTCCTCCTCTTCATCATCATCGGAGCTCAGCGCGGAGAGGTCGAACTCCGGTACCCTCTCGGCGCGACATGGCGGAGGAGTAGGCTCCCTCCGGTGCTTGCCGAGGGCGGCGGCAGGATCAGGCGTGGCGGCCCAGGAAGACCCCGCCTCAGCTGCCGACACAGCCTGGGATCCTCCCGCAGCAACGTTGCTTGCCGCGGTGGAGCGTGTCCCACGGCGCTGCGGCTGCTGGACGGCCTGCTCCTCTGCCAGCTCTCCAACTCGACGGAGGCGCCTTCTCGGTCGGAATTGGGGCTGCGCTGGGGCTCCGCCTGCGGCAAGTTGCTCGAAGACGGCTGGCCGCTCGCGCCCTCCGCGGGCTCGCTCGCTTTAACCTCGGCCTCCCCGCGCCATCGCCTTCTCGGCAAGATCTTCCCGGCGGCAAGGCTTGCCGCCTCACCAGATCCGCCTCCGCCAGGCGTGAAGCCAAGCTTCGCCCGGCGGCCGCCGCCGCCTCTTCAGCCACTGCTAGCAATATCGCCACTCGTTGGCGGTCGTGGCGCTGGTGAGGAGCTTCGCTTTCGTCGGAGTTGACCGCCACCTCCACCAAGTCATCGAAGAATTGCTGCACGACCTCGGCAATGGGATCTATCCAGTTTGCACTTATCCCATGCGAGTCGCACTCTGGCATCATTGCGCAGATACGATCGCGCTGGGAGTTATTGCACAAGGGGACAACGCCCTGCGGCAACTGGAACCACTCTGGATGATTGGCGTCGTGCTTTAACATCTCCCTCAGCATCGCGTCAAGCTCCATAACCGTGAAGTTGAAGTTGAGGCCTGGGCGCAGCCTCATGAAATCCGCTGGGCCGCTAAACAGCCAGGCAGGCCTCCCCCTCTCCTGCAGAGGGGCGATGTGACGGCGAAGGAAATCCGCGCCAAATGCCCCTGTTGTGAGTCCGGCATGCCTGAGCCGGAGGATTCGGGTGGTGGCGATCGTCAGCTTGGCATCATCTGGCGACAGAGCACTCCAGTCGCTGCCGCGCACAACCCGGGTCCGGCGCAGCTTAGTGAATGGCGGCGGATTGGCATCACAGATCCAGCACCACTCCGCCCTCCACTCGTCCCACTTGCTGCGGAGCTCGCCCGTCAAGTACACCTCCTTCATGCCCATCCGAGAGGTCCAGGCGATTCCGCCAGCCAGCGGCTCCCCTTTCTCAGCTCGAGGGGAGAAATAATGACGAAAAAGAGCAACATTGGGGAGGATGCCAACAAAGTTCTCGCAGAGGTGTGCGAAAACCGCCATTGTCAGAATGGCGTTGGGGGTGAAATCAAGAAGATGGAACCCGTAGGTGTTCATGATGTCGCAAAGAAAATCGGAAAAAGGTGGACAGAGCCCGCAGTAGAAGAACACAGGGAAGAAGTAGTACCCTCTGGGGCACTTTTTCGATTTGGAAGCCTCGGCGGAAAGCACCGGCGTGCGCGGATGCGCCCGCGTTTCCGTCGACCAGAAGAGGTAGAACTCCGCCCGCAACGCCTCCGAGGTAAGCTCGGGGAGGAAAAGCACATGTTTCTTGCGCAGCGCCTCGAGCTCCAGCGCCTCGGCCGACTTCGCAGCCTTCGAAGCCTTCGCAGCCTTCGCAGCCTTCCCGGTCTTCGGAGCCATGGCGGAAGCAGCGGGGGAAGGCGAAGGCGACGGCGGCGGCGGCGGCGAAGACGGGCGAGCACGGCTCTCTTTCGACTTGGGAAGTGGAGGGGAGCGGCGGAGCTTTCGGAGGAAGGAACTGCAAGTGGCGGAAGTGGGGGAACGACCCCGCTTCCTCTGCTTATAAACAGGGGATGCGAATGTTACGCATTTCTTGGAGTTAAGTATTGACCACGTTCTCTCCCACGACGCCGCAATCGACGCGTGCCGTTGCGAGAGGACGCGATGGACACGGAGTCCGATTTCGTGTGGACCCAGGCCGCGCGTGCCCGTGCACTGTTTTGGGCCTGGCCCAACAACGCTCGGCACCGTGTATGGCCCAGCCGGGGCTCTGTCGGTGTACTAAAGTAGGGGTACCTTAGTACCCGAACTTGTCTGCAAGCGATCGCGGCGCCAGCGGCGAGGCTTGCCGGGCGCCCGCCAAGACCTTCCGTCATTTCCTATTACTGCCATTCAAGAACAAAGTACCAATTAAGAAGACAAAGGCCCCGGCAAGAGGAGATTGCCGGGAAGGCCAACCAAGGCGCTCGAGAGGAACTTGCCGCGACGCCCCGCGTGTCCCGGCAAGGCCCGGCGGCCGGCAAGCTTGCCGGCGCAACAAGAGAAGGCCCGCGGCAAGGCGCTTGCCGCGGCAAGGCTGCCACCCTGCACTCCAGCACATCCAACGACGTGTCACCCCAGGGCCGTCCCAGGAGCACGTGGCGAGGCGCCGTGCAGCCATGCGGTGCGAGGTGGCAAGCGGAGCTGACAAGGAGGCCATCGTGGCGATCGGTGGCGCGCCTAACGGTCGTTACTTTGCACTGTTGGGGCGACCGGACGGGCATTAAATGCCCTTGTCCCCTGCCGTCAGAGTTAGGTAGGGGACACTGTTGGTCACTGTTGTACCAACCTGCGTTTTTACCTTTCTACCCCCCTTCAACACTGCCACCTGTCGGTGACCCCCTTAGACTATAAAAGGGAGGCCCATGCGCACGTAGAAGGGGTTCGGCGGTTCGGAACTTTTCCACACTAGGGGTTCCGCCGTTCATAGATCCAACACCACCATACGCTCGCGCCCTCGAGCAAGAACAAATAAAAACACAAGGCAGCAGTAGGAGTTTTATCTCTCCGGAGAGCTCCGAAGCTGGGTAAAAATTGCCCGTCTCCCCCGCGCACTCGACCTCGATCTGCTCTGCGCACGCCCTCCGCCCCCTTGCCGGACTAGAAGGGGCCCCCTGCCCCATAGGTGCTCGTGGCCACAGAGAGAGACGCCCCGACAGATGTAATCTTCTTTTTGCGGTGTGTTTGTTGAGACCGATGAATTGTGGGTTTATGATCCAACTTATCTATGGAAAATATTTGATTCTTCTCTGAATTCTTTTATGTATGATTGATTTATCTTTGCAAGTCTCTTCGAATTATCCGTTTGGTTTGGCCAACTAGATTGGTAGTTCTTGCAATGGGAGAAGTGCATGGCTTTGGGTTCAATCTTGCGGTGTCCTTACTCGATGATGTAAAGAGTTGCAAGGCACGTATTGTATTGTTGCCACCGAGGATAACAAGATGGGGTATTTATCATATTGCATGAATTTATTCCTCTACATCATGTCATCTTGCTTAAGGCGTTACTCTGTTTTTAACTTAATACTCTAGATGCATGCTGGATAGCGGTCGATGAGTGGAGTAATAGTAGTAGATGCAGAATCGTTTCGGTCTACTTGTCACGGACATGATGCCTATATACATGATCATACCTAGATAACCTCATAACTATGCTCGATTCTATCAATTGCTCAACAGTAATTTGTTCACCCACCGTAGAATACTTATGCTCTTGAGAGAAGCCACTAGTGAAACCTATGGCCCCCGGGTCTATTCTCATCATATCAATCTATATCACTTTATTTACTTGCTTTGTTTTTTTACTTTGCCTTTACTTTTTACTTTGCATCTTTATATCAAAAATACCAAAAATATTATCTCTATCAGATCTCACTCTTGTAAGTAACCGTGAAGGGATTGACAACCCCTAAGCGTTGGTTGCGAGTTGCTATCATGTTGTGCAGGTACGAGGGACTTGCGCGTGACCTCCTACTGGATTGATACCTTGGTTCTCAAAAACTGAGGGAAATACTTATGCTACTGTGCTGCATCATCCTCTACTCTTCGGGGAAAACCAACGCAAGCTCGAGACGTAGCAAGAAGAATTTCTAGCGCCGTTGCCGGGGAGGCTTACGCAAAAGTCAACATACCACGTACCCATCACAATCCTTATCTCGCGCATTACATTATTTGCCATTCGCCTCTCGTTTTCCTCTCCCCCACTTCACCCTTGCCGTTTTATTCGCCCTCTCTTTCCCAATCTCCACCTATCTTTTCCGTTTTTTCCCGTTGCCATGGCCGAATCAAAAAGAACTACGGGTTTTCTCCCGAGCTCTAGTGCCTTAGACAACCCCTCTATCCTCTCTAAGCTCATAAATAATGATGCTATGGAAAGACCCACCAGGGTCTCCAATGAGAGCTTGAATAATTTTGATTAGGATGACTCTGGAATTTTTCGCTATTTACTTGATGAGTCTTTAAAAGATGCTTGGGATAGGTTACTAAGGATTCGGCTAGTTATGTACCACAAGATCAAATTGAAATTTACCTAAAAGTTTTTATGTTGGCTTCCCTTCCTTCAAACAAGTTTTAGATTCCATCTTTGAAGAAGGTTTTCTTGAAGGGGATGCTATAGATACCTATGAAAGAATGAAAACTATATTTGGGCATCCCATGAATGATAAGGTTGAATCAACTACTCTCTTGTGCTTTTATCAAAATGAAATTATTAAAGAGATGAAGTCTAGTTTAGAGGCAAATTTCCGTAACGTGCTTAATCTTACTTCTTCCATCAATGGCCATGTGCTTAACTTGAATAGAAGAATGAATGCCATAGAAAGAAGATCCTCCTCCCCAAGTGTCAAAGATGGCAATACCTAGATCTATCCTTGCTTTTATGCCTAGCTACGGGCGTTAAACGATAGCGCTTGTTGAGAGGCAACCCAATTTTATTTTGTGTTTTTTGTTTTTGGTTCTGTTTAAGAATAAATAATCCATCTACCTTCTGTTTGGATGTGGTTTTATGTTTTAATTAGTGTTTGTGCCAAGTAAGACCTATAGGATAACCTACGATGATAGTTGATTTGATTCTGCAGAAAAACAGAAACTTTGCACGCACGAATTTAGTTATGATAAATCGCAGGAACGTGGTTTTGCGTTGATTCTTTGTGCTGCTGATCAATAAACAAATTGTCCAGGACTTCCTATTTTGGTAGAAGTTTTAGAGTTTCATAAGTTTGCGTAATTACAGATTACTACAGACTGTTCTGTTTTTGACAGATTCTGTTTTTCGTGTGTTGTTTGCTTATTTTGATGAATCTATGGCTAGTAAATTAGTTTATAAACCATAGAGAAGTTGGAATACAGTAGGTTTAACACCAATATAAATAAAGAATGAGTTCATTACAGTACCTTGAAGTAGTCTTTTGTTTTCTTTCTCTAACGGAGCTCACGAGATTTCTGTTGAGTTTTGTGTTGTGAAGTTTTCAAGTTTTGGGTGAATTCTTTTGATGGATTATGGAACAAGGAGTGGCAAGAGCCTAAGCTTGGGGATGCCCATGGCATCCCAAAGATAATCCAAGGACACCAAAAAGTCAAAGCTTGGGGATGCCCCGGAAGGCATCCCCTCTTTCGTCCACTTCCATCGGTAATTTACTTGGAGCTATATTTTTATTCACCAACATGATATGTGTTTTGCTTGGAGCGTCTTGTATTATTTGTGTCTTTGCTTGTTAGTTTACCACAATCTTCCTTGCTGTACACACCTTTTGAGAGAGCCATACATGATTTGGAATTTGTTAGAATACTCTATGTGCTTCACTTATACCTTTTGAGCTTGATAGCTTTGCTCTATGTGCTTCACTTATATCTTTAGAGCGTGATAATTTTTTGCTCTAGTGCTTCACTTAGATCTTTTAGAGCACGGTGGTGGATTTGTTTTAAAGAAACTTGATCTCTCATGCTTCACTTAGATTATTTTGAGAGTCATTAATAGCATGGTAATTTGCTTAATGTTAATATACTTGGTGTTCAAGATTTGTGAAACTTTCTCTTTTTTGAGTGAATTAAATTAAGTTTGATGCTTGATAATTGTTTTGAGATATGGAGGTGATAATATCAAAGTCATGCTATTTGAATAGTTGTGAATTTGAGAAATACTTGTGTTGAAGTTAGCAAATCCCGTAGCATGCACGTATGGTTAAAGTTGTGTAACAAATTTGAAACATGAAGTGTACCTGGCTTGTGCATCCTTATGAGTGGTGGTCGGGGACGAGCGATGGTATTTTCCTACCAATCTATCCCCCTAGGAGCATGCGCGTAGTATTTGAATTTTTGATGACTTCTAAATTTTTGCAATAAGTATATGAGTTCTTTTGACTAATGTTGAGTCCATGGATTATACGCACTCTCACCTTTCCGCCTTTGCTAGCCTCTTCGGTACCGTGCATTGCCTTTTCTCACCTTGAGAGTTGGTGCAAACTTCGCTGGTGCATCCAAACCCCGTGATACAATACGCTCTATCACACATAAACCTCCTTTTATCTTCCTCAAAACAGCCACCATACCTACCTATCATGGCATTCCCATAGCCATTCCGAGATATATTGCCATGCAACTTTCCACCGTTCCGTTTATTATGACACGCTCCATCATTGTCATATTGCTAGGATGATCATGTAGTTGACATTGTATTTGTGGCAAAGCCACCGTTCATAATTCCGGTACATCGCTGGAGGCATTCATATAGAGTCATACTTTGTTCTAAGTATCGAGTTGTAATTGTTGAGTTGTAAGAAAAATAAAAGTGTGATGATCATCATTATTAGAGCATTGTCCCAAGTGAGGAAAGGATGATGGAGACTATGATTCCCCCACAAGTCGGGATGAGACTCCAGACGAAAAAAAGAGGCCATAAAAAAAGAGAAAGGCCCAAATAAAAAAATGAGAGAAAAAGAGAGAAGGGAATTTGTTACTATCCTTTTACCACACTTGTGCTTCAAAGTAGCACCAAGATCTTCATGATAGAGAGTCTCTCATTTTGTCACTTTCATATACTAGTGGGAATTTTTCATTATAGAACTTGGCTTGTATATTCCAATGATGGTCTTCCTCAAAATTCCCTAGGTCTTCGTGAGCAAGCGAGTTGGATGCACACCCACTTAGTTTCTTTTGTTGAGCTTTCATATACTTATAGCTCTAGTGCATCCGTTGCATGGCAATCCCTACTCACTCACATTGATATCTATTGATGGGCATCTCCATAGCCCGTTGATACGCCTAGTTGATGTGAGACTATCTTCCCTCTTTTTGCCTTCTCCACAACCACCATTCTATTCCACATATAGTGCTATATCCATGGCTCACGCTCATGTATTGCGTGAAGATTGAAAAGGTTTTGAAAATGTTAAAGTATGAAACAATTGCTTGGCTTGTCATCGGGGTTGTGCATGATTTAAATATTTTGTGTGGGGATGATGGAGCATAGCCAGACTATATGATTTTGTAGGGATAACTTTCTTTGGCCATGTTATTTTGAGAAGACATAATTGCTTAGTTAGTATGCTTGAAGTATTATTATTTTTATGTCAATATGAACTTTTGTCTTGAATCTTTCGGTTCTGAATATTCATATCACAATTAAGAAGATTTACATTGAAATTATGCCAAAGTATCACTCCGCATCAAAAATTCTTTTTTATCATTTACCTACTCGAGGACGAGCAGGAATTAAGCTTGGGGATGCTTGATACGTCTCCAACTTATCTATAATTTTTGATTGCTCCATGCTACTTTATCTACTGTTTTAGGCAATATTGGGCTTCATTATCCACTTTTATATTATTTTTGGGACTAACCTATTAACCGGAGGCCCAGCCCAGATTTGCTGTTTTATGCCTATTTCAGTGTTTCGAGGAAAAGGAATATCAGACGAAGTCAAAACGGAACGAAATCAACTGGAGAAGTTATTTTTGGAAGGAAAGCCACCCGATGGACTTGGAGTGCACGTCAGGAGATACGGGAGGTGCTCACGAGGGTGGGGGCGCGCCCACCCCAGCACGCCCCCCTGCCTTGTGGGGCCCCCGTAGCTCCTCCGACGCACTTCTACACCCATATATACTCTCGTACCCTAAAACTTCCAGAATAGAAGATAGATCGGGAGTTTCACCGCCGCAAGCCTCTGTAGCCACCAAAAACCAATTGGGACCCTGTTCCGGCACCCCGCCGGAGGGGGATCCCATCACCGGTGGCCATCTTCATCATTCCGGCGCTATCCATGACGAGGAGGGAGTAGTTCACCCTCGGGGCTGAGGGTATGTACCAGTAGCTATGTGTTTGATCTTTCTCTCTCGTGTTCTCTCTCGTGTCCCTCTATGGCACGATCTTGATGTATCCCGAGCTTTGCTATTTTAGTTGGATCTTATGATGTTTCTCCCCCTCTACTCTCTTGTGATGAATTGAGTTTCCCCTTTGAAGTTATCTTATCGGATTGAGTCTTTTATGAGAACACTTGATGTATGTCTTGCCGTGATTATCTATGGTGACAATGGGATATCATGTGCCACTTGATGTATGTTTTGGTGATCAACTTGCGGGTTTCGTGACACTGGGAACCTATGCATAGGGGTTGGCACACGTTCTTGACTCTCCGGTAGAAACTTTGGGGCGCTCTTTGAAGTACTTTTATGTTGGTTGGATGAATCTGAGATTGTGTGACGCATATCGTATAATCATACCCACGGATACTTGAGGTGACATTGGAGTATCTAGGTGACATTAGGGTTTTGGTTGATTTGTATCTTAAGGTGTTATTCTAGTACGAACTCTTTTATAGATTGATCTGAAAGAATAACTTTGAGGTGGTTTCATACCCTACCATAATCTCTATGTTTGTTCTCCGCTATTAGTGGCTTTGGAGTGACTCTTTGTTGCATGTTGAGGGCTTGTTATATTATCTATCTATGTTATTATTGTTGAGAGAACTTGCACTAGTGAAAGTATGAACCCTAGGCCTTGTTTCCTATCATTGCAATACCGTTTACGCTCACGTTTATCACTTGTTACCTTGCTGTTTTTATTATTTAAGATTACAAAAACCTTTATCTACTATCTATTTTGCTCTTGTATCACCATCTCTTCGTCGAACTAGTGCACCTATACAATTTACCATTGTATTGGGTGTGTTGGGGACACAAGAGACTTTTGTTATTTGGTTGCAGGGTTGTTTGAGAGAGACCATATTCATCTGACGTCTCCTACGGATTGATAAACCTTAGGTCATCCACTTGAGGGAAATTTGCTACTGTCCTACAAACCTGTGCACTTGCAGGCCCAACAACGTCTACAAGAAGAAGGTTGTTTAGTAGATATCAAGATTTTCTGGCGCCGTTGCCGGGGAGGTTAGCGCTTGAAGGTATATCTTTAAATCTTGCAATCGAATCTTTTTGTTTCTTGTTTTATCACTGGGAAGTTTATAAAAGAAAACTACAAAAAAAATGGAATTGAGTTTGTCTCATACGCTTTATCTTTTTAATATCTTTCGTGAGTATGATGGGAAGGAAAATTGTGCTCAAGTGCTAGAAGAAGAAATCTCTAAATTGTTTGGCACTAAATATTTGAATGATGAGCATGATTGCAATGTTGTTAGTATGAATTCCTTGAATATCCATGATGCTAATGATATGCGAAGCCACAAGCTTGGGGAAGCTATGTTTGATGAAGATGATATTTTTTGTCCCCCAAGCTTTGATGAGCAAATTTACTATGATGAAAGCATGCCTCCTATCTATGACGATTATTGTGATGACACGTATGCTTTAAAGAATAATGATAACCATGAAACTTGTCATCTTGATCCTAATTTTAAATCATATGATAGTTATTTTGTTGAGTTTGTTCCCACTACTATTCATGAGAAGAATTTTGCTTATGAGGAGAGTAGTAAATTTTCTATGCTAGTAGATCATGAAAAGAATGATTTAGGTGCTGGTTTTATTGTTGAATTCATTCATGATGCTACTGAAAATTATTATGAGGGAGGAACATATGTTTGTCGGAATTGCAATAATATCAAGTTTCCTCTCTATGTGCTTCAAGTTTTGAAGCTATGCTTGTTTCACCTTCCTATGCTAGTTGATTATCGTTCCCATAAGTTGTTTGCTCACAAAATCCCTATGCATAGGAAGTGGGTTAGACTTAAATGTGCTAGTCATGTGCTTCATGATGCTCCCTTTATGTTTCAATTCTTATCTTTTATGTGAGCATCATTGTCATCATCATGCCTAGCTAGAAAGGCATTAAAGAAAAGTGCTTGTTGGGAGACAACCCAATACTTATCCTTACTGTTTTTGTGTGTCCACATGATTATGCTACTGTAGTAATCATTTTTTATAGCTTTTATTTCAATAAAGTGCCAAGTAAGACCTTTAGGATGGCTTACGGTGATAGTTGTGTTGATCCTGCTGAAAATCAGAAACTTTTTCACCCAGTTAATTAGTTTTGTTAATTCACAGAAACGTGCTTCTGATATAATTCCTTTTGCTCTGGATTGATACACAAAGTTATTAGGACCTCCTAACTTGGTAGAATTTTTGTAGTTCCAGAAGTATACGTTTGATACAGATTACTACAGACTGTTCTGTTTTTGACAGATTCTGTTTTCGATGTGTTGTTTGCTTATTTTGATGAATCTATGAGTAGTATCGGAGGGTATGAACCATAGATAAGTTTGAGTACAGTAGATATTACACCAATATGAATTTAGAATGAGTTAATTATAGTACCAATGTGGTGGTTTTGTTTTCTTTCACTAACGGAGCTTATAAGATTTCCTGTTGAGTTTTGTGTTGTGAAGTTTTCAAGTTTTGGGTAAAGATTCGATGGACTATGGAATAAGGAGTGGCAAGAGCCTAAGCTTGGGGATGACCAAGGCACCCCAAGGTAATATTCAAGGACAACCAAGAGCCTAAGCTTGGGGATGCCCCGGAAGGCATCCCCTCTTTCGTCTTCGTTCATCGGTAACTTTACTTGGAGCTATATTTTTATTCACCACATGATATGTGTTTTGCTTGGAGCGTCATTTAATTTTGTTAGTTTTAGCTTGCTGTTATTTAGAATAATGTTTTACATCTTTAGTTCCAATAAGAAAGTCAAGGATAGCCTTTGCCATGCTTATTTTGCTAGTATACATGTTGCTGTTTGAAAACAGAAAGTCTACCGCTGTTGCCAAAATTCCCTAGAAAATTCAGAGAGTGGTATAATGTTGAGTCTTTTTGAATATTTAGATCTGATAAATTTATTACTGTGGGAATTTTAGTTCATAATTTTTGGAGTCCGGGAAGTATTGATACTCTTGCATTCTTTACAGACTGTACTGTTTTGGCAGATTGCTGTTATGGTTGCATTGTTTGGATATGTTTGCTTGTTTAATGATTCTATTTGAGGATAGGAGTATTAAATATACAGAGACATTTAGTATTCAATGTTGAATAATAGTTTTAGTGATTTGGTACAGTATAAAATGATAAGGTTTTGCATTGGTTTATACTAACCTATCTCACGAGTTCTTGTTGAGTTTGTTGTGAATGAAGCTTTTGAGAAATAAAGAAGCCAGGATATGAGAGGAATTAAGGAGACACAAAAGCTCAAGCTTGGGGATGCCCAAGGCACCCCAATATAATATTTCAATAAGTCTCAAGCATCTAAGCTTGGGGATGCCCCGGTAGGCATCCCACTTTCTTCTTCAACAACTATCGGTTAGTACCGGTTGAGCCTAAGTTTTTGCTTCTTCACATGAGTTGTGCTATCCTTGCATTGTCATTTTCTTTAGCTTTGCTTGCTGTTTGAATAAAGTATAAAGATCTGAAATTATTAAATGGGAGAGTCTTCACATAGTTGCATAATTATTCGACTACTCATTGATCTTCACTTATATCTTTCGGAGTAGTTTTTGTTATTGCTCTAGTACTTCACTTATATCTTTTAGAGCACGGTGGTGGATTTGTTTTAAAGAAACTATTGATCTCTCATGCTTCACTTAGATTATTTTGAGAGTCGTTAATAGCATGGTAATTTGCTTAATGTTAATATACTTGGTATTCAAGATATGTGAAACTTTCTTTTGAGTGTGTTGAATACTAAGATAAGTTTGATGCTTGATAATTGTTTTGAGATATGAAGATGGTGATATTAAAGTCATGCTAGTTAAGTAGTTGTGAATTTAAAGAATACTTGTGTAGAAGTTTGTGATTCCCGTAGCACGCACGTATGGTGAATCGTTATGTGATGAACTCGGAGCATGATTTATTTATTGATTGTCTTCCTTATGAGTGGCGGTCGGGGACGAGCGGTGGTCTTTTCCTACCAATCTATCCCCCTTGGAGCATGCGCGTAATACTTTGCTTTGATAACTTTAAGATTTTTGCAATAAGTACATGAGTTCTTTATGACTAATGTTGAGTCCATGGATTATACACACTTTTTCCCATCCTTCCACCTTTGCTAGCCTCTCTAATACCGCGCACTTTTCACCGGTATCATACACCCACCATATACCTTCCTCAAAACAGCCACCATACCTACCTATTATGGCATTTCCATAGCCATTCCGAGATATATTGCCATGCAACATTCCACCGTTCCGTTTATTATGACACGCTCCATCATTGTCATATTGCTAGCATGATCATGTAGTTGACATTGTATTTGTGGCAAAGCCACCGTTCATAATTCTTTCATACATGTCACTCATGATTCATTGCATATCCCGTACACACGGAGGCATTCATATAGAGTCATACTTTGTTCTAAGTATCGAGTTGTAATTGTTGAGTTGTAAGAAAAATAAAAGTGTGATGATCATCATTATTAGAGCATTGTCCCAAGTGAGGAAAGGATGATGGAGACTATGATTCCCCCACAAGTCGGGATGAGACTCCAGACGAAAAAAGAGGCCATAAAAAAAGAGAAAGGCCCAAATAAAAAAATGAGAGAAAAAGAGAGAAGGGAATTTGTTACTATCCTTTTACCACACTTGTGCTTCAAAGTAGCACCAAGATCTTCATGATAGAGAGTCTCTCATTTTGTCACTTTCATATACTAGTGGGAATTTTTCATTATAGAACTTGGCTTGTATATTCCAATGATGGTCTTCCTCAAAATTCCCTAGGTCTTCGTGAGCAAGCGAGTTGGATGCACACCCACTTAGTTTCTTTTGTTGAGCTTTCATATACTTATAGCTCTAGTGCATCCGTTGCATGGCAATCCCTACTCACTCACATTGATATCTATTGATGGGCATCTCCATAGCCCGTTGATACGCCTAGTTGATGTGAGACTATCTTCCTCTTTTTGCCTTCTCCACAACCACCATTCTATTCCACATATAGTGCTATATCCATGGCTCACGCCATGTATTGCGTGAAGATTGAAAAGGTTTTGAAAATGTTAAAGTATGAAACAATTGCTTGGCTTGTCATCGGGGTTGTGCATGATTTAAATATTTTGTGTGGGGAAGATGGAGCATAGCCAGACTATATGATTTTGTAGGGATAACTTTCTTTGGCCATGTTATTTTGAGAAGACATAATTGCTTAGTTAGTATGCTTGAAGTATTATTATTTTTATGTCAATATGAACTTTTGTCTTGAATCCTTCGGTTCTGAATATTCATATCACAATTAAGAAGATTTACATTGAAATTATGCCAAAGTATCACTCCGCATCAAAAATTCTTTTTTATTATTTACCTACTCGAGGACGAGCAGGAATTAAGCTTGGGGATGCTTGATACGTCTCCAACTTATCTATAATTTTTGATTGCTCCATGCTACTTTATCTACTGTTTTAGGCAATATTGGGCTTCATTATCCACTTTTATATTATTTTTGGGACTAACCTATTAATCGGAAGCCCAGCCCAGATTTGTTGTTTTATGCCTATTTAAGTGTTTCGAGGAAAAGGAATATCAGACGAAGTCAAAACGGAACGAAATCAACTGGAGAAGTTATTTTTGGAAGGAAAGCCACCCGATGGACTTGGAGTGCACGTCAGGAGATACGGGAGGTGCTCACGAGGGTGGGGGGCGCGCCCACCCCCCCGGGCACGCCCCCTGCCTCGTGGGGCCCCCGTAGCTCCTCCGACGTACCCCCTACACCCATATATACTCTCGTACCCTAAAACTTCCAGAATAGAAGATAGATCGGGAGTTTCGCCGCCGCAAGCCTCTGTAGCCACCAAAAACCAATTGGGACCCTGTTCCGGCACCCCGCCGGAGGGGATCCCATCACCAGTGGCCATCTTCATCATTCCGGCGCTATCCATGACGAGGAGGGAGTAGTTCACCCTCGGGGCTGAGGGTATGTACCAGTAGCTATGTGTTTGATCTTTCTCTCTCGTGTTCTCTCTCGTGTCCCTCTATGGCACGATCTTGATGTATCCCGAGCTTTGCTATTTTAGTTGGATCTTATGATGTTTCTCCCCCTCTACTCTCTTGTGATGAATTGAGTTTCCCCTTTGAAGTTATCTTATCGGATTGAGTCTTTTATGAGAACAATTGATGTATGTCTTGCCGTGATTATCTGTGGTGACAATGGGATATCATGTGCCACTTGATGTATGTTTTGGTGATCAACTTGCGGGTTTCGTGACACTGGGAACCTATGCATAGGGGTTGGCACACGTTCTTGACTCTTCGGTAGAAACTTTGGGGCGCTCTTTGAAGTACTTTTATGTTGGTTGGATGAATCTGAGATTGTGTGATGCATATCGTATAATCATACCCACGGATACTTGAGGTGACATTGGAGTATCTAGGTGACATTAGGGTTTTGGTTGATTTGTATCTTAAGGTGTTATTCTAGTACGAACTCTTTTATAGATTGATCCGAAAGAATAACTTTGAGGTGGTTTCATACCCTACCATAATCTCTACGTTTGTTCTCCACTATTAGTGGCTTTGGAGTGACTCTTTGTTGCATGTTGAGGGCTTGTTATATTATCTATCTATGTTATTATTGTTGAGAGAACTTGCACTAGTGAAAGTATGAACCCTAGGCCTTGTTTCCTATCATTGCAATACCGTTTACGCTCACGTTTATCACTTGTTACCTTGCTGTTTTTATTATTTCAGATTACAAAAACCTTTATCTACTATCTATTTTGCACTTGTATCACCATCTCTTCGCCGAACTAGTGCACCTATACAATTTACCATTGTATTGGGTGTGTTGGGGACACAAGAGACTTTTTGTTATTTGGTTGCAAGGTTGTTTGAGAGACGCCATCTTCATCCTACGCCTCCTACGGATTGATAAACCTTAGGTCATCCACTTGAGGGAAATTTGCTACTGGCCTACAAACCTGTGGACTTGCAGACCTAATAACGTCTACAAGAAGAAGGTTTTGTAGTAGACATCAGTGACCTTAGTTAAACATCTCCCAAGGGCATTAGGGGCACCCGATGGGGTTTTCGAAAGAATGTAACCATGAAGAGTTCATGGTACACATGCATCATTATGCATCAACTAGTCTCTTGACAATGCAATCATGAACAAGGTAAGGTCATGAGTAGGGTATGCATCATGGGGTGGTTCACAACAAGTTTACCACCGTCATATTTCATCATCATGCAATCGGAAAAAGGGTACCGATGAACAAGAGGGGTGTCATGGTCAAATGGCTTCTTGCCTTGATTGGCTTGGTCTTCAAGTTCTTCAAATCCTTCTCCTTCTTCTTCTTTAGCAACTTCATCTAATACGGGATCTAATTGTCCCAAGAAAATAACGAGAAAATAAGGCAATAGTAAAACAGAAAAACCGAAGTGCTAAAAAAATGTCAACTTATTTTTGATAAATACTAGGGGGAAAATTAAGAAGGGAAAAAAATTCTTAGTTTTGGATTTGGAGTGGCATAATAGGAGAAATGGATTTCCAAAGGTATATTTAAATGCTTAAAATCACATTTAAATATTTACGGTGAAGAAAAGGCTGTTGGATTTGAATGAAAGTTGCACCATTAAATAGGTTGCAATACTTTAGGAATTTAGGAGTTGGAATTAATTTATTTGGACAAATATTTTATCCTGTGGAATTTTTATAAAACAGAGAGAAAAATAAAAAGAAAAAGTGGCACTTTGCCACTTGGCCAGAAAGGCCACAGTCCAGCAGGCCCAGAGGGGATTCAGCCCGCACGAGGCCACCACATCGAAGGCGTAAAGGCTAAATACGCCTTCAGCCGACGCAGCGAAACGGTTCGCGCGCGCGTGTGTTTTAAACCTGACGGGTGGGGCTCACCCGTCAGAGTGTGAGGCTGACCGACGGGCCCCACGGCCGTCATCGTCAACCTTGGGCCAGAGAGGGCGGCGAGCTCACCGCCGCCGCTTTTGTCGACGACGAGGGGATCTGAGGGCACCGACATGCTCAGGCCGGAGTCGCCATTCGGGTGGAGGTGGAGATGGTCGCCGGAGCAGCCTGGTTCGTCGGTGATGAGGTCACGCGGTGGAGGTGCTTCGGGCGTCGATGGTTCCGGCCGTTCCCGGCTGCAAAAAGAGTGGGGAAGAGAGGGGAAAGGGTCAGCGATGACGCGCGGTTCCAGATCGAGAGAAAATGGGGGCGGAGGAGGCCTGTACCACGCGAACGCCGACGAGCCGAGGCGGCGGAGCTCGAGCTCGATCTCGAGCTCGGGCGGCTCTCGAGACAAATGGATGATGCGGGAGGTTGATTAGGAGTGTGGGGGAGCGACAGGGAGTGAGAGAGGGGCTCGGGGTCACCTTTTATAGGCTGGCAGAGGTCCACCGTAGGCGCGGCCTACGGGTGCCCGCGGGATCGGCTCGGGTGGCCGTTAGAGAGGGAATGGAGGTCTCGAGGGTGTTCGTGGGAGTGGTCTAGGGTGCCAGGGAGAGAGAGGAGGAGCGGGGCGAGCTGCGGGCGGGCCATAGGATTGGCGCGAGCATTGGCCGAGCGGGGCGGCGCTCTGGCGCGAGCTGCAGGAGAGAGAGGAGGGTGCGGGAGCAAGTGGGTGGCCTGCTGGCATGGGGCGTACGTCGAGGTGCATCGACTAGCACGCGGGGAGGCTCGAGGTGGTCGGGGGACATGGCGTCAACGGTCGGGTGCCTTGTCAGGCGCTCCAGAGCGCGACTTTGGCCGGCATCCGCGGCTTTCCCGCGTCCGGGCGCGCCCACTTGTGTCTAGAGGCTGCAGGAGGTGTGGGCAAAAGTCCTGGAGCCTTGGATGCTCTGGAAAGCTGAGGGGAGAGAAGGAGACTGAGAGAGAGGGAGGAAATCACTGTCCAGAGAAGAAAAATGGGGTTCTCCCGCCTTCATCATTGCTTCCATGGGCAGAAAAGCATCCAGGTGCTAGAGGGGGACTAGGAGGGGTTGTGGTAGAAAGTAAAGCTCATGGAGATTAGTGGAAGAGGACCAAACAAGGCTTTTGGTAAAGTGGCAGAAGGTGTTTGATGCTGGTTTGGGCAAGTAGATGATTTCCATTTCTCATGAGACTCCACAGGGTGAAATGGCACATATAATTAGGGCCTTCCACCAATCTTGAGCTCATTTGGGCAAAGTTGCCAATGCAACTTTTGTAAACCCTAGAAATTAGCAAAAATGAACTTGTGCAGATGCAGTTGAGTAAATCACTTCTCCTTGATGCACCACTTGGTGTGGTGGCCTCATTTGGTCATGTGATTATGCTCACAAAAGGTGGGATCAAGGAGAGAAAGTTGGTAATACAAAGTTGTTCAAATTTGATTCTGGTCAGAGGGGGTTTTGGGGCATTATGGTGAACCAAAATGACCTTAATTGAGATGAGTCTTCGCAAGGTGATCACAATATGCATTTGTCACTTGCTGTATTTTCCTTGGATTTTTACGAAAAAACTTCCTGTAGAAATATTTCAAATCCTTGAAATGGGCAGAAATGGTTTTGGGAGGTTTTGTCCAATATTTTGAACATGACCATGGGTTGAAACTCTTATATATGGAAATTATATGTCCACTGAGTTTCCCTGATTTTCCTCAAGTATTTTTGAAGCTTTAAAATAATGTTAACCTATTAAAGACCATTTATGGCCTAAAGAAAAAGCCTTTAATTAAAATAGGAAAAATACTTTTAAAATTATATTTTTGAGGTTTATGGGAGTCCTATATCTAATAGGCTTCAAACATACTCTTTGAAATATTTTTCATCCCCCAAATCAAGTACTTGTAGTGCAAACCTTAATTCAGGGGTTTTTGGAAAACTAGTTTTGGAAAATACTATTTGGGCAAATTATTTTTGTAAGAAAATACTATATTGCACTATACACATGGCATGATAATTGGGCAGAAGTTTTGGGGCAAGGAGATGAAGTATATGAGGTGGAGTTGTGTTGACTTTAAAGAGCACTTGAAAATCACAGAGAGAAATCCAACTCCAAATAAAAGCCAAATAATGCAATAGTTTTTGTTGGCCCAAATTTTCATGCTTTATTAATGCAAATGCCATGTTACAAAAAGCAGGGTGTTACACGACACATGAGGTTGCCTTGCGAATTTCTGATACCCATCACACTTACTAACAATGTCCTTTGCATCTGCATGAGCCGTTAACCAGAAAAAGCCGTGACGAAATGCCTTAGTGATGTCTGCTAGAACTACGTCGGTATTTCCCCAAAGAGGAAGGGATGATGTAGTATAGTGACGGTAGGTATTTTCCTCAGTGATGAGACCAATGTTATCACACCAGTAGGAGAACCTCCTCACACCACGTAAACAGCACCTGCACACAAATAAAAAATACTCGCAACCCGACGTGTTAAAGGGGTTGTTAATCCCTTTCAGGTACGACGCCTCAAGTAGGCAAATAATGTGAGGTAAAAAGTGGTAGATATGATAAATAGATCGCGGAACAAATAAATTGCAGCAAGATATTTTTGTATTTTTGGTTTAACAGATCTGAAAATAAATGCAAGAGAAAATAGATCGCAAAAGCAAATATGATGAAAAGAGACCCGGGGGCCGTAGGTTTCACTAGTGGCTTCTCTCGAGAAAAATAGCAAACGGTGTGAAAACAATTACTGTTGGGAAATTGATAGAACTTCAAATAATCATGACGATATCCAGGCAATGATCATTATATAGTCATCACGTCCAAGATTAGTAGACCGACTCCTGCCTGCATCTACTACTATTACTCCACACATCGATCGCTATCCAGCATGCATCTAGTGTATTAAGTTCATGGAAAAACAAAGTAATGCAATAAGAACGATGACATGTTGTAGATGAGATCCGTTTATCTATTGCAGCAGATATAGATCTTATCTTATTATCCTTAGTAGCAACGATACATATGTGTCGGTTCCCTTTTTGTCACTGGGATCAAGCACCGTAAGATCGAACCCACTACAAAGCACCTCTTCCCATTGCAAGATAAATAGATCAATTTGGCCAAACAACACCCAAATATCAGAGAAGAAATACGAGGCTATAAGCAATCATGCATATAAGAGATCAAAGAAGACTCAAATAACTTTCATGGATAAAAACATAGATCTCATCATAAACTCAAAGTTCATCGGATCCCAACAAACACACCGCCAAAAGACTTACATCATATGGATCTCCAAGAGACCATTGTATTGATAATCAAGAGAGAAAGGAAGCCATCTATACGGACCCGTAGGTCTACAAAGAACTACTCACGCATCATAGGAGAGGCACCAATGGAAGTGGTAAACCCCTCCATGACAGTGTCTAGATTGGATCTTGGTGGTTCTGGACTCTACGACGACTAGATCAATATTTCGTCGACTCCCCTAGGGTTTTTGGAATATATGGGTATTTATAGACCAAAGCGGCGGTTCGGGGGGCACCCAAGGTGGGCACAACCCCCCAGGGCGTGCCTGGGCCTCCTGGCGCGCCCTGGTGGGTGCTGCTCACCTCAAGCAGCCCCTTAGGTGCTTCCTTGGCCCATTGGCCTTCTTCTGGCCAAAAAATCCTCCAGGAGTTGCGTTGCGTTTGGACTCCGTTTGATATTGATTTCCTACGATGTAAAAAACATGTAGAAAACAACAACTGGCACTAGGCACTATGTCAATAGGTTAGTACCAAAAAATGATATAAAATGACTTTAAAATGATTGTAAAACACCCAAGAATGATAATATAACAACATGGAACAATAAAAAATTATAGATACATTGGAGACGTATCAGCATCCTCAAGCTTAATTCCTGCTCATCCTTGAGTAGGTAAAGAATTTTTGATGTGGAATGCTGCCTAACATGTTCATCGCATTATTTTCTTTATAGCATGGACATATGGAATTTTATATGATTCAAAGCAATAGTCTAGTTTTGACATGAAGACTTTAATACTCAAGCATACCAACAAGCAACCATGTCTTCAAAATATCAATACTAAAGCAAGTTATCCCTGGCCCATCATGCTCAATCATTGATCCATTCGTGAAACACACTCGAATATTAGCTACACCCAATGCTCAAATACGATCATAGTGCCCCTTAGTTGGTGCCTTATAAGAGAAGATGGAGACTCAAATTGAAAATAAAAATTGCATAAGTAAAAGAAAGGCCCTTCGCGGAGGGAAGTAGGGATTTGTAGAGGTGCTAGAGCTCAAAGCTTAAATTGAGAGATGAAATTATTTTTTTGAGAGGCATACTTTTCCTACCAATGAAAACGACTTGGAGCATCCCAACACTTTCCATTCTAGATACATCATAGGCGGTTCCCAAACAGAAAATAAAGTTTATTCCTTTTTCCACCATAACTTTCACTTTCCATGGCTAGTCGTATCCACGGGTGCCTTCCATACCAACACTTTCCAAGGAATTTATTATTTGACAGCATAAAGTAAATTCATTTTCATTTCGGGACGGGGAATCCCTAATACCTTTGCCATACTCTCGTGCAATGACAAGTGAATAAACACTCATCGTGAGAATAACACATCTAGCATGGAAAATATTGGCTATCCTTTACCGCCTCGTGAGTAGTAGAGCACACAAAAGATAAATTTATTTTGAACATTAGAGATGGAACATGCAAATTTTCTTAGAATGACATGGAAATACCGCATATAGGTAGGTATAGTGGACTCATAAAGCAAAACTGGTTTAAAGGGTTTTGGATGCACAAGTAGTGATCATACTTAGTGCCAAACGAAGGCTAGCAAAAAGATTGAGAAGCGACCAACCAAAAAGCAAAAAATCTCATACCCAAGCATTAAGCATAAGTAACACCGAATAATGCACCATAAGTAGGATATAAATTTCATTGCATAACTATTGACTTTCGTGCTTGCATAGGGAATCACAAACCTTGACATCAATATTCTTACTAAAGCACAATTACTCATCAACATGACTCACATATCATATCGTCATATCTCAAAACCATTACTAAGAATCAAGTTTATTTTGTCCAATGATCTTCATGAAAGTTTTTATTATATCTTCCTTGGATATCTATCACTTTGGGACTATTTTCATAAGTTGCTTTTGATAAGCTCAAACAAAATAAGTGAAGATTATGAGCACAATTTTTTTCTCTCAAAATAATGTAAGTGAAGCAAGAGAGAATTTATTAAAAAATTACTAACTCCCAAATTAATCTAAGCAAAGCACGAGAGCATTTCTTCAAAATTAACAAAGCACACCGTGCTCCAAAAGATATAAGTGAAGTACTAGAGCAAGTCCATGGCTTTAAAATTTTAAGTGAAGCATAGGAGCAAGCGTAGCATAATTTTTGACTCTCTAAAAAGGGTGTGTCCAGCAAGGATTCAACACTTAAAACACAAAGCAAAACAAGCAAAGACTCATATCATACAAGATGCTCCAAGCAAAACTCATATCATGTGACGAATAAAAATATAGTTTCAAGTAAAATATTGATGGTCGTTAGAAGAAAGCGGGGATGCCACTCGGGGGCATCCCCAAGCTTAGTTGCTTGTTACTTCTTTGAATATTGTATTGGGGTGCCTCGGGCATCCCCAAGCTTAGCCTTTTGCTTATCCTTATTCCTTCATCCATCGTAAGATAACCCAAAACTTGAAAACTTCAACCACACAAAACTCAAACAAAACCTTCGTGAGACCCGTTAGTATAAGAAACCAAACCACTACTATAAGTACTGTAGCAATCCTATTATTATTTTGTTTTTGCATTATATCTACTGTATTCCAACTTTTATATGACAAAAACTCATCAAAGAAAACCATAGAATCATCAAAACAAGGACACAATGGAAAGAAAACAGAATCTGTCAAAAAATAGAACAGTCTGTAGCAATCTGAATTACTAATACTTCTGTAACTCTAAAAATTATGAAACAAATTGGTGAACGTGAGAAATTTGTATATTGATCCTATGCAAAAATAATCAACTTAAAATCACTCTTCCATAAAAAATTACAACGAATCTCGTGAGCACAAAAGTTTCTGTTTTTCAGCAAGATCAAATAAACTTTCACCCAAGTCTTCCCAAAGGCATTGCTTGGCACAAACACCTATTAAAACACAACAAACACAATAATAACAGGAGAATAATTGTTCTAACACTCAAAAATAGGAAGCAAAAAGCAAAAATAAATTTAATTCATACGGTTGCCTCCCAACGAGCACTATCGTTTTACGCCCCTAGCTAGGCATAACGCATAGGATCTAAGTTTTGTCTCGCTTATCCTTGTTTCCCTTGGAGATATTTGTGTTGGGAGGTTTTTTAAATAAGACATAGAACACATTATCCATGGGAACCTAAGCACTATCAATTTGCTTTTTACCGTAACCCCTTTGATTTCAGGCAGTGATCCAAGAATGGTGTTGATTCACATTGTTAAAAACTTGTTGGATCATATCTAAAACGGGGACTTGCTTTTTAAGGTTCTTATCAAAGATTTGTTTATCTCCAAGCAAATGTCTCAAAGCATAATCGCTATTATAGAGAATTTCATCAATCACGGGTTTTTCACGATTCATGCCATAAAAATCAAAGATTTCCCTAGCTTCACGTATTATGTAGTCAAATTCATTCATCAAAACAAGAGTGGCTAACTTTTTAGCTTTAGGATCCTTTATAACGGGCAACTCATAAAAAAATCTTTGCAAGGTAGGATGAGTACGAATAAATCTAGTTTCAAGTTTCAAAACAAGTGCCGAGATAGCTTCCGCATAGTTTTAGTCCTTTTAAGTATAGGGATATCATCAAGACTTAATTTTCCCACACAACTGAATAATTCTTGGATATGTTCTTTTCCCATAAAGTTCCCCTGCCCCAAAACAAACGTTTTGGCATCCAGATTACCCATATGCTACACTTTAGGATTTAGGCCATCATCTGTTTCTGCCATACCAAAGTCACTTATGGTGACAAGTTCAAGCAAATAAAAGATCTGACGAGAGAAGGGCGAACAAAAAGAGGGCGAATAAAACAGCAAATTTTGTGAAGTGTGGGAGAGGAAAACAAGAGGCAAATGGAAAATAATGTAAATTGCGAGGAGATTAGATTTGTGATTAGTAACCTGGTTTTTGTTGAAGATCCTCCCCGGCAACGGTGCCAGAAATTCCTTTTGATGTCTGCTAGAACTACGTCGGTATTTCCCCAAAGAGGAAGGGATGATGCAGTATAGCGATGGTAGGTATTTCCCTCAGTGATGAGACCAATGTTATCGAACCAGTAGGAGAACATCCTCACACCACGTAAACAACACCTCCACACAAATATCAAATACTCGCAACCCGACGTGTTAAAGGGGTTGTCAATCCCTTTCGGGTACGACACCTCAAGTAGGCAAATAACGTGAGGTAAAAAGTGGTAGATAGGATAAATATATTGCGGAACAAATAAATTGCAGCAAGGTATTTTTGTATTTTTGGTTTAATAGATCTGAAAGTAAATGCAAGAGAAAATAGATCGGAAACGTAAATATGAGGAAAAGAGACCTGGGGGCCGTAGGTTTCACTAGTGGCTTCTCTCAAGAAAAATAGCAAACAGTGGGAAAACAATTACTGTTGGGAAATTGGTAGAACTTCAAATAATCATGACGATATCCAGGCAATGATCAGTATATAGGCATCAGACGTCCAAGATTAGTAGATCGACTCCTGCCTGCATCTACTACTATTACTCCACACATCGTGCGCTATCCAGCATGCATCTAGTGTATTAAGTTCACGGATAAACGTAGTAATGCAACAAGAACGATGACATGATGTAGACGAGATTCGTTTATCTATTATGGCAGATATAGATCTCATCTTGTTATCCTTAGTAGCAACGATACATACGTGTCGGTTCCCTTTCTGTCACTCGGATCAAGGACCGTAAGATCGAACCCACTACAAAGCACCTCTTCCCATTGCAAGATAAATAGATAAAGTTGGCCAAACAAAACCCAAATACTAGAGAAGAAATATGAGGCTATAAGCAATCATGCATATAAGAGATCAAAGGAGACTCAAATAACTTTCATGGATAAAAGCATAGATCTGATCATAAACTCAAAGTTCATCGGATCCCAACAAACACACCGCCAAAAGACTTACATCATATGGATCTCCAAGAGACCATTATATTGATAATCAAGAGAGAGAGAGAGGAAGCCATCTAGCTACTAACTACGGACCCATAGGTCTACAAAGAATTACTCACGCATCATAGGAGATGCACCAAAGGAAGTGGTAAACTCCTCCATGACAGTGTCTAGATTGGATCTTGGTGGTTCTAGACTCTGCGACGGCTGGATCAATATTTCGTTGACTCCCCTAGGGTTTCTAGAATATTTGGGTATTTATAGAGCAAAGAGGCAGTTCAGGGGGCACCCGAGGTGGCCACAACCCCCCAGGGCGCGCCCTGGTGGGTGCTGCTCACCTCGAGCAGCCCCTCAGGTGCTTCCTTGGCCCATTGGCTTTCTTCTGGCCCCAAAAATCCTCCAGGAGTTGCGTTGCATTTGGACTCTGTTTGATATTGATTTCCTGCGATGTAAAAAACATGCAGAAAACAGCAATTGGCAGTGGGCACTATGTCAATAGGTTAGTACCGAAAAATGATAAAAAATGACTATAAAACGAATGTGAAACATCCAAGAATGATAATATAACAACATGGAACAATAAAAAATTATAGATACGTTGGAGACGTATCACTTAGCCACCAGCGATCGTGAGCCGGCATGATGACCATAGTGACCTGCATGTATCTCTTGCAAAATTTCACGGCCCACTTCAGGAGAAACACAACGCCAGAAAACACCAGCCATACTGTATCGATGTAACTCATCATTGACAATAGTCATAGACTTAGAATGCCGTGTGATCTGTCGCGCCAAATTTTCATCCTCGAGTAACTAGCCACGAGTAAGATAAGCCAGATTTGGCTACATCCAGTCCGGAATAGCATGAAGAGCCGCCACCAACTGTCCCTAAGGGTCAGGTATAGCAAGATCCTCCTCAGATGGTAACTTGACCGAAGGATTGTGTAAGACATCGAGGAACACATTAGGGGGCACCGGCTTACATTGGGATCCAAGACAGGACAGTGCATCAGCCGCCTCGTTTTTTTGTTGATCAATGTGATCCACCTGGTAACCCTTAAAGTGACCAGCGATATTATCAACCGCCTGACGATAAGCCGCCATGAGCGAGCCTTTAGAGTCCCACTTACCTAAGACTTGTTGAGCCACGAGGTCTGAGTCGCCTAGACACCTGACCCGGCTTAAATTCATCTCCTTGGCCATACAAAGACCATGGAGCAAAGCTTCATACTCAGCTGCATTGTTAGTACAAGGAAACATTAGCCTTAAAACATAACCGAATTTATCACCTCGTGGGAAGTCAAAATAACTCCAGCCTCCGAGCCTTCCAATTGCCACGAGCCATCAAAGTGGATTATCTAGTATGTGTTATCAGGCTTCTCGTCAGGTGTTTGCAACTCTATCCAATCATTTATGAAATCCACAAAAGCTTGAGACTTGATGGCTGTCCTTAGCACATACTTCAGATTATGAGGTCCAAGCTTAATTGCCCACTTAGCAACCCGACCAGTGGCTTCTCTGTTTTGAATAATATTCCCCAAAGGAGCAGAGCTGACCACAGTAATAGGATGCCCAAGGAAATAATGTTTCAACTTGCGACTCACCATGAACACCCCAAACACCAGCTTCTACCAATGTGGGTATATTTGCCTGGATTCAGTCAAGACATCACCAACATAATAAGCCGACAGCTGGACTAGGTACTCTTTTTCTGCCTCCTTGCGCTCCACGACAACTGCTACGCTGACCGCCTTATTATTAGCAGCCACATACAGGAGCAAAGGCTCTTTGTCTATAGGAGCAGCTAAGATGGGTGACTCAGCCAATTGTTTCTTAAGGGCCTCAAACGCTTGATCAGTAGCATCACTCCAGAAAGAGTGGTCTGTCTTCTTCATCATCTGATATAGAGGGATTGCCTTCTCTCCCAGACGACTTATGAACTGGCTCAAGGCCGCAATACGACCCGCCAAACATTGGACGTCATTGACACACATTGGCATATAAAGCAAAGTGATGGCCTTTATCTTCTCCGGGTTAGCCTCAATGCCCTGCTCTGAAACCAAAAACCCCAATAGTTTACCTGTAGGCACACCAAAGACACATTTGGTCAGGTTAAGCATCATCTTGTAGACCCAGTGATTGTCAAAAGTTTCCTTCAAATCATCAAGTAGAGTCTCCTTCTTCCTTGACTTGACCAGAATATCATCCAAATAAGCATGAATGTTGTGCCCAATCTGACTGTGAAAACAATTTTGAACACATCGTTGATAAGTCACCTAAGCACTCTTGAGCCCCAAATGCATAGAAACATAGCAGAAAGCCCCAAAAGGTGTGATGAAGGATGTCTTCTCTTGGTCTTTTGCTGCCATTTTGATCTGATGATAACCAGAATAAGCATCCACGAAGCATAAGCTTTCATAATCCACCGTTGCATAAATAATCTGGTCGATACGAGAAGAGCAAATGGATCAGCTGGACAAGCCTTGTTAAGATCTATGTAATCAACACACATAAGCCATGTGCCATTTCTCTAAAGTACCAGCACAGGGTTAGCCAGCCACTTAGGGTGAAAAACTTCCACGATGAACCCAGCTACCAAGAGACGGGCTACCTCTTCTCCAATAGCTTTACATCGTTCTCCATTGAAACGATGAAGGAATTGTTTGACCGACTTAAAATTAGGATCCACATTAAGGTTGTGCTCAGCGAGTTCTCTTGGTACACCCGGCATGTCTGAAGGTTTCCATGCAAAGATATCCCAATTCTCATGGATGAACTCGATGAGCACGCTTTCCTATTTGGTATCCATATTAGCCCCCATAGTGAACTGCTGAGATAAGTCGCCAGGGACAAAATCCACTTGCTTGGTATCCTCAGCCGACTTAAACTTCAACAGAGGGTCCTGTTCAGTAGTAGGTTTCTTTAGAGGAATCATGTCAGCCGGGTCAACGTCGTCCTTATAAAATTTGAGCTCCTCCGTAGCACAAGCTGATTCCACATAAACTGCATCTCCTTCCTCACACTCCAGGGCAACTTTCCGATCACCATGTACCATAATTGTCCCATTTGGCCCTGGCATCTTAAGTTGTAGGTAAATATAACAAGGGCGAGCCATAAACAGAGCATAAGCCGGCTGTCCAAATAGAGCATGATATGGACTCTTAATCTTGACCACCTCAAATCACAAGGTCTTTGTTCTGTAATTATTGTCATCACCAAAAGCCACTTCCAGTGCCGACAGGATAAGCCGACTTACCAGGCACCACGCCATGAAAGACTGTAGAGGACGGCTTGAGATCCTTATCAGTCAGATTCATCCAGCGAAAGGTATCATAGTACAAGATGTTGATGCTGCTACCACCGTCCATGAGTACCTTAGTGAACTTATAGCCTCCCACTTGAGGGGCTACCACCAATGCTAGATGGCCCGGATTATCAACCTGGGGCGGGTGATCCTCCCGACTCCATGTGATTAGATGGTCTGACCATCACAAATATTGGGGTACTGCCGGCTCAACGGCATTGACTGCTCGCTTGTGGACCTTTTTGTCATGCTTACATGTGTTCGTAGTGAAGACGCAATACTAACCCCCATTAAGATGCGTTGGGTTACTCTGATACCCTAACTGATTATTGTGCTACTGGTTACCCTAACCAGACTGCTGACTATGACCACCATGGCTGCCTTGACCCTGATAACCAGAATTTGAGCCACCACCACCAAAGCCGGACCCTTGAGAGCCGGATCCTGACCCACCTGGCGGCCCATTGCCACTACCATGATGTTGGTTAAGGCTATAATTCCCGAACTCCTGCATGACATAACAATCCTTCTAGGCGTGAGTGGACAGCTTGTTAGGAAAACTATGCTCCAGGCATGGCTCGTTAAGCATCGCCTCAAGGTTAAAAGGCTTTGCTCTGCCAAAAGGCAGCTTACCGTTACCATTACGTCGCTGGTTTTTGTAGCCAGTGTTGGTATTAGCCACTAGATCCGACCCGCCATTAGGGTGTCTTTGCTTACCAGCGCTACCTTGGTTGTTTCCATTATGCCCTGCTAGATTCTGCTGCTGACCCTTACAATTGCCATTCTTCTTTCCCTTGTTGGATTTCTCATCATCAGATCCAGGGTCCTTTGTGTTATAGAGTCTGCATATTTAATGAGAGCCACCATGAATTCGCCCATGTCATTGCAATAATGCTTAAGCCACCCAAGCTTCTCCTTAAGGGGGACAAAGTGACAGTTCTTCTCTAAGATCAGAACCGCCTGGCCTGCCCTAATACTATCAGATGAGTGAATAATAGCATAGACCCGCCTGACCCAATGGTGGGCCGACTTATCCTCACGCTGCATGTAGTGATCCAGATCAACAATCGTCAGAGGCGGCTTGCATGACCCTTCAAAGTTTTTGATGAACCGTGCCTTCAACTCTGCCCATGAGCTGATAGAATTAGGAGGTAAACCTTTTAACCATGTAGGAGTTGGCCCTTCTAACATCATTGTAAAATATTTGGCATAGATAGCATCATGGACATCCAACATCTCCATGGCTAACTCGTAACTCTCAATCCAACCTTCAGGAGGGAGATCAGCTGTATAATTGGGCACCTTGTGAGGACCCTTAATGTCCTTAGGCAGACGTTCATTATGCAAAGCCGGTTCTAAACACGACACTCCAACCGTCCTGGAAGTCATCCCAGCCCCTATTAAGGATGAAGGGGTCATCGGAGGCTGTTGATAAGCCCCCTGTTCAGCCGTCGCTGCCACCTCACGGCAAGCTCTGGCTTCATCCACACACGCCTGAGCGTTGATCATTGGTTGAGTGCCAGGTTATCATCATGGGGAGGGTTACGTCGCCATTCACTACTAGAAACTCCGAGTGACTCAATACGCCGGTTGTAGCTACGACACGGGAGAGGAGCTGAATGTACCCGATCACGACTGTATGAATAAGCAGCCTGCTATGCAATGGCCGTCTGCAAAAGCTCAACTGTGTTTTGGGTTTCAACCGTGACCGGTGACTTGCCAATAATAGGAATCGTCGCAAGACGGGTCACTGCTGCTAACATGTTATCCACCAGGTTAGAAAAATGCCTAGGTGGCGTCAAAACACGTTGGGGCGGTGTATGATTGGGGGGCGGGTTAGGCGCCCACTCCTCCCTCCGAGCCGGCTCAGGCTGGCGAGGTTGAGCCACCGTCCGAGTCCCTGGCATATCTGGGTTTAACTAAGGGTTCCCCCGCGCATTTGGAGTTCTTGGACCTGGCCCTGGGGTGTTAAATAGATTCATGGGCTCATAATGCAAAGGTAGACGGTTTTGATGCCTCCTACGAAGAACTGCGTTGGAAGCGTTCTAATCCAGATTTAAATGCCAAGCTTTCGTCCTGACGCGCTCTACCTCTGCATCAATCTGAGCCTTTAACACAACTGTTTGGTTGTTTTCGGCAACGATATCATCTTGGGCCTTAGTTATCTCCACACGAATCCTTGTAACCTCTGCGTCGCGCTCTACCTGATTCGCTGCAGTGACTTCAGTTGCCAACAATGCTGTCAGAGTATCCATGAGATCTAGCAGTACTTGAGCCGGTGGCCTGCCTGACCCAGATCCACCAACCCTTATTGTGGACGGGTCATAGGTTGTTGTTGCCATTGTTGAAGAATTGAGAGCCGGCCCTGTGCCAGCCAGGAAGATAGGAGCCCTGCATGGCGGCTTACAGGGGTCCGAAATACTGTCACCATCGGAATAGCCCTCAAGACTTTCGTCTTGAAGCTGATAGATCGACTCCGTCTCTTAGGTTGAGGACTCATTGCCTGATTAGATGAGAGTCTCTCCCCGAGATGCAGAATCTTCTGCAAGCTCCTTGCCTTGCGAGAAACCAATGAAAACGCGCTTCCGGTCGGGTTGATCCCGGGTGGGTCACGCGCGCCGAGCCGGCTCGACGATGTCGTTGTAGATGTCCAACTCAGGCTCTGATCCACCAATCTTGCTGATGAAGACCTGAATCCCACTGAAGTGGACCCGGTATCCGTTCCCGATTGAGTCAGCCTCAGGGCCTTAGCCAGCATCGTCGATGTAGAGCTTGCCGCGGTGACTCTTAGTCATCCTGCCAACAGTGTATCCCTTGATCCCTGGGAAAGAGCCCTTCAAGAGCTCGAAACCACGGTGCACTGTCCCCATGGTGGGCGCCAACTGTCATGGGGTTAACATGGTAGATGTCCTCGTGAAAGGACTTAGTGTGAGGCCATGGCTATGATGATTAGCTTAAAGGGTTTGAGCGGGATGAGAGACACGTGTTTGCCCAGGTTTGGCCCCTCATGGTGGAGGTAAAAGCCTACTCCTGCTCTTGTTGCTATTGCTTGAGTATCAATTACAAGGGAGCGGATTCGCTTGACCTAGCTGTTGATTGATTGTAACCTAAGTTTACCCGCCGCAGGGACTCACCTTTATATACACAGGTCAAGGCCCTGGGCTTACAAGAGTTCAGACCGGCTTATACTTCATAACCGTCATCGGCTCTACATCACCTTGCCTTCTTTGGCAATTTGCCATTGGGCGGCATACACCTTTGGGTCATGCACCGTCTTCTGGTCTTGGGCCTTCAACCGGTCATCTCGTAAGCCACCTCCTGGCTCCGTGTCTTGGTTTCTTGGGCCTATCTAAGGCTTCCTTTCTGAGCCGCCCATAGGTTAACCCGGCCCTGTTAGGGCGGGTCTCACCGTGGGGTTATATCCCCAACATTGTCGGTGCTAAGATCACCGGAGCTATCTAAGGGAGTCCTAGATTAAGGGGTCCTCGGACTGCCGGACTATATACACGGGCCGGACTGTTGGGCTATGAAGATACAAGACAGAGGACTTCTTCCCATGTCCGGATGGGACTCTCCTTTGCATGGAAGGCAAGCTTGGCGATTCGGATATGTAGATTCCTTTCTCTGTAACCGACTTTGTGTAACCCTAGCCCCTCCGGTGTTTATATAAACCGGAGGGTTTAGTCCATAGAGACAACAACAATCATAATCCCATAGGCTAGACTTCTAGGGTTTTAGCCATTGCGATCTCGTGGTAGATCAACTGTTGTAATACTCATATTCATCAAGATCAATCAAGCAGGAAGTAGGGTATTACCTCCATAGAGAGGGCCCGAACCTGGGTAAACATCGTGTCCCCCATCTCCTGTTACCATCAGCCTTAGATGCACAGTTCGGGACCCCTACCCGAGATCCGCCGGTTTTGACACCGACACTCTCAACGCCTATCACTGATTTCTCCTTACATTTATTGTTGTGCTTTCAGTTCCTCTTCCTGGGGATGGTAACGTCGTCGTCTTCCGAATTGACTTCAACACCAACCTCCTCCCTTTGAAGTCTTCTCCCTTCTTCAGCACGAGTACACTTGTCTGCCAACGTGTAGAGTTCGTTGACAGTCTTGGACAGCCGAACATTCATTTTGGCTCACATCCTCCGATTGTGCACATTCGTGTGGAATGCGGCAATCGCAGTTGTTGGTTGTATCTTCGGGATGTTGCGGTGCACCCGGCTGAACCTTTGCAAATACTTGCGCAAGCTCTCTCCTTCTTTTTGTAGAAGGGCTTGCAAGTCACTGGATTGCCCCGGTTCTTGATGGCCACCCATGAAGGCGCCAACGAACTCATTGCACAGGTCTGCCCAGGAGGAAATGGAATCCTCCGGCAAGTGCATCAGCCAAGACGTCACATTAGTCTTGAGAGCCAACAGGAAATAATTGGCAAGCACTTTCTCATCTCTTCCCCTGGCAGCTTGAACAACGATCGTATATATGCCTATAAACTCTGCCAGGTTCAGTTTTCAGCATGGTTCTCTGACATGTCAGGCTTGAAGGTGCAATATGATGGCCAACGGACTTACCGTAGCTCGTGAGTGAAGGATGGGCATCCTACCTTGTAAGGCAGGTACCCGCCAACACTGGGCACGGGTTCATCAACATCAAGTCCATTACGACTGTCTGATTGACGGCGTGCCTCGCGACGCTGCTCAATGGTGACACGGGTGTCTTCCTTTCTCATGCCCCTCAACACTTGGTGTTGGTCTAGCTGAAGTTGTGGGTCAGGTGAGGCCATTAACACCTCGTCAAGATCGTCGACATCTTGGGTTTGTTGAGCATGCCGTGGTTGCCCTTGGGTGGGCTGCCGCGGAGGGGACCACACCATGGGCGTAGTCTTCTCAACTTGGCCACCAGTGAGGGCTGCCGGCGTCGCTTGCGGGCGCTGTGAAGGCTCCGCACGCTGTGACTTGTTGGCTTAAGCACAGCCAATGAGGCTTTGGATGGTAGATCTCCATTCATCCATCTTGTCTATTGCTAGAGAAAAGTTCAGCAATAGCTGAGCCCTGGCCATTGCTTCCACCACCGTCCGCGGCATGGTGTGGGAGGCGGAGCGCGACACTGCTCGACTCCTGGACGAACTAGAAGGAGCGTCATTGTCCTCCAGCCCCCTCGGATTAATCACAAGGGCGGTTTGGCGTGGCTGAAGCTGTTCTCAATGACCTTGTAAGTGCATCTAGTGCCACCCCTAGTTGGTTTTGGAGTATTGACGACAAAGTTGGTTGAGGGACTAATGCGTTTGTGAGAATTGCAGGATAACGCAGGTAGTGTCCCTCACAGATTCGGTTTACCTACCGGAGATGACCCCTACAAATGTATGAAGACATTGACGACAATGGTGGTATGTGAAGATGTTCATATTGAAGACTATGACATGAGAAGACATTGAGTGAAGACTACGGAGCGCGAAGACTGTGTTGTTTCGTTGTTTCCTTTTCTTCTTTGTTGAGTCATAGGAACCATCGTACTGTTAAGTGGGGTCCAAGTGAACTAAGTCAGAATGACTGAAGTGATGCTGAACCCAAATCCTATGTCTTCGAGCGAAGACAATGAGAGAAAATCTTATCCAGAGCTGGATGAGTCAGCCTTGCTTGTAGCCCAAGTAAAGTTGATGTGTGTGTTTGAAATCTGACCGTTGGAACACGTGGCTGTGTCGTTCGAGAGCAACCCACCTCGAAGCCTTTGAGAGAGAGAAATCCTTGCGAGGACCAAGCCCAAACACCCAGAGCCAAAGAGTGTTAGGCATCACTGAAGTCTTTCTCTCTGAGTGACCTGAAGACTTATTACACTTGAGGACTGTGAATCCCCCAGCCGGTTAGGCATCGCATTCTGAGCATCCAAGAGTCATTGTGGATTGCCGGTGAACAAAGTCTGTGAAGGTTCGGAAGTCTACCTTGAAGACTTACCAGAGTGATTGGGCGAGGACTGTGTGTCCTTAGCTCAAGGGGAACAAGGTGGAGACACGGTCTTCTGAGTTGAATCTCAGCCTCCCTAACCAGACGTACAGTTGTCACAGCAACTAGAACTGGTCCAACAAATCCTGTGTCTTCAACAAGTGATTGGTTCTATCCTCTCCCTTCCTTTACTTAGAGTTTGTCTTCGTGAAGTCATTGCCTATCTATCATACCTGTTTGACTTCATTACTTGACTACTATCGTTGATTGGCTTCATACTATCTTCCATCCTGATCCTTACTACTTAGCTGCTATTGTCCTGTACTTTCACATCATTGCATACTTGACTATGGTCTGCCTATTGTAGTTTATCTTCTGCTGCATATCATTTAGGTCATTTCTATTGTTTGTCTTTGAAACTTCCATGTTTTGAATACTTTCATAAAAATCACCTATTCACCCCCCCTCTAGTCGATAACTAGCACTTTCAATTGGTATCAGAGCAAGGTACTCCCTTGTTCTGTGTGATTCGGTTTAACCACCTGGAGTTTTAGCTATGTCGACTGTAGGGATAATCAAAGTCTCCGCTGCTTGCCCCGTGTTCGATGGAACTTAATATCCCTACTGGAAGAATAAGATGCGTATGCATCTTGAAGCCATTGATGTCGACCTCTGGTATGTCGTCAAGAACGGCGTTCCCAAAACTGGTGAAGGTGTCACCCCTCGATGTCAAGAAGTTCATTCAAGCTGGACTCTCTGCAAAGAACATAATCTGTGGTCATCGACCAAATGACAAGATGGCCGTGTGAGTGCTCTGAAACGTCGAAGCTAGTCTGGATGGCTATCCAAGGTCAACGGCGCGTCTCAACCCGAGAGAGATCAAAGGATCGGTGTTCTTCGCAACCTCTTCAACTGCTTCAAGAGAAACGATAATGAAAATGTCCAGCTCACGTTTGATCGCCTCACTGACATCACAAATGAGCTTCAAGCTCTCGGCGCAACTGAGATTACCAAGCATGAAATCGTCAAGACACTACTGAGATCACTTGACAGCTCCTTTGACACCCTTGCCCTCATGATACAAGAACGTCCTGACTTCAAGACACTCGATCCGTCTGATATACTTGAGAGGCTCAACACACATGAGTTCCAGCTTTCTGAGAAAAGAGATATCTATGGTCGCAACTATGGCGAACTCGCGCATTGAAGGCAAAAGTTGTTTCCTCATCTAAAGAAGAATCTGACTGCAGTTCTAATGATCCTGAAGACATTGCAAAGGAACTTGCTATGCTTGTGAAGAAGTTCCAGAAATTCACCAAGAAGAAAGGCTTTAGAAAGTCTTCACGATCCAGCTCAAGGAATGATGAAGCTTCCACCCATGACCACAAGAAGAGAACCTGTCACAAGTGCAAGAAGCCTGGTCACTACATATCTGAGTTTCCACAGTGGGACAATGAGAAGAAGAAGAAGAAGAGCAAGGAATATGTTCGGATGACAAGAAGAAGAAGAAATCCTCAAAATCTTCTTCTAAGTCTTCTTCCAAGTCTTCATCACACAAGAAGAGCTCATCTGGCAAGGCTCGTGCCTTTGTTGGCAAAGAAATGGATTCAGAGGAGGAGTCTGCTTCTGAGGAGGCGGAGGTGGAGTCTGGAGAAGAGTCTGACCCTGGCGTTGCAAGTCTGGCTCTAGCCACAGCCTATGTTGCCAAGTCCATCTTCAACACTGAAGACAATGACTTCCACACCAACGCTGAAGCTGATGATGAAGATGATCCTACTCCAACCTACTGCTTCATGGCACATGGTGCCAAGGTAAAATCACGTGATGCTTACTTTCAAACATCAAGTGAAGATGACTCTGATTGTGAATCCAAACCCAGCTACAAAATACTTGCTAAAATTGCAACTGAACAACAAAAGGCTATGGAACATACTAAAAAACTGTTAGACAAAAGCGATAACCCGTTGGACGTGGAAATGACACGTTCACAGTCCTTAGTTGAAGATATAAAAAATCTTCATGCTAAGTACCAAGAACTTGAAAGTAGTCATGAAACGCTCTCAACCACTTATGAAAAGCTCTCCTATGATTATCTTCAAAGGAAGCAAGAGCTTGAGAAATTGAGAGTGGCTCATGAAGATCTTCAAAAAGAGAATGAGTCGCTTCGCGCTCAACAGATCAGTCCCGCTCAGGACGGATTTGAACCACCATGTCTAAAATGCATTGAGCGTGATAACGCTACATCTGTTGCTGAATGTCCCACTGCTGCTACTGTTGCATTGTCTTCAACTACTGATGTGGTAACTAACCCTCTGCGGAGGATACTATCGCTCTGCTGATGAAAATGCTAGGTTGAAGACATTGCTTGAAACAGGGATGTACAAAAGTGCGAAAGGACATCGACACTCTGCGATGTCCTCAAAAGCGGTTCTCAACCGAAACCCGGAAAGAGGGTGTTGGGTTGAGTGGAAAATGAGTGTTGATGGTTCCCTCTTTGAAGCTTTGAGCAAGATCCCAAAACCACATGGGTTGCTTGCAAAGGGACCTTCAGATGATCCATCCACCTTATCCGCTTTACTGTGCTAATCCTATTATCATTGATGAATCCTTTGATGCAAACTATAAGCTGTTCAAGAATCAGAATGGTGAAGTGTTTGCCAGGTATATTGGTACTAACTGCAGGAATGGACCACCTATGAAGAAGATCTGGGTACCTAAGCAGTGCATTGAGAATCTTCCCGTGAATGTCGTCATGACACCACCAAGGAAGAAGACAAACCCCAGACCTATGGCTTCATATGGCCCAAAGGCTTCATACAGATACATGACTCACCTGAGTCACCCTAACGCCAATGTTTTGCAGGAAAATCATACTCAGACTTATGAATATGAGCGTGTGTCTTCAAACCGCCATGTTCATAGAACTAAGAACTTTTCTGCTTATTCATATGAGTATCATTCATCTCCTGCAAGGCTATTTGCTAGGGCTCCAAAGCCGAAATTCTCAGATGCTGCACTTAGACTCATTGCTTCTAAGCCACCCCTAAAGATGTGGGTGGTGAAGAAGAATTAACTTTATTTTGCAGGTAAAGGTCTCCAGCCTGTAATCAAAGGCGTCCTATGCTATTGCTGGGGACCTAAAACACATTATGGGACGCATGATAAAATGATCTTACTATGCATTTCATATCTGAATAGCTTACCAGTCATACTATGTGTTCTAACCTTGATCTAAGCTGTCATAATCCTTGTGTGC
Organism: Aegilops speltoides; assembly: GCA_021437245.1. Taxonomy (NCBI): domain Eukaryota; kingdom Viridiplantae; phylum Streptophyta; class Magnoliopsida; order Poales; family Poaceae; genus Aegilops; species Aegilops speltoides. The sequence continues at coordinate 249,532,962 of CM038145.1, forward strand.
GTCAAATGCTTATGCTTCACAATGCTCTTCGTGAGGCCCATCCTCCTAACTGCACTGTAGGGTACGACACCAAAAGCTTTAGAATGGATTATGGACAACGGATGCACAAATCATATGACTGGTGATCGAAGTCTTCTCATGGACTCAACCTTACGTCCATCAGACAAGAGTCACATCACATTTGCTGACACTGGTAAAAGCAAGGTATTGGGTCTAGGTAGAGTTGCAATCTCAAAGGATCAAAACATGGATAAAGTGATGCTTGTTGAATCCCTTGGTTTCAACTTAATGTCTGTCTCAATGCTTTGTGACTTGAACATGATTGTGCTATTCGGAAAATATCGTTGCCTTGTACTAATGGAATCGACAAGTCTCTAGCCTTTGAAGGGTATCGAAAGATGATCTATACATGGTAGATTTCTCAAGAGGTCCACACTTGCAGTATGTCTTCTCGCAAAAGCTTCAATCTTGGCTCGCATCGGAGACTGGGGCATGCTGGTATGAGGAACTTACACACACTCGTCAAGAAGAAGCATGTCATTGGCATCGAGGGTGTCAAGTTCAAGAAGGATCATTTGTGTGGGGCCTGCGAAGCTGGAAAGATGACTAGGGCAAAGCACCCCTCGAAGACAATCATGACGACATCTCAACCCTTCGAGCTGCTACACATGGACTTATTTGGACCTACTCACTATTCAACCCTCACAACAACTGCTTGTCTCTATGGCTTTGTCATTGTTGATGACTATTCTAGATACACTTGGGTGCATATAATTCTCTACAAGACTGAAGTGCAAGATGTCTTCAGACGCTTCGCCAATCGAGCAATGAACAACTATGGCGTGAAGATCAAGCATATCAGAAGTGACAATGGCACTGAATTCAAGAACACCGGACTTGATATTTATCTGGATACAATGGGAATCACTCATGAGTTCTCTGCTCCATACACGCCTCAGCAAAATGGCATCGTTGAGCGCAAGAACAGAACCCTCATTGAGATGGCTCAAACGATGCTCGATGAATACAAGACACCAAGAAAGTTCTGGCCTGAAGCTATTGATACAACATGTCACATCATCAACCGTGTTTACATCCATAAGCTTCTAAACAAAACATCCTATGAGCTCCTTACTGGCAAGAAGCCAAATGTCAGTTACTTCAGAGTATTTGGAGCTAGGTGCTGGATCAAGGATCCCCATCACAAGTCAAAATTTGCACCTAAAGCTCACGAAGGCTTCATGCTTGGCTATGGAAAGGACTCGCACTCCTACAGAGTCTTCAACCTCTATCTCTACAAAATCGTCGAAACTGTGGATGTGCGATTTGGTGAAACAAATGGTTCACAAAGAGAACTCCTACCAAGTACACTAGATGAAGCTCCGCCCAGCGAATCTATCAAGTTGATGGGAACTGGTGAAATCATGCCTTCTGAAGCACAGCTTGAAGAGGAACTTATCATTTCTGCACCTAACCAACCTGAAGACAATGCCCAGACCGAAGACAATCCTCCCAATGATGACAATGATCAGCAAGAGCAAAGTCTTCGTCCAGTTCATCCTCGAGTTGCAAATGAAGTACAAATTGAGAAGATAATTGATAGCATCAATGCACCTGGTCCACTTACTCGCTCAAGAGCAACACAGTTAGCAAACTTTTGTGGGAACTTTTCATTTGTTTCAATATCAGAACCCAATAAAGTCACTGAAGCCTTTATGGAACCTGAATGGATTCAAGCTATGCAAGAGGAACTTCAACAGTTCAAGCTGAACAATGTTTGGGAACTTGTCAAGCGTCCTGACCCTCGCAAGCATATCATCATTGGAACAAAACGGATATATCAAAACAAGCAAGATGAGCATGGTCAAGTCGTCAGAAACAAAGCACGTCTTGTGGCTCAAGGATACACTCAAGTAGAAGGAATTGACTTCGATGAAACATTTGCTCCTGTGGCTAGGCTTGAAGCTATTCACATACTGCTAGCCTATGCTAATCACCACAACATATTGCTGCATCAAATGGATGTGAAAAGTGCATTTCTCAACGGCAAGATTGAAGAAGAAGTATATGTAGCTCAACCACCTGGGTTTGAAGATCCAAAACATCCTGATATGGTGCACAAGCTAAACAAAGCACTGTATGGTCTCAAACAAGCTCCTCGCGCTTGGTATGATACGATCAAAGACTTCCCAAAGAGCAAAGGCTTCAAACCTGGATACCTCGATCCCACATTCTTCACGAAGACGTATGATGGTGAACTGTTTGTGTGCCAAATATATGTGGATGACATAATCTTCGGCTGCACCAACCAGAAGTATAGTGATGAGTTTGGATACATGATGCAAGAGCAATATCAAATGTCCATGATGGGTGAGCTGAAGTTCTTCCTTGGTCTTCAAATTCGTCAGCAAAGGAATGGCATCTTCATATCTCAAGAAAAATATCACAAAGACTGTCTGAAGAAGTTTGGAATGGGAGACTGCAAAGGTTACACGACGCCAATGCCAGCCAAACACCATCTTGGTCCCGACGACAATGGTAAAGAGTTCGATCAAAAGGTATACCGCTCCATGATTGGTTCTTTACTTTATCTATGTGCATCTACGCCAGATATTATGCTTAGTGTTTGCATGTGTGCTCAATTCCAAGCGGCACCAAAGGAATCGCATCACTTAGCAGTGAAGCGAATTCTTCGATATTTGGCTTACACCCCAACACTCGGATTATGGTATCCAAAGGGCTCAAAATTTGATTTGGTTGGATTCTCGGATGCTGATTATGCTGGTGACAAGGTGGATCGAAAGTCTACATCAGGCACATGTCACTTTCTGGGTCGATCACTTGTCTGTTGGTCTTCAAAGAAGCAGAACTGTGCGTCACTCTCAACTGCTGAATCTGAATACATTGCTGCTGGATCTTGTTGCGCTCGGCTTCTATGGACGAAGCAAACTCTCAAGGACTATGGCATCAATCTGAAACAAGTACCTCTCTTCTGCGACAATGAAAGTGCCATCAAGATAGCCAACAATCTAGTCCAGCACTCGAAGACAAAGCACATTGAAATTTGTCATCACTTTCTTAGAGATCATGTCATGAAGAAAGATATCGACATCATTCATGTCAACGCTGAAGAGCAACTGGCAGATATCTTCACAAAGCCCTTGGATGAGAAAAGGTTTTGCAAGTTACGGTGTGAGCTAAATATCTTGGAATCCTCAAATGTCCTGTGATCAGGCACACATCCTAACACTTATGCATGTTGATGACTTAGATGTGCAACACACTAAGTAAAGTATATCTTCAATCAATGAAGACTTACATTCTGAGTGTGAATACATTAACATGGAATTTGAATTCAGAGCGCCACGATAATTGTGCACCGTGTCTGGGTCTAATACTTCCTATACGGTGGGTAACGCCACCACCAAATTTCTCTGTTTGAAGTGTTTCACTCATGGCGTTATTTTTGCAATGACTTTGCATTTGGTTTGTCTTCAATTTCAATTTATCTTCATGATATTCTTCACTATGATGATTTGATTGCTTTCTGATATATATATATACTAGTGTTCTGTCCTCTACAGCATTCACTTATAGCTATGTCTTCCTAGATGAATCTTTTGAACTAAGTGAATGTGATCGGACCCTAATCTCTCTATGCTTTCTATCTCAAACTCTATCTGTCCAAATCATATGCATTCTATTGAAACTGTCAAATGTCTTCTCTGCGTCCTTGTCAGCAGAGGACACAGAGACAAACATTAAGTCTGTTTTAAATGACTCATCCTTATTGTTTGGAATCCGGAGAAGCCGGAACAACTATCCGACAAAGGTGGCGGGCGTGGGAACGTGGGACAACTCTGAGTATGTTGCATGCTTGCCACACGCGCCTCAGATGTGAACCGCCAGGGGCACCTGCATAATTGTGCTGTGCCGCACACTTCCTTATAAATACATGCCCCCTGCGGTAAAGAAAACCTTCTTCCACCTCTCCACCTCGTCAAAACCCTAGCGCCACCGCTAGCTCTCGACGACGCCGGCGACGAAGCGCTTAGCTGCCGCGACTTCTCCGGCGCCGTCCTCACGCCGGCCGCAGACATCGTCCTCTCCGCCGTCGCTGTAGGTGTCCTCCGTCGCCAAGTTAGGGCACGGTGGATTGAACTGCTCGGTCTCCTGTTCATCCCATCTAGCAGTTCTTCGTGCGGTAAATATAACTCTATTTTTACCATCTTTTTGATCTTTAAGATTCATCCTTTTTACCAAAAGTGGTTTACGCCTACAAGATTAGATCTATTCTGCTCGCATCTCATACTTTGCCTAGTCAATTCACTTAAACTTCATATCTAGTTTGATTCCTCACTTGTACTTATTCACGGATTCGTACAAATCTGGAACCAACTCTCAACATATAAGTGAATGTGTTCGCATCATGAGGTCAATGTCTTCAAACTGATTTATCTTCAAAATCTTCTGAGAATGCATATGACCTCTTCCCCTTCCCTCGCATCTCTAATGCTGTCACAGGTACATGTCTGTGGGAGAATCCCTTGGTTCTCATAGTCTGCATTCGTTTGCAGAATACTTACAGCATCACATTAACTCTCCCGAACCCAGTTCCTGTTTGACCAGCAAGCGTAAGTCTTTGAAACCTTTGAATGTATTGAAGCCATTCAGTTTGAAGTTCATGGCTACAGAGAAATCAGTAAGGAAGGGTGGCAGACGGCGTCATGGGGGAACATCAAAAGATCTACCTGATGACCTCGCAGAACTTTACAAGACTGATCCTGAAGAGAATTATCATCAGCGCAAGACACGAATCCAATGGATTCGACGCTATTGGGCTGAAGAATGGTTCAAGTACAAGTTCGTGACCCAGGAATATGCAGAGAAGAATGCTATCAAAAGTCCTTGGGGTGATATTCTCTATCGAGGCCTTCAACCCAAGAACGAGTGAAGCTATTGCACGGGCTTTCTATCCTTGTATGGTCCGTGGACCTCACCGAGAATGCCGACCCATCATCATTGCTCTAGTGTCGTGACGATACTCTCTTCAAGCGCAACTTCCAGCACGCAAAGGCATCGGCCAAGGAAAACAAGAAGTCATTGGGATTAGACTTCAACCCTGGTCCCTCTGCTCCCCGTGCTGACGGCTCACATGATGCAGAACCCAATGTCATCAGCCCCTTCTCCAACCTTGATGGACTCATCACTTACATCTTGGTCCAAGGTGCCAAAGTAGATCATTCTGATAATGATGCTGACACTAATGAAGCCCCAGCTCCTCCTCCAAAGCCGCAGAAGCTAAAGAAGCCTAAGGCTTCAAGATCAGCTGCTCCTCCAAAAGCTTCACGTGCGAAGCCACTAGCCACTGCACCTCCTGAAGACAGTGTGCAGTCTGAAGATCTATCACGTATCTCCAAGAGGACGTAGAAGAAAAAGAAAATCATCAAGCATACTGAAGAAAATCACGTATCTCCTGCTGCCATTCTGCGAGAAGAACCCATTGATCTGTCCAGCGATGAAGATCTTGCAGATGATGCCCTTGAGCAACTGATCAAGAGCAAGGAAGAAGCAGAGGTCTTCAATAACTTGCCTCTCTTCGATGTGGCAATCATCCATAACTTCATTGATGAGTGGTTTGACACCCCAAATCTCAGCTTTGAAGATCTGCAGCTTCCCATTGGCCTTAGCATCTCCTTCAATGGCGCCATTGCTTTTGAGCTGGCTCTCGCTCAGCGCATCGTTGAGCTGAAGAACAAGATTGATTATGAGAAAGCTTAGTTCAAGAAGCATGTGGCGAAGCTCAGTGTGCAAGATGTCAGAAACTTCAAGGTCATGTTGCATGAGCTTAAAGAAGCCTTTCTCAAGAAGCGCGAAGAAGCTCAGGGCTCTCGTGAGCGCATGAAGAGTTTGGCTGACAAATGTGTGCTTGCCTACAATGAGGCTGAGAAGTGCAAGTCTCTTGGTCGTCCTGGCATTGATCCCAGAATGGCTGCAAAGAAGAAGAAGCTCTCTACTGCCCAACCTGCACCTTCAAGGCAGGAAGCACCTCGCATAATCTTCCCAAGCAGCATGACTGGCTCTAAGCCAAAGGTCCTGTCAACCTCTTCAGATCAGAAGAAGACGAGGGTTGCCGAGGCTGAAGCCAGAATAAGGAAAAATACTGAAGCCTCTGATGCCGCTCCCTCCAAGAAGAAGCGCAAAACCAAGAAGAATCAGGCTGCTCCCACAGAGCCCTTAGTTGTTGAACCTATCTCAGTGGTTCGCCCTGCATCTGAACACCAAGAATGAAGGATGATAGTTCATGAGCCTGCTTCCACAGAGGCTCATGAAGCTGAAGACATTCCAGCAGCTGAACCTACCCCTGCTGAAGACATTGGTCACGATGACAATGTTGAAGATGATGAAGTTCTTCCTCAGATCGAACACAACGTGGTATCATCGCCTGTTCTCACGAACAGCGAACTCATCAGCATTGGTCGTCCTCTGACGCCAATTGCTCAGGATGCATCATGGGCTGATCTCCCACAGCAACATGACTCCCCAAGTACTCCCCAACAACTACCGCAGGTCACACCACCTGTGCAAGAAGAACAAAAGGAATTTGAGGCCCAGCCTACTCCATCTCCAAAGGCGTCGCCAGCACTACGCAGGCTTCGCAAAGGACCAAGGGCTCAGGTCCCTCTTTCGAGCATTCTAGAAGGAGATGTGCACCACCCATCTGTTGCACGTCAAGTGTTTCCAGAAACCACTCCGACTATGAATGTCTCCGTGTCTGAAGCCCTAGTTGCTAAAGACAATCTGGCTGCATCAGCCGATGAGAGACAAGAAGATGAACGTGTCCCTACTCCCCCCAATACAGAAGAAGTTGTTCCTGATGTGAACGTGCCAGTGCCCGACACTCCAGCTCGTCAAGTGGAGGATGAAAATCCTGAAGCTGCCATCACCAACACCAGTGAAGCCAATGACGTAGTCATGGCTGAAGCTAATGTGGAACTTGCACCAACCAGTGAGCCAGAAGCCAATGATGCAACTGCTCCTGAAGCACCTGTTGTGCAGCCTGAAGCCTCAGTTGTTGCCACTGCTCCCTCCGCCTACTGCCTCTGGTCCTCAATTTGATTATCATGTTGAGCATAGGCCTCAGGTCCCGAAACCAAAGCCAAGACTGCCAAGGTTCCCAGGTACTGCAAACTCTATAGGGTCCTTCAATGCAAATGGCTTCAAAAGCCACAACACCTTCTTTGACAGCGCGAAGAACCCCTACTCAAAGCCAAGGATATCATCTGATCGTTTCTGGAGCTATCAGCAGCGAAGCTATTACTCCTGCGTTCTATATGATCAAGGGCGCATTTTCCCTCATATGCGCCTCGACACTGAAGCCATTGCTGGACTGCCATGCTTAGAAGAAGCACTTGACTGCTTTCGTGATGCAGGTCTGCTCAACTTTGTGACAGACAAAGAACATTGGAATGAGGAACTTTTGCTTCAATTCTACGCTACCCTCCACATTCACGGCTACAACAGGGACATCAAGACATGGGTTCTCGAGTGGATGACCGGAAATGTTCATCATGAAGCCAAAGCTCTTGACGTCATTGAGCTTACAGGCCTACCCACTCCCGGAGAGCTGCATGAACCTGATTGTCAACTCCACCGCAATGCACTGGAGAACATCTTCCATAAGCCAGAACCCAACATGAGCCAGATGTTGAGCATGATGAAGCCTTTACCATCTGACGCTGAATACCCAACGGAGTTCTTTGTTGATGACCTTGAGTATCTGCCTCACACAATATATCACATCATCAGGAGAACTCTATGGCCTATCAAAGGACATTCATCAGCTGCTAAACTTGAAGGAGCCATGAAGACATTGGTCTCTTACATCCTCAATGGCATCAGCTTCAATTCCCAAGAGTTCTTCATCAGGCAACTTGCTGCGTCTGGATCTGACCTTTTTGGCCTGAAATTCTATGCTCCATGGGTCATCGCCTCATCAAGCGACACTCTTCTGTCAACTATCAGCTCTCTGCTTGCAATCATCTGATCTTTCTACCAGAGGTTGATATGTTAGTTGAAGCTATATACCCTGAGCCTGCCAAGAAGCCTCTTTGTCTACAAAATGCTGATCACCATAGCTTCACTCAGCCCATGGAAGGAGTTCAAGTAGTAACACGTATCTATCCAATGGCTGGGAATACTCGTCTGCCTCATCATGCGCAAACTGAAGCTACTGAAAGCACCATTGCCCAAAGGCCTAAGAAGCGCTCTCGTGTTCTAAATGACCGAGAACTCCTTGTGGCACTTCATCAAAAACAAGATAAGCATCACTATTGGCTCAAGAGACATATGCAAAGCCTCTTGGTGGACGTCAATCGCATTCGAAATCTTGCCACCAAGAATGCATTTGTCGCTCACGAGACTTGTCAGCGATCATGGAAGAGTTTGACGCTGCTTAGTGCTGAAGCAGATCTTCAAGATGATGGCTTCACTGAAAGATTCAAGTTTGACTCCACTCCTCCATGGACTGCTGTCCTATGTTGAACTCCATCCCTTGAAGACTCTGACTATTCTTCCTCCGCGGCAACTGTGAATGCCAGAGTGATCGATGATGAAGATGATGCTACTTCACCGCCCCCTACTTCTGTACGCATCGACACTGCACCAAGTACGTCTGTGCTGCCAAACAACACCGACAACCCTGCTGCTTCACCTACTCATGAGGACGAGTAGATGCTCTATGTCTTCAAACCTTTTTGGTCCTTACTGACAAAAGGGGGAGAAGCTTATGAGTTTGATAGTCTTCAAGCGGGTTCATATGGGCGGTTGCTTTATATTTTGCCTAGTGTTTAAAACTCTCGCTTTTGATACATTCGGTTCTTTGAGTTGTAACACTTAAACTCGATGGTCGTCTGCTACTTATTCGCTTTACTGTGATGCGATGATAAATTCCGCATGTGCGATGATAACTTCCGCACTTAGATCATCCTACAGACATCCATTTTTCATTATGCATGTCATTTTATTTGCTATATCATTTCATGCATGATGAATTATCTTCATAAGTTGAACAAGATCTCCACAAGTACAACCTGCCATGTGCATTTGCATTCCAAAAGCAAAATACTTATATGCACATCTTTAGGGGGAGCCCTTGCTACTTATGAAGACAAAACCCTATCCTTTGCAATTTCACATACTTAATCCCCGTTGAAAACTTCAACCAGTTTGTCATCAATCACCAAAAAGGGGGAGATTGTAAGTGCATCTAGTGCCACCCCTAGTTGGTTTTGGAGTATTGATGACAAAGTTGGTTGAGGGACTAATGCGTTTGTGAGAATTGCAGGATAACGTGGGTAGTGTCCCTCACTGATTCGGTTTACCTACCGGAGATGACCCCTAAAATGTGTGAAGACATTGACGACAATGTTGGTATGTGAAGATGTTCATATTGAAGACTATGACATGAGAAGACATTGAGTGAAGACTATGGAGCGCGAAGACTGTGTTGTTTCACTGTTTCCTTTTCATCTTTGTTGAGTCATAGGAACCACCGTACTGTTAAGTGGGGTCCAAGTGAACAAAGTCAGAATGACTGAAGTGATGCTCAACCCAAATCCTATGTCTTCGAGCGAAGACAATGAGAGCAAATCTTATCCAGAGCTCGATGAGTCAGCCTTGCTTGTAGCCCAAGTAAAGTTGATGTGTGTGTTTGAAATCTGACCATTGGAACACGTGTCAGTTCCTTAGTGACCCAGGGTCATTTCAGACATATCAGGTCGGGTTGCCCAGTGGCTATAAATAGCCCACCCCTACACCATAAATTGGTGGCTGCTCGGAGTTAGTGCACGGCTTTTGTCGTTTGAGAGCAACCCACCTCGAAGCCTTTGAGAGAGAGAAACCTTGCGAGGACCAAGCCCAAACACCCGAGCCAAAGAGTGTTAGGCATCATGAAGTCTTTACATGAGTGACCTGAATACTTATTACACTTGAGGACTGTGAATCCTCCAGCGGTTAGGCGTCGCATTCGAGCATCCAAGAGTCATTGTGGATTGCCGGTGAGCGAAGTCTGTGAAGGTTGGAAGTCTACCTTGAAGACTTACGAGTGATTGGGCGAGGACTGTGTGTCCTTAGCTCAAGGGAATAAGGTGGAGACACGGTCTTGAGTAGAATCTCAGCCTCCCTAACGGACGTCATAGTTGTCACAAAGCTGGGAACTGGTCCAACAAATCTGTGTCTTCAACAAGTGACTGGTTCTATCCTCTCCCTTCCTTTACTTAGAGTTTGTCTTCGTGAAGTCATTGCCTATCTGTCGTACCTGTTTGACTTCATTGCTTGACTACTATCGTTGATTGGCTTCATACTATCTTCCATCCTGATCCTTACTACTTAGCTGCTATTGTCCTGTACTTTCACATCATTGCATACTTGACTATGGTCTGCCTATTGTAGCTTATCTTCCGCTGCATATCATTTAGGTCATTTCTATTGTTTGTCTTTGAAACTTCCATGTTTTGAATACTTTCATAAAAATCGCCTATTCACCCCCCCTCTAGTCGATAACTAGCACTTTCAATGGCCAGGTTCTTGATCAGCCGGGCCCTTCCAATGCAGACGTGGTCATTATGGATCGACAGTGCCGCTCGGAGTCTTGTCATGCTCGCCCTGCGTGGCACGGAGCGTGCATCCTATCAGCGCCCCTCTAGACGGTGTGGCCAATGGATCTTGGATAGCATTGGAGCGAGCTTCGATGTCGCGTTGGTCAAGCTCGCTGGTGCGGTGAGGAGGAGGAAGCTGGGCATCCCCTTGACCCACACCGACACGAGCATGATCGCCGACAAGTTGAGAAAGTTGGGCTGCTCCCGCAGCCCTGGTTCCCACTCTAGCCACGGTGGGAGTGTCAGCTACATCACCCATGGTGCATGCCCCGTCCGTCGTAGCTATGGTGTCCGCAACACGCACAACTGCAGGCGACGAACCTCTCGAGGCGGAAGGATGTGCCGCCACACCTCTTTTCTTCTTGGGAGCCATTGACGATGTAGAAGGCGATGAAGATCGATGCACTAGCAACCATCTCAGATTCGCACAAGCAACAGTCCCCTACCAGGCATGCCAAAGATGTCGGCGTGGAAGCACGATCACCTATAGGGCAGGGGTGCCCCTTTGTGGTTCGGCAGGGGATGGTCACATTGCACAAAGAGCAGAAATGGCATGGCAGCGCGGCGATGGACAACTCTCTTTTACCCAGGTTCGGGCCGCTTTGAAGCATAAAACCCTACTCCTGCTTTGGTGGATTGATGTGGAGGAACACGAAGACGTGACAATCTCAAGCCTGACAAGTGTGCCTTGGGGAGAGCGGCGCACATGTACAAGTGTTGATGGGTCAAAAATGTCTGAACCCTTTGCTAGGTTGCCTCGGGCCTCCTTTTGTAGCTTAAGAGGTGACCACAGTGGCAAAACATTTATTTTAGTATGATTGAAAAGCTAACAGTGCTATCATACCTAACCTGGCAGTTAGGACAAAGTGCATTAAATGCACTGCTAGGTGTCATGCTGAGGTTGAAGCCCGACAAGGCTACCACGCCGCTTATCCATCTTCTCCTTATTAGCATGACTCGCCATCTGGACATGTGTCAATAAAGTAAATCTCCTCTCCAACAGGTTGCCACGTATCTGACAAGATCCACCGAGCCATTTGAGAGCTCGATTTGCATTGATCAATGACTTGTGTATGATGAGGTGGAGCGGTGGCATCTTGATGGGTGCTTGCCGCTATGGATCATGTCGGGCTCTGATCTTAATGGCCTCGGGATCCTTGCTGGGGTGATCTAGTCTTGTCCCTCAGGCGTGGTATCAACCCGACCAGGCTCTCCTGCCCGGCAAGGGAGGCCTTCCTGAGGTGATCTCCTGTCAACTGGATCTTCTTAATGCTCTCCTTGATCTCACGAAGAGCGGTTTCTCTGGCTAGTCTATTACCATGTCTTGGTGATTGGTATATGATTGTCAACACGCCTGTGCATAAGTCTGGGCGGCAAACACAAATGTTTGTTGCACTGACACACATGTCGCTTCGTGAGCAGTACGGGCATACAAAATAGATGCTTCTTTGAATATTTAGAGGTGGCACATGCAAATTTAGATAGGACAGCAGAGTAATACTGCATATAGGTAGATATGGTGGACTCATCTGGAACAACTTTTGTTTAAGGATTTGGATGTACAAGTAGCATTCTCGCTTAGTACAGGTGAAGGCTAGCAAATAGATTGAGAAGCAGCCAACTAGAGAGTAACAAGGGTCATAATCATGCATTGAGAATAACTGAAATTGAATACTAGCATGATTAGGATATAAGCACCATGAACATAAATATCATGGAGGCTATGTTGGTTTTGAATCAACTACATGTGCGAACTGCTACTTCTTGAGCTTGCGTTGATTTTTCCCTTGAAGAGGAAAGGGTGATGCAGCAAAGTAGATATAAGTATTTCCCTCGGTTAAGAACCAAGGTATCAATCCAGTAGGAGGCACAAGCAAGTCTCCAATATATGCACCTGCACAAACTAGCAAACACTTGCACTCAACGCGAAAAAGGGGTTGTCAATCCCTTCACGGTCACGAACAAGAGTGAGATCTAAAAGAGATGGGTATAAAAGAAAAATAAAAGAGCAAACTAAAGTAAATGTAAATAAATTGTAGCATGATATTTGTGGGCCTTTTGGTTTCTAGATCTGAAGATATATGATGGAAAATAGACCCTGGGGCCATAGTTTCACTAGAGGCTTCTCTCTTGAAAAAAAACCGGTGGGTGAACAAATTAATGTTGAGCAATTGATAGAAAAGCGCAAAGTTATGATGATATCCAAGGCAATGATTATGAATATAGGTATCACATCCGTGTCAAGTAGACCGACTCCTGCCTGCATGTACTACTACTACTACTACACACATCTGCCGCTATCCAGCATGCATCTAGAGTATTAAGTTCATAAGAACATAGTAACGCCTTAAGTAAGATGACATGATGTAGAGGGATAAACTCAAGCAATGTATGAAAAACCCATCTTTTTACCCTTGATGGCAACAATACAATACGTGCCTCGCTACCCCTACTTTGTCACTGGGTGAGGACACCACAAGATTGAACCCAAAACTAAGCACCTCTTCCATTGCAAGGAGAAACAATATAGTTGGTCAAACAAAACCGATATTCGAAGAGAAATACAAAGATATTTAATCATGCAAAAAAGAGTTCAGAAAAGACTCAAATAATATTCATAGATAATCTGATCATAAATCCACAATTCATTGGATCTTGACAAGCACACTGCAAAAGAATATTACATCAGATAGAACTCCAAGAACATCGAGGAGAACATTGTATTGAAGATCAAAGAGAGAGAAGAAGCCATCTACACTAGAAAAAAATACACTTCCGTGATGATACGTGTTTGTCACAATAGGTCACATTTTCTGTCATGCATGTACATCCATGACGGTTTTATGACATAATCAAGATAGTCATGCCTGTGCTGTCGTAGAAGTGTTCCATGACATTACCAAAATTATCATCACAGAAGTGTCCACTTCCATGACGATAAATCACGCGTCACAGAAGTGCTTTCATCAAAGGTGACCGACATGTGGCATCCACCGTAACGGGACACCGTTAAGCTATCGGGTCCAGTTTTGGATCAGATAACCCGTAACAGCCCAGACCAATGGGGATTTTCCACTTGTAAAATCATCATTGGCTGGAGGAAACACGTGTGAGCTCCGCGTTGGCATAGGTGTCACTCATCCAATGGGCGAGATGCGCCTATGAAATGTTGACACGTGAACCGGCCCAAAAGTGGCCCATAAAGTTTAAATGGGCCGACCCAACTAAAGGCCCACAAGATTTTGCGGTCCATAATGGGTCGGCCCAGCTAAAGGCCCACGTGATTTTGCGGACCATAATGGGCCGGCCCAGCTAAAGGCCCACAAGATTTTGCGGGCCACAATGGGCCGGCCCAGCTAAAGGCCCACGAGATTTTGCAGACCATAATGGGCCGGCCCAGCTAAAGGCCCACAAGATTTTGTGGACCATAATGGGCCGGCCCAGCTAAAGGCCCGTGAGATTTCGCCGACCATAATGGGCCGGCTCAACTGAAGTCCCACAAGATTTTGAGGACACTAGTAGGCCGGCCCATTAACATGCTACCATGTTTTGGGCCAAATGCCGGCCCATATTTGATCCGGTCCATTAACAGCCTGCCATATTCCGGGCTTAATAAAGGCCCATATGAGATCCGGCCCGTTAAAATCCTACCACGTTCTGGGCCAAATTATGGCCCAAGTCAGGTTCGACCCTTTGAGAGGCTTTGGGCTAAATTATGGCCCATATCAGATTCGGCCCGTCAACTAGACGTTGTGCTTTTGGGCCCACTTGATAAAGGCCCATTTAGTAATTCGGCCTGATATTAGTTTCGGCCTGTTAAAGGCCCGTTTAACATTTCGGCCTGTTAAAAGCCCGTCATATAGTTGGGCCTAACTACGGCCCGGTTTGCATCCGGCCTGATGAGCCACAAACTAGTGAGATGCTAATTCGTGCGTGTAGATGGCCTGATCTTTCGTGGTGATGCTTGATCAATAGTTCGTCCCCCTGTTCCTCCTCGCAACCTTCAAGATAATTTTCACCCGCGTACGAAAATACACGATTGAAAATAATGACCCCCTTGGATCAGCACATAGGCATCGATGTGATGGTCAACCCTCCGTCGCTAGTAAATTTCCACGATGAGAAAATCACAGATAATACACAAGATATGGCCGCCCGTAACTCGGACGTTTTGTTTGTATATGTCATACTCGAAATAAAGCTCAAAAACTGTGCCTACATGGCCGAAACCGTTGTCGTTTTACATCAAACAGACGTAGCCTAAACCAAGTCTCTCGTGATTCCCAAGTAAACTATGGATAAGGAAATATTTAAGATGGAAAGAATCCTAACAAGCGAAACAAAGAGAACCTACCTATTATAATAACCTAATTAACTATGCATGCCAACGAGAAAGCCAGCTTGGAGGCGTACGGAAATTGGGCTCGACCAAATGCAGCATTGGCTCCTTATTAATCTCCGATATTTTTTTGTAATGCGGCCGAACAGAATGATACAATTTCCTTTGAATTTTGTCCTGGAAACTACCTTGATCTCTTGCCTTGTTGGGCCATGTTAATCCTCTCCAATGTCCTATTTTTTATAGTCCAAATCTAGTTGTATTATGCATGCAGGACCATGCACAACATCTCTTGAATCTAATGCATGCACTGCGCCATTGTTCTTTGGTCTGTTAATTATAGAATGAACTCTCAATCCACACAACTGACGCAAGTCCTTTCCTCGAATAAATATGGCTGCATGCACTTCATTATTTGCTGTAACTTTTTCATGGCTTAATTCTGTAACTTGCTCACCTTGAATAGTATCATCAGTCAATGGTACCATGGCCGTATCATCCTCCCTCCCTTCAAACGAAACTGTCCTCGGTTTTGAGTATATTTTTGGTACCATCAATTTGTTCGGCCCTTGCAACTCTATTTTAATGATAGAATCTAGAATTGGTTTCAGCACATGCCGCCTTCCATCATGCATGAAAGCGTATGTGTTGGATTTTCCTGCATATGCGGCATCATGATCATACTGCCACGGTCTTCCCAACATCAACTGACATGCATCCATCGGCACGACATCACAGTCCACCTTGTCAATATAATCTCCAACTGCAAAGGTTATACGTGCCTTGTGTGTGATTTTTAATTTACCCGAGTTATATAGCCACTCCACGTGGTGCGGTTGTGGGTGCCGCCATATCGATAAACCCAATTCTTGCACAAGATCTTTGCTAATTGCATTAGTAAAACTGACCATCAATTATCATCTTACATGCACGGTCCTTGATCATGCACTGTGTTTTAAAAAACACTCCACCGCTGCCCCTTTGCACCACTATCGTCTTGTACCTTCTCGACCAAACGATTCAACCCCTCTACTCGTGCATTGATTTCTTCCTTTATTTCTTCTTGTTCTTCTCTTCTTTTCAGCAAACGACTTCTCCAATCCTTCGTGAACGCAACAACTGGCATAGGAATGAAATGAATTCTTTGACCCTTCCATGATAAAGAGAAATTATTTTTCTTGACATTCTAAACAGCCCCGACACGTGTGCACCATGGATTCCCAAGTAGCATATGGCACGACACCATAGGCACCGGGCAAACATGAAAAAATTCCGCACAACGATATTTTCCCAAATCAAAAATTAACAAAATCCTATGCGTAATTTTTATTTCACCATTGAACCACTTCATCGTGTACGGTATTTCAAGGGGCGCCATATTCAGCCCCAATTTTTTCACCACCTCGATGCTCACCATGTTGACCGCAGAACCTTTATCAATCGTCAAATTGACACACCGTTCCTTCACAACGCAACGTGTGTGAAAAAGAACAAACTTGTCGATGCCTTCCTCCTCCATCAATATGTTCCCGCTCAACACCTCCATGCCCACCTCTGTAGACGATATTGCAAGCTGAACCGCCGTGACTAACCTTAGCTCTGAATACCACTTGATGAGGCACAAACTAGTGAGATGCTAATTCGTGCGTGTAGATGGCCCGATCTTTCACGGTGATGCTTGATCAACAGTTCGTCCCCCTGTTCCTCCTCACAACCTTCAAGATAATTTTCACCCGCGTACGAAAATACATGATTGAAAATAATGACCCCCTTGGATCAGCACGTAGGCGTCGATGTGATGGTCAACCCTCCGTTGCTAGTAACTTTCCATGATGAGAAAATCACATATAATACACAAGATATGGCCGCCCATAACTCAGACGTTTTTCTGTATATTTCATACTCGAAATAAAACTCAAAAACTGTGCCTACATGGCTGAAGCCGCTGTCTTTTTACATCAAATGGACGTAGCCTAAACCAAGTCTCACGTGATTCCCAAGTAAACTAGGGATAAGGAAATATTTAAGATGGAAAGAATCCTAACAAGCCAAACAATGTGAACCTACCTATTGTAATAACCTAATTAACTATGCATGCATGTGGACATCACGTACTTACACGCCAACGAGAGAGCCAGCTTGGAGGCGTACGGAAATTGGGCTCGACCAAAGGCAGCGTTGGCTCCTTATTAATCTCCGATATTTTTCTGTAATGCGGCCGAACAGAATGATATAATTTCCTTTGAATTTTGTCCTGGAAACTACCTTGATCTCTTGCCTTGTTGGGCCATGTTAATCCTCTCCAACATCCTATTTTTTTATAGTCCAAATCTGGTTGTATTATGCATGCAGGACCATGCACAACATCTCTTGAATCTAATGCATGCACCGCTATTGTTCTTTGGTCTGTTAATTATAGAATTAACTCTCGGTCCACACATTTGATGCAAGATACCATCCTTTCCTCGAAGAAATATGGCTGCATGCACTTCATTATTTGCTGTAACTTTTTCATGGCTTAATTCTGTAACTTGCTCACCTTGAATAGTATCATCAGTCAATGGTACCATGGCCATATCACGGCCTGCTCACAACCGGCAATCTGATTGGGACAAACAAGGACCGAGACAATTTTGGCCTGTTACAAGCCTGTGATTTGATTGGCACAATCATGGGCCGGGGTCTATTTCGGCCTGCTGCCGGCCCGTGAGCTGTTCGGCATGTTTCAGGCCCAACCTACTTTTCAGCCTCCTAAAAGCCCATTGAGTTTTCTTGCGAAAATAGGGCCGGCGGTTTGCTTAGCCTATTAAAGGTCCGAATCTACTAGTGGGCCAGTTTACATTTAGGCCTTTTAACGGACCAAGATGACGGGGCCCATGATGCGGATCATACATAGTGATTTGCATGACGGCCCGATTATGTACCGTAATTTTATGGTTTGACTGGTTTACTGCAAAGACAGGATATATATACAGTAAAATAACTGCAACATCATGAATAAGAAAAAAACCTAGACTATACAATAAAGAAATGACGGCATATTACATCCACTGGGCATCAAAGTTCGCCACTATGATAATAAAGCACAAGCATACAACAGATTACATACACTGGGCATCAAAGATCGCCACTAGTGCAAATAAACACGCCGACAAAATAATATACAGAACCGACAACACTTCAATAGAGTTCAAGAAAGGTTAGCCCTGCTCGGGAGCTGCATTGCCAGCAATTGAGCAAGCTGATGAGACTGTGCTTGTTTGACACTTATATCCTCCTCACTCTGAAAGATAAACAAGCAGACAGATGACAGGTTTTGCACATATAAGTATCGATGCTGACAATTCATCACATTTCTTACTGACGAATAAAGTGACACAGTTTAAAATAGCATTAACACAATATGGTATTGTTCAGGTCAAGACATGGCAGGAAATGACATTGTGAAGAAGTTGGCAGCTTCAAAACACCACTAGATTACAGATCAATAACTCATAAGTATCAATGGTTAGTGTGCTGTCAATTTATCCTGTTTCAGATTGGCAAATAAAGAGACGATTTAAATAATAGTAGAATGATATGACATTGTGCTATAGTGGGTAGGTTCACCACACCACTGGATTACAGATCAAGAACAGAAGGATACATGCAGTGCAAAAGAAGATCACTTGCTATGTATAGTTTAATTTACATGGTATGAAGAAGGAACTTGGTTGTACAAGTGAAAACTTAAATTGAGAAGGACAAACTTTTGTTTATGAACTACATAATAAACTTTAAACATGCAATTTGATGCAAACACTAAAAATAAACAGTTGTTGCACTCATGCCTAACCAAATATACACAACAGAGTTTGAAGGCTTGAGAAGGACAAACTTACATTATTGGTGAAGACAGGCTCTATAAAGCCCTTGTCCATATTGATGGGGGGGGGGGCAGTTCAAGAAGTTTACCACATAATCTTCTTCATAAGCATTGCCTTTATTCTACATTTTGTTAAGAGTAAATATAGATGTGACAATATAAGAAAAAATGGAGAATATTTAAGATAAGATGAAGAGTGATGCTACATAACCAAGTAGCTATAAATGTAAGTACAACGATACAGGCAAAAGGTACAACCAAGAGCAATGCAGAGCTAAACTTCTTCAGTACCATCGGTGTTATCCAACCTTATGGTAAGAGTAAATATAGATCTGATGTGTAGAAATGGAGGGCAAAGGAAAATAAGCTGCAGAGTGATGGTACATGAACAACTACCTGTCAATATAAGTACACTGATAAAGGACATCATGTACTTCCAAGAACAATGCAGAGCTAAAAAATTTCATTGGCATTGGATATATTCTACACTAATGTAACCATTCATATAGATCAGATAATTTGGAGCGAACAATTGATAAGCAAGCTATCATGCATACTGCTGTCACATAATGAACCAGGTATGTATGCAAGTACAGTGATACAAGACAACAGGTACTAACAAGAGCAAAGCAGCGGGCAGCATATTTGTGATATCCTGTCGGTCTTTTCAAACCGGAATTCTTCTTCGAGCATATTTCCTGCAAAAAAGATCCGTAAGGCACATGCGGAAAAGTAGAAGTTCAAATTGTCATGCGATATCATAGACAGTACCTCATCCTTGGAACGAGACCAGTGCATAACAAGGTTTTTCCATTTAATGTCTTCTAAATTTAGCATGGGAGACTTCACCAGAAATTCGTTTATAGACTTGCCATCAAAGTGTGATTTCCTCAGGTAACACCAATACTGTTGCAATGCTTCCTTGAAAAGCGCAAGCAAGCTTTGCTCGTCATGACTATCTAGATTGACCCTCGCCTACTTACAACAATGTAATGTAAATCATTGATGTGTTCAATCAACAGAAAACAGGAAAATAATCACCATGAATAATAGCACTTACACGTAAGTGGGACAGGAAGATGTGAAAATGGTGTTTGTCTTCACTATAATCTTCCCATGATGGGAATATATGCACGTAGTCCCTAACAACATTGAAAGAATTGTCTTTTAAACTGGGAATAACTGGAATGGGGTTCCAATCTGCAGGAATTGGCCGTCTCTGCAGTTGGGATAGGTCTTCGGCCGGTGAACTTGCTGTACTTTTTGCTGGAGTCGGATTTTTCTGTGGTACGGCTGGTGCTATGGCAACTGAAATCGGCATACTTTTTGCTGGAGTGCAGGTCATGCGTGGTGGGGCTATGGTGTGGCTAGTGAAGTATGGGTACAGTCTGCTGGAGTCGGTCCTACGTTTTGTGTCACTAGTTGTAGAGCCAATATAAGTGGGGTGCTGTCTGATTTCTCCGGCACAACCATGTTTTTCAAGGACTTTGCTGGTGCTGCTTCAGGTTCGGCAATCACCCTCTTCCTTTTTGATGTCTGATGCACAAGAACAACATTTGAGTGAAAAAACATGGTATGATGAAAGATGGAATATGTATTGATAGTGGATGGGCATGGCATCTCGACATATATGATGAGTAAACTAAGTAGATGGCGGTGCAACAAAGTAGAAGAAATGCAAGACAACATATGCAAGATATGCGCAATCAATAAAACCTTGCCAAATTAGAACACACACCTTGATGGGTGAACATGACAGGCCATCTGCTTTGACTCCTCTAGGTTAGAATGGTCATTAGGATCATATTCTGAACAAGAATCTACAGGTGGGGAGCGTATGAGTTTCATTGCATCCAGAATGGCACTCAATGCCTTGGTGCCAATTTTGTAAGTCATTGCAGTGTTCCACAATATTCTTCTGATGCGCGGATTCTGATATTCACTGTGATTATATATAATATCTAAGAACCATGAAAACATAAATAGTAGTGAGTTTATCTTTGTAATGCAGAGGATATTCTAATATAGGGGCGCCCCTTTAAACACTTGTGTGCTATCACTGGATTCTGATGAGAGAGCCCATGTGTGTTGTAATATGGTGCGTGCATTTATATAATCTGGCACAAGTACACAAAAAATAGGCTCGAGAAGTAAGGATAGTTGGCAGATGATAGGTTCATAATATACTGTATATAGAGTTTATTGCCAAACCATGATAACAAGAGCACACAGCAACTAGGCAGATCATAGTGTACATAAAAGGGGTACACCATAACCACAATATATAAATCGGGAAAGTGGAACTGGCTTGAAAATACAGTGTTGTATTGCCGCTAGTAATTGAAAGCCTATCGATCACGTACATGCCAGCTCTATCAGCTGTTGACTGCAGATGTCCCAGCTCCCCTTCCTGACAAGGAACATACTGTACGTACTAAATACAAAATAACAAAAGAGGAACATGTTAAAAAATAGAAGAGGAAGCATATTCTTGAGGTTCCGCTTCATTGCATACAATGTTGGTTGCCCACTCACGATGAATCTCAACACCCAAAGAAATGCAATTCCATGCTGTCTCTCTATATGTGGCAATTTTGAACAAGAGTCATTAGGATCATATTCTGAACAAGAGTCAACATGTGGGGAGCGTATGAGTTTCATTGCATCCAAAATGGCACTCAATGCCTTGGTGCCAATTTTGTAAGTCATTGCAGTGTTTAGCTTCAAGAGTGGACTGCTGCTAGTGCGACAAAAGCAGCTACACAGATCATAGTGTAGATATAACGGGAAAACCTTAAGCATGAGAGTAAAATCAGCAAAGTGGAACTTGCTGGAATATATGTGCTAGTATTGCCGGTACAACTAGAAAGGCTTCGGATACCAACTCTCTTCAACTGAAGGTGCGGTACTGTTAATATCAGTGTAACTCTCAAAGGCGACACAACTCCACGCATTTTCTTGCTATTCTTATAGGATTCAAGTGGGCAGGCCACTACAAATCCTATATGTTTACAAAATCCTACAAATCAAAGAGGCCCGAAGAGTTCAAAGTGTCCATCACAATAGACCATATAGACCTCTACACTGCAAATGTCCCTGCTCATCTTCACTACAAGGAACATACCGTACTACTATCATACTCCCTCCGTTCCAAAATATAAGTCTTGGTAGAGATTTCCACTATGGATCACATATAGATGTATCCAGATACATTTTAGAGTGTAGATTCACTCATTTTTCTCCATATGTAATCCATGGTGGAATCTATACAAGGACTTGTATTTAGGAACGGAGAGAGAGTACTTATTAAAGAAGAATGGAAGAGGAACATGCTAAAGAAGAGCAAGAAGATTTTGGATAATAAAATGTTCGTTGCGCAGTGCCCACACATGATGAACGAGAGCACATTAAGAATGCAACTCCCTACTGTCTCTCTATATGTGGTGCATGTTCTTTTCAAAAGTAAAGTAGGAACATTAGCTGACCAAATAAATGTTATCTGTTTTAGTAATATTATCATCATATCAGATTCGTATTTGAGCAACAAGTTTGGAATTATGAGTGGCACGTTGTTTAGCTTGATGGATTTAGGAGCAGTGCTAAGTAGGTACGATGATGGTACTGAATATAAAGCATGTCTGCATGCAAGTCACATGACTTTTGTCATTTAGGTCAATCGACCATTTCAGGCGGTTGGATGAAGATCCTATGTCTCCTAACCCTTCTTCCTCCTCGTCTCTGATTCTTCCCATACAGAACACCGCACGGGCCGCCGGCCGGACCACCGCCCCCCACCGCCTGTGTTCCTCCACCACCACCACCCCCACCCCCGCCCCACCCGTGTCGAGTTTTGTTCGTTCGGCGAGGCCCCACCACCGCCCCCCACAACCACCGTCCAACACCCGAGCCCCTTCCTTCACACCGGCGAACTCCAGCGAGCTCTGAAAAATCGACTGATCCAATTTCGAAATTTAGTCTACTATGATTTAACTAGTGTGGAATATATAAGGGGAAAACCATAAGCATTGGGAGTATAGTGTTGAGCGTGCCATGGTGGATACGAAGGTGCAAATCGGACAAAGGAAACTTCGCAACCAATGTTTGCTTTCAACTAGCAAGTAAGTGATGGACAAGAAATCAGAGTAAAGCAGTGGCGATCTATTTTCTTGCTGCGATAAATAAGTTGAGCAGATATGAAAGAGTACCGCCTGTGGTGGGGTGCCATGTATGCATCTGCTAAGAATTTTACGGTGCTGCGGTAGCGATGGCTGTCGGCAGCGTGGAAGCAGATCTAGGAGGGTAGACGGTGGCGGCGGGGCACGGTGGACGAGACAGTCGTAGGAGCGACACCGACAAGGTGGACGACGACGGGGATGAAGCGAGAGGATGGGATGCAAGGATGCTGGTCCGAAGCCGTGGATGAGAGATGTCAATCTCTTGTAATTGACGGCGGCGTCGGGGTATCAGCTCTGGCATGGTGGAGTAGGACGGTAGTGTATGGGGTGGCGGACGGAGGAGGCTGGGGTGGAGAGGGTGTTTTGGCGCCCACGGAGTATGAATGGGGAAATGGAGATAGAGAGGAAGGGGGAACCATGTCTTCAGGGCGCGCTTGTCTCAAATGCGAGGAAATTTACAAACTTAGCCCCCGTTTAAAGTTTCCTACATCACAACAATATTAGTCGGTTGGGTATATGACGGTAATCTCGCATACACCGAATATTTGCCAACGAGAGTTTGTTTTTGGCGCCCATCGTGTATGCATCGGGGAGGGAGTGGATTTCGGCCAAGGAGACACTGTGTTTTGGCATCCAAAATGTATGATTCTGGGTGAGAGGTGGTTATGTCACGTTTGAGTGAAATTACAAACCTACCCCTATCGAAACCTATAGAAATCGAGCCGATAGGCCTTGCGTGGCAGGGATAGGCAGTAGTAATTTCCATCTCGCAGATTTTGGTTTCGGGCAGTTACTGCGACTTTCCCTGCTTCGTTCAAATTTTGCAGAGTGCACATTTACCGTGCCAACTCAATTTGAATCCCATTTGTATTCTATTTTTTCGGGCAGGATCCACTTTTGGTTGGAATAAAATTCTATATACATCTTTTTTTATATATACTTTCAAAAGCACAACACCCTTTATACATAAATATGGTTTACAAATGGCATGATCTCAGATTCATAAGGTTGTATCCAGCAATTTGGATTTTCCAATATTTGAAACCACTTTATGTTGAAATCGAATGTATGCATACCTCGCTAACTGTCTCCAATTAATGTGTGTTTTATGCAGTTTTTTTAATTCTCATGTATAATGTGTTTCACACACACAACATATAGTGTAATCCCATTTAGACATTAATTGCAGATAAACCATGCATTGTTTCTAATTAAAGAATCTATGGATCACCAATATTGATAAACTATATAACATTACACGTGTCCCCAAATAATGAATATGCATGTTTGATACACCAATTTGCATTATGATATTATCGATGTTGTGATCTCCAGTTTAAATATTTGAATCCCCTTTAATCCAGATATTCGTCTCATATAGCCATCACTCATGCTTATATAGGAGTATCTTTCTAGACCTATACGCATTCATCATCTCTCGGGTATCTCTCGTGCTACCTATATGTCAACAATGATCTTTTATCTTCGTAACACACTGACGGTACTCTCGCCCTCGACCTTCATCACTCTATCTCTCTCTAAGTATATCTCGCTCCCTGCTATGTGTCTCTAACTATGATTCTCCATGTGGAATCTCTTTCTCTCACACAAACACAAAACTTTGTCTCCCGGGGTCTCGTTTCTCTCTACTATTCCCCTGTGTGCCACTTGCACACCCCCTCATACAGAGATGTCTTTTGCTCCTTAGGTATGAGAACCTACGACTCTTCCTCTTAAATATCTCTTTCTCACACACAAACACAAACTCTGTCTCCCAGGGTCTCATATTTCTCCACCGTTCTCTTATACGTCGCTCACACACACTCTCTCTCCCTAGAGATATCTTTTGTTCCCTCATATGTCTCTCTAGCTATCTCTCTCGTTGTGAAATATTTTTCTCTCTCGCAGACACAGAACTCCGTCTCTCGGGATCTCATTTCTCTCTGATACTTGTTTGTATGTGACTCACATGCACCCTCTCTCTATCTCTCTCACACCCACACACATAACTCAGCCTTCTGATCCACTTGACTCATATCTCTAACGCACACTAGCTAGCATCTTTATCTTTCTATTTATCTGTTTCTCCATGAACCTTCTTTCTCGCCCTCACTCTTGCTTCCTATCACGCACACTACATATGTTTCTCTCTACATGCAGTCAAGTGCCCTCTTTTTATCTTTCTCTCACACATACATAACTTCACCCTCTGAACCACCCGGCGGTCATCTCCAACACTCAAACTAGCGGTTGTCCCTCTAGCTAGCATCTCCATCTCTGTATCTATTTGTAGTTTCTCCGTCAACATTTGTTTCTCGCATGCAGTCTTGCTTCCTATCACCCACACTATATATGTCTCTCCATACATATGCATTTATAGGTTGATCTCTTTTGCACAATCGTTCTGTCTCACTCCCTTTGCTCGCCATAGATGCATGCTCCAGCCCACGCCACTATCTCTTAAAGACAAAAACACATGCTCAATTGTCGGGCCTTCTTCCCTGCACTCTCACATGCATGCATATTGTCATACCGATCTGTCTCTCCCATGTCGTTGATCTTATGACTTATGTCTTCTTTCTTTTATCTCCATCATGTGCGTGCGCGCGCGCACACACACACACATCCCACGTATATATGTATACCTCTCGCACATGCATGTTGAAGGTCTCTATGTCTCCATACGTAGTTAATTACCCTCAACCCTAACGCCACATCGAATCATTCTCTTCTTGTGTGCACATAACTTCCGCCTGGATGGGTAAAACACACACTCACACTTAACAATCTCCTTCTAGCTACCCCCCTCTCACTCTTCCCCTATATCCCTGAAACCAATAAGACCATCTCTTCGTTTAATTCCCGCCTACATGCAGCATCGATATATAGTAGTCTTCCTCTGTGTCTCTCAAACAAACACGTTCTCTCGATGCCGACTCCTCTCACGCGCACACACCTTCTCTTCCCTCTCTACGGGCCTTTTCTCTCTCGCACCCCATCTTTGGTGGCCTCTGCCATACACATCACCTCTCTATGATGAAGCCATGCACACTTAAATTACATCCGCCACCGAGGACCCCACGACACACACACACACACACACAAACACACACACACACACACACCCAGCCACGCACACACACAAACACACACACACACTAAGACTCCATCACACACACACACACACACACACTAAGACTCCATCTCACACACACATGCTCTAGGCGGAGCATTTGTTCCTACCACCTTTCATCCAACCTTACCCGTATGATAAACAATCACCTTAATTTACTTGTATAACATGGACAAATTCCACTTTACTTTAGTAGTTAGCAAACTTATCATCTCTACCCTTATAAAAAACCGAGTTGGCGATGATGGTGTGCCTGCCATCTTGTAATATAGACCGTCCGATCTATATCTGATGGATAGAAAGCAAACTATGATAATTTTACAAAAGATACCCGCACTTCTCTCCACATCCTTATCTCCCACAACCTCATTGCTGAGCAATTAAAAAAGGAAGTCTCTGGAACAATCTAGCAGGGTGGCGCTGCTTCCGGGCGCCAAATCCATCCCCATGCCTCCGCCCAGTCCGACCACCAGTCACCACCAGGCTCCACTCCTCCTCACCTTATCTATCATCTTTCATTTTTTCGATGACATTCTTGAGATACCAGTTTTCTGATAAAATTCTCGAGATATAATTAGTTTTTACACATGGGATTACTCCTGCATGGGTCAATCACAATAGGTGTTTTGTAAAAAATATATGCATATTGATGTTCCGTGCAAGGCACGAGCATCTTGCGAGTAATTATATAACGCAAATCACGAGCAGGAAGTGGCATTTTTTTACACAACCACGTTAACATGGCCACGTAAATCACTAGCTAAAGTATAATACCATTATACTTATATCCCGACGCAAAAGGTTGAGTACATGTCCGAAGAGTAGAGTCGCACACACGCACTCTGTCTCTCAAAATCTCTCTCTCACACACACACCAGTTACGTGACGCCCACTTAAACAGACACGTATGTTACAATTGTGCACCCGCGGGTACACCTGATGGTGCGCATTTATTTAAGACGAACGGCGAACCCAAACAGTAGCTGCATTCATTCCCCTCCCGCCACCTCGTCTCTGGTCGCCGTCGCCCGGTAGCCATGGCCCGGCCGAAGGTAACAACATACGCCATACTTCCACCAGAGCGGCGCTTTAATCTGGAAATTTTAGTGGTCATGCATGCATCTTTTTGTGCTAGCTCTCCTATATAAGGGTTGACCGGTCGCTTCCCGGGATGTGCGCAGGCGGTGGAAGAGGAAGGAGAAGGGAAGCGGGTTGTGGAGTAACATTTTTTTACCACAATATCTTAGGAAACTGAGTGCAATAATTGAGTAGTTTTGCAAACTATCAGTACTACACCTGAAACGGTTTAAAACCAATACTGCCTTGCCAGCGCACGCTTCCCGCATGAAACGTTCAGCGTCGCCCTGGAGCGTTAGTGCTGCATTAATGCCTGGCCAGAGCAGAGGTGACCTCTCACTGGAGCCGGCTTTGAAGTAGCACGGCGGCCAAGAGAGCTCCGCTTCCCGGTGCACGCGACTGCTCTGCGTCGAGGTTGGCCATAGGCCCTGTTTGGATCCATGGGGTTAGAGTTAGTTTGAGCTAGTTGGGGCTCAAATAGCCCTAAAGTATCCAAGCATGAGGGTTAAATTGGAGCAAGTTGCACCGAACCCACCAAAAGAAACTATCCCACCCAAGAGGTGCTAACTGGAGATAGTTGTCATTGGGCCCACTGAAAAATCACTTTTTTCTCTCTCCATCAAGTGCATTTATTGTCAATCTAACCCTGTCGCCCAAACAACTCTTTGGCTACAGTTAGTTCAGGGTTAGTCTAACATCTAGCTAAGTTAGAGAATCCAAACAGGAGCAGTATAGGATATGCAAGTTGCTCAAAGCATACAGTCAAATTCGTATGTGAAAGGATCTTTTTTTAAAACGGAATGTGAAAGGATCTTCAAATGATATAATTTTCAAATTATATAAAATCTTATCAATAGTCAAAGGCATCCTCGAAGAATACATTAGGCCCTATATAAAATCTTATCAATAGTCAAAACCAAGTGTTCTAAACGAGTCCAAAACAAGAAACTGGACCCTCTCACGGCACGGCACGCCTGTCTCGTTTGGTCCGTTGGTCAAAGCGATTCCTCTTCTTGGCATAACAATAGAGTACAGTACTATTTTTTTAGAATGCTCTTGGCATGTCGCTAACATGTGATGATTTAACCGACCTCAATAGACGGCAAAAACGCCAGCCCGCCGCACTTTGAGAGAGACGAGGGGGGAGAAGCAATACGGGTTGCTGGATTACTAGAGCTAGGTGTTGCACGGAAGCCAAGAAATATGGTGATAGTGTGGGTTAGCCATGTACCAGTATGATGTAACTACATTGAGTTGCCGTGTTTCATACTCTTCCAGTCCACTGTGGAGATGATTGGTTGATTTTATATCGCTGAATAATATAAAATATTATGAGGGCAGACGCTCCACCACGAGGTTCCTTGCTCCTTCTCGGTCGTCGGGAATCTATGTTCTTCCACTCCATTTTTTTACGTGAGCTTTGTTCATCCTTTTGCAAACACGCGAGACATCTAGCATCAAGGTGCACGTGTCATGCAAGGATCGTTCCATCTATATGAAGAACACGTGGGACGAGAACTATGAGATGGACATGTACCCAGGAGTGGACGTACTAACCTGAGTAATATAGCATAGTAAGTGAAGTAGAAAGGCACAAATGGTATGAACATGCGTGGCATATAGGCATTTGTCTCTTACTATGTACCACTAAATGTTGTATGTGCCTAAGTACTCTACTACTACTATATTAATTGGAGGCACATATTAGCTTTTATATTTGTTTACGTGTGTGCCCCGAGACCTTCCAACTAGACATGTCTTTCTCTCCGGGTCACACTTTGTATCGTTCATACCACTAGTACTACTATGTGTGGTCTCTGACCCAGAAGTGGAAGGAGTGGAGACGCTCTACCACACTGTTTTTTTTGCGCTGGGCTCTACCACGATGTTCATGTCCCACTCCTTTCGCTGACGTGTGGGACATCCAGCACATGCCGTGTTTGGCACTCTTCATTGTAAGAGTTAAAATGCTAGCATTCATCAGAAATAAAAAATAAATATAAATCAGCAGCGATACTATACCATGCAGTTTCCTTGCTCCTCGATATCGAAAAGAATACTTCCGTTCGTCAACATGAGGGACGTCGACCATCCTGGTCCACTTTCCATGCACGCAGAACTCCAAGGGAGAGTCACCCCGGTTGTCGCGCCACAGTAATAATGACTAATGAGCCGTCAAATCACAGGCCCAACCTTTCCCACTGTGAAGTTGCTCGGACGAAGGAACCATCATGACTTCGTTGAATTCCGCTTCTTGAAGAAAAGTATTGTACCAGCAGTACTGCTAGCTATAGTAGTTACTCCAACAGAGGCCTCCGTTCGTTCATAGGATAGGAATTTTATAGGAATATGAAAATCATAGGAAGTGAGATGACAAGCATCTCAATTCCTATAAATAAAGAGATGCCATTTGATGCATAGTGTAGGAATTTTTCCATTGAGTCTAGGCTAATGTACTGGTAATTTGCTCTAAAAACTATAGTAGTAACTAGTAGTACTGGTACATGCTTGTACTCAGACACAGACACACACACTAACTACTAGAACTACTACTTCTCACATGCTAGCTAGACGCCGTCGTTCTCCTTCCTGGCTCTGTCGACGACACCCCACCGTGCTTGGATCTCCGCCGACCTCTCCACAGCAGCGCGTGCGTCCTATTCTTTCTTACAGCGGTGGGCCTCTCTTTTCTTGAGTGCTTTCTGACTTTTTTGCTCCCTCTATGCGGCTTTGGCCGCCTCTTGCTCTACCACCCATTCGGCCTTGGGAGCTTCAAATTCCTCCCACATAGGTGTGAGGTCGCGAGCGGCGATGAACTCGGCACGGCAGGATGCCATCGCTTCCCTACCATTTTGTGTGCGGTCGTGGGTGGCGAGGAACTCGGTGCAACGGGATGCCATCGCTTCCTTACCGGTTAGTGTGCGGCGCGGTGGCATGAACGATGCTTGGTGAGAGCTCTGGGGTGGAGTGGCCAGACAACCGTATAGTGCATTGGTTTGTCAAGATCTCAAGGACAGAAGACGAAGGAAATTTGGATTCCCCATCAATCCTTGTCATTTATTACCGAGTAAAATGCATTGGCGGTTATCGAACTTGTCTTGATAGCTCACTTTGATCATTGTATACGAGATATGGTGATTATACGGTCACTGGCTCAGCGTATAGCTCCATATTTGTCTGGTTGACCAGTCAAACAGTCCGCATGCGCCTCATCAGCTCATGTTCTTTATCTATCTATGCGGCCCTACCTGTTAGTGGAGAAAGAAATAAAAAACAAAATTATGCGTATGTGGGGAATCAAACCACAGACTCGTCACTGCAACGCACACTCGTCAGCCAAATGAAAATGAAATACTTCGCATCGGATACTCACGCTAACGCTATGAAACCATGCTAATGCATGCACATCACCCTCTCAATCAAAGTCCTGCTCATGGCGCAACACGGACGGTGAGCCCATCACCTGCGCGCCCTGGCGGTGCCTGACATTACTATTTAGACGTTTGATGGAGGCCTACACGAACGCCGAGCATGTATTCACCTGGCTCAACACCAACGGTCATACTCGGGAGCACCTTGCTCATGTATATTGTCCATCACAACGACAACCTATAAAACAGCCTAGCTAGAGAGGGTACTATGGTACGGAGTATGTACTATCGTGAGCGACCGATCTTAGTGCCACTGCACACAAGTGTGTGTCCGATCGATTCGTCCATTATTCGTAAGTTATGCATGGTTGTGTGGTGTCCAATGGTGGTCGTCGAAGGCTAGCTAGCGACAAGAGCGATTGCATGGACGCCTGGTTGTCAATACGTGCTGCATATGCTTCAAAGGCTCGTCATCCATGAGTTCACATTTTACCACTACGCCAGCATCTGACCGCCCTGGCCTACTGAAACCCCTTCCATCGCTAGCGTGCGCTTCCTGGCTGAAATGGTCTCCGTCTCTCCACAACGTCAATGCCGCATTCACCGGACTTAACTGCAGGTGCAGTTGGTGTGTCACTGACATGCGGGCCAGATGCCCATTGGGCCCACATGTCAGTAACCCAACGCACCTGTAGGTAAGTCACTGAAGTAGCATCCGCATTCACGCCCGACGAACCTACTTTGGCACCAGCCATCCATCCATCCGCCGCGGCTCATTGCCATTCACCCACTATATTAACTTGAGCCCCAGCTCCCAGCCATAGCCAAAGACCCACAGTCATTCTCCTCCGGTCCCTCCCTTCTGTCGGCACCACTCCAACCATGGCCTGATAGCGCTGCAAAGCTCTCTTGGACGTACTGTCACAGGAGCAGACGAAGGACATCGGCGGCTCCGCTCGCCGCGCTTCCAAAGCTCTCTTCGACATCTTGTCGCGAGGAGCGAACGAAGAGATCGCTGCACCCCCGCCGCCCTCCGCCGCCATGACCATGAAGCCGGCGCGCGTGCGCGGGCGCAGCCGGCGGCGAGGAAGAGTAGTACACGGTAGGTCGCCGCCGCTTTGGTCCCAGGAAGGCCACCGCTACTCCACTTAGTGGACGCCAAGCTTGGTGGGGTAAACATCGGTGGTCGATTAGCCGCTTGAAGACTACATGGAGGCGGAAATCTTCAGAACCTTGTGCTCCGGAGGAGGAGGTTATCAAGGCGGATGAGGAGGAGGCAAAGGCAATGGCCGGCTTTCTCGGGTTCATGGCCGGACATGGTGGTCGGGCGCCAGCGATCGTATAAATTAGGTTTACAGTAGGTTTTAGTATGGTTTGTGCGGAATATGTAATGAATTCCGTCCAGTTTGTAGGAAAAGTTTTCGAAATGTAATGAATTTCATCCGGTTAATTTGAAATTTGCTTTGTTTGCATGAATTTCGTCTAGTTAGTTCATATAGTTGTCAAAAGGTATGCGGGCAGCATCCATCAGTGTCCTTGGACAGATGCCGGTGTAAATTTGTGGGCCAGTGCTGGAGATATAACTGCCTGGATTTTGGCCCCATTCTTTTTTCTTTTGATTTATTTGGTTTTTGCTTTGTTTTTCTTTTTGGAGTGGTTCTGTGGCCTTGCCACCTGGGAAATCATCCTCATCCCGCCTCCCAAGTGGCTAATCATTCTCAAAAACCTTGTCAAGATCATGTCACTTCAGTTCTTGACCAAACCCTAAACTCTTCTTCTAGGGAAAATTTCTTTTTCATTAAAGGGATAACCCTATCTGCCCTAGGTTGTGAAGCAACCAATATTTCTGTCCATCCAAAAATCCCCAAATAATTCTCATAATTCCTTTGGGTCATATATATAGCTCAAATATGTCCAAATATTTCCTTGGCCAGTTCAAAAATAATTCCCCAATATTCCTTTTTCTATTCCGCCCTGAATGGAACTTTGTGAAGCAAGTGTCATTTATATTTTTCCTAGTGGCTCCCAACCTTTTTGGGCATGATTATATGTCCAAATATTTGCCTCATGCACAAGTTCAACTTTATTTTCCTAGCCAATCTTCCTCAGTGAATTTTCAAAGTTTTTGTCAGACAGAAGGCTTTGTGAAGGAAGTACTAGCTAGGAGTATCCAAATGAGTTGAACTTTTTCACACTACATAATGTGCTCATATTAACCCCCTCCACCCATTTTCAGTCCCATACAATCATCTATGTGAGCACAGGAGCAAATCTTTGATTCTGGCAATATTTTCAGGTTGTGAAGCAAGTGTATTTTATATTGCTTCAAAAATCCTGATAAATTACCAGATCATTCTTATACCCATAACACATCTCTCCACCCAATTTGGAATCATTTCATTGATACATTTGATCACCAAAATTATTCTAAGTTTCTGGACAGAAATGATGTTTGTGAAGCAAGTGCCATTTTGGCTTGTCCATTTGGCATGAGCTTTTTACAGCATCTTCATATGTCCAAATAATCAAGCTTTGCCCAATCTTAGCCCAAGTTGCTTCTCCACATGAGTGCATCATCCAAATTGAGTTTCTGACCAGATTTGGTAATTGCAAAGCAACTATATTAAATCTTGGTTTAAATCCCCTCAAAACCTCCAGGACTATAGTCCTTCGACAGATAAACCTCCCAGACAACTCCATTGACCCCAATCAAGTTGCTGTTGATCAGCAGTGCTCTACCAAGTTTGATGCAGTAAACTTCAAAGCTTAGTTACCATTTAACCATAGAGTATTTAACCAAGTTACCACCTCAGTTGCAACCTCCCCTGGAAGGAAACAACCCCAGACATCATTTGGCATAGCTTGTGGCTTTGTGTGCACCAGTGCACGCGGTGACCACCGTTTTGGCATGCCATGAGCGTGTCCAGAACATTGCTTTGCTCGGGCCCCTCTTCTGCTCATCTTCTTAGCGCGTGTAAGCATGTCCCTTGGCTTCATCTCGTCATCGCTATTCCTCTGGACCCCTCTCCCCCTCCGGCAGCTTCCTCACCGACGCTCGCCGCCGCGTGCCCACGGGCGAACAGTGGCCATTTGGCTCTGTTCGTCGCCGTCTTCTTCTTCCCCGTGCTCCGTGGGCTCCCTCTGCCCCATGGCCTCCTCCCTGTGTCTCCCTGTCGCCTTCCCCCGAGCTCGAGCGTGCGCACACGCGTTCGCGGCGACGCCAACGCGACACTCCCGCCCCCGCCTATATAAAGGCCACCTCGAGCCCTCCCGAGCTCACATCTCGCCTCACCACTCTTCTAGAGCCCCGCTCGACTACTCCACCGAGCTCGAGGAACTCCAGTTCTTCCTCGATCACCGCCATGTCTACCTCGGCTTCGGCCTAAATTAGCCAAATGCCGAGCCTTCCCCTCCGTCCCACCACCACCAGTAGATCCACACGACTCCAGCAAACCTCCCCAGCAACTTCCCCTCTCCTCCGGTAGCCTCTATCCACGAGCTCCATCATCACCCGCCATCGTCGTCCGCCGCCGCGGGAGCCCTGCTCGACCCTGACCTTTCCGGTGAAAACCGATGGTCTAGGGAGGTGCGGCTCATCCCGCTGTGCACTCTGGTAGGTGGCATGGCGCGGGAGGTGGCCGGAGCTGCCCGCCGTCGCTGTCGGCACCGGCTCTGCCTCAGCTAGGCGCGGGAGCAAGCGAGGAGAGGAAGGAGACGGCACCCCTCCCTGCCAGCTGGCCGCGGGCCCCGTGCGTCTCCCCTCAGCTGTTGACCAACCCCGGCCCCGCCCTCGCTGACGTGGATTAGTGGAAACGTATTCCATGGAATACGTTTTCGCTGACCGACAGCGTATTTCCTCGAGTGCGCGTTCTGTATTTCCTGTTAAGGGCCTGTTTATGAAGATTTCTTTATAGATAGGTCCCTCGCAGAAAAACATTCATATCTTTTTAACCGTAGCTCCAAATCATGTGAATCCAAAGACCACTTCTTTGATTCGTCGAGCCCGTTCTGATGGAACCATTTCCACCATGTTTTGACGTTCAGAAAATGACCATTTTGCCCATGCCCTTAATCAGCCCCCTCCGAGAGAGTACGATTCCCGGCGATTCGTTTTGAGAGTTTCTCGCACTTTCTCCCGGTGATTTCTTCCACCCCAGGCAAGCCACACCCTCCATTTGCATCACTGTAATGCAGTGACATGGTTTAATTTAGTTTTACTTGTTTAAAATATTGCTTTAGCTACGTGACCTGTGCATGGCATTTTTTCGGAGTATTATTTTGATCTTGCTGTTGCCATGCTATTGTTTGGATTACTAGGAGTTATGTTTGCAGTTGATGACTATCATGTTGTCATTGGAGTATTAGTGGTTGATATTATGATTACTTCCATGATGATATTTGTTATTATATTTTGGAGTATTACTTTGGATATCATGCTGCCTTTGGATTATTAGTGGTTAGTATGATTGTTTTCATGATGCTAGTTGATGTTCTGTTGCTTGGAGTATTATTTTTGGAGTTGCTATTTACATGTGGATCTTAGCCAAATAGCTTTATTCTTGTTATTGGAGTAGTAGGATTATTGTTTTCGGATTCATCCCGACAGTAGTGTTGTGCTACCCTTGGAGTATTTTGAGATAATGATACTATGCTTGGATTATTTGTTGGATATTGCTATGACTTGGATTATAGTTTGATAGTTGATATCGGAGTATCAGTTATCACAGTTATATTTTTGTGGTTAAATTCCGTCATTAAGTTGGTCAGGTGCCACCGAACTGAGCTTTTACAGTGCAACCGCATTTGTCTTTTATGGGAAGGCCCTAATGCAATGCTATTGTCACGCCTCTCGCCCGTGCATCCAACGAGGTAAGGTTATGGGCGCGTGCTTCCCTGATCAGGAAGGCGGACATAAGCCTTATGTGCCCGTAGTTGGATGATAAGCGCTTTTGTCCTAGTTTGGGACCGTTTTGCCATGATGTGGCTGTTTTGCCACGACGGTGGCCGTTGTTGTCTGTGGTAGACATGGGGCCACCCATGACTTAGCCCAGTGGGGAGTGAGTCGTAGTGGCCGGGAGAGTGTCATGGTAGTAGATCGGTTTTGTCGGAACGCCGTTGGTCCACCCGAATGGGAGTGCGAGGCCATGGGTTTCGTGGTGTGGGTGCAGTGCGCTACCTCTGCAGAGTGTGTGTGTTTAATCTATCGATAGCCGCATCCTCGGTCATGGGCATAAGTTCATACTAGACCACACCGTTCGATCAACACTCACATGATAGAATGACTTATAGGTGATGTATATGTTGATATTGTGAGCTGTAACAGTTTGGCAGGATGATGATGATGATGATGATGATGTTGGGATGATCTTGAGAAGGATCATTCAGTTTGTGATGTGGTCACAAGGTGATCATGTGGATGTTTCGTTTGTGATCCGTGAGTGATCACCATTCGGTTACGAGGTAACCCGTTGAACCCGGTGTGGTTCCGCTTGTGATCCGTGAGTGATCACCGTTTTTGTTTTGGTCACGAGGTGATCGAGATGGTATATTGCTTGGCCGGTTAGCCAAGTGTGAGATGGTTCATGGGGTACTTGAGATCTGGGATGATGGCTTATTAGTATTCTAGTAGTTCATATCGTGATTATTAGTTGCTGTCATCATGGTAGTTGTTAATTTAATTAACCTGCTTAATGCTATGTTATTGTCTTGCCTTGATGCTTTTGGTTGTTGTGAGCTTGCAAGTACATTCAATGTACTGACCTGGCGTGTCATGCCAGATTGCAGGTGATGCCGTGATTGCTTGATTGCTTGTCGTGGTTTCCGTTCGTATGTGCTAGATCGTGTCCCAGCCAGAGTCCCTATGGAGCGGAGTTCTCTACCTTCGTCGTTGTTCCGCTGCTAGAAGTATTCCGTTGCTATGAGTTGTTCCACTGCTAGCATAGAGCTAGTGTAATATCGCAGGCGTAGTGTCGCCGTGCTGATATGAACCTTTGTAACATTAGACCTGTGTATTTATCCTTTGTAATAAGAGCTGATTTGTTCTATGTCAAGCAGTACCGTATTCTAGAGACTTCTCCTTGATCTTTGGGCTAGAATACGGGGCGTTCTGGTTTCTCTGAGCCGGGGTGCCTCAGGCTTGGTATCAGAGCAGGTCTGGCTGTAGGACGCCCTAGTTAGCGCGAGCAGTAGAAAGCGGTAGAAATCGGTAGTATAGAGTCTGGCTTGATGATTGCATTTGGTTGCTGCATTTGTTTATTGCATAGCATGCATATAGCCTTAGTATTTGTTACTAACGGTTTATCTGGTGAGTGTAGCTGGCATCGGTTCGGATCCACTACAGCTCAACCTTTGCATTTCTCCAGTCCCTTTTGCTTTCAGTATTTGGTGTCATTTCTGTCCCAGCAGAGTGATGCCAAGTGATCCCGACACTGTTTGCAAAAATGGTGCTCAGTTATCGCGCCGATGCCTTTCTTTCAGTCCCGCCTATCATTTCGGTGATAGACATGCTTCTATCCCAGATCGTTCTTTTATTTTGTCGTATTGGCAACCCTTAATGATCTTAGTAATTAAGAAAGGGCAATGTCAGCAACCTCAATTTTTTCCCTGTTATCCTATTTCTTGGACGAGTATGGATCTTTTTCCATCTGCTTGATAATAATATGGTTGCGACCTTCGTGTCCCACTACATGATTACCGAGTGCGTCCTCGCCTCCGAGCTAGTCGAGATTGCTACCTGGCTAAGCTAGCACTTGGTGTAGCACTGTTTACACCAATTCTTCCACACATTTATTCGTCCTCGTGCACATCGTCACAGCATGCTAGATCGTAGAACCGGAGATCCCGCGAGATTTGTGTGCTTGAGTAGGCATGCATATTGTGTGACTAGCAGTAATATGTGAGTTTGATTGTGTGAATTGATTGCTATTTTTGTTTAGTTGAGTTTTCTTTTGCTTCTTTCTTTTTTTGGGCCCCGTTGTTACATTATTTTTCCCCTATAAAGAGTTGCTCATCAACTGACATCGAACTCGAAGAAGCAATAAGGATTTGAAATATTTGGAAGATGCTTAGCTAAACATTATGGTCTACCCAGTCAACTGCATTATGGCATGAATATCTGCTCAGAATACCAATGGTGTCTTGGATTGATGATCATCATCGAGTCTACATCATTACAAAGTCCTCACAGTAGTTATGATCCAGCCAGCGGAAAGACAAGTCAGTTACAAGATCAGCGGTATATTCTCAGACAAAGGTATGGATTATATACAAAGTTTTGGCTCAGAAATATATGATGCTTGAAATATGTTACTATCCGAAATAAAGTCAGAATGTGATATGCTCAAGGAAGACAGTCAAACTATTTTTCTCATGCAAATAATCCGCCTCAGAATATTATGGGCATGTGTATGGGTTTCAGTCTACATACCCGTATGAAGCTTTGGATATAAGAAACCTCGTATTCTTCCACACGCTATCGGAAGAAATTTATGATGCAAGGCTCCTCAATTTTCCTCAGCATGATATGTGAACAATTTCCGGCCCATGATACCCGGTCTTTCTCAGCAAGATACCTCGGTAAAAGTTTCTGACAGGCGGAAATGAATTTTTCTCAACAAGAAAACCCGAGGAGAAGCTTCTCAAGTACGGAACTCAGGCTTCTCTAGTACAATAATCAGACCAAGCTTCGTGTGTAAGCTATAGAGCCTTCTTCTGCATGATACCCAAACAAAATATTTGAGCAGAAGTTAACAAGTCTTCCTCAACAAGCTACTCGGATGGCTTCTCTTGTAAGCCACCCAGTCCGCGTCAGTACCACAATATTGCACTGTCCTCAGAGATTATCTGATGAGTTGCCAATATATGGCAGTACCGCTCAAGGACCAGACTTGCAATAATTTTGTCAGAGGTAAAATTCAGTCAAAACATATGCCTACCACAAGGATCGAGTGTTCGGTGGCATATTCTTCTTATATATGGTGAGCATGCATCCCCAGTCATATCAGTCACTCATACATGAGCGACAGTGATTCAACAGATATACCTAAGAAAAGTAAGGATCCCCCAACCTCGCGAGTCAGGCAAAGGGAAATAAAGATGAGCAACAATACATATCATGAATTACAAGGATCGACAATATTTGGAGATGACATCACAGAATCAAGAATCTTGATAATGGTCATCAAGGTCAATATTCCCGCAACTGACAAGGAGATATCATAAAACCTTTTCACCTTCTTGTATGATTGGCCTCAGCAATGAGCTCCGTACAGCTACAAACCCCGGGTATATGTCATACGTGTGCGGACACAGGTCAGAAAAACAACCACAAGGAATAATGTCAAAAATATTGCACTACTCACGTCCATGGTCATACGAAGAATCAAAGACATGTGTGGCCAAGTTATTTCAGTAAGGTATCCTAACAAAGGAAACCATGACCGTAAAAGGGATGAGACTAACAGCAAAGGAATTTTCATATCCCGCTGACTCGCTTGACATGGTTAGTGTGGAATATCCAAGTCTGTTCTGTCAGAGCCAAGAATTCTTTGCAAGCTTAGCAGTCTGACTTCAGCGGCAACATGAAAGCATATCACAGCCTATTACCATAGATGGGTATATCAACCACATGAGAAAAATCAAAAGCCAAACAATCAGCTCAGACTCGGTATACTCACCCACAGAATCAAGTACACGGCCAGTCCATTAGGAAAAGCTTTTGTCCGTCAGCCCCCTGTCAGGCCAGTCTCAAGATGTAAATATTTGAGGTATGACACATCTATAACTCCATACACCATTATATTGCTCACTACAGAAGGCAGTTAAATCGTTGGTACATATCTCATGCTTGAGCCAAGGAAATAAATCAAGATAAATTAGTGCCACCTATGAGCAGTCAGATCCAGTCAGAAGATGGCCATGATAACTCTCAGCATTTATTGAAAACCAGAAGGTCTGCATATATTTGAAGCAACCCCATGGCAGAAGTAAAAAGGTTTTCATGACCAAAGGAAAAATCTATGCTCAGATCCATTGGATATCACCGCAGATATGAGAAAATTCACGTCAGTAAAAGGATTTAGTATGTGAACAAAAACCCGTCAGAATTTGGGGAAAAGTGAAGCAAATGACCCCAGAGCAAGGTAAGTCGATCATCTGAAATTCTTGGGCGAAACAATAAATAAAGGAAAAAGGATACCCGAGGTGGAAATGGTGTCCTCAAGTCATACTTGTTCCCAAAGCAACTGAATCTCAAGGATGAGATTTCTTTAAGGGGGTAAGGATTGTAACAGCCTGGATTTTGGCCCCTTTCTTTTTTCTTTTGATTTATTTGGTTTTTCGCTCTATTTTTCTTTTTGGAGTGGTTTTGTGGCCTTGCCACCTGGGAAATCATCCTCATTCCCCCTCCCAAGTGGCTAATCGTTCTCAAAAACCATGCCAAGATCATGTCACTCCACTTCTTGACCAAACCCTAAACTCTTTTTCTAGGGAAAATTCCTTTTTCATTAAAGGGATAACCCTATCTACCCTATGTTGTGAAGCAACCTATATTCCTGTCCATCCAAAAATACCCAATAATTCTCATAATTCCTTTGGGTCATATATAGCTCAAATATGTCCAAACATTTCCTTGGCCAGTTCAAAAATAATTCTCCAATATTCCTTTTTCTATTCTGCCTAGAATGGCACTTTTCGAAGGAAGTGTCATTTATATTTTTCCTAGTGGCTCCCAAACTTTTTGGGCATTATTATATGTCCAAATAATTGCCTTATGCACAAGTTCAACTTTATTTGCCTAGCCAATCTTCCTAAGTGAATTTTCAAAGTTTTTGTCAGACAGAAGGCTTTGTGAAGGAAGTACTAGCTAGGAGTATCCAAATGAGTTGAACTTTTGCACACTTCTTAATGTGCTCATATTAACACCCTCCACCCATTTGCAGCACCATACAGTCATCTATGTGAGCACAGGAGCAAATCTTTGATTCTGGCAATATTTTCAGGTTGTGAAGCAAGTGTATTTTATATTGCTTCAAAAATCCTGATAAATTACCATATCATTCTTATACCCATAACACATCTCTCCACCCAATTTGGAATCATTTCATTGATCCATTTGATCAACAAAATTATTCCAAGTTTCTGGACAGAAATGATGTTTGTGAAGCAAGTGCCATTTTGGCTTGTCCATTTGGCATGAGCTTTTTACAGCATCTTCATATGTCCAAATAATCAAGCTTTGCCCAATCTTAGACCAAGTTGCTTCTCCAGGTGAGTGCATCATCCAAATTGAGTTTCTGACCAGATTTGACAGTTGCAAAGCAACTACTCCCTCCGTTCCTAAATAGTTGTCTTTCTAGAGATTTCAACAAATGACTACATACGGAGCAAAATGAGTGAATGTACACTCTAAAATATGTCTATATACATCCGTATGTGGTAGTCCATTTGAAATTCTAAAAAGACAAGTATTTAGGAACGGAGGGAGTATATTAAATCTTGGTTCAAATCCCCTCAAAACCTCCAGGACTGTAGTACTTCAATAGATAAACCTCCCAGACAACTCCATTGACCCCAATCAAGTTGCTATTGATCAGCAGTGCTCTGCCAAGTTTGATGCAGTAAACTTCAGAGCTTAGTTACCATTTAACCACAGAGTATTTAACCGAGTTACCACCTCAGTTGCAACCTCCCCAGGAAGGACAAACCCACAAACATCATTTTCCATAACTTGTGGCACTGTGTGCACCAGTGCACGCAGTGACCACCGTTTTGGCATGCATGAGCGTGTCCAGAACGTCGCTTTGATCGGGCCCCTCTTCTGCTTGTTGTCTTAGTGTAACGCCCCCGAACATACCCGCCGGTGGTCGTTACTCCTGGCGGGATCTAGACTGGCCCCACAGATCAATACTAGTCTTTTCTGCACACTTTGTCCTCACTCGTGTGCACCCGGGAGCAACTTCCTGGTCGGTCACCCATCCTGAAACTACTCCAAGCTGAGCACGCTTAACTTTGGAGTTCTGTCCGAAATGGGCTCCCGAAAAAGAAGGAATTCCTTATTGATATGAGTAGTCTATCATCCCTAATAAGCTAGGCTATCACATACACCCCCACTCAGAGGAACCGACGACCTCGTCGGGCCACAGGAACGTTCCCTCTTGGCACATACGTCTGTGCTTCCAGTTCGGCACATGTGCCATGCCGTGTGCCACGATGGGTCACAAACGTCATGCACAACATGACCGCGCACTCGTCCGCAACCATCCGTGTAACCGCGAGGGCCGGCTCTGATACCAACTTGTAACGCCCCCGGACATACCCGCCGGTGGTCGTTATTCCTGGCGGGATCTAGACTGGCCCCACAGATCAATACTAGTCTTTTCTGCACACTTTGTCCTCACTCGTGCGCACCCGGGAGCAACTTCCCGGTCGGTCACCCATCCTGAAACTACTCCAAGCTGAGCACGCTTAACTTTGGAGTTCTGTCCGA
The DNA here is from genome assembly GCA_021437245.1 of Aegilops speltoides. Lineage (NCBI taxonomy): Eukaryota > Viridiplantae > Streptophyta > Magnoliopsida > Poales > Poaceae > Aegilops > Aegilops speltoides. Next base: position 249,575,065 of record CM038145.1, read on the forward strand.
AATGGGCTCCCGGAAAAGAAGGAATTCCTTATTGATATGAGTAGTCTATCATCCCTAATAAGCTAGGCTATCACACTTAGCGCGTGTAAGCATGTCCCTTGGCTTCATCTCGTCGTCGCTGTTCCTCTGGACCCCTCTCCCCTTCGGCTTTTCCTCACCGACTTCGCCCACAGATGCCCACAGGTGAACAGTGGCCATTTGGCTCTGTTCGTCGCCGTCTTCTTCTTCCCCGTGCTCCATGGGCTCCCTCTGCCCCATGGGCTCCTCCCTGTGTCTCCCCGTCGCCTTCCCCCGAGCTCGAGCGCGCGCACACGCGTCTGCGGCGCCGACCACGCGTCCGTGACGAAGCCAGCGCGATACTCCCGCCCCCGCCTATATAAAGGACACCCGAGCCCTCCCAAGCTCACCTCTCACCTAACCACTCTCCCAAAGCCCCGCCCAACCACTCCACCGAGATCGAGGAGCTCCAGTTCTTCCTGAATGGCCGCCATATCCGCCTCGGCTTTGGCCTAAATTAGCCCAACGCCGAGCCCCCCCCCCTCCGTTCCTCCACCACCAGTAGATCCACACCACTCCGGAAAACCTCCCCAGCAACTTCCCCTCTCCTCCGGTGGCCTCTGTCCGCGAGCCCCATCATCGGCCAACGCCGTCGTCCGCCGCCACGGGAGCCCTGCTCAACCCTGACCTTTCCGATGAAAACCAATGGTCTAGAGAGGTGCAGCTCATCCCGCAGCGCGCTCCGGTAGGTGGCACGGCGCAGGAGGTGGTCGGAGCTGCCCGCCGTTGCCATCGCCGTCGGCTCTGCCTCGGCTAGGCGCCGACGCGAGTGAGGAGAGGAAGGAGACGGCGCCCCTCCCTGCCAGCTGGCCGCGGCCCCGCGCGTTAGCCCCTCATCCGTTGACCAGCCCCGGCTCTGCCCTCGCTGGAGTGTAGTGGAAATGTATTCCGCAGAATATGTTTTCGCTGACCGAAAGTGTATTTCCTCGAGTGCGCATTCTGTTTTTCCTGTTAAGGGCATGTTTGTGAGGATTTCTTTACAGATAGGTCCTGGCAGAAAAACATTCATATCTTTTTAACCGTAGCTCCAAATCAGGTGAATCCAAAGCCCACTTCTTTGTTTCATCGAGCCCATTCTGATGGAATCATTTCCACCATGTTTTGAAATTCTGAAAATGACCATTTTGCACTTGCCCTTAACCAGCCCCCTCCGAGAGAGTACGATTTCCAGCGATTCGTTCCGCGAGTTTCTCACACTTTCTCCCGGTGATTTCTTCCACCCCAGGCAAGTCACACCCTCCATTTTGATCACTGTAATGCAGTGACATGGTTTAATTTATTTTGAACTTGTTTAAAGTATTGCTTTAGCTACATGACCTGTGCATGGCATTTTTCTCGTAGTATTATTTTGATCTTGTTGTTGCCATTCTATTGTTTGGATTACTAGGAGTTATGTTTGCAGTTGATGAGTATCATGTTGTCATTGGAGTATTAGTGGTTGATATTATGATTATTTCCATGATGATATCCGTTATTATATTTTGGAGTATTACTTTGGATATCATGCTGCCTTTGGATTATTAGTGGTTAGTATGATTGTTTTCATGATGCTAGTTGATGTTCTGTTGCTTGGAGTATTATTTTCGGAGATGCTATTTACATGTGGATCTTAGCCAAATAGCTTTATTCTTGTTATTGGAGTAGTAGGATTATTGTTTTCGGATTCATCCTGACAGTAGTGTTGTGCTACCCTTAGAGTATTTTGAGATAATGATACTATGCTTGGATTGTTTGTTGGATATTGCTATGACTTGGATTATAGTTTGATAGTTGATATCGGAGTATCAGTTATCATAGTTATATTTTTGGGGTTAAATTCCGTCATTAAGTTGGTCAGGTCCCACCGAACCGGGCTTTTCCAGTGCAACCACATTTGTCTTTTATGGGAAGGCCCTAATGCGATGCTATTGTCATGCCTCTCGCCGGTGCGTCCAACGAGGGAAGGTTATGGGCGCGCGCTATCCTGATCAGGTAGGCGGACATAAGCTTTGTGTGTCCGTAGTTGGATGATAAGCGCTTTTGTCCCCGTTTGGGATCGTTTTGCCACGATGTGGCCGTTTTGCCATGACGGTGGCCGTTGGTGTCTGGGGTAGACACGGGGCCACCCATGACTTAGCCCAGTGGGGAGTGAGTCAGAGTGGCCGGGAGAGTGTCATGGTAGTAGATTGGTTTTGTCGGAACGCCGGTGGTCCACCCGAATGGGTGTGCGAGGCCATGGGTTCCGTGGTGTGGGTGCAGTGCGCTACCTCTGCAGAGTGTGTGTGTTTAATCTATCGATAGTTGCGTCCTCAGTCATGGGCATAAGTTCGTACTAGGTCACACTGTTGGATCAACACTCACACGACGGAATGACTTATAGGTGATATATATGTTGATATTGTGAGATGTAACAGTTTGGCAGGATGATGATGATGATGTTGGGATGATCTTGAGAAGGATCATTCAGTTTCCAGGGACTTTTTGGTGTAGGGACTAGAAAAAGTCCCTAGCAAACCAAACAGGGTGGGACTTTTTTGGGACTTTTTGCCAAAAGTCCTTAGAAGCACCTCATTGAGAGTCTTTTTCAAAATGTCCTAGGGACTAGAAAAAGTCCTAGGACTAGAGAAACAAACACCACCTAACTTATGATACTATGCGCGCATTACAGAGGTAGCTAGCTAGTCTATGATATACTAGCTATCTCTATCTCAGTAATGCATCGTATCGTCATAGGGTAGTATCATCTAGTACGTTATTTATTGTCATGCATGACACATAGTAGCATAGCATTTATTATGGCACGGTTTCATGATATGATACTTAACTCTCTCTTTCTTCATTTAATTCTATGATAGCTCATCAAAATTGCCTAGTTTGCATGATACTAGCTATGATATCCTATTACGACCAGCCTAGCAAAGAAGGTGTACAGATCATTTGTGCGTCACTTTGTGAGTTTTCATCTGTTTGTTCGAGAAGCGAGGAGAAGTTTCAAACATTTTCGGCCGTGCGGTGTGGCAACTTGCGTAAGCCTAGTTGGTATTTTAATTACTGGAAATCCAGATGGAGCCGGACATCATCAAAATCGATGTGTGCCCGTGGCGTGCTATCACGACCTCGTGAAAAAATTGGTAAAGTTTGGCACACGTTTTGATGATCGCTCCTTCCAAACTGGAGCATCTCACATGAAGGATAATGGTTTCCCAAAGGAGACGTGTCAATTCAAACTCCTGTGGCCGGTGACTTCATCGTTTCGCCTCATAAATATTTCCACGATACGCAATCACCATTATACCATGGGTTTTATTTTCTGGCGCATTTCGGGTATCGTTAGCTATATTTAAGACATTTTTTGAGTTTAACATGCATTTTGTGCATAAAAATAAAATTACAACCAGAACTACATGCGCTGTCGAAAGGGATGTGGATCGTCGTTCGAACGGTGCAGACATACGATCCGTGGGGTTTGGATTCTGGCCAATCAGAATGCACGACTCAGATTGTGGGCGGGATTTTGTCGGCACACGACTTTCATCAACGAACCGTGTGCTATTCGCAAACCAGATTGCATACATATTCTTGTTCACACATACTGTAGTGAGATCAATTGAGTGTGCTACCTCTATGATATGATAATAATAATAACAAAAAACAGTTCATATTCATTGCCTGAGCTGACAGCACATCAAGGTCAACATATTAACGGTTCTTACATCAATAGAAAACCAGGCATAACTCACAAATTCAATACACACGACAGTTCTAAATTGAACGAATTAAGTTGCAGGGTAGGCATAAAGACTAGTCTTACGGCTTAATTCCCATGTACATGGCGGAACTGGGGTCATTACGTTGACCCCAAATATACTTGGGTTTTTTGATGATTTTACGCTTCTCTGTTACACGGGTGCGTGATCCCTTGGCTCACGACTCATCAAATTCATCGTACTTGTCCTCATCGGCAACATCGTCGACACCCAGTACCCCCCTCTTCCCATGCACTACATGACAGTTCTTATGCAAAGGGTCTTCCGCAAAGAAAATCTACGTAGCATTGCTGGCAAGAATGAACGGGTCCGTGTGATATGTCATCGTTGTCCTGTTAACACAGGTCTTCCTGTAATCATCAACCTTTACTTGTCCAAGAGGGATCCCTGAGCACCTTAATAATGCCACCTTAACTTTCACATAGTCAAGCTCCCAAATCTCTTTGATGGTTCCATAGTATACCCTTTTATCAGCTTCATCTACGGTCATGCATTCTATTGTAACAGAGCTGCTCTGATATGAGGTATTCTCATCACGTTCATCAGTGTAGAACGTGTATCCATTTATGTCATATGCTTGATATGTCAACACCGTAGGTGATGGCTTTTGTGCCAACCACGTAGCAATGTCATCGATGGATCCTTGTGCCAAATGCTTCTTCAGCCATTCAGCTTAGTTCTTAGTGTGCTCCTTCATCTCCACATCTGATCAATGCACCATTGGTAAGAAGCTTTGGCTTATCTCCGCCAAGTGTTCTTCGGTGTAAGCGCTGAGAACTGGGCTATTAAGCAGTACCGTCAAATGGGCTTTCTCTGCCAATTCTCTGGGTACAGCCATTTGCGTGCCAGCAAGGACCAACTTACCTTTCAGCCTTCCCTTGTGGCGAGACAGGGGCAAACATATAGGTCATTGTTTCATGTATTCGGTGCTAAACTCAACCACCTCCTCTACGGTATAACCTTGTAGGTTGCTTGACTCTGGATGGTTTCGGTTCCGACAAAAGCACTTCAGTATTCCCATGAACCACTCAAAGGGATACATGTTGCGAAGAAACATAGGAGCACAATACTTTATCTCGTCAACAAGGTGCACAATGAGATGGAACATGACATCAAAGAATGACGGTGGGAAAAACATCTCTAGGTTGCACAATATTCTTGCAATATCATCTTGCATACGATCCAGCTCTTCAGGATCTACAACTTTCTGCCATAGTTGGTTGAAGAAATCACAGAGTTTAATGAGTGTGTTCCTTATATCTTTGTCCAACAGATTCCTGATGGCCACCGGGAGGATTTGTGTCAACATTACGTGGCAATCATGTGACTTCATTTGTCCCAACTTCATTTTACCTGAGCTCACATCCACGAGACTTCTGATGTTTGCGGAGTAGGAAGAGGGTGTCTTAACTGACAACAAATAGGTGAAGAACTGTGTTGCTTCTTTTGTACTGAAACTGCAACTCTGGCGAGCTTTGATGAATTTGTCATCATCTTCTGCTTCAGTCTTGCCTTTTGATCAATCAGCAAGCATATCAAGCCGTGAACCCTCACCATCCTTTCTTTTACCTTTAATCTTGAGAAGAGTACCAAGGATGCTTTCACATACGTTCTTCTCTACGTGCATGACATCGATGCAGTGACGTACATGTAGAATCTCCCAGTGAGGTAATTTCTAGAACACCAATTTCTTCTTAAACACTTGACCCTTGGGTGTTTGTTTCACCGTCAAAGCGTGATTCTTGCCAAGCACAACATTAGTTTGTTTAGCCATGTTGTGGACCACCTCCCCATCATAGGGTCTTGGGCCCACTTCTACCTCAATCGTACCATCAAATTCAGCTTTCATCTTTCGGTTTGGGTGATTTTTCCGTAAGAACCTATGATGACGCAAATACACGGTCTTGCACGAGTTGGGAAGTCTTCTGCTAGTTGTCCTATCCATGCATGTGACAAACCCTACATCTCCCTTTGTTTTCTACCCCGATGTGTTGCCTAATGCTGGCATATCTTGAATGGTGTGCACCAGCATCGCATGTAGATCGAAAATCACCTTTTTGTAAGCATCATAACATTTCATAGCAGGTGCATCAATCCACACTGTCAGTAGTTCTTCTACCAGTAGCTGAAAGTAAATGTCGATGTCATTTCCAGGTTGCTTCGGGCCTTGGATAATCATTGACATCATAATGTATTTTTTCTTCATACACAACCAAGGAGGTAGGTTATATATGCACAGAAGCACTGGCCATGTGCTGTGATTGGTGCTCATATCGCCAAAAGGATTCATCCTGTAAGTACACTCCCCGAGCCTTATACTTTTAGGATCCTTGGCAAAGTCTTCAAACTCATTGTCGATTAATTCCCACTGAGCCCCATCTTTCGGGTGTCTCATATACTTATCCACAATTCGCTCATCATGATACCACCGCAACCTCTTTTCCTCTCTAGGGTTTGCAAACAAACGCCTCAACCTTGGAACTAAAGGCAAGTACCAAACAACATTGAACGGGATTCCTGTCTTGATCTCGTCGTCCAATATGTACTTGTCCTTTGCTCTCCTGCGCTTGTATCATGCATGCTTGCATTCAGGACATGCACACAAATCTTTATACTCACCATGGTACAATATACAATCATTCACACAAGCGTGTATCTTCTGTATTCCAAATTCCAATGGGCAAACAATTTTTTTTGCTTCATTCGTGCTTCTGGGGAGCACATTATCTTCCGGAAGAATTTCTTTGAAAATACCTAACATCTCTGTGAGACCCTTTTTTGATAGACCGTTTGCTGCTTTAAATCTCAGAAGCGCCAGGATGGCACTCAACCTGGAATATTTCTTTTTGCAACCTGGATACAATTCTTTCTTGGAGTCCGCATCAATGGTTGGCAGATCCTTGTACCCAATCATATACTTTTTTGGGCCCTTGAAATCTGCACTCATAGCAGCAAAATCTGGCATATCAAGATTGTCGTCATCTGCGTTGACATCTTGGTTTTCCAGTGGGCGTTTCAGCTTTCCGGTGTTCCATTGGTAGCTTGACGCCTCTTCCCCGGTGTTAGATTCAACATCCATGTGACACTGATCGGGGTTTGGCATCTCGCGGCCCTGGGTATGTTCATCCATGACCTCATCTTCACCGTGTCTGGTCCAACGTGTATATCCATCCATGAACCCCCAAGAGACTAAGTGCCACTTGACATCTACAACTACATGTGACTTTGTATTGGCACAATCAGTACATGGACACAGGACGTAATCCGCATCACCAATTCTGCTCTTCGTACTTTCAGCCAAATTCATGAACTCTGTCATGCCACTGATAAAATCTGCGGTTTTCCGATTCTTCATCCATTGAGATTGTTCCATCTGCACCACACGAATGGTAATTAAAAACAAAACAACAACATTAATACACGGATGAACTGCTGCCCAATGATGCGTGCATAAATCACAAGGCTTTATTTTCATAATTACTGAGGGTGCTCCATATTGTTATCCAGATGTGCCATGACAAAAATTAATGGCTAGTCAATTTACACGCAGAGTACTAGTACATCACTACCGTTAGGAATTGGATACCTTGATTAAGCCACTCACGAAAAGAATACCTTAATTAAGTAGCCGCGCGGCGACCTCCACCTAGCAGACAGAGAAGTGCGATGCGGCGGCACGCCGAGACAGCAGGGTTGAGGAGCAAAGCTTGGTGCAGCTGCCTAAAGTTCGACCTCCACTATCCCTCCATCGATCGTGATGGATGTGCTCGAATCACGCCGCCGTCGACCTCGACGGCCGAGCTCCTCCTATCTCGTGCCGCAGACCGAGGATTGACCTCCTGTGATGCCGCCACCGCGCATCGATCGAGGATTGACCTCTTCTCCGATAGCCCTTGCTTAGGCCGCCGCCGCCATCTCTAGATGCATACTAGCTATTTTTTTATGGATATCCGCAGAGCAGCTGTTTACACGGTATCACTATAACTCAATTATATGTATAGGGTAGTACATCACATACGGTTATGTAACGGCAACCGTGTCTCACCTACGTTGTCTTCTCACATGGTTTGGTGTGCAAATCGTGTGTGACGTTGTGATAAGTGACACAAACGACATGTATAAACAGTGTGCCGTATACTCCAACATATAGTGCCATAAGTAGTTCCCGACCGTTAGCTTATCCCCACAGTTTCCCCATTTCCCCCAAATCCCTACATAGCCTCCAAATTCCCTCACATGGAGCCGACATTGGGGGAATACGGGTGGTGACGCTATTGTTTCGGTGCGGCTGCTCCTGCTCGTATCGTCGCCACGACGGCGGTCGCCGCTGAGCACTTGCCTAAGGTCATCAGAAGGCAGGTGTACTACGGATCCGAATCGTCCTGTTAGGTTCCAATCTATCCCGATCTTTTTTAGCATGTCCAAAGTAGCTCCTTGTTGAATCCGTCTTGAATTGAACCCCCCCCCCAAGGAAAGCAATCTGCCGCAGGATCCGGAGCATGACTCCAGACTCCCGCAACACGAGTTCGACTCCGATTTTGCGCCACCGGGAAGTACCAAAAGCTGAGTTGTGTGCATGGGCACACTACTGCTCGACGTGTATGTACCGAGGGATTCGACATTCGCAGGCAGTTTCTCAGTTGCCCCTTGAGGTTAGTGCTAAGTTCATCATTTTACTTGAGTTAATGCCTCCGCTCATCCTGAATACTATTTAACATTGGCAGGGATACGAGGCTTGTGCCTTTGTTAACTGGCTGGATGAAGAATGGCATGGCAGGGCTCGGAGTGTTATCACCAAGCTCATAGAAGATAACGTTAAGCTGAAGAAGAAACTGGCTGATCTGGAATATACAATCAGTACGATGAAGCAAGAAAGAATCAATCACAGGCAATAGATGAAAGCAAGAGACAAGAAGGAACTAGCATGTGTAGTTGTGGTTATTGCATTAGCCATGTTCTATGTGCTATTTGCAATGATGATTAGGGATTTTGTTTGACAGTATTGCTAAAGCACATCTAGATGTGCTCTAGGTAATGCACATCTAGGTCCTATGCCATTGATGTTACGCGAAGATTCGTGCAGACATTTTTCTTTGTCTTTTTGCTTTTCCTTTCTAGTTTGATTATTAGTGGCTTTATCAATAAGAAGAGCTCAATGTAGTGCTTGCCAACTGTCCTACTCTATTTGTACCGTTACCGGTGCATAATCCCGAAACTCGTTCCTTATTTTTGTCCTGAAAAAGGAAACCAGCCAAATAGCCAATAGGAGTCCTGCGCAACCCCAGGAATTTGGAGCGACTGGGTACAAATAATTGTGGTTAGATAATATGTCAACCCCCGCTTCAATTGGTAGTGCCTCTTCTATGCATACCCCGCTTAAGTGTCCACCGTCTTCATCGTCCCCGGCAGGCCGTGCTACACACTAGCACACACTCTGCAGCCATGTCGGCGGCAATGAGGATGACAGCGATTCGCCAACGATCGGCACCCGATGATAGGTCAACATCGGAATCATCCCGCTCGTCTTCCATGAGTCTGGCGTCGAGCCCAGACCTCGATTATATTCGGTTCATGGAAGGGACGCCACCTCCAGAGTCGTCAAACGACAACCAGATGAACGAGGAGCCATCGGACGACAAAGAAGAGGATGACGATGATGATGAGGAGGAATGGTCGAACGAGGAGGAGGAGGACAACGACAGCAACGACGATGACGATGGCGGCGACAATGAAGAGCCAACGGTCAATGGCAAGAAGCGTCCTTGCCAAGACGATGTCGCGGGGCCATCCAACAACAACAACAAGAAGAAGGACTAAATTAAGCAGACTGTATATATCTCTGTTTATCCTATCAATCTCATCGCAGACGGTTAGTAATATGTATTTGACAGAGATCTTCTACATTATTGCCCACAAGTTGGTTTGTTGAACTATGTGCCCTCACGAACACATAATTCACAGAAAAAGACCGTATGGGCTGTCTATAATGATCACACACAATTCTGATTACCAACCTATTTGCCAGGTATCACACACATCTTGTTACGCTAAATCGTTTGTGTTCACCTCAATCATCACAAATGGTTCATTGGAGCAAACTGTATGCCGTATATCGCACATGCCTTGATTTGGCTGCCTGTTTCTGTTGTTCTATCTCATCGCAAACAGTTCGTCTGGACCAACCATATGCCCCTGCATCGCACACACAACTAAAATCTGAATCGTGCTTGATGCATCTGTCATCTCAAACGTTTTGCACATTTTTGACGGTTTTCTTACACCCCCGTTTGCGATTCTTGCATCGCACACAGTTTCTCGAAGCTCACAAAGTGTAGAAGATGTACTGAGAGGGATCAAGTGATCCCATGGTATGGTAAGCATTGTCCATTACGCTTTGTGCACTAACCCATGATCTACGTGTGAGTTCTATGTGGGGTTAGGTTTTTTTCCATGGGTTTGCATCAAGAGGAAGATCTCATACAACCCATGGAGGATGACATCAAGTAGTGATCGTCATCAAGATTGCGGTGTGCAAGTTCAAGTGGAGCATCACGAAGAGATCATCCTTGAAGCTTGCCGTCCAATGTGGTGTCAATGGACTTGTGAAGATATGCCAAAGAGTGGCTCACCCATAGTGGAGTATGGGGGAGCAATTAACTAGTCTTCATCGAGCGAATGCAATCAAGAAAGGTGGTCCAACTTGAGGGAGTCAAGATCATCATCATCTAGCTCAAGTGGACTTCATGCAAGGAAAATGTTTTCCCTTGATAGGTTTTCTACTTTACTGGTCTCATGGTGACAGTTTGGAGACCGGGTTATAGGATCGATAGCCGTAATACCAAGGGGGGCTCTCGAGTGAGTAGCTTGATCGTATCGATCGTCGAGAGCTCAAACCATTACATCCTTGCATCATCTTTCTTGATTCTTATTTTTACTTTCTCTTTTTGGGGTTTTAGAGCTTGTGGTTATCTTTGTTACAAGCTCTAGTACATCAAAAACGGATTTCATTTGCTTCCTCTATTGCGTTTTCGGTGTTGGAGGTCTTACCGGTCTTATTCGAGGAAGGGTTCTCAACATTTTCTTATGGTCCTTTTCTCATTTGCTTTTTATTGCTATTTCGATCAATATTGTTTTAGCCCATGTCTTTAGCTCTCCAACAAACTTGGTTTCGTTGAATTCGGAGTCCGTTTGCAGAAGTTGTGGCAGTTTTGGTGCCCTTAAAAGGCTACATAGGTACTACCGCGGCTACTACCACTTGGAGGGGATGTAATCTTTTACTACCGCTTGGAGGTGATGTAATATTTTACTACCGCTTGAGAGCGGTACTACCGCCGCTACTTCCATGGCTACTTCCACTCCGGACCAAAATCTCGCATTAAGTCCATGGGTGGTAGGACGGATGTATTTTTTTAGTACCGCTCTCTAGCAGTAGTACCGCTACCCTTAGCGGTGGTACCGCTACCCCTAGCGGTAGTACTGCTCCGGCGGTTCTACTGGCCTTCTGCCTCCTAGTTATTGTTTTTCAAAGGGCTCCCACCGGCCTAGCGGTAGTACCGCTCCCATGAGCGGTAGTACAGCTCTGTGCGGGCTGTGAGCATAACGGTTGGATTTTTTCCCACCTATAAAAGGGGGTCTTCTTCCCCAATGAACCTTATCCTTTAAGCTCGTGTTCTTCCCCCATTGTTGACCTTCTTCGAGCTTTCTATCTCTCAATACCTCCATGGATTCTTTCTAGTTTTGGGGGGAAAAATAGAGAGGAGATCTAGATCCATATTTCCACCAATCACTTTCTCCTCTATGTGAGGGGAACCCCTTGGATCCAGATCTTGGAGTTCTTGGTGTTCTCCTTCTTGTTCTTCCTCTCATTTTCCTCCCTAGCATTGTATGCTTTGGTGGGATTTGGGAGAGAAGGACTAGGGCACTCTTTGTGCCCTTGCCATTGCATTTGGTGCATCGGTTTGAGTTCTCCATGGTGACACGTGGAAGTTACAAGTTGTGAAGCTTATTACTCTTGGGTGCTTGGTACCCTTGAGCTTGTTCCTCTTGGGTGCTTGGGCGCCCTAGAAGGTTGGTGGTGTTCAGAGCTCAATCATTGTGGTGTAAAGCTCCATGCAAGCGTCAGGTATCCAATTAGGTTGTGGAGATCTCCCCGAGCAATTTGATGGGTACCGGTGACCGCCCCAAAGGGTTGCCAAAGTGTCCGGGTTCGATGACCGCCCCCAGGGGTTGACATTTGTACGGGTTCGGTAACCGCCCTCAAGGGTCCCTTAGTGGAATCACGGCATCCTTTGTTGTGCGAGGGCATGAGGAGATTACGGTGGCCCTAGTGGCTTCTTGGGGAGCATTGTGCCTCCACACTGCTCCAACAGAGATTAGCATCCGCAAGTGTTGGTGTACAAAAGTAGGGGCTCTCTTTTGTACCCCTTTACTTGTGCACGGGAAGTCAGAGCCGCACCCACAGCCACACTTAGCAGGGCAGAGGAGGGAAGCCAAAGGCGCAAGACAATCAAAGCAACGCCAAGACTAGAGACACAAAAAGCAAGAGGGCTAGGTAGACTCCCCCGGCAAGACCCTTGCCGGGGCAACTTGCCCAACGCCAGCGGAGCGCGCCACCCTTGAGACCAAGGGTTCCAACACCATCATAGACATTGGAACCAAGGCTCAGGAGGCACCTCCATGGTGGCATGCAGATCTTCGTGAAGATCATTAACACACAAGATCAGGGGAGGACCAGAAGACGACGATCCCCGGCAAGATCCTTGCCGAGGAAATCCATGAGACCTCGGCTAGATCCTTGCCGGGGACGACCGCGATGTCACGGCAAGACCCTTGTTGGGTCCCCGGCAAGACCCTTGCCGAGGACGTCAGCGGGGCCGCGGCCAGGACCACATCTGCCAAGACTACACCGCCGTTCCCATGCAGCTGCCAGCTCAGCCAGCTAGGCGAGCACCTGCGTGGCGACGTGCGACCTCGAGACCAACTCAGAAAGCACCTATGTGGTGGCATGCAGATCTTTGTGAAGACACTGCCACTGCACCAGCGCAGCAGCCTGCTGTAACGCCCCGGATACAACTTTCCATATTCGTAACTCAAACTCTTGCCTTTTCCGGAGATGCGATATGATATTTCCTTCGTGGTTGGGTTTTTGTCTTTTGTTTTGCATTTTGTTCATGTCTTGCATTTCATATCATAGCATCATGTGCATTGCATCTGCATGTTTTCATAAAACTCACAGTCGTTCGTACTTGTCGCTTCTCTCCTTGTCTCCGTGGCATGTCGTCACCGCTTGTCTTCGTTGACCGTTCTGAGACCAACCACCCACTCTCACGCGATCGCCTTGTTCCTCTTCACAGCGCTCTGACCCCTCTTGCGCGCGTCCGAAAACTGCTCCGAACCCGAACCGCTCAGTCATCACCGTTGCATTCAGATCATCTCCTAACATCTCTAAAACATCTCCGTTTCTTATTTATAATTTCCTAACCTATCTTTTCTCGACTTTCAGATTTTGATCGGATGATCCAACTCCTCTCTCTTCCCATATATATATAGTCTACCCCTAGTTCATTTTGGAGCAAACCCTATTTTCTAGGGATCCTCCGCTGTCAAATCCCCGCCGCCGCCAGTCAACCACCCCTCTTCTTCCTCAGGATCCATTCCAATCCATTCACCTGCCTTCTCCTCGAATCCCCATCCATCCGGTCCAAATCCTTTGAGCAACCCACTTCCTCCATCGATCCTCCGTAGGAGGGCGATTGCTCCCCAGCCTCCCGTGATCCCTGCTCATCCCGAGCGCCGGCCATGCCCGACCTTGACCTCCAGGCCAGCCCTCTGCGCCCCGCCTCCTCTACTACTTCGCGCCACTGCCTCGTCAACTCCGCTGCCGGCGACCAGGGCCAGCAGGCTACCGTCCCTCTCCGTCTTCTCCTTCCTTCCCTCCTCACGCTGCTCCTCCCTGACCGTGCCTCCCTTGTCTCGTTGTTCCTTCCAGGGAACCATTACTGCCGCCCCGGAGCAGCAGTAGCACCATCGAAGACCCCTGGTCGGTGAGCATCTAGTCACCCCATCGCGCCCTGCAATCTCTCTCACTGTCTCTTTCATCTTCACTTCCTCGTTTTCTTCTCTGAATCCCCCTCTGTCTTCATTCTAGGCTACAGCCAACGGCGTCACCGCCACGTCGCGTGGTAACTGCGACCGTCCAGCCGCCCACCATGGCCTTCTTCGTGCCCACAAGCTTCACTGCACCTCGCCCTACAGCATCTCCAGCGGGATCCCGACCGGTCGGAACTCGCCTGCTTCGCCAAGTCCATCCCATCGCTGGCATCCCCTGCATCGTGTGAGTCACCGAGCCCCTGCCTCCTCGCTCGCTCCATGTTGACCAGCTCGTCAGGTCCCGTGCGCCCCTGCCTCGCCATGGACGCGCCTCCCCTGCTTCGCCGAGTCCTCGCCCCTGCGCTGGTTCTGCGCCTTGCCGTGGCGCCGCTGCCGGTGAGTCGCTGCCGTTCAGCAAGGCCCCTCTCGGCCTCTCCTTTCCCTTCCCCGACTTGATTCTCTCTGAAATTTGTCACCTCGTTGAACAGAGGACAGGCGCCATCTTCTTCAGCTCCATCCGAACGCCACCTCGCCAAAGAGCCCATGCCAGGGTCGTCCTCTTCTTCTGATCCGGCGCCGTCCCCGGGAGCTTGCCGTCAGATCCGGCGATCTCCTCCCGGTCCCGTCCTTCCGTCCTCCCGCTTGGTTGCCCGCGCCGCCGCGGCTCTACTTCCTGTCGAGCAGAGAGCGCCCGCTCATCCCAGCCGCATTGACCGCGTCCTGTCCCTCCCACACCATGTCCCCAGCGCCCAGCCGGGCCATGGCCCATGGTGAGGCCACCCCGAACGCCTCTTGTTTTTTTACTGTTGGGCCTGCTCCCGTTTCAGTTTCAGCCCAATGCATGTTTTTTTCCTGTCTGCGAATTTCCTAATTAACCAGGGAATTACAGATTTACAGAAAAGCCCTTGCACATCATGCATATAATAACTAATTAACCATGCATCGGATTAAAATGTTTCAAACATGTAAATGCTTAGAATTTGCTAAAATGATTTATTTCATAACTAAATAACCGTAGCTCGGTTTTAAATAAACTTTATATGTAAATGGGGTAGAAAATGCATAGATTAACTTGGTGCACTTTATTTTCCTGTTTAACAACAATAAAATATGTTTTAGGGCAGAACAGTACCAAATCCAAAATATGCACACGAGGATTTTTTGGAATTGTTGTTTGTTCTTCCGGCCTCATTTAAACTTGCCTAGTTAGGTAGTTTTTATATGCTTCACCCCTTGCCATGTTTAATAACATTTTATATTGTTGGGTACAAAACCGAGAGAACTAAATATTGATGTGGTGTTTTGTCAATATGCAACTCGTTGCATATTGAGCTCCACTTAACTTGTAGTATTGTTTGTTGCACTTTGCCATGCCATGCCTTATTAAACGGACATGCATCATACTTGTTTGTGCATCATGCCATGTTTATGCTGTGCATTTACCATGTTGTTTGTTTCTTTCCGGTGTTGCTTCTTAGTTCCGGTAATGTTGCGTTCGTGAGGATTCGTTCGACTACGTTGGTTTGTCTACTTCATGGACTCATTCTTCTTCCTAGCGGGATTTCAGGCAAGATGACCGTCACATTGGATCTCACTACTATCATTGCTATGCTAGTTGCTTCGTTCTATCGCTTTGCCGCGTTTCCTATCACTTGTTCTTCAAGCCTCCCAAATTGCCGTGTCAGCCTCCAACCTTTTCACCCTTCCTAGCAAACCATTGTTTGGCTATGTTACCGCTTTTGCTCAGCCCCTCTTATAGCATTGTTAGTTGCAGGTGAAGTTGAAGATTGCTCCATGATGGACAGGATTATGTTGGGATATCACAATATCTCTTATATTATTAATGCATCTATATACTTGGTAAAGGGTGGAAGACTCGACCTTATGCCTGGTGTTTTGTTCCACTCTTGCCGCTCTAGTTTCCATCATACCGGTGTTATGTTCCCGAATTTTGCGTTCTGTACGCAGTTGGGTGATTTATGGGACCCCCTTGACAGTTCGGTTTGAATAAAACTCCTCCAGCAAGGCCCAACCTTGGTTTTACCATTTGCCTCACCTAGCCCTTTTTCCCTTGGGTTTTTGAAGCCCAAGGGTCATCTTTATTTTAGCCCCCCCCGGGCCAGTGCTTCTTCGAGTGTTGGTCCGAACTGAGCTGCCTGGGGGGCCACCTCGGGGAAACTTGAGGGTTGGTTTTACTCGTAGCTAGTCTCATCCGGTGTTGCCCTAAGAATGAGATATGTGCAGCTCCTATCAGGATTTGTCGGCACATCGGGCGGCTTTGTTGGTCTTGTTTTACCATTGTCGAAAAGTCTTGTAAACCGGGATTCCGAGATCGAGCAGGTCTTCTGGGAGAAGGAATATCCTTCGTTGATCGTAAGAGCTTATCATGGGCTAAGTTGGGACACCCTGCAGGTATAAACTTTCGAGATCCGTGCCCGCGGTTATGTGGCAGATGGGAATTTGTTAATGTCCGGTTGTAGATAACTTGACACCAGATCCAAATTAAAACGCATCAACCGCGTGTGTAGCCGTGATGGTCTATTCTCGGCGGAGTTCGGGAAGTGAACACGGTTTTGGGTTATGTTTGACGTAAGTAGGAGTTCAGGATCACCTCTTGATCATTGCTAGCTTCACGACCGTTCCGTTTGCTTCTCTCCTCGCTCTTATTTGCGTATGTTAGCCACCATACTTGCTTAGCTGCTGCTGCAACCTCACCACTTTACCCCTTCATTTCCCATTAAGCTTTGCTAGTCTTGATACCCATGGTAATGGGATTTCTGAGTCCTCGTGGCTCACAGATTACTACAACAACAGTTGCAGGTATAGGTTATGCGATGTTCATGACGCGAGAGTGATGTTTGCTTGTCTTGGAGTTCTTCTTCTGCTTCTTCTTGATCGGGGATAGGTTCGGTCGGCAGCAGCCGGGCTAGCGGGGTGGATGTCGTTTGAGTTTCTGTTTGGGTTTCATCCGTAGTCGGATGTTGCTCTTATGTATGATGATGTTGTATTCGTGTGGCATTGTATGCCTTTTGTATGTATCCCCATCTATTATGTAATGTTGATGTAATGATATCCACCTTGCAAAAACGTATCAATATGCGGTTCTATCCTTGGTGGGACCTTCGAGTCTCTTTAGGATAGTATCGCATATTGGGCGTGACAAGTTGGTATCAGAGCCTCGACCGACCATAGGAGGCCCCTTGATTGTCGGCCGTTGTTGAGTCTAGAAGAAAACTATTTTGAGTCTTAGGATTATATATATCGAAGAATAGGATTCTTTTTACTCCTCAGCCCCCTTCGTCGCTCTGGTTAGGACTCCTGACGTAGATGTTTTGTCTTTCCTCTCCTCTAATTTCACTAAAGAAAATTTAGGATCACGCGGGTATCTTGGAATCGTTCTGATATTCTTGTGACAAGAACATTGTTCTTGGTGCCTCCGGACATTTTGGGGTTGTGGCAGTGTCCCGGGGAGTTGAGCTCCGAGGTGTTGTCGTCACAATTTTATCGTTGCAGTTCTGGAATACCTGAGTTTTTCCAACATCGAAAATCTCTTTTATGCAGTTGTTGGTGAGATAACCTCGACGCCACCCAATACTGGAGAGTTCGGGAGTATTGCCATAACTCGTATAATGGATGCTTTTCGAAGGTTGAGGTACACGATTTCCGAAGGTTTCTTGGTTATGTGTTGACGGATGGATACAGCTTGGATGTAGGGATTGTTAGTTTTGGGTGAGATATATATTGCTTCCCCTGTATCCCCAACACTAGATTGCATAACCAGAAAGTTTCGGGAGTTTATAGGTGGGAATTCAAGTAGCTCCTAGAATATCTTTCCGATAGATGCATGATATGGGATTGGGTAAATCTCTATCATATGTATTTGTTCCAGCTTATTCTGCAAGCCAAATTCTTTGTTTTGTTTTATTTGTGGTATTCGAGTTGCTTCGAAGTCAAATGTTGAATCCATACCTTTCCTAAACGTTGTTCTCATATTGCTATGTGAATACTAATCCTTCTTGATCATCGAGGTCGTCATGTTAATTCTTTTCCAACCGGTGCGCTTCTCTTTGAGATGATCCCATCATTCTCCCCATCCGCAAGATTAATTCTAAGTTTTCTCAACGGTGTTTGTTTCATTCATCCCAAGTTGTCTTTGTTTTCCCCACCCTCCCACCCTTTTTTCTTCAAGGACTCACTTATTTTAATCAAGTATCCATTTATTCATGTGAAGTCACTTCACTCTTTTCAATCAATGTTCTGATCCGGTGATCCCTCATGAAGATGCTCACGAGCTTCAAGTTCATCATCCTTCGTTTTTTTTCTTCTCCGGTGGATCCAATTCAAGCTTTCAGTGTTGATCATATTCATTTCCTCGTGTCAAATGCTTTCTCATGCTGGTGCACCTCTCAATCACTCACCTCTTGCTATTCATGTTTATCTGGAGTGCTGAAGAGATCCCAGAAGATTCAAGTTTCTATTCGAAATCCTTTCAAGCTATTTCGAGGTCTTACTTTATTCTAGCCATTTAATTCAACCGATGCAACCTCTCTTTAAAATCGTTCAATGGTGTATCTTTTAGTGGGCCCTAACCCACAGGTCTTTTCCCAGGATCTTACCTGACTCTTCGAATTATTGGGAGCGATTCTCAAATTCATTTCCAAGTTTGACGTAAGAATGATTTTTCATCAGTCACATGCCTTCTCCAAGGTCGTTTTCAAATTCTTTTCATCTTTGGCTCAACCTTTCCTCTTTTAATTCTCCCGGAGTATCTCAACAATTCATGGTGGTTCTCATCATCATTCTCAACATTTGAAGACCGAAGAAGGATTTCTCTTAAATCTTGGTCCATTCTCTTGAATATTCATGGTTCTAGCTTCATGCTATCCTCATAATTGTTTTGATTGTGACAATTCTTTTCTTACCATCCGGAGCATTTCATGAGTTATTTCCATTTCTTTCCTCCGAAGGCCATCATGTCATAATTCTTCATTCTCAGCGTGTAGCTATCATTCTCCAAATCTTACCGGTGCATCGTTCAAATACCCTCTAATCAGTTCATGATCTCTTTGTTCTCATGTATTTAAATCCCCTCAAGTATCTTCATTCGTTTTCCAATTCTTCCCGGTGAATTGTGCCTTTGCTATGTTCATTTTCAATTCTTACGGTGGTTCGTTCAAGATTTCACTTCCTTCGTTATCATATCAATTCATTTGTTGTTTCCAAATCCTACCGGTGGTTACATCAATACCTTCTCAAGTTTGCGCTATATCTCTTTTAATCCTTTCTACGGGAATAACTAGTATGCCAAATCCATTGCTTGTCATCAATTTAATTTGATGAAGGATAAGCATACAATAAATCTTATTCTTATTTCCTTGAGGTGATTCAGTTCTTTTCTTCCGGAGATTGTTCATGATGAAGTAATTCTCGTTTCTAGTGTGGAGTTCCAAGTTTTCTTGGTTATATCATTGCGAAGCTCCTTCTAAATCATCGCAAGGCTTCACCGTGTGTTTTCGACTTCTCTTTCTTTCTATTATCCTTTTATTACCAGAGTTTTTCATGGAGGCTCTACATGGTGGTTCGTCAAGGATTCCTTTCATCCTTCAATTGTTCTTCAAGATTTATCTCGAATTTAATATCCACCAAGCTATACTCAAAATTAAACATGGTGCTCAACACATGTTTTGTTTTGTGGAGTTCAAGTATTCTTCCTTTGCATTTCAAAGTGCAATTCTTTCTTCCTTATCTCTTGAGGTAGTGTTATGCCATTCTTGACAATTCCCTTCGTGTTTCATGATTCACAAGTTTTCAAGAATGACATATTTTAAACCCATCACTTTCTTCCTTGGAGTTATCTTGGTAAAGATTTCACCTAAAGCCTTCCCTAAGGAATGTTGCTATTTGTGGTGCTTATCAATGATCCGAATTTTCTCCTTCTCATCTCGGCAAAGAAGTTTTTCATCTCTTTGGTGTTCTCAATCAAAGTAATTGTTTCCGTTAGTGGCCGGTTGTCACCTCATAATTTTGAGATGTGTTCCATAAGCCCACAACAAGCTTGTTCTTTTCGTTGTTGGTTTTCCAACAACTCCGTTCTATCCGTCTTGGAAGGAGGCTTTCTTAGTTCATTTGTGGCAGAAGTTGGCATTTTCTTCTCCATTCTTTTATTCCAATGATCTATCTTCTATTATTTCTTCCGGAGGCATGGTGATGTTGCTCTCTTCCCTCATCATCTCGAGTAGTGAGGATCGTGTTTTTTTCATGCTTATCCATTTAACCGGAGTGTTGTGTCATCTCTTCAAGTGCTTTTCATCTTATCAAGTTTTCCTTCTTCTTTCAGTCGGAGTGCTACCCAAATTATATCAATCTTATTCCTTCTCTTTCTAGTTTTAACCGGAGTGGTTTCAATATCTATCTTATCACCAAACCTCTTGGTTCTTGTTGTATCCCTTGTTCCTCTTTTCTAACGGAGTGTTTACAACTTTGTTCATCTTCGTTGTTTTCTTTCTTTCATTTTGTTCAACATCTCAAGGTTCGTGGTTTCACTCGTTTGTCAAAGAAGCAACTTGGTTTTACCTCTTCCTCTTCCTTTTCCCTCCGGTGCCATCCTAGATCTCGGGACGAGATCCTCTCATAGTGGTGGAGTGTTGTAACGCCCCGGATACAACTTTCCATACTCGTAACTCCAACTCTTGCCTTTTCCGGAGATGCGATATGATATTTCCTTCATGGTTGGGTTTTTGTATTTTGTTTTGCATTTTGTTCATGTCTTGCATTTCATATCATAGCATTATGCGCATTGCATCTGCATGTTTTTATAAAACTCGCAGCCGTTCGTACTTGTCGCTTCTCTCCTTGTCTCCGTGGCATGTCGTCACCGCTTTCTTCATTGACCGTTCTGAGACCAACCACCCACTCTCACGCGATCGCCTTGTTCCTCTGCACAGCGCTCCGACCCCTCTTGCGCGCGTCCGAAAACTGCTCCGAACCCGAACCGCTCAGTCATCACCGTTGCATTCAGATCATCTCCAAACATCTCTAAAACATCTCCGTTTCTTATTTATAATTTCCTAACCTATCTTTTGTCGACCGTCGGATTTTGATCGGATGATCCAACTCCTCTCTCTTCCCATATATATATATATATATATATATATATATATATATATATATATATATATATATATAGTCTACCCTAGTTCATTTTGGACCAAACCCTATTTTCTAGGGATCCTCCCTGTCAAATCCCCCCCGCCGCCAGTCAACCACCCCTCTTCTTCCTCGGGATCCATTCCCATCCATTCACCTGCCTTCTCCTTGAATCCCCATCCATCCGGTCCAAATCCTTCGAGCAACCCACTACCTCCATCGATCCTCCGTAGGAGGGCGATTGCTCCCCAGCCTCCCGTGATCCCTGCTCATCCCGAGCGCCGGCCGTGCCCGACCTCGACCTCCAGGCCAGCCCTCTGCGCCCCGCCTCCTCTACTACTTCGCGCCGCTGCCTCGTCAGCTCCGCTGCCGGTGACCAGGGCCAGCAGGCTGCCGTCCCTCTCCGTCTTCTCCTTCCTTCCCTCCTCACGCTGCTCCTCCCTGACCGTGCCTCCCTCGTCTCGTTGTTCCTCGCAGGGAACCATGACTGCCGCCCCGGAGCAGCAGTAGCACCATCAGAGACCCCTAGTCGGTGAGCATCCAGTCACCCCGTCGCGCCCTGCAATCTCTCTCACAGTCTCTTTCATCTTCACTTCCTTGTTTTCTTCTCTGAATCCCCCTCTGTCTTCGTTCTAGGATACAGCCAATGGCATCACTACCGCGTCGCGTGGTAACTGCGACCCTCCAGCCGCCTGCCACAGCCTTCTTCGTGCCCGCAAGCTTCACCTGCACCTCGCCCTACAGCATCTCTAGCGGGATCCCGACCGGTTGGAACTCGCCTGCTTCGCCAAGTCCATCCCGTCGCTGGCGTCCCCTGCATCGCGCGAGTCGCCGAGCCCCTGCCTCCTCGCTCGCTCCACGTTGACCAGCTCGTCAGGTCCCGTGCGCCCCTGCCTCGCCATGGATGCGCCTCCCCTGCTTCGCTGAGTCCTCGCCCCCGCGCTGGTTCTGCGCCTTGCCGTGGCGCCGCCGCCGGTGAGTCGCTGTCGTTCAGCAAGGCCCCTCTCGGCCTCTCCTTTCCCTTCCCCGACTTGATTCTCTCTGAAATTTGTCTCCTTGTTGAACAGAGGACAGGCGCCATCTTCTTCAGCTCCGCCCGAACACCACCTCGCCAAAGAGCCCATGCTAGGGTCGTCCTCTTCTTCTGATCCGGCGCCGTCCCCTTGAGCTTGCCGTCAGATCCGGCGATCTCCTCCCGGTCCCGTCGCTCCGTCCTCCCGCTGAGTTGCCCGCGCCGCCGTGACTCTGCTTCCTGTCGAGCAGAGAGCGCCCGCTTGTCCCAGCCGCGTTGACCGCGTCCTGTCCCTCCCGCACCATGTCCCCAGCGCCCAGCCGGCCTGCTCCAGCCGGGCCATGGCCCATGGTGAGGCCACCCCCAGCACCTCTTTTTTTTTACTGTTGGGCCTGCTCCAGTTTCAGTTTCAGCCCAGTGCATGTTTTTTTTCCTATCTGCGAATTTGCTAATTAACCAGGGAATTACAGATTTACAGAAAAGCCCTTGCACATCATGCATATAATAACTAATTAACCGTGCATCGGATTAAAATGTTTCAAACATGTAAATGCTTAGAATTTTGTGTAGATTAATAATATGCCAATTTTATCCATGTTTAAAATGTTTAAAATGCTGTTTGTTTAAATTTGCTCAAATGCCATGCTAAAATGATTTGTTTCATAACTAAATAACCAAAGCTCGGTTTTAAATAAACTTTATATGTAAATGGGGTAGAAAAATGCATAGATTAACTTGGTGCACTTTATTTTCCTATTTAACAACAATAAAATATGTTTTAGGGCAGAACAGTGCCAAATCCAAAATATGCACATGAGGATTTTTCAGAATTGTTGTTTGTTCTTCCGGCCTCATTTAAACTTGCCTAGTTAGGTAGTTTTTATATGCTTCACCCTTTGCCATGTTTAATAACATTTAATATTGTTGGGTACAAAACCGAGAGAGAACTAAATATTGATGTGGTGTTTTGTCAATATGCAACTCGTTGCATATTGAGCTCCACTTAACTTGTAGTATTGTTTGTTGCACTTTGCCATGCCATGCCTTATTAAACCGGACAGGCATCATACTTGTTTGTGCATCATGCCATGTTTATGCTTGTGCATTTACCATGTTGTTTGTTTCTTTTCGGTGTTGCTTCTTAGTTCCGGTAATGTTGCGTTCGTGAGGATTCGTTCGACTACGTTGGTTCGTCTACTTCATGGACTCGTTCTTCTTCCTAGCGGGATTTCAGGCAAGATGACCGTCACATTGGATCTCACTACTATCATTGCTATGCTAGTTGCTTCGTTCTATCGCTTTGCCGCGTTTCCTATCACTTGTTCTTCAAGCCTCCCAAATTGCCATGTCAGCCTGTAACCTTTTCACCCTTCCTAGCAAACCATTGTTTGCTATGTTACCGCTTTTGCTCAGCCCCTCTTATAGCGTTGTTAGTTGCAGGTGAAGTTGAAGATTGCTCCATGACGGACAGGATTATGTTGGGATATCACAATATATTTTATATTATTAATGCATCTATATACTTGGTAAAGGGTGGAAGACTCGGCCTTATGCCTGGTGTTTTGTTCCACTCTTGCCGCTCTAGTTTCCGTCATACCGGTGTTATGTTCCCGGATTTTGTGTTCCTTACGCAGTTGGGTGATTTATGGGACCCCCTTGACAGTTCGCTTTGAATAAAACTCCTCCAGCAAGGCCCAACCTTGGTTTTACCATTTGCCTCACCTAGCCCTTTTTCCCTTGGGTTTTTGAAGCCCAAGGGTCATCTTTATTTTAGCCCCCCCGGGCCAGTGCTTCTTCGAGTGTTGGTCCGAACTGAGCTGCCTGGGGGGCCACCTCGGGGAAACTTGAGGGTTGGTTTTACTCGTAGCTAGTCTCATCCGGTGTTGCCCTGAGAACGAGATATGTGCAGCTCCTATCGGGATTTGTCGGCACATCGGGCGGCTTTGCTGGTCTTGTTTTACCACTGTCGAAAAGTCTTGTAAACCGGGATTTCGAGACTGATTGAGTCTTCCTGGGAGAAGGAATATCCTTCGTTGATTGCGAGAGCTTATCATGGGCTAAGTTGGGACACCCCTGCAGGGTATAAACTTTCGAGAGTCGTGCCCGCGGTTATGTGGCAGATGGGAGTTTGTTAATGTCCGGTTGTAGATAACTTGACACCAGATCCAAATTAAAACGCATCAACTGCGTGTGTAGCCGTGATGGTCTCTTCTCGGCGGAGTTCGAGAAGTGAACACGGTTTTGGGTTATGTTTGACGTAAGTAGGAGTTCAGGATCACCTCTTGATCATTGCTAGCTTCACGACCGTTCCGTTTGCTTCTCTCCTCGCTCTTATTTGCGTATGTTAGCCACCATACTTGCTTAGCTGCTGCTGCAACCTCACCACTTTACCCCTTCATTTCCCATTAAGCTTTGCTAGTCTTGATACCCATGGTAATGGGATTGCTGAGTCCTCGTGGCTCACAGATTACTACAACAACAGTTGCAGGTACAGGTTATGCGATGTTCATGGCGTGAGAGCGATGTTTGCTTGTCTTGGAGTTCTTCTTCTGCTTCTTCTTGATCGAGGATAGGTTCGGTCGGCAGCCTGGGCTAGCGAGGTGGATGTCGTTTGAGTTTCGTTTGTGTTTCATCGTAGTCGGATGTTGCTCTTATGTATGATGATGTTGTATTCGTGTGGCATTGTATGCCTTCTGTATGTATCCCCATCTATTATGTAATGTTGATGTAATGATATCCACCTTGCAAAAATGTATCAATATGCGGTTCTATCCTTGGTGGGACCTTCGAGTCTCTTTAGGATAGTATCACATATTGGGCGTGACACCTGCCAGCCTACATGGCACTACGCGCCTCGTTGGCCTGGACGCGTGTCGAAGCAAGGCGAAGCGGCGACGGACGAGACGGGCTTCGTTACCGTCCCCAATAAAGCAAGGGGACACCTAAGGAGCGCATTGAATACGTTTTGTCCTGTGATGTCATGCGAGCTCAGCCACTGTACACCTTTCCACCTCATGTGTGCCACTGTGGCGTCCCCTTTCTCTATAAAAGGAGGCCCAAGGCATACTAGTGAGGGATTCAGAACTTTTGGACTACGCACGCGCCTTAGCTAGTTCAAGAACACAAGAACACTCAAATATACACCAAAGCAGGACTAGGGTATTACACATCCTCGCGGCCCAAACCTGAGTAAACGATCTTTGTGCTGACTCCTAGACTCACTCTTTCCACAACCTCACGCCCACCGACCGTAGTAGGGATTCCAGTGATCCCATAGGTGTCGTCCCCCCCCCCCCCCGACATCTCTGGCGCGCCAGGTAGGGGGCACAGTTGTGAAAATCTGGTTTAGCAGTTAGTTTAGCAGTTCTTCATTGCCATGGCATCCAAGGAAGAAGGCAACCGAACGTGCGGCATCATTTGCGGATGCAGTGAACACTCGGCAGCGACAGAAAAGCTAAGTCATGCAAAACTTTGAGCAATTATTTTTATATAAGATTATTCTCCTTGGAAATCTTTCCCTCTGTATGAGAAACTTGCACACAATGGGGCCCTTCCACTATTGGCAATGCCCTTGTTCTGTTTCGAGTCTGCTCAACAGTTTGAGCGGCTGCGTCAAGAACGGCGTGATGGCCTTCTGCTATTGGCAACGCTCTCGTTCTGTCTCGAGTCCGCTTGACAGTTCGAGCGGCCGCGTTGAGAACGGTAAGGTGGTTCATCTGGCAGCAAGCACACCCGTAAGGCTATTGGGGATCCGTCCTCGAGGCGCCGCGGCTTGGGTTAACGCGCCGGTAAGCCTACCCAATTAATGTAGGGTGGACATACAAAGAGAGATCAAACTGGAAAATAACATGCATCATTTCAAAGTACCGCAGAGTTATATTACATCAATTATGATACTTCTCAAACGTATTTATAATTTTTGATTGTTCCATGCTATTATATTACCCGTTTTGGCTGTTTATGGGCTTTACTTTACACTTTTATATCATTTTTGGGACTAACCTACTAACCGGAGGCCCAGCCCGAATTGCTGTTTTTTTGCCTACTTTAGTGTTTCGAAGAAAAGGAATATCAAACGGAGTCCAAATGGAATGAAATCTTCGGGGGCGATCTTTTTGGAACAAACGTGAACCTGGAGACTTGGACTGGAAGTCAAGCAACAAGCGAGGCAGTCAAGAGGGTGCCCAGCGCGCCCCCTAAAGGTTGGCGCGCCCCCCACCCTCGTGGGCCCCTCGAGCGTTCATCGACCTACTTCTTCCTCCTATATATACCCACGTGCCCCGAGAACATCAGAAGAGACCACGAAAAACTATTTCCACCGCCGCAACCTTCTGTATCCGCGAGATCCCATCTTGGATCCATCGTCGGCGCTCCGCCGAAGGGGGAATCGACCACGGAGGGCCTCTACATCATCTCCAAGGCCTCTCCTATGAGTTGTGAGTAGTTTACCACAGACCTTCGGGTCCATAGTTATTAGCTAGATGGCTTCTTCTCTCTCTTTGAATCTCAATACAAAGTTCTCCTCGATCTTCTTGGAGATCTATTTGATGTAACTCTTTTTGCGGTGTGTTTGTCGAGATCCGATGAATTGTGGGTTTATGATCAAGTTTATCTATGAGAAATATTTGAATCTCCTCTGAATTCTTTTATGTGTGATTAAGTTATCTTTGCAAGTCTCTTCGAACTGTCAGTTTGGTTTGTCCTACTAGATTGATCTTTTTTGCAATGGGAGAAGTGCTTAGCTTTGGGTTCAATCTTGCGGTGTCCTTTCCCAGTGACAGCAGGGGCAGCAAGGCACGTATTGTATTGTTGCCATCGAGGATAAAAAGATGGGGTTTATATCATATTGCATGAGTTTATCCCTTTACATCATGTCATCTTTCTTAATGCGTTACTCTGTTCTTTATGAACTTAATACTCTAGATGCAGGTAGGAGTCGGTCGATGTGTGGAGTAATAGTAGTAGATGCAGGCAGGAGTCGATCTACTTGTCATGGACGTGATGCCTATATACATGATCATGCCTAGATAATCTCATAATTATTCGCTTTTCTATCAATTGCTCGACCGTAATTTGTTCACCCACCATAATACTTATGCTATCTTGAGAAAAGCCACTAGTGAAACCTATGGCCCCCGGGTCTATCTTTTATCATATAAGCTTTCAATCTACCTTTATTTGCATCTTTACTTTTCCAATCTATATCATAAACATACCAAAAATATTTATCTTATCATATTATCTCTATCAGATCTCACTTTCGCAAGTGGCCGTGAAGGGATTGACAGCCCCTTTATTGTGTTGGTTGTGAGATTCTTATTTGTTTGTGTAGGTGCGTGGGACTTTTGAGGAGCCTCCTACTGGATTGATACCTTGGTTCTCAAAAACCGAGGGAAATACTTACGCTACTTTGCTGCATCACCCTTTCCTCTTCAAGGAAAACCAACACAAGCTCAAGACGTAGCAAGAAGGATTTCTGGCGTCGTTGCCGTGGAGGTCTTCGCTCAAGTCAAGACATACCAAGTACCCATCACAAACTCATCTCCCTCGCATTACATTATTTGCCATTTGCCTCTCGTTTCCCTCTTCCCCACTTCACCCTTGCCGTTTTATTCGCCCTCTCTTTCCCAATCTTCCCTCTCTTTACCATTTGCTTTCCCGTTGCCATGGCCGAATCAAAAAGAACTAAGGGTCCTTTCCAGGGTTTTAGTACCTTGGATAGTCCCTCTATCCTCTCTAAGCTCATAAATAATGATGCTACGGAAAGACCCACCGGTGTCACCAATGAGAGGTTGAATAATTTTGATGAAGATGACTCTGGAATTTTTTTGTTATTTACTTGATGAGTCTTTAAAAGATGCTTGGGATAGGTTATTAAGGATTCAGGCTAGCTATGTGCCACAATATCAAATTGAGGTTTACTTAAAAAGTTTCTATGTTGGCTTACCCGCTTCTTTCAAGCAAGTTCTAGATTCTATTTTTGAAGGAGGTTTTCCTGAAGGGGATGCTATAGATACCTATGAAAGAATGAAAACTATATTTGGTCACCCCATGAATGATAAGGTTGAATCTACCACCCTCTTATGCTTTTATCAAAACGAAATTATCAAAGAGATGAAGGCTAGCTTAGATGAAAATTTCCGTAATGTGCTTAATCTTAATTCCTCCATTAATGGCAATGAGCTTTACCAAAATAGAAGGATGAATGCCATAGAAAGGAAATTCGCTATTTTCTTTCCAAGTGCCAAAGATGGCACTACTTAGATCTATCCTCGCTTTTATTCCTAGCTAGGGGCGTTAAACGATAGCGCTAGTTGGGAGGCAACCAAATTTTATTCTAGTTTTTTTGCTTTTTGCTTCTGTTTAGTAATAAATATTTCATCTAGCTTCTGTTTAGATGTGTTTTCATGTTTTAATTAGTGTTTGTGCCAAGTAGAACCTATAGGATAACCTATGGTGATAGTTAATTTGATTCTGCTGAAAAACAGAAACTTTTCCCGCACGAATATAATTTTAGTAATTCACAGAAACTTGATTTTGCGTTGATTCTTTTTGATGTAGATCAATAGACAAATTTCCCAGGACTTCCTATTTTTCTAGGATTTTTAGACTTCCAGAAGTATTAGAGAAATACAGATTGCTACAGACTGTTCTGTTTTTGACTGATTCTGTTTTTCGTGCATTGTTTGCTTATTTTGATGCATCTATGGCTAGTATCAAGGGGTATGAACCATAGAGAAGTTGGAATAAAGTAGGTTTAACACCAATATAAATAAAGAATGAGTTCATTACAGTACCTTATGTGGTGGTTTTCTTTCTTGCACTAACAGACTTACTGAGATTTCTGTTGAGTTTTGTGTTGTGAAGTTTTCAAGTTTTGGGTAAAAATTTGATGGACTATGGAATAAGGAGTGGCAAGAGCCTATGCTTGGGGATGCCCATGTCACCCCAATATATTCAAGGATAACCAAAAGCCTAAACTTGGGGATGCCCCGGAAGGCATCCCCTCTTTCGTCTTCGTCTATCGGTAACTTTACTTAGAGCTATATTTTTATTCGCCACATGATATGTGTTTTTCTTGGAGCGTCTCGTATGATATGAATCTTTGCTTTTTAGATTACCACAATAATTCTTGCTGTACACACCTTTTGGGAGAAGCCCACTTGATTAGAATTTATTAGAATACTCTATGTGCTTCACTTATATCTTTTGAGCTAGATAGTTTTGCTCTAGTGCTTCACTTATATCTTTTAGAGCACGGTGGTGGCTTAATTTTGTAGAAATTGTTGATCTCTCATGCTTCACTTAATTTTTTTTGAGAGTCTCTTAGAACATCATGGTATTTGCTATGGTTATAAAATTGGTCCTAGAATGATGGGCATCCAAGTTGGGTATAATAAAAACTATCATAGAAAGCGAATTGGATGCTATGATCAATTTGATACTTAATAATTGTTGAGATATAGAGGTGGTGATATTAGAGTCATGCTAGTTAGGTGATTATGAATTTAAAGAATACTTGTGTTGAAGTTTGTGATTCCCGTAGCCTGCACGTATGGTGAACCGCTTTGTGATGAAGTTGGAGCACAATTTTATTTATTTATTGTCTTCCTTATAGTGGCGGTCGGGGACGAGCGATGGTCTTTTCCTACCAATCTATCCCCCTAGGAGCATGCGCGTAGTACTTTTTGTTTTCAATGGCTTGTAGATTTTTTCAATAAGTATATGAGTTCTTTATGATTAACGTTGAGTCCATGGATTATCGCGACTCTCACCTTCCACCATTGCTAGCCTCTCTTGTGCCACGCAACTTTCGCCATACCCATACACCCACCATATACCTTCCTCAAAACAACCACCATACCTACCTATTATGGCATTTCCATAGCCATTCCGAGATATATTGCGATGCAACTTTCCACCATTCCGTTTATATGACATGCATCATCATTGTCATATTGCTCTTTGCATGATCATGTAGTTGACATCGTATTTGTGGCAAGGCCACCTTCATAATTTTCATACATGTCACTCTTGATTCATTGCATATCCCGGTAAACCGCTGGAGGCATTCATATAGAGTCATATCTTGTTCTAAGTATCGAGTTGTAATCTTGAGTTGTAAGTAAATAAAAGTGTGATGATCTTCATTATTAGAGCATTGTCCCAGTGAGGAAAGGATGATGGAGACTATGATTCCCCCACAAGTTGGGATGAGACTTCAGACTTAAAAAAAAGAAAGGCCAAATAAAAAAAATAAAAAAATGAGAGAAAAAGAGAGAAGGGACAATGCTACTATCCTTTTACCACACTTGTGCTTCAAAGTAGCACCATGATCTTCATGATAGAGAGTCTCATATGTTTTCACTTTCATATACTAGTGGGAATTTTTCATTATAAGAACTTGGCCTGTATATTCCAATGATGGGCTTCCTCAAAATGCCCTAGGTCTTCGTGAGCAAGCGAGTTGGATGCACACCCACTTAGTTTCTTTTGTTGAGCTTTCATACATTTATAGCTCTAGTGCATCCGTTGCATGGAAATCCCTACTCACTCACATTGATATCTATTAATGGGCATCTCCATAGCCCGTTGATACGCCTAGTTGATGTGAGACTATCTTCTCCTTTTTGTCTTGTCCACAACCACCATTCTATTCCACATATATTGCTATGTCCATGGCTCACGCTCATGTATTGCGTGAAAGTTGAAAAAGTTTGAGATTACTAAAGTATGAAACAATTGCTTGGCTTGTCATCGGGGTTGTGCATGATTAAATACTTTGTGTGATGAAGATAGAGCAACAGCCAGACTATATGATTTTGTAGGGATAACTTTCTTTAGCCATGTTATTTTGAGAAGACATGATTGCTTAGTTAGAATGCTTGAAGTATT
This sequence comes from Aegilops speltoides, assembly GCA_021437245.1. Taxonomy (NCBI): domain Eukaryota; kingdom Viridiplantae; phylum Streptophyta; class Magnoliopsida; order Poales; family Poaceae; genus Aegilops; species Aegilops speltoides. The sequence continues at coordinate 249,606,010 of CM038145.1, forward strand.
ACTATTTCTTATGTCAATATGAACTTTTATTTTGAATCATTTGGATCTGAACATTCATGCCACAATAAAGAAAACTACATTGAGAATTATGCTAGGTAGCATTCCACATCAAAAATTCTGTTTTTATCATTTACCTACTCGAGGACGAGCGGGAATTAAGCTTGGGGATGCTTGATACGTCTCCAATGTATCTATAATTTTTTATTGTTCCATGTTATTATATTACCCATTTTGGATGTTTATGGGCTTTACTTTACACTTTTATAGCAGTTTTGGGACTAACCTACTAACCAGAAGCCCAGCCCGAATTGCTGTTTTTTTTTGCCTATTTTAGTGTTTCGAAGAAAAGGAATATCAAACGGAGTCCAAACGGAATGAAACCTTGGGGAGCGATCTTTTTGGAACAAACGTGAACCTGGAGACTTGGAGTGGAAGTCAAGCAACAAGCGAGGCGACCACGAGGGTGCTCGGCGCGCCCCCTACAGGTGGGCGCACCCCCCACCCTCATGGCCCCTCGGGCGTCCACTGACTTACTTCTTCCTCCTATATATACCCACGTACCCCGAGAACATCAGAAGAGACCACGAAAAACTATTTCCACCGCCGCAACCTTCTGTGTCCGCGAGATCCCATCTTGGAGCCTTCGATGGAGCTCCGCCGGAGGGGGAATCGATGACGGAGGGCCTCTACATCATCTCCAAGGCCTCTCCTATGAGTTGTGAGTAGTTTGCCACAAACCGTCGGGTCCATAGTTATTAGCTAGATGGCTTCTTGTCTCTCTTTGAATCTCAATACAAAGTTCTCCTTGATCTTCTTGGAGATCTATTTGATGTAACTCTTTTTGCGATGTGTTTGTCGAGATCCGATGAATTGTGGGTTTATGATCAAGTTTATCTATGAGAAATATTTGAATCTCCTCTAAATTCTTTTATGTGTGATTAAGTCATCTTTCCAAGTCTCTTCAAACTATCAGTTTGGTTTGGCCTACTAGATTGATCTTTCTTGCAATGGGAGAAGTGCTTAGCTTTGGGTTCAATCTTGCGGTGTCCTTTCCCAGTGGCAGCAGGGGCGGCAAGGTACGTATTGTATTGTTTCCATCGAGTATAAAAAGTGGGTTTTATATCATATTGCATGAGTTTATCCCTCTACATCATGTCATCTTTCTTAATGCGTTACTCTGTTCTTTATGAACTTAATACTCTAGATGCAGGCAGGAGTCGGTCGATGTGTGGAGTAATAGTAGTAGATGCAGGCAAGAGTCGATCTACTTTTCATGGACGTGATGCCTATATACATGATCATGCCTAGATAATATCATAATTATTCGCTTTTCTATCAATTGCTTGACAATAATTTGTTCACCCACCATAATACTTATGCTATCTTGAGAAAAGCCACTAGTGAAACCTATGGCCCCCGGGTCTATCTTTTATCATATAAGCTTTCAATCTACCTTTATTTGCATCTTTACTTTTCCAATCTATATCATAAAAATACCAAAAATATTTATCTTATCATATTATCTCTATCAGATCTCACTTTCGCAAGTGGTCGTGAAGGGATTGACAACCCCTTTATTGCGTTGGTTGCGAGGTTCTTGTTTGTTTGTGTAGGTGCGTGGGACTTTTGAGGAGCCTCCTACTGGATTGATACCTTGGTTCTCAAAAACTGAGGGAAATACTTACGCTACTTTGCTGCATCACCCTTTCCTCTTCAAGGAAAACCAACGCAAGCTCAAGACGTAGCAAATTCTTGTTGCGGTTCTAACTAAAGATAAAAATTGTCTTGGTCATGAACCTGCAGCGGCGATGAGAAATGGGGTGCCTAGTCTCGGTGCTGGCCTTCTATCCTCTGAATTCCGTCGACACGGCTGATGATGGGGTTGATACACTCCTCGAGCGTCGCGAGGTCCACATCCTCTGGCAAGCTCTCCAGCCCGGCGTCAAAGTTGAGGTTGGGGTTACAGTACGCCACCTTGGTGAGGACCTTGGTCAGGGCACCCCGACAAAGCTGCTGGGCCTCATTGGCCAGAGAGCTCGCTCTGTTAGAGCGAAACTGCTCCAAGGCTCCAAGAACGCCCTCGAAGAATAGGGTCAGCTTGGAGTCAGGACTCACGTTCGGCATCCCCATGGTAGCCAGCTTCATGGTGATCCTGCTGACGACGTCGGCGAGGCGGCTGATCCAGAGGTTTTCACCCTTCACATAATCCTCGTGGTTGGCGTCGTCATTCTTCCACAGCTGCCTCTCCTCCTCCAGATTTTTGGTCAAGGTCTGCTCCGGGCCCGACCTCAAGCATCCTCAAGACCCTCCAGCTTCAGCTTCACGTCTTTGATGGAGTCATTGGCTTGGGAGAGTAGCTCGGCCTTGCCGAGGGCTGCGGCCTGCGCCTCCACAAAGGCGCCATTGATCGTGTCTTTCTCCTTCACCAGCTCCAGGGCCTTGTTCTTCAGGTCGTGCCTCTCCACCTCTAGCTCCTTCACCTTGTTGTCGTGGACCAGGGCTTGAGCATCGAGTGCCTCCCTATGCCTCTTCACAGAAACGTGATTTTGCGTTGATTCTTTTTGATGTAGATCAATAGACAAATTTCCCAGGACTTCCTATTTTTCTAGGATTTTTAGACTTCCAAAAGTATTAGAGAAATACAGATTGCTACAGACTGTTCTGTTTTTGACTGATTCTGTTTTTCGTGCATTGTTTGCTTATTTTGATGCATCTATGGCTAGTATCAAGGGGTATGAACCATAGAGAAGTTGGAATAAAGTAGGTTTAACACCAATATAAATAAAGAATGAGTTCATTACAGTACCTTATGTGGTGGTTTTTCTTTCTTGCACTAACAGAGCTTACGAGATTTCCTGTTGAGTTTTGTGTTGTGAAGTTTTCAAGTTTTGGGTAAAAATTTGATGGACTATGGAATAAGGAGTGGCAAGAGCCTATGCTTGGGGATGCCCATGTCACCCCAATATATTCAAGGATAACCAAAAGCCTAAACTTGGGGATGCCCCGTAAGGCATCCCCTCTTTCGTCTTCGTCTATCGGTAACTTTACTTGGAGCTATATTTTTATTCGCCACATGATATGTGTTTTTCTTGGAGCGTCTCGTATGATATGAATCTTTGCTTTTTAGATTACCACAATAATTCTTGCTGTACACACCTTTTGGGAGAAGCCCACTTGATTAGAATTTATTAGAATACTCTATGTGCTTCACTTATATCTTTTGAGCTAGATAGTTTTGCTCTAGTGCTTCACTTATATCTTTTAGAGCACGGTGGTGGCTTAATTTTGTAGAAATTGTTGATCTCTCTTGCTTCACTTAATTTTTTTTGAGAGTCTCTTAGAACATCATGGTATTTGCTATGGTTATAAAATTGGTCCTAGAATGATGGGCATCCAAGTTGGGTATAATAAAACTATCATAGAAAGCGAATTGGATGCTATGATCAATTTGATACTTAATAATTGTTGAGATATAGAGGTGGTGATATTAGAGTCATGCTAGTTAGGTGATTATGAATTTAAAGAATACTTGTGTTGAAGTTTGTGATTCCCGTAGCCTGCACGTATGGTGAACCGCTTTGTGATGAAGTTGGAGCACAATTTTATTTATTTATTGTCTTCCTTATAGTGGCGGTCGGGGACGGCGATGGTCTTTTCCTACCAATCTATCCCCTAGGAGCATCGCGTAGTACTTTTTTGTTTTCAATGGCTTGTAGATTTTTTCAATAAGTATATGAGTTCTTTATGATTAATGTTGAGTCCATGGATTATACGCACTCTCACCTTCCACCATTGCTAGCCTCTCTTGTGCCACGCAACTTTCGCCAGTACCATACACCCACCATATACCTTCCTCAAAACAACCACCATACCTACCTATTATGGCATTTCCATAGCCATTCCGAGATATATTGCGATGCAACTTTCCACCATTCCGTTTATATGACATGCATCATCATTGTCATATTGCTCTTTGCATGATCATGTAGTTGACATCGTATTTGTGGCAAGGCCACCTTCATAATTTTCATACATGTCACTCTTGATTCATTGCATATCCCGTAAACCGCTGGAGGCATTCATATAGAGTCATATCTTGTTCTAAGTATCGAGTTGTAATCTTGAGTTGTAAGTAAATAAAAGTGTGATGATCTTCATTATTAGAGCATTGTCCCATGAGGAAAGGATGATGGAGACTATGATTCCCCACAAGTTGGGATGAGACTTGGACTTAAAAAAAGAAAGGCCAAATAAAAAAATAAAAAATGAGAGAAAAGAGAGAAGGGACAATGCTACTATCCTTTTACCACACTTGTGCTTCAAAGTAGCACCATGATCTTCATGATAGAGAGTCTCATATGTTTTCACTTTCATATACTAGTGGGAATTTTTCATTATAAGAACTTGGCTGTATATTCCAATGATGGGCTTCCTCAAAATGCCCTAGGTCTTCGTGAGCAAGCGAGTTGGATGCACACCCACTTAGTTTCTTTTGTTGAGCTTTCATACATTTATAGCTCTAGTGCATCCGTTGCATGGAAATCCCTACTCACTCACATTGATATCTATTAATGGGCATCTCCATAGCCCGTTGATACGCCTAGTTGATGTGAGACTATCTTCTCCTTTTTGTCTTGTCCACAACCACCATTCTATTCCACATATATTGCTATGTCCATGGCTCACGCTCATGTATTGCGTGAAAGTTGAAAAAGTTTGAGATTACTAAAGTATGAAACAATTGCTTGGCTTGTCATCGGGGTTGTGCATGATTAAATACTTTGTGTGATGAAGATAGAGCAACAGCCAGACTATATGATTTTGTAGGGATAACTTTCTTTAGCCATGTTATTTTGAGAAGACATGATTGCTTAGTTAGAATGCTTGAAGTATTACTATTTCTTATGTCAATATGAACTTTTATTTTGAATCATTTGGATCTGAACATTCATGCCACAATAAAGAAAACTACATTGAGAATTATGCTAGGTAGCATTCCACATCAAAAATTCTGTTTTTATCATTTACCTACTCGAGGACGAGCGGGAATTAAGCTTGGGGATGCTTGATACGTCTCCAATGTATCTATAATTTTTTATTGTTCCATGTTATTATATTACCCATTTTGGATGTTTATGGGCTTTACTTTACACTTTTATAGCATTTTGGGACTAACCTACTAACGAAGCCCAGCCAATTGCTGTTTTTTTGCCTATTTTAGTGTTTGAAGAAAAGGAATATCAAGCGGAGTCCAAACGGAATGAAACCTTGGGGCGATCTTTTGGAACAAGCGTGAACACGGAGACTTGGAGTGGAAGTCAAGCAACAAGCGAGGCGACCACGAGGGTGCTCGGCGCGCCCCTACTGGTGGGCGCACCCCCACCCTCATGGCCCCTCAAGCGCCCACCGACTTACTTCTTCCTCCTATATATACCCACGTGCCCGAGAACATCGAAGAGACCACGAAAAACTATTTCCACCGCCGCAACCTTCTCGTGTGTCGCGAGATCCCATCTTGGAGCCTTGATGGAGCTCATGGGAGGGGAATCGATGACGGAGGGCCTCTACATCATCTCCAAGGCCTCTCCTATGAGTTGTGAGTAGTTTGCCACAAACCGTCGGGTCCATAGTTATTAGCTAGATGGCTTCTTGTCTCTCTTTGAATCTCAATACAAAGTTCTCCTTGATCTTCTTGGAGATCTATTTGATGTAACTCTTTTTGCGATGTGTTTGTCGAGATCCGATGAATTGTGGGTTTATGATCAAGTTTATCTATGAGAAATATTTGAATCTCCTCTAAATTCTTTTATGTGTGATTAAGTCATCTTTCCAAGTCTCTTCAAACTATCAGTTTGGTTTGGCCTACTAGATTGATCTTTCTTGCAATGGGAGAAGTGCTTAGCTTTGGGTTCAATCTTGCGGTGTCCTTTCCCAGTGGCAGCAGGGGCGGCAAGGTACGTATTGTATTGTTTCCATTGAGTATAAAAAGTGGGTTTTATATCATATTGCATGAGTTTATCCCTCTACATCATGTCATCTTTCTTAATGCGTTACTCTGTTCTTTATGAACTTAATACTCTAGATGCAGGCAGGAGTCGGTCGATGTGTGGAGTAATAGTAGTAGATGCAGGCAAGAGTCGATCTACTTTTCATGGACGTGATGCCTATATACATGATCATGCCTAGATAATATCATAATTATTCGCTTTTCTATCAATTGCTTGACAATAATTTGTTCACCCACCATAATACTTATGCTATCTTGAGAAAAGCCACTAGTGAAACCTATGGCCCCCGGGTCTATCTTTTATCATATAAGCTTTCAATCTACCTTTATTTGCATCTTTACTTTTCCAATCTATATCATAAAAATACCAAAAATATTTATCTTATCATATTATCTCTATCGATCTCACTTTCATGAAGTGGTCGTGAAGGGATTGACAACCCCTTTATTGCGTTGGTTGCGAGGTTCTTCTTTGTTTGTGTAGGTGCGTGGGACTTTTGAGGAGCCTCCTACTGGATTGATACCTTGGTTCTCAAAAACTGAGGGAAATACTTACGCTACTTTGCTGCATCACCCTTTCCTCTTCAACGAAAACCAACGCAAGCTCAAGACGTAGCAAATTCTTGTTGCGGTTCTAACTAAAGATAAAAATTGTCTTGGTCATGAACCTGCAGCGGCGATGAGAAATGGGGTGCCTAGTCTCGGTGCTGGCCTTCTATCCTCTGAATTCCGTCGACACGGCTGATGATGGGCTTGATACACTCCTCGAGCGTCGCGAGGTCCACATCCTCTGGCAAGCTCTCCAGCCCGGCGTCAAAGTTGAGGTTGGGGTTACAGTACGCCACCTTGGTGAGGACCTTGGTCAGGGCACCCCGACAAAGCTCTTTGGGCCTCATTGGCGGAAGGCTCGCTCTGTTAGAGCGAAACTGCGCCAAGGCTCCAAGAACGCCCTCGAAGAATAGGGTCAGCTTGGAGTCAGGACTCACGTTCGGCATCCCCATGGTAGCCAGCTTCATGGTGATCCTGCTGACGACGTCGGCGAGGCGGCTGATCCAGAGGTTTTCACCCTTCACATAATCCTCGTGGTTGGCGTCGTCATTCTTCCACAGCTGCCTCTCCTCCTCCAGATTTTTGGTCAAGGTCTGCTCCCGGGCCCTGACCTCTGAAAGCATCCCCTCAAGACCCTCCAGCTTCAGCTTCACGTCTTTGATGGAGTCGTTGGCTTGGGAGAGTAGCTCGGCCTTGCCGAGGGCTGCGGCCTGCGCCTCCACAAAGGCGCCATTGATCATGTCTTTCTCCTTCACCAGCTCCAGGGCCTTGTTCTTCAGGTCGTGCCTCTCCACCTCTAGCTCCTTCACCTTGTTGTCGTGGACCAGGGCTTGAGCATCGAGTGCCTCCCTATGCCTCTTCACAGAAACGTGATTTTGCGTTGATTCTTTTTGATGTAGATCAATAGACAAATTTCCCAGGACTTCCTATTTTTCTAGGATTTTAGACTTCGAAGTATTAGAGAAATACAGATTGCTACAGACTGTTCTGTTTTTGACTGATTCTGTTTTTCGTGCATTGTTTGCTTATTTTGATGCATCTATGGCTAGTATCAAGGGGTATGAACCATAGAGAAGTTGGAATAAAGTAGGTTTAACACCAATATAAATAAAGAATGAGTTCATTACAGTACCTTATGTGGTGGTTTTTCTTTCTTGCACTAACGGAGCTTACGAGATTTCCTGTTGAGTTTTGTGTTGTGAAGTTTTCAAGTTTTGGGTAAAAATTTGATGGACTATGGAATAAGGAGTGGCAAGAGCCTATGCTTGGGGATGCCCATGTCACCCCAATATATTCAAGGATAACCAAAAGCCTAAACTTGGGGATGCCCGTAAGGCATCCCTCTTTAAATCTTCGCTCTATCGGTAACTTTACTTGGAGCTATATTTTTATTAGCCACATGATATGTGTTTTTCTTGGAGCGTCTCGTATGATATGAATCTTTGCTTTTTAGATTACCACAATAATTCTTGCTGTACACACCTTTTGGGAGAAGCCCACTTGATTAGAATTTATTAGAATACTCTATGTGCTTCACTTATATCTTTTGAGCTAGATAGTTTTGCTCTAGTGCTTCACTTATATCTTTTAGAGCACGGTGGTGGCTTAATTTTGTAGAAATTGTTGATCTCTCTTGCTTCACTTAATTTTTTTTGAGAGTCTCTTAGAACATCATGGTATTTGCTATGGTTATAAAATTGGTCCTAGAATGATGGGCATCCAAGTTGGGTATAATAAAACTATCATAAAAGCGAATTGGATGCTATGATCAATTTGATACTTAATAATTGTTGAGATATAGAGGTGGTGATATTAGAGTCATGCTAGTTAGGTGATTATGAATTTAAAGAATACTTGTGTTGAAGTTTGTGATTCCCGTAGCCTGCACGTATGGTGAACCGCTTTGTGATGAAGTTGGAGCACAATTTTATTTATTTATTGTCTTCCTTATAGTGGCGGTCGGGGACGAGCGATGGTCTTTTCCTACCAATCTATCCCCCTAGGAGCATGCGCGTAGTACTTTTTTGTTTTCAATGGCTTGTAGATTTTTTCAATAAGTATATGAGTTCTTTATGATTAATGTTGAGTCCATGGATTATACGCACTCTCACCTTCCACCATTGCTAGCCTCTCTTGTGCCACGCAACTTTCGCCAGTACCATACACCCACCATATACCTTCCTCAAAACAACCACCATACCTACCTATTATGGCATTTCCATAGCCATTCCGAGATATATTGCGATGCAACTTTCCACCATTCCGTTTATATGACATGCATCATCATTGTCATATTGCTCTTTGCATGATCATGTAGTTGACATCGTATTTGTGGCAAGGCCACCTTCATAATTTTCATACATGTCACTCTTGATTCATTGCATATCCCGGTAAACCGCTGGAGGCATTCATATAGAGTCATATCTTGTTCTAAGTATCGAGTTGTAATCTTGAGTTGTAAGTAAATAAAAGTGTGATGATCTTCATTATTAGAGCATTGTCCCAGTGAGGAAAGGATGATGGAGACTATGATTCCCCCACAAGTTGGGATGAGACTTCAGACTTAAAAAAGAAAGGCCAAATAAAAAAATAAAAAATGAGAGAAAAGAGAGAAGGGACAATGCTACTATCCTTTTACCACACTTGTGCTTCAAAGTAGCACCATGATCTTCATGATAGAGAGTCTCATATGTTTTCACTTTCATATACTAGTGGGAATTTTTCATTATAAGAACTTGGCCTGTATATTCCAATGATGGGCTTCCTCAAAATGCCCTAGGTCTTCGTGAGCAAGCGAGTTGGATGCACACCCACTTAGTTTCTTTTGTTGAGCTTTCATACATTTATAGCTCTAGTGCATCCGTTGCATGGAAATCCCTACTCACTCACATTGATATCTATTAATGGGCATCTCCATAGCCCGTTGATCGCCTAGTTGATGTGAGACTATCTTCTCCTTTTTGTCTTGTCCACAACCACCATTCTATTCCACATATATTGCTATGTCCATGGCTCACGCTCATGTATTGCGTGAAAGTTGAAAAAGTTTGAGATTACTAAAGTATGAAACAATTGCTTGGCTTGTCATCGGGGTTGTGCATGATTAAATACTTTGTGTGATGAAGATAGAGCAACAGCCAGACTATATGATTTTGTAGGGATAACTTTCTTTAGCCATGTTATTTTGAGAAGACATGATTGCTTAGTTAGAATGCTTGAAGTATTACTATTTCTTATGTCAATATGAACTTTTATTTTGAATCATTTGGATCTGAACATTCATGCCACAATAAAGAAAACTACATTGAGAATTATGCTAGGTAGCATTCCACATCAAAAATTCTGTTTTTATCATTTACCTACTCGAGGACGAGCGGAATTAAGCTTGGGGATGCTTGATCGTCTCCAATGTATCTATAATTTTTTATTGTTCCATGTTATTATATTACCCATTTTGGATGTTTATGGGCTTTACTTTACACTTTTATAGCATTTTTGGGACTAACCTACTAACCAGAAGCCCAGCCCGAATTGCTGTTTTTTTTTGCCTATTTTAGTGTTTCGAAGAAAAGGAATATCAAACGGAGTCCAAACGGAATGAAACCTTGGGGAGCGATCTTTTTGGAACAAACGTGAACCTGGAGACTTGGAGTGGAAGTCAAGCAACAAGCGAGGCGACCACGAGGGTGCTCGGCGCGCCCCCTACAGGTGGGCGCACCCCCCACCCTCATGGCCCCCTCGGGCGTCCACTGACTTACTTCTTCCTCCTATATATACCCACGTACCCCGAGAACATCAGAAGAGACCACGAAAAACTATTTCCACCGCCGCAACCTTCTGTGTCCGCGAGATCCCATCTTGGAGCCTTCGATGGAGCTCATGGGAAGGGAATCGATGACGGAGGGCCTCTACATCATCTCAAGGCCTCTCCTATGAGTTGTGAGTAGTTTGCCACAAACCGTCGGGTCCATAGTTATTAGCTAGATGGCTTCTTGTCTCTCTTTGAATCTCAATACAAAGTTCTCCTTGATCTTCTTGGAGATCTATTTGATGTAACTCTTTTTGCGATGTGTTTGTCGAGATCCGATGAATTGTGGGTTTATGATCAAGTTTATCTATGAGAAATATTTGAATCTCCTCTAAATTCTTTTATGTGTGATTAAGTCATCTTTCCAAGTCTCTTCAAACTATCAGTTTGGTTTGGCCTACTAGATTGATCTTTCTTGCAATGGGAGAAGTGCTTAGCTTTGGGTTCAATCTTGCGGTGTCCTTTCCCGATGGGCGAGGGCGGCAAGGTACGTATTGTATTGTTTCCATTGAGTATAAAAAGTGGGTTTTATATCATATTGCATGAGTTTATCCCTCTACATCATGTCATCTTTCTTAATCGTTACTCTGTTCTTTATGAACTTAATACTCTAGATGCGGCAGAGTCGGTCGATGTGTGGAGTAATAGTAGTAGATGCAGGCAAGAGTCGATCTACTTTTCATGGACGTGATGCCTATATACATGATCATGCCTAGATAATATCATAATTATTAAGCTTTTCTATCAATTGCTTGACAATAATTTGTTCACCCACCATAATACTTATGCTATCTTGAGAAAAGCCACTAGTGAAACCTATGGCCCCCGGGTCTATCTTTTATCATATAAGCTTTCAATCTACCTTTATTTGCATCTTTACTTTTCCAATCTATATCATAAAAATACCAAAAATATTTATCTTATCATATTATCTCTATCAGATCTCACTTTCGCAAGTGGTCGTGAAGGGATTGACAACCCCTTTATTGCGTTGGTTGCGAGGTTCTTCTTTGTTTGTGTAGGTGCGTGGGACTTTTGAGGAGCCTCCTCTTTGGATTGATACCTTGGTTCTCAAAAGCGAGGGAAATACTTACGCTACTTTGCTGCATCACCCTTTCCTCTTCAAGGAAAACCAGCGCAAGCTCAAGGCGTAGCAAATTCTTGTTGCGGTTCTAACTAAAGATAAAAATTGTCTTGGTCATGAACCTGCAGCGGCGATGAGAAATGGGGTGCCTAGTCTCGGTGCTGGCCTTCTATCCTCTGAATTCCGTCGACACGGCTGATGATGGGCTTGATACACTCCTCGAGCGTCGCGAGGTCCACATCCTCTGGCAAGCTCTCCAGCCCGGCGTCAAAGTTGAGGTTGGGGTTACAGTACGCCACCTTGGTGAGGACCTTGGTCAGGGCACCCCGACAAAGCTGCTGGGCCTCATTGGCCAGAGAGCTCGCTCTGTTAGAGCGAAACTGCGCCAAGGCTCCAAGAACGCCCTCGAAGAATAGGGTCAGCTTGGAGTCAGGACTCACGTTCGGCATCCCCATGGTAGCCAGCTTCATGGTGATCCTGCTGACGACGTCGGCGAGGCGGCTGATCCAGAGGTTTTCACCCTTCACATAATCCTCGTGGTTGGCGTCGTCATTCTTCCACAGCTGCCTCTCCTCCTCCAGATTTTTGGTCAAGGTCTGCTCCCGGGCCCTGACCTCTGAAAGCATCCCCTCAAGACCCTCCAGCTTCAGCTTCACGTCTTTGATGGAGTCGTTGGCTTGGGAGAGTAGCTCGGCCTTGCCGAGGGCTGCGGCCTGCGCCTCCACAAAGGCGCCATTGATCGTGTCTTTCTCCTTCACCAGCTCCAGGGCCTTGTTCTTCAGGTCGTGCCTCTCCACCTCTAGCTCCTTCACCTTGTTGTCGTGGACCAGGGCTTGAGCATCGAGTGCCTCCCTATGCCTCTACTTCAGCTCCTGGGTGTGCTGCGCGACGAGCCTCTCGACCTCCTCATCCTTGCCGCGGAGTGTGGCGGCGAGGGCCTCCTCACGAGCGGTGAGGTCCTCCTCCTGGGAGTTTAGCTCGGCTAGGTTGTAACGCCCTCGATGCGGCTATAGCTCCCACGTGTCGAAGCACGACTTAGAGACATAACCGCATTGAAAGCAATGTCGCAAGTGAGGTAATCTTCGCACAATCCATGTAATACATAAGGGAAAAGGTACATAGTTGGCTTACAGTCGCCACTTCACACAATTACATGAATAAAGCATTACATCATCCAGATACAATCAAGGTCCGACTACGGAACCAAAATAAAAGAAGAACCCCACATGCGACTCAAGTCCCCGATCGCCCCAACTGGGCTCCACTACTAATCGTCCGGAAAGGAAACATAGTAACGACCAAGTGCCTCATCATATTCCCACTTCAGCTCAGTTGCGCCATCTGCGCTGGCATCACCGGTACCTGCATCTGTTTTGGTAGAATCATGAGCCACGAGGGACTCAGCAATCTCACACCATGCGAGATCAAGACTATTTAAGCTTAAGGGAAGGCTGGTGTCAAAAGGAGGAGCTGCTGCAGCGCTTAGCATATATGGTGGCTACTTCGCAAAAGAGCGAGAAGAGAAGCAAAGGCGCGGTCGTGAAACTATTAGCGATCAAGAAGTGATCCCGACTACTTACGTCAAGCATAACTCCAACACGTGTTCACTTCCGGACTCCGAGAAGAGACCATCACGGTTACATACACGGTTGGTGTATTTTAATTAAGGTCAACTTCGGGTTTTCTACAACCGGACATTAACAAATTCCCATCTGCCTCATAACCGCGGGCACGGCTTTCGAAAGATTATACCCTGCAGGGGTGTCCCAACTTAGCCCATCACAAGCTCTCACGGTCATCGAAGGAATAAACCTTCACCCAAGACACACCGATCAGACTCGGTATCCCGGTACATCAAGACATTTCGACAATGGTAAAACTAAACCAGCAAGACCACCCGACTGTGCCGACAAATCCCGATAGGAGCTGCACATATCTCGTTCTCAGGGCACAACGGATGAGCAATCCGTACAACTAAAACCAGACCTCAAGTTTCCTTGAGGGGGCGCTGCAAAGGGCTCTAGTTTGGACCAACACTCAGAGGAGCATTGGCCCGGGGGGGTTAAAATAAAGATGACCCTCGGGCTCGCGAAAACCCAAGGGAAAAAGGGGTATAGGTGGCAAATGGTAAAACCAATGTTGGGCCTTCTGGAGGAGTTTTATTCAAAGCGAACTGTCAAGGGGTCCCATAAATCACCCGACCGCGTAAGGAGCATAAAATCAAGGAACATAACACGGTATGGCGGAAACTAGGGTGGCAAGAGTGGAACAAAACACCGGGCAAAAGGCCGAGCCTTCCACCCTTTACCAAGTATATAGATGCATTAATTAAAACAATAGATATTGTGATATCCCAAAATATCCGTGTTCCAACAAGGAACAAACTTCATCTTCACTGCAACTAGCAACGCTATAAGAGGGCTGAGCAAAGCGGTAACATAGCCAAACAACGGTTTGCTAGGACATGGGTGGTTAGAGGTTGACATGGCAATATGGGTGGCATGATATAGCAAGTGGTAGGTATCGCAGCATAGGCATAGCAAAAGAGCGAGCATCTAGCAAGCAAAGATAGAAGTGATTTCGAAGGTATGGTCATCTTGCCTGTGAGGTTCTCAGAGTTGTCGAAGGCTGGATCCTCGTAGGCGTTCTCAACAGGCTCCTCGTTCACGTACTCGTCTCCCGGCTCTACCCAAAGCAAGAACACAAGCAACGGAACCACAATCAAACAAGGAACATATGCACAAGCAATATGATGCAAAACATGACATGCTATGCGAGATGTGATATGCAATGCATATGTATGCTTCGGAAGGAAAATGATGAACCGGGCATCAACTTGGCAAACCAAGTATGCCACTGGAAAGATGAGATGATTTCGGTTGAAATCGATATAAAGTTCACCGGAATCGGATGCACGGTTTGCAAATGACAAGCAAAACAAGAATGACGCAAATCTGCGTTTAACAGCCCGATGCTACTTAGCATGCAACACGAAACTATGCTACAGCACCCCAACATAAAAACAAAGCATATGGCAACGAACTACAGGAGATGCTTAACAATAGAGGAGCACTGAGCTACGGCTAAATCACATCATAACATGTTCAAACAAGCATGGAGAAAGTGCTCAAAATATCAGGTTCACAGACTTAGTGAAAATACTAACATGGCAGGAATTAACATCAGGAAGGCATGTTTAGAGCAAGCAAACAACATGCTACAGGAACTTATAATAGCAAAGCAAGGCATGACATGATTCTACTCAAAGCATATTTCAATAGTCCCTTACTGACCATAAGCCAAAAAGGACTCAAAGAAATGATGGCTCCCATGTAAACATTGCAAGTTTTAATACAGATTTCAGACTTAGTGAAATCTCAGGACATGACAAAAACAGATTCAACATGGCATGTTCGTGAGCTCGATGCACTCACTACAGAGCACCTCATGATAAACTAAGCATACACCCACCAAGAAGACATGGCATAGGAACTATACATGGCAAGAACAACATCATAGCATACACGGATCAACTACACCGACCTCGTGAAAATTGAATCTAATGCAAACAGTCTGCCAGGAAACAATTTCAAGCAAAAGTAGAGCACGAAAATGACATGCTAGACTACTCCATAAATGCCAAAAAAGGCATGGATGGATAGAAAACATCCATATGCTCAAAACACCCTTACTGATCATGCTCAAAAAGGGTATGGATCTCTCTGAAACAACCTAAACATATGGCATAAAATTAACATCAGGACAAGACTTAGTGAAAACACTAAGTCCCTGAAATCAGGAATAACATCATCCCTACTTTGCATGCTTGTTCTAGTCAACACATAGCTCACAAAAATACATGGAAAATACCCCTGGAAAGGTGGCATGGCAATGTTCAACTCACATGTAGGACTCAAATCCATAGGGTGCACACATAATTCATGGCAAAAATGACAAAATAGCTCGAACTGATAAGATTCTGAAACTAACGATCTGAAGCTATCTTCCAACAGCATTTCGGGCATCAAGATGAGCTCAAATGCAAATGATGCAATGGAATGAAATGATGTACTCTTCGAGACGAACATTTTGACATATTATACGCCCAAAACGGAGCCACGGTTGCGGAGATGTGATGCGTTGAAAAATGCCCGAAATTATTACAGATTAATAACTTAGACGAATTTGGAGGGGGAAAAAGTCAACCGTGTGGAATTCTCAGATCTGGATCGGGACGAAACCGAGGTCGCCGGGATCGGGCCGGGGAGGACGCGGCCGGAGGGAGGACGTCGCCGGCGGGCTGCTGCCCGGGCGGGGCGGCAGCAGCGGCGCATGGCGCGCTGGCGCTGGCGCTTGAAGCGCGGCGGGCTGCAAGGCGGCAGGGGCGGCAATGGCAGTGCGGCGGCGGCGCAGGCGGCAGGCGGCGGCGGCGGCAGCGGCGGCGGCGGAAGCTGGCGGCGGCGGGAAGCGCGGGCGCGCGGCGGCGGCGGCGGCGGCCAGCAGGCGGCCAGCGGCGGGCAAGGCGGGATGGCGCGGCACGCGTGGCGGCCCGTGGTGGCGGGCGGCGGCGGGCGGACGTCGGCTCCGTCCGGACGTGTCCGGCGGCGCGGAGAGGGGTTTCGCTAGGGTTTGCCCGGATTTTCGGGGGAGGGGTCTTTAAATAGGCATAGAGGGAGCTAGGAGAGTCCAAATGGGGTGTAGTTTTCGCCCACACGATCGTGATCGAACGACCGAGGACATGGAAGTGACTTTGATGGGTTATTGGGCTGTTTTGGAGGGTTGTTGGGCTGCAACTTAAAAGAGGCCTTTGCGAGGGTGCGGTTAACCGTTGGAGTACCAAACGAACTCCAAATGACCCGAAACTTGACAGGTGGTCTACCGGTGCTATACCAGGGCCACTTGGCAAGGCTCGGTCCATTCCGAGAATGTTCAACACCCGCACACGATAAAAGGACAAAAGGTGCGCCGGGAACATAGGAGTGCGGATTGCAAAAGCGGACAACGGGAATATGCTCGGAATCATGAGACGAACACGTATGCAAATGAGATGCACATGATGACATGATATGAGATGCATGACATGAACAAAATGCAAAACGAAAACAAAACCCAACCACGGAGGGAATATCACAGCACATATCCGGAAATGGCAATAGTTGGAGTTACAAATATGGAAAGATACATCCGGGGTGTTACATAGGTGCTGGTGTCGGGCGGCCTCGTCCTTGGCGTCCTGTTCCCTCGCCGCCTCCTGGGCCTTCTTGACGTCGGCCTGCTTCAAGATGAGCTCTTGCTTGCGCTCGGCCAGCAGATCTTGGGCAGCCTTCAGCTCTTCATGGGCCTGGCGGAACCAGGCCTGCGCCTCAGCGACGTGCTCCTCGAGGTCCGCCTCCGCCTTGTCCACCACTGCCATCCTTGATTTTGCCTTGTCCAGGCGGGCACGGTGAAGTGCCTGGAGCTTCTGGAAGTCGGCGCTCATGGCCCGAAGAAGCCGCTCCTCTTGAGAACCGCCACCACTGGCGCTCTGTTCATCAACAACCTGGAGACCGCTGGCGGCAAGCGCCTCATCGTCAAACACCTCCCCCTCAGCCGGCGCCCTGGTGCCCGCCGTCCCTGGAAGGTGGACGAATAGTTCGTCGCCCACCTTCAAGTACCTACCCGAGCCAGAGGCGGCGGAGCAGGAGGGTTGATCGTCGAACAACCCCTCCTTGGCAGCAGCCTTGCCGGTCTCCCTGGCAGGCCCCTTGTCGGCCTCCTCGGCAGCAGCCTTGCCGGCCCCTACGGCAGGCCCCTTGGCGGCATCCTCAGCGTCGTTCTTGGCAGCCTCCTCGGCGGCAATCTTGCTGGCCTCTTCCACAGCATCCTTAGCGACCTCCTCGATGATGGCGTCGATGTCCTCCCAGTCCGCCAAGGAAGGATCTGGACACCGAGAAGGGGAATGAGGCGAAGCCAAGACCAAGGTTCCATAAGAGAAAGAAGAAAGAACAGGGACATAAAGCGAATAACTTACCCGTGCCGGGCTGGGAAGAAGTGCCCCCTCCCCGCCAACATCCGTCGCTAGGACGGAGCCACCAGCGCCCAAGTTCGCCTCCTCCTCCTCCGTGCGCATGGGCTCAGTGCTTGGCGCCCTTGCCGGGGACGCCCCTCGGGGCGATGTGGTTGATGGGGACGGCATGTTGGGGGTGGCCCTCAGTGGCTCCTCCTGCTGCCGTCCTCCTCTTGCAGCCATGGCAAGGTCAGTGCCAAGGGATCATACCCCAACACACGTTGATGAGGGGTGAGTGATGAACACACGCTGGGGGCTGAGCTGGAGGCTGTGCCGAGGGCCGGTGTCCGGGATGATCTCCACCACCGGCGTGCGCGAAGCGCCCGCCAGGGCTGGTCACCCGTCGAGGCCCTGGCCCTCTTTGCCACCCTCTGGACCAGTGTCTCCTGCCCCTGCGAAGATGAAAACAAATCAAGAAAAGCGGTGCGGTCTAAAAGGACGGAGATGACGAAGGGCAAGATACTTACTCGTCCTCCACCTCCTCTTCCACTGCCTTTCTTTTCCTCCTTGGGCTGAGAGACCCAAAATCAAAGATGACCTCCATGTCGACATCTGCGGGAGGAGGGGAAGGGGATGGAGTCCGGCAACGCTTGGACGAAGAAGAGGCGGTCGCTTTCCTCTTCGCCATCGTGACCTTCATCACCTTCTTCGCTGCCGCGGCCCTTGTCAGGCGCACGGACTCCCCTTGGACCTCTTGCCGCAGTTCGGTCCTGTCATGCCGGACCGGCTTGCCAGAGCTGGCCCGCCGCAAGACACGCCTTTTTCCCGTGGCCGGAGGGTTGTCAGCCTCGGCCTCTTCCTCAGTCGATTCGTCGACCGCATCCTCAACAAGGGGGGTCTCGGTGTTGACACCGCTGGCCTCCCTAGCAGACCCCGCCCACTGGGCGAGCTCCCTCTCCTCCGCGGCCACGTCGGCCTTGTCCTCCACCCCGCCAGCGCTACTGGCCTCCCTGGAAAGCTCCGTCTCTGCCACCCTGGCGGCGATGTAGTCTAGCTCCGCCTTGGTGGTGTCCTGGATGAGCAGCGGCTCGTCGTGGTCATAGCCCTCCGACAAGTTGTCGAAGAACTCCTGCACTTCATGTGCCGGGGGCTCGGCCCAGGACGGGTTGAGGCCGTGCGCGTTGAAGTTCGACATCATGGCAATAATGGCAGACTGGCAAGAGTTGTTGCTCAGCGGGACCACTCCTGCCGGCAACCCACATAGGGGCCCCTTGACGGCCTTGCCGGCCTTCGCGGCCGTGCCGGTCCTCTCCACCCTGCCGTCGCTGTACACGTCGAGATGAAAGAGCCTTTGACATAAATAGGCGTGCCCCATCACCGTGAAGTTATGCTTCAGGCCAGGGCGGAGCCTCATGATGTCGGCTGCCTTCCTGAAGTCCCAGGCCGACCTCCCCTTATTATGCAGCGAGGCGATTCGGCGACAGATGAAGTCCGCCCCAATTATCTCAAGGGTGAGCCCGACCATGGTAAGGTGATGGATCCTGGTGGTGGCGATCGAAATCTTCTTGTTGTTGGGGTCGAGGTCGCTCCAGTCCCTGCGACGGGTTGGCGGGCTCTGACGAACCCGGCAGAACTCCGGCAGGTTCTTCTCCTCGATCCAGCACCACCGGCCCCGCCACTCCTCCCACCTCTCCTTCTGGGCACCTTCCAGATATGTGCCTTTCTCCTGGGCCCTCGGGATCCAGGAGATGCTCCTATAGATGGCGCCCCCTGGTTGGATGCGAGGGGAGAAGTAGTGGCGGAAAAGTGCCATGCTGGGGAGCACCCCGTCAAAGCCCTCACAGAGGTGGGCAAAGAAAGCCAAGCACGCCACGGCGTTCGGCGTGAGATCCAAAAGACGGAAGCCCTAGGTGCGCATGATATCGTTGAAGAAGTCAGAGAAAGGTTAGGAGAAGAAATCGACGAAAAAGAGGTACCGATTTGGGCCGGCCGTGGCAAAATCGGCGGGGATGACGCGTGTGGCAAGGTGCCCCATCGTCTTCCTCCCCCACAGGGGCAAGAAGAAGTTTTTGAGGTGGACCGTATCGACCGTCGACGGGAAGTAGGCGAGCTGCGTCCGCCGCACCACCGCCTCGCTCTCCGGCGCCTCCCTCTCCCTGGCATCCTTGGCCGCTCCCTTGCCCCTACTAGTTTTGGGCGCCATGGCGGCTGGAAGGAGGCGAAGGATCAAGAGCAATGGGGGCACAATGGCGGCAAGCAAAAACAAGAGCTTGAGGAGGAAGAAGATAGGTACGGCGTGTCCCGAGATTGTAGAAGGCGCAGAGGGTAAATGAGCAGCGCACCCGCGGTTATTCCTTTTTATGGAGAAGGGCGGGCCGCCTCTTTACCATTTACTGCGACAAGACGCATGCGTGTGAGGACCGTCTCACGCATGACTCCCACATCACGCACGACCCCCACGTCGTGCATTCAACGCGGGTCGTGGGGAAGCGCAGTGGACGAAAAAGTTAGCGCGGTAAAAGTCCGCCCCACCTGCCCGCGCACCATTCTGCGCCTAGCCCAACAATGCGTCGTGCTTATGTGTGGCCCAGGCTCGGGGGCTCCTGTCGGTGTACAAAAGTAGGGACTCTCTTTCGTACCCCTTTACTTGTGCACGGGCAGTCAGAGTCGCGCCCGCGGCCACACTTAGTAGGGCAGAGGAGGGAAGCCAAAGGCGCAAGACAATCAAAGCAACGCCAAGACCAGAGACACAAAAAGCAAGAGGGTGAGGTAGATTCCCGCAAGAGCCTTGCCGGGGCAACTTGCCCAGCGCCAGTGGAGCGCGCCACCCTTGAGCCCAAGGGTTCCAACGCCATCAACGACATTGGAACCAAGGCTCGGGAGGCACCTCCATGGTGGCATGCAGATCTTCGTGAAGATCATTAACACACAAGATCAGGCTAGGACCAGAAGACGATGATCCTCAGCAAGATCCTTGCCGAGGAAATCCACGACACCTCTGGCAAGATCCTTGCCGGGGACGACGGTGATGTCACAGTAAGACCCTCGCCAGGACCCCGGAAAGACCCTTGCCGAGGACGTCAGCGGGGCCGCGGCTAGGCCCACATCTGCCAAGACTCCACCGTCGTTCACATATAGCTGCCAGCTCAGCCAGCTAGGCGAGCACCTACGTGGCGACGTGCGACCTGTAGACAAACTCAGCAAGCACCTGCGTGGTGGCATGCTGATCTTCGTGAAGACACTGCCACCGCACCAGCTCAGCAGCCTGCCAGCCTACATGGCACTACATGCCTCATTGGCCTGGACGCGTGTCGAAGCAAGGCGAAGCGGCGACGGACGAGAAGGGCTCGTTACCATCCCCAATAAAGCAAGGGGACACCTAAGGAGCGAATTGAATACGTCTTGTCCTGTGATGTCAGGCGATAAGCTCAGCCACTATACACCTTTCCACCTCCTGTGTGCCACTGTGGCGTCCCCTTTCTCTATAAAAGGAGGCCCGAGGCATACTGGAGAGGGATTCGGATATTTTGGACTACGCACGCACCGTAGCTAGTTCAAGAACACAAGAACACTCAAATATACACCAAAGCAGAACTAGGGTATTACGCATCCTCGCGGCCCGAACCTGGGTAAACGATCTTTGTTCTGACTCCTAGACCCGCTCTTTCCACAACCTCGCGCCCGCCGACCGTAGTAGGGATTCCAGTGATCCCATAGGTGTCGTCCCCCCCTCCCCCGACAGCAAGGGTGTGAACTTCGGGATACATCGTCGTCTCCGCGTGCCTCGTTTATCTCTTACCCGAGCCCTTTACTTATGCACTTTACTTTGTGATAGCCATATTGTTTCTAGTCATATATCTTGCTATCACCTAGTAGTTTATCTTGCTTAGCATAAGTTGTTGGTGCACATAGGTGAGCCTAGTTGTTGTAGGTTTTGCACTTGACAAATTAACCGCTAGGTTTATTCTGCATTTGTTCAAGCCTAAACCGTAATTATTTTTAAGGCGCCTATTCACCCCCCCTCTAGGTGACATCCATGATCTTTCAGCAGCAGATAGCTGAAGAAGTGCAGGAGGTCCCGCACAAAGTTATGGCGCGAGAAACCAAGCCCTCGCCCAAAATAGCACAGGCATAAAACATGCTCGCCTTCAGGGGATCTGGTGGGGCCTCCCCAGTCAGAAGCCGGACGCTCAGATCTGCAGACATAAGGAGCGCATCCTTGTATGCTTGGATCTCCCCTTCTGTGGCCACGGAGGGGAACCACTTCCATGTGGCCTTAGGGGTGGCAGGCGCTGATTTTGCTTCCTCGTGGAAGCGGCCCACTTCTGTTTCCTGCCAATGGCGCTCGACAACGACTCCTGGCGAAGAGCTTGCTCCCCGTTCTCGCTCCTTGTCCTAGCCACTAATGACGAAGGGGTGGACGCGCGGCAGAGGGATGAAGCTAGCGCGGTGGCGGCGCATCTAGGGGTTTCAAAATAGACCAGGAGGATGAAATGAGCCAAGGCTGGGGGTGTGAGTCCCTCTGTTTCCCTATCTTATAAACAACCAAAACCAGAAGCATCGCCCGCCCAAGACAGAACAAGTATGTTTCTCCGTTTTGTGAATTTCCCTTTTTGTAGGAAAAATTGGTGTGGCATTCGCGGCGGCATCACCGCTCCGCCCCGGGATCCATGGGAAACCTAACAAGAACTCACCTGACTACACCGAAGGGCGCTCCAGATGGACTAGGGGGCTCAAGCAGGCCATCATCCAGCCTCCCTGCCGGAGAGAACTTGAGAGGATTCCAGGCAAGTGTGGGAGCCCGCTAGATGTCTCGCGATCACCTTATGCGACCTTTGCCATGGTCGGGGCTACTTACGGGGTCCTATACTGGGGGTGACTACCACTAGGGAACACGACCTCATCATCTACAAGAGAGTCTGCTTGGCCCAATGCAAGGAGCAAACCCTAGAAGGCGAAGAGGACCTTCGTGGTCTCCAACACTAGAGGGCGGCAGTGCCCAAATCCCATCTATCGTTTAAACCCTAGACCTTCTCCTGCCTATATAAAGGGAGGTCTAGATCTGCATTCATCATCTATCCATTGATAGGAAACTCTCGGTAGAAATCCCATACACCATTCTAACCCCTCGCATGAGGTATCCCTCCATTATGAATCATCAAAACCAGGATGACGTAGGGTATTACTCTCCAGAGGCCCGAACCTAGATAAACCCCTCACATGACCTCCGATCCGTGACTTCTAGTTGCACTTCGACCCCTACCGAGGGATCTGACGGTATTTTGCACCCTCGTGGTTTGCTTGCTCCGGCCGGGCTGTGAGTGATGCGCGTAGAGCAGGCTCGTGCTCACGCATAATCGGGTAGGCAACACGCACAAGACTTCCTGGGTGGTGACGCCGAGCAAGAGGCCCGAGTACGATGACGCTGTCATGGGGGCCCAATTCTGTGGGGCTTTTCCGAATTTTCATTACGTCGGTTGCCTTGTTTGGCGGCTGCATTAAAAGGACACGCTCTCAATGCAAGCCTACCCTAATTTCTTTTCTCGTCTCCCTGCATGGGGTGTGGCTGCTGGTGATTTTCGGTGTTGGACAACACCGACGATGGTTCGGTGGCTCCTCATGCTCTCTGAGGTTTGCATTTTGTTTGCCTTTCGATGTGATGGCTCTTTTCTTTGCGCTCGCTATTTTGTTTTTTCGTTGTGCTCGCATGTCTCATGTTTCTGCCGAAGAGGTGTTTTCCAGGCAAGCAGTCGATGATTTGTCGGATGGTGGCACCGGGCGTTGGTGGCTTAGCTCGACGGGGAGCGTTCGGGCTCTCCGTGTGGACGCGACAAGTGATGACCCACAAGTATAGGGGATCAATCATAGTCCTTTTGATAAGTAAGAGTGTCGAACCCAACGAGGAGCAGAAGCAATTGCATAGCGTATTAGAGATGGGCTAGGAGGAAAAATTCTAGTAACAGCTCGCCTGCTTCACTGCTTGTCCTAAAGCGAACGCAACCACACATGGGATCGATCCGCTGCCAGTGGAGTGCCTGAGCAAACCCCAGTAACAGCTCGTCTGCTTCACTGCTTGTCCTGAAGCGAACACACCCATGCACGAGATCGATCCACCGTCCTTGGAGCGCCTGAGCCGTGTCGACGTCAACTCGCCAACCCAACGCCGGATCGTCCTGCCGCCAGCAACCTACCTAGTACCTGGCCAGCCTGCCTCCCATCCAGTTGTTGTCTGCGTAGGCACGCATAGCGCACCACCATGCCCAGACACGTTGCTAGATGGAGCCGGCCAGTCTTCTTAGGTTCTCAGCAAGCATTAGTTGATACACTGATGGGATGCTAAGAATAAAGGGAAGAAAGCTAGTACGCCAGATGTGCAAGGGTTGTGGATGTGACCAAAGTGCAATATGGAGAATTTCTGGAAAACATAGTCTTCTTTGAACTTCTCAAGGTATGTAGTATGTATTATGTAGGTTAATGCAAACCTGAGACTTAATTGAGAATTTTAGTTTCTTTGTAAGAAAATATTTGATTTATTTTTATGTGATATTGGTAATTAGTTAGAACATTCACGTGTCATATTTGTTGTTAGTTTTTTTTAGGTGGACCATCCTGCTACTAAATGCTAGCTCAACGACTGGTTACCCTCTTCTGGAGCTCCAAACATGATTTTATAATACTTAGTAATGTAAGATTTGAGTTTCTCATGGACTTCAATCGTACCGTCTTCTTGTATAAGGGAATGAATAAGTTTCTTCCAGTGTTTGCCATTGGCTATACCATGGAAGTATCTAGTATTTGAATCCCCTTTGATAATAAATTGAGGGTTTGAATCTTGGTACCACTAGAGCTCCTCTTCTCTCATAAGTCGAGCTATCCATGCATTCGATTAACTCTTAATCTCAATCTCGTGTTCAGATAGCGGTTAAACTTCTGCCAAAGCTTCCAAGTCATCGATAATGGATGTGAGACGACGCTTTCCTTTTTTGAGGATACTCGCAGTATGCATAGCCCAACACCAAGGAATTCACATATTGCATGAATTTTATTATTCCATTTGTTTATTAGAGTAAGCCCGACAATAGGTTTCTCCCACACCTCCTTGACCATATCATGGAAACCATCGTGGAGTAGCCAACCAATGATGGGGGCATGGTCTGATAGAGCTTCAACATGAGGTAACGTACGCACGGGAACCATAGGGAATTTAGATTCCCATTTGGTATCCATTAACACACGATCTAATTTCTCGTATGTCGGTTCCTGAAGGTTATTAACACAAGTGAACTATCTTCCAATCATGATAACTTCTCGCAAATCAAGGCTGTCAATAACAGTGTTGAACAGGAAAGGCCAATGATTATCAAACGTACCACGACTTTTCTCATTTGGGAATCTTAGCAAATTAAAATCACCACCTAGTAGAATAGCATAGGGATTATCTTTTGCCAGATTAACCATCTCATGAAGAAAGCTAGCCTTGAACTCATCCTGGGCTGCACCATACACGGCAACGAGAGACCATGTGAAGTTGTCGGCTTTGTTGCGGATATGTAGTTCGATATGATACTCACCATTTGAACTAGCAACCACACAGGTTACGGATATGTGCTCCTTCATGACCTTGTCCCACTAACGTGGCTCTTGTCAGCCCTTGTAGAGGCATACCGGGCCGGTAATTTGGTAGCTATCTTCGAGGGATACAACACAATGAGGTGATCACACAATTACTAGGATCATATCTCCCACGACAGTAGGATCCCCAAAGTAAGGCTCATGTCCTTAGCCCTTACAAGTGTCTAGAAAATGATAACATGATAGGAAACATCGGGAAAGAGGTCGAAAGGGTGACGACGAAGGATGGTGTGATGAAGGCGGCGTCTGACACTGACGGCGAGCAAGTGCTCAGGCCGTGACGAGAGAAGCATACCGATGTCCACAAACAAGGTAGCACCGCCGTAACTTTAATCATTAAAGAGATGGGATAGGGGCACGATACATGGACATGTGAGATATTGGAAGGGTTCTCTTTTTTCCATACCCATGGAATTGGTGGGTAAATAGCTATCAACTTGGGAATAAACTCAAATACCTGGCCTCAAAAGCAACAAAAGGACCTCTTGACTAATTTCACTACTTCACTAGTTTTATAGGTGGCTTGTTAATATTAAAGCACATTTAGCGGTTTTGGTGTTTGGTTTGGCTTCTGGCTTATAAGCAAGAAAACCACAACCAATGCCTTAAGAGACACAACAAGAGTATACAAACCATTCATACAACACTTCTATTATAGACTCTTTACCAAATAAATGGAATAACCGGTTTCC
The DNA here is from genome assembly GCA_021437245.1 of Aegilops speltoides. Lineage (NCBI taxonomy): Eukaryota > Viridiplantae > Streptophyta > Magnoliopsida > Poales > Poaceae > Aegilops > Aegilops speltoides. The sequence goes on from CM038145.1 coordinate 249,631,768, forward strand.
TTTGATAGATCTCGTTTTTCTCTAATTTTATTCGCTTATTAGAGCTCATTGTAATAATTTCATCTTTGCACGAAATTCAATACAACTTTCTCATTTTCCCTTTAATTATACCGTGGCCTGAGATTTAGTCCGATGTCACACTTATAAATACAACTAATATCATATTGTTGGCCAACATTTTGCGGGGCCATGTTTACAACCATACATTTCAGGGATACAAACTAAGACAACGTCCAACCGTCCACTATTAATAAAAAGTATCCCCTCTGTAAACTAACATAAGAGCGTTTAGATCACTAAAGCAGTGATCTAAACGCTCTATATTAATTTACAGAGGAAGTAATAAGCACGGTGGTGGAGATATTTTCCATTGGTTACCATTAAAACGTATATAGTCGACATATTGTATAATATTATGCGTCCGTGCATATACATAGCCACCGATAGCATTCACATACGAGCATGCTTTCTCGAGCCATGTTGGTACATGAACATGGACATACACATATTCTTAGGAACAAATAAGAAAGATAAATGGAGAAGGAAAACCCAAAGCAATGTCAGAGTTGACAAAACTGCAATGGCACTTTATATATGGCCTGTCGTGAGTGAGCTGTTTAGGCCTTGCCGGACTCCTCGCAGCCCGGTGGCTTGAAGGCGATGAAGCTGACGCACTGCACCTGGCGCATGTTGTCGAATCCGATGATGCGGACATACGCGTCAGGGTACTCCTTCTTGACCTCCTCCACCTCGTTGATCACCTGTGTGGCGTCGGTGCACCCGAACATAGGCAGCTTCCACATTGTCCAGTACCGGCCATCGTAGTACCCAGGGGATGCGTTGTGCTCACGGAAGATGAACCCAACCTTGCTGAACTCGAGGCAAGGCACCCACTTGGAGCGGATCAGGTAGTCGACCTGCTTGAGGAGGGCCTCCGTGCTGAGCGGTGGCAGGTAGGACAGGGTCTCGAACTTCTTGATGCCCTCGATGGGCCACACCTGCAAAAAGATTGACATTTTTGATACATTAACAGGCTAGAATTCTAGTTCTACACAATTGATGTAATTGACTCCCGTCCGTCAGCTAGAAAATGAGTAGAAAGACAGAGACGATGTTGTTTACCTGCATGCACCTGATCCTTCCACCGTTGCTGACGCTGCCGAGGCTAGCGCCGTTGGAGCGGCGGCTGACGGGGAGGCCGGCGGTGGACTTGAGCCCCTGGAAAGGAGCGACGGAGGTGGCCGACGAGGCCATCACGGTGGGGGCCATGGCTGTACTATGTAGGTATATAGCTTGCTAGGAGGAGGCACTCTGGCTTGAGGACTGCTGCGTTGGGTCAGCAAGGCTTATATAACCCTTGGGCCCTTCCTGAACAAGATGTGGAAGGAGTGGCTGCCGTTCCACAGCGGCGATTAGCCCCCGCGCATCATCGGCATCCTGATAAGGTCGGGATAAACAACCACATGTCTGCGCGCCTTATCCTCTGCACCATAGAATCAACGGCCCTGTGCCCTGCTAGCTGCTGGTCCTACTCCTTCCTGGCTACTTGCACTCAAGCCCATTTGCATTATTCTCTAGGTTTGCTGTACCGTATATATGACGAGACAGTGAGATGTATCAGCATTGCTACTCCTACTAACTAGAGGTAATTTTTCTTTGAGGGAAGCTAGAGGTAATTATATTGTGAAAGGGCATCCGCATTAGCACTACCAGAGCAATAGTACATGGCAAACACGGCTTCCTTCATCTCACACGGTCAGTATGCCGCCTATCAAGTCATGACGGTCTCCAGTCTCAGCGCAGATAGTTCGTGAGGGTTGTGTCAGCTGTGATAACCGGTCGAATTTGGTCACCATTTGTAATCTCCCTTTTTTATTCTAAAATAAGATGCTCTTGTGCACGGCGTCACTAGCTACTTGATGCTCCCGCGTAGAATTATCTTTCATTGTCTTCAAAAAATTTAATATCGTGAAGATAACTATTACACACAGTCTCTGCACCTACAAGATGTCTCAAAGACATTCAAGATGCACACAGCCAAAGGAAAATAAATAAAAACAAATGTCCATCACAGTGATCAACTCCTCTCAACAGCGCACACAAACCACCACCAGATACAGCACACGGAAAACATAAAAGGTCTTCAAAAGCAACGCCTCCAAAAAGGAAACAATGCACAAGCGTCGTCGTTGCCCGATCCAAGATCTTAGGTTTTCACCCTGGAGAAGTCCAGGCTCTCAGAACAATTCCTTCCGCAAGGCAATTGCCAGGCAAAACCAATGAAGGCCAGACCTTAGTTTTTCACCTAGAAAGTCCCGGCTCAGCACCCGAGGAGCACCACCAAAAATGAATTCCTACAGTGCTCCCACCCCCACTTGACACTGCTGGTCTCAGAGTTATCAAACACCTGGCTGACTCCATCACCTCGAAGGCCCCATCCCTCTAACTGATCCTTGGACCTCAGCCACCATGACGTTCTCCATAGTTGTTTACACCACAGAAATCGAGAAGCCAACATGTCCCATGGTGTCAACGAACAACAGAGCTTCGCGTCATGCCCTCATGAAACCTCGTAGGCTGAAATGGGCGTGCACGACTGAATTCTGTCCGATCCAGGCAAGATCTCTGATAGCAGTTCCGGAACACGTCGATGACCAGATCGAGGAGAACCAATCATGCAGGATGTTGTCATGATGCGAGAGGAGCACGAGGACCGCCACCATTATTATGACGACAGCAGGCCCCCACGCCGCCCCGATCCAGCTCGTCACCGCCCGATCGCAGCCATGAGCTAAGCACCAACCTACCCAGATACAGATCAAATCTGGGGGGTCGGCACCTCCATGCGCTTCAGCACGCGTGCAGCCACCACCGTCCTCCCGCCGCCCCCAAGCACCTGCGACCTGCACGGAAGAGCGCAGTGCCGTCAGCCACCACAAAAGCCCCAAACTCGACGGCAGCCACCCACGGACGCCAGAGCCCCGCCGCCGCTAGATCCGCGTGAGATTTTCCCGGCGAAGACCATGGGCCGGTGGCGAGGGGAGGGGGCACAGGGGATGAGGCCTTGAGTGGGCGTGGATTCACCGCTGCCCGAGTCACCCCGGGGGAGGACAACGTGGGGGATGGGGTCGATCCCGCCAATGAACAAAGGTTTTGATATGGAGACTTGGTCATCACAAGAATTGTCTTTCAGTGTACAAACTCAAAGGAATAAATTAAGTCTAGCATCACAAATTCATCACAAGAACAACAACAACAATGATGATGATGATGTTGGAAAATTGTGTGATGACTAGCAAATTGTCCGTGCGTTGCAACGGGGGCATACATATTTTATTGATTTTGCGTATTTTGTATACCATCCACCCACTATCTCCGTATCGCCAATCCAATCTTACCACCTATGTCAATGGCTCATCCGCTCACGGTACCCCTTCCACTTTGGGCAAATAAAATTGGAACTAAATAGGTGGAAGTACTACGCTTTCCATGTGCTAAAACGAAAAAAGAATTACTTTCCATATTACTGGTGAAAGTGGATGTGATGTCGGGAAAATAAGTTTGGAAATAAATCAGTAGGAGGGGATGTGAATTGATGGGAGATGTGATGTTTGGCAAATGAAATAGGACAATAATCAGTGAGGTTACTACGTTTCTAATTTGCCGAATGAAAAGGACTAATTTTCATATTACTAAAGGAAGGAGATGTGATGCCGGGCAACTAAAGTTGAAAATAAGTCAGTGGGAGGGTTGGACTCGAAGGATGAAAAAAAACCTAGAGGCGAGGAAGCGAATGACCTATTCCCCTTTAATAGTAGAGATACCATGTGTCATGTAATAAATGTTCATATACAATGTACATGACCTTAATTTTTTTAATTAAGGTGGTGCTTGGTTAGCCTTTGGCACTGACTTTTTGTTCTTGCAGCAAGCTTGTTTTAGGCTTGTTAGAGCATGTCAGCTTATTTCCAGCTACATGCACTCATACTTGGAAAAATAGAAGAAAAATACCACATTATATGCATGGCATGCCCGTACTACCGCCCCTCCCCCCGAAGAAACCTTCCAAACCATCATTCTCACATCACCCCCGAAACTATCCCAACCCATGAGACAGGACATGTAGTGCTAGATTTGCAACTGCTACCCTATCTCGGTCTCCTTCGACATCGACTACCGAAGCAATCGCCTCCACCTGATTCCTTTGGGCAAGGTAAGTGGCACAAGTTTTCTCCCAAATTGAAGGTTTGGACTTTGGTGAAATATTTTCCCCCGTTGCCCATCTTGAATCCATTTGCATCTTGTTTTCATATGCCGCATTCCATGCCTTTACTTTATATTAAATGGATGTGAAAAGGGCATTTCTTAATGGTCCTGTACAAGAGGAAGTATATGTTGCACAACCACTCGGGTTCATCACCACAAGGACAGCGTCTATAAACTCCACAAGGCATTGTACTTTCTCAAGCAAGATCCACGTGTTTGGTATGCTCACCTTAAAGAGTTTCTGTCACAGCCCTAGCTTAGTCATTGTTTGCCATTGCATAATCATCCATGCATCATGTTTAAAATTCAAATGGATTTGAAATGGGGATTTATCAAACCCTGGCACCCCTCTGAATTACTAGGATCAACTAAAATATTTTTAAATGAACCCAAAATGCCCTTCAGAAAAGTTCATCATTTATGAATTGGTTGAAAACGCCTGCCAAAAATGTTGCACATTTTTCTAGGTCATCCTGGACTTTTGGATTAAGTCATACTGGATTTTGAATTGGGGCATTTAAATTCTATAAATAATTTTAAGTGATCCAACAATTCTGAAAAAAGTTGAGGGCCTCTGAAATAATTCATTTACTGCCCACAAATATTTTCAGGATTTATAAAATTAATTTGGTATTCAAACTAAATCAAAAACAAATTGCAAAAACAAAAAAACAGAAAGAAAATAGGAAAAACAGAAAGAGAGAGAGAACTACCTGTCCTTACCTGTGTAGCCCACCTGGCCCAACTAGCGCAGCCTAGTCCACCAGGGACGAAGAGGTCTTCTTCCACCTCTCGCCAATAGGACGAGAGGCGTGTCACCCGCGCACGCGCATGGCGCCAGCTCCTGCATGCCACGGAGCTGCTCCCCTCGTCACATTCCCCTCAACACAAAGACATGCACAAGCCCCTGGCCCTCCATCTCTCACCTGCAGCCTCTTCCCTCTCCTCTGCTCTCTTCCACACTATTGCCCGAGAGCCCAACCAGAGCGCGTCACCGTCGCACTGTAGCCACCGCACATCTAGGCCTCTCTGACATGTTGGATTGCTCCACCGGACTCCTCCACGTCTCCACGCAGACACACGTGACCAGGGAAGGCCATAGCCGAGCGCAACGCCGTCTTCTTCACTGTCGGCCATCGGACCTCCCCGTCATCGATTCACCATAGCCAAGACGTCCCCGAGCAGTCTGAGCATCTCTACGAGTTCTCCGTGATCTCCGCATCATTCTCCCCTTTCTCCCCTGACCGTGCATGCCCTCTGGCCATCGGACCACCCTGGCCGAAGTTCCTCGCCGCCGACCATGACGCCGTCGTTTCCACAACCGCCAGCCATGCTTGCGACGCTTCCAGAAAGCCAATGCACACCCCGGCTTGACCCACGGTGCCCCACAGCGCCATTGTCGTCAACCCCGAGCTGCCCCGCCAAGCCAAGCTTGCCGGCGCTGCTCCCGGCCTTGGATGGGTCCAGTGGATGCGAGCGACCACGGGCTGGGTACTGGTACCCCCGGTTCGCCTGTTCGCCGCTTGGATGGTCGTCGGAGCCGGCATCCCAAGCGTCGCCGTCGCGCCCGTGTGTCACCGGCGATAAGCTGATGATGTGGCACAGTCATTAGGCATTAATCACCACTTAGTTAACCCCCTAGAGCCACTGACAGTGGGCCCTGGCCTGCTAATACTTTTAGTTACACTAATTTAATCTTGTTTAGTGTCTGTGTCATTGACCAGTGGGTCCCACTAGTCAGATTTGACCTAAAACGGCACGGTTGACCGCTGACGTCACACTGACACAGTGCTGGAGTCATATTACCTTTTTTCGATTTAAAATAAGTCTAAATGATTTATTTAATTCCAGAAATAGTTTAAACTTCTAAAGATCATAGAAATTCAACTGTAGCTCCAAATGAAATAATTTATATATGAAAAATTATAAGAAAAATATGAAGAATCTGTTTATGACATCCCCATGCATGTTTGAACAACTTATACCCACTGAATTGTACAACTCATTAAATGGCATTTTAAATGCTTTATGTGAAGCTTGCATTTGAACCTTTGATTCAAATGAGCTTCATTCAATCTTGCTGTTAGTTGCACTAGCTCAAACCACAGTATATTGCTATATTGCATTCATGCATCATATTGTCGCATCTACTGTGTTTTGGTTTCTTTCCCTTCGGTGATGTTCTCTGCGATAGGGTCTATTCCTGAGGATACGCTCAAGTATCCACCAGAGGAGCAGTACTCCATTATCAATCTTCCAGGCAAGCAGCCCCCCCGAGCATTCCAATACAATCCCACTCTCTCGCTCTTTCTCTCTTTTACTGCATCAGGATAATGACGATTCAACTATTACATGTTGCGGTAGTTGAACCAATTCCTCTGCATGACTTGTCTTTGCCATAGTAAATAGTTGAAACCCACTAGCATGAGTAGGAGTTGTTTGAGCCATGATGTGCCTACTCATTCATGCTTGATTGTTGTGCCTGTTATGCTTAGAGTTGGTGTCATGTTAGACTCATCTGGGATGGATTGGGATGGTGGTGAACATGTCATACTGTTGATAGCTAAATGTGTGAACACGATTTAGTAAAGGTAGCGATGGGAGGCCATGTAGGAGTACATGGTGGGTTGTCTCATTGAAACTGTCCTTAGGAACTAAGCTCTGTGTTTGTGATCCAAAACAGTTACTACCACATGTTGGAATCCTTAAGTGCACCTCTCAACTTATTTATCGACATGATCTCTGTCTAGGAGTTGCAACTAGTTTCTGGTGTTTGTAGGTCGTGTTAGTAGTCTACCAAGTGGCACCCGGTACAGGTGGGCTTGGGATAGACTAGGCACCGCGGCCCGGTGTACCAGGTGGCACCCGAATGGTGGACTTGGGAACCCTGCACACATCATTTGGAGCTGTGGTGGAAACCTCCGCCGGACTTCCTTGCAGATGGAACTCAAATAGGCTTTAAACCTAGACTAGAGACTTGTGTGGTTAGTCAGGTCGTGGATGACACCCTCGCTAGGGTTCCTCTTGAAGGTTGACAAGTACATGTCGTGTAAATGGCGATAACTGGTGAGAGCATATATGAAGAAGTACACCCCTGCAGGGTTTCCAAACTATTCGAATAGTCGCGTCCGTGGATATGGACTACTTTGAAAGCCTATATGGTTCATAGATAACTGGAAGTGGATGCTCTAAAATAAGCAAGATAAGCATGTGTACTATGTATGGCCTTCTCGTAGGGGGACGGGAGCGGATCCATAGTGGTGTATTGATACGGTGAATATGTGGACTCTCTGTGCTTTCTCACCTCAAAGAAAATACTGGTAGTCGTAGTACAGGATAGCCACTAAGTCAAAACTGGCTTGTTGTAGTTAAACTCTACAACCCTTTACTGATACTGGTGCATATGTAGCTAGTTCTGATGTAAGTCTTGTTGAGTACATTTGTACTCGTGTTTGCTTAATTTATGTTTTGTAGAGGAGACTTCAGTCTCACTTTAGATTCCAGCGATGAGTTTGATGTTGACTAATTAGCTTGGGAATCCCAGACAGAGGTCTGGTTCCTTTGGAGGATCTTGTAGAGAGACATGCTATCTAGCCTTCTTTCTTTTCGAATGCCTGTACTCAAACATGGTTATGCTTCCGCATATGCTTGTTGGGTGTATGACTTTGTATGTTGGGTCATGAGACCCATGTTTGTAATATGATGCTATGTATGGCTCCTCGGAGCCTTTTAAATAAATACTTGAGTCATAGAGTTATGTTGTGATGCAATGTTGTATCTACACATATTGAGCATATTGTGTGTATGTTATTGAAATGCTTGGTATGTGTGGATCCAACACCTAGTTGTTTATTCCTGGTAGCCTTCCTTATGGGGAAATGTCTCCTAGTGCTTCCACTGAGCCATGGTAGTTTGCTACTACTCCGGAACACATGGGTTGACCGGCATGTGTCCTTCTTTGCTCATGTGTCTGTCCCTTCGGGGAAATGTCATGCGGTGTTTACCGTAGTCCTGATAGCTTGATACAGCCCGGTTACACTCGTTGTTGACCGACACATGCATTTTTGGGTCATGTATGCATGTCCCTGTAAGTTTGTGCCACCTTGGGTTTATGACTAGTCATGTCGGCCCGGATTCTCTGTCATATGGATGCTAGCGACACAATCACATACGTGAGTCAAAAGGCGCAAACGGTCCCGGCCTAGGTAAGGTTGCAGCCGTGGAAATACCGTGCGTGAGACCGCAAAGTGATATGATGTGTTACATGCTAGATCACTGTGACTTAGGATCGGTGTCCTAACAGTTTCTAGCGAGGAAGAATTTGTGATGGGGGTAATTGATCCCATTCTTTTCACTAAGAGACTCAAGGGTGAAAACCATGGCCAAAAAGTTTGAGAAGTCATTGAAGGGACAATTGAAGTTCTTTCTTGGCTTTCAAATCAAGTAATATCCAGAAGAGATCTTTCTCTCACAAACAAAGTATATTGAAGATATTCTCATGAAGTTTGATATGGCAAATGTCAAACCATGCCATGCACCTATGCCCACTACGTGGCATCTTGATTAAGATATCAATGGTAAACCATTCGATACAAAGGCATATCATTATATGATTGAGTTTTTTATTTATCTTTCGGCATTTAGACTAGATATTATGTTGAGTGTATGCATGTTTGTGGATATCAAGCTAATCCTAGGGAGAGACATTATTTGGTGGTTATTTTCAGTTGATTGTTATTTTGATAGGACCACGTGTGGTGGGGTGCTGGAGGAGTACCTGCATTTCCCAACCATCACTGTGCTCATATATTACAAAATCATACAGAGTAGAATCTAATTTTGTTTGCCATGCAATGTTGTAGAGCTATCATATGTCTCCAGTCATTTATTTTTCAGCCACCTGCTATCTGCTACTTTTACGGTCACTAGTTCTGCACACACTTCACCCATACTCTCGCTATTGTTTTTCTATGCCTGGGTATTTCAGACTCTGCCTTGACAGAAGCATGAAATAAAAGAGAGAAGTCGCTCCTGTTTTCTTCGTTGGCAGGCAAGACACGTCTCGGCACTTTAAACATTGCATGTTCAACAGATGGAGACGGTAAATGTAGCTCTGGAGTTGATGATCTCGCTCGCCATGAACCACCATCCCAGGTGCTTGCTTTAACTTCGCGGTGTCATATGTGGTTGCATGTTGCATATGGTGTCTAGCTTGTATTGCTTCCAATTTGGTTAAATTGCATCTGCTTAGCTTACACATTATACCTTTGAATATGACATGCCTTCTTGTTTTTGGTACATGCTAGTACATCTGTCTAGTAACCATGTTCTTACATCAAACTAATGTTCTTTTGTATCCCTCATCAATCACTTATGATGAGATAGTCACATCAGTGGGTTACTGTGAGAAAATATGCTCTTTCAAAGAATGCAGTGTTAGCCTCCCCACATGATTCTCAAGAAACAGCAAGGCTAGATGAAGATAATGAATGTAGCTCTGTAGTTGATGACCGCATTTCCCCTACACCAGCATCGCATGTGCTTGCTCTAACTTGGCAGCGTGATATGTGGTTGCATGTTGCATATGGTGTCTAGATTGTAATTCTTCCAATCTGGTTAAATTACATGTGCTAATCAGCTTAGTTTATACATTATACCTGTTAATGTGACATGCCTCTCTATTTTTAGTACATAGTACATCTATCTATTAAGCATGTCCTTACATAAAACTATTGTTTTTTGTATCCCGCATCAATCAATATGACGAGAGACCTTTAGTATATGCAGTGTGATATTACACTACTGCAGAATGCTGCTAATGTGACACTATGATCAGCGGCCCTTTGAGAAACTGTGTGTGATGGAATAATCGCAAACGGTAGTGTCAGAGAACCGTACAAAATGTCCAAAATATTTGCGATGACAGATGCATCAAACACGGTTAAGATTTTAGTTGCGTGTGCGATGCAGGGCATACGGTTCAGTTCAATTAACTGTTCGCGATGAGGTGGAACAAAAGAAACGGGCAACCAGATGAAGGCGTGCACGATAAACAATATATAGTTCACTAGGATGAACTGTTTGTGATTAGACAACACAAAAGAAACGGTCAGGCGGATGAAGGTGTGTGTGATATATGGCATGTGGTTCACTCGGATGAACTGTTTGCGTTGAGACAAGAGAACAGAAACAATTCAATATAACAAGATGTGTGTGATACGTGGCAAACAGGCCTGTAATCAGAAATGTGTGCGAAGACCGATAATAACACAGACGATTGCTTCTAATAAGACGTATGTGATATGCTCTGTCTACACAACATGTATTGGCCATTGGGGGACGGGCGGTCATCCGGATACGCCATAAGGATGCGAAGAGGCACCTATATCAGCCGGGATTAGTTGTTCCACCAGTAGCTCATGTAAGAGAACTCTCAAGTTAAGTGTGCTCAGGCTGGATCAGCCATGGGATGGGTGGCTGGATGGGAAGTTGTGTTGATGTTAAATTAACTGATAGGATGTGTCATATTGGTCAAATGACCAAAATGACCCATTCCCTCAGCTAATTTAACCTCGAGGTCCTTGTTTTTTATTTTTATTTTTTAAACATATGTTAAAGAAGGTCTACCGCAATGCTTTTTGACAATGTGTATATGTGGCATACAGTTCATCCATCCGACCTATTTGTGATGGAATAAGCCGTGTGTGTTGTGGGCAAACGCTTGCTAGTGTACAACCATTTGCGATTGATGAATTCATCACCGACGGGTTCCCTAGTGTGGTCTGTGTTCATCTCATCATTATCTACTTCTTGTGCTAGCTCGATGTACCTTTATATTGTAAGTTTCCATTAATTGATGGCGTTCTATGAACACGCCACCGTTTCCCGCCATTTCCTCACCTGTTTCCCGCCACCCAGCGATATTGCACATAAACCTAGGGGCGGCGCGACGCACGGAGGCAACAAGCGCATCCTGTAGCACATCCACCTTTTCCAAGCATGCCAACGCACCAGAGCACCGCCTCTGCCATCAACCTCATCGACGAGGAAAACCAGAAGGTGCCACGATCCATCGAGGCTGCGGCGCTCCCCAGCAACAAGATGGACGACGCCGTGATGCGCGTCATCGCCAGGGTTGAGGAGACCTTTGGTGCATGGCGTTTTAGCGCCGCAGATCAAGATAGGCATGTCAGTGTCGTGAGGCTGCAGCTCGCTGCACAACATGATCGATGGCGCGCCGCAGAGCAAGCTAGGCGCGTCCGCGCCGACAGGCTGCAGCTCGCTGCACGGCGAGAGCATTGGAGCGCCGCAGAGAGAGAGGCGCGGCGCGCCGGACAGCAAGAGTGAATCCATCAGTGCTTGCCTGCTGTCGATAGGGCGTCGCAGCTGGGTACACATCCCGTCAGTACCCCCATTCCTCGCCAGGAGTGAGCACAGGCCCTCTGCGCCATACTTGCACCAGAGGCCGGCCGCGCCGTACTTGCACCGGACGCCCGCTACGCCATTTGCATGGGTCGCGCCGTTCGCCTTGTCCGCGGCTTCCTCGATGCCAACGCGCTGGTCGGTAGGCTCGACCGCCTCCTTGGCCCAGGTGTCCACCTGGGCGCAGTAGTGGAACATGGCCATCGCGTCCTTGAGGTGGTGATCTCCGATGAAATAGCCAACTTGGAGCTCGAGATCGCGCTCCAGATGTACCACGAGCCTGTCGACCGCTTGGACGAACGCATGCACAAGTTCAGGCAGAGCCAGGAGCTACTATAGGCAAGGGATGCTGGTCATGGTCTCATGGACGCGTTTTATTTTGTTGAGTCGTTCCGACATGGATAGCTATATATTCATAGCAATCATACTATTGCTCTGTTTATTGCTCTATTTCAATGTGTGTACTCTGTTTTCCGTTCTTATATGTTCTGTTTTAATGTGTGTTTATACGCTTTCCATTCTGTATATGTGGATGATAACAGATAGATTCAAATTAGTATACAAAAATAGATAGAAAATTGAATTCATAATATATATAATATTAATTTTTCATTAGTTCATCACAGAATATGTATAATATCATCACATATACGCAATGATACTTAACTACTAGGTACAATGCATAAAATTGAAAACGAATAATACTAAAACTAATAATCCCTCCTGGGGCCAGTATTCTGGCAGCCCCTCGGCAGCATCTCCCTTGTGTGCGACATCTTCCCAGAGCGGACGCAGTACTCCGCCTCCTCCGCCTCGCAGCGCTTGACGTGCCGATTTGCCTCTTGCAGGTGGACGCGGGCGAACGATCTTGGCATTTCGTTGGGCGCCCACCGGAGCTCCTCGTCGGTGGCACACTGGAGCTTATCGGCCGAGCTCCACGCAGCGACGAGGCGCCTAGCGCCTGTGGCCTTCCTCGCGAAGTACCCGTCTTCGTACACCTCCTCCGCACGACGATGCACCTGCCCCCAAAGCTCCACCGCCTCCTTTTTCTAGGTGGCATCACGGGCTTCACAGGCCGCCTGGTACCTGGCATCCTCCTCCGCCATCTCCTTCTTGAAAGCCACTTGCCTGGCTTTCTCAGCCGGCGGCAGTGACTTCCAAAGAAAAAGATTGTACTGGCCCCAAAACCAATCCAAAGTTGGGGGGTCCGGCGCAACCTCGTCCGGCGACGCGTAGGTGTCCTCGTCACTGCTCTTTGAGTGAGCCTCCTCGGGGGGTAGCGACTCCTCATCCGCGCGTGGGCAGAACGACGGCGCCATGGCAGAGATTTGAGATAGAGAGAGAGGGTAAGCAAGGGGAGGATCTAGATGAGAATGCAGGCGGGACGGCATGAGCAAGGTAGTATTTATTGGCGACCGGAATCTAGATCGTCGGGAACAGTACACGCGTCGGTCGCCAGAATTTATGAGTATTGTAGTGTGAATTACACACGATTCCCGCAGCAACATCTGTGTGAACATAATAGCTGATGGTTCTCAATGCAGAACCTTGTCTGGTTAATAAAGCCCGCCACCCACCTTGCAAAACTCGAGGCACGAAATAGAGTGCTAATCGTGTGGGGCCGGTTGTCTTGCCAGATTTTAGATTTTAATTTTTGAACACCAGATATTTACATCGTCTAATGATTTTTGAACTCGCACACAAGTACATAAATATGATTTTTCAAACCGTTATGGTTAGCCATTGCATGTAGATGTAGTTCAAATTTGAATTCCGGTCATTAAATGGCTAGGAAATCACTTAAATATCTTCAAAAGTCAAATGACCCCTGAAATTTCCAAATTTTCACATGACAGTTAGTATCAGTGCACATTACAAGTATAAAATATTTGAAGGACGTAGGATGAATCTATCTGCCGTTCGTCATCAAACATGCATTGTTCCCTGTCGGAACCACGAACCTTCTAGTGAGTTGCTCCGGTTTGTGAGGGGTGTGTGTCCAAACATTCATCAAGCAAGCCAATTTTTCTACCACATCATCTTGGTTGCATGACATTACATCAAGCAAGGTTTCATGTTTTTTTGATCATTTTTTTATTTTTTGGAATAACAATGCCATGGCACTCCATGCATGTAGAGACCAATATGTTTGAAAATTCCTTCTAATTTACTGCACATGGAATTAACTCGCACCCAAGTACAAAAATATGATTTTCCAAACCGTTATGGTCAGCCGTTGCATGTACATCTAGTTCAAATTTGAATTACGTACGGTCATCAAATGGCTAGAAATCACTTAAATCTCTTTAAAATGTCAAATGACCCCTGAAATTTTTCCAAATTTTCACATGACAGTTAGTATTAGTGCACATTACACGTAGAAAAAAATTTGAAGGCCGTAAGAGGAAGCTATCCGATGTTCGTCATCAAACATGCATTGTTCCCTCTCGGAACCACGAGCCTTCTAGTGAGTTGCTCCGGTTTGTGAGGGGTGTGTGTCCAAACTTTCGTCAAGCAAGCCAATTTTTGTACCACATCATCTTGGTGGCATGACATTACATCAAGCAAGGCTTCATGTTTTCTGATCATTTTTTATTTTTTTGGAATAACAATGCCATGGCACTCCATGCATGTACATGCATGTGTCCATGCCATGAGACCAATATGTTTGGAAATTCCTTCTAATTTACTGCACATGGAATTAACTCGCACACAAGTACACAAATATAATTTTTTAAACCGTTATCGTTAGCCGTTGCATGTACATCTAGTTCAAGTTTGAATTACGTACGGTCATGAAATGGCTAGGAAATCGCTTAAATCTCTTTAAAAGGTCAAATGACCCCTGAAAATTTCCAAATTTTCACATGACAGTTAGTATTAGTGCACATTACACGTAGAAATTTTTTGAAGGCCGTAAGAGGAAGCTATCCGCCATTCGTCATCAAACATGCATTGTTCCCTCTCGGAACCACGAGCCTTCTAGTGAGTTGCTCCGGTTTGTTAGGGGTGTGTGTCCAAACTTTCGTCAAGCAAAAATATATTCGTACCACATCATCTTGGTGGCATGACATTACATCAAGCAAGGTTTCATGTTTTTCTGATCATTTTTTAATATTTTGGAATAACAATGCCATGGCACTCCATGCATGTACATGCATGTGTCCATGCCGTGAGACCAATATGATTGAAAATTTCTTCTAATTTACTGCACATGGAATTAACTCGCACACAAGTACACAAATATGATTTTTTTAAACCGTTATCGTTATCCGTTGTATGTACATCTAGTTCAAATTTGAATTATGTACGGTCATTTAATGGCCGGGAAATCGCCTAAAACTATTTAAAAGGTCAAATGACCCCTAAAAATTACAAATTTTCACATGACAGTTAGTATCAATGCACATTACACGTAGAAAAATTTTGAAGGCCGTAAGAGGAAGCTATCTGTCGTTCGTCATCAAACATGCATTGTTCCCTCTCGGAACCACAAACCTTCTAGTGAGTTGCTCTGGTTTATGAGGGGTGTGTGTCCAAACTTTCATCAAGCAAGCCAATTTTTCTACCACATCATCTTGGTGGCATGACATTACATCAAGAAAGGTTTCACGTTTTTCTGATCATTTTTTTATTTTTTGGAATAACAATACCATGGCACTCCATGCATGTGTCCATGCCGTGAGACCAATATGTTTGAAAATTCCTTCTAATTTACTGCACATAGAATGAACTCGCACACAAGTACACAAATATGATTTTTCAAACCGTCATGGTTAGCCGTTGCATGTACATCTAGTTCAAATTTGAATTACGTACGGTCATTAAATGGCTAGGAATCACTTAAATATCTTTTAAAGGTCAAATGACCCCAGAAATTTTCCAAATTTTCACATGACAGTAAGTATCAGTGCACATTAAACATAGAAATTTTTTGAAGGCCGTAAGAGGAAGCTATCCACCGATCGTCATCAAACATGCATTGTTTCCTCTCGGAACCACGAGCCTTCTAGTGAGTTGCTCCGGTTTGTGAGGGTTGTGTGTCCAATCTTTCGTCAAGCAAACCAATTTTTGTACCACATCATCTTGGTGGCATGACATTACATCAAGCAAGGTTTCATGTTTTTCTGATCATTATTTAATTTTTTTGGAATAACAATGCCATGGCACTCCATGCATGTTCATGCAGGAGTCCATGCCGTGAGACCAATATGTTTGGAAATTTCTTCTAATTTACTGGACATGGAATTAACTCGCATACAAGTACACAAATATGATTTTTCAAACCGTTATGGTTAGCCATTGCATGTACATCTAGCTCAAATTTGAATTACCTACGGTCAATAAATGGCTAGGAATCACTTAAATCTCTATAAAAGGTCAAATGACCCCAGAAATTTTCCAATTTTTCACACGACAGTTATTATCAGTGCACATTACATGTAGAAAAGTTTTGAAGGCCGTAAGAGGAAGCTATCCACCGTTCGTCATCAAACATGCATTGTTTCCTCTCGGAACCACGAGACTTCTAGTGAGTTGCTCCGGTTTGTGAGGGGCGTGTGTCCAAACTTTCGTCAAGCAAGCCAATTTTTTTACCACATCATCTTGGTGGCATGACATTACATCAAGCAAGGTTTCATGTTTTGCTGATCATTTTTTAATTTTTTTGAATAACAATGCCATGGCACTCCATGCATGTACATGCATGTGTCCATGCCGTGAGACCAATATGTTTGAAAATTCCTTCTAATTTATTGCACATGGAACTAACTCGCACACAAGTACACAAATATGATTTTTCAAACCATTATCGTTAGCCGTTGCATGTATATCTAGTTCAAATTTGAATTACGTACGGTCATTAAATGGCTAGGAAATCACTTAAATCTCTTTAAAAGGTCAAATGACCCCTGAAAATTTCCAAATTTTCACATGACAGTTAGTATCAGTGCACATTACACGTAGAAAATTTTTGAAGGCCGTAAGAGGAAACTATCCGCCATTCGTTATCAAACATGCATTGTTCCCTCTCGGAACCATGAGCCTTCTAGTGAGTTGCTCCGGTTTGTGAGGGGTGTGTGTCCAAACTTTTGTCAAGCAAGAAACTGTTCGTACCACATCATCTTAATGGCATGACATTACATCAAGCAAGGTTTCATGTTTTTATGATCATTTTTTAATATTTTGGAATAACAATGCCATGGCACTCCATGCATGTACATGCATGTGTCCATGCCGTGAGACCAATATGATTGAAAATTCCTTCTAATTTACTGCACACGGAATTAACTCGCACACAAGTACACAAATATGATTTTTTTAAACCGTTATCGTTAGCCGTTGCATGTACATCTAGTTCAAATTTGAATTACGTACGGACATTTAATGGCGGGGAAATCGCTTAAAACTATTTAAAAGGTCAAATGACCCCTGAAAATTACAAATTTTCACATGACAGTTAATATCAGTGCACATTGTTCCCTATCGAAACCACGAACCTTCTAGTGAGTTGCTCTGGTTTGTGAGGGGTGTGTGTCCAAATTTTCATCAAGCAAGCCAATTTTTTTACCACATCATCTTTGTGGTATGACATTACATCAAGAAAGGTTTCACGTTTTTCTGATCATTTTTTAATTTTTTGGAATAACAATGCCATGGCACTCCATGCATGTACATGCATGTGTCCATGCCGTGAGACCAATATGTTTGAAAATTCCTTCTAATTTACTGCACATGGAATCAACTCGCACATAAGTACACAAATATGATTTTTCAAACCGTTATGGTTAGCCGTTGCATGTACATCTAGTTCAAATTTGAATTACGTACGGTCATTAAATGGCTAGGAATCACTTAAATCTCTTTAAAAGGTCGAATGACCCCACAAATTTTCCAAATTTTCACTTGACAGAAAGTATCAGTGCACATTACACGTAGAAATTTTTTGAAGGCCGTAAGAGGAAGCTATCCATCGTTCGTCATCAAAGATGCATTGTTTTCTCTCGAAACCACGAGCCTTCTAGTGAGTTGCTACGGTTTGTGAGGGTTGTGTGTCCAAATATTTGTCAAGCAAGCAAATATTCGTACCACATCATCTTGGTGGCATGACATTACATCAAGCAAGGTTTCATGTTTTTCTTATCATTATTTAATTTTTTGGAATAACAATGCCATGGCACTCCATGCATGTACATGCAGGTGTCCATGCCGTGAGACCAATATGTTTGGAAATTCCTTCTAATTTACTGCACATGGAATTAACTCGTACACAAGTACACAAATATGATTTTTCAAACCGTTATGATTAGCCATTGCATGTACATCTAGTTCAAATTTGAATTACGTACGGTCATTAAATGGCTAGGAATCACTTAAATCTCTATAAAAGGTCAAATGACCCCCGAAATTTTCCAATTTTTCACACGACAGTTATTATCAATGCACATTACATGTAGAAAAATTTTGAAGGCCGTAAGAGGAAGCTATCCACTGTTCTTCATCAAACATGCATTGTTTCCTCTAGGAACCACGAGACTTCTAGTGAGTTGCTCCGGTTTGTGAGGGGTGTGTGTCCAAACTTTCGTCAAGCAAGCCAATTTTTGTACCACATCATCTTGGTGGCATGACATTACATCAAGCAAGGTTTCATGTTTTGTTGATCATTTTTTAATTTTTTGAATAACAATGCCATGGCACTCCATGCATGTACATGCATGTGTCCATGCCGTGAGACCAATATGTTTGAAAATCCTTCTAACTTATTGCACATGGAATTAACTCGCACACAAGTACACAAATATGATTTTTAAAACCGTTATCGTTAGCCGTTGCATGTACATCTAGTTCAAATTTGAATTATGTACGGTCATTAAATGGCTAGGAAATCGATTAAATCTCTTTAAAAGGTCAAATGACCTCTGAAAATTTCCAAATTTTCACATGACAGTTAGTATCAGTGCACATTACATGTAGAAAAATTTTGAAGGCTGTAAGAGGTAGCTATCCGCCATTCGTCATCAAACATGCATTGTTCCCTCTCGGAACCACGAGCCTTGTAGTGAGTTGCTCCGGTTTGTGAGGGGTGTGTGTCCAAACTTTCATCAAGGAAGCCAATTTTTGTACCACATCATCTTGGTGGCATGACATTACATCAAGCAAGGTTTCATGTTTTGCTGATCATTTTTTAATCTTTTGGAATAACGATGCCATGGAAATCCATGCATGTACATGCATGTGTCCATGCCGTGACACCAATATGTTTGAAAATTCCTTCTAATTTACTGCACATGGAATTAACTCGCACACAAGTACACAAATATGATTTTTCAAACCGTTATCGTTAGCCGTTGCATGTACATCTAGTTCAAATTTGAATTACGTACGGTCATTAAATGACTAGGAAATCACTTAAAATCTCTTTAAAAGGTCAAGTGACCCCTGAAAATATCTATATTTTCACACGACAGTTAGTATCTATGCACATTACACGTACAAAAATTTTGAAGGCCGTAAGAGGAAGCTATCCGCCATTCGTCATCAAACATGCATTGTTCCCTCTCGTAACCACGAGCCTTCTAGTGAGTTGCTCCGGTTTGTGAGGGTTGTGTGTCCAAATTTTTGTCAAGCAAGCAAATATTCGTACCACATCATCCTGGTGGCATGACATTACATCAAGCAAGGTTTCATGTTTTGCTGATCATTATTTAATTTTTTGGAATAACAATGCCATCGCACTCCATGCAGGAGTCCATGCCGTGAGACCAATATTTTTGGAAATTCCTTCTAATTTACTGCACATGGAATTAACTCGCACACAAGTACACAAATATGATTTTTTTAACTATTATGGTTAGCCATTGCATGTACATCTAGTTCAAATTTGAATTACGTACGGTCATTAAATGGCTAGGAATCACTTAAATCTCTATTAAAGGTCAAATGACCCCAGAAATTTTCCAATTTTTGACATGATAGTTATTATCAGTGCACATTACATGTAGAAAATTTTGAAGGCCGTAAGAGGAAGCTATCCACCGTTCGTCATCAAACATGCATTGTTTCATCTCGGAACCACGAGACTTCTAGTGAGTTGCTCCGGTTTGTGAGGGGTGTGTGTCCAAACCTTCATCAAGCAAGCTAATTTTTTTACCACATCACCTTGGTGGCATGACATTACATCAAGCAAGGTTTCATGTTTTGCTGATCATTTTTTAATTTTTTTTGAATAACAATGCCATGGCACTCCATGCATGTACATGCATGTGTCCATGCCGTGAGACCAACATGTTTGGAATTCCTTCTAATTTATTGCACATGGAATTAACTTGCACACAAGTACACAAATATGATTTTTCAAACCATTATCGTTAGCCCTTGCATGTACATCTAGTTCATATTTGAATTACGTACAGTCATTATATGGCTAGGAAATCGCTTAAATCTCTTTAAAAGGTCAAATGACCCCTGAAAAATTCCAAATTTTCACATGACAGTTAGTATCAGTGCACATTACACTAAAAAAATTTTGAAGGCTGTAAGAGGAAGCTATCCACCATTCGTCATCAAACATGCATTGTTCCCTCACGGAACCACGAGCCTTCTAGTGAGTTGCTCCGGTTTGTGAGGGGTGTGTGTCCAAACTTTCGTCAAGCAAGAAAATATTCGTACCACATCATCTTCGTGGCATGACATTACATCAAGCAAGTTTTCATGTTTTTCTAATCAGTTTTTAATATTCTGGAATACCAATGCCATGGCACTCCATGCATGTACATGCATGTGTCCATGCCGTGAGACCAATATGATTGAAAACTCCTTCTAATTTACTGCACATGGAATTAACTCGCACAAAGTACACAAATATGATTTTTTAAACTGTTATCGTTAGCCGTTGCATGTACATCTAGTTCAAATTTGAATTACGTACGGTCATTTAATGGCGGGGAAATCGCTTAAAACTATTTAAAAGCTCAAATGACCCCTCAAAATTACAAATTTTCACATGACAGTTAGTATCAGTGCACATTACACGTAGAAAATTTTTGAAGGCCGTAAGAGGAAGCTATCTGTCGTTCGTCATCAAACATGCATTGTTCCCCCTCGAAACCATGAACCTTCTAGTGAGTGACTCCGGTTTGTGAGGGGTGTGTGTCCAAACTTTCATCAAGCAAGCCAATTTTTGTACCACATCATCTTGGTGGCATGACATTACATCAAGAAAGGTTTCATGTTTTTTTGATCATTTTTTAATTTTTTGGAATAGCAATGCCAAGGCACTCCATGCATGTACATGCATGTGTCCATGCCGTGAGGCCAATATGTTTGAAAATTCCTTCTAATTTACTGCACATGGAATTAACTCGCACACAAGTACACAAATATGATTTTTCAATCCGTTATGGTTAGCCGTTGCATTTACATCTAGTTCAAATTTGAATTACGTACGGTCATTAAATGGCTAGGAATCACTTAAATCTCTATAAAAGGTTAAATGACCTCAGAAATTTTCCAATTTTTCACACGACAGTTATTATTAGTGCACATTACATGTAGAAAATTTTTGAAGGCCGTAAGAGGAAGCTATACACCGTTCGTCATCAAACATGCATTGTTTCTCTTGGAACCACGAGACTTCTAGTGAGTTGCTCCGGTTTGTGAGGGGTGTGTGTCCAAACTTTCGTCAAGCAAGCCAATTTTTTTACCACATCATCTTGGTGGCACGACATTACATCAAGCAAGGTTTCATGTTTTGCTGATCATTTTTTAATTTTTTGGAATAACAATGCCATGGCACTCCATGCATGTACATGCATGTGTCTATGCCGTGACACCAATATGTTTGAAAATTCCTTCTAATTTACTGCACATAGAATTAACTCGCACACAAGTACACAAATATGATTTTTCAAACCGTTATCGTTAGCCGTTGCATGTACATCTAGTTCAAATTTGAATTACGTACGGTCATTAAATGACTAGGAAATCACTTAAATCTCTTTAAAAGGTCAAACGACCCCTGAAAATTTCTAAATTTTCACATGACAGTAAGTATCTGTGCACATTACACGTACAAAATTTTTGAAGGCCGTAAGAGGAAGCTATCCTCCATTCGTCATCAAACATGCATTGTTCCCTCTCGTAACCACGAGCCTTATAGTGAGTTGCTCCGGTTTGTGAGGGTTGTGTGTCCAAATTTTTGTCAAGCAAGCAAATATTCGTACCACATCGTCTTGGTGGCATGAAATTACATCAAGCAAGGTTTCATGTTTTTCTGATCATTATTTAATTTTTTGGAATAACAATGCCATGGCACTCCATGCATGTACATGCAGGTGTCCATGCCGTGAGACCAATATGTTTGGAAATTCCTTCTAATTTACTGGACATGGAATTAACTCGCACACAAGTACACAAATATGATTTTTCAAACCGTTATGGTTAGCCATTGCATGTACATCTAGTTCAAATTTGAATTACGTACGGTCATTAAATGGATAGGAATCACTTAAATCTCTATAAAAGGTCAAATGACCTCAGAAATTTTCCAATTTCTCATACGACTGTTATTATCAGTGCACATTACATGTATAAAATTTTTGAAGGTCGTAAGAGGAAGCTATCCACCGTTCGTCATCAAACATGCATTGTTTCCTCTCGGAACCACGAGACTTCTAGTGAGTTGCTCCGGTTTGTGAGGGGTGTGTGTCCAAAGTTTCGTCAAGCAAGCCAATTTTTTTACCACATCATCTTGGTGGCATGACATTACATCAAGCAAGATTTCATGTTTTGCTGATCATTTTTTAATTTGTTGAATAAAAATGCCATGGCACTCCATGCATGTACATGCATGTGTCCATGCCGTGAGACCAATATGTTTGAAAATTCCTTCTGATTTATTGCACATGGAATTAACTTGCACACAAGTACACAAATATGATTTTTAAAACCGTTATCGTTAGCCGTTGCATGTAAATCTAGTTCAAATTTGAATTATGTATGGTCATTAAATGGATAGGAAATTGCTTAAATCTTTTTTAAAGGTCAAACGACCCCTGAAAATTTCCAAATTTTCACATGACAGTTAGTATCAGTGCACATTACACGTAGAAAATTTTTGAAGGCTGTAAGAGGTAGCTATCCGCCATTCGTCAACAAACATGCATTGTTCCCTCTCGGAACCACGAGCCTTGTAGTGAGTTGCTCCGGTTTGTGAGGGGTGTGTGTCCAAACTTTTGTCAAGCAAGCCAATTTTTGTACCACATCATCTTGGTGGCACGACATTACATCAAGCAAGGTTTCATGTTTTGCTGATCATTTTTTAATTTTTTGGAATAACAATGCCATGGCACTCCATGCATGTACATGCATGTGTCTATGCCGTGACACCAATATGTTTGAAAATTCCTTCTAATTTACTGCACATAGAATTAACTCGCACACAAGTACACAAATACGATTTTTCAAACCGTTATCGTTAGCCGTTGCATGTACATCTAGTTCAAATTTGAATTACGTACGATCATTAAATGACTAGGAAATCGCTTAAATCTCTTTAAAAGGTCAAACGACCCCTGAAAATTTCTAAATTTTCACATGACGAAAATATCTGTGCACATTACACGCACAAAATTTTTGAAGGCCGTAAGAGGAAGCTATCCTCCATTCGTCATCAAACATGCATTGTTCCCTCTCGTAACCACGAGCCTTATAGTGAGTTGCTCCGGTTTGTGAGGGGTGTGTGTCCAAATTTTTGTCAAGCAAGCAAATATTCGTACCACATCGTCTTGGTGGCATGAAATTACATCAAGCAAGGTTTCATGTTTTTCTGATCATTATTTAATTTTTTGGAATAACAATGCCATGGCACTCCATGCATGTACATGCAGGTGTCCATGCCGTGAGACCAATATGTTTGGAAATTCCTTTTAATTTACTGCACATGGAATTAACTCGCACACAAGTACACAAATATGATTTTTCAAACCGTTATGGTTAGCCATTGCATGTACATCTAGTTCAAATTTGAATTACGTACGGTCATTAAATGGATAGGAATCACTTAAATCTCTATAAAAGGTCAAATGACCTCAGAAATTTTCCAATTTTTCACACGATAGTTATTATCAGTGCACATTACATGTATAAAAATTTTTGAAGGTCGTAAGAGGAAGCTATCCACCGTTTGTCATCAAACATGCATTGTTTCCTCTCGGAACGACGAGACTTCTAGTGAGTTGCTCCGGTTTGTGAGGGGTGTGTGTCCAAAGTTTCGTCAAGCAAGCCAATTTTTTTACCACATCATCTTGGTG
The DNA here is from genome assembly GCA_021437245.1 of Aegilops speltoides. NCBI lineage: Eukaryota > Viridiplantae > Streptophyta > Magnoliopsida > Poales > Poaceae > Aegilops > Aegilops speltoides. Next base: position 249,655,764 of record CM038145.1, read on the forward strand.
GCATGACATTACATCAAGCAAGGTTTCATGTTTTGCTGATCATTTTTTAATTTGTTGAATAAAAACGCCATGGCACTCCATGCATGTACATGCATGTGTCCATGCCGTGAGACCAATATGTTTGAAAATTCCTTCTGATTTATTGCACATGGAATTAACTTGCACACAAGTACACAAATATGATTTTTAAAACCGTTATCGTTAGCCGTTGCATGTAAATCTAGTTCAAATTTGAATTATGTATGGTCATTAAATGGATAGGAAATTGCTTAAATCTTTTTTAAAGGTCAAATGACCCCTGAAAATTTCCAAATTTTCACATGACAGTTAGTATCAGTGCACATTACACGTAGAAAATTTTTGAAGGCTGTAAGAGGTAGCTATCCGCCATTCGTCAACAAACATGCATTGTTCCCTCTCGGAACCACGAGCCTTGTAGTGAGTTGCTCCGGTTTGTGAGGGGTGTGTGTCCAAACTTTCGTCAAGCAAGCCAATTTTTGTACCACATCATCTTGGTGGCATGACATTACATCAAGCAAGGTTACATGTTTTTCTGATCATTTTTTTAATCTTTTGGAATAACAATGCCATGGCACTCCATGCATGTACATGCATGTGTCCATGCTGTGAGACCAATAGGTTTGAAAATCCTTCTAATTTACTGCACATGGAATTAACTCGCACACAAGTACACAAATAGGATTTTTCAAACTGTTAACGTTAGCTGTTGCATTTACATCAAGTTCAAATTGAATTACGTACGGTCATTAAATGGCTAGGAAATCGCTTAAATCTCTTTAAAAGGTCAAATGACCCCTGAAAATTTCCAATTTTTCACATTACAGTTAGTATCAGTGTACATTACACGTACAAAAATTTTGAAGGCCGTAAGAGGAAGCTATTCGCCATTCGTCATCAAAGATGCATTGTTCCCTCTCGGAACCATGAGCCTTCTAGTGAGTTGCTCGGGTTTGTGAGGGGTGTGTGTCCATACTTTCGTCAAGCAAGCAAATATTTGTACCACATCATCTTGGTGGCATGACATTAAATCAAGCAAGGTTTCATGTTTTTCTGATCATTTTTAATTTTTTTTTGGAATAACAGTGTCATGTCACTCCATGCATGTACATGCATGTGTCCATGCCGTGACACCAATATGTTTGAAAATTTCTTCTAATTTACTGCACATGGAATTAACTCGTACACTAGTACATAAATATGATTTTTCAAACCATTATCATTAGCCGTTGCATGTACGTCTAGTTCAAATTTGAATTACGTACGGTCATTAAATGACTAGGAAATCACTTAAATCTTTTTAAAATGTCAAATGACCCCTGAAAATTTCCAAATTTTCACATTACAGTTAGTATGAGTGCACAATACACGTACAAAATTTTTGAAGGCCGTAAGAGGAAGCTATCCGCCATTCGTTATCAAACATGCATTGTTTCCTCTCGGAACCACAAGACTTCTAGTGAGTTGCTCCTGCTTGTGAGAGGTGTGTGTCCAAACTTTCGTCAAGCAAGCTAATTTTTTTACCACATCATCTTGGTGGCATGACATTACATCAAGTAAGGTTTCATGTTTTGCTAATCATTTTTTAATTTTTTGAATAACAATGCCATGGCACTTCATGCATGTACATGCATGTGTCCATGCTGTGAGACCAATATGTTTGAAAATTCTTTCTAATTTATTGCACATGGAATTAACTCGCACACAAGTACACAAATATGATTTTTAAAACCGTTGTCGTTAGCCGTTGCATGTACATCTAGTTCAAATTTGAATTATGTATGGTCATTAAATGGCTAGGAAATCGCTTAAATCTCTTTCAAAGGTCAAATGACCCCTGAAAACTTCCAAATTTTCACATGACAGTTAGTATCAGTGCACATTACACGTAGAAAAATTTTGAAGGCTGTAAGAGGTAGCTATCCGCCATTCGTCATCAAACATGCATTGTTCCCTCTCGGAACCACGAGCCTTGTAGTGAGTTGCTCCGGTTTGTGAGGGGTGTGTGTCCAAACTTTCGTCAAGCAAGCCAATTTTTGTACCACATCATCTTGGTGGCATGACATTACATCAAGCAAGGTTTCATGTTTTTCTGATCATTTTTTTAATCTTTTGGAATAACAATGCCATGGCACTCCATGCATGTACATGCATGTGTCCATGCTGTGAGACCAATATGTTTGAAAATTCCTTCTAATTTACTGCACATGGAATTAACTCACACACAAGTACACAAATATGACTTTTCAAACCGTTATCGTTAGCTGTTGCATGTACATCAAGTTCAAATTGAATTACGTACGGTCATCAAATGGCTAGGAAAACGCTTAAATCTCTTTAAAAGGTTAAATGACCCCTGAAAATTTCCAATTTTGCACATTACAGTTAGTATCAGTGCACATTACATGTACAAAAATTTTGAAGGCCGTAAGAGGAAGCTATTCGCCATTCGTCATCAAACATGCATTGTTCCCTCCCGGAACCATGAGCCTTCTAGTGAGTTGCTCCGGTTTGTGAGGGGTGTGTGTCCATACTTTCGTCAAGCAAGCAAATATTTGTACCACATCATCTTGGTGGCATGACATTAAATCAAGCAAGGTTTCATGTTTTTCTGATCATTTTTTATTTTTTTTGGAATAACAGTGCCATGTCACTCCATGCATGTACATGCATGTGTCCATGCCGTGACACCAATATGTTTGAAAATTTCTTCTAATTTACTGCACATGGAATTAACTCGTACACTAGTACATAAATATGATTTTTCAAACCGTTATCGTTAGCCGTTGCATGTACGTCTAGTTCAAATTTGAATTACGTAGGTCATTAAATGACTAGGAAATCACTTAAATCTCTTTAAAATGTCAAATGACCCCTGAAAATTTCCAAATTTTCACATTACAGTTAGTATGAGTGCACAATACACGTACAAAATTTTTGAAGGTCGTAAGAGGAAGCTATCCGCCATTCGTTATCAAACATGCATTGTTCCCTCTCGGAACCATGAGCCTTCTAGTGAGTTGCTCCGGTTTGTGAGGGGTGTGTGTCCAAATTTTCGTCAAGCAACACTACAAAAAAAATGAGAGGTGTGTGTCCAAATTTATGACAGAATCAAGATAGTCATACCTGTGAGAGGTGTGTGTCCAAATTTTCGTCAAGCAACACTACAAAAAAAAATACACTTCTGTGATGATACGTGTTTGTCACAGTAGGTCGCGTTTTTTGTCATGCATGTACATCCATGACAAATTTATGACAGAATCAAGATAGTCATACCTGTGCTGTCATAGAAGTGTTCCATGACATTACCAAAATTATCATCACGGAAGTGTCCACTTCCATGATGATAAATCACGCGTCACAGAAGTGCTTTCGTCAAGGGTGACCGGCACGTGGCTTCCACCGTAACGGAACGTCGTTAAGCTATCGGGTCGGATTTTGGATCCGATAACCCGTTAACAGCCCCGACCAATGAGAAATTTCCACGTGTAAAATTTTGATTGGCTGAAGGGAACACCTGTCAGCTCGTCAGTGGGCCAGATGTCGCCCGTCCATTGGAGGAGACATGCCTTTGGTACGTCGACACGTGGCTGGGCCCAACAGAGGCCCATATAGGTTAAAAAGGCCGGCCCAATCAAAAGCTCGTAGAACTTAGTCAGGTACTAGTGGGCCAGCCCAATAATGGCCTACTTAATAATGGCCCATTTATGGCCCGAAACCAGATCTGGCCCATTAATTGTTCGTCCAATATTTGGGCCCATTTACGGACCGAAGCCAGATCTGGCCCGTTAATTGTTCGCCCAATATTTGGGCCCATTTGCGGCCCGAAGCCAGATCTGGCCCGTTAATTGTTCCCGAATATTTGGGCCCAACTACAACCCAGTGACTTTCGTCCTGTTAGAGGCCTGATGTAGACATGGGCCCATTTCAGCCCGATTTGACTTTCGGCCTGGGAATGGCCTGTGCTGCCCATGGGCCATATATGGTCCGACGGGACAGCGGGCCCACTAACGGCCCGTGCTAAAGGTGGCAACAGTTAAGCCCAACGTGACTCTGGGCATGTTAAAGGCCTGTCGCGTAATTCGGTCCGTTGATGCCTGTACTAAGCTTTCGGCCTCTTAAAGGCCCCATGATATCAGTGGGCCAACTAAGGCCCGAGATATGTTTCGGCCTGGTAACGGCCCGTGAGCTAAATGGGCCCATAACGGCCGGGTCTACATTTCGGCCTGCTGAAGGCCCGTCGACGACTAGTGAAAATTGAGGCCCAACATGCATTTTGGCCTGCTAAAGGCCCGTGGTTTCATCTCGGTCATAACAGGCCAGTACAATATTCAGCCTGTTAATGGCCCAACGCTACCTGGGCCAAACTAAGCGCTGGGTCGACAAAAGGCCCAACTAAAATATAGGCCGGTGTAAGTTTGGGCTTGGCGCAATGTGTGAAGGCCCCAATCATTCGAGCCCAAGAAAGACGCAGGCCGGCCCAATTGTGGCCCGCTAAAAACCTGGCCCGTTAGAGTCGAATGTTTCGGCCCGGTCGACTACATCTGATTTTTTTCAGATAGCGAATGATGGCAGTAACTAGTAGGAATTAAGAACAAACCTACTCTATACAATAAAGAAATTACGGCATAGTAACTAAGAATAAAACTACGCTATACAATAAAGGATTTAAGGTATATTACATCCACTGGGTATCGAAGTTCGCCACCAGTGATCATAAAGCGCAACGAAGAAGCAGATTACAAAAACTGGGCACCATTGTAGCGTAACAAAATAATACTGAATGGAGACCACTTCCAAGACAGTTCAAGAAATGTTAGCCTTGGGGGGGAACTACTGCGCAAGCTGCTGAGCAAGGCTGTGAGACCGGCCTAGCATGTCGGTCATAGCTTCCAGGTGTAGCTGTTTAGCGATGAGGTTCTTATTGGTGTTCTATGAAATCTTTCTTAGAGATAGGACTTCAAGTCGAAGTTGAGTTGCAGAATGCCTTTCTGCTAGAACTTAGGACTGGAGAAGTCGAACTGATTCAGACAACGAATTTCGTGAGCTTGTCATCCGATTGTTAGTCTCAAGTAACTTGAACATCGCATCAAGACAAGACTTTGGGGTTGTCTCGCTATCTTCAAGATGTTTTGCCTTCTTTGCTGCAATATATGTTGGGTTTGTCTCACAGCCTTCAAGAGACTTGTGCATGCCATCGGGCATATCACCTGAAACAAAGCGAGAGATGAAAGGTTTTGCACGTATAAACAAAGATGATAACTGCTCATCAATTCTATCCAATTTCAAATTAGAAAATAAAGAGTAAGTTCAAAATATCAATAGCATAATTTGGCATTGTTCATAATGCGGGGAGCTTCACCACATTACTGGATTACCATGTCAACATAACAAGCATAGATGAAGGGCAAAGAAAATCATTGTATCTATTTTGGATAATGTGCATGGCATGTTGTTCATATCATCACCACATCAAGAAGATAAAACAGAGATGACAAGGTGCAAACGTGGGCTGCTTCACCACACACTGGATTATAGATCCACAAAACCAAGCATACATATAGGGAGTATTAAGTAATGTGCAGGTATGAATAAGAAATTTGGTTTTACAAGTAAAACTTAGAACTTACGGTTCTTACGAACATGCATTTTGGTAGACACAACAAACTAAACAGCGATGGCGATAGGGAGTATGAGCAAATTAAACAGCAGCTTGAGGATAAAGGCTTTAGAAGGACTGACTTACATTAACAGCTAACACCGGCTTTATAATGCCCTTCTCCATGTCAAGGGAAGGATAACTCAAGAATTTCAGCACGTAATCTTCGTCATAAGCATTGCTGTACTCTACATTTTGTAGAGAGTAATTATAGATATGATAATTTGGAAGGATAGAGGATAATGAAGATAAGATGCAGATTGATGCTACATAATCAACTACCAATCCCTGGAAGTACAAGCATTACAAGACAAAATGTACTGACAAGAGCAATGGGCTACACTTCTGCACTGGCATTGTCTGTGTATTCTACTTGTTGGTAAGATTAAATATAGATTTGATCTTTTTTAGTAAATGGTGGGCGAGGGAGATAAGATGCAGAATGCTACAAAATGAACCAATCCCTCTTCCCATAATACAAGAGTGTTTTGAACAATGGTGTACTATACAAAACGTTTTTATATTATGGGACGGAGGGAGTAGCTGTTAATGTAAGTACAGTGATAGACCACGTTCAGTCCTTACAAGAGGACTGCAGAGCTAAACCTTTTCAAAAGCATTGGGTTGATTCTAAATTTGTGTAAGAGTCCATACGGATCTTATAATGTCCACCAAATGGACGATTACGAGGCTAACATGTGCAGTGATGCTACATAATCAAACAACTATGAAAGTAAGTATGGTCATACAGGGCAAGAGGTACTCACAAGAGCAATGCAGTGTGCAGTATAGTTGCGAGATTCTGTGGTCCCTTGAGAACGAATGTTTTTCTGCTAACAATTTTCGTACAAGTGAGACATTAAGGCAAATGCAGAAATGTAGTTCAAATTGTGATGTGATATCATAGACAGTACCTTACGCTGCAGCCGAGACCAATGTATAACAAGATTATTCCAGTCACCGTCGGATAAATGTAGCACCAGAGACTTTACAGAAATTTCATTCAGAGGCTTGCCATCGAAGTGCGCTTGCCTCAGGTAGGAACGATACTTCATCAACGAGTGCTTGGAAAGCGCAACCAACTCTTGGCTCGTCATCACAATCCAGTTTGCTCCTCGCCTATTTAAAAGAATGAAATCTTGTGTCTTCTGTCAGCAGAAACATATGCAGTAATGACCATGAATAACATTAGTACATTACTTACGCATAAGTTGCGGAGGAAGACTGGAAATTGTTCTGTGTCTGCGGTATAATCTTTCCACGAAGGAAAGATGCGCACAAAGTTCCTGACAACAACATAAGCTTCGTCTTCTAATCTGGGAAGAAATGGAACAGGGATCCTATTTGCTGCAATTGGGGCTCTCTCTGGTTCAAAAAGGGATTTGGCAACTGGATTTGATGTACTCTTTGCTGGAATGGGGGTTTTGCGTCGTACACCTGGTGCTATGTCAACTGGCATAATCATACTATTTGCTGCAGTTGGGGTCTGCTGAGTTGGGGCATCAGAAATGACCAGTGTAGTAGGGCTAGAGTCTGCAAGAGTTGGGGTATTTTGTGGGTCAGGTGATATTGCAACTACACCTAATGGGCTATTTGATTTATCAGGTGCCACTACCTTTTCCAAATACTTTGCTTGTGCTCCTCCACGATTAGCAATCGCCCTCTTCCTTTTGAACGTCTGATACACAAGAACAGCATTTGAATGGATAAATATGGTATGATGACAGATGGAATATGTACTGAAAATGGATAGGCAGGGCGTATTCACATACACGATGTGTAAACTAAGCTAATGGCAGTTCAACAAAGTAGAAGCAATGCAAAGCATCAATTGCAAGATATGTGCGAGCAATGTAACCATGGAAAGTTAGAGCAAGTACCTTGATGGGTGAATAAGATAGGGCATCTTCCTCTGACTCCTCCACTAGGGAGCTACATTGACTTAGGTCTCCCTCTAGCTCAAAATCACTATTAGGATCATATTCTGAGCATGAATATGTAGGTGGAGAGCGTTTGCATTGCATTGCATCCAGTCTTGATTTCAGTCCCTTAATGCCAAGTTTGACAGCCATGGCATTTTTCTGCTTTATTCTTTTCATGCGCGCAAGCTCATAATCATTATGATGCTCTTCAGAATATGAGATTCATGAAAACATAAAAAGTAGTCAGATTATCTATGGAATGCATTGCGGATTCAACTTGGAGAGTGTCTCCCTATAAAACCCTGCATATGCCAAGTTCACCTCCCCAACCATGCTGACCAGACCACACACAGAAATACAAACCCCTTATGTCTCTATAACAGGCAGGCACACATTTCAAAACTGAAGTAGGAACATTAGAATCATATGAAATTCGTATTTGAACAAATAAACTAAGCAATTATGAGTGGCGTGATGTTTAGCTTCAAGGGTGGAGTGTTGGTAGTGCGACACAAAGCAAGTAGGCAGATTGTATTCCATGTAAAAGATCGAAACCTATGTAAAAGCTGGAAATGACACTTTCTTTCTATACAATGCAATGTTCCTTACCCACACATGATGGAAGAGATCACACAGAGAAATACTATTCACTCATGTCTACGGTTCCAGTATTTAGAAACAGCGTGGTCCACCCAAAAGAATATTGACAACAAATATGACAAAGCAAGCATAGATGTAGTGAATCAATCATTTACTTGTGAGCTTATTAGGACAAGTACGCAGAATTGTAACTGTAGTAAGAGACCGTCCAAAATCTGAATGAAGAAGTTTGTCTAGCACTTATTGTTTGCAACTAATCGACGTGAATAATTGGATATTATATCGAATGAGTAAGAAAGACAAGTAAAATTGTCAAGAAACCTGGCTTGCAGAAGTAATCTGGGTCAATGTCACTACGACCAACAATCCAAAATGACTAGTTTCTATTCTGAGGGCCGGAATTTTGAAAACCCTGTGAACTTTAGAGGAACAAAAGATTACCGAAATACATCTGAACCATTAAGTGTAGGTAGCACTGAGCACGCAACAAACCCTAATGACAGTCCTGCCTAATGAGTAATGAATCAATTAGAAAATGGGTGATCAGGAGTGCTGCTGAGTGTTGAGGACGTATCTCAGGATAAATCGGGTTGGCTTGGTGGGTGCTGCATGCCTGAGCCTTGAACGGACTGGGAAGGTAGGCACGGCGGCATGCCCGGGCAGCGGTGACGCTGTTGGGCGAGCGGCTCCTGGCCTCCTGTTAGTCTGGCGTCTCCTCCTAGAGTCATGCCGTCCGGGGACGGCAAGTCGTCGGCGAGGCAGGCGGCTAGGGGCGAGTAGAGATCGGAAGCGCGCAGCAGAACAGAGGGGAATCGGGGCCTGGGACGACCCAAAATCCTAGGGTGGGCCGGCCCACCGTAGGCACCCTGTAGAGATACACACCCGAGCGGCGAACATGCATTTTCAAAACTAATTTAGGAACATTTAGCTGACAATTAAACAACTCTGTTTTAATAATATCAGATTCGTATTTGAACATCTAAGCTTGTTTAGCTTGATGGGTGGAGCAGTGTTATTATGACACGAAGCACGTATTCTGATCGTATAGTGATCATAAAAGGGGGAAACTCTACGCATATTTTTTTTAGCAAAAGAGGGTTTTCCCTCCAATTTCTATTAAAGAAACCACCACGGAACCAACATGATCAATTAAACCCTAAGCGTGATCAATTAAACCGTATTATGGCTGTGCCATGGCAGATTTGAAACTGCAAACTGGATAAATGATATTTAGCATCCATTGTTTGCTTCGAACTAAGAACTAAATTCTAAGAGCTGAAAAGAAAGTAGAGTAACCAAGTTAAGATCTATTTTATGGTTGAGATCAAAAGGTTGAGGAGATATGAAGTACCACCTCTCTTGCGGCGCCGTGTAGGCATCGGGGGTGCGATGGGTGTCGGTGGCGTTGAAGCAGATCTGCGACGGTAGACGGGTGCATCGGGGGATAAGTCCCGTTGCGGTGGAAGAGAAGGTCATGTGAGCGGCCTCGGCAAAGAGGACGATGGCGCCGATGAAGCGAGAGGACACGATGCAAGGCTATTGGTCCGTCGCCGTGGATGATAAACGTCCATCTCTAGCGGTGGACGATGCGGTCTTGGTAGGCGCTCCGGCATGGTGGAGGACGGTGGCGATGGATGTGGTGGAGGACAGCGGCGATGGATGGGGTGGCGGACGGAGGCTGGTGTGGGGATGGGGTGTTCTAGCGCGGACAGTGTATGAATGGGAAAATGTAGGGAGAGGTACGGGGAACCATGTTTTTGGGACGCGCCTGTCTGAAATATGGGAAAGTTACGAACTTAGCCCCCGTTTAAAATTTGGACGTCTCGTCGGTTGGGGATAGGACGGTAATCTCGCATCTCGCCAATATTTGCCTAGAGCGATTTTGGGCGAGGAGAGGGTGGTTGGCGCCCACAGTGTATGAACAGGGCTGACAGGTAGGGCGGTTGTGTCACGTCTGAGTGAAGTTACAAACCTACCCCTATTGAAAATATTTGCCTACATCGATTTCGGCAGAGTCGAGTTTGTTTTGCCGCCCACCGTGTATGAATGGGGAATGGAGGGAGAAACAGAGGTCTTTCGGACGAGCTTGAATCAAATTTGTTTTGCCGCCCATGTTTGACGCCCACCGTGCCGGAATGGGCTCAGAGGCGGTCGTGTCACGTCTAATTGAAGTTACTAACCTACCCCTATTTAGAGCAGTGGAAATCGGGCTGATGGGTTGTCCGTGTAATGGGTAGACAGTAATTTCCATCTCCCAAACACTTGGCTTCGGGCAGCCGACATGGGTGTGGACATTTTGCTGCTCCTTTTGAATTTTGGGACAATAAGCATCCACGTTTACCCTGGCAACTAAATTCGAATCCACTTTGTATTCCTATATGAATCTTTATAAATAATTCTATGTGTTTTTATATATCTTCAAAAGGACGACAAAGATGTATTCCACTGTCATATATGAATATGGTTTACAAATGCCGATACTCAAATTCAGAAACTAGAATCCAGTTTAAGGTGAATTCGAATATTTGGAACACTTCATGTCCAACTCAAATGTCACACGCAGCATAATGTGTACTCCCATTTAGATATGTACACAAGCGATGTATCAAGATTCAAATACCGAGTCAATCAACCAAGAATGTACAGAACTAACAAACATATAAACACTTATAGAGTATATGGATCAATAATATCAACTAACATACATAAGCCAGGCCGCTGTACTTTTTTTTGTCTACAACAGCATCCTTTTTTTAGCCAGCATCTTGGCCCTTTCCGATGCGTGCCACTTACGGTCCAACTATACTACTACTATTGCTGAATGCACATTCAGCCCGATTGGCATATTTGTAGGTCTGGCACAGCAATCCAAATGAAATATCTCCGAGTCTTATCAATTAATACAGACTTGTGCTCAAATAAAATTACAAACCAAAAAAAACAATTATTACATGATCTCCAAAACAAATGGTTTGATTGATTACATGAACAGACAACACAAAGGTTATTCAACTATGGAAAGAACATTTCACATATGATTTACCAAGTAGGAATTTAATTTCCTTTTTTCCTTCAGGACCTTAACAATCTGGTCAGTCTCAGCTTGCTTCGTTTTGAAATCCACCAAATATTTAATGGTTGTCTTGAGTACTGCTTGTGATTGTGCTGTTTATTTCCTCAACATGTCAACTTCATCTCTAAGTGCAGAAGCAGAATCTTTTTCTACCACTAGTTTAGCCTCTAGAGCATCAGCAGTTGGCAATTCATAATGCACGATTGGGCCGGTGCCACAGCTGTGGGATGATGCAACGTCCATGGGGACCTCGCTCTTTGATCTCGGGCTAACTTGTTTTGCCATTAAAGTTCCGATTGGATTCAGAAAAGTTGAAGTTAGAAAAACATCTCAACTGGGAGTTATAACAGCAAACCAGTTAAACAAACAAGGAATTAAAGAGTTTCAATTGGATGCTGAAAAGTACAGTAGTTATTAACATCATTGTAACCCGTTGTTGCAGCAGCAAAGCAGTTAAACAAACAAGTAGATATTTAAGTTAAGGCAAACATGTAATTCTTAACGGTAAGTATCAAACACATAGATAGGCGCAGTCTACAATATGATTAACAGGCTGTGCCATTATGTAATCAGTAGCAAACTAAATTAAGCCAAGCAACATAATTGAACAATTTTGCAATAAATGCCTAACTAAAATTCCGAGAAGCGGGTAATTGGACTTATGCTAGTTCTTTGTACAGGCACACTGCAACTTCTTTTTCGCTTACAAGGTTGTACAAAGGAGTCCATGGCATCAATTTCTTGGATACGCAGTCCCAATACTTCTTTCTTCCCACACTGCATGGGTAAGTCGAATGGTTAATCTGGTAAGATGGTGCGTCCTTGATATGTTATATGAGGACGTGTAGTCAGACTAGTTGTAGCCAAACACATCACACTGGCTTTTACTGTATATTTCATGAGATTACTTTTGGCATATCGAGATCTAAGCAATCTACAATAGGATGAAAAGACTGGCATCCTTCACATTATTGGCAAACTCAGTTCATAGAAACAAGCAATTCAACCATTCTGTGGGTAAATCAAAAGCGCCACTGGAATATTTTTCACTATCCAATCATACACGCAAAAAGGGGTGACGCCACCATAGGGACTTGTATGGGCGGCCGCCTCAGGTGGCTGGAAAGGGTGCACCTAGTTTGAGTCGTCCAGGTTGGCCCATGCTAGTTTTGTTCGTCCCAACGCATGAGCAGGCAATGTAAAAAATGAAGAAAAATGTTTCAATTTGGATGGGCCAATAACATAAGTGCAAGGCAGGCCCTATAGCAGGCTTGTGGCCCATACGAGCGCCTCCCATATCGATCGACAGCAGGAAAAATCCCAATTCATTCGCTCCAGCCTCCAGTCTGGTTTGCTCCTAACCTAGCCGCCGCTGGACAGACCGACACAACACTTCCTCGCGCCCTCGTTGGAAGGCGGTCGCCGGGCTTCAAGCGAACGGAAGGACAAGAAGATGAAGATCCAACTCTGGGTGTAGCCTGCGTGGGAGGCAGCGGCGGCAGCACGGGCATGGCATCGAGCTTGCGCAAACGGACAGTCACAGCTTGCAAGAGTAGCATGCGCAACGAGCAGGTACATCACATCCCTGATTATATCTAATTAAACTCTTCAATTTCTGGCCAATAGTTAAACCTGACGGTGTTGTGAAACTGCTTGTATGTAGGGAATCTATGAGAAAATGAAACCAATTTCTACTTATTTTATAGCTCCCCCAATCAATACTGAACTGACTGAATCTAATGCATCTAATCAAGTTTCCGGTGCAAACATACAAGCTCATGTTGTTCTTGAGCCTGAAGTGTCTAATGAACAGACTGCTAATGAAGGATTTGATGCAAACAATTTACATGCTCCTGGTGATGAACATATAGTGTCTAATGAGGGATCTAATGCAAGCATTTTGCAAGCTCATTGAAGGATTTAGTGTCTAATGATGATCTACTATGTTGAGAGAGACAGAGATTTGCAGGCATTGATGACAAGCAAATTATAGAGCATTTTCATAGCTTGAGGAAACGTTGAGGCCATCTACCCGAAAGTCCCCGTATCATGACAACATAGCATAAATACTTTTCTAATCTATTGTTTGAAACTATTGGCATACTTGTGCAGGATAGATATATTGATATGCAGTTTGCGCACTTGTTATACGTGCAATTACACTTCGATATTTTCAGCCAGAGAATGAATAATTCAAGCAGGTACAGACCATGTTTGTAGTCCTTGTACACCATGTTGCATTTTGTGTTTTTTGGTGCTTGCATCATTTAGTGTTTATAATCTGAACTACTTTGGATCATTAGCTGGTTTTCAATGTGCATGTAGCTTCACATTTCTCAAGTTATGTTGATTTCCGGAGTGCAAGTGCCTTCGTATTTTTTAAGTTAAATGTTCGCCCCTGGTAACTTGAATTCGTGGATCAGCCATTACACACAAATCATACACGAATGTCAGTACGAATTAAATGAAATGCAGGGACTTACGCTAGCTCGTTGTACAGGCTCACTACAGCTCTGCTTGCGCTTGGGATGTTCCATGTACAAGTCCATGTTACCACTTGCTTGGATGTGCAGGCCTTGTGCTCCTTGCATCCCCTCGCATTTTTGACACAAATAATGGTTGATCAAATAAGAGGATGAGATACTTACAAGGTTATCTGGTGTGTGCGGGATGTGTACCAGATCCTCAGAGCCGTCATGCTTCGCTAAAATGGATTTGCTTGTTTGAGATGATATCTCTAGAAGAAATAAGAGTTAAAGTCGAGTTTCATAGGCGTGTAAGCTAAGAGAGCAATGAAAGGATATCCAAACATCGTCGGAACAGTGCACAAGGGAGTGATGTGTGGATACCTAGTTCGGGTCGGCGTTTGGGCATGCTTGCCTAGCTAGAGTACGGGTCACTTCAGAGCCGTTGAAGGTGATGCGCTGGCGTTGGCTGGCCGCGCACGGCTGCAGATCTTGAGTTGCAACGGAGCGCTACGATGCGGTGGACGAGACTGTTGGTGAAGCCCCAACGGCCTCGGGGGGCGGAGGTGCGACGATGTGCTCGGTGAAGTAGCCCCGGTGAGCTGGGAGACGGCGTCGGTGAAGCGCACCTGATGCGGTGGAACTCGGTGTCTATGAGGCACGTCGGTTGCGACGGCCGACGTTGTCGGTGGACCACCCGGTGCGGTGGACGAGGGCATAGATGAGGTAGCTCCGGTGCGGTGGTGAAGCGCGACCATCGTCTTCGTCGTCGTCGTTCGTCACATAGCTGGGGAACGGTGGGGAAAGAGACGAGACGAGGGGCGATTCGAGGGATGGCGGCGAATTAGGGATTTGAGCAATCTGGGCGCGGAAGGGGACGATGGAGAAGAGAGATTTTGCAGGGCTGGAATTGGGGCCGCCAGATATTTCAATCCAAAACATGGAAGCGCGAAGTTATATTGTTGTCGTCCCTTTTGGGGGGGGGAGGGGGGGTGGGTGGCTGGGTGCTACGCGTCCATCCGACACACGCGACCACCCCGACAGGACTATGCTTCGGTGCCTTAAGGCACCTGTCTTTGTGTCCATGACATGTGGGCCCAACAGGTGGCTGGCCCACATGCCAGTCACCCAAGGGCAGTTGCCTTTAAGGCACCGAAGCAGCGTCCACCCCGACACGACCCTGGTCTGCCTGGTGCGCCTACATTTGAGAATGCAAACGAATCTTCTTTCATTTGCAAACGAATCTGTATGTATTACCATGCCCGTGTTTTCCTTGCAATAATTAGTCATTCGAAATGAGATACTCCATCCGTTCACTTTTGTAAGTCGTTTCAGACAACTTAAAATGAACTGTTTTGCACATTGTCTGAAATGACTTCAAGGTCTTATAAAAGTGAACAGAGGGAGTACTATAAATTAATTAATGAGGAGTTATTCGAAAAAAGTCGAAACGGTACCCATGCTAACGTGGATTAGAGTGTGTCACGTAATTAGTTATTTGAATTAGAGTGTGTGTCACGTAGTTAGTTATTTGAATTAGATTGTGTGTCACGTAGCGATCTCCAATTCTAACGTGGATTTCGCATATCAGTGTATCCACGCTACTTTTTTTAATACAAATGCATATGTATATGATGAACACCATGGTAGTGAGAAACTTTTGGATGGATTCAAACATATGACCTACAAAATAGCACAACAAATTGAGTCAATGTCAACTTTTCGAAACTTAGTATGGCACGAATTCGAAATAATTACCCCTATGCCTGGTCCTCGGTTCAAATCTTACAATGTACACCGAATTGAAACATCGATATTAAGTCTCGTACTATATACATTCAAACGTTGTATTTAGACCCCCCCCCCCCCCGCGCGCGCACAAATGCTACATACTTGATGTATCGGTCAATCTTCCTCTCCTAACCACCATAGGAAGCTATCGGTTTCCAACACACGTTCATTCTTTCCCTCCATGTTTCGATCTCTAAGTCTCTCAACTACACGACCCCTTTTTCCACTCCTGTTACCAAATGTATTTACCTCACACACCCGCCATTGCACCCCATGCCGAGCTCTCTCTCTCTCTCTCTCTCTCTCCCCCTCTCCCTCTCACCCTCTCGCGCTAAATACATGCATTGCCTATCTAGCCCCCCAACCTCTCGTACGCACGCACGCATGTTGTATATCTAGGTCACTCCATCAAGACTGTCTCACTCTTTCTTCCGCACGGCGGGCCACACTCGCTCAATCTCGCTCTCTTTATCTGAGTCTTGTTTAACCTCGTTTTCTTTCACACAAAAATGATATATCTCCCTGTTCGGGCCTCGATCGACACACTCTATACTCTCTCCGTAGATTGTCTATCTAGGTCAGTCCATCCAAGCCGCCGCCACTCTTTCGACCTCATGGTGGGCCACGCTCACTCAATCTCTCTCTCTCTCTCTCTCTCTCTCTCCCTCTATATATATATATATATATATATATATATATATATATCCGTATGTCTCGATTGACCTCGCTCTTTCTCGGACAAAAACGATATATCACCATGTTTGAGCCCAATTCGACCTATTCACATTGTATACTCTCTCACGCACATCGTCTATCTAGGTCACTCTCTCCAACCCGTCTCACTCTTTCGATCGGACGGCCCCTATGTGATCGGTTGACCTTGCTTCCTCCCACGCACAATATATATCTACACGTCTGTGACTGGATCATCTCGCAAGCTCTATCTTACAACCCTCACCCTTACCAAAAGCTCAATCGGACAATATCTCTCCGGAGCATATATATTTGTTCAATGAATGTCGGACCACACTCACTTTGTCTCTCTATCTATATGTCTCTCGATTGACCTTGCTTTCTCACACCGTATCTTCCATGCGTTGAAGCTACTACCTCTCCATCCCTCGCAAAGCCGGAGCTATTTACATTGCGAGAGGCACTCCAACCTTGGATTAATTTGTGTAGGCATTTATCCCGGTCAGTTTAGATTATATTTTCGTAGCATTCGGCCCACAACTACTCCAAACACCGTTGCAACCCACGCAACTCCCCAAGTTGATTTCCCTCTGGCTCGGTCATCGCTCTCTCGCACGTCCTTTCTCGCCTTCAACGTCGCACCATGGTATTATTGAAAAAACTATGTTGTTCTCTTTAATTATTATAAATAAGCTATAAAATTACACACCTATAGTCCACTTGGAATGGAACAAATTTCGACCCACAAATTAAAGTGCTACAAACTACACACCGAGGGGCCCACATGTCATGAAACAAATTTGGACCCATATACAAATTAAAAAATAAAGGACGAGGATCGAACATGCGACCAGACCTTCAAGCCGCACGTCAATAGACAACATACGTAGAATAGCAATGTTTGTTGTAACCCCTTTGTTCACATAATGTTTTTATATTACCACAGCCTAATTAATGGATAACATGTAATATTATTTTTAGTACTATTCGCCTTCACTTAATATTGGGTTCCATGTGTGCTCTCTCTCTCTCTCCTCCCCTTCTGCGTTTAGACGCACGGGCAAACAGGAAGAACTCGCGGGCGATGTTGCTGTTGACCATATCTGGACGCGTTCACAAGTCACGGCACCAGTTTGGCGTACTAGCAGCACTAGTCAGTGTGTACGTGCAATGCATGTTAATTTGGAAGTATATTAAGTGCATGCGGATATTAACTACTAGGATATTATTTGCGTGTTATCATATGATTAGCACTATTTTTGGCATGAAATTAACTGCACGCTAAACACGTTGAGCGCTCGACATTGAAGCAGTCTAGGTCGTTGGATGACAAGGAATACATGTGGCTTGATGACGTTTTATATTTAATTTGATACGGTTCTAGCAGAACATTCAATCGATCAAACCATACATTTCGTTCAGTCTGACTCCGACTTTAAATTATACGACGATCGATATAAAATAAACGGAAATGATAAACGTTTGGATTTTAATCATGGCAATCCAAACGTTTTTCATGGCAAATTTAGATTACGCGGCGGCGGCGGGGGCATCTCTAGGTGGGAAGCGGCTCCTCTGTCGTGCTCTGTGTGTCGTCGGGCCACTGACCGACGGTGACGGCGGCATCTTGCGCCGTTGTTGGCGTACTCCTGGACGTTGGCCTAGCTTCAAGGAAGGCCAAAATGTTCTGGACTTCGGAGCGAGTCAACTGGCGGGAGGAGGCAACTGGCGTTGGTGCAAGGAAGTGGTCGACGGCGGCCATCCATGCCGCCGAGGGGAGACCGCACCAGCGAGGACAAAGCGCCGTCAACGGCGCTGGCGGAGACTTTCGTGTGCACGGCGGCGCACGGCACGCGACGCTGCAGCACGCGCAGCGCGCATGCGCCGGCAGTGCATGGACACCGGCATGGGCGTGTGCGTTAGTGCACGTGCAGGCGCATGCGCCGCAGTGCACGGCGCGTGAAAGTCGGCGGGGACCTCGTGGAACCCCGTGGCATCAAGCTCGGCCACTAAGTGCGGCTCCCAGCCCATCAATGCCACGGGATGGGCGCTGGCGCAGATCGGGCGACGGAGCGAACGGGGCGGGACAGCGCGGCGTCTTCCCGCAAGGCCGCCTCAAGCTCGCCCCAAAGCGCCTTATGTTCTTGAGACTCGGTGGTGTCTTCCTCATGAAACTGGAACACTAAGGGCAGACCATCGTGATGCGGCATGGCGTACGTATAGGTCAGGCTAGTTGGAGGTAGACGACAAGAGAATCGAAGAGGAAGAGAGAGGATTGTAGCGATACCGGGTAGTGCGGGGTTGATTTTAAACTGCGGCGCCGGCGACATTAAAAGTGGGAGCAGTTGGGACAATGGCAGGCGCGGAGCCTGGTCAAAGGGCTCGCCTCCTGGTGAGTCTGCACAACGGTCTGCTCGCACGCCTCCCTGACAGCCGGCGCAGCGGTCTGCTCGCACGCCTCCCATCGACTCACACGCTTGCTGGGATGGCACCTGCCGATGAGAAGCGGGGACTCGTGGTGGCACGTAAACGCCCATGGTTTCAATAGTGAAACCGTTCGCCTTAACGTGATAGGTCTTTGTTCCAAAATACCTTGGCTCTTCATTTGTGCAACTTGTCATAAGCAGCTTGTCTTGAATTGAAGAAAAAACTTACGAAGTAATATTTGTGCCATATCACGTGACCATGCTCAGTTCCAAGAATTTATGCTCACTTTTGGATTTTCTGAAATTTAAAATCCAGGATACGAAACAATATCATAACCTGCATCATGCAATAAATTTTCAAGCCGTACATCTGTCCTGTTGTATTTCTTAAAAATGGATTTGGTCAAACATTTTGCTTAGTTAAACCTCCTTTCCGGTTTATAGGGCTCAATTCAAAAATCTCACCAACCAAGGTAGACGGTGAGTGGTGGAACAGTTGTTGTAGTTTGCAAAACCACTCAATTAATGCGCTTGTTTTCCTAAAAAATTGTGTTTACGAATGCATTAGTTGCAATGCATGCATGCATAAAGTACATGCATTGGTCAAATTTCTGTTAATTCTTGCATGTAATGATTTATTGCACCTTGAAATCTGAACATGTGATGGGGAACAACCAAATTGAGACTTATAAAATGGAAAAACTAAAATTTTGAGATAAGCCCTCTAAACCGGAAAGGATAATCCCTGCGTACTAGTGCATTGACTGATATATTAACTCAAGTACTAGGCATGAACAAACGGGCTCAATTCTGTGCTCATCCTGGTGTAGTAGTAGTAGTTGTTGGCGTTCTGGGAACGGTGTACCTGACTTGCTCGCTCGCGCCCGCTGGCGTGGCTCGTGGAGTGGCCCAGTACGGCCCATCTTCATCAACGCATACTCAAGACCCTCGCGAGGGGCCAAGCCTCGCGGGGCGGACGACAGGAGGCTTCCTCGAGCACGGCCTCGTCAGGCTGGCTCGCGAGGAGGCGGAGAGATCAAGGTAGGGTACCTCGCGAGGTGCTCTTGACGCAAGCCATGACGACCAAGGCCAGGCGGGCGCCGGCCTGCGCAGAGTCCTTGTTTCCTCTTTGCTGCAAAGGGGGCAAGCGCAGGCAAGGGTATCAAGCAAAGGCAACCATTTTGGTGCAACAAGACCAAGACCAGCAGGACGGCAGAACGAAGGTCATCATGGAGCCCAAGCCGGCGTCATCGCCAGGGCCTTTGGCAGGCGAGGACCAACTTTAGTCAGGATAAGTGTACTAGATGTTCCCCTTCAAAATGGCCAATTGTTGGCGCCCTTCCCGCTCAATATTTGGGGAGAGGCCTAGGGCCTCCGCCTATAAATAGGACTAGCCACCCACAAGGTAGGTGGGGAAAAAAGAACAAGGATAGAAAGATAGAGAGAGGGGGTGAAGCGACTGAACTCCACCTACCAGTTCATCGCACCAGCCAAGAACAGACCCTCGCGAGGCTGTTCTTCCCTTGTACTGTTCCTCGTCAGCCCCAGAGGCAATCCACCACACCACAAACTAGAGTAGGGTATTACACCACAATGGTGGCCTGAACCAGTATAAATCTCGCGTCCCTTGAGTTGTTCTTCGTGTAGTTTTAGATCCTGGCGAGGCGGTGAGACATGGGTAGGCAGGACGTCTGCCGGAACCCGAAATCCGACATTTGGCACGCCAGGTAGGGGTGCGCCGGAATCTGCCTTCCGTCGCCTCGTGTTTCGCTGCCCGTCCCATCCATGTCAGACGCTCGTCGCGCCCGCGCCGAGTTCCGGGCCGCTCTCGCCACTCGCATCACCCAGACGGCCCCCGTCGGCGGGCGCCCCCGCCGTTCCCCGTCGCCTGCCGTCAACGCCGCCACCGGCCTGGCGGGGAACGAGTAGTAGGCGTCGTCCCTGCATCCTTCAGTGCGTCGAGAAGGCCGCACCGCCACCCCATCGCTGACTCCAGCCGGCTCCTCGTCCCACGCCCGTCGCGCTCCTGCGGACGCGCACGCCGCGCTGCTCCTGGAGCAGGAGCTCCTGCACTACCGTCCCATTGACGACCTCTACAATGAGTGGCTCGCCCGCATCACCGAGCTCGCCAGGCGCCGGGGGCTCCCGCACCATCCTCTCATCGCATCAAGCGCCCCACCTCGCTGGAGACGAGCTCGGGCGCCAACCGCCTCCCCCTCAAGAAGGCGCCTTGGCCCCATATGCATGGCCCCAAGGAACCCACTCCGTCCGGCGCCAAAGACAAAGAAGAGAAGAGCTACCAAGAGATCCTCCTCCCCAAGAAGCCGCCCGTGTGCTCCCGCACCGCCCGCACGAACGCGCTCTGCTCCAACAAGATAAGACCCAGCTGCTGCACTGGCGGCAGCGCACAGAGACCCGCAAGATCAAGCTCTCCGTCACCAAAGGGCTCCCGCGCCACCGCAGCTGCCGCCTTCTTCGCCGAAGCTGCGCGGATGGCTCGCCGGCAAGTTCAAGCTGACCTGCCCGTGCTACGATGGCACAGTGACCCTATCGAGTTCCTCCAGCTCTGAGCTGGGCATCGCCGCCAACGGGACGAGAAGGTCATGGCGAACTAGTTCCCCATGGCGCTCAGGGACGGCGCCCGCACTGCTCTGAACTCGCTCTCGCACGATATCCTCCTCGACAAGATGCGCACCGATTCATCGCCAACTTCCAAGGCACCGTGACTGCCCCGCCATGAGCGACTTGTGCCGATCAAGCAGCAGCCGGGAGAGACCCTGCAGAAGTTCATCCAGCGCTTCAACAACACTCGCCTTAAGATCCCCAAGGTGTCTGAGGAGGCCATCATCTCAGCCTTCTTCGACGGCGTACGTGACGTCAAGATGAAGGAGGAGCTCGCGATCCATGAGGACCTGTGCACCTCCCTGGAGCTGTTCAACCTGGCGACCAAGTGCGCTAGGGCTGAGGAAGGTCGCCTTTCCCTCCTCGAGCTGCCAGCTGCTGACCCAGAAGAGAAGAAGCCCAAGACCAAGGACGTGAAGCGCAAGGGGGCTGCCGTGCTTGCAGCATAACCGGACACCAAGCGAGGTAGGGATCAGCCTGAGTCGTCCAAGGGCAGCCGGTACTGCGTGTACCACGACCTCCACACCCACAATACCAACGAATGCCAAGAGCTCAGGGCCGTGCGGGACGTGCGTGCCGGCCGACGCCCCGAGCGGAGCGACCGGGGCTACGGCCGAGGAGGAGGAAGAGGTGGAGGATGATGGGAAGATCGTGGCCCTCGCCAAGGGTGACGTGACCGACCTCGCGAGGACCGCTGGCAGGACCAGCCTCGTGAGGGAGGTTGGAGGGACCCACCTCACGAGGGGGGTTGGAGGGATCAGCCTCGCGAGGATCGCCCACAAGGCAATGCAGGCCTCCCTCCTCTGCCACCACAGCCGAGGAGGAATGAAGACCATCATCAGGACGAGGGGGCTGGAGGCTTCCAGGAGCCACGCGCAATCGCTTGCATCTTGGGCGGCGCTCAAACCCCGGCCTCTCAGCGCATCTTCAAGCAGTTTGCTCGCGAAGTGAATGCAGTCCTCCCCAAGCTTGAGGCCACACGCCCTCTCAGGTGGTCAGCGTGTGCTATCACGTTCAGCTCAGCAGATCAGCTCAAGTGCGCAGCCACAGCCGGAGTCCTCCCGATGCTTTGTTCCCCAATCATCAGCAACGTGCAAGTCACCAGGACCCTCATCGACGGCGGGGCAGGGCTCAATGTCCTATCCGTCGAGACGTTCAACAATATCCAAGTGTCGTACAATCAGCTGCAGCCAACCAAGGCTTTCTCAGGAGTCACCGATGGTTCCACGGTTCCGATAGGGTAGGTCCGCCTTCCTGTCACTTTCGGGAAGTGCGACAACTACCGCACCGAGCTCATTAACTTCGACGTCGCTCACATTCGCCTGCCATAAAATGCCATCCTCGGGTACCCAGCCCTGGCCAAGTTCATGGCGGTGACCCATCACGGCTACAATGTCCTCAAGATGCCAGGAAGCGGTGGAGTCATCACGGTGCCTTGTGAAGAGAGAGACGCTATGTGTTCTCTGGAGCGTGCTTTCCAAGCCGCATCAATTGAAGACCCAGATCACAGGAGCGGGAGGCTTCCCGAGGCTGCTCCTAAAAAGAAGAAGACATCGCCTGGCCTGACCCCTCGGGAGGCAGGCCCCTCAGGGTCCGCGCTTGTTCAGGGGGCACCCCCTTCTGTCGCATAGGAAGGTGCGCTCGGCGCCCTCCTTGAGCAAGGCTCGGGTGCTCTATCCTGGAGGGCCATCGACTTTGCTAAGATCACCAGGGAGGCGCTTGGGCACAAGTTGGAAGCGTGCTTCAACGCACGTTTCCCTCAGGAAGGAGCAAGGCAAGGAGGGCCAAACCCTCAGGAATTCGTCAGCGAGATCATTCAGGAGCTGCAGGAGTCAAGAGTCATGAGTGGCAGCCGCCGCTTACCCGCTGTAGCTCCCCATCCAGGCAAGGATGGTGGGCTGCGCGTCTGCATCGACATACCAGGACTCAACCGAGCCGCCTCTCAGGAGCGCCTCTGGCCCTCATGCATGGGACGTTGCAAAGGTCCACCCCACAGCTATGTTCGCATGCCTTACGGCCTGCCGAACGCGGCTGCTGTGCGTCAGTGCCTCATGAGGAGCATCTTGGAGGCTCACGCGGTCAGGCATTCCGCAGTCCTGGCAGAGATGGAGATGGTCCGCAAGGAGCCGCCAGTGCCTCCGGAGCCTCCCAAGGTCCTCGGGCCTGGGGGCTCGTGAAGATCGTCTCCCACAGCGCATGCCGTCCGCTACTTCAGCATCAACATTATCAGGTGACATCCTTCGATTTTCATTTTCAGCTGGGAGCGCCCCCCAGGGCTGCATCATCCCCAGGCCGCGTGGGTCCATCCCTGCGGCATGTATCCCTTTGACTCATGTCTTTTAGCTTACTTTATTGGGGGCGCCCCTCAGGCTGCATTATCCCCAAGCCACCCGGGCCAGACCCAGCGGCATGTATTCTTCTCACGTTTATTCGAGTCGTGCATTTGACCCATCATGACCGTTATTTGATGCCTGCCCAAAGCGGGGGTACCTGAGCATCGCGACTCATGAGATCTTACTGGCCCTCCAGCCCCTCACCCTCTGGCCTTGTCCACGGCATCGCGACCTGGCATACGAGCGACGGCTGAGCCGGCTCGAGGGCCGGGACCCGAGGACGTAGAGCGCCGACATCTAACCAGATTTGTAGGAACACATTACAAGTAAAGGCCCAGAGCCAGGCGTAACCCGCCTTGAGGTAGGGCCCCGTGAGTCCCACGCTGGCTCACGGGTGCCCAGATACACCTCATCAGGCCCTACCGTGCCAGCCACGTGTCGTATGGGCTGTACATGCCCTGTGGCTCCTCCCGAGGGGAGCCCCTCCCACGCACTGATGGAAGCACCATGCTCCGCTAGCCGATTTACACCGCCGAGGAGCGGTTGTGCCCGTACACATACGGAAGCGCTATGCTCCGCGATGGTGATAAACAACTGAGGGTGGCCCCCGGCCGCATCAACCTCAGGGAGCCCAGAACTCAATGTCCGGCCTCATCGTAACGCCTCCCCTCGGGAGTGCCGCGCGAGGGGGCTGGACACGGGGGCTACACCTGGGTCACGCCCAGGCGCACGCCACCCAGCCAGGCCCCTCGGGCCTGGTTCGTCGCACGCCTCTCCCCGAGCAGAGCCAAGGTACGAAGGCCGCTTGAATGTCAAGGGGACTCCTGAGCATCGCGACTCAGGAGCCTAACTGGTCAGGTAGCCCCTCACCCCTTAGTTCCGAAAGGCTAACGGCGGTTGAGGTATGCGCGGGGCCGGGCTCTGCCGATGTAGAACGGTAAATTCACCCATACATCTCACCTCCCTACTTGCTGTTCGTGCGTCAAGGGGGACTCCTGAGCATCGCGACTCAAGAGCCTAACTTGTCACGTAGCCCCTCACTCCTTGGTCCCGTCCTGGTTTCCGGTCGGGGCTAACGGCGGCTGAGCTATGCGCGGGGCCGGGCTCTGCCGACGTAGAACACAAGAAAGTAGGAAGGAAAAACGCAAATCTCAAGGAATTCAAAAGCAAATATTACAGTCCATAGAGTGCTTTGACAATGCCAAACACAAGTTTAAATGCCTCCACGAGGCATGATGCACGTTGCAGGAACTAAAAGCAGGACGGAAGCCACGAAGGAGTCACTTTCTGGCGGTACCATCGCTGGTGCCGGAGCTGCGCTGGGCAACTTCGCCTCGTGGAGCCTCAGGATCGGCAGCGCCTTGCTTTGGCTTGGTGTTGAAGGCCCGAAACTTCGCCAGCAGAGCCTCCGCGCGACCCTTCACGGCCACAGCAGCGACGGCGGCAAGCTCGCCGCTCATAGGCTCCAGCAGGCTGTCGAGGTCAACGCTGGGGTCGCGGAGGTAGACATGAGTGAAGATGTGCGTCAGCGCTGCAGAAGAAAGGACACGCGGCTTAGCCTCAGCCGTGGGGCCAAGGCCAAGGGTGACATCTTCAAGGGTGCGGACCATTAAGGGAAGCAGCTTGGCGGGGCCGTCCTAGGCGCCGGCCAACGGGCTTTCCAGGCCGCTGTCATAAAGCGACTTCAGCAAGGTGCGAGCCTTCACCTCCAGCTTCGTGAAAGCCACGCGGTCCTCGGCTAGGACCCGCGCCTTGCTGTCCAGCTCGATCCTCTTCGCCTCCAATGACTGCTCCAGTGCACCCAAGCAGCCATGGCGTTCCTCAAGTTTGGCATCCCGGTCCTTGGCGGCAGCCTTGTGAGCCTTCATGTCTTCCTCCTTCTCCTGGCGGACACGGGCCTCCTTGGCAAGCTGGTCGCACAGGCCTTGCAGCTCACTCTCCAGCGCCTCGCAGCGACCTCGGACATCTGCTACCTCACCCAAGGCGGCAGCGCGAGCGGCCTTCGCCTCAAGGATGGCTTGCTTCCCCTTGTCGCAAGCTATCGCGGCCTAAGCCAGCGCCGCTCGGACTGAAGCCTCAGAGCAGACCCAGCCAGAGGCCAGCTCCAGGCGGCTGGCCACCAAGCAAGGGTCGGCGCCCAGAAGATCTTTCCGCAGTTGGTCCAGCTCAGTAGCAGCACGATCCAGGACAGTAGAAGGAGTCGGAGATATGGCAGTTGGAGGAGTAGGAGGAGAAGACGGCAGCGTAATCACAACATCATGAGTCGGGACCTCCTGCGCCCCGACAACTGCGGCAGTGGTGCCAGGCAAGGACACCTCGGGAGTCGCTTGGGCCATGGGGGACTGAGCTTGCCCCAGCTAGCACTGCCAGGCCTCGTGAGGATGACCGGGCAGGAGATGCCCGCGTCTTGCCACCCCCTTCTCCCGCGGATGGAGGTGCTGCCCCGGACGAAGCCTCAGGAGCCCCCTTCAGCTTTTTCGCCGCAGGTGCCGACCTAGCCAAGGAACATGGGCGTCAAGCCTCAACAACAAAGCAAGAAGCAAAACGAGAATCAAGCGCTTACTGGTCATTGCTCGCGGACTCAAGCAACCTTCGGCCGAACTTGAAGCCCGAGAGCCGGATGCTGGGATCAACCTTAAGAGGCTCGGGAGCAGGAGGCGCGTCCGCAGATCGCCTCGGAGCCGGAGCAGACCCGCGGGGAACCAGCCCCGTCCTATCCTTCTTCGGGATCAGGGGCGAGCTCCCGCCACCCCGCTCGTCGCCTTCCTCGTCATCATCCGGCAGGAGGCGAAGAGTACAAGACCTATGCCGAGGGAGGGGCGCTCTCGACTCCCCGTCGGTCGCCTCTGAATCGGGCCCCTCTTCCTCCTCCTCTTCTTCCTCCTCTCCGCTGGAGTCGCCGGAGGATACGTTCACCGTCGCCAGGGCCGCCGGGTCCTCAGGGACCTCCGCGGGCACAGGCCCGTCCTCGTTGAAAGCAGACATGGAGTTCACCACCTGCTCCCAATCATCCCGAAGGAACAGGGGCACGGGAGCATCCTCCAACCTCGCCACGTTTCCCACAACCAAGGATTGGAGGACCGCGGCCAGATCCTCATCGGCTAGAACTTCGGGGTTCGAGCGAAAGGCGGCATCGGGCCCCCCCGAGCCTCCATAGCGGAAGCGAGTGTTCCCGGAGCGGAGCCACCCGGTGCTCCAGGAACTCCCTCAGGAGCGATGCCCCGGTCAATTTTGTCGTCGCCATGTTGTCCGGCCAGAGGTCCGCGTCCATCCTCTCCAGCACCGGCTTCGCGCGGGGATCAACAAGCTCCACGCGGGACCAAGCGTCAACAGACTTGGGCTGCCCCATGGGCAGAATCAGCCGGGAGTGGATGCGCCCAGCATCCACCATGACCCACTTGCTCCTGAAGCCCTCAATTCTCTTCCCGGGCTTCGAGATGGCATTGGAGCTGCCATGCGCGACAAAGCTCGCGCACGCGGTGATGGGGTCGCGGGAGACCCGGAGGTAGAAGTAATGGCGCAGCAAGGCCACCGAAGGCCTTACCCCGACATGAGCCTCGCAGTAGTAGGCGAAAATCGCCAGGAGAAGAACAGAGTTGGGATGGAGGTGCAGAGCTTGCAGGTTGTAATGGTGGAGAACAGAAAGGAAGAACTCGGAAAAAGGGGGCACCAGACCGGCGGCAATGGCACTCACGAAGAGCGGGTAGAAGGTGCCTCCCCTGCCCTCAGGAAGGGCGGAGCCGACCTTGAGCGCGGCCGCCCCATCGCTGCCTTGCGCCGCCATCATCTGGCGCGTCCGAGCAAGGTTCTTCTCCGACACATTCGGAGGATCCAGAGCGGGCGAGTACCATGCTCCGGCTGGGGTCTGGCGAGGCGCCATGCCTTGCTAGGACGCGGGGTTGGAGTACATCTGGGGATTTCGAAGCAAGAAGGATAGGAGCAAGAAAGGGGATCTGGGCAGAGAAGGAGAAGGCAAAGAAGGTATGGCTAGACGGGTACCTCTTCCTTATAAATTCGTGCAGTTGCCGAGGTGTCGTGGGGAGCCAGGACGTCCAATCAACCGCCATGCGGCGCCCAAGGCCGCAGGCTATTGGGGCCCGCGGCGCTTCGCACTTGCCCCTTCGCTTCTCTGCTAAGCCAAGTCCGGGCGCGCTTTGAGCCCGGGCTATGTCGACGCTTCGGGAACGGGGTACCAGAGACTTGCTCGCTGCAGCTGCGGCGTGGCTCAGGAAGTGGCCCAGTACAGCCCATCTTCATCAACGCATACTCAAGACCCTCGCGAGGGGCCAAGCCTCACGGGGCGGACGACAGGAGGCTTCCTCGGGCACGGCCTCGTCAGGCTGACTCGCGAGGAGGCGGAGAGATCAAGGCAGGGTACCTCGCGAGGTGCTCATGACGCAAGCCATGACGACCAAGGCCAGGCGGGCGCCAGGCGGGCGCTGGCCTGCGCAAAGTCCTTGTTTCCTCTTTGGTGCAAAGGGGGCAAGCGCAGGCAAGGGTATCAAACAAAGGCAACCATTTTGGTGCAACAAGACCAAGACCAGCAGGACGGCAGAACGGAGGTCATCGTGGAGCCCAAGCCGGCGTCATCGTCAGGGCCTTTGGCAGGCGAGGACCAACTTTAGTCAGGGTAAGTGTACTAGATGTTCCCCTTCAAAATGGCCAATTGTTGGCGCCCTTTCCGCTCAATATTTGGGGAGAGGCCTAGGGCCTCCGCCTATAAATAGGACTAGCCACCCACAAGGTAGGTGGGGAAAAAAGAACAAGGATAGAAAGATAGAGAGAGGGGGTGAAGCGACTGAACTCCCCCTAGCAGTTCATCGCACCAGCCAAGAACAGACCCTCGTGAGGCTGTTCTTCCCTTGTACTGTTCCTCGTCAGCCCTAGAGGCAATCCACCACACCACAAACTGGAGTAGGGTATTACACCACAATGGTGGCCTCAACCAGTATAAATCTCGCGTCCCTTGAGTTGTTCTTCGTGTAGTTTTAGATCCTGGCGAGGCGGTGAGACATGGCTAGGTAGGAGGTGTGATCTCCGCGTGCACCCCAGAGTTCGAACCCTGAGGGTCTGCCGGAACCCAAAATCCGACAGTAGTGCTAGGCAATGCACTTGACGGGTGACCTTGACGAGCAGCGACCGAGGGAATTGAACCGTGCTCGGCACGGTAGGTAACGTTGTCTAGTTACAAAATCATCCCTTCGTTGTTCATCGGTAGTCATTATGGACCGGGGACATGAGGGTAATTTCCTAGGGCTGGAATTCTGGCCGCCAGATATTTTGACTTGGAACGCTGAGGCTCGACTAGTTGGGGTTGCCTAATGTGTGTACCACGCACGCCACCGAAGGACACGAGCCCGTTTTTTTAGGATCAACACGAGCCAAGGTCTGGTTGGTACGCCGTTGGGTCCTACCATTCGAGAATTCGAAAGGAACCTTTTAAATTGCCGAACGAATCTATGTGTATTACAATACCCGTATTTTCCTTGCAAATACTAATCTCAACGTGGTAATTGATTTATGACGAGTTGTTGAATTAGAGTGAGTTTGTGATATAGTGATCTCAACGTGGATTTCACATTTCATGGTATCCCTAGTAAGTTTTCCAATGCAAATTCAAATTTAAAAGATGAACAATATGGAGGTGAGAAAACTTTGTGTGTATCAAGCATATGACCACACACACACAGACACAGAGACAGACACACACGCACGAACACAACAACAATCCAATAAGTATAGTGCATCTATTTTTCCAACCTACGCATGTATGACACAAATTCAAAAATACTCCTTCTATTCCTAAATATTAGTCTTTTAGAGAGTTCAACAAGTGACTACATACGAAGCAAAATGAGTGAATCTAGACTCTAAAATATGTCTATATACATCCGTATGTGCCAGTCCATTTGAAGCCTCTAAAAAGACTAATATTTAGAAATGAAGGGAGTAAAATGTAAGACATCCATGGTCCTCAGTTCAATATTTAAAATGAACATGAAACTGAAACATGAATATTAAGTCTAGTACTATAGTACATGCAAATGTTGTGTTTAGGCGGAGCTATGATTGTTGGGGGTCAACCCCTCGACCTTAGATAAAATTGTGGAGCTCTGTTTAGGGTTGTTTAGATTATATTGTCACCACCTTCCCAACCACCGATTGGTTGTGCACGCCCCACCCCTCCTCCCCGGGAGAATATCATGTGCCCCCATACCTTAGATGCTATATGCCGATACGAGTTGCTTGGACCTTGTAGATCTGAGATATAGCAGCTCACATGATGTGTCTTAATTTTTTTGCAGGAAACCTTGATGAGTTTGAGAATTGCACATAATTTGTACAAAAACTACTTAGATGCCCTTTGATCCCATATCCAACGACCTCGAAGCTCGTATCACCGTAGCATCTAAGATGAAGGAGGACATCATATTCTCCTGTATGTAAGAATATCATGTGCTACCACACCTTAGATGCTTTGGTGATACAAGCTCTTCGGAGGCATTGGATTTGTGACCCAACACCTCCTCGGTGGTTCAATGGTTTTTGCGAAAAGCCCCAAAAGAGTACGGCCATCGCCATAAGCACAAAGACTGCTCAGATGCCATTGGATCTCGGATCAAACGACCTCCAAGCTCGTACCACAGTAGCATCCAAGCTGCGATAGCACCTTATGTTTTCTCAAGACGGAGAGTATGAGGTGCTCCCGCACCATAGATTCTATGGTGATACGAGTTCACTGAGATCTAATGGCCCACAGTAGGAGGTTTGAATGTTTTTGCAATATACGGCTGATAGAGTTTGGGAAATGCGCAGAAAGTACAAGTATGCATGTGCCATCTGATCAGTGATCATACGACCTAGATGCTCATATCACCATAGCGGGTAATTAAGCTACGGGGAGCACCTAATATGAGCACCGGGGAGCCGTTGGATCGAAGATGCAGCGGCACACATGAGGCCTGAATGTTTTATTTGCAAAAAAACCTTTGGAGAGTTTGGAAATTGCGCATAATCACAAAGACTACTCCCAAGCCATTGGATCTCACTTCCAATGGTGTAAAAACTCGTATCACCATAGTATCTAAGCTGCGGGGTGGATGTGATATTCTATGCCGCTATCATTCTTGTTCGTAAACTTGCAAAATACGTGTAACTCGTGCCGTTACTTGTCTAACCATGCAAAGTGTTTGTTCAAAAAAACCATCCTACAATGAAATATGGTAACAACACACGGGGGGACCCACTTGTCATTAATCAAATTTGGACCTAAAACTAACAAATCTGAAAGACGAGATTCGAACTGGCAACCTGGAATACAAAGCGTAAGTCGATAGCCTGAATAAACGAACGGTTGTTGGCTTTGTCCCATAACTTGATTTTATACAGTACTTGCGTTGAGTAGAGTAGAGGGAGTGCCTCGTCAACACGTGCATGACCGTTGTCTCACTTACTGGTGGGTCCCAGGTCTGCGATCTCAATCTCTCTTCTCTCCATCGTCTAACCTTTGCACGGGCACACACGAAGAGCGGCGCTAGCTTGCCGTGGTGTTATTACAACTAAAAAAAGCTTGGAAAAATAGAAGAATCGCCTAGAACAAGAGACGTTGTGGCTGGTCGAGAGAGCGAACCGTGCCACGTTTGCATGATGAAGTTGTGTGGCTAGTGGGGTGTTTTCGACCGACTGGCTGGGTCCCGAGGTCGAACCATAGGTACTACGTCTGATACACTATATTTTTACACGCACATTTTTCCTCCGTGCCGAGACGTGGCACACCCTACCGCGTGGTTTCGGGGTCCTCCCGGGTGGTGTATGCATATATTCTTCCTGACGTGGGATGCCCTACTGCCCGTTTTCTGGGTCCTCCTCGGTCATAGTGCCGAAGCAAGTAAATGAGTTGTCAAATCACGAAAGACCACCTTTCCTGCCGAGTACATCAGTGAAGCACGGTGGCTAGCTAGTTGGGCTAGTACGACTGATTAGCTAGGCCGCCGCCACATTTGTTTTTTCACCCCTTTTTTTATCTACTTGCCAGCAGGTAAATTTAAATATCCACCGCAGCGTTGCTCTGGTGTTTGGGTGCGGCGGGATTTTTAATTTTTTGATTGACGGGAGCAGGCGTGGCAGGATTTTTAATTTTTTGACTGATGGGAGCAGGCGCGGCAGCAATTAGTCACAATGACTCCGCCTGTAAAAACCCACTGCTCCCTGATGTGAGAAGTCGTCGACTAGTGTTTTACCATGGTGAAAACCAAAATATTCCCTGCTCCTCGGCTGGCTCTCTCGCCTTCCTGTAGATTGCATTACCTTTCAGCCGTTTCGCCCCCCTTGCTTCCTCTCCCCATTGCTTCTACCTGGTGCCATGGCGGCGCAGCAGATCACGGAGTCCGAGGTGAGGTGCCTGACACAGGAGCTCCATGCCAAGGATGCGGTGCTCAGGGCCAAGGACTTGGAGCTCCGTGAGCTCAAGGAGGAGAGGAGTGCCATGCTCCTCCGTTATGTGCGGGAGTTCACGGAGCTTCAAAAGCGGCAGGCGTCCACCACAAAGATGCTCGAGGCGTCGGCGGCGTTGCTGCAGAAAGCGGGAGATACGATAGGCTATCAGGGGAGCCGGCTGGAGCGCAAGCGGGCCGATCATGACGAGGTCCAGGATCGCCTCAGCCACTTGGTGCACCAAGTTGCCACACACATGTTGCGGCTGCGCGATGCCTACCGTCGTGCCAGCGCGACGATGCCGGCCGTCGGGCTAAACCCGTTCAACCACCCAGTCGACTTCAATGAGCTGCGGCTTCCTGACCTGGTCTCCTTCTTCACCTATATCTCTAAGGAGCTGAGCCATCTCCGCGTGATGGTGGGGGCTGAGCTGGACAAGGAGGGGTTGTGGGCTGCCGTCGCCATTGCCGGGCGAATCCTTTCAGTGCTCCGTCACCGGAATCCATTCGTGCCATTGGACACCGTCTTTGACGAGCTGGCTCCCGTCGATCGGGAGCGGGCTCTGTGGGCGGTTGCACCCTTCATCACCAACATCATGCGCCTCGAGAAGCAGAGGGACTTCGGTGGTGTTTAGGCACCCTCTGCATGGGCATGTCCATGTGTCGGCGCAACATGACCGTTGGATCAAACTCAAATGGTGCAGATCAGTCACTGTAGCACAAAGCATGTGGGTGTGTTTGGTTGCATTCTCATCTCAATATAGTTGTTTCCTCTTCGTGTATTTTTGTCAACCTACTAGTGTGGACTCATGCACCCTTCATGGTTCATGCACTCTGCCAAACACCCAAAAGTGGGTCGAGAAGGGAACTTTTGCTCCCTTCCCTCGCACCCTTCATACACCCTGTCTAACACTATAGAATGTGCTTCATATGGTTCATGTTTCGTGGAGTACTGTAGCATCGTACTCTCCGTGCGTTGTGGACCTAGTTCTGTTAACATTGATCTCGCCGTTCATTCTCGACCGGAGAGTCGAAAAAGCGGTACTATGTTACATATAGGAGTAGTTGACATGTGCACAAATCATTTGTTATCGTCATATCTTACTACACTAGCAACAAGATTGTGTAGTACTGACGTATGAACCACTGCACATGCCTAGTAGTAGGAGCACTGTGTATGTTCAAGTGGCTGCCGTGTTTCGCACTCCTCCGTCGTAAGAGTGGAAACGCTTGTTGTAATCATTTTTTTCTTTAGAATGAAAAACAGTGGACACGCTCTACCGTGCGGATCCTCCTCCAGCCATGCACTAAATTACTCACTTTTGCCGACGTGTGGGACAGCCAGCACCTGGGTCCACCAGCCATGCACTAAATTACTCCGCAGTAGAGTGACGGTAGACTACCCCGATCGAACCGCCGCAGTAATGCCCAATGATCCGTCAAATCACAAAACCCCCTCCTTTCCAGCAGTAAGTTGGACGGACGAAGCAACCATCATTTCACTCTTCTCTCTTAGCTTCCTCTCTTGAAGAAAACCCCCACTTGCTTCACTTCTCCCTCATCTCGTTCCTCCTTTCACTCTTCTCTCTCAGCTTCCTCTCTTGGATGGACGCCAGAGCACCGGCCGACGTGATGTCTATGGCTTTGGCCAAAACCGTCGAGGCTCATGGTATGAAGAAGCGCAAGCACCCCGCCGAGACTACCGCAGACAAGCTTAAAGCCATCGCCCTGTCCAAGCCCCCCTCTCCGGGATCCCTCATTAAGAAAGTCCAGGTAATGTCTGTTGATGATCTTTTTCTCGATCTTGATCGTGTTTTTTCATCTAACACGCAGTACTAGTACTGGTAGTACAACTTTCTGGGTGATCTTGCATGTGATTTTAGTGTGCCAAATGACGGTTCTAAATTCCTCTTTTGACCAAAACATGCGAGAGGTTGACACTGATTTCTTATAGATTACTTTCAACTACTCCCTCTGTCCCCAATTTCTTGTCTTAGATTTGTCTAGATACGGATGTATCTAATACTAAAATGTGACTTGATACATCCGTATCTAGACAAATCTAAGACAAGAATTTTGGGACGGAGGGAGTACTTTATGAACATCAATGCTACCTTTTAAGAGGGTATATTTGCCTTAGTAACTTGTGTTATGGATATTGCATGTAATCCCTCTGCTCTCATGCCTTTGAAGACATGTTCTAGTGTCTTTGTTCACTCATTTTTGTGTGTATATGTAGTCATATATGGAGTATAATATCAAAAATCATCTTATATTTATGAACGGAGGTAGTAATAAAATATGGTTTCTGTTTGAATTAGAACCAGGTCTGCAGTGGAGATGAAGTTCTCAAAGTCATGCCATGTGAACTGGAAGACCTGATGATGAGTTCTGCTGCTGAACTATCCAGCTGTTGGCTCCTTGTCGCCATGTGTCCTGAACTAGTGTTTTCCTGTAGCATTGTTGTCAGGCGTGTTCTCGAGGCTGTACTTGACCACAACAATTTCCTGGCCGTGCCTTCGATTATGAAGGGTGTGGTTCTTATAAAGCTTCCCAACAAATCTGATGCGGCCTGTCTTCATCATCATGTTTATGAGTGGAAAGACCAATCTATTAGGTTCTCCAAGGTTGACAAGATGGTGATGGTGCATGTAGACATCTCACACGAAGTCCATGGCCTAGTCAGTTATGCGGGGTTCATCCCGTAGGTCAGTAGCAAGAAATAGTCTGCAGAGTTCAGTTAGTGCAACTTTGCTTGTCTGTAGTAAGTACTATTGTTCAGTACTTGATTTGTGTTTGTGAACCCTGTATTGTTTATTAGTACTGCCACTTTTGGTGTGTGGTCAGTCCTGTGAACGGTCTATGTTAATGTCTGTCCACTCAATTTAGTCTGTACATTTTGAAGTATCCAGATCATATTTTTCGTGAGGACGGTTTATCAATTATGGTTACACTCCAATATCTGTATGCATTGCAGGGTTTATCGCACCCACCAGGATTTCCAGTCCCATGGATGTTCGGTCCATATGATTTGTCACGACCTTTGGACTCTCCTGCTTGTGGGAGTAGGCAGGGCCCCTGCATGCCACGCGTAGTTGGACGATCAATCTTCTGTTTAGTACTTCAACATAGTGATTTCCTGGTAAGGATTCACTTGTGTCACATCAAGTAAATCTTATTGATTTACTGTCTAAATCTTATTGATTTAATGTCATGTTTTCTTTCTTTTCCTGCAATTTTACGATGTAGGTTTTGCCATGTGACATTCATCACAGAATAAACCATTTGGTTTGCTCTACGATGGCTATTTTTGCATGTTTCACTTGTTATGTCGTGTCAGTAACGAAGCCACTGTCCATCACTTATATTACTAGAAAAAATTGGATCAGTCTGTTGTCTGAGTACAAGCTGAATCCCTATGATGAACTGCAGTTTGGTTTAACAAAAACGCCACAATTAGTCCTTCTCGCGTTTAAAAGAAATGAAGAAAAAAACTGGATCATGGTCACGGATCCTAGTCAAGTTAGAAAGCTGGTCATAGCAGACCACACACGATCGCCGCTGTCTCGCACAGATCGAGCACCAGCAGTTGCTCTAGCACTGACAGCGGAAGCAGCTCAGTCTGATCCAGCTGAGGATTGGGCACTGACCGCGTCAGCGGATCAGTTTGATCTACCAGAGGATCGGGCATCGACACCGGCACCAGCTCTACAAGGAGCACCATCTCCGGCAGCAGTAGCGGCTTCGGCACCTGCACCAACACTTGCAATTGCATTTGGTCCGGCCTGTGTAGTTGCACCGGCAACAGACTGGGCTGCAGTTCGCACTTCATATACCAAAGTCCTTACAAAAACTAACATTCCATGTAAGCATTGGTCGCCCAATTGCTTCGTTCTTTTTTCTTTCCATGTTGTTTCACATGATTCACTGTGTTGATCTAACTGTTTGGGTATGTCTTCTTGTTTGCAAACAGAGAATTCCTAGAGCAACGAGGGAGTCGTTCAACAATCGGGCGACCGCGGCCAAGTTTCTCTTACCATGCGCAGCCTTGGTGTGAATGAACCTGCTCAATATACCGTAAGTACAAAGGATGGTCGCATGATGATTGATGCCAAAGGATGGTCAAGGTTCAAATCTAAATCATATCTTGCGGTAGGGGATGATGTCAAAATCAAACTTTCTCGGCAACGAGAGCTGGTCCAAATCAACTTTGAAATTCTTCAGTAGCAGCACGCAACTGCCGAACTGATCTATCCTCCGAGAGATTTTGATGTAATAATCTAGCATGGTGAAACAAGTGTCCTGTGTGTATAAGTAGTACGACAGTATTATTTATCACATGGTATATCGTTGATATAATTGCAACTCTGATTGCTGGTTAGGAACTGTCGTTCGATTTCATTCCAACAGCTGCCGTGCTTTATTCAATTTTGTGTATTCGCCTTGCGACAGCATCTAAAACCAGCGTAGTACCAATCACTTGCAATATGAAAAGCGCTGAGGTAGAACACATGGGCCCCCAAACATGCAGGGTCGGCATGCGGCCCAAAGTCCAGAACCGTGAGCCTATCTGAGTATAATATTCTCAGCTGAACCCCCATAAAAAAAAGCTGAACCCCCATAATGCCCGTGCGTTGCAGAGGGGGTATATTTCTCGGCAAGGTGAGCCTGTGATATAAAAGATTTGTATATTTATTTACAGAGGGAGTATCTCTCTGTCAAAAAAAATATTTATGTGTAACTAGTTACTCCTGTCTTTCTACTTCCTTTCGTTGATATGTGGGGCAACCGGCAACGGGGTCCACGTGCCATATGCACAAATTAGAGTGCACAACTTCACGGTAGACACACCCGGTCAGAAGCGCCGCAAGAAATGCCCAATGATCCGTCAAATCACAACCCCCCTTTCCAAATTTCAAGAAGAAGTCGACGGACGAAGCGCAATATTTCACTAGGCCTCGAATCCCCTTCTCCCTCGTCTGCTTGTTCATAGAAAACCCCCGCTCGGCGATTGCATAGGGTTTTCTCATGGAGAACCAGGTACGAATTCTTCATCCATCCCCAATAAATCCAAGTCCCTTGGTCGCAGGTAATCCTAGGATGGCAGCCACCACCGTTGATTGATAACCCACAAGTATAGGGGATCGCAACAGCTTTCGAGGGTAGAGTATTCAACCCAAATTTATTGATTCGACACAAGGGGAGCCAAAGAATATTCTTGAGTATTAGCAGTTGAGTTGTCAATTCAACCACACCTGGATAACTTAGTATCTGCAGCAAAGTGTTTAGTAGCAAAAGTGGTATGATAATAATAGTAGCGGTAGCAAAAGTAAAAGTAAATGTTTTGGGGTTTTTGTAGTAGTTGTAACAGTAGCAACGGAAAAGTAAATAAGCGAAGAACTATATGTGAAAAGCTCGTAGGCAATGGATCAATGATGGATAATTATGCCAGATGCGATTCCTCATGCAATAGTTATAACATAGGGTGATATAGAACTAGCTCCAATTCATCAATGTAATGTAGGCATGTATTCCGTAAATAGTCAGACATGCTTATGGAAAAGAACTTGCATGACAGCTTTTGTCCTACCCTCCCGTGGCAGCGGGGTCCTTACGGAAACTAAGGGATATTAAGGCCTCCATTTAATAGAGAACCGGAACAAAGCATTAGCACATAGTGAATACATGAACTCCTCAAACTACGGTCATCACCGAGAAGTATCCCGATTATTGTCACTTCGGGGTTGTCGGATCATAACATATAATAGGTGACTATAGACTTGCAAGATAGGATCAAGAACACACATATATTCATGAAAACATAATAGGTTCAGATCTGAAATCACGGCACTCGGGCCCTAGTGACAAGCATTAAGCATAGAAAAGTCATAGCAACATCAATCTCAGAACATAGTGGATACTAGGGATCAAACCCTAACAAAACTAACTTGATTACATGGTAAATCTCATCCAACCCATCACCGTCCAGCAAGCCTATGATGGAATTACTCACGCACGGCGGTGAGCATCATGAAATTGGTGATGGGTGATGGTTGATGATGACGACGGCGACGAATCCTCCTCTCCCGAGCCCCTAACGGACTCCAGATCAGCCCTCCCGAGAGAGATTAGGGCTTGGCGGCGGCTCCGTGTCGTAAAACGCGATGAAACTTTCTCCTTGATTTTTTTCTCCCCGAGATGGTATATATGGAGTTGGAGTTGAGGTCGGGAGGTGTACAGGGGGCCCATGAGATAGGAGGGCGCGCCCTGGGGGGGCCTGTCTTGTGGACAGCCCGTGGGCCCCCTGGCCTTCATTCTTTCGCCAAAAATTCTTATTAATTCTGAAAAGTGCCTCCGTGGATTTCCAGAACATTCCGAGAACTTTTCTTTTCTACACACAAAAGAACATCATGGCAGTTCTGCTGAAAACAAATACATCCGGGTTAGTTTCATTCAAATCATGCAAGTTAGAGTCCAAAACAAGGGCAAAAGTGTTTGAAAAGTAGATACGTTGGAGACGATCAACTCCCCCAAGCTTAAACCTTTGCTTGTCCTCAAGCAATTCAGTTGATAAACTGAAAGTGATAAAGAAAAACTTTTACAAACTCTGTTTGTTCTTGTTGTTGTAAACATGAAAAGCCAGCATTCAAGTTTCAGCAAATATTATGAACTAACCATACTCACAATAACACACAGGTCTCACAATTACTCATATCAATAACATAATCAGCTAACGAGCCATAATAATAAAACTCGAATGACAACACTTTTTCAAAATAATCATAACATGATATAACAAAATGGTATCTCGCTAGTCCTTTCTAAGACCGCAAAACATAAATGCAGAGCACCTTTAAAGATCAAGGACTGACTAAACATTGTAATTCATGGTAAAAGAGATCCAGTCAAGTCGTACCCAATATAAACCAATAATAGTGAATGCAAATGACAGTGTGCTCTCCAGCGGGTGCTTTTTAATAAGGAGGATGACTCAACATAAAAGTAAATAGACAGGCCCTTCGAAGAGGGAAGCAGGGATTTGTAGAGGTGCCAGAGCTCGATTTTAAAATAGAGATTGAATAACATTTTGAGTGGCATACTTTCACTGTCAACACAACAACTATGAGATGGTTGTATCTTCCATACTACATGCATTATAGGCAGTACCCAAACAGAACGGTAAAGGTTTATACTCCCCCAACCACCAACAAGCATCATGGCTTGCTCGAAACAACGAGTGCCTCCAACATACAACAGCCCTAGGGGAGTTTTGTTTAATTATTTTGATTTGCTTTGATCTTTTTGGATCATGGGACTAGGCATCCCGGTTACCGGCCCTTTCTCGTGAATGAGGAGCGGAGTCCACTCCTCTTAAGAATAACCCACCTAGCATGGAAGATATAGGCAGCCCTAGTTGAAACATGAGCTGCTCGAGCATACAAAATAGAATTTCATTTGAAGGTTTGGAGTTTGGCATATACAAATTTACTTGGAACGGCAGGTAAATACCGAATATAGGTAGGTATGGTGGACTCATATGGAACAACTTTGGGGTTTAAGGAGTTTGGATGCACAAGCAGTATTCCCGCTTAGTATAGGTGAAGGCTAGCAAAAGACTGGGAAGCGATCAACTGAGAGAGCGACAACAGTCGTAAACATGCATTAAAATTAATTTACACCGAGTACAAGCATGAGTAGGATATAATCTACCATGAACATAAATATCACGAAGGCTATGTTGATTTGATTCAACTACATGCGTGAACATGTGCCAAGTATAGTCACTCAATTCATTTAAAGGAGGATACCATCCCATCATACCACATCATAATCATTTTAATAGCATGTTGGCACGCAAGGTAAACCATTATAACTCATAGCTAATCAAGCATGGCACAAGCAACTATAATCCCTAAATGTCATTGCAAATATGTTTACTTCGTAATAGCTGACTCAGGAACGATGAATCATCGTATTTACAAAAACAAGAGAGGTCGAGTTCATACCAGCTTTTCTCATCCCACTAAGTCCATCATATATCATCATTATTTCCTTTCACTCGCACGACCGAACAATGTGTATAATAATAAGAGAGCACGTGCATTGGACTAAGCTGTTATCTGCAAGCATAAACTCAAAAGAGAAGACAAGTAATATGGGCTCTAAGTTAAATAAACAATCATGCATATAAGAGCCACTAAGCATTTTCAATATAGTATTCTCGACCCCCAAAAGAAAGAAAAGAAAAGAAAACTATTTACACGGGAAAGCTCCCAACAAGTAAAAGAAGAACGAGAAATCTTTTTGAGTTTTCGTTTTAATTTCTACTACAGGCAAGGAAATTAAACCAACTAATTTTTTGGTTTTTCTTAAGATTTATCAAACACACAAGAAGAAAACTAGAAAAAGAAATTTAAACTAACATGGATAATACAATGAAAGAGTATGAGCACCGACGACTAGTGTGTGGACATGAATGTAAAGTCGGTGAGAAATACGTACTCCCCCAAGCTTAGGCTTTTGGCCTAAGTTGGTCTAATACCAATGACCGCCTGGCTGATATCCATAAGAATAGCCGGGGTAGTACTGAGATGCAGAGGCGACCGCCTCCTGAGCAGCAGTGTGTTGGCGAGCTGCCTCCATTCCCCTCTCATATTCAATGGCTTCTTCCCTGGTGACAATATATCTTCCTTTTGTCTGATAATCAAAAAGGTAGGGAGCAGGAAGAGTAACAGGGACGACGTTGCGTCTGTCATAGGTTAGTCGATAATGGAGGAATTGTTCATTCCTCTCAAGAAAATTATGATCAAACATAGCTTCTTTATCCAAATAAACAGGAGGTACAAGCACATCCCCCTCTCATGGAGCTATATTAAGAAAATTAGCCACACGGGTTGCATAAATTCCTCCAAAGAAATCTCCCTTTTTATTATTATTATGCAACCTACGTGCAACTATTGCCCCCAAGTTATAACCTCTATAACCTGACACAGCACTCTTGAGGACACAAAGATCAGGAGCACACATGTGACATACTTCGTCCTTACCGTTAATGCGTCTACCAATAAAGAGAGCAAAGTAATGTATAGCAGGAAAATGGATGCTCCCTACGGTAGCTTGTGTTACGTCCCTAGATTCTCCCACAGTAATACTAGCAGGAAAATCTCTAACTTCAGATTTTGGAGGATTATTAATATTACCCCACTGAGGGAGTTTGCAAGCGGTTGTGAAATCCTCTAAACCACGGTATAAGATGTATCATAAATATCAAACACAACACTAGGAGAATTACGCGAAGAAATATATTCGAACCTTCACACAAAGGAATCAGTCAATTGATAATATTGAGGACACTTATCTTGTAGGAAGTCCTCAAGCTCAGCATTACGCACATACGTGTCAAATTCCCCCTTGAAGCCTGCTTCGACCATAAAATCATCGGATGGCCACTCACAAGCTCGTACATTTGCGTCCCTTGGCAAATTAACATCTTGTTCATGTATAGCAATCCTTGGCCCTTTCTTTGCCGAGGAACCACCTTGGTACATTCTTCTAAGCATATTTCTTTTTCTGAAAATTTCTGTAATTTTTGTAACTTCGAAATAAAAGTGAATAAAACTAAACAAGATTGATAGCAACTACTCCTACAAGTGCCTAGAGCCTATATCATGCATTGGAATTGCTTGGGACCTCAAAAATTTAACATGCAAGCTCAAGAACATGGTCACCTATGCAGCAAAAATTTGCAATGAATAAAGCACTAGAACAAAAACTAATTGGACCGATGGAGGAGTCACGTACCAAGCAACAATCTCCCAAAGCAGTTTTGCGAATGGAGCTTTGAGCTAAGAGATCGAAAATCGCAGCAAAACAAGTTAGAACTCAGGCTTGAGCTGGATGGGGTTTTTTTGGGTAGAAGATGAAGTGTGTGGGTGCTGGCATAAGTGGAGGGGAGCCACTAGGGGCCCACGAGACAGGGGGCGCGCCCTACAGGGGGGGCGCCCTCCTCTCTCGTGGCCTGGTGCTTGCCCCTCTTGCAGTGTTTTCAGTGTCTAAAATCCTCAAATATTCTAGAAAAAATCATACAAAATTTGCAGGGCATTTGGAGCACTTTTATTTTTGGATTATTTTTTAATGCACGGATAATACTATTTTTTGCTTTATTTATTCTAAATAATAGAAAGTAAAAGGAGGGTACAGAAGGTTGTGCCTTCTAGTTTCATCCATCTCATGATCATCAAAATGAATCCACTAACAAGGTTGATCAAGTCTTGTTAACAAACTCATTCTGAATAACACAGAACCGGAGAAATTTCGAATAACACTAAGTTACCTCAAAGGGGATATGAAAATCCCCAACAATAAGAATATCCTACTTTTTCTTGACAGTAGGGAGAGGAAATTCAAAACCTCCAAAAAAGATAGTTGGAACTTTTTCAATAGAATTGATGCTATGAACTTGAGATTGTTTCCTCGGAAAGTGTACTGTATGCTCATTACCATTAACATGAAAAGTGGCATTGCCTTTGTTGCAATCAAGAACAACCCCTGCAGTACTAAGAAAAGGTCTACCAAGGATAATAGACATACTATCGTCCTCAGGAATATCAAGAATAACAAAGTATGTTAAGATGGTGACATTTGCAACCACAACAGGCACATCCTCACAAATACCGGCAATGTATAGCAGTTTAATTTATCGGCCATTTGCAAAGATATTTTAGTAGGTGTCAACTTATTCAATTCAAGTCTACGATATAAAGAGAGAGGCATAACACTAACACCGGCTCCAAGATCACATAAAGCAGTTCTAACATAATTTCTTTTAATAGAGCATGGTATAGTTGGTACACCCGGATCTCCAATTTTCTTTGGTATTCCACCCTTAAAAGTGTAATCGGCAAGCATGGTGGAAATTTCAG
This sequence comes from Aegilops speltoides, assembly GCA_021437245.1. NCBI lineage: Eukaryota > Viridiplantae > Streptophyta > Magnoliopsida > Poales > Poaceae > Aegilops > Aegilops speltoides. The sequence goes on from CM038145.1 coordinate 249,698,720, forward strand.
CTTCCGGTATCTTTCTTTTATTTGTGATGATATCCTTCATATACTTAGCATAAGGATTTACTTTAAGCATATCAGTTAAGCGCATACGTAAGAAAATAGGTCTAATCATTTCAGCAAAGCACTCAAAATCCTCATCATCCTTTGACTTGGATGGTTTAGGAGGAATGGGCATGGGTTTCTGAACCCATGGTTCTCTTTCTTTACCGTGCTTCCTAGCAACAAAATCTCTCTTATCATAACGTTGATGAAGGAAATATGCCCTAGAGGCAATAATAAAGTTATTATTTATTTCCTTATTTCATGATAAATGTTTATCATTCATGCTAGAATTGTATTAACCGGAAACATGATACATGTGTGAATGAATAAACAAACAACATGTCACTAGTATGCCTCTACAAGACTAGCTTGTTAATCAAAGATGGTTATGTTTCCTGACCATGAACAAAGGGTTGTTATTTGATTAACGAGGTCACATCATTAGTAGAATGATCTGATTGACATGACCCATTCCATTAGCTTAGCACACGATCGTTTAGTATGTTGCTACTGCTTTTATCCATGACATATACATGTTCCTGTAACTATGAGATTATGCAACTCCGCTTACGGAGGAACACTTTGGGTGCTACCAAACGTCACAACGTAATCGGGTGATTATAAAGGAGTACTACAGTGTCTCCAAAGGCGATGTTGGGTTGGCGTATTTCGAGATTAGGTTTTGTCACTCCGATTGTCGGAGAGGTATCTCTGGCCCTCTCGGTAATGCACATCATGAAGCCTTGCAAGCACTACAACTAATGAGTTAGTTGTGAGATGATGTATTACGGAACGAGTAAAGAGACTTGCCGTAACGAGATTGAACTAGGTATTGGATACCGACGATCGAATCTCGCAAGTAACATACCGATGACAAAGGGAACAACGATGTTGTTATGCGGTCTGACCGATAAAGATCTTCGAGAATATGTAGGAACCAATATGGGCATCCAGGTCCCGCTGTTGGTTATTGACCGGAGACGTGTCTCGGTCATGTCTACATTGTTCTCGAACCGTAGGGTCCGCACGCTTAAGGTTTCGATGACAGTTATTATGAGTTTATGTATTTTGATGTACCGAAGAAGTTCGGAGTCCCGGATGTGATCACGGACATGACGAGGAGTCTCGAAATGGTCGATACATAAAGATTGATATATTGGAAGCCTATGTTTGGAGTTCGGAATGGTTCCGGGTGAAAACAGGAATTTACCGGAGTACATCTCTTTAAAAGGTCAAATGACCGCTGAAAATTTCTAAATTTTCACATGACAGTTAGTATCAGTGCACATTAAACGTACAAAGATTTTGAAGGCCGTAAGAGGAAGTTATCCGCCATTCGTCATCAAACATGCATTGTTCCCTCTGGGAACCACGAGCCTTCTAGTGAGTTGCTCCGGTTTGTGAGGGGTGTGTGTCCAAATTTTCGTCAAGCAAGCAAATATTAGTACCACATCATCTTGGTGGCATGACATTACATCAAGCAAGGTTTCATGTTTTTCTGATCAATTTTTAATTTTTTTGAATTACAATGCCATGGCACTCCAGGCATGTACATGCATGTGTCCATGCCGTGAGACCAATATGATTGCAAATTCCTTCTAATTTACTGCACATGGAATTAACTCGCACACAAATACACAAATATGATTTTACAAACCATATCGTAAGTCGTTGCATGTCCATCTAGTTCAAATTTGAATTACGTACGGTCATTAAATGGCTAGGAAATTGTTTAAATCTCTTTAAAAGGTCAAATGACCCTTGAAAATTCCAAATTGTCACATGACATTTAGTATCAGTGCGCATTACACGTAGAAAATATTTGAAGGCCTTAAGAGGAAGCTATCTGTCGTTATCATCAAACATGCATTATTCCCTCTTGAAACCACGAACCTTCTAGTGAGTTGCTCCGGCTTGTGAGGGGTGTGTGTCCAAACTTTCATGAAACAAGCCAATTTTTGTACCACATCATCTTGGTGGCATGACGTTACATAAAGCAAGCTTTCATGTTTTTCTGATCATTTTTTTATTTTTTGGAATAACAATGCCATGGCACTCCATGCATGTACATGCATGTGTCCATGCCGTGAGACCAATATGTTCGAAAATTTCTTCTAATTTACTGCACATGGAATTAACTCACACACAAGTACACAAATATGATTTTACAAACTGTTATGGTTAGCCATTGCATGTACATCAAGTTCAAATTTGAATTACGTACGGTCATTAAATCGCTAGGAAATCGCTTAAATCTCTTTAAAAGGTTAAATGACCCCTGAAATTTTACAAATTTTCACATGACAGTTAGTATCAGTGCACATTACACGTTGAAAATTTTTGAAGGCCGTAAGAGGAAGCTCTCCGCCATTCGTCATCAAACATGCATTGTTCCCTCTCGGAACCATGAGCCTTCTAGTGAGTTGCTCCGGTTTGTGAGGGGTGTGTGTACAAACTTTCGTCTAGCAAGAAAATATTTGTACCACATCATCTTGGTGGCATGACATTACATCAAGCAAGGTTTCATGTTTTTCTGATCATTTTTTATTTTTTTGGAATAACAATGCCATGGGTGTCCATGCCGTGAGACCAATATGTTTGAAAATTCCTTCTAATTTACTGCACATGGAATTAACTCGCACACAAGTACACAAATATGATTTTTCAAACCGTTATGGTTAGGCGTTGTATGTACATGTAGTTCGAATTTGAATTACGTGCGGTCATTAAATGGCTACGAATCACCTAAATCTCTTTCAAAGGTCAAATGACCCCTAAAATTTTCCAAATTTTCACATGACAGTTAGTATCAGTGCACATTACACGTAGAAAAATAATGAAAGCCGTAAGAGGAAGCTATCCGATGTTCTTCATCAAACATGCATTGTTCCCTCTCGGAACCACGAGCCTTCTAGTGAGTTGCTCTGGTTTGTGAGGGGGGTGTGTCCATAATTTCGTCAAGCAAGCCAATTTTTGTACCACATCATCTTGGTTGCATGACATTACATCAAGCAAGGTTTCATGTTTTTCTGATCATTTTTTTAATTTTTTGGAATAAAAATGCCATGGCACTCCATGCATGTACATGCATGTGTCCATGCCGTGAGACCAATATATTTGAAAATTACTTCTACTTTACTGCACATGGAATTAACTCGCACACAAGTACACAAATATGATTTTTCAAACCGTTATTGTTAGCCGTTGCATGTACATCTAGTTCAAATTTGAATTACGTACGGACATTAAATGGCTAGGAAATCGCTTAAATCTATTAAAAAGGTTAAATGACCCCTGAAATTTTCCAAATTTTCACATGACAGTTAGTATCAGTGCACATTACATGTAGAAAATTTTTGAAGGCCGTAAGAGGAAGCTCTCCGCCATTCGTCATCAAACATGCATTGTTCCCTCTCGGAACCACGAGCCTTCTAGTGAGTTGCTCCGGTTTGTGAGGGGTGTGTGTCCAAACTTTTGTCCAGCAAACAAATATTTGTACCACATCATCTTAGTGGCATGACATTACATCAAGCAAGGTTTCATGTTTTTCTGATCAGTTTTTAATTTTTTGGAATAACAATGCCATGGCACTCCATGCATGTACATGCATGTGTCCATGCCGTGAGACCAATATGTTTGAAAATTCCTTCCAATTTACTGCCATGGAATTAACTCGCACACAAGTACACAAATATGATTTTTCAAACGTTATGGTTAGCCGTTGCATGTACATCTAGTTCAAATTTGAATTACGTACAGTCATTAAATGGCTAGGAATCACCTAAATCTCTTTAATGTGTCAAATGACCCCTGAAATTTTCCAAATTTTCACATGACAGTTAGTATCAGTGCACATTACACGTAGAAAAATAATGTAGGCCATAAGAGGAAGCTATCCGATGTTCGTCATCAAACATGCATTGTTTCCTCTCGGAACCACGAGCCTTCTAGTGAGTTGCTCTGGTTTGTGAGTGGTGTGTGTCCAATCTTTTGTCAAGCAAGCCAATTATTGTAGCACATCATCTTGGTGGCATGACATTACATCAAGCAAGGTTTCATGTTTTTCGGATCATTTTTAATTTTTTGGAATAACAATACCATGGCACTCCATGCATGTACATGCATGTGTCCATGACGTGAGACCAATATGTTTGAAAGTTTCTTCTAATTTACTGCACATGGAATTAACTTGCGCACAAGTACACAAATATGATTTTTCAAACCGTTATGGTTAGCTGTTGCATGTACATCTAGTTCAAATTTGAATTACGTATGGTCATTAAATGGCTAGGAAATCACTTAAATCTCATTAAGAGGTCAAATGGCCCTAGAAATTTTTCCAAATTTCATGACAGTTAGTATCTGTGCACATTATACGTAGAAAAATTTTGAACGCCATAAGAGGAAGCTATCCACCGTTCGTCATCAAACATGCATTGTTTCCTCTCGGAACAACGAGCCTTCTAGTGAGTTTCTCCGGTTTGTGAGGGGTGTGTGTCCAAACTTTCGTCAAGCAAGCCAATTTTTGTACCACATCATCTTTGTGGCATGACATTACATCAACCAAGGTTTCATGTTTTGCTGGTCATTTTTTAATTTTTTGGAATAACAATGCCATGGCACTCCATGCATGTACATGCATGTGTCCATGCCGTGAGACCGATATGTTTGAAAATTCCTTCTAATTTACTGCGCATGGAATTAACTCGCACACAAGTACACAAATATGAGTTTTCAAGCCGTGGTTAGCCGTAGCATGTACATCTAGTTCAAATTTGAATTACGTACGGTCATTAAATGGCTAGGAAATCACTTAAATCTCTTTAAAAGGTCAAATGACCCCTGAAATTTTCCAAATTTTCACATGACAGTTAGTATCAGTGCACATTACACGTAGAAAAATTTTGAAGGCCGTAAGAGGTAGCTATCCGCCATTCATCATCAAACATGCATTGTTCCCTCTCGGAACCACGAGCCTTCTAGTGAGTTGCTCCGGTTTGTGAGGGGTGTGTGTCCAAACTTTCGTCAAGCAAGCCAATTTTTGTACCACATCATCTTGGTGGCATGACATTACATCGAGCAAGGTTTCATGTTTTTCTGATCATTTTTTAATTTTTTGGAATAACAATGCCATGGCACTCCATGCATGTACATGCATGTGTCCATGCCGTGAGACCAATATTTTGAAAATTCCTTCTAATTTACTGCACATGGAATTAACTCGCACACAAGTACACAAATATGATTTTTGAAACAGTTATGGTTAGCCATTGCATGTACATCTAATTCAAATTTGAATTACGTACGGTCATTAAATTGCTAAGAAAACACTTAAATCTCTTTGAAAGGTCAAATGACCCCTAAAATTTTCCAAATTTTCACATGACAGTTAGTATCAGTGCACATTACAGGTAGAAAAATTTTGAAGGCCGTAAGAGGAAGCTATCCACCGTCAGCAAACATGCATTGTTCCCCCTCGGAACCACGAGCCTTCTAGTGAGTTGCTCCGGCTTGTGAGGGGTGTGTGTCCAAACTTTCGGCAAACAAGCAAATTTTTGTACCACATCATCTTAGTGGTATGACATTACCTCAAGCAAGGGTTCATGTTTTTAGTTTTTTGGATTTTAAATGCCATGGCACTCCATGCTTAATTGTGTCATAGCCGTTAGACCAATATGTTTGAAAATTCCTTCCAATTTACTACACGTGGAATTAAATCGCACACAAGTACACCAAAAATGACTTTTCAAACCGTTTTGGTTAGCTGCCGCATGTACATGCAGTTCAAATTTTAAATTACGGTCATTAAATGGCTAGAAAATCACTCAAATGTCTTAAAAGGTCAAATGACCCTTGAAATTTTCCAAAATTTGACATGAGATTTGTATTAGTACTACAAATTTTCTCATACATTTAAAACACCATTCGTTGCCACTTTACTCCAAATTCATCTTTCACAGCTAATAAAAAATATCTACAACGTCACACACAGTTGTTTTTTAGGAATCGTTTGCGATGAAAAAATCTGGGTCTATTTAAGTTTTCCTCCTTAAGCTTTGCTGGCTCGTCTGCTCCAGTGCCGGCAACCCCCAAATCCACAAATCCTGATCCCCATTGCCGCACCCCCTTCTTGCAAAGATGACGTCGTGGAAACGCTTAGTGAAGGCCCGTACGATGGCCCCGCCCCCCTCGAGCACTGTCGCATGCGCCAAGAGTGTTGCCGCATCCGCATTGAGTGCGTGCGCTTCCAACGAGAGGGCATCTGCAGCAGCCGACGGGGCAGCTGCAGCAGCCGAGACAGCTGCAGCAGCTGCTGCGATGGTGGCTGCAAACGCCAAGAGCACTCGAGTTGTCGTCCGTGCCGCCGATGTCGCACTGGCCCGGGTCGATGCCATCCATGCCAAGATATTCCAGGCCACCTCGGAATCTAGCATGCAACCCACGTCCGAAAAGGTGGCGGTGGCCATGGAGCACCTGCTTCCTCATGAGGTTGTCGAGCGGGAGCTGGAGATGCAGGAGGCGGCGGAGATCGAGGAGCACCAGGAGGAGGAGTTGCACGTGGCCCAGGTCAAGGTAGAGAAGAGTCTGTTCGTCGAGGAATCAGCGGTGGAGTACCAACGCGAGCTCTGGCGCAGCCACTACCATGAGTACTAAAACCTTGAGGGTGGCGCCGAGGACGAGGACGAGGACGCGGTTGACTTCAGCAGGGGGACGCGGAGTCCACCAACGGCGGCATGTCGCCAGGACAAGTCATGGACATCTCGTCTCACACCGGCGATGCATAGGCCGGTGCAACGGTGGATTTGTGAAAATTATTCGTTCTTAGGCTTTGTTTTTAATGCTGGTCTTTTGTTAGAGCAATGTTTAGGTGAACTGTCTCTGTTTAATTACTAAAATTGCTCGATTCAGTAAGTCTGGTCTGTGTGTTGTACGCTCTTTTGTGTGCCCAAGTTAGAAAGCGATGTTAAATTATGCAATGATGTATGCGGGGAAATTTCCACCAAAATTTCAATTTTCAAACTCATCCCATGCGCGTTAAGCAGAAGAATCGTTTGCGATGCACACTATCGTTCAAAGTGAATGGTGTCCGGCAACACCGCGCGCAAAGTTTCCCTCCACATTTCAAAATTTTGGCCTACCTCCGAAATATCTACCCTCCCCCCTCCCCATCCCCTTTTCTCCCTGATCACAAGTCACATTTCCCCTGTTTCCCCCTTCCTTCCTTCCTAAGCTATAGCCGCTTCCTCGCTCTCGCCATCTCGCATCCTACCGCCGGGGTCGCCATGGTCATCTTCAAAGACCTCTCTAGCGGTTCCTCCTCCGATGAAGACTCCACCACCCGGGTATGCCTCTCTTCTCTCTCTCTCTCTCGGGCTATGACTTTGAATGAAGGATTTTTACCCGGCGGTCGATTTGAGTCATTTCTTCCTCTTGTAGTTCCCTAGGACCTTCAGTTGCAATGAATGGAGTGGGGTGGCTGAAGATATGTCTGCTCGTTGTCACCAACAATCTCCATGCGTGAAGCTAGTTGCGTTTGAATCTGTGGACAGTGGGAGGAAGTTTTTGGCATGTGCAGAGAAGGTTAGATCCTCTTCCGTTGTTACAAATCATTTGTTAGATGCGATTCAGACACTGTCACGGTCCCAACCCATTCATACCACACCTTCAACCAAACGCATCCTAAGACAATGTCACAGTTTATACCTAGTATCTAAAAATGTTGCCATCTCATCAGCGGTGCCATTAGAAAATTATTTGGCACTGCTTCAGCAGTTTGTGGAGCCAACTTGTCCACACATCCGAGTAGCCAAGCAGTAAAATACTAAATCTTTATGCCACGAAGGAACTGGGCGTTGGAGCAACTAGGTGCTCCGGAGTTCGTGGAGGAAATATGCCCTAGAGGCAATAATAAAGTTATTATTTATTTCCTCATATCATGATAAATGTTTATTATTCATGCTAGAATTGTATTAACCGGAAACATGATACATGTGTGAATACATAGACAAACATATAGTCACTAGTATGCCTCTACTTGACTAGCTCATTAATCAAAGATGGTTGTGTTTCCTAACCATAGACATGTGTTGTCATTTGATTAATGGGATCACATCATTAGGAGAATGATGTGACTGACATGACCCATTCCGTTAGCCTAGCACTTGGTTGTTTAGTATACTGTTATTGCTTTCTTCATGACTTATACAAAGTTCCTGCAACTATGAGATTATGCAACTCCCGTTTACCGGAGGAACACTTTGTGTGCTACCAAATGTCACAACGTAACTGGGTGATTATAAAGGTGCTCTACAGGTGTCTCCAAAGGTACATGTTGGGTTGGCATAATTCGAGATTAGGTTTTGTCACTCCGATTGTCGGAGAGGTATCTCTGGGCCCTCTCGGTAATACTCATCACCTAAGCCTTGCAAGCATTGTAACTAATGAGTTAGTTATGAGATGATGTATTACGGAATGAGTAAAGATACTTGCCGGTAACGAGATTGAACTAGGTATTGGATACCGACGATCAAATCTCAGGGCAAGTAACATACCGATGACAAAGGGAACAACGTATGTTGTTATGCGGTTTGACCGATAAAGATCTTCGTAGAATATGTAGGAACCAATATGGGCATCCAAGTCCCGCTATTGGTTATTGACCGAGAATGGTTCTAGGTCATGTCTACATAGTTCTCAAACCCGTAGGGTCCGCACGCTTAGCGTTACGATGATAGTTTTATTATGAGTTTATAAGTTTTGATGTACCGAAGTTTGTTCGGGGTCCCGGATGTGATCACGGACATGACAAGGAGTCTCGAAATGGTCGAGACATAAAGATTGATATATTGGACGACTATATTCAGACACCGGAAGTGTTCCGGGAGTTTTCGGAGAAAATCGGAGTACCGTAGGGTTACCGTAACCCCCCGGGAAGTAATGGGCCTTGATGGGCCCTATTGGAGAGAGAGGGGCCGGCCAGGGCAAGTGGCGCGCCCCCTCCCCTTGAGTTCGAATAGGACAAGGAAGGGGGGGGGGCGGCGCCCCCCTTGCCTTCCCCCTCTCCCACTCCTTCCTTCCCCCTCCTTCTTGGAATAGGAAAGGGAGGGGGGAAACCTACTTGGAGTAGGTTTCCCCCTCCTAGGGCGCGCCTCCCCTTAGGCCGGCCCCCTCCTCCTCTCCCCCTTTATATACGGGGGCGGGGGGCACCCCATAGACACACAAGTTGATCTACGGATCGTTCCTTAGCCGTGTGCGGTGCTCCCCTCCACCATATTCCACCTCGGTCATATCGTCGCGGAGTTTAGGCGAAGCCCTGCGCCGGTAGAACATCATCATCGTCACCACGCCGTCGTGCTGGCGGAACTCATCTCCGGAGATTCGCTGGATCGGAGGCCGGAGATCGTCATCGAGCTGAACGTGTGCTGAACTCGGAGGCCCCGTACGTTCGGTGCTTGGATCGGTCGGATCGTGAAGACGTACGACTACATCAACCGCGTTGTGCTAACGCTTCCGCTTACGGTCTACGAGGGTACGTGGACGAACACTCTCCCCTCTCGTTGCTATGCCATCACCATGATCTTGCGTGTGCGTAGGATTTTTTTTGAAATTACTATGTTCCCCAACAGTGGCATCCGAGCCTAGGTTTTATGCGTTGATGTTATATGCACGAGTAGAACACAAGTGAGTTGTGGGCGATACAAGTCATACTGCTTACCAGCATGTCATACTTTGGTTCGGCGGTATTGTTGGATGAAGCGGCCCGGACCGACATTACGCGTACACTTACGCGAGACTGGTTCTACCGACGTGCTTTGCACACAGGTGGCTGGCGGGTGTCAGTTTCTCCAACTTTAGTTGAACCGAGTGTGGCTACGCCCGGTCCTTGTGAAGGTTAAAGCAGCACTAACTTGACGAACTATCATTGTGGTTTTGATGCGTAGGTAAGAAACGGTTCTTGCTCAGCCCGTAGCAGCCACGTAAAACTTGCAACAACAAAGTAGAGAACGTCTAACTTGTTTTTGCAGGGCATGTTGTGATGTGATATGACCAAGACGTGATGCTATATTGTATTGTATGAGATGATCATGTTTTGTAACCGAAGTTATCGGCAACTGGCAGGAGCCATATGGTTGTCGCTTATTGTATGAAATGCAACGCTCACATAATTGCTTTACTTTATCACTAAGCGGTAGCGATAGTCGTAGAAGCAATAGATGGCGTAAATGACAACGATGCTACGATGGAGATCAAGGTGTCGCGCCGGTGACGATGGTGATCACGACGGTGCTTCGGAGATGGAGATCACAAGCACAACATGATGATGGCCATATCATATCACTTATATTGATTGCATGTGATGTTTATCCTTTATGCATCTTATCTTGCTTTGATTGATGGTAGCATTTTAAGATGATCTCTCACTAAAATTATCAAGAAGTGTTCTCCCTGAGTATGCACCGTTGCCAAAGTTCGTCGTGCCCAGACACCACGTGATGATCGGGTGTGATAAGCTCTACGTCCATCTACAATGGGTGCAAGCCAGGTTTGCACACGCGAATACTCAGTTAAACTTGACGAGCCTAGCATATGCAGATATGGCCTCGGGCGCGGAGACCGAAGGTCGAGCGTGAATCATATAGTAGATATGATCAACATAGTGATGTTCACCATTGAAAACTACTCCATCTCACGTGATGATCGGTCATGGTTTAGTTGATTTGGATCACGTAATCACTTAGATGACTAGAGAGATGTCTGTCTAAGTGGGAGTTCTTAAGTAATATGATTAATTGAAATTAAATTTATCATGAACTTAGTACCTGATAGTATTTTGCTTGTCTATGTTTGTTTGTAGATAGATGGCTCGTCTGTTGTTACGTTGAATTTTAATGCGCCCTTGAGAAAGCAAAGTTGAAAGATGATGGTAGCAATTACACGGATCGGGTCCGTAACTCGAGGATTATCCTCATTGCTGCATAGAAAAGTTATGTCTGGAAGCACCGCTGGGTGCCGAACTTCTTCTGATGCAACTGACGATGTTAAGAACGTCTGGCAGAGCAAAGCTGATGACTACTCTATAGTTCAGTGTGCCATGCTTTACGGCTTAGAACCGGGCCTTCAACGACATTTTGAACGTCATGGAGCATATGAGATGTTCCAGGAGTTGAAGTTAATATTTCAAGCAAATGCCCAGATTGAGAGATATGAAGTCTCCAATAAGTTCTACAGCTGCAAGATGGAGGAGAATAGTTCTGTCAGTGAGCATATACTCAAAATGTCTGGGTATAATAATCACTTGATTCAACTGGGAGTTAATCTTCCGAATGATAGCGTCATACACAGAATTCTCCAACCACTGCCACCAAGCTACAAGAGCTTTGTGATGAACTATAATATGCAAGGGATGAACAAGACTATTCCCGAGCTCATCGCAATGCTAAAAGCTGCAGAGGTAGAAATCAAGAAGGAGCATCAAGTGTTGATGGTCAACAAGACCACTAGTTTCAAGAAAAAGGGCAAAGGGAAGAAGAAGGGGAACTTCAAGAAGAACAGCAAGCAAGTTGCTGCTCAAGAGAAGAAACCCAAGTCTGGACCTAAGCCTAAAACTGAGTGCTTCTACTGCAAGCAGACTGGTCACTAGAAGCGGAACTGCCCCAAGTATTTGGCGGATAAGAAGGATGGCAAAGTAAACAAAGGTATATGTGATATACATGTTATTGATGTGTACCTAACTAGAGCTCGTAGTAGCACCTGGGTATTTGATACTGGTTCTGTTGCTAATATTTGCAACTCGAAACAGGGACTACGAAATAAGCGAGCACTGGCCAAGGACGAGGTGACGATACGCGTGGGAAACGGTTCCAAAGTTGATGTGATCGCGGTCGGCACGCTACCTCTACATCTACCTTCGGAATTAGTTTTAGACCTGAATAATTGTTATTTGGTGCCAGCGTTGAGCATGAACATTATATCTGGATCTTGTTTGATGCGAGACGGTTATTCATTTAAATCAGAGAATAATGGTTGTTCTATTTATATGAGTAATATCTTTTCTGGTCATGCACCCTTGAAGAGTGGTCTATTTTTATTGAATCTCGATAGTAGTGATACACATATTCATAGCGTTGAAACCAAAAGATGCAGAGTTGATAACGATAGTGCAACTTATTTGTGGCACTGCCGTTTGGGTCATATCGGTGTAAAGCGCATGAAGAAACTCCATACTTATGGACTTTTGGAATCACTTGATTATGAATCACTTGGTACTTGTGAACCGTGCCTTATGGGCAAGATGACTAAAACGCCGTTCTCCGGAACTATGGAGCGAGCAACTGATTTGTTGGAAATCATACATACTTATGTTTGTGGTCCAATGAATGTTGAGGCTCGCGGCGGGTATCATTATTTTCTCACCTTCACAGATGATTTGAGTAGATATGGGTATATCTACTTGATGAAACACAAGACTGAAACATTTGAAAAGTTCAAAGAATTTCAGAGTGTAGTGGAAAATCATCATAACAAGAAAATAAAGTTTCTACGATCTGATCGTGGAGGAGAATATTTGAGTTACGAGTTTGGCCTACACTTGAAACAATGTGGAATAGTTTCGCAACTCACGCCGCCTGGAACACCACAATGAAATGGTGTGTCCGAACGTCGTAATCGTACTTTACTTGATATGGTGCGATCTATGATGACTCTTACTGATTTACCGCTATCGTTTTGGGGTTATGCTTTAGAGACGGCCGCATTCATGTTAAATAGGACACCATCAAAACCCGTTGAGACGACGCCTTATGAACTGTGGTTTGGCAAGAAACCAAAGTTGTCGTTTCTTAAAGTTTGGGGCTGCGATGCTTATGTGAAGAAACTTCAACCAGATAAGCTCGAACCCAAATCGGAGAAATGTGTCTTCATAGGATACCCAAAAGAGACTGTTGGGTACACCTTCTATCACAGATCCGAAGGCAAGACATTCGTTGCTAAGAATGGGTCCTTTCTAGAGAAGGAGTTTCTCTCGAAAGAAGTGAGTGGGAGGAAAGTAGAACTTGACGAGATAACTATATCTACTCCCTTATTGGAAAGTAGTTCATCACAAGAACCGGTTCCTGTGACAACTACACCAGTTAGTGAGGAAGCTAATGATAATGATCATGAAACTTCAGATCAAGTTTCTACTGAACCTCGTAGGTCTACCAGAGTAAGATTCGCACCAGAGTGGTACAGTAATCCTATTCTGGAAGTCATGTTACTTGACCATGATGAACCTACGAACTATGAGGAAGCGATGATGAGCCCAGATTCCGCAAAATGGCTAGAAGCCATGTAATCTGAGATGGGATCCATGTATGAAAACAAAGTGTGGACTTTGGTTGACTTGCCCGATGATCGGCAAGCCATTGAGAATAAATGGATTTTTACGAAGAAGACCGACGCTGATGGTAATGTAACTGTCTATTAAGCTCGACTTGTTGCAAAAGGTTTTCGACAAGTTCAAGGGGTTGACTACGATGAGACTTTCTCACCCGTAGCGATGCTTAAGTCTGTCCGAATCATGTTAGCTATTGTTGCATTTCATGATTATGAAATTTGGCAAATGGATGTCAAGACTGCATTCTTGAATGGATTTCTAGAAGAAGAGTTGTATATGATGCAGCTGAAGGTTTTTGATCCAAAAGGTGCTTGACAAAGTGTGCAAGCTCCAAAGTTCCATTTATGGACTAGTGCAAGCATCTCGGAGTTGGAATAAACGCTTTGATAGTGTGATCAAAGCATATGGTTTTATACAGACTTTTGGAGAAGCTTTGATTTACAAGAAAGTGAGTGGGAGCTCAGAGCATTTCTAATTTTATATGTAGATGACATATTATTAATTGGAAATGATATAGAATTTCTGGATAGCATAAAGGGATACTTGAATAAAAGTTTTTCAATGAAAGACCTCGGTGAAACTGCTTACATATTGGGCATCAAGATCTATAGAGATAGATCAAGACGCTTAATAGGACTTTCACAAAGCACATACCTTGACAAAATTTTGAAAAAGTTCAAAATGGATCAGGCAAAGAAAGGATTCTTGCCTGTGCTAAAAGGTGTGATGTTGAGTCAAACTCAATGCCGACCACAGCAGAAGAGAAAATGAAAAATGTTCCCTATGCTTCAGCCATAGGCTCTATCATGTATGCAATGCTGTGTACCAGACCTGACATATGCTTAGCAATAAGCTTGGCAGGAAGGTACCAAAGTAATCCAGAGTGGATCATCGGACAGCGGTCAAGAACATCTGAAATACCTAAAAGGACTAAGGATATGTTTCTCGATATGGAGGTGACAAGGAGCTAGTCGTAAATGGTTACGCCGATGTAAGCTTTGACACCGATCCGGACGATTCGAAATCGCAAACCGGATACGTGTTTTTATCAAACGGTGGAGCTGTAAGTTGGTGCAGTTCTAAACAAAGCGTCGTGGTGGGATCTACATGTGAAGCGGAATACATAGCTGCTTCGAAGCAGCAAATGAAGGAGTCGGATGAAGGAGTTCATTTCCGATCTAGGTGTCATACCTAGTGCATCGGGACCAATGAAGATCTTCTGTGACAATACTGGTGCAATTGCCTTGGCAAAGGAATCCAGATTTCACAAGAGGACCAAGCACATCAAGGGACGCTTCAATTCCATTCGGGACCAAGTCCAAGTGGGAGACATAGAGATTTGCAAGATACATACGAATCTGAATGTTGCGCACCGCTGACTAAGCCTCTCTCACGAGCAAAACATGATCAGCACCAAGACTCCATGGGTGCTAGAATCATTACTATGTAATCTAGATTATTGACTCTAGTGCAAGTGGGAGACTTAAGGAAATATGCCCTAGAGGCAATAATAAAGTTATTATTTATTTCCTCATATCATGATAAATGTTTATTATTCATGCTAGAATTGTATTAACCGGAAACATGATACATGTGTGAATACATAGACAACCATATAGTCACTAGTATGCCTCTACTTGACTAGCTCATTAATCAAAGATGGTTGTGTTTCCTAACCATAAACATGTGTTTTCATTTGATTAATGGGATCACATCATTAGGAGAATGCTGTGATTGACATGACCCATTCCGTTAGCCTAGCACTTGATCGTTTAGTATACTGCTATTGCTTTCTTCATGACTTATACAAAGTTCCTGCAACTATGAGATTATGCAACTCCCGTTTACCGGAGGAACACTTTGTGTGCTACCAAACGTCACAACGTAACTAGGTGATTATAAAGGTGGTCTATAGGTGTCTCCGAAGGTACATGTTGGGTTGGCATAATTCGAGATTAGGTTTTGTCACTCCGATTGTCAAAGAGGTATCTCTGGGCCCTCTCGGTAATACTCATTACCTAAGCCTTGCAAGCATTGTAACTAATGAGTTAGTTATGAGATGATTCATTACGGAACGAGTAAAGAGACTTGCCGGTAACGAGATTGAACTAGGTATTGGATACCGACGATCAAATCTCAGGGCAAGTAACATACCGATGACAAAGGGAACAACGTATGTTGTTATGCAGTTTGACCGATAAAGATCTTCGTAGAATATGTAGGAACCAATATGGGCATCCAGGTCCCGCTATTGGTTATTGACCGAGAATGGTTCTAGGTCATGTCTACATAGTTCTCGAACTCGTAGGGTCCGCACGCTTAACGTTACGATGATAGTTTTATTATGAGTTTATAAGTTTTGATATACCGAAGTTTGTTTGGAGTCCCGGATGTGATCACGGACATGACGAGGAGTCTCGAAATGGTCGAGACATAAAGATTGATATATTGGACGACTATATTCGGACATCGGAAGTGTTCCGGGAGTTTTCGGAGAAAACCGGAGTACCGTAGGGTTACCGGAACCCCCCGAGAAGTAATGGGCCTTGATGGGCCCTATTGGAGAGAGAGAGGGGCCGGCCAGGGCAAGTGGCGCACCCCCTCCCCTTGAGTCCGAATAGGACAAGGAAGGGGGGGGGGGCGCCCCCCTTGCCTTCCCCCTCTCCCACTCCTTCCTTCCCCTCCTTCTTGGAATAGGAAGGGGGAAACCTACTGGAGTAGGTTTCCCCCCTAGGGCGCCCTCCCTTAGGCCGCCCCCTCCTCCTCCCCCTTATATACGGGCGGGGCACCCATAGACACACAAGTTGATCTACGGATCGTTCCTTAGCCGTGTCGATGCCCCCTCCACCATATTCCACCTCGGTCATATCGTCATGAGTTTAGGCGAAGCCTGCGCGATAGAACATCATCATCGCACCACACTGTCGTGCTGACGGAACTCATCTCCGGAGCTTCGCTGGATCGGAGGCCGGAGATCGTCATCGAGCTGAACGTGTGCTGAACTCGGAGGCCCCGTACGTTCGGTGCTTGGATCGGTTGGATCCTGAAGACGTATGACTACATCAACCGCGTTGTGCTAACACTTCCGCTTACGGTCTACGAGGGTACGTGGACGAACACTCTCCCCTCTCGTTGCTATGCCATCACCATGATCTTGCGTGTGCATAGGAAATTTTTTGAAATTACTACGTTCCCCAACAGTTCGGGTCCCTGATTTTTTTCCCGCTGCATCGGCTCGCCAGTGCAGGGCACCGGTGCGAGATGTAGCAATAGTTGTCTTTACACCGGTTTTGGCATACATAGTGGACGCCTTAATGCTATTAGTTCTATGTTACTAAATTTGTGCATGTACACACCTATTAGTATCAATTTGCTGTCATCCAAACAATGTCGCTATGCTGTTGCAGTTATATTTACCTTCCTCATAAAATGTTCAATTTGTTATTTATAGTGCATGCGTAAGAACTTGTATCATTGTTGTAGTTAATTATAGCTTCTGATTTTTCAGAATTTGGTTGTTGTCTCAGTAGCAATAATTCATTTGCACATTGATCTTTTTGAAAAGATATGTCATAATTAACATGTTTCTTTAGTTTTTCAAAATAAGTATTTGGTGATTTTCTATGTTGCTATAAACCCATTTCCCCTACAATTTTTACTGATCTAGTTTTAAATATTATAGGATGAACGAAAGTGTTGTTACTTGGGGTGGGTTGATCAAGAGTGGCCACAGTCTTTGAAGATGTACCTTGCAAAGCTCTGGGCCATGTATGAGGAAGATAATATAGGTAGGCTTAGAGAAAGTGTTGTCAACGCTGAAGAATATTTGAAGATGCGGGATAAAAAGATGAAGGTGGAGAATGAGCTCAAATTTTTTAAATTAGACTTTGCTAAGATGGTGTTGGCGAAGGAGGAGGCACTTTCCCAGTTGGCCAGCGCAAAACAAGTTCTTACTAAACTCAAAGCAGAGGTGGATAAGATGAGCCTGGATGATCTCGACTAGGGAAATTAATATATTTTTCTAATATTGTTCTTATGAAGCTGAACCTGCTATATGTTGTATTGTGCTATTTTCAGGTAGCTATTGTACTATGATGTTAAAATATATTTATGTGCCTAATATGAAATTGGAAAAAAGTTGTTCGATATGATATGTGAATTTGCATAATACTGGAATTATTAATTGTAAACTAATAAACCTGCTAAATGGGTCATGGAACATTGCAAACGGTTCTAGCAGTAAAAATGCTTGTGATAGATAGCCCAATGCCACACCATTTTCTTCATCAAATCGTGTGTGATGTAGTCGATAAAAGCAAACGGTTAACCAAGGCAGAGCGTGTGTGATAGTTACACGTATCACACACGAGCCTATACATAAACCAGTGTGGGATGTACTTACGAACGGAAATATTTTCCCTGGATTGACTGTGTGGGATGTACATAAGAACGGAAACATATTCCTTGGATTGACTGTGTGTGATATACATACCTACGGAAATGTTTTTTCTGGGATTCACCGTGTGGGATGTACATACCTACGGAAATGTTTTCTGGGATTCACCGTGTGGGATGTACATACCTATAGAAATGATTGGGTTTCCATGGGTCACCCGATCGCACATGAACTCATTTGGTGTCCCGGGAGGGCCTATCCCCGACCGTTTCTGGGTCGTGTGGAAAGGGCCGCCTAATGCCCACACTCACTAGGTGACGGTTCCAAATGCCATCACAGAAAGGGGTTTTAAACTGTTTATATAAAATCGGCGCGTACCAGTGTTAGTTGCATCTTTCATATGATTTATAGCATGCGCTACTTCTAATTTGTTGAAACGCCATTTATGATGGGAGCTTTTAACTTGGTAGAGTCATATTGGTTGCATCTTTCATGTGGTGTCTAGCTTGCATTGCTTCTTATTTGTTGAAATGACTTCTTCTTAGTTTACACAAATAGTTGTGAATATGCCATGTCGTCTTGTTTTTCATACATATTCCATCCTGGTATCATGTGTTTGCCTTACATCAAAGTAGTGATTGTTAGTATCATGCACGAATGAGTTCTGAAGAGTGAATTTTATTTCTTTTTCTTGTCGATTTTACTTGAAAATTCAAAATCAATAAAGCGGAAGGAAATAAGCAAGGCAGTGGATATAGGTGCTCCTTCCAAATGGAGGGCCTCTATAGATTCTACTCCGCCACCAGCCAATAAGATTTGCAAGACACATAGCTGTGGTGATGATGAGCACGTCTCCCCTAGTGCACCATCACAGGTGCTCCCTCTAACTTGGCACAGTTATATCTGGTTGCATGTTATGTATGATATCTAGCTTGTATTGCTTCTAATTTTGTTGGATTCCATTTGCTTACTTTACACATTATACTTGTGAATAAGACACACATTCCTGTTTCTAGAACATACAATATCTGTCTATCACACCATGTTCTTACATCAAAGTACTACTGTTGTGTAACCTGCAACAATCACTTATCATATGACATGTTTGACTTGGGATTGTGATATAGGTTAAATCTCGAATTCTTTTCTAGCTTGTACTACTTCTAATTTGTTAAAATGGCACTTATGACGAGACAGTTTTAACTTGGTAGAGTGATATTTGTTGCATCTTTCATATGGTGTAGCTTTCATTGCTTGTAATTTGTTGAAACGTCTTCTGCTTAGTTTACACATCATAGCTGTGAATATGCAATGTTGTCCTTTTTTCTTACACATTCAGTCGTCCTATCATGCGGTCGCCTTACATTAAAGTAGTGCTCGTCAGCATCATGCATCAATGAGTTCTGAAAAGCAAATTTTTATTCATTTTTCTTGTGGGTTTGACTTGACAAGGCAATACAATTAAGAAATAGGAAGGAAAAAATAAGGCAGGGACTGATGGCGGTCTTCCGGCGAAACCAGCATCCAAGTGCTTTCTCTAGCTTGGCAGTGTGATATTATCTTGCATGTTGCATACGGTGTCTCACTTGTATTGCTTGTAATTTGATTAAATTACTTCTGCTTAGTTTACACAAATAGTTGTGAATACACTACAGCAGGATGTTGCTAACGCGACACTACGATCAGAGACCCTTCGAGAAACTATGTGCGATGCAATAATCACAAACAGTGGTGTAAGAGAACCGTCTAAAATGTGCAAAACGTTTGCGATGACGGATGCATCAAACACGGTTTGGATTTTAGTTGCATTTGCGATGAAGGGCATATAGTTGATCCATCAGAACTGTTTGCGATGAGGAAGAACTACAGAAACGGGCAGCCATATCAATGTGTGTGCGATATATGGCATACAGTTCCCTCTGATAAACGGTCTGCTATTAGGGAATGCAATAGGAACGGTCAGCCAGATCAAGGTGTGTGTGATATACGGCATACGGTTCACTCGGACAAACTGTTTTTGATTAGGCAAGAGAACGGAAATGGTTCATCTTAACAAGATGTGTGTGATATGCGGCATTTGCGATCAGCCAAAAGAACAAAAATGATTCGTGTAAACCAGATGTGTGTGATATGCAGCAAACAGCCCACTCGGATGAACTGTTTGAGATGAGAAATTATAACATAAACGGTTACTATAGTAAGTTCGTGTGTGATTCTGTTTGTGCAAAAAACTTTGAAAAATGCAAACTAGTTGCTTGCGATGGCTAGGAGTATCGCACACGATGCGTCTACAAGTACTCGTGTGCGATGATTAGTAAGTTACACATAATGAATGGCCGCAGGGGTGATATGCTGATCATGGAGTCCGAGAAGACCGTCGTCGGAAGGCCGCCGGCTCAGCTTTTTAGCCTATATTTTATTGTAATTGTACACATAAGTAGGTCGTGAGTGTTTTGTGCCTTGCCGCATGTGGCATTTTAAATTATCCTGAATATGTAAGACAATTATTAACCATTTCCATTCTAAATTTGCCTCAACGGCGAGCAGAGCGCGCGTAGGGATGCCACGGACCCACAAAAAAAGAAAAAAAAGCAGGGACGCCACGGCGAGCAATCGCATGGTCAACCTTCTGGCACCCCGTGGAAGACGCGACGGTGCATCCCTAGGACATGATGGTGATATCATGAGTATGTGTGATAGTGGGCAGACACGTACACGTATATCCGAGAACAAGGGCCCATGTTTCGGGCTTCCGATGCATGGCATACGGTTGATCCAAAACAACTATTTGCGATGAGATGGAACAACAAAAACGGGGCTTTGTGGGACCACAACCATAAATAAATTTTGACTTTGTTTCTCCTCACATTGCAGATTACAACGCAATAACTAATTGCAAATCTGTTCACACAGATCAAACTAATATGTGTTCACACCGATCAAACTAATATGTGTTCACACTTAGCACCGGGCTATAAAAACTACCCACTCGAAAATTAGTTCACAATTCCTCTCCTCATCACCTACAAAACTGGTCTTTCCTGTCAAGTCGTTTTGCCATGATAGGTAGGAGGAGTTTCGGGTGGGCATATAACCAGGCAGCAAAGATCAAGGCCGCGGAAGCACTAGAGAGGTCCCGCCGCGAACTGGCAGCCGCTGCAGAGATGTCCCGGCGTGCCGTGGAGCCCTCGAACGAGCTCTCACGGGCACGGGAGGGCTCTCACAAGCGCACTCGCTGCGTCGGTGATCGTGACGAGATGGCATTGCTGAAGTCCTTGGCCGGCGACGACAGCATTCTCGCTGGCCTCATTAAGCAGCAGGAGCTGGTCGATGGCTTGATGAAGCTGCTCGAGATCAATGATGCCTCGGTTGACAAGGTGATCAGCCTCGTCGAGCAACTCATGGGTGAAAATGCGAAGCTCCTCAAGGCGCTCTCCGCAAAGGAGGAGGAGGCCGCCGGCTAGAAGATGATGCATGAGCAGAGCAGTGCCTCAAGGATGAAGCTGACGTGCGGTCCGGCAGAAAGTTCTTGAGAGCCGATGTGCAGTTGTTTGTCTGCAAGAAACAAAGTTATCGGAGTGCTCACATGCTTTAATTAAGAGCATTTGTCCTGCAGGTTTTGATCAGTTTATTGAATCTCCTTCTAGGGGAGCTTCCGGTGGCATTCTAGTCGTGTGGCGCTCTGATGTTTTCTCAGGGGATTTAGTGGAAGTAAAACCT
Organism: Aegilops speltoides; assembly: GCA_021437245.1. Lineage (NCBI taxonomy): Eukaryota > Viridiplantae > Streptophyta > Magnoliopsida > Poales > Poaceae > Aegilops > Aegilops speltoides. The sequence goes on from CM038145.1 coordinate 249,720,250, forward strand.
TATGGGATTGTCATTAGTTTTAAGTCCAGGCATAATGGTGATATTTGGTACCTAGTTAATGTTTATGGACCCTGTCAAGGTACCTTAAGAGATGAATTTGTCAGCTGGCTTTATAATTTAAATGTGGAACCTGAGAAAAACTGGCTTTTGCTTGGGGATTTCAATTTCATAAGATCTCTGGATAATAGAAATCTTCCTGGGGGTGATATCAACGATATTTTTATTTTTAATGAGATCATTGGGCATTTGGGACTGCTTGAGCTACCTTTAAAAGGAAGAAGATTCACCTGGTCTAATATGCAGGATTTCCCACTTCTTGAACAGTTGGACTGGTTTTTCACCTCTGCCAGTTGGATTGATCACTATCCAAACACGCAGGTCAATCCTCTAGCCAAAACTGCATCGGATCATGTCCCTTGTGTGGTTTCCATAAGCACCAGCATCCCAAAAGCTCATATTTTCAGATTTGAGAATTATTGGATCCATCAAACTGGTTTTATGGAGTGTGTTCAGCAAGTCTGGCAAAGGCAGTCTCAGAAGTCTCACATATCGCCAGCTATTATGGATAAACTGAAATCTTTGAGGTTTGCTCTCAAGAAATGGCGAAGGGTTTATCTCATATTAAAGGTCTTATTGAGAAATGTAATCGGGTGATTTTTGGTGGATGATTTGGAAGACTCGGGCCTTTATTTTTGCCTCGAATCCAATTTCGAAAATTGGTGAAATCACATCATGATCATCTGCTACATCTACAGTTCTTATATTGGAAGAAGAGATGCACTATTAGATATATTAAGGTGGCAGAGGAAAACTCAAAATTCTTCCAGGCAATGGCAACTGAAAGATATAGGAAAAATACAATTGCCACTCTGCAGTTGTCAGATGGATCAGTGTCTTCTGATCATAACATTATTACCAAGGAATTTCTGGAGATTTTCAAAGGAAGAATGGGTACGGTGAAACCAATTTTCATGGGAAATGACATTCTTTCATTAATCCCTAGGGTACAGGGACTGGATGTTCTCACCAAGCCTTTTGAGGTCAGGGAGATTGAACAGGTTATCAAGGAGCTGCCAATTGACAAGGCCCCTGGGCCTGATGGTTTTAATGGACTTTTTATGAAAAAATGTTGGCCAATCATTTCTGGTGACTTTATCTCTTTAGTTAATGAGTTTCATGCAGGAACTGTTAAACTAGAGAATCTCAGTGAGGCATATATTACTCTGATCCCCAAAAAGCTGTCACCTGAAACTGCCAGTGATTATAGGCCAATATCATTGACAAGTGTGGGGTTGAAGTTCCTTACTTAACTTGCTGCAAACAGATTTCAAGATGAAATAACTAAATGTGTTCACAAGAATCAGTATGGTTTTATCAAATCCAGATCCATTCAGGATTGCATTGCATGGGCTTTTGAGTACATTCATCAGTGCAATCAATCAAAAAGGCCAATCAGTTGCTCAAGTTGGATTTTGAAAAAGCATTTGATTCCATACAACATGAGGCAATTATAAAAATAACGGTGGCAAAGGGATTTGATAATAGATGGATTTCTTGGATACAACAATTGTTTTCCTCTGCCACCTCATCAATCCTGCTTAATGGGGTTCCAGGTAGCCATTTCAAGTGTAAATGTGGGGTAAAGCAGGGTGATCCTATCTCACCTTTGCTCTTTGTACTTGTTGCTGACCTTCTGCAGACTATGATTAATGATCACCTCAGTAAAGGACTCCTTTCCTTACCCCTAGTAACTCATGATCCTGACTATCCAGTGGTTCAATATGTTGATGACACATTATTGTTTGTGGCTGCTGAGTCTGCTCAGTTAGAGGTGCTAAAAGCTGTTCTAGACTCTTTTTCTCTTGCAACTAGTTTGCAGATTAATTACCACAAATCTTCAATGTACCCAATTAATGTGGATACCAACTATGCCAATGTTCTTGCTGCTCAATTTGGATGTCAACTGGGGGTGATGCCATTCACATACCTGGGGTTGCCAGTGGGAACCACTAGGCCCAAAATTGTGGACCTTTTGCCACTGGTGGACTGCATGGAAAGAAGATTGACTGCTAGCTCTTGGTTTCTACCACAAGGTAGCAGACTGCAGTTGGTAAATTCTGTTATCTCCTCATTGCCAATATTCTTCCTCTGTAGCCTATCGAGTCCACAAGGGATTTTGAAACAGCTGGAAAGAATACAAAGACAGTGTCTTTGGAGAAAATATGGCCAGGAAAAGGGGAACTCTCTGGCTGCCTGGCCACTGGTATGTAGACCTAAATTAAAGGGTGGGCTTGGCATCCTGAACCTGGGGCTGCAGAATGAAGCTTTGTTAATGAAGTTCCTCAATAAGTTCTATAACAAAGTTGATGTTCCATGGGTTCATTTGATCTGGGACAGTTATTATTATTAGAGAGTCCCACATGACACTGCTATGTGTGGTTCCTTTTGGTGGAGGGACATATGTAAGCTAATGGACAAGTTCAGGGTTGTGTCTTCAGTATGCATTGGAAAAGGTGACTCCTTGCTATTCTGGTCAGATTCTTGGGAAGTGGATAATTCTTGCATTCCACTTGTGATAGATTCCCTGTGCTGTTCTCTTTTTGCACACAAAAGAATTCTTCTGTTCTGGAAGTAATGGCCACTGGTGAGTTTCATAGCATGTTCTCTCTGCCATTATCTGAAATGGCCTACAGGGAGCTAAATCAGCTCTCTGGAATATTGTCTGATATCTCCTTGGATGCTAATGCTAAGGATTGCTGGTATTGGAAACATGGAAAGAAATCTGGATACACAGCCAAGAAATATTATGATCTGGTCCATGAGCCAATTCCAACTAACCCCTTGCTATGTTGGATATGGAAGTCATGTTGTACTATGACTATCAAAATGTTTGCCTGGCTTGTCATTATGGATAGAGTAAACACCAAGGATATGATTCAGCGCAGGAAGTGGAAGATCAATGATGGGCCTGAATGTGTGCTTTGCCCTACAGGAACTCTTGAAGACAGGAATCATCTGTATTTTCAGTGTAACTTCAGCATGGGAGTCTGGAATTACCTGAAGATTTCATGGCCCAACAATCAGGATATGGTTCAGATTGCATGCCATGCTAGGAAGGAGTTCAATCGGCCTTTCTTTTCTGAAGTGGTATTTCTTACATGGTGGAATATCTGGAAAGTCAGAAATGATAAAGCTTTTAGGTATATCAGACCTACCTTCAGACAATGGAGAAATGGTTTTTTCCATGACATTTCCCTTTTGGCTCACAGAATCAAGTCAAAACACAGGGAGGCTCTGCTTAAATGGATTGATTTCCTTCCTCCTTGAGAGGTGACATGTATAGCTAGATTTTCCTTCTCTTTTAGGTTAGATTGTACATAGTTTCCTTTTTTCTTCTTCTGTTTTGTTCCTTTTTTGAAGGAACCTTTCTGTGTACCTGCTGTTCTATGTTTTAATAAAATGCTGTGGGGTGTAAGCCCTGCAGTCCCAAGTCAAAAAAAACGATGAAGCTGACAGCATTCATCGAGGAACTGATGGGTGACTTGAGGAAGATACGGATCAAGTGCGAGTAGGAGGTGGAGGAGTCCGTGGCTGCTTTCAAGCAAAGCCATGAGGAAATGAGGAAGGAGCTGGAGGATGTCATCACCCGGCAATCCCTCGAAGAGTAGATACAATAGCGATCTAGATCGCTGTCTACGATTTCCTTCTTCTCTTGCTCCCATGTCTTCCAAACTTTGCCACATGTGGCATTTAAAATTATCCAAAATATGTAAATGTAAGACAATTATTATCTACGCCATTGTAAATTTGTCGTCGTACTATCCGTTGCCATTTTATTTGCCGTCGTATTATCCGTTACCCTATATGGCAATTTAAATTAGGCCGAAATACGAGTTGAAAACACGAACAAAGAAAATGCTGCCATGGGATCACAACCAAACACCCTCTGTCCACCCCTAAATAAACCTCCGTCCAGGTGCTTTAATTAACCCATTAATGTCAAAATTTTGAGCAAGGCGGGAGGCGGTTGGTGCATGATTCCTTCCCATTCCTTAAGGGTGTGTTTGGTTCGGGAACGAAGTGTAATGGAATGGCATGGTTCCATTCCAATGTAATGGGTCCGTTCCATTCTTGTGTTTGGTGTGGATAATTCGAAGGAATGGAATGGTTATGCATTGATGTTTGGTTTGATGGATGGAATGGAATGGGTTTGCATGTGGCCATCTATCCATGGAGATAAACATTTTTTACTTTTTAAATCGGTGCCAAGGTTTCAGGTAAAACAAAGTCATTGTACATTTAACATTTTCTTTTCTGGATAAGTAGCTCGTGCAACTGAAGTTTGCCTCGCAGAACTGAACCGGGACAACAAAACTATAGTCTGCCTTGCTGAACAGGGGTGTGAGAATCACCGAATCGGACTCAAGCAATTTTTGTTTGAGCATCAACAAATAGAATCCATCCATCCATGCAACGAATAGGGGTGTGAGATACAAGAATCAAATTCAACCACAAGATAAACAGCAGCTATAAGAGAAGAAAAACAACAGCCAAGCGTGGCGACCGGCTGGATAAGCAGATTGGCCTTGGCGTCCCCACGCGCGACCATGGCTGGCTTCTCCGTCGAGGAGGGCAGCGCGGCGCTTTTCGACGTGTGGTGCCGCTGTTACCCTGCTGCAAGATCGACACGAACCCGCTCGCCCGCTGCGCGTGGTTCAGAGGAGAGGGAGACTGTGCTTCGGCGGAGGATGAGACGAGGGAGCCAGCGTTGTAGATCGAAGGAAGATGGCCAGCCGCGCAAACCGGAGAAGGAGGGCCAGCGGTGCAAATCGCGGGAGAGGAGAGACGAGGAGAGGAGCCTTACGAGAGGGATAGGGCTGCGCGAGCGCGAGGAGAAGAGCGGTTCCGCGTGGTCCGCTCGATTTGGAGGTCTCACCGCGTTCCAGATCTCACCCGAATATTCGGTTCGTGGGAACGAGGGGATGATCGTTCCACCTGTTAACCAAATGCGAGAACGAGGCCTTAGAATGGGTTGGACCCGTGACATTCCGGCCCCTGACTACAACTAAACACACCCTAAATGAGACCTAAACATGCACCCCAATGACACATATACGATTTCCCACCCATTTTGTGCTTGTAGTTCTAATTTGAATTATGGACTACATTTAATGCGTAGAAAACTTAATTAATTAGCGATATATACAATGGCCAAACGAACCCTAAACATGCACCCCAAGGACACATGTACGTTTTTTCTAGCCATTTTGGTGCACTGGAGCATGTATTTGTTGTTCGGATTTGAATTATGGACATTAAATGCCTAGAAAACTTAATTAATGAATAAAAGGGTCAAACGAACGCTAAATAATTTCAAATTTCAGTGCGAATCTCCTGTTGTTCCGTACGTGTTGCGTGTAGAAAAAAATACGAGGCTAGAAGAGGGAGCAATTATCGTTTGGCCCACAAGGGGAGACGTTTCCCTGTCGAAACCATGAAGGTTCTTGCAACAGGCTTCAGTTTGTAAGAGGTTTGTAATAAAGCTTGGCCCAAATTGGCAATGTTTTTACCACGACATATATGTGCCATGATGTGACACCATGCGACCTTTAATGACTTTCTGGTGAGTTTTGGATTTATGGGTATTTAAAAACCGAGATTCCGAATGTTTGAGGACGAGCCAAGACACTGGTCAGATTGTAATTCGTTCCCATTCCTTGCATGGGACCTAAACATGCCCCCAAGGACACATGCATGTATAATTTTTCTAGCCATTTTGGTGAACTGGAGCATGTATTTGTACTTCATATTTGAGTTATGGACATTAAATGCCTAGGAAACTCAATTAGTGTATAAAAGGGCCAAACGAGCCCTGAATACGTTTAAATTTTAACATGGATATCATGTAGTTCCATGTTGTCCGTAGAAGAAAATACAAGGCGAAAAGAGGCCGTGATTACGTTTCGACAACAAGGGGAACATGTTTCCCTATTGGAAGCACAAGGTTTCTTGTTGAGAGAAGCTCCGGTTTGTAAGAGGTTCGTAATAAAGCTTGGCCCGAATTGGCAATGTTTTTACCACGACATATATGTGCCATGACGTGACACCATGCCACCTTTGATGACTTTCTGGTGAGTTTTGGATTTTATGGGGATTTAAAACCCAAGATTCCAAATGTTTGAGGACGAGCTAGGACGCCGGTAGGGTTGTAATTCGTTCCCATTCCTGGCATGGGACCTAATTAAACATGCACCCAAGGACACATGCCAGTACAATTTTTCTAGCCATTTTGGTGAACTTGAGCATGTATTTGTAGTTCAGATTTGAATTATGGACATTAAATGCCTAGGAAACTCAACTAGTGTATAAAAAGGCCAAACGAGCCCTGAGTAAGTTTAAATTTCAGCATGCATATCATGTAGTTCCATGTTGCCCATAGAAGAAAATACAAGGCAAAAAGAGCCTGTGATTACATTTCGACAACAAGGGGAACACGTTTCCCTATCGGAACCACAAGGCTTCTTGTTGAGAGAAGCTCCGGTTTGTAAGAGGTTCGTAATAAAGCTTGGCCCAAATTGGACAATGTTTTTACCACGACATATATGTGCCATGACGTGACACCATGCCTTCGAAAGAGATTGTCCATTTTGCACAGGAAGTGCATCTAGTTTTTGCCTAACCCTCTCAACTTTTTAGAACATGCTATGCGGGTGAAATGATGATACCATGCCAACTTTCAACCTTTTCAGAGTTCATTTGAAGTGCTTTTCAATTTCAGTGTCATTTAGCTCAAAAAATTAGTAAATGCATGAAAAATACCAAATGAAGTTAGAAAGGGTTGAAAATTGATGATGTTCTTTGAATGCTGCATTTTGAACACACAAAAAGTCTGGAGTTCAAATAAGTTCAAAAAAATGAAATCCCTTTGTAATTGGTGAGTTTTCGTTCGAAACCCTGGTACTTCGAAAGAGATTGTCCATTTTGCACACGAAGTGCATCCAGTTTTTGCCGTAACCCCCTCAACTTTTTAGAAAATGCTGTGTGGGTGAAATGATGATACCATGACAAATTTCAACCTTTTCAGAGTTCATTTCAAGTTTGTAATAAAGCTTGGACCAAATTGGACAATGTTTTTACCATGGCATATATGCGCCATGATGTGACACCATGCCAACTTTCATGACTTTCTAGTGAGTTTAGGATTTACAAGGAATTAAAAACCAAGATTCTAAATGTTTTAGGACGAGCCAGAACGCTGGTACGGTTGTAATTCGTTCCCATTCCTGGCATGGGACCTAAACATGCACCCAAGGACACATGTATAATTTTTCTAGCCATTTTGGTGAACTGGAGAATGTATTTGAACTTCAGATTTGAATTATGGACATTAAATGTCTAGGAAACTCAATTAGTGTATAAAAAGGCCAAACGAAAGCCGTGTGCCTACCAAACCGTGGCCGATCCCGCCCGCGATCTGAGTCGTACGTTTTGATTGGCCAAACCCAAACCCCACAAATCGTACATCTGCACCGTTGGATGCTCCCAGATCGAACGGCAACCCTCAGCACTTTCGAAAGCACATGCAATACATGGGTAAGCACTGTGTGCATGCGTCGTGCTAGCTCATGCTTCCTTCTCTTGTACGTTTTCTAAACAGGCTACTATTTCCCGCCACTCCTCTCATCGGTTTCCCGCCTCTTCTTCCATCGGTTTCCCACTACCAGTGTTAGTGCTCATTGAAGGCTAGGTGGCGACACACCAGCCATCGCACACAGTTTCTAAAAGAACAAATGTGCGCGAGCAAAATGGTGCAGATACTGGCTTAACCGTGTGCAATGCAAGTGCGCTGTAAAATCACCATGACTGCGCAAGCGCGAGCAAATGGTGGAGGTACTGGTTTAACCATGTGTGATGCAAGTGCGCTGTGAAATCACCATGACTGCACAAGCGCAAGCAAAATGGTGCAGGTACTGGCTTAACCGTGTGCGACGCAAGTGCGTTGTAAAATCACCATGACTGCGCAAGCGCGAGCAAAATAGTACAGGTACTGGCTTAACCGTGTGCGATGCAAGTGCGCTATAAAATCACCACGACTGTGCAAACGTGAGCAAAATGGGGTACTGGCTTAACCGTGTGCGATGCAAGTGCGCTGTAAAATCCTCATGACTGCGCAAGCTAAAGGCGGGTGAGTTTATTTAGAAATTAGGATGAACCGTGTGCGATAGACCAGCTAGCTAGAAATATAAAAACAACCTACCCACCTTGAGCGTTGCAAAAATTGGCGGTTCCGCCACTTTTTGTTATTATCATACACGCATACTCTTACTGGACCATGCGCGATCTTGGGCACTCCCGCCCTGCATCAATTCCTTTACCCTAGTTTTAGTAGTCGTTGTACTTCAACCGTCGCCCACACTCCTCCAGCACCGACCTTGTAGTAAAATTGCAGTAGCCGAGGCATTTGAACCGTCACCCTCCCTCGTCCACCACCATCTTCGCCCACCATTACTAAAATTTTCAGTAGCCGTGGCATATCCTCAAACACCACAACCCCCCTCCCCCTAGAACCCTAGCTCGCCGGCGCCACCGCCAACCCATGCCGGTCTGCCCATCCCTCCTAGCTTAGATAATAAAGTTCAGGTTACCCATCGACTCCCGTATCGTCGCCCCACTCCCCTGAGTTTTTAGATGCGGCATGCGGTGTCCCTCCCTACCAGATCCACATCCCCTGCTCCAGAATGTCGCAGCCTAAGCTCGACCACGTATCCCGGGGAGCCTGACGAGCATTCGGCCAAGAAGTGGTTTATCATGGCCTCTCCGGCAGACGTTGGCGAGGTGGCTGCCGTTCGCCCCGACCTGTCGATCCTGGAGAAACAAGTCACCGCAGAAGCTGGCGAAGACGTTGAATATGTTGCCAGGTCGAAGGCTTCATGTCAGCGGGCTTGCATATTACTGTATCTCGGGAAAGCTGGCTACGACATCAAGCTCATCGACAGCAACGGCTTCATGCGGGCCATGTCACAAGTTACGTGGTCCATGCCCAACCCCTCTGGTTCAACCGTCGTCGATCTCTTCGACAGCCCTGCCGCTGATCTCCTCCGCCAAGCGGTCAAGGATTTGTGATCCTTATACGCTATCGAGCCCATTTTGTCATTTTTGAAGCACATGTTCTACGACGGCGTCTTGGAATCCTCAATTGCCAAGTCAGATCTCATCGATCACGACCACGAGGAGGGCACCCACAAAGGTTCTTCCACCATGGGTCTGTGCTCTTCCAACGGGAAGGATCATGTCCATGAAATGTGATGCAACATCCTATCAGCAAATCTTACCTTTTCCCGTTTGCCAACCCATACCCTTTGTTGTAGTAGCATTTGTCGTGCGGTGCTATAACTGTGTCGTGTTTTATTATTTCAGTTATGCAAAAATGTATTGTTCAATAGGGCTATCTGATGTTTATGTATGAATTGTCCACTTCAGTTTCATGAATGGCTATATTTGGTTGTTTATAGTGAGTAGATGCCTTGTTTATCTGTGTTAGGTTGTTAGGTTGGTTGTAGTGAGCATTTTTCCAGTTATCGAGCCGATGCCTTGTTTATATGTATTTTGTCTTAATTTGTTTGAAGTGAGCATTTGTCCAGTTATCAAGAAGATGCCTTGTTTATCTGTATTTGGTTGTTAGGTTGCTTTTTTAGCATTTGTCCAGTTTTCAAGTAGATGCCTTGTTTATCTGTATTTGCTTGTTAGGTTGGTTGCAGTGAGCATTTGTCCAGTTTTCAAGCATATGCCCTGATTATCTTTAGTTGCTTGTTAGGTTGGTTCTAGTGAGACTCTGTCCAGTTTCCAATGGCAATATTTGGTTGTTATACTGATCATTTATGCCTTGTTTATTTCAATCATTCACAATGTGTTGTTCATTATGTGCAAGTCGGAACTGTGCCGCTCAACTGCATCAATACCAGTTTGAACGGCTATATTTGGTTCCAGTTATACCTGGTGTAGTTAACACATGCCCTTTATTTCGGTTTTACACATTTATCCAGTGATGTTTAAGCATTACCTACGTTCTATTCATTTTCAACAATACCAGTATGAATTGCAATATTTGATGGTTGTTAAGCCTGCTGTCGGTAACATTGCCTTCCATTTTATATATGCTTTAATAGCATGCTGAAACCAACACATTCAAGCTATCATTTGGATATGATATTGTTTACCTTTGCTATATTTGTTTGATGTTAAGGTTGTCGTACTTATCATGCCTTTCCACTACTTATGCAGGACAACAACGGGAGTGGCCACCATTTTCCGTCGAGGTTAGCTTCATCCCTTGGCTTGTACTCCCCCGTCGTTCCATAATGTAGTGCATATAGATCCAGGCTTGGACACTTGTTAGCTTCTAATATTGACTTGTTGCTTGTAGGTATATATGCCCTTGGCAAGGATCGACGCATCGACCCTTTTTGCGTATGGGGCAATGAGATATTCATGAACAAGCATCAAGTGAGGAAACTGATAAGGATTATTAGCAAAAAGATATGAATGGTGGCAAGAAAATTATTTGTTTATGATCTATCCAACACAACAGTGAGTTGTAGGATGGTAACTACAAACTCTGCAGCCTTCTCTTTTTACTGCCCATAATGAGTTGTTAGACAAAATGTCTGAATCTTTTTTGTTCGCAGTGGTTCCCGAAGCAGTCACTCAAGATTACCTCGCAAAGTACATGATTGGTGGACACACAATGAAGGTTAAAGTATTTCATCCAGACTACAATGAGCATCGAGAAGTCGTAATGAAGACAGTGAAGGATGGACGGGCAGCCATCACAAGGGGTTGGCCTAGAGTCGTGCGTGCATTACGCATGGAGGAGGGCACAATATGGGCATTCTGCTTCAGCTTCTCTAGCAACCAAAATGTCTTTCGCCTCTCTCTTTATAGTCTTTAGTACAACTGTGGTTCATCATTCTTTACTTGGGGCTTATGTAGTTCTTCAGTATATGTACCTATGCATCAAATTATGCATTCGTGGTTGAACCTATATTTGTAATAAACCTGGTTGGATATGAAATAAGTGATTGCCTACTTTCAAATTCAAAAGGTGATTTTCAAATTGGGGATTAACTAGGGATTAATTAGGGATCAAATAGGGATTAATTAGATATTACACTGCACACGGTTTGCAAAAGTGAAATGTCTGCGATAGACATGGAGATCAGACACGTTTCTAGGATCCACTATGTGTGCGATCAATCTCCACCGCACACACGATCAGCCAGGAAAAACGTGTGCGATCAATCTCCACTGCACACACGATCAGCCAAGAAAAAACGTGTGCGATTAACAACAGCATCGCGCACAGCTCTTTCTTATTAAATGTTTGCGATAGTCACCTTATCACACACGCTTCGAAATTATTGACTGTTTGTGATGTTGTGCGCATCACAAACGTTTGGTACTTCTTGGATTAACTATGTGGGGTGTACATACTAACGGAAACGTATTCCTTGGATGGACTATGTGGAATGTACATACGAACGGAAACGTTCAGCGGGGGCTGGCTGTGTGGGATGTACTTACGACTGGAAATGATTTTGCCTATATAATTGTATTTTAGCACTACTATACGTATAACCGTATTTGCTCGCTCGTCGGTCGCACACGGCCTCATTTTGCCGAGCGTGTGTGCCAGGAGGGCATATCCCCGACGGTTTCTGGGTCGTGTGGGAAGGACCACCCTATTGCCCACACTCACTTGGTGACGGTTCCAAATGCCGTCGCGGAAAGGGGTTTAAAACTGTTTGTATAGCACCGACACGTACCAGTGATATGCCATGCCGTCCTGTTTTTCGTACATATTCCATCCTCGTATCATGTGTTTGTCTTACATCAAGATAGTGATTGTCACTATCATGCATGAATGAGTTCTGAAGAGTGAATTTTATTGCTTTTTCTTGTCTTTTTACTTGACAATGCAAAATCAATAAAGCAGAAGGAAATTAGCAAGGCAGTGGAGAAAGGTGCTTCTTCCAAACGGAGGGCCTCTACACATTCTACTCGGCCATCCCCCCAACAAGATTTGGAAGACAACACATGCATAGACACTCAAAGTAGTTGTGTTGATGATGAGCACGTCCCCCCTTGTCCACCATCATAGGTGCTCCCTCTAACATGGCACTGTTATATGTGGTTGCATATTATGTATGATGTCTAGCTTGTATTGCTTCTAATTTTGTTGAATTCCATCTGCTTACTTTACACATTATACTTGTGAATAAGACACATGTTCCTATTTCTAGGACATACAATATTTGTCTATCACACCATGTTCTTACAAAAGTACTACTGTTGTGTAACCTGGAACAATCACTTTTCACATGACACGTTTAACTTGGGAGTCTGATATAGTTTACATCTCACATTATTTTCTAGTTTGTACAACTAATTTGTTGAAATGACACTAATGACGAGACAGTTTTAACTTGGTAGAGTGATATTTGTTGCATCTTACATATGGTGTCTAGCTTTCATTGCCTCTAATTTGTTGAAATGCCTTCTGCTTAGTTTACACATCATAAGTTGTGAATATGCAATGTTGTGAATATGCAATGGCACTAATGACGAGAGACCTTTAACTTGGTAGTGTGATGTTGTTTGCATCTTGCATATGATTTATTTCTTGTATTGCTTCGCGTTTCTTTAAACGCCAGATATGATGAGACACTGTTAACTTGGTAGAGTGATATTTGTAGCATCTTTCATATGGTGTCTACCTTCCATTGCATTGCTTCTAATTTATTGAAATGCCTTCTGCTTAGTTTACACATCATTGTTCTGATTATCTCATGTCGTCCTGTTTTTCGTACAGATTACATCCTCCTAACATGTGGTTGTCTAACATCAAAGTTCAGTTCGTCTGTATCACGTGTCAATTTGTTCTGAAGAACTAAATTTTTATTCCTTTTTCTTGTCGACTTGACTTAACACGGCACAAAGAAAGAGGAAGGAACACAGAATGATAGGGGATGGTGTTAGTGCTAAGGACACACGAAAATGGAAGCGGAAGAATTATACAGATTCTGCTGGTACTGATGGTGCAATAGAAGGTCAAAGTCTAGCGGAAAAATGTACAAACGTGGTATACCGTGCTACACGAGTTGCAAAAGAAGCCAAACAGAAACTAATAGCTGCCACCAAACAAGCAGCGACAGCCCTAGTTGTTGCAACACCTTCCACAGTACCACCAGCTGCACAAGTTACTTGTTTGTCAACTCAGCTAGTAGCACATTCCCAAGCTCCCTTGCCACCTGACACTACTTATAAAGCACTCCTGACACAAGATGAGTCGGCAAGATCAAATGAACCTTGTGAGCTTTAGCAACAAGAAGGTAGTTGCTGGAGTCAAGTTACACTTGCATGCTTCTTTATATGTAGTCTCACAGTTTGATGTACACTAACACTTCCTATGTTCGTTGTTGGACTAGCACCTAGGCGCAAGAGGAAACAAACATCAGGGATAATTCTCGATAGGTTAAATAAATCTAGAGGAGGAAGAATGAAGATCCATTTTGAGGCAGGTTTAAAAAGGCCACGTGATGCTATAGAGTCAGCCAAGTTAGTATTAGAGGTAGCGGTTGTCGTTATGTGTCATGCATGTATCCTCCCAACATGGATTCAGTACAGGAATGACAAAGACGAAACCCAGTTCAACACCTTCGTCGACCATTTATCTGTAAGTATGGTTATGTATGGAAACTGTCGGCATTCTGGGAACGGGGATAGCTTGTACTAGTCCCCTTTCAAAATGGTCGTTGTTCGCTCCCTTCCCGCTCAATATTTGGGAAGAGGACCAGGGCCTCTATAAATAGGGCTAGCCACCACAGTAGAAAGAGAGGAGGAGATCTAGAACCAAGAGAGAGAATCAGATCTAGAGCCAAGAGAGATGGATTGACTCCTCTCCAAATACACCACCACAAGAACACCTCTCCTCGAGAGGTTGTTCTTCCTCTGTACTGTTCATCATCAGCCCAAGAGGCAATCCACCACACCACACGCTGGATTAGGGTATTACACCACAACGGTGGCCCAAACCAGTATAAACCTCGTGTCTCTTGTGTTGTTCGTCGTGCTAGCTTAGAATCGCGGCGAGGTTGTGGGCGTGTTTCGGTAGGGAGAAGATCTTCCTGCGCACCCTAGAGTTCAAACCTTAAAGGTTTTGCCGGAACCTGATATCTGACATTTGGCGTGCCAGGTAGGGGTGCGCCAAAATCTTTTCTCCGCTGATCTGCGTCCCATCGCTTCGTCACATCCATGGCAGACGCTCGACGAGCTCGCGCCGAGCCGGGCTGATCTTGCCGCCCGCGTCGCCCAGACGGCTCTCATCGGTGGGCCTCCTCGTCATTCTCCATCGCCTGCCGCCAATGCTGCCACCGGCCCGGCGGGGAACAAGTAGCAAGCATCTTCGCTGCACCCCTCGGTGCGGCGGGAAGGCTGCACCGCCACTTCCTCGCTAACCCCAGCTGGTTCGTCGTCTCACGCTCGTCGCGCCCCCGCGGACACGCAGGCCGCGTTGCTCCTGGCACGTGAGCTCCGGCATTACCACCCCGTCGATGACCTCTACGAAGAATGGCTCGCCCGCATCACCGAGCTCGTCAGCGCCGCAGGGGGCTCTCCTGCGCCGTCCCTCTAGCTGCCTCGCCCTCCGTCATGCATGGGCCACGCGGCTCAAGGAGCACCTCCGCCGCCTCCTCCCCAAGAACGCGCCCTAGCTCCAAGGCGTGCGGCCCCTGGACGTGACCCACCATGTCCGGCGCCTGCGTGGCAAGAAAGAAGCTGCCAAGAAATCCCTCGGCCTCAAGAAGGCGCTTACGTGCTCCCTGCACTAGCACGGCAAGACCGCATCCCTGCACCGGCATGACAAGACCCCGTGCTGCCCCTGGCGGTGGCACGCAGGAACCATCAAGAGTAAGCCCCGCATCTGCAAAGGGCTCCGGTGGCCACCGCAGGTTGCCGTGCCTTAACCACCGAGCTGCGTAGCGTCGCCTGGTCGGGCAAGTTCAAGTAGGACCTGCCTCCTCGCTATGACAGTACTGCCGACCCCGCGGAGTTCCTACAGCTCTACAAGCTGGGCATCGAGGCGGCCAACGGAGATGAAAAGGTCATGGTGAACTAGTTTCCCATGGCGCTCAAGGACGGCGCCCGCACCTGGCTCTTGAACCTGCCTCTCGGCTCGATCTCCTCTTGGGACGAGATGCGCAGCCATTTCATCGCCAACTTCCAGGGCACTCGCGAACGCCCCCAGGCCATGGGTGACCTGCATCGCATCAAGCAGCAGCTTGGAGAGACCCTGCAAAAGTACATCCAGCGCTTCAACAGCGCCCGCCTCAAGATCCCCAAGGTGACGGACGAGGCCATCATCTTAGCGTTCTCTGATGGCGTCCGTGACATCAAGATGAACGAGGAGCTCACCATCCATGAGGATCTGTGCACATCCCTGGAGCTGTTCAACCTGGCGACCAAGTGCGCAAGAGCTGAGGAGGGGCACCCCTCCCTCCTCGAGCTTCCAGTTGCTGACCCAGAAGAGAAGAAGGCCAAGGCCAAGGATGTGAAGTGCAAAGGAGCAGCCGTACTCGCGGCAGAACCAGACACGAAGCACGGCAGGGACCAACCGGAGTCGTCCAAGGGTAGCCGATTCTGCGCCTACCACAACCTCAACATGCACAACACCAACGAATGCCAGGAGCTCAGGGCCGTTCGAGAAGGACGCTTCGGTCGACGCCCCGAGCGCAACAACCGGGGCTACGGCCGAGGAGGAGGATGAGGCAGAGGATGATGGGACGACCGAGGCCCTCGCCAGGAGTGGCGTGACCGACCTCGCAAGGATCGCAGGTAGGACCAGCTTCGCGAGGGAGCCTGGGGGTATCAGCCTCGCGAGGACCGGCCGCAGGCCAACGCAGGCCTTCCTTCTTTGCCGCCACCGCCAAGAAGGAACGACGACCACCACCAGGACGAGGGGGCTAGGGGCTTCCAAGAGCCGCGTGCTATCGCTTGCATCTTGGGCGGTGCCCAGGCCCTAGCTTCTCAGTGCATCTTCAAGCAGTTTGCTCGAGGCCACGCACCCTATCAGGTGGTCCAAGTGCGCCATCACTTTCAGCTCAGCAGATCAACTCAAGTGTGCGGCTACCGCTGGCGTCCTCTCAATGCTTTGCTCCCCAGTCATCAGCAACGTGCAAGTTACCAGGACCCTCATCGATGGCGGTGCAGGGCTCAACGTTCTATCCGTCGAGATGTTCAACAACCTTCAAGTGCCATATGATCAACTTCAGCCTACCAAGCCTTTCTCAGGAGTTACTGACGGCGCCACCACCCTGATAGGACAGGTCCGCCTCCCTGTCACCTTCGGGCAGCGCAACAACTACCACACTGAGCTCATAGACTTCGACGTCGCCCACATCCGCCTACCATACAATGCCATTCTCGGGTATCCGGCCCTGGCCAAGTTCATGGCGGTGACCCCACCATGGTTACAATGTCCTCAAGATGCCAGGAAGCGGCGGAATCATCACAGTCCCCTACGAGGAGAAAGATGCGGTGTGCTCCCTCGAGCGCGCCTTCCAAGCTGCATCAATCGAGGACCCGGACAACAAGGGCGAGAACCCTCCTGAGGCAGTCCCCAAGAAGAAGAAGACATCGCCCAGCTCAAGGCCTCAGGAGGTTGGCATTTCAGGAGGTGCCGCATCAGGATCCGTGCCCGTGTAAGGGACACCTCCTTCCATCGCATAGGAAGGCGCGCACGGCGCCCTCCTCGGACAGAGCTCGGGGGCTCTCTTCTGGAGGGCCTCAGACTTTGCCAAAATCACGAGGGAGGCACTCGGGCACCACTTGGAGGCATGCTTTGCAGCATGTTTCCCTCATGAAGTCTTAGGGCGTGGAAAGCCCAACCCTCAGGAGTTCATCACCAAGACCACTCGGGAGCTTCAGGAAGCAAGAGCCATGCACGGCGACCGCCGTCTGCCTGGCGTAGCTCCCCATCTAGGCGAGGATGGCGGGCTGCGCGTCTGCATCGATTTCCCAGGGCTCAACCGAGCCGCGTCTTAGGAGCGCCTCTGGCCTTTGCACGTGGGACGTTGCAAGGGTCCGCCGCACAGCTACGCTCGCATGCCTTTCGGCCTGCCGAACGCGGCTGCTACCCACCAGCGCTATCTGCGGAGCATTCTGGCGGCTCAGGAGGCCAGGCACCACACGGTCCTAGCAGAGATGGAGATGGTCCTCGAGGAACCGCCTGGACCCCCGAGCCTCCTGAGGCTCAAGGCTCCGGTGGCTCGTGAGGGTCGGCCTCTTCACTGCGCATCTTCAGCTACTCCAACACCCCCTTCTACAATGGAACCAGGTGACATCTTTCAAGTTCATTTCAGCTGGGAGCACCCTCAGGGCTGCATGATTCCCAGGCCGCAAGGGTCTGTCCCTGCGGCATGTATATCTTTTGCTTATGCCTTTAGTTTACCTTGCTGGGGGCGCCCCTCGGGCTGCATCATCCCCAAGCTGCTCGAGCCTGACCCAGTGGCATGTATTCATTCTGCATTCATCTAAGCTGATTTGCCGTTCATGCCTAACCTGCCTGTGATTATCGCCTGCTCGACTGATGCCTACCTCTGGAGCTGCTTACTTTGGCACGGCGCTTGCGCATGGGTCCGTCCCTGCAACATCGACAAATCTGAGTGGTCGAGCTCTGGCCCGCGGCAGCCCCGCAAGCGCCACCTCACCAGGCCCTCAGTGCCCTCACCACTCTCTTGGAGCAACCAATGGCCGGTCGGCAATCATAATGGCAACCCGTGCTTTTCTCGTGTTGGTTTACAGGAACCTCCTGAGGTCTACAGCGGGTGGAACCACGAGCTTTCTCCTTCTTTCCCGCGTGATCCACTTGCACGTTAAAAGGGGACTCCTGAGCATTGCGACTCAGGAGCTCTTACTGGCTCTCCAGCCCTCACCCCCTGGCCTTGTCCACGGCATCGCGACCTGGCATACCAGCGGTGGCTGAGCTCGCTCGTGGGCCGGGACCTGAGGACGTAGAGAACAAAGGAGAGTGTGGGGAAGAGAGGGGAAGCTCGCGAGGGCCTAACCCAGCTACATCCCAGCTGCAGACGCACAAGTCCAGCACAATGCGAAGGAACGACTCCATGTTTTCGAGATAAGTTTCGCACCTGGAATAGCTAATCGATGCAGCACAAAATCTCCATTTAATGCAGCTCTGTGATGGCAACATTGCCTTCCTTTCTCATCTTTCGCCGGATGTTTGTGCGCTAAAGGGGACCTCCTGAGCATCGCGCCTCTGGGGCTCTTACTGGACCTCGGGCCGCTCACCTCCTGGCCTTGACCATGACATCGTGACCTGGCATACCAACGACGGCTGAAGCCTGCCTGGGGAACGGGACCTGTCAGCGTAGAGCACCGAGTCGTTGCAAGGTTAGAAAGGGGGAACCAAGCCGGGACAGGACAAGCATTCGCACCACTTCATAATAAGGATAATATCAACAAAATACATCGCGGGCCCTTTACATGCCTCCACGGGGTGTTTTCTCGATTCCTCGCAGGAAACAAAAGATGTGAATCCTAATGAGCCCCTAACTACATGTGCCTCCACGGCCGATGCCATCATCAACAGTGGGCCATGGGAGGTCGGCGCCAACCCCATCCAGATCAGCTGCAGCGATGGCCTGATGCAGCCGCCTTGCCCCGGGCACGGCGCGAGCTCGGGGGCATGTAGCTGTCGTCGCTCGTCTCTGGAGTCACGAAGTGCTTGGGAGAGTCGTTGGACTCCCAAGCATCGCCGCTGCTACCAGAGGGGCCGTTGGGGAAGCGGACAGGAGGCCTAGCCCCTGCCACATCGATAACCCGGCTGCCTCCTCTAGGGAAGCACTCCAAGCGGCGGCCTTCTGCGTCGAAGACCTTGAAGAGCATCAAGGAGGCGCCATCGTATTTGAAATGAATCACGAGGGCACCCCCTGCCAGGCAGACCCGAGCGACCTCGCCCCAGCCTCGGGTCATGAAGACCTTGCCCGGAGCGACAACTTCAACCTCTGCTCCCCAGGAGCGACAACTTCAACCTCTGCTCCCGTCGCTAGAGCACCGCAGTCGGCGTGCTCCAGCCAAAGCTCGAGAGGCCCCCTCGGCGGCATCTCGAAGGAGAAGAATGAAGGTAAGCGAGTCCAGGTGCTTGGAAGTATCGCGGCGTGAAGCACGAGCTCACGAGAGGAGCCCATGGCGTGGACTCCAAGAGTGACGGCGCGCGCCGCCATGGCTCATTGACCTCGCCTGCGGCGCGGGCGGTGTCGCTCGTCATCTCTTTCTCCAGGGCCCTCGACCCGGGCGTACAGGGGTAGCGGGAACCCAAGAGGTGGCCGCTTTGTAGGATCGGAAGTATGTCTAGAGGGGGGGTGATTAGACTACTTGACAACTTAAAAGTTTAGCCTTTGATTAGGACAAGTTTTTAGCAAGTTCACAATGATGAGCAAGTCAAGTATCACCCTACACATGCAATTCTAGAGTGATGGCAGCGGAAAGTAAATTGCACATGTAGTAAATAAGAGGTGGAGAAGAGCAAACGCAATTTGGAGACACGGAGATTTTTCTCGTGGTTCCGATAGGTGGTGCTATCGTCAATCCACGTTGATGGAGACTTCAACCCACGGAGGGTAACGGCTGCGAGAGTCCACGGAGGGCTCCACCCACGAAGGGTCCACGAAGAAGCAACCTTGTCTATGCCATCATGGCCTACGTCCACGGAGGACTAGCCTTACTCGGGGTAGATCTTCACGAAGTAGGCGATCTCCTTGCCCTTACAAACTTCTTGGTTCAACTCCACATCTTGACGGAGGCTCCCAAGCGACACCTAACCAATCTAGGAGGCACCACCTCCAAAAGGTAATAGATGGTGTTGGTGATGATGAACTCCTTGCTCTTGTGCTTCAAATGATAATCTCCCCAACACTCAACTCTCCTCACTGATTTGGCTGTGGTGGAGGAAGGGATTGAGTGGAAAGCAACTTGGGAAGGCTAGAAATCAAGTTTCATATGGTGGGAGTGGAGCAACTTGATCTCAACACAAGGGTAGGTAGTTTTCTTCTCGAAATGTAAGGTAGGAGTGGTTGTTCTTTCGATGGCTCTCTCCACGAATGAAGAGGAGGTGGAGGGTATTTATAGCCTCCACACAAAATCCAACTGTTACACACATTTGACCAATCTCGGTCGGACCGGTTAACAACTCGGTGAGACCGAAAGTTCAAATCTTGTGAACGTTGGGATTTTCGTGGGACCGAAAATACAATCTCGGTTAGTCCGATTCTTCCAAAGTCTAGGGTTTGCCAATCTCGGTGGGACCGACTTTCTCATCTCGGTGACACCGATTTGAGTCTGAATGTTCTGAAGGTTGGCAACACCAATTTCGGTAAGACCGAGTTTGGAATCGGAAAATCCGAAATTACTAGGGTTTGGCTATATGGCTGAGGTGGTTCATCTCGGTGTGACTGAGTTTATGGAATCGGTGGGACCGAGATTACTTATGAGTTTATGTTGGAATGAAAGATTGCTGATAGTTTGAGAGATAAATCATTAAGCACTTTGAGCAACCAGATCATCATCATAACCTCATCCCCTTTTAATAGTATTGGCTTTCCTATGGACTCAATGTGATCTTGGATCACTAAACCAAAATAGAGTCTTGAGCTTTTGCCAATGTTTTCCTTAGCATTTTGAGGGGTCCACATCATCACCATTGCCATACCCATATCATTGAACTTTCTGAAATATTCTCAAGAAATAATTAGTTCAATGATATATATGTTGTTATTAATTACCAAAACCACCCGGGGATTAGTTGCACTTTCAATCTCCCCCTTTTTGGTAATTGATGACAACATATAGATCAAAGCTTCGACAAATGATATAATCAATGAATAGCATCGTCGCTTTGAGAAGTATGTGATAAGCAAGAGCTCCCCCTAAATTTGTGCATTATTTAAGATTTGCGTTTGAATGCAAATGCACAATCGATTAGGATCATGGGTCACTCTTCCATGTCACATACATCTTGGTGGAGCGCACAAAATGATAAGAATGAATAACATGCACCCAATCACCAAGACATGAGTAAATGATCATACAAGATATGGATAGAATATGAAAAGCATTAAGCACTCATTAAGCATAGAATGATCAAGCACTCATCAAAGATAGAGCAAACGTAGTATCAAACACACGAAATGTCTCGAAGAACTCAAAAGTATCTCAAGGAAAACCGCAAACGAAAGAGCAAAAGCGAGCACTCTCTCTCTCGAAGTCCTATGATCTATACAATTTCTCCCCCTTTGGCAACAAGTTACCAAAAAGTTCGAAGGGTATAGAGCTAATCGTCACTAGGGACTCTGCTGGCGGCTCCTGTCTGCGTCGATGGAGTGGAGATAGCTGCATCTGCAAAAGCTTCTGCTGAAGTCTGTGGAGCTGGAGGAGTAGACACTTGGAGCTGGTCTTTGGGCCCGATGGAGCTGTAGGAGGTGCTGATGTAGTAGCCACAGGATCTGCCTTTGGTATAGCAGCTGATCTGGGCTTTGTGGGCCTTCAGCAGGCTGCTCATAGTCATCTGGACTAGATCATCTTCCATCTCCTTCATGAGCTCTGCCTTCTCCCTCTTGGCTTCCTTGATGTCGCCTCAAGCTTGTTGACGGTGACTGCACTTGATCGACTTGACATCCAGAGCATGGAACTTATCTTCAACTATCCTCTCAAGACTCTCCCGAGATCGCACTATGCTGGCCAGCGTAGTTCAATTCTCTCGAGTGGCTTCAAGAAGTTGTTCTCCAACGCTCTTGGGCTTTGCTGCTTTGCTTCCTTCTCAGCTTT
The DNA here is from genome assembly GCA_021437245.1 of Aegilops speltoides. Lineage (NCBI taxonomy): Eukaryota > Viridiplantae > Streptophyta > Magnoliopsida > Poales > Poaceae > Aegilops > Aegilops speltoides. The sequence continues at coordinate 249,742,144 of CM038145.1, forward strand.
AGCTTGTTTGGCAGCTTCAGACTTAGCGTGTCCTTCAACAGATGTGGGAGCATCCTCGGTCATCACAACTTCATTATCTTCATGTTCAGGGCTGCGGTGGCAAGTGGGGTCTATCCAACAAGTAGGTGTCCGTGCCAAACTTGGCATTGATGAGCATCTCAATGTGCGGTGCAAACCCACATGACCTCTTCTCGTCTGCTTCTGTCCTCTTGATAGTCTCTACTATCGTGTCCATCACCTTAAAGGTGTCTTCGATCTAGAATGTGCAGCATGTTGATAGAATAGCCTCTTATCATGCGATGGTCTCTGACTTGGGCATCAAAGTATGCCTCGTAATGGTGTTAGTGGTTGGGAGACCTGCTCAAGATGATAAACTGATCCAAGCTTCCATATCTCAACATCCTTGTCGGTACCTCATTGTACATGTTCTTCATAGACTCGTGATTCTTCTTGGGAATGCCATAAACATCTACATCATCATCTCTTGATATTTGGAGCATTCAAGAACGCTCTCCATTCTTCAACAGTTGAAGAGAATCTACGCCTTCATCATCCATACAATTCGCCATCCGGATAGAAATGTGTCAGTGGCATAGAACCGCATGATCATCTCATCATTCCAAGCGGTCAATTTCGACCAACAAACTCAGCAACTCCACATGCGGTGAAGCTCTCATGCACATGTGGGAAGTAGTCTCTGTGCTCTTCACCGTCGATGTATTCCCAATCAACGATCTCGTGTCAAGAACAATTGGCTTCTTGTCCATGAGCACTGCCTCATAGAAATCTTGTTGCTCTCGGGTGTGGAACCTTGAGTCAACAGCTGTCCTTCTCCTGGTGGCATATGGATCAACTTGCCTCCATAGCCTGAGACCTTTGTCCTTCCTTTCCTTCATATTTTCAGCTCGAGGATGAGCATCATTATGAACTGGAAGTTTCGCCTAAGTTTCAACAACACATGTGCCTCTTCATCGATTCAGCGGTGGCACATTGTCCTTCTTCTTCTCTCAAGCGGTATATTTCTTCTTGTTTTTCTTAGGCTTGGCAGCAGGTTTGGCTTGGGCTGCCTTTCTTTGGAGCTGATGGCTTAGATTTTGTGGGTGCTCCTGCCCTGATGGCATCTCCCATCAACTTTTGCTTCTGAGGAGGCTGGGGTGCTTCCTCATCAGAGTCATCATCAGCTTCATCATGAACTAGCCTCTTCCTCTTGGAAATTTTCTTGATCTTGCTGGAGGTTTCTTCTTCCATGCTCAGCTTCTTTGCAACTGTGGATTTCTTCTCTTTGCTGGTGCCTTTCTTTGTTTGTTGCCCTTGATAGCCTTTGGCAACCACTTTCCTCTTAGGCTTGGAAGTAATCTCCTCATCAGCAACAAAGTCAGAATCTTCCTCATCAGAATTCCTCTTCTTCCTGGCCCTGGTGGCAGCAGCAGGCAATCCACTTGGAGTGCTCCTCTCTCCATCATCTGAAAAACTGCTTGCTTCAGGACTTGTAACTGCCTCTGGAATAGCAACTGGTGATTCAGACCTGTTCTGGCTGTCACTTGCATCAGACATGACTGACAACCCAACTTGGTGGAGTTTCACTACGGCGGCAACGGCGCGATGAGATTGACCGTTGACGGCGATGGAGACCAAGGCGGGCGCACAGACGACGACGGCGGAGACGATCCGGAGACCACGGCGACGGCAATAAGGGTTTGGGGCGAGGCGTTTGAAGGAATAATCAACGCTGCTGCCTCGGGTATATATACCTTCGGTTGTCGGTGGGACCGAGTTGGAAAACTTCGGTGGCACCGAGATGGTTAATCGCAAGGATTACACACATCGGACACGCCGAGATTTGCAACTCGGTTTCACCGAGGTGAAAACCTAGATCAATCCAAGTGATTTGGTCCGTCCGATTTGAGTATATTGGTTTGACCGAAAGTACTTAGAAGGTTTTGGAATTTAGGATTTTGACGGATCGGTGGCTCAGTGCTCCTCACTCGGTCGTCCAAAAAGTCTTGTTCAAAGTTTGTGATATAAGCATGAATAGAGTTTGAGACAAGAAAGCATAGATAGCTAGGGGAGGAACTTAGGCATTCTTGTCCATCCATTTGGTCAAAAAGAAAAATCCAAAAGACCAAAGCAAATGGATGTCCTCGAATGGATTAAATCATGCATCCAACATGCTCACACAATAAGGTAGCAAATGAAATATGTGTCAAACATGCACAAACAAAACTCTAGCAACTAGCACACAATTTGGCGATGACTAGGTCATCTATATATGAGTATATTGACTTAGGAGTCAAATGAGAACATTTGATCATAGGTCATACTCATCGTTTAAGCACAAGTGGGGTTACCACTTTTACATAAAGCATTAATGTGTTCACATCATTTGAAGATGCTTTAGCTCAATTTTAGAGCAAAGCTCCCCCTTGATGTGAGAACCCCTTTTAAAGGGTCAAACTAACCTTGGGTTGTCGTTGAAGACTTCATGTAGATGTTGAAGATGTGGATGCTCAATGTTGATGAAGATCATCAAGAGTTGGGAGCAATCCTTTGGATTCGGGCACTTTCAATACCTACATGGGTTAGTCCCACAAGGAACAAACAAGGATATCCATGGACATAGATTGAAGTACACAATAGATGATGTCCATGAAAGCAATGATTACCTTGTCCCTTGACTTACCAACATGAGGATTTGTGACTCCATGAACTAGTGCAAGATGTGGAAGTTGATTGCACAAGTTCTTTGCCAAAATGAATGTGAGTGAAGTATGTTGGCGGAGTCACCCTCAAGAACTCTCTAGTTCTTCTTCTTCGGGATCCACATCATCTTGATGGGAATCCTTGGTGTAGTAGTTGAGCTTGTCGAAGTAGAACTTGAAGTTGCCTTGGGAACCCACTTGACCATGGCCTTGGGTGCTTCAATGAATGCATCAATCTCCTCTTGAAGCTTGTCCTTGCCTTTTAGCTTGTGGTCTTGTGGTGGAAAGTCATCTTGAGCTTGTTCCACATTGGAAGAAGTAGGATCATACTTCTCCTTTTGAGAAACAAACTTTGGAGTGGGATATTGACCTTCTTCCCATTCAACACCCTCGGCGTTGAACCTTCGCTCAAAACCAATTCCTTGATTCTTCCGGTGTCTTCCTTGCTTGCGAACAATTTCCTCAAAGCTCTTGCTTCCGGCAAGACTCTAGTAGACACCTTTCTCTATAATCCCTTTCAATAAACTATTTTCTTGCTCAAGTGAAACTTGGCTTGAAACATTGTTAGTGGAATCAAGAGAACTACTAGAACCAATTATGTTGCTTCTAGATGAAGAATTTTTCTTATGCTTGTCATGCTTAGTTTTAATAGGTGGCAAGAAATTAGACAAGAGAAGTCGTTTGGCAAGATATGAAGAACTCTTCTTTCGAAGATCGTCATTGATAGCTTTTAGAAACTCATGTTCTTGCTCTAGATTGAGCTTCTCGAAGCGTAGCTTCTCATGAGATCTTAGGAGCTCTCTATGATCTTCTTGAGTTGTTTCATGAGCTAACTTAAGAGTGTTTAGTTCTTTAGTTAGACGCTCAATCTCCTTCATAGCATTGTCATTCGACTCTTCTTGACTATAAAGACTACTAGCATGTTCATCATTACTAGGCTCACTAGATTTATCATGTAAAAGCTCATCTTCACCAAGCAAGTCATCCTCATCACTATCAAAGTCAATGAATTCAGGGTGTGATACCTTGGGGCCTTTTGCCATGAAGCATCTTCCAATTCCCTCATTTGGTGAATCAAATATGTCATAGGAGTTGGAGTTGGAGGACACGAGAGCAAGACCGCAACACCTTCATCTTGACTATATTCGAGTTGGAGTGATAGCTTCTTTCGAGTGATTGTCGGAGTCGGAGCCGAAACCCATTCACCAACATGAGCTTGATGTTTTCTTCTTGTGTAGCTCCTTGATGACTTGTCTTTCCTTTCCGAATCCTTGCTTCTCCGAGAGGATCTTCGCTCATAACGATCATCTCTACTCCTTCTCTCTTTCCGAGGCGACTCTTCTCTTGAGCTTCTTCTTCTTGGAGATTCTTCTCTTCTCTTGTGGGGAGTCGAACACTCATTTGAGTAGTGTCCGGGTCTTCCACAATTGTAGCAGTTTCGATCACGACTAGAAGATCTCTTTTCATCATATGATCTAGACTTTGAGCTTCTTTCCTTGCTTCTACTCTTGTAGAATTTGTTGAAGTTCTTCACCATTAGGCTTATCTCTTCATTGGAAACTAGCTTGTCACTTGAGGTTGTGGGAGCTTCAACTGTAGCTTTGTAAGCACCACTTGACTTGTTGTGAAGCTCTTCCTTATCTTTAAGTGTCATCTCATGAGCAACAATTCTTCCAATGACTTCGGTAGGCTTGAGATCTTTGTAGTTTTGCATCATTTGGATCAAAGTGCACACGGTGTCATACTTTCCATCCAAAGCTCTGAGAATCTTCTTGATGATGAATCGGTCGGTCATTTCTTCGCTTCCTAAGCCTGCCATCTCATTGGTGATGAGAGCAAGCCTAGAGTACATTTCAGCGACTCCTTCACCTTCCTTCATCTTGAACTTGTCAAGTTGACCTTGAAGAACATCTAGCTTTGATTCCTTCACGGACTCGGTACCTTCGTGCATTTCGACCAAAGTATCCCAAATCTCTTTTGCATTCTCAAGACGGCTGATCTTGTTGAACTCCTCGGGACACAAAGCATTGAAGAGAATGTCACAAGCTTGAGCATTGTTCTGTAACATCCGCAACTCATCCGCAGTAGCTTCGCGATCCGGAACTTTTCCTTCCTCGAAGAACTCACCTTGCAAGCCAACACAAATAATGCCCCATGCGGCAGGTTATGTCCAAGAATATGCATTTTCATTTTATGCTTCCAACTAGCAAAGTTAGAACCATCAAAGTAAGGACCTCTCTGAAAATTACCCTCACTAGACGCCATACTCTCCTAGGTTGTGAAACCAAGCTTATGGAGTCCAATGCAATGGAAACCAATCCAATGGAGACCAAGCTCGATACCACTTGTAGGATCGGAAGTATGTCTAGAGGGGGTGATTAGACTACTTGACAACTTAAAAGTTTAGCCTTTGATTAGGACAAGTTTTTAGCAAGTTCACAATGATGAGCAAGTCAAGTATCACCCTACACATGCAATTCTAGAGTGATGGCAGCGGAAAGTAAATTGCACATGTAGTAAATAAGAGGTGGAGAAGAGCAAACGCAATTTGGAGACACGGAGATTTTTCTCGTGGTTCCGATAGGTGGTGCTATCGTCAATCCACGTTGATGGAGACTTCAACCCACGGAGGGTAACGGCTGCGAGAGTCCACGGAGGGCTCCACCCACGAAGGGTCCACGAAGAAGCAACCTTGTCTATGCCATCATGGCCTACGTCCACGGAGGACTAGCCTTACTCGGGTAGATCTTCACGAAGTAGGCGATCTCCTTGCCCTTACAAACTTCTTGGTTCAACTCCACATCTTGACGGAGGCTCCCAAGCGACACCTAACCAATCTAGGAGGCACCACCCTCCAAAAGGTAATAGATGGTGTTGGTGATGATGAACTCCTTGCTCTTGTGCTTCAAATGATAATCTCCCCAACACTCAACTCTCCTCACTGATTTGGCTGTGGTGGAGGAAGGGATTGAGTGGAAAGCAACTTGGGAAGGCTAGAAATCAAGTTTCATATGGTGGGAGTGGAGCAACTTGATCTCAACACAAGGGTAGGTAGTTTTCTTCTCAGAAATGTAAGGTAGGAGTGGTTGTTCTTTCTGATGGCTCTCTCCACGAATGAAGAGGAGGTGGAGGGGTATTTATAGCCTCCACACAAAATCCAACCGTTACACACATTTGACCAATCTCGGTCAGACCGAAGTTGACAACTCGGTGAGACCGAAAGTTCAAATCTTGTGAACGTTGGGATTTTCGGTGGGACCGAAAATACAATCTCGGTTAGTCCGATTCTTCCAAAGTCTAGGGTTTGCCAATCTCGGTGGGACCGACTTTCTCATCTCGGTGACACCGATTTGAGTACAGAAGGTTACAGAAGGTTGGCAACACCAATTTCGGTAAGACCGAGTTTGGAATCGGAAAATCCGAAATTACTAGGGTTTGGCTATATGGCTGAGGTGGTTCATCTTGGTGTGACTGAGTTTATGGAATCGGTGGGACCGAGATTACTTATGAGTTTATGTTGGAATGAAAGATTGCTGATAGTTTGAGAGATAAATCATTAAGCACTTTGAGCAACCAGATCATCATCATAACCTCATCCCCTTTTAATAGTATTGGCTTTCCTATGGACTCAATGTGATCTTGGATCACTAAACCAAAATAGAGTCTTGAGCTTTTGCCAATGTTTTCCTTAGCATTTTGAGGGGTCCACATCATCAGTCATTGCCATACCCATATCACTGAACTTTCTGAAATATTCTCAAGAAATAATTAGTTCAATGATATATATGTTGTTATTAATTACCAAAACCACCCGGGGATTAGTTGCACTTCCACGCTTGCACCAAGGCCTCATCATCTCCGGCCTTGCAACCTCGTCGCAGTGGCATGGGATCGACCGTTTCTTCGGCGGGAGCTGGTCAGGCCCCTCCCGGGGGGCTTTCCTTTCTCTTCGGCAGAGAACCTGTGGATCGGTGCCATTGGCGTCGAGAATGGAGGTGGAGCAGGGGGGAAGAAGCAGGCGGAGCAAGAAGAGATGGACAACGGGGCCTCCCGCCCCGCATTATTTATAGCCCAAGGGAGGCCAACCGTCAACCTCCACGATCATAGGTAATGATGACTCTTTTTGCATGCAGCAGGGACTCGTCAAATCGGGCAGTTGCCGAGGCAGTGTGGGGAAGCGGAGACGCCCACGTCCAGTCAATCACCATGTGGCGACCAAGTCCACAAGCTGTGGGCCCCGTGGCGCTCCGCACTTGCCCTTTGGCTTCGCCGCTAAGCCAAGTCGGAGCACGCCTTGGGCCCGGGGGCTACTGTCGGTGTTCTGGGAACGGGGGTCCCCAGACTTGCCTGCCTGCGGCCTGTAGCGTGGCTCAGCCAGTGGCCTAGTACGGCCCATCTTCATCAACCAAACACTCAAGACCATCGCGAGGTCTCCTCAGGGGCGGCCTCACCAAGCAGGCTGGCGAGGAGGCGGAGAGATCAAGGCAAGGGGTGCATCGCGAGGTGATCATGATGCAAGCCATGACGATCAAGACCAGGCGGGCTGAACGGATCGAGAAGAGGTGTCTAGAGGGGGGGTGATTAGACACAAAGTGAAAAAGTTGCAGTTTTTAATCTCTTTAAGTTTAAGTGGAGTTTTAGCACAATTTTAACATTCACAATACATGACAAGCAAGCATGCAAAGAGTATATGATCAGTGGAAAGTAAAGCATGCAACTTGCAAGAATGTAAAGGGATGGGATTGGAGTGTGTAAACGCAATTGGAGACACGGATGTTTTTGTCGTGGTTCCGATAGGTGGTGCTATCGTACATCCACATTGATGGAGACTTCAACCCACGAAGGGTAACGGCTGCGCGAGTCCACGGAGGGCTCCACCCACGAAGGGTCCACGAAGAAGCAACCTTGTCTATCCCACCATGGTCGTCGCCCATGAAGGACTTGCCTCACTAGGGTAGATCTTCACGAAGTAGGCGATCTCCTTACCCTTACAAACTCCTTGGTTCAACTCCACAATCTTTTCGGAGGCTCCCAAGTGACACCTAGCCAATCTAGGAGACACCACTCTCCAAGAAGTAACAAATGGTTTGTTGATGATGAACTCCTTGCTCTTGTGCTTCAAATGATAGTCTCCCCAACACTCAACTCTCTCTCACAGAATTTGGATTTGCTGGAAAGAATATTTGAGTGGGAGCAACTTGGGGAAGGCTAGAGATCAAGATTCATATGGTAGGAATGGAATATCTTGGTCTCAACACATGAGTAGGTGGTTCTCTCTTAGAAAATGAATGCTGGAAGTGTAGGCATGTTCTGATGGCTCTCTCCACGAATGAAGAGTGGATGCAGGGGTATATATAGCCTCCACACAAAATCTAACCGTTACACACAACTTACCAATCTCGGTGGGACCGAATCGTCAAACTCGGTCGGACTGATTTAGCAAATAATGTGACCGTTAGGATTTTTGGTGGGACCGACATGCAACTCGGTGGAACCGATATGGTTAGGGTTAGGGCATAACGTAATCTCGGTGAGACCGATTACACAAACTCGGTGGGACCGATTTTGGTAATAAGCTAACCAGAGAGTTGGTCAGGCAAACTCGGTGGGACCAATTCACTCATCTCGGTTGGACCGAAATGTTACGAAGAGGAACAGAGAGTTTGCATTGTAATCTCGGTAGGACCGATTACACAAACTCGGTGTGACCGATTTTGGTAATGGATACATACAGAGAGATTACAATCCCATCTCGGTGAGACCGAGATCCCTATCCGTGAGACCGATTTGATTAGGGTTTGTGGCAGTGGTTATGACATCTGAACTCGGTGGTGCCGGATAAAAAGAATTGGTGGGGCCGAGTTGTACTTTTGGTTTGGGTCATATGTGGATGTGAGAAAGTAGTTGAGGGCTTTGGAGCATATCACTAAGCATTTCACTACTGGAAAAAGGCCTATAGATAGGATTGACTCTAATGGCGCACCGTGTGTGCAGTGCGCCACTACTATATACTAATGGCGCACCTGTCCAAAATCGCCATTAGAGTGGAAGAATCTAATGGCGCACGGCCGACGTGAGTGCGCCATTAGTATGAATTTCTTTTTTCCATTTTCCCATACAAACTAATGGCGCATGCAGCAACAAATGCGCCATTACTATATATAACTTCTAATGGCGCACGGGCTAGTATGTGCGCCATTCATATCCCTCCATCTCATCCCCTCCATCTCGATCTCGATCCTCCATCTCGATCGCACCAAGACCTCCCGCTAGCTCTACCCATCGCAACCCTCCCGCTCCACCGCCAAGCACTGCCCGGCCCCAGCAGAACCCGCACATTTTGAACATGTTTTAATTTTTTTACTATTTTTATAAAAATATTACATGTTATAATTTAAACAAGTTTGATAAACACAAATAAATATAAAAACAGTATTTAAAATGCATAAAAATATTATCATTATGATTTAAACAAGTTTGAACATATTTAAAGACAAATAATATCTCGATCCCCTCCATCTCGATCTCGATCCCCTCCATCTCGATCTCGATCCCCTCCATCTCGATCGCACCGCACCCCTCCCCCCGCTAGCTCTACCCATCGCAACCCTCCCGCTCCACCGCCGAGCACTGCCCGCCCCCCACAAGACCAAGACATTTTGAACATATTTTTATTTTTTTACTATTTTTATAAAAAATATTACACTGTTATAATTTAAACAAGTTTGATAAACATAAATAAATATAAAAACAGCATTTAAAATGCATAAAAATATTCTTGTTATGATTTAAACAAGTTTGAACATATTTAAACACAAGTTTGAACATATTTAAAATGCATATTCTCAGATCCCCTCCATCTCGATCTCAATCCCCCATCTCGATCTCGATCCCCTCCATCTCAATCGCACCCGCACCCTCCCCGCTAGCTCTACCCATCGCAACCTCCCGCTCCACCGCCGAGCACCGCCCGCCCCAGCAAGAACCCGCACATTTTGAACATGTGTTTTAATTTTTTTTACTATTTTTATAAAAATATTACACTGTTATAATTTAAACAAGTTTGATAAACACAAATAAATATAAAAAACAGCATTTAAAATGCATAAAAAAATATTGGGGATCCTGGGAGTCGAACCCAAGACCTCTGGTGGGAGGCTGGCTGGCGACCACGAGCTAGTAGAGGACTTGATGTGGATCGATTCAGTGGAATATAACTTGTTGTCTCGGCAGAAATATCTAATGGCGCACCGTCTTTGAGGTGCGCCATTAGTGTGGATGTACTTATGGCGCACCGGTGGTTGGTGCGCCATTAGTATTGTGCCTCCATCCATCCATACCCTCCCCGGCGGCCCACCTCTCTCCCTCGCCCTCGATCCCCTCTCTCTCCCTCGCCCTCGCCCTCGATCCGCCGCCTCGCCGCCCAGCCCGCCCAGCCTTGCTGCCCGCCGCCTCGCCGCCCAGCGCCGCCCAGCGCCGCTGCCCGCCGCCTCGCCGTCGAGTGCTGCCCTCTCCTCTCCCTCGCCCCTTCCCCTCCCCTGCTCTGTTCCCTCTCTCCTGCTCTCTCTCCTGCTCTCCTGCTCTGGTTCCCCTCCCCTCTCTCCACCACGATCTGTTTTTTCCTCCCAGCTGCAGCCAAGGAGGAGAGGACGAGCGGCAGGCGGCGACCAGCAGCACCCCTCTCTTCTCCGTTGGTGATTCCTCCCAGTCTGTAACCCTAGCTGCTCGATCTGTTTGGACAGAGATTCACTGATTGTGTGCATCTTGATCTCAAGTCTTTGCTCGTGTGTGATTTGTGTGTGTGCGAATGTTCTCTCATGAGCAGCTTTACCGAGGGGCGTGAATGATTGATGGATACGGTGAATGATTTCATTTATAGCTTTTGGGGCGGGTTAACTATCCTACTTTATTATGTTGCATTACTACACTAGAGATGCGATACGGATTCTGAATTCAGAAGCAGTTTGGTTTGCAACATCTTCTTTTCGCCTTTCAGATTGCAGCACAGACAAACAATTACCGTAGATGCCGGCTTCAAGTTCTTGGATCAAGCAATCGAATTAGTGTGCGGGATTTCAGAGACTTAATTTTATCCTAGGGTGATTGCAACCAAGGTTACTAAGTACTCCCTCCGTTCCAAAATAGATGACCCAACTTTATACTAAAGTTAGTATAAAGTTGAGTCATCTATTTTGGAACGGAGGAGAAGAAGTTATATCTTGAGAGGTAGTGAGGTTTCAATAACAAGTAAAGAGAATGAACACTTGGCTAGCCTAAAGTTTGATGATCATTTTTGTCTTGTACCATTTATAATCTCTCGGCAATCATATGACCGAACCCTTTCTTTGGATGTGTTACTCTGCTATATTGCAAACTTGGAATAATTGTTATGATAGGTCCTCGTCAATCATGGTGTATGCTTTCTTAGGGAAATCATGGTGAATGTTGATCATGATTTTGTAAGTAATATTTTGAGAGGTGAATTAATGCTGATCATGATTTTGTTAAGGTGTTAGTGGACTTGCTATGCTTAGGGTGGCACTTTACGATTGCTTGAGGCACAAAGGCCCACACCACACCATACCATCTTGCCTTGATGCCTTCTAGTACTGCCAGTGCTAGTCCAACATAGTAAAATGCACAATATCACAAGGAAATTAGAAGTTACTGATATTATCTTTATCTGTAAATGTAAAAATACTATTACAAGGAATTTGCATAATACAGTTCAATGATGACTCATGTTGAAGATTGTGCACCCGGTTGACATATTGTTAGCTTTACAAGGAATTTGCATAATACTATTACAAGGAATTTACAAGGAATTTGTTAGCTTTTAGATGTTGTGGTGGTTCACTTGGTGGTATATTGTTTTGAATTACACTTGTTAGCTTTTTATAAGCAAAAACATGCCAATGTATTTTCCATGCTATGATGGAGGCCTTTTTTGCCTTGTCCACCGAGAGGCCCTTGAGTTTGCGGAATGTCGATTAACTTCCGTTCCGGCAAATTGGGCACTCCATATGTCCTATTTTCAGCAAAGGTCATGCTGAAATTTTCCGTGAATTTTAGCATGACTTTGTTAAAAATAGGACATATAAAAATACTGCGACTAATGCATGTTTTATGATCTGTTGTAAGGGTACTAATTGGTCTCTTCTGCTGCTTATCAGAGATGGCGGGAAGCAGCCACCGCCGATCTGCGACACCGCAGTACGAGGTGGATGATTCCGAGTTCTTCACTATCATACTTGAGGCTTCAGTTGGATCCATGACGCTGGTATATAAAATGAGAGATCTCCCTTCACCCATCTCATTACGATATCATTGTTTGCTACATCACTCATTTTCCCAAACTGCAGAGGCTGCCCGACAGTTTATGAACATGCTGATGGGTGAAGATCCGCCAAATAATGTGAAGCTGCGACAGGGGCAGCGGGTTTCGCAGCGATGGGATGTGCGATTGGCGATCAAGAAGGGCCACATGTACTTGTCTCGTGGGTGGGAGAACTTCTACCGTGCCTCGACCTGCAGCTGGGGTACTTCCTTGTCTTGAGTACGACAGCGACGCCAACATGCTCATCGTGAAGGTGTACAACAAGACTATGTGTCGCATGCGATCTGCTGCCGATGATGATGCCGATGCGTTCGCCTCTTCTTATTCCTCTACATTTGGCTTTGTCTCACATCGATTGTTAACGGTCATTGTTGCATTTTGGACAGGTAGGAGCAGCGAATGACATCGCTACAGACCAAAGCAGCGGCGACTATGGTCTGTAGCGAAGTGCGGCGATTCTGGTATGAAGCGACAATGAGCAGCGATTCTGCACCAAAGATAGACAACAAGAAGGATGATCCGGACCGGAGTGCGGGAGAAGAGGAGCAGTGAGGATGGGCATCGGTGAGGATGACCTAGCGCCGGTGGTGGTGACCAAGGGCAAGAGATGGTGGTGGCTGACCATGGGCAAGAGATGGAGGTGGTGAGGATGACCTAGCGATGGTCGTGCTCAAGGTGGCCTTGCGATGGTGGTGGTGCTCGACAATGACCACGCACCGGTGGTGGCGCCATGATCCCACACCGGGCAACATGACCACGCCAATTGTGGTAGAAGACTACATCCCACTACCTCCACTTGCCTCCACAGCCTCGCCGCTCTAGGCGCATCGAGAGATGAAGGAGAAGAAGGAGAAGAACGCCTACTTTGTCGGGTATGTCGATCTCCTATAGGTTAGCTATCCAAAATGATATATATATACTTAGTTACCTATGTTATCTCTAATATGCTTAGTTTCCTATAGGTTAGCTTCATTTTACCTAAGTTGGCTCTAATATACTAACTTAGAGCTTATATGCTTAGTTTCCTATAGGTTAGCTCCAAAATAACTTATGTTAGCACAAAATGATCAAGTTTACATAATAAGCTTATAGTCTTTTCTTAATCTTCTTCTTTTCCAAAATGACATAGGTTAGCTTCATTTTACCTAAGTTGGCTCTAATATACTAGCTTAGACTATGCTTAGTTTCCTATAGGTTAGCTCCAAAATAACTTATGTTAGCACAAAATGATCAAGTTTACATAATAAGCTTATAGTCTTTTCTTAATCTTCTTCTTTTCCAAAATGACATAGGTTAGCTTCATTTTACCTAAGTTGGCTCTAATATACTAGCTTAGACTATGCTTAGTTTCCTATAGGTTAGCTCCAAAATAACTTATGTTAGCACAAAATGATCAAGTTTACATAATAAGCTTATAGTCTTTTTCTTAATCTTCTTCTTTTCCAAAACTCTTCTTATTCTTCTTCTAGTCTTCTTCTTTTCTTCTTCTAACTTCTTGTTTATCATTTTGCAGATTTGATTTAATTGACGGAAGCTTGCGTGGATGGGGTGCTTCTTTTCCATTTCTGTTTTTATTTTGTATGAATGTGAAACTTTTGTGAATTGATGGATAACGGTGTTGGATGAACAATGTGAAACTTTTGTAACGACGGAACTATGTGTTGGCTATGTACGTATGTATATATGATGAAACTTGTGTGTTGGATATGATTGCTATATGTATGCTTGTTGTACATATATGATTGCTATATGGATGCTTGTTGTACATATATATGTGTTGAATATCTCATATGTGAAATAGTGACATGAGATTAAGAAGAAAAGAATTAAAAAAGTTGTTACTAATGGCGCTTTTCTGGATGTCATACTGTAAGTATAGCAGATACTAGTGGCGCCTTGTGAGCAATACTAATGGCGCATCAGGTGGTGCGCCATTAGAATACTGAATTCTAATGGCGCCTTGGTGGTGCGCCATTAGAAAGAAATTCTAATGGCGTGATGCCAGTGGCGCACCAGCCATGCGCCATTAGAAGGCAAAACTGGTGCGCCACTAGCATGCCTTTTCCTAGTAGTGTTTTGAGCAAGCAAGCAAGCCATTAAGCAACACCTCATCCCCTCTTGATAGTATTGGCTTTTCCTATAGACTCAATGTGATCTTGGATCACTAAAAGTAAAATGTAGAGTCTTGTGCTGGGAGCTTGAGTCAATCCTTTGTCCTTAGCATCTTGAAGGGGTTCCACATCCTCTAGTCCATGCCACTCCATTGTTGAACTTATCTAAAACATACTAGGTAAAATTATTAGTCCAACAAGAGATATGTGTACATTAATTACCAAAATCATCCAGGGAGCACTTGTGCTTTCAATCACCCCTTTTTGGTAATTGATGACAACATACATCAAAGCTTTAGATAATGATATAGAGAATAACAGGTAAAGCTTTGGAAAGACATGTAACATGCAAAGGCTCCCCCTACATGTACGCAATCATGTAAATATGGAATATAGGAGCATGTGAATGCATAAGATATGTGTTACATGTATCTTGGCTATATGCATCAGAGCAAAAGATGTGAACATGGGAAATGTACCTTCATGCTCATGAGTTCTTCTTGCAAACTGTATGTACATCGGCAAGAAATCCTCATACACATGACTGTGATGCATATACTTACCTTGTGGTCTTGAGTTGGCTTAGGAAGAAATGAGCCTGCATAAACAAGGTTAGATAACACAGATGCACCTACTAGCCAGAGCAAACGAAAGAAACCACAAGAGAACCAAGACTAGGATGACATGTAGAGTGAGTACTGAGTACCATATTGAACATAGACATGTCCCCAAAGGTAAAGATGTGCAATGAATTTAAGGGTTTCCTTCCCTTAGATGTCTTGCTCCCCCTGAATCTAGAATGGGATACTGGGAGAAGATAGGGAACAGAAAATCAGAGCTCAAAGAAAAGAAACAGAGCTAATGCAAACAAACAAATATGAACATGTCTTTCCCCTCTTGAATACATGTGACTTCTCACCTCTTGAACACCAAGCATCTAGGGTCCTTGATGATTACTCTCTCTCCTTGAGTATTCTCTCCCCCTATAGATATGATTAAGCTTTGATGTGATCTCTCTCCCCCCCTTTGACATCAATTTCCAAGAAGGGTTCTTTTGGATTTTTGTTTCAAATGGGTTTGGTCCTTGAGTCATAGAACAAAGTAGCAAGTTGAATGTGATGCTGGTAGAGGACAAGAATAATTAAGTGGAGCTGGACCAACAAGAAATCAGGAATAAGTGGCAAGCTGTTTTTCCTGTAGTGAAATCGGTGGCACCTAGTTGTGTGCTTTGGTTGTACCGAAATAATTCGGTTGGACCAAAGGAGACAGGCCGGTGAGACCGAGTTCATCGCAGAGAAAACACATGTCACCTCAGCTCACTAGACAAGTAAGATCTCACAAAGATTTGCAAGGAATTAACTGAAAGATTTGCAATGAATTGGATGCAGGGAATGCAGAACAAAAAGAAACAAAAAAGAAATATAGATGAAGTTGTTGTTTTTTGTTGAAACAAATATGCATGGAAAAAATGCAATAGCACAGAAAAGAACACAAGAAAACTTCATCTAGAATTGGTCGGTGACAAAGTCACCTATGTTAGAGTATATTGACTTAGGAGTCAAGTGAGATCACTTGATCATAGGTCATACTCATCGTTTAAGCTCAAAATGGGGTTACCATTTTTCGTTTAAGCATCTTGATGTATTCACATCTTGTCGAGTTGCTTTGACTCATGACTTGGAGTAAAGCTTCTCTAAGATGGAATAACATACAATGGGTGGTGGTGTTGATCGTGATCATGTAGTTGAACTTATGTGGGTGCCTCAAGGTTGATGTAGCTCATCAAGAGTTGGGAGCGACACTTGGGAATTTGAGTTCATCTACCTACATGGGTTAGTTTTTGCAAGGAAGAGCACTTGTGTATACAAAATGACAATCATGAATCTCAATAACAAATTTGTCAAAGGATATGTTTGAATGGTTTCATGCTTCCTTGTCTTCAACCACCATTGTGTAGAGACTTGGTGATGTAGAGATTGCTCAAGATGTGAGTGAGTTGCAATCTCATAGATTTAGATTCATCCAAGTACCTGCACGGGTTAGATAACATGCAAGGTGCAAATATATCCAAGACATAAGATTATCATCATAAGAGAGGTATCAAGGATTAGTCATAGGCTCATGTCTTGCATGTATCAAATGGAGTTCCTACTCCAAGTTTGAAGCATCAATGATGTTCAATTCACCTGTTAACCTGCAAAGCACTTTCTCATCAAGTGGTTTAGTGAAAATATCCGCTAATTGCTTATCGGTGCGAACATGTTTAAGATTAATGTCCCCTTTGGCAACATCATATCGAATGAAATGATGACGAACTTCAATATGCTTAGTTCGAGAGTGTTGCACGGGATTGTGAGGCAATCTTGATAGCACTTTCATTGTCACAAAGCAATGGAACATGTTTCACATATATCCCATAATCTTTAAGAGTTTGGGTCATCCAAAGTAACTGAGCACAACATGAACCAGCGGCAATGTATTCCGCTTCGGCGGTGGATAAGGATACTGACTTTTGTTTCTTGGAATACCAAGACACAAGAGATCTACCAAGAAATTGACAAGTACCCGAAGTGGACTTTCTATCAAACTTTTCACCGGCATAGTCCGAGTCGGAGTAGCCAACAAGATTAAAAGAGGCCCTCTTTGGATACCAAATGCCAAAATTTGGTGTATGGATTGAGTATCTCACTATCCTTTTCACGGCCTTAAGATGGCATTCTTTAGGAGCCGCTTGATATCATGCACACATGCACACACTTAGCATAATATCGGGAAGTGAAGCACATAGATATAACAATGAACCAATCATAGAGCGATAAACCTTTTGATCAACCGGTTCACCATCTTTGGTCAAATCAAGATGTCCACTAGTACGCATGGGTGTAGTCATACCTTTGCATTCTTGCATATTGAACTTCTTGAATAAGTCCTTGGTGTACTTTGTTTGAGAGACAAAGGTACCTTCCTTAGTTTTCTTGATTTGCAAACCGAGAAAGAACTTGAGTTCGCTCATCATAGACATCTCAAACTTCTCCGACATTAGCTTTCCAAACTTTTCACTAAAGTGAGGGTTAGTCGAACCAAATATAATATCATCAACATAGATTTGGCACACAAATAGTTCTCTATTAACCCTTTTAGTAAAAAGAGTAGAATCATTTTTTTCCAATTTCAAACCCTTTTTCAATAAGGAACTTGGTCAGGCATTTATACCACGCTCTAGGTGCTTGTTTAAGACCATAAAGAGCTTTGTGAAGTTTGTAAACATGATTAGGTTTCTTAGGATTGACAAATCCGGGAGGTTGCTTAACATAAACTTCCTCCTCTATTTCACCATTTATAAAAGCACTTTTAATGTCCATTTGGTACAAGGTGATATCATGGTGATTAGCATAGGCAAGTAAGATGCGAATGGACTCAAGTATAGCAACGGGGGCATATGTCTCACCTAGTCCATACCTTCGACTTGAGTGTAGCCTTGGGCGACGAGACGTGCTTTGTTGTGAACTACTTGTCCATCTTCATCTTGCTTGTCGCGAAACACCCATTTGGTACCGATGATGTTGTGGTTGTTGTCGGGCTTCTCAACCAATGTCCAAACTTGATATCTCTCAAAGTTGTGTAGCTCTTCATGCATGGTGTTTATCCAATCCTAATCTTCCAAAGCTTCATCAACCTTCATAGGTTTAATGCTAGAGATGAATGAATAATGTTCACAAAAGTTAGCTAAACGAGTTTTAGAGTGAGTGATTCTCCCGGTTTGGATATCATTGTAGATTTGCTCGACGGGATGGTCTTTAGCAACTCTTGCTCGAACTCGTGAAAGCTTTTGCTTGGATCTAGGTGGAACATCTTCTTCATCTTGTTCTTCTTATTGGCCTTCTTCGTTGTTGACGTTGTCGTTCTCTTGTCATGGTGGAGAAGGAGGTTGTTGATTTTCATCTTGGTGTACTTCCTCATTTTCTTCATCTTGGTGTGTCCCACTTGTGGATGCTTCCGTATCAACTCTTGGTCCACCTTGTCGTGAGGTAGAAGCTTCCACTTGGACAGACGAGGTACTCTCCTTCACCTTCGTTGGACGAATCTTGCCAATAGACAAGTCTTGGATTGCTTCCGAGGGGTCTTTGTCTCCTACATCAATTGGCAATTGCTCTACTTGCGAGCCGTTAGATTCATCAAACTTCACATCTACCGTCTCTTCAACCTTTCGGGTGAAATTGTTGTAAACACGTAAGTGTGAGAGTTTGAGCCATAACCAAGTAGGAAACCTTCATGAGACTTAGGAGCAAATTTAGAACGATGATGCTCATCAAGAATGTAGCAATTTGATCCGAATACTCGAAAGTATCCAACTTGGGGTTTTTTACCGGTGAGGAGCTCGTATGCCGTCTTGCCGAGTAGCTTGTGAAGATACAAGCGATTTGTTGCATGACAAGCTGTCTCAACTGCTTTCGCCCAAAAGTGCTTCGGCGTCTTGTACTCATCAAGCATCATTCTCGCCATTTCATTGAGCGTCCGGTTCTTCCTCTCAACAACTTCATTTTGTTGAGGTGTGTACGTAGCCGAGAACTCATGTGAAATCCCTTCTTCGTCAAGAAAGGTCTCCATATTTGCGTTCTTGAACTCCGTTCCGTTGTCGCTATGAACCTTCTTTATCTTCAATTCAAATTGATTTTGGGCCTTCCTAGTGAAGTTTTTGAAGATCTTTTGGACCTGTGATTTATCATTGAGAAAGAACACCCACGTAAATCTTGAAAAATCATCAACTATAACTAGACCAAAAGAATTTCCACCGAGGCTTTTGTAGGCGTTGGGACCAAAAAGATCCATGTGAAGTAGCTCAAGTGGCCTCCTTGTGGTCATGATGTTCTTCATGGGATACCTTCCTCCAACTTATTTACCTACTTGACAAGCGTTGCACAGTCTATCCTTATCAAATATGACATCGTTAACACCAAGGATATGACTTCCTTTAATAAGCTTTTCAAGGTTTCGCATACCAACATGACCTAACCATCTATGCCACAACCATCCTTTAGAGGATTTAGCAATTAAGCAAGTTCTAGGTTGAGCCTTTTTAGTGAAATCAACAATGTAAAGATCACCTCTACGTATACTGATAAAGAACATTTTATGATTATCTCTACGAAACAATTGGCAATCTACTTCAGTGAATAGGACATTGAAACCAAAATCAGCAAGTCTAGATACTGAAAGTAAATTGTAGCCAAGAGATTCAACGAGAATGACATTTTGAATGGAGCTATCATGTGAGATGGCCACCTTACTAAGGCCAACCACCTTACCCTTTGAGTTATCACCAAAAGTGACATAGTTTCGAGGGTCGTCGTTTTCAGCAAGCTCACGAAACATATCTTTATCTCCGGTCATGTGATCGGTACATCCACTGTCAAGAACCCATTCCTTTCCTCCTGCCATATATCCCCGAAGATTTGCCATAAGACCAAAGTGTCTCATTGCATCATCAAGATCAAGGTCACTGTCATCATCCTCATCATAGTATCCATGTTCAACATCGTCATGTGGTGGATCAATTCCTAGAGAGGGTGATTCGTTAGAGTGAGTTTGACAATGATCTTCTTTATTTTAATAGCTTCGGAAATAATATCAGTAATAATTCCAACATCTCCTTTGGCACGCATAAGGTTTGTAAGCTCAAATAGACAATCACCAAACATAGGATCATTGGAATACATCTTACTCAAGGCAATAGACTTATGGAGAATTTCATCTAGATTTTTCAAGGAATAATTTGGAAAATGTTCCTCAAGAAATTTCCATATAGTGTAGGCACACTCAAGAGTAGGCAAACTTCCAATCAAGTTTCTAGGCAAGCCTCTAGTGATAAGATTAACAGTTCTAAGATTGCGAATCATGTCAATTGACTCATCAAGGGTGGGATGCATAGGATCAACATGAGGTGCACAAGGGCTAGCAATGTACTTGTTCAAATGATATTTATTGAAAATCACAAGCATCTCATTTAAAGTACTCCCCATCAAGTATAGGCACTCTATGTCTAAGACTCCCCAAAGTAGACTCATCCATCTTCCTCCAATGGTGTTTAAACCAAAGCAATGGAGACCAAAGCTCTGATACCAACTGAAAGGATCGAGAAGAGGTGTCTAGAGGGGGGGTGATTAGACACTAAGTGAAAAGGTTGCAGTTTTTAATCTCTTTAAGTTTAAGTGGAGTTTTAGCACAAGTTTAACATTCTCAATACATGACAAGCAAGCATGCAAAGAGTATATGTGCAGCGGAAAGTAAAGCATGCAACTTGCAAGAATGTAAAGGGATGGGATTGGAGTGTGCAAACGCAATTGGAGACACGGATGTTTTTGTCGTGGTTCCGATAGGTGGTGCTATCGTACATCCACGTTGATGGAGACTTCAACCCACGAAGGGTAACGACTGCGCAAGTCCACAAAGGGCTCCACCCACGAAGGGTCCACGAAGAAGCAACCTTGTCTATCCCACCATGGTTGTCGCCCACGAAGGACTTGCCTCACTAGGGTAGATCTTCACAAAGTAGGCGATCTCCTTGCCCTTACAAACTTCTTGGTTCAACTCCACAATCTTGTCGGAGGCTCCCAAGTGACACCTAGGCAATCTACGAGACACCACTCTCCAAGAAGTAACAAATGGTGTGCTGATGATGAACTCCTTGCTCTTGTGCTTCAAATGATAGTCTCCCCAACACTCAACTCTCTCTCACAGAATTTGGATTTGGTGGAAAGAAGATTTGAGTGGAAAGCAACTTGGGGAAGGCTAGAGATCAAGATTCATATGGTAGGAATGGAATATCTTGGTCTCAACACATGAGTAGGTGGTTCTCTCTCAGAAAATGAATGTTGGACATGTAGGCACGTTCTGATGGCTCTCTCCACGAATGAAGAGTGGGTGGAGGGTTATATGCTCGCCTCCACACAAAATCTAACCATTACACACAACTTACCAATCTCGGTGGGACCGAATCATCAAACTCGGTCGGACCGATTTAGCAAATAATGTGACCGTTAGGATTTTCAGTGGAACCGACATGCAACTCGGTGGGACCGATATGGTTAGGGTTAGGGCATAACGTAATCTCGGTGATAACGATTACACAAACTCGGCGGGACCGATTTTGATAATAAGCTAACCAGAGAGTTGGTCAGGCAAACTCGGTGGGACCGATTCGCTCATCTCGAATGGACCAAAATGTTATGAAGAGGAACAGAGAGTTTGCATTGTAATCTCGGTAGGACCGACTACACAAACTCGGTGTGACCGATTTTGGTAATGGATACATACAGAGAGATTACAATCCCATCTCGGTGAGACCGAGATCCCTATCGGTGAGACCGATTTGATTAGGGTTTGTGGCAGTGGCTATGACATCTGAACTTGGTGGCGCCGGATAGAAAGAATCGGTGGGGCCGAGTTGGACTTTTGGTTTGGGTCATATGTGGATGTGAGAAAGTAGTTGAGGGCTTTGGAGCATATCACTAAGCATTTTGAGCAAGCAAGCCATTATGCAACACCTCATCCCCTCTTGATAGTATTGGCTTTTCCTATAGACTCAGTGTGATCTTGGATCACTAAAAGTAAAATGTAGAGTCTTGTGCTTGGAGCTTGAGCCAATCCTTTGTCCTTAGCATCTTGAAGGGGTTCCACATCCTCTAGTCCATGCCACTCCATTGTTGAACTTATCTGAAACATACTAGGAAAAAGTATTAGTCCAATGAGAGATATGTTGACATTAATTACCAAAATCACCCAGGGAGCACTTGTGCTTTCACGGGCACCAGGCGGGCGCCAGCCTGCATAGTGTCCTCGTTTCCTATTTGGTGCAAAGGGGGCGAGCACAGGCATAGAGTATCGAGGCATCAGGCAAAGGTTTCCGTATCGGTGCAACGAGACCAAGACCAGCAGAGCGGCAGGACGGAGGTCACCATGGAACCCAAGACGGCATCATCACCAATGCCTTTGGCAGTCGAAGACCACCTTTAGTCAGGATAGCTTGTACTAGTTGTCCCCTTTCAAAATGGTCGTTGTTGGCTCCCTTCCCGCTCATATTTGGGAAGAGGATCAGGGCCTCTATAAATAGGGCTAGCCACCACAGTAGAAAGAGAGGAGAAGATCTAGAACCAAGAGAGAGAATCAGATCTAGAGCCAAGAGAGACAGATTGACTCCTCTCCAAATACACCACCACAAGAACACCTCTCCTCGTGAGGTTGTTCTTCCTCTGTACTGTTCATCATCATCCCAAGAGGCAATCCACCACACCACACACTGGATTAGGGTATTACACCACAACGGTGGCCCAAACCAGTATAAACCTCGTGTCTCTTGTGTTGTTCATCGTGCTAGCTTAGAATCGCGGCGAGATTGTGGGCGTGTTTCGGTAGGGAGAAGATCTTCGTGCGCACCCTAGAGTTTGAACCTTAAGGGTTTTGCCAAAACCCGATATCCGACAGAAACTAATAATATTTTCTTGCTCCGTCCCATACTTTCTAGCTTGCTGATAATGAGACGCCCATAATTTTCAACAGATGAGGTTCAAGTTAGTTAGCCAAGATGATGCAACTAGACAAGCTTGTAACCATGCTTTCAAGTCTGCTCTGTGACAGTATCAGTATAACTTGAGGAAAACTCACTTTGAAGGCAAGGCTAACAATGAACTTGCCCAAACATCTCCAGTGAAAAATATATCAGATGAAGACTGGAGAGGCCTCGTTAAACACTGATCTGATCCAAAGTATCAAGTACGTTATATGTATGTGATCAGATCACATGTTGAACTCCTATTTACGCATGTGCCTCACGAATATAACTTCTTGTAGGTGAATTGTTCAAAGAACAAGGCCAGCCGTACGAAAGTGAAATTCCAACACACGACAGGATCTCGTAGCTATATTACACACTACGAGGCTCTTGTAATTAGTTGTCGTTTCACTCTTTTGGCTGTGCGATATTATCAAATCTATATTGACTTGTTCCAAATGCAGAGGAAAGCTCACAAGGACCAAAAAGTGCCTGAACCAAATGCTGGGGAAATCTTCAAGGACTGTCACACCAGCAAGACGAAGGGCATGACTACACCAGTCAAAGCCGCTGTTGTAAGTCCTTAATCCTCATGCCTTTTAACTACTACTTACTCGGACTTGTGCATTGAACTGCACGGTTTGCAGCCAGTGTCTATTACTCTTTTCAATTTTATACACAATTGTCTTAGTGTATCATTGCACCTTACAAGGTTTCAAAGTGAAGAGTGATGTTCCTTTGATCTTGATCTGTAATCTAGTTTCGTGTTGGACTTGACCACACAATGTTACAATTGCCTGTTTGTCTATTCTCAGTTGTTTTGTGATATGAATGATGTCATACTATGCTTACCATATTATAAACTTTGTCTCTTTATCCTTAGTTGTCAATACAATGTGAAGAAATAGACAATACACTAGCCATGGTACATGGTTGTTTGGAACCTGGTTTTATTATGTTCTTTGCAGTAAAATACAACTAATATTTTACACGGTTCACCAGAATAAGTTCTATATATAGACCAAAGCTATTTTGTTTGGTTTTGCTGCCTCCTTAATATCTTCTGTTCTGGTACTACTAATGTAAAAACTCAACTTTTCAGCAAGCTATAGAAAAAATGGTGGACCCGCCACCTTCTGAAGGTGACGAGGCAACTATAACCGCAATGTCACCTCTTGCTGCAGTGGGTCGGTACCTGTCCACTAATAGTGCCAAAAGCACATTCCTGCGTAATACTGGGTTGGTTGTTAAGGCAATCTCGTCTGAACTGCCTCATGATCAAGATATGCAAGCTCAAAACAATGTTATATCTGTGCTCCACACACAAGTCCATTACCTAACAGAGACCCTTTGTGAAACAAGGACAACCATTGTTTGATGTCGTCAAGATATGCATGGTTTTGAAACTAGGCTATCAGACATTTGCTATGTTGTTCAGGAGCCTAGGAGAAATGAAGGCAAAGGTTATGGTGCTCCATCGGACAGTACAGCATGAAAACGTAATAGTTAGGTCAAATGAACTGTGCTTCTGAACTTCTGGGTGTGCATTTATCTGCCGGACTGTTAAGTTTTATGCCAACCTTCCTTTTGTTTTATGGTTGTAATTTGTTTTGTTGCGATACAAAATTTGTTCTTAACATGCAGCCACCGGCTGAAGAAAACAGCAAGCCATTTTTGTGTAGTGTAGGGTGTTCCCTATATTTGCACTGGTGGCGAACTTTGATGCCTAGTGGATGTAATCTGTGCAATCTCCTTAATAGCCTAGCGTTAGTTTCTGGCTTATTTATTTCCTAGTCTTCTTTTTCCCTGGTTTGCTAGTGGCCGCAACAACCCTGGGCCATATATGGACCATGGTAACCTTGACCCTGCTACAGGCCATAGGATCCATGGGCCTCCTATGGGCTGTCAGATAAATGGGCATCCAATGGGCCGTAGAATCAGTGGGCCTCGGGCCGTCGGATAAATGGGTCCACATGGACCGTAAACAGGCATAATTGGTATCAGGCCAGCACGGTAACGGGCCATTAATAGGCCAGAAGACAGCAAAGGCTTAATTTTGTCACAGGCATAACGGGTCATTAATGGGCCAGAATATAGGACGGGCTGGAAATGGCACAACGGGTTAACAAGCCACGAACGGGGCGATTCTAACCACGGGCCGAATTTGTCCCATTAGGGGAACAGGCCAGTAACGGGCCAGAAGTAATCGAGGGCCAGAAAGGAGCCCAAGAACGTATGGGCTGTTAGTAGGCTGAAACCTAACACGGGCTGGAAATGGTCCATGCGAATCATGGGCCGTTAATGGGTACAAAGAAATTTACTGCTCATTATAAGCAAGAGTCACCATGGGCCACTAAAGGGCCTAAAGATACGAAAGGCCTCATATGGGCCGAAAGACATCATGGGCCATACATGGGCCGAAAGTGAAATGGGCTGGTGTTATATTCGACGGCCCACATGACGTTGCTGGGCCGATTTTGGGAAGGCCCTAACGGGCCGTGAGTTACCGGGTCGTAAAATGGGTTGTATGCGAACAGACCGTTAACAGGTTTTCATTGGCCAGCCCGCTAACTTTTGACCAAGTCAAATGGGCTGGCCTTTGTAAGGTAAATCGGCCAGTGTTGGGCCGTCGCACGTGTCGACATATCATAGGCGCCTATCTGACCCAATGACGAGCTGACACATGTTTCCTTCGGCCAATGAGAATTTCACACGTGGAAAATCCCCATTGGTCCGGGTTGTTAACGGGTTATCGGATCCAAAATCAGACCCGATAGCTTAAGGGCGACCTGTTACGATGGATGCCACGTGTCGGTTACCCTTGACAAAAGCACTTCCATGACGCGTCATTTACCGTCATGGAAGTGAACACTTCCGTGATGATAATTTTGGTATTGTCATGGAACACTTCTATGACAGCATAGGTATGACTATCTTGATTCTGTCATAAAATCGTCATGGATTTACATACATGACAGAAACGTGACCTACTGTGACAAACACGTATCATCACGGAAGTGTATTTTTTTGTAGTGGTATTTATAGAGCAAAGAGGCGGCGCGGGAGGCGGCCGAGGTGGGCACAACCCACCTGGGCGCGCCTCGGCCCAGGCGCGCCCTGGTGGGTTGTGCTCCCCTCAGAGCCCCCCTCAGGTACTTTCTTGGCCCATCGTGTGTCTTCTGATCCAGAAAAAATCACCAAAAAGTTTTGCTGCGTTTGGGCTCCGTTTGGTATTGATTTCCTGCGAAGTAAAAAACAAGCAAAAAACAGCAACTAGCACTGGGCACTATGTCAATAGGTTAGTCCCAAAAAATGATATAAAGTTGCTATAAAATGATTGTGAAACATCCAAGAATGATAATATAACAGCATGGAACAATAAAAAATTATAGATACATTGGAGACGTATTAGTTCCACGGGAAGCTTTAGCGCAACGCACTTTGATAGGTAATCAGCGATGCTATTTTTTCGCATGTGGCACGTGCTCTGCTTGTAATCCATCAAAGCGCACTTCTAGCTTTCTCACCTCGTCCACATATGCCTCCATCAACGGACTCTGGTAATCTTGTTGACTTGCCTCACTACAAGTTGATAGTCTCCACGGATAATTAGTTTCTTGATTCCCAATTCCACTGCGATTCTGAGTCTGACAAGGAGCCCCTCATACTCAGCAGTGTTGTTGGTGGCCTCCTCCTGGGGGAAGTGCATTTGAACCACATATTTGAGATGCTCTCCGATGGGCGCGATAAGAAGCGCGCTGGCTCCGGTGCCCTGTAGCGAGAAAGCACCATCAAAATACATGATCCACACCTGAGGCGCCTCTTTTTCGGGGAGAATTGTCTCTGGTACTGCTTTGTCTGGAGTGGGTGTCCATTCTGCAATGAACTCCGCCAATGCTTTTCTCTAAATAGTTGAAGTGCTCTCAAGCCAAAATTAACAGCTCTAGTGCCCACTCAACTATCCTGCATGTGGCTTCGAGGATCCTTAATATGCGTTGTAGTGGAAAATGGGTGAAAACTGTGATCTCGTGGGCTTGGAAGTAGTGGTGCAGCTTCCTCGAGGCCATGATAAGGCCGAAGATTAGCTTTTGCACTCTAGACTACCTCGACCTGGCTCCCTGCAATAGGGAGCTAACAAAGTACACTGGTCGTTGTACCGCTTTCTTCCTTACCGCGGTCTTGGAATTGCCTTTGCTGGTTTGCCTCACCTCTCCCTGGTTTGTGTCAAGTCCTGCCGTGGGTGCTTTGGCTCCATCTCCATAAGGGTCAGTTGCGGCAGCTGCCTCCTCATCCACTTCTCGCTGCGCCACCAGCGCTGCACTAACCACTTGATTCGTTGTAGCTAAGTATAGTAGCAATCACTCTTGTGGTTTAGGTGCGACTAAGGTGGGAGCAGAGGAAAGGTAAGTTTTCAGGTCTTGTAGCGCTACTTCTGCTTCTGGGGTCCACTTCACCGGGCCAGCCTTCTTCAAGATTTTGAAGAAAGGCAAGGCACGCTCGGCAGACTTGGAGATGAACCTACTCAGTGCGGCAATGCATCCAGTCAAACGCCTCACGTCCTTGACAGTCTAGGGTGCTTGTATATACTCGATTACTCTGATCTTGTCGGGATTGGACTCTATTCCCCATTGGGACACAAAGAAACCAAGGAGCTTGCTGGATGGGACGCCAAACACACATTTATAAGGGTTTAGCTTCAAACTGATCTTGCGCAAGTTCGCGAAGGTCTCTTCCAGGTCTTGAATGAGTGTTGATCTATCCCTGGTCTTGACCAATATATCATCCATATAAGCTTCTAAGTTCCTGTGCAGCTGGGGATCAAAACCAATCTGCACTGCTCTCGCAAAAGTGGATCCGGCTCTCTTTAACCCGAAAGGCATACGCACAAAGCAGTACATGCCACATGGAGTTATGAATGAGGTTTTCTCTTCATCTTCCTTGGCCATGAATATCTAATGGTACCTAGAGTACGCATCCAAGAAGGAAAGCAAATCACACCCGGAGGTGGAATCAACAATTTGGTCAATGCACGACAGGGGGAAAGGGTGTTTTGGACATGCTTTGTTCAAGTCAGTGAAATCAATTTCCTGTTTGCCTTGCGCACTACCACTGGATTTGCTAACCAAGTTGGATGTAGCACCCCTCTGACCAAACCAGCTGCTTCAAGTTTCTTGATCTCCTCGGCGTTGAATTGTTGCCGCTCTAAAGCTTGCTTTCTGACCTTCTGCTTGACGGGCAGAGCGTGATGGCAGACTGCATGGTGGTGCTCGATTACCTCCCTGTGAACACCGGGGATGTCAGATGGTTGCCAAGTAAACACATCTACATTCTCCCACAGGAAGGCAACGAGCATGCTTTTCTATTTGTCATTAAGGGTGGTGTTGATGGTGAATGTACTGTTAGAGCCATCCTGCCTTGTCGGGGCCCTTTTCACAGGAGCCGAAGCAACTTTGGGCCTTTTGCTAGTGGAACTCTCCGATAGGTCATCAACAGTCGCAGCACACTCCGGAGAGGCGTGCTTCATGGAATCCTTGTTGGCGTCTCTGCTAGCTTTCTTCCCTTCTTTGTTTCTTTGGCGGGAGCTGGGGCTTCCGTAGCCTCAGCTGCTACCGCATCTTGATACATCTTGTCCACACATATAATCGCATCTTTCTTATCTCATGGGATGGAAATGATACCCATCAGCCCTGGCATCTTCAAGGTGTTGTAGGCATAATGGGATGCTGCCATGAATTTTGCCAGAGCTGGGCGACCAAGAATTCCATTGTAAGGCAAAGGAAGTTCAACAATGTCAAACATGACCCTCTCATTCCAGTAATTCAATTCCCCGCCAAATGTCACAGGAAATGCAACCTTCCCCTTAGGCCAGCTCCTATCGGGGTTGATTCCTTGGATCGTACCCGTTGCCTTGAGCTCCTCATCAGGTATCTGCAGCTTGCCAACCACTTTAAGGGAGATTAAGTTCAGCCCAGCCCCACTGTCAACTAGCATCTTTGATAGTTTGAGCTTGCGGATTGTTGGGCAAACCAACAACCGCAAACACCCGACCGGAGTGGTACGGTTAGGGTGATCCTCCTCATAAAAAATGAGGCGTGCGGGGCCATTTGAGTGGCTTTTGGGAGTTTGAAGCTGGCTCCACGGCATTGACCTCAGGCGCCCACTGTTTGAGCTGGTAGTGAGAGGAGTGCAAATATGCACCCACATCAATGCACATGGCTTTGGTTGCTTTTTGGAACTCTTGCTCGCTGGTTTCTTCCTCATCTTGATCATCACTCCCATTGTCTCCTTCTTTCTTTTCACGACCTCTAGCAGGTTTCTCTTTCAGCTACCGGGTCTTGCCACAACGGCCTCCTCTACCACTATGGCCCTTCCTGCCTGCACCTTCTTGGCCTCTCTCCTTCTCGCGCTTCTCGTATTCAGCCTTTTGTTTCTTAACAAGCTGCTCAACTTGGTGCATTCTTGGAGATCATGACCCTTGGTGTGGTGGATTTTGCAGTATGGCCCGTCAGATTTTCCGGCTTTCTCTGCTACCGCGGCCTCCCGGCAATCAGCACATGTGGCAGCTCCCTTGTCGGGGGCCTCAGTTTTGGTCTTCTTGCCGGTACTAAGATCACCAGAGCTCCCAATGTCCAACACTATCTGCTCCTTGCATTTCCTATTGCGCCTCCGTTTCCTCCTCTTCTTGTTAGTGGCTCGTCATCATCCTCTGAATCAATTTCGACGCCAGCCTCTTCCCCGGGGAGTCTCCTTCCTTCTTTAGCTTGAGCACACTTATCCGCCAAGGTATATAACTCATTGACAATCTCGGGCGGCCGGACATTCATTTTAGCTCGCATCCTCCTGTTGCACATGTTCGAATGGAACGCGGCAATCACTTCTGCTAGATGTATCTCTGGAATGTTACAGTGTACTCGACTGAACCTCTGTATGTATTTATGCAAACCCTCCCCTTCCTTCTACGAAAGGACTTGCAAGTCACTGGGTTGTCCAGGCTCTTGGTGGCCACCTGTAAAGGCACCAATAAACTCATTGCACAAGTCAGCCCACGAGGAAATAGAGTTCTTCGGCACGTGCATCAGCCATGTCCTCACATTTGGCTTGAGTGCCGAAGGGAAGTAGTTGCCGAACACTTTCTCATCTGTACCCCCGGCGGCTTGAACAACAATCGTGCAAATGCTCAAAAACTCTGCTGGGTTTGACTTCTCATCGTATTTTTCTGGTAGTTCAGGTTTGAAGACTCGGGCAGATGGCCAGCGAACCTGCCGCACCTCACGAGTGAAGGCAGGGCACCCAACCTCATAAGGCAAGTACTGAAGGAAATATGCCCTAGAGGCAATAATAAAGTTGTTATTTTATATTTCCTTATTCATGATAAATGTTTATTATTCATGCTAGAATTGTATTAATCGGAAACCTAAATACATGTGTGAATACATAGGCAAACACTGTGCCCCTAGTGAGCCAGCTAGTTGATCAAAGATGGTTAAGGTTTCCTAACCATGGACATGAGTTGTCATTTGATAACAGGATCACATCATTAGGAGAATGATGTGATGGACAAGACCCATCTGTTAGCTTAGCGTATTGATCATTCAGTTCTATTGTTATTGCTTTCTTCATGTCAAATACATATTCCTTCAACTATGAGATTATGCAACACCCGGATACTGGAGGAATGCCTTGTGTGCTATCAAACGTCACAACATAATTGGGTGATTATAAAGATGCTCTACAGGTATCTCTGGAGGTGTTTGTTGGGTTGGCATAGATCGAGATTAGGATTTGTCACTCCGAGTGATGGAGAGGTATCTCTGGGCCCTCTCGGTAATACACATCATAAGAAGTCTTGCAAGAAAATTGACTAATGAGTTATTTGCAGGATGATGTATTACAGAACGAGTAAAGAGACTTGTTGGTAACGATATTGAACTAGGTACGAAGATACCAACGATCGAATCTCGGGCAAGTAACATACTGATGGACAAAGGGAATAACGTATGTTGTCATAACGGTTCGACCGATAAAGATCTTCGTAGAATATGTGAGATCCAATATGAGCTAGGTTCCGCTATTGGTTATTGACTGGAGAGGTATCTTGGTCACGTCTACAAAGTTCTCGAACCCGTAGTGTCCGCAGGCTTAATGTTCGACGACGATATAATATTATATGAGTTATGTGATTTGGTGACCGAATGTTGTTCGGAGTCCCGGATGAGATCATGAACATGACGAGGAGTCTCTAAATGGTCGAGAGGTAAATATTGATATATAGGACGATAGTATTCGGACACCAAAAGTGTTTCGGAGGGTACCGAGTACATATCAGAGTACCGGAGGGGTTACTGGAACCCCCGGAGGAGAGATATGGGCCATGAGAGGGGAGCACACCAGCCCACAAGGGGTGGCGCGCCCCCATATGGCAGGAGGCCGATTGGGAGAAGGAAAAGAGGGGGTTCGGCCCCCCTTCCTTCTCTCTTCCCCTCCCCTTTTCTTCTTCGGTGAAATAAGGTAGGGGGCGCCACTTGGGGAAACCCCAAGTAGGATTCAGATCCTACTTGGGGTGCACCCTGGCTGCCTCCCCTCTCCCTCCCACCTATATATATGTGGGGGGAGTCCTAGCACACCACAGACAATTGTTAGCCGTGTGCGGCGCCCCCCTCCACTGTTTACTCCCACGGTCATATCTTCGTAGTGCTTAGGCGAAGCCCTGCACAGATCACTTCACCGTCACTGTCACCATGTCGTCATGCTGACGGAACTCGTCTACTACGTCGACATCTTGCTGGATCAAGAAGGCGAGGGACGTCACCGAGCTGAACGTGTGCAGAACTCGGAGGTGTTGTACGTTCGTTACTCGATCGGTGGATTGCGAAGAAAGTTCGACTACATCATCCGCGTTGTGAAATGCTTTCGCTTATGGTCTACAAGGGTACGTAGGCACACTCTCTCCCTCGTTGCTATGCATCTCCAAGATATATCTTGTGTGAGCGTAGGAAATTTTTTGAAATTACATGCTACGTTCCCCAACAGTGGCATCCGAGCCAGGTCTATACGTAGATGATATGCATGAGTAGAACACAAAGAGTTGTGGGCGGTGATTGTCATACTTCTTACCACCAATGTCTTATTTTGATTTGGCGCTATTGTTGGATGAAGCGGCCTAGACCAACCTTACATGACCACGTTCATGAGACCATGTTCCACCGACAGACATGCAACTAGTTTTGCATAAAGGTGGCTGGCGGGTGTCTATTTCTCCTACATTAGTTGAATCGAATTTGACTATGGCCAGTCCTTGAAGAAGGTTAAAACAGCAAACTTGACGAATCATTGTTGTGGTTTTTGCCGTAGGTAAGAACGGTTCTTGCTAGAAGCCTGTAGCAGCCACGTAAAACTTGCAACAACAAAGTAGAGGATGTCTAACTTGTTTTTGCAGGGAATGTTGTGATGTGATATGGTCAAGACATGATGTGATATACATTATTGTATCAGATGATCATGTTTTGTAATCTATTGGCAATCGACAGGAGCCTTATGGTTGTCTCTTTATTGTATGAAATGCAAATGCCATGTAATTGTTTTACTTTATCGCTATGAGTTAGCAATAGTCGTAGAAGCAATAGTTGGCGAGATGACCATGCAACGATGGAGATCAAGGTGTCGAGCCGGTGACGATGGAAATCATGACGATGCTTTGGAGATGGACATCAAAAGCACAAGATGAAGACGGCCATATCATGTCACATATTTTTGATTGCATGTGATGTTTATCTTTTATGCATCTTATTTTTCTTAGTACGACGGTAGCATTATGAGATGATCCCTTAACTAAATTTCAAGGTATAAGTGTTCTCCCTGAATATGCGTCATTGCGACAGTTTGTCGTGCTGAGACACCACGTGACGATCGGGTGCGATAGGCTCTTCGTTCACATACAATGGGTGTAAGACAGTTTTGCACATGTAGACTATTTGGGTTAAACTTGACAAGCCTAGCATGTATAGACATGGCCTCGGAACACTGGAGAACGAAAGTCGAACATGAGTCATATAGTAGATATGATCAACATAGAGATGTTCACCATTGATGACTACCCCATCTCACGTGATGATCGGACATGGGTTAGTTGATTTGGATCATGTATCACTTAGATAACCCGAGGGATGTTAACTTAAGTGGGAGTTCATTAGTAATTTGATTAATTGAACTTAAATTTATCATGAACTTAGTCCTAATAGTATTTGCAAATTATGTTGTAGATCAATAGTGCGTGTTGTAGCTTCCCTATGTTTTTTATATGCTCCTAGAGAAAACTAAGTTGAAAGAATATAGTAGCAATAATGCAAACTGGATCCATGGTCTGAGGATTATCCTCATTGCTGCACAGAAGAATTATGTCCTTAATGCACCGCTAGGTGACAGACCTATTGCAGGAGCAGATGCAGATGTTATGAGCATTTGGGAAGCTCGATATGATGCCTACTTGATTGTTTAGTGAACCATGCTTTACAGCTTAGAACCAGGACCTCAAAAACGTTTTCAAATGCCATGGAGCATATGAGATGTTCCAAGTGCTGAAATTGGTATTTCAGGCTCATGCCCGTGTCGATAGGTATGAGACCTTTGACAAGTACTTTGCCTACAAGATGGAGGAGAATAGCTCAACTAATGAGCATGTGCTCAGAATGTCTGGGTACTACAATCGCTTGAATCAAGTGGGAGTTAATATTCCAAATAAGATAGTAATTGACAAAATTCTCTAGTCACTATCACCAAGCTACTAGAACTTTGTGGTGAACTATAATATGCAAGGGATGACGAAAATGATTCCCGAGCTCTTTGCGATGCTGAAATTGGTGAAGGTAGAAATCAAGAAAGAGCATCAAGTGTTGATGATTAACAAGACCACTAGTTTCAAGAAAAAGGGCAAGGGAAAGAAAGGAAACTTCAAGAAGAGTGGCAAGCAAGTTGTCACTCCCGTGAAGAAGCCCAAAGCTAGACCTAAGCCTGAAACTGAGTGCTTCTACTGCAAAGGAAATGGTCACTGGAAGCGGTACTACCCCAAATATTTGGCGGATAAAAAGGATGGCAAAGTGAACAAAGGTATATTTGATATACATGTTTTTGATGTGTACCTTACTAGTGCTCGTAGTAGCCCCTGGGTATTAGATACCTGTTTGGTTGCTAAGATTAGTAACTCGAAATAGGAGTTGCAGAATAAATGGAGACTAGTTGAGGGTGAAGTGACGATGTCTGTTGGAAGTGGTTCCAAGATTGATATGATCATCTTCGCACACTCCCTATACTTTCGGGATTAGTGTTGAACCTAAATAAATGTTATTTGGTGTTTGCGTTGAGCATGAACAAGATAGGATTGTGTTTATTGCAATATGGTTATTCATTTAAGACAAAGAATAATTGTTATTCTATTTACATGAATAAAACCTTCTATGGTCATACACCCAATGTTAATGGTTTATTGAATCTCCGATCGTAGTGATAGACATAGTCATAATATTGATGCCAAAAGATGCAAAGTTGATAATGATAGAGCAACATACTTGTGGCACTGCCATTTAGGTCATATTGGTGTAAAGCGCATTAAGAAACTCCATGTTGATGGGCTTTTGGAATCACTTGATTATGAATCATTTGATACTTGCAAATCACGCCTCATGGGCAAGATGACTAAAACTCTGTTCTTCAGAACAATGGAGCGAGCCAATGACTTACTGGAAATAATACATACCGATGTATGTGGTCTGATGAGTGTTGAGGCACGCTTCGGGTATCATTATTTTCTGACCTTCACAGATGATTTGAGTAGATATGGGTATATCTACTTAATGAAACACAAGTCTGAAACATTTGAAAAGTTCAAAGAATTTTAGAACGAAGTGAAGAATCATTGTAACAAGAAAATAAAGTTTCTACGATCTGATCACGGAGGCGAATATTTGAGTTACGAGTTTGGCCTTCATTTAAAACAATGTGGAATAGTTTCACAACTCACGCCACCTGGAACACCACAGCGTAATGGTGTGTCCGAACGTCATAATCATTCTTTATTAGATATGGTGCGATCTATGATGTCTCTTACCGGTTTACCACTATCATTTTGGGGTTATGCATTAGAGACAGTTGCATTCACGTTAAACAGGGCACCGTCTAAATCCGTTGAGACGACACCATATGAACTAGGGTTTGGCGATAAACCTAAGCTGTCGTTTCTTAAAGTTTGGGGATGTGATGCTTATGTCAAAACACTTCAACCTGACAAGCTCGAACCCAAGTCAGAGAAGTGCATCTTCATAGGATACCCGAAAGAAACAATCGGGTATACCTTCTACCACAGATCCGAAGGAAAAATCTTTGTTTCTAAGAATGGGTCCTTTTAGAGAAGGAGTTTCTCTCAAAAGACGTGAGTGGGAGGAAAGTAGAACTTAATGAGGTAATTGTACCTTCTCTCAATTTGGAAAGTAGCTCATCAGAGAAATTTGTTCTCGTGATGCCTACACCAACTAGAGAGGAAGCTAATGATGATGATCATTAAACTTCAGATCAAGTTACTACCAAACCTCGTAGGCCAACCAGAACACGTTCCACACTAGAGTGGTATGGTAATCCTATTTTGGAAGTCATGTTACTAGACCATGGCGTACCTACAAACTATGGAGAAGCTATGATGAGCCCAGATTCTGATAAATGGCTTCAGGCCATGAAATTTGAGATAGGATCCATGTATGAGAACAAAGTGTGGACTTTGGTGGACTTGCCCGATGATCGGCGAGCCATAGAGAATAAATGGAACTTCAAGAAGAAGACTGACGCTGATGGTAATGTTACTGTCTACAAAGCTCGACTTGTCACAAAAGGTGTTCGACAAGTTCAAGGAGTTGACTGCGATGAGACTTTCTCACCCATAGTGTGTGCTTAAGTCTGTCCAAATCATGTTAGCAATTGCCGCATTTATGATTATGTCTGGAAAATGGACGTCAAAACTGCATTCCTTAATGGATTTCTTAAAGAAGAGTTGTATATGATGCAACCATAAGGTTTTGTCAATCCTAAAGGTGCTAACAAAGTGTGCAAGCTCCAGCGATCCATCTATGGACTGGTGCATGCATCTCGGAGTTGGAATATATGCTTTAATGAGGTGATCAAAGCATATGGTTTTATACAGACTTTTGGAGAAGCTTGTATTTAGAAGAAAGTGAGTGGGACCTCTATAGCATTTCTAATATTATATGTGGATGACATATAGTTGATTGGAAATGATGTAGAATTTCTAAATAGCATAAAAGGATACTTGAATCAAAGTTTTTCAATGAAAGACCTCGGTGAAGCTGCTTATGTATTGGGCATCAAGATCTATAGAGATAGATCAAGATGCTTAATAGGACTTTCACAAAGCACATACCTTGACAAAGTTTTGAAGGAGTTCAAAATGGATCAGTCAAAGAAGGAGTTCTTGCTTGTATTGTAAGGTGTGAAGTTAAGTAAAGACTCAAAACCCGACCACGGCAGAAGATAAAGAGAGAATGAAAATCATTCCCTATTCCTCAGCCATAGGTTCTATAAAGTATGCCATGTTGTGTACCAAACCTGTTGTGTACCTTGCCATGAGTTTGGCAAGGGGGTACAATAGTGATCCAGGAGTAGATCACTGGACAGCAGTCAAAATTATCCTTAGTTACATTAAAGAGGACTAAAGAAATGTTTCTCGGTTATGGAGGTGATAAAGAGTTCGTCGTAAAGAGTTACGTCGATGCAAACTTCGACACTGATCTAGATGACTCTAAGTCTCGATCTAGATATGTATTGAACGTGGGAGCAATTAGCTAGATTAGCTCCATACAGAGCTTTGTAGACATAGAAATTTGCAAAATACATACGGATCTGAATGTGACAGACCTGTTGACTAAACCTCTCTCACAAGCAAAACATGATCACACCTACTGATTGGGTGTTAATCACATGGCGATGTGAACTAGATTATTGAGTCTATAAACCCTTTGGGTGTTGGTCACATGGCGATGTGAACTATGGGTGTTAATCACATGATGATGTGAACTATTGGTGTTAAATCACATGGCGATGTGAACTAGATTATTGACTCTACTGCAAGTGGGAGACTGAAGGAAATATGCCCTAGAGGCAATAATAAAGTTGTTATTTTATATTAACTTATTCATGATAAATTTTTATTATTCATGCTAGAATTGTATTGATTGGAAACCTAAATACATGTGTGAACACATAGACAAACACTGTGTCCCTAGCGAGCATCTACTTGACTAGCTCGTTGATCAAAGATGGTTAAGGTTTCCTAACCATGGACATGAGTTGTCATTTGATAACGGGATCACATCATTAGGAGAATGATGTGATGGAAAAGACCCATCCGTTAGCTTAGCATATGGATTGTTCAGTTTTATTGCTATTGCTTTCTTCATGTCAAATACATATTCCTTCGACTATGAGATTATGCAACTCCCGGATACCAAAGGAATGCCTTATGTGCTATCAAACGTCACAACAACTGTGTGATTATGAAGATGCTCTATAGGTATCTCTGAAGTGTTTGTTCAGTTGGCATAGATCGAGATTAGGATTTGTCACTCCGAGTATCGGAGAGGTATCTTTGGGCCCTCTAAATAATACACATCATAAGAAGCCTTGCAAGCAAAGTGACTAATGAGTTAGTTGTAGGATGATGTATTACGGAACGAGTAAATAGACTTGCTGGTAATGAGATTGAACTAGGTATGAAGATACCGACAATTGAATCTCGGGCAAGTAACATACCGACGGACAAAGGGAATAACGTATGTTGTCATAACGGTTCGAACGATAAAGATCTTCGTAGAATATGTGGGAGCCACTATGAGCATCCAAGTTCCGCTATTGGTTATTGACCGGAGAGGTGTCACGGTCATGTCTACATAGTTCTCGAACCCGTAGGGTTCGCATGCTTAACGTTCAATGACGATATTAGTATTATATGAGTTATGTGATTTGGTTACCGAATGTTGTTCAGAGTCTCGGATGAGATCACGGGCATGAAGAGGAGTATCAAAATGGTCGAGAGGTAAAGATTGATATATAGGACGATAGTATTCGGACACCGGAAGTGTTCCGGGTACATATCGGAGTACTGGAGGGGTTACCGAAACCCCCGGAGGAAAGATATGGGCCATATGGGCCATGAGAGGGGAGCACACCAGCCCACAAGAGGTGGCATCCCCGTATGGCAGGAGGCCAATTGGGAGAAGGAAAAGAGGGGGTTCGCCCCCCATCCTTTTCTCTTCCCCTTCCCTTTTCTTCTCCGGTGAAATAAGGCAGGGGGCGCCACTTGGGGAAACCCCAAGTAGGATTCAGATACTACTTGGGGCGCACCCTGGCTGCCTCTCCTCTCCCTCCCACCTATATATATGTGGGGGCGCCCCTAGCACACCGCACATAATTGTTAGCCATGTGCGCCCCCCCTCCACTATTTACTCCCACGGTCATATCTTCGTAGTGCTTAGGCAAAGCCCTGCGCGGATCACTTCACCGTCACCGTCACCACGCTGTCGTGCTGATGAAACTCATCTACTACCTCGACATCTTGCTGGATCAAGATGGCAAGGGACGTCACCGAGCTGAATGTGTGCAGAACTCGGACGTGTCGTACGTTCGGTACTCGATCGATGGATCGCGAAGAAAGTTTGACTACATCTACCGTGTTGTGAAATGCTTCCGCTTATGGTCTACAAGGGTACATAGACACACTCTGCCCCTCGTTGCTATGCATCTCCTAGATAGATCTTGTGTGAGCATAGAATTTTTTTAAATTGCATGCTATTTTCCCAACAAGTACCCACCATCACTGGGTGCGGGTTCATCGTCTGGGCCATTGCGTCTGTTGGATTGACGGTGTGCCTCCCGGCGTCGCTCGATGGTGACACATGCATCTTACTTTCATCGGTCTTCCAGAACCCGCTTCTTATCTCGGTGGGTATGCAGGTCGGGCAAGGCCATCGACGCCTCGTCGGGCTTGTTGACACGTTGTGCTTGCTGAGGCTGCCTCTGGGCCTGTTGTCGTGGAGGGGACTACACTGTTAGTGTAGCCCCCTCGACGCGGCCATCAGCTCGGGCTGCCATCGTTGTTCGCGGGCATCACAACGGCTCCGCATGCTGTGATTTACCAGTTTCAGCAAAACCGATCAAGCTCAGGATGGTGGCTCTCCACTCATCCATCTTGTCAGCAGCCGGTGGAAAATTCAGCAAGAGTTGGGCTCGTGCCATTGCTTTCGAGGTTGTGCTTGGCATGGCCAACGAGGCAGACCACAACGTCACTCAACTCCTGGTAGAACCAGTAGGAGCGTCGCCGCGTTCTTGCCGCCGTGAACCGATCACCAAGGCGGTTTGCCAATGAGGAGGTCGTGCTTGGGGGTCGACGGCCTTGTCCGGCGCCTCATCTTGCCCATCTTGTTCCGGGCAAGGTGTGTGCCTTGTAGTCATGCCCGTGGTGAGCCCAGCTGGAGGATCGCGGCTTGCGCCAGAGCGGGCATCGCTATTGCGACTGCGTCCGCTGGTGCGGTGGGGAGGTGGAGACTGGGCGTTCCCTCCACCCGCAGCTTCTGGGCCAAGCTCGTCAGGACGGTGCTGGTGCTGCCCAACCCCGGCATTTCCCGCCCCGACTTTGGCCATGAGGGACACAACAATGGCACCACTTGCGCTGGTCGTGTCCCCCATAGCAACCGCCTCACCCAACACCGCTGCAATGTCTATGGTGTCAGCGGCTGCGTGTGAGGGGTCCTTCGAAGTGGAGGGGTGTGCAATCGCACCGGGTTTCTTCTTGGGCGCCATGGATGTAGAAGGTGATGATGAAGATCGACACACTGTTCACAAATTCAGGTTCGCGCAAGCGATTCCCCCAACCTGGCACGCCAAAGATGTCATGGGTATACATGATCACCTATGGCAGACTAAGGCATAGCCTAGTGGTGGAAAGGGGTTGATGTCTTCCCACCCACCAGGTTTAAGGCATGGTACTTGCAATTTGGGTTTGTTGCACCAATTATACTGTAGGGGCCTCCCTTACAGTCTTTCTGTCAAAAAAACATGATCACCTATGCAGCCACAGGCCCCTTTTGTGGTTCGGCAAGAAGGGAGATCACGTTGAACAAAGAGCAGAGGCCATGAGGCAGCGTGATGATGAGACTCTTGTCATTTTTACCCAGGTTCGGGCCACTGAGAAGCGTAAAACCCTACTCATGCTTTGGTGGATTGGATGTATGATCACGACGACACGCAGCGCTCAAGCCCGGCAAGGTGGCCTCGGGGAGAGTTGCTACGCATGTACAAGTGTGAGATGGTCCGAATCCCTCTCTAGGTTACCTTGGGCCTCCTTTTATAGCTCAAGGGGTAACCATAGTGGCCAAACGGCCATTATCTAGTGATTAGATAGCCAACGTTGTTATCATACCTAACTCTGGCACTTAGAACAAAATGCCATAAATGCTACCTTAGGTGTCATGCGAGGGTGCATCCCCGGCAAGCCTATGTCACCGCTTAGCCATCTTTTGCTTTATCATCTTGACACGCTCCTGGACGGGTGTCAAATGGGTGTAATATGCCTTCCAGTAAGTTGCCACGTGCTTGGCAAGAGCCAGTTAATCACATGGGGGGCTTGACAGCGCATTGATAAGTGATGGACGTCGAGGTGCGGTGGAGCGGGTGGTAACTGGCCTATGCCTGCCGGGGGCAGGCCTTGCCAGGCCTTCTTGGAGGGGCGCGTGCTTTGGCCTCTGATCATCTCAGAGATGCGGCTGTGCGGTTTGGTTTTGCTCTTGTCGACCGCATTGCCCCTACTAGCCTCGCCTAACCAGCAGAGGATGCTTCCCTTGGAATCTTTGCCTCGTATGTTGGCTTGGTCTTCTTGATCCGCTCCTAGATCTAATGAAGAGCGGTTTCTCTAGCTCGGCCTTGCGTTATGGGTTGGTGATGGATATATGATTGTTAGCATGCCTCTATATGAGTCCGGTCAACAAATGTGGATGTTTGTTGCACTGACACTTAGTGCCCAATGCCAGTTGCTGTTTTTTTGCTTGCTTTTGGTTTTTCAGAATATGAGTACCAAATGAAGTCCAAATGCCATGAAACTTTTTGGAGATTCTTTTCTGGCAACAAGAGACCCTAGAAGCTTTGGGAGGGGATGAGAAGATGGAGTAGTGGCCCACAAGGCACCAGGACTCACCCAGGGAGTAGGGCGCGCCCTGGTGGCTTGTGGGGCCCATGTGGCTCTGTTTTACCTAACTTTGGCTCTATAAATTCTCTAAAATCTGGAAACCAATAGGGGAGTCCACAAATACTTTTTCCGCCGCTGCAAGTTCCTGTTCATGACAGATCCCATCTGGAGGCCTTTTCCGGCACTTTGCTGGAGGGGAATTTGATCACGCAGGGGCTCTACATCATCCTTGCTTCCCTTCCGATGATGCGTGAGTAGTTTACCACAGACCTATGGGTCCATAGTTAGTAGCTAAATGGCTTCTTCTCTCTATTTGATCTTTAATACAATGTTTTCCTTGATGTTCTTGGAGTTATATCTAATGTAATCACTTTATGCGATGTGTTTGTTGGGATCCAATGAATTGTGAGTTTATGATCAGATCTAACCATGAATATTATTTGAGTTTTCTCTGAACTCTTTTATGCATGATTATTATAGCTTCGTATTTCTCTCTAGTCATTTGATTTGGTTTGTCCAACTAGATTAATTTATCTTGCAATGGGGGAGGTGCTTTTTAATTGGTTCGATCTTGCGGTCCTCAATCCCAGCGATAGAAGGGGACATGGCATGTATGTATGATTGCTATTAGGGATAAAAATATGGGGTTTATTCATACGCGAGTTTATCTTGTCTACATTATGCCATCTTGCTTCATGCGTTACTCCATTTTTATGAACTTAATACACTAGATGCATGCTGGATAATGGTCGATTTGTGGAGTAATAGCAGTAGATGTAGGCAACAGTCGATCTACTTGTCTCGGGCGTGATGCCTATATACATGATCATTGCCTTGGATATTTTCATAATTATTTTCTTTTCTATCAATGGCCCAACAGTAATTTGTTTACCCACCGCATGCTATACTCAAGAGAGAAGCCTCTATTGAAAACTATGGCGCCCAGGTCTATCTTTTATCATATATAAAAACCAAAAAAACCTTGTTGTGTTTTTCTTTTATTTATTTTATTTTGTTTTTTTGTTCGACTATCTATCAAATATCATACAATTTAATCTTGCTCGTAATCATCAAGGGATTGACAACCCCTTGTTCGCGTTGGGTTGCAAGGATTTATTGTTTGTGTGCAAGTGCTGCTAACAAGGTGTTGCTTGGTTCTCCTACTAGATTGATAACCTTGGTTCTTAACTGAGGGAAATACTTCTCTATTGTACCGCATCATCCTCTCCTCTTTGTGGAAATCCCAACGCAGTTCATAAGTAGCAACAACCCATGGTGAAGACTGGAGATAATAGCCTTGTCAAGACAAGCATGAGGACAACAATATTCACCACAAATGAGTGCATCAAGATGCAGGGATATAAGAACTGCACTCAAGACAAATCCTTTCACGTAACCACCAAGGAAATAAAAACAGAAAGAAACGGTGGACGTGAAAGAATAGGGATATCAACTAGAGATGTAACTTCTCTCACATGTATAAGATTCTAGGTAGATGAAACTCATGATGATATATATCCACAAAGAAGGATGTACACACGAAATAGTTACAAAAGGAAAGGACAAGATATCCACAAGGAAGTCGTAAAATATACCAATAAGATCTATGCTTGAAAAGCATAGCACGAGGCTAAATATTATCTCATTGTATATTAATGAACTCCAAACACACGAACATTAAAGACATCACAACTAGCAACAGGAGATCATCGTTGGGATACTTTGAGAAGGGAAACAAGTGTCACAAGAACGAATCAAGAAAATCATGCCATGATGCAACCTACACACGGCTAAATGCAAGAAACGTATGCATGAAGTAGATACTTGTTACCGAGATAGCATTGGATTGATGTAATAGACTTATACGTCTCCAATGTATCTATAATTTTTTATTGTTCCATGCTATTATATTATCTGCTTTGGATGTTCTATATGCATTAATATGCTATCTTATATTAATTTTGGGACTAACTTATTAACCTAGAGCTCAGTGCCAGTTTCTATTTTTTCCTTGTTTTTGAGTTTTACATAAAAGGAATATCAAACGGAGTCCAAATGGAATAAAACTTTCGTGATGATTTTTCTTGGACCAGCATACATCCACAGAGCTTGGAGAGG
Source organism: Aegilops speltoides (assembly GCA_021437245.1). NCBI lineage: Eukaryota > Viridiplantae > Streptophyta > Magnoliopsida > Poales > Poaceae > Aegilops > Aegilops speltoides. Next base: position 249,785,192 of record CM038145.1, read on the forward strand.
GGGCAAAAAGAGTCCCGAGGTCTCCACAAGCCCTGAGGCCGCGACCTAGGGGGCGCGCCTCCCTGGCTTGTGTGCCCCACAGGACTCCTTTAACCATAATTTTTGCTCTGTGCATTCCCAAATATTCCCAAACGATCAGAGGCATCCATGAAAATACTTTTCCCCCGCTGTAGCCTTCTGTTCTTGAGAGATCCCATCTTGGGGCCTTTTCCGGCACCCTACCGGAGGGGGGTTCAATCACGGAGGGCATCTACATCAACTATATTGCCCTTCCGATGAAGCGTGAGTAGTTTACCACGGACCTAAGGGTCCATAGCTAGTAGCTAGATGGCTTCATCTCTCTCTCTATGATCTTCAATACCATGTTCTCCTCGATGTTCTTGGAGTTCTATCTGATGTAATATTCTTTTGTGGTGTGTTTGTCGAGATCTGATGAATTGTGGATTTATGATCAGATTATCTATGAATATTATTTAATTCACTTCTGAATTCTTATATGCATGATTTGATATCTTTGTATTTCTCTTCGAATTATCAGTTTGGTTTGGCCAACTAGTTCTTCTTGCAATGGGAGAGGTGCTTAGTTTTGGGTTCAATCTTGCGGTGTCCTCACCCAGTGACAAAGTAGGGGTAGCGAGGCACGTATTATATTGTTGCCGTCAAGGGTAAAAATATGGGGTTTTCATCATATTGCTTGAGTTTATCCCTCTACATCATGTCATCTTACTTAAGGCGTTACTCCGTTCTTATGAACTTAATAATCTAGATGCATGTTGGATAGCGGTCGATGTGTGGAGTAATAGTAGTAGATTCAGAATCATTTCGGTCTACTTGACACGGACGTGATCCCTATATTCATAATCATTGCCTTGGATACCGGCATAACTTTGCGCTTTTCTATCAATTGCTCGACAGTAATTTGTTCACCCACTGCATGTTTCTTTCGAGAGAGACGCCTCTAGGGAAACCTATGGCCCCGGGTCTATTTTCAAGCATATATTTTCAGATCTATAAACCCAAAAAAACAAAAATACCTTGTTGCAATTTATTTGTATTTACTTTGTTTTACATTTTAGTAATGTTTTATATCTATCTCTATCAGATCTCATCCTTGCAAGTGACCGTGAAGGGATGGACAACCCCTTTATCGCATTGGGTGCAAGTGTTTGATTGTTTGTGCATGTGCATAGATTGGAGAATTGCTTGTACCTCCTACTGGATTGATACCTTGGTTCTCAAACTGAGGGAAATACTTATCTCTACTTTGCTGCGTCACCCTTTTCTCTTCAAGGGAAAAAACAACGCAAGCTCATGAAGTAGCAGGAAGAATTCTGGCGCCATTGCTGGGGAGGTTCTACATCAAGCCTACCAAGTACCCATCATAAACTCTCATCTCTTGCATTACATTATTTGTCATTTGCCTCTTGTTTTCCTCTCGCCCACTTCTGAAATGATTTCCGAAAAAGATTTGCCTTTTTCGCCCTTCTTTCATTCCTCTGTTCGTTTGCTTGTTTGCTAGATTGGTTTCTTGCCATCATGTCTGAATCTGGAGAGGTTGTCGTTGAAAATTTTGAGAATCTTGCTAGCATAAACCTTGAGGAAAAACTTGGATCTTGTACTTTAGATCGTGAAAATGAAACTCCCCCTAATTATAAGGCAAAAACTTTTCATGTGGGATACGGTAGTATTATTGGGAAAAGTGTTATTCAAGAAATCTTTGATTGTATGGGAACTTTGCCTATTAATAAGATATCTATCCTTCTTGATACAAATTTCTATGCGGATCCCATTGTCATGCTCATTGATAAACTAGAAAGAAAATTTGTGCACATCCACCCTGCATTGCAAAAAGTGTTCTATGAACTTCCCAATATTCATCATCCTAAGGCTAAAAAGATTGCCACCATCATCCTTATGCGGGAATTTGATTTTATAATACAAGAGGCTAGGGAAGTTTTTGTTTTCTACAATAAATATATTGAACACCCAGAAATTCTCCATGATAAAGAAACTTTGCGTAGCTTGGAATCTAGAGATTATCAGTCTTACGGTGACACTCTTAGGAGGAGAGTTCCCTACTCAAAAATTACTCAAGCCCTTAACATTGAGACTTATGATAAGTTTGATTGGATAACTAGGGGAATTTATGTAGGATTTAATGATGATTGGTTGGAAGAGATGATTAGGGAACCCATTAAAAATGAGATACGTATTTTATATGATGATATATATGGTGATGATCCAGACTATGGGTTATGAATGTCAAAATAACTAAGCAAAGTCCTTTTCATGAATTAAGTTCACCTACTAGAAGGGAAAGAAAAAGAAAAGAGAGATTTTCTAAGAAAAGTTTTGGAAGATTTGATTAAGAAGGAGTTGGATGACAATACCTAGATCTATTTTTATGCCTAGCTAGGGGCATTAAACAATAGCGCTTGTTGGGAGGCAACCCAATTTTATTTTTATGTTTTTTGTTTTTGCTACTGTTCTTGAATAATTACACAATATTACCTCTATAGTAATTGTGTTCTGTTTTTTTAATTAGTGTTTGAGCCAAGTAAAGCCTTTGGGATACTTCGGTATATCGTTGATTTGATCTTGCTAAAAACAGAACTTTTGTGCCCATTGCCAGAATTGTTAAAAACCACAGAGGCGTGATAAAATCCTGATATTTATACACAAGATTGATATATGAATTGCCTATGTTTTCCTAACTTTTCAGAATTTTTGAAGGTAGAGAAGTATATGAAGTTTTCAGATTACTACAGACTGTTCTGTTTTTGACAGATTCTGTTTTCTATGTGTTGTTTGCTTATTTTGATGAATATATGGGTAGTATCGGGGGGGATGAATCATGGAGAAGTTGGAATACAGTAGATATTACACCAATATAAATAAATAATGAGTTCACAACAATACCAAAAAGTGGTGATTTATTTTCTTATACTAACGGATATCATGAGTTTTCTGTTGAGCTTTGTGTTGTTAAGTTTTCAAGTTTTGGGTAAAGATTTGATGGACTATGGAATAAGGAGTTGCAAGAGCCCAATCTTGGGGATGTCCAAGGCACCCCAAGGTAATATTCAAGGACAACCAATCATTTAAGCTTGGGGATGCCATCCGGGGGCATCCCCTCTTTTGTCTTCTTTCCATCGGTAAATTTACTTGAGGCTATATTTTTATTCACCACATGATATGCGTTTTGCTTGGAGAGTCTTGTATGATTTGAGTCTTTGCTTTTTAGTTTGCCATAATTATACGTGTTGTACACACCTTTTGAGAGGGACACACATGAATCGTGAATTTATTAGAATACTCTATGTGCCTCACTTATATCTTTTGAGCTAGGCAAATTGCTCTAGTGCTTCACTTATCTTTTTAGAGCACGGTGGTGGCTTTATTTTATAGAAATTGTTGAACTCTCATGCTTCACTTATATTATTTTGAGAGTCTCTAAACAGCATGGTAATTTATTTAGGTTATGAATTTAGTCCTAATATGATGGGCATCCAAGAGGGATATAATAAAAACTTTCACATAAAGAGCATTGAATACTATGAGAAGTTTGATTCCTTGCATGTTGTTTTCAGATATAAAGATGGTGATATTAGAGTCATGCTAGTGAGTAATTGCGGATTGGTAGAAATACTTGTGTTAAAGTTTGTGATTCCCGTAGCATGCACGTATGGTGAACCGTTATGTGATGAAGTCGGAGCATGATTTATTTATTGATTGTCTTCCTTATGAGTGGCGGTCGGGGACGAGCGATGGTCTTTTCCTATCAATCTATCCACATAGGAGCATGTGTGTAGTATTTTGTTTCGACGACTAATATTTTCTTGCAATAAGTATGTGAGTTCTTTATGACTAATGTTGAGTCCATGGATATACGCACCCTCACCCTTCCACCATTGCTAGCCTCTCTAGTACTGCGCAACTTTCGCTGGTGCATTACACCCACCATATACCCTTCCTAAAAATAGCCACCAGACCTACCTATTATGACATTTCCATATCCATTCCGAGATATATTGCCATGCAACTTCCACCATTCCGTTTATTATGACACACTTCATCATTTTCATATTGCTTTGCATGATCATGTAGTTGGCATAGTATTTGTGGCAAGTCCACCGTTCATATTTTTTATACATGTCACTCTTGATCATTGCACAACCCAGTACACCGCCGAAGGCATTCATATAGAGTCATATTTTGTTCTAGTATCGAGTTGTAATTCTTGAGTTGTAAGTAAATAGAAGTGTGATGATCATCATTATTAGAGCATTGTCCCATGTGAGGAAAGGATGATGGAAGCTATGATTCCCTCACAAGCTGGGATGAGTCTCCGGACTTTATAAAAAATAAAAGAGGCCAAAGAAGCCCAAATAAAAAATAGTCCAAAGAAGCCCACAAAAAAATGAGAGAAAGAGAGAAGGGATAATGTTACTATCCTTTTTCCACATTTGTGCTTCAAAGTAGCACCATGATCTTCATGATAGAGAGTCTCCTATTTTGTCACTTTCATATACTAGTGGGAATTCTTCATTATAGAACTTAGCTTGTATATTCCAATGATGGGCTTCCTCAAAGTGCCCTAGGTCTTCGTGAGCAAGCGAGTTGGATGCACACCCACTTAGTTTCTTTTGAGCTTTCATACACTTATAGCTCTAGTGCATCCGTTGCATGGCAATCCCTACTCACTCACACTGATATCTATTGATGGGCATCTCCATACCCTGTTAATACGCCTAGTTGATGTGAGAATTTCTCCTTCTTTTTATCTTCTCCACAACCACCATATTCTATTCCACCTATAGTGTTATATTCATGGCTCACGCTCATGTATTCCGTGAAAGTTGAAAAAGTTTGAGAACATCAAAGGTATGAAACAATTGCTTGGCTTGTCATCGGGGTTGTGCATGATTTAATACTTTGTGTGATGAAGATGGAGCATAGCCAGACTATATGATTTTGTAGGGATAACTTTCTTTGGCCATATTATTTTGAGAAGACATGATTGCTTTATTAGTATGCTTGAAGTATTATTGTTTTTATGTCAATGTTAAACTTTTGTTTTGAATCTTATGGGTCTGAATATTCATGCCACAATAAATAAAATTACATGGATAATAATTTTAGGTAGCATTCCACATCAAAAACTCTGTTTTTATCATTTACCTACTCGAGGACGAGCAGGAATTAAGCTTGGGGATGCTTGATACGTCTCCAATGTATCTATAATTTTTTATTGTTCCATGCTATTATATTATCTGTTTTGGATGTTTATATGCACTAATATGCTATTTTATATTATTTTTTGGACTAACTTATTAACTAATGGAGCATACCCTACCACAAACATGCCCAGTATACAAGTCATGGTGAATACACCGGTCAATGACAAGGCTACTAGGCATCGCGGCGATCGTCGACAAAGGGATGCAAACGGAGGATATTATGGATGAGACGACTACAGTACAAGTCGACGAGGCGGATGTGAGGAAGTTAGTTAACCAAGACAAGGATCATAAAATTATAGAGGAAGTGACACATCTTAGCAAAGGAAGAGATGGGAACTTGCGTATATTATGTGGTCTGGCTTTACGCCCATAATACACAAAGGAGGAGTTAATGTTAATTATGAGAGAATTGCCAGATTTAATGAGTCCATACAAGTGCATGCACGTACAAAACCTGGAAGGAATTTGTTTCCTAACCGAATTGCAAAACAACACCATGCATGCGTTTGGAGAGATAAGAGGATGTGGAGAACCTGGAGAATTAAAAGGAAAGAGAGTACATGCGGCAGATTTGTTAGTGCTACTTCATGGAATATACAAAGCACCAATCTGCATGTCCTGAAAAAATAGGAAGGGAAGGAGTCTGCGCGTACATGCAAATATCAATCGGCCAGCTGTGTACGTTTGGAAAAGGAAAACAGAAGTAGAAGATCGAGCAATTACGGCAACGAAATCGGTTGCACCACAAGTCACGCAGGGGTTGGTTAATCCTGCACGTAGTATGGCCTGCGTGCCTTGTTTAGGCCGAACTCATCTGAGTCGGTTTGTATCTAGGCTATATATAGTATTGGCCATAAAGACTTTATTTTTTTAGGTTATTTGCTAGAGTTTACAGATAGACTATTAAGCGGCCCTCTGGCGTGCATCTTGTTTTTCTATGTGAGATTTTCTATTAAGAAAATTACACCTTGGCTAGAGGATTCTTGTGACTGAGAATTTGCTAGCTATTGGTTAGAAATACGTCCACGGCGACGTATTACTTGCTGGTTACTTCTACTCCGACGGAGGTGCCTTGTTTGCCGAGGTATTACTTGTCGGTTGTGGTTACCATAGTTTCGGGTTGCGTGTGTCGTTCATGTAATTGGGAACTTTTATCGGTGAAATTTAGTTGCGGTTGTTGCATCGTGAAAGATCGGGCCAAATCAGCGGCGCGTCCGAGGTCGTGCTTTCAACAGGTGGTATCAGATTCTGGGTTTCTTACGATGCAATTTTTTTTTTGATTGAGGATGTACGGTGACTCTGACTATTATGGATACAAATCCCATAATGACAAGTTGAAGACGCCAAAAATCACAGGATGTTTGGACAGTGATGCTACATCTACAGAGTACAAATCATTGGAAAATAGGATGGAATGTATGTTTGACAAGCGTGCTTCACAGGATCCTAATTTTGATGAGTTTATTGCTTTGGATCTTGCACTGGAGCGTGTGGATGATGAGTTGAATGAGTTGTGGCGTATGGAGAAACATGACAAAAAGATACATTGCGCGACAACAATTTGGAAGGATTTCCGAATCTTTTTAAGTCCGGAATATTTACCTGCCCGTTGTGACAATATTGTGCTTCCTCGTGTGACGACCATGGTGGCTGGTCCTGTGGAGGCACGCACTCAGAAAATCAAAGTTATGGAGCATAATGCTAAAATTAATAAGGTGGTGGTGCAAGCGGTCAACAAGTGAACTGCGGTGGCGATAACTCCAAATGAGAAGAAACAAATAGTACATGTTGTTCACAAGGTTCCAGAAGCCCCTGTGGACATGGCAATAATAGAGGATCCGACATTACCAATGAGTGGGCTGAACACACAACTCAAGAGGGTGAATGATGGTAGTAGTAAGGTGGATAAAGGGCAGCGCTGGAGTTTGTTTCAGACTCAGTGCGGCGTCAAGGAACGGCGTGTAAATTGATCATTGATGGAGGTAGTTGCACCAATGGAATCAGCAAGATGTTGGTGGAGAAACTTGGCTTATCCACATGGCGTCGATGTACCACATCATTTGGAATGGTTGAATAATTGTGGGCAGCTAAAATTACACATAAGGTGCGTGTGCCGTTTAAAGTTGGACAGTATATTGATGAGGTGGAATGCGACGTTTTACCATTAGAAGTTTGTGGTTTATTGCTTGGACGACCATGGCAGTACGACCGCAATGTAACACATGCCGGGACGATGAATACATATACTTTTGTTCATCATGGTAAGCAAATGACACTAAAGCCAATGGAAGAGAAATCAATTTGCTCAGATGTGGTGTTGATAGTACGCAAGGAGAAAACTTTGAGGGTCAACTCGAAACCGAGGAGGGTTTCCTTTCAAGAGAGGGAGGATGATGCAGCATACCCTACCACAAACATGCCCAGTATACAAGTCATGGTGAATACACCGGTCAATGACAAGGGGCTACAGGCGACTGCGGCAGTCGTCGACAAAGGGATGCAAACGGAGGATATTATGGATGAGACGACTACAGTACAAGTCGACGAGGCGGATGTGAGGAAGTTAGTTAACCAAGACAAGGATCATAAAATTATAGAGGAAGTGACACATCTTAGCAAAGGAAGAGATGGGAACTTGCGTATATTATGTGGTCCTGGCTTTCTGCCCATAATACACAAAGGAGGAGTTAATGTTAATTATGAGAGAATTGCCAGATTTAATGAGTCCATACAAGTGCATGCACGTACAAAACCTGGAAGGAATTTGTTTCCTAACCGAATTGCAAAACAACACCATGCATGCGTTTGGAGAGATAAGAGGACGTGGAGAACCTGGAGAATTAAAAGGAAAGAGAGTACATGCGGCAGATTTGTTAGTGCTACTTCATGGAATATACAAAGCACCAATCTGCATGTCCTGAAAAAATAGGAAGGGAAGGAGTCTGCGCGTACATGCAAATATCAATCGGCCAGCTGTGTACGTTTGGAAAAGGAAAACAGAAGTAGAAGATCAGAGCAATTACGGCAACGAAATCGGTTGCACCACAAGTCACGCAGGGGTTGGTTAATCCTGCACGTAGTATGGCCTGCGTGCCTTGTTTAGGCCGAACTCATCTGAGTCGGTTTGTATCTAGGCTATATATAGTATTGGCCATAAAGACTTTATTTTTTTAGGTTATTTGCTAGAGTTTACAGATAGACTATTAAGCGGCCCTCTGGGCGTGCATCTTGTTTTTCTATGTGAGATTTTCTATTAAGAAAATTACACCTTGGCTAGAGGATTCTTGTGACTGAGAATTTGCTAGCTATTGGTTAGAGGTACGTCCACGGCGACGTATTACTTGCTGGTTACTTCTACTCCGACGGGAGGTGCCTTGTTTGCCGAGGTATTACTTGTCAGTTGTGGTTACCATAGTTTCGGGTTGCGTGTGTCGTTCATGTAATTGGGAACTTTTATCAGTGAAATTTAGTTGCGGTTGTTGCATCGTGAAAGATCGGGCCAAATCAGCGGCGCGTCCGAGGTCGTGCTTTCAACAGGTGGTATCAGATTACTGGGTTTCTCACAGTGCAATTTTTTTTGTTGACTGAGGATGTACGGTGACTCTGACTATTATGGATACAAGTCCCATAATGACAAGTTGAAGACGCCAAAAATCACAGGATGGTTGGACAGTGATGCTACATCGACAGAGTACAAATCATGGGAAAATAGGATGGAACGTATGTTTGACAAGCGTGCTTCGCAGGATCCTAATTTTGATGAGTTTATTGCTTTGGATCTTGCACTGGAGCGTGTGGATGATGAGTTGTATGAGTTGTGGCGTAAGGAGAAACATGACAAAAAGTTACATTGCTCGACAACAATTTGGAAGGATTTCCGAAACTTTTTAAGGGCGGAATTTTTACCTTCTCGTTGTGACAATATTGTGCTGCCTCGTGTGACGACCATGGTGGCTGGTCCTGTGGAGGCACGCACTCAGAAAATCAAAGTTATGGAGCACAATGCTAAAATTAATAAGGTGGTGGTGCAAGCGGTCAACAAGTCAACTGCGGTGGCGATAACTCCAAATGAGAAGAAACAAATAGTACATGTTGTTCACAAGGTTCCAGAAGCCCCTGTGGACATGGCAATAATAGAGGATCCGACATTACCAATGAGTGGGATGAACGTACAACTCAAGAGGGTGAATGATGGTAGTAGTAAGGTGGATAAAGGGCAGCGCTGGAGTTTGTTTCAGACTCAGTGCGACGTCAAGGGAACGGCGTGTAAATTGATCATTGATGGAGGTAGTTGCACCAATGGAATCAGCAAGATGTTGGTGGAGAAACTTGGCTTATCCACATGGCGATACGATGTACCACATCATTTGGAATGGTTGAATAATTGTGGGCAGCTAAAAATTACACATAAGGTGCGTGTGCCGTTTAAAGTTGGACAGTATATTGATGAGGTGGAATGCGACGTTTTACCATTAGAAGTTTGTGGTTTATTTCTTGGACGACCATGGCAGTACGACCGCAATGTAACACATGCCGGGAGGATGAATACATATACTTTTGTTCATCATGGTAAGCAAATGACACTAAAGCCAATGGAAGATAAATCAATTTGCTCAGATGTGGTGTTGACAGTACGCAAGGAGAAAACTTTGAGGGTCAACTCGAAACCGAGGACGGTTTCCTTTCAAGAGAGGGAGGATGATGCAGCATACCCTACCACAAACATGCCCAGTATACAAGTCATGGTGAATACACCGGTCAATGACAAGGGGCTACGGGCGACTGCGGCAGTCGTCGACAAAGGGATGCAAACGGAGGATATTATGGATGAGACGACTATAGTACAAGTCGACGAGGCGGATGTGAGGAAGTTAGTTAACCAAGACAAGGATCATAAAATTATAGAGGAAGTGACACATCTTAGCAAAGGAAGAGATGGGAACTTGCGTATATTATGTGGTCCTGGCTTTCTGCCCATAATACACAAAGGAGGAGTTAATGTTAATTATGAGAGAATTGCCAGATTTAATGAGTCCATACAAGTGCATGCACGTACAAAACCTGGAAGGAATTTGTTTCCTAACCGAATTGCAAAACAACACCATGCATGCGTTTGGAGAGATAAGAGGACGTGGAGAACCTGGAGAATTAAAAGGAAAGAGAGCATGCGGCAGATTTGTTAGTGCTACTTCATGGAATATACAAAGCACCAATCTGCATGTCCTGAAAAAATAGGAAGGGAAGGTGTCTACGCGTACATGCAAATATCAATCGGCCAGTTGTGTACGTTTGGAAAAGGAAAACAGAAGTAGAAGATCAGAGCAATTACGGCAACGAAATCGGTTGCACCACAAGTCACGCAGGGGTTGGTTAATCCTGCACGTAGTATGGCCTGCGTGCCTTGTTTAGGCCGAACTCATCTGAGTCGGTTTGTATCTAGGCTATATATAGTATTGGCCAGAAAGACTTTATTTTTTTAGGTTATTTGCTAGAGTTTACAGACAGACTATTAAGCGTCCCTCTGGGCATGCATCTTGTTTTTCTATGTGAGATTTTCTATTAAGAAAATTACACCTTGGCTAGAGGATTCTTGTGACTGAGAATTTGCTAGCTATTGGTTAGAGGTACGTCCACGGCGACGTATTACTTGCTGGTTACTTCTACTCCGACGGGAGGTGCCTTGTTTGCCGAGGTATTACTTGTCAGTTGTGGTTACCATAGTTTCAGGTTGCGTGTGTCGTTCATGTAATTGGGAACTTTTATCAGTGAAATTTAGTTGCGGTTGTTGCATCGTGAAAGATCGGGCCAAATCAGCGGCGCGTTCGAGGTCGTGCTTTCATCATTAACCTAGGGCCCATCGTCAGTTTTTGTTTTTTCCTTGTTTTTGAGTTTTACAGGAAAGGAATATCAAATGGAGTCCAAACGGAATAAAGCTTTTGTGATGATTTTTCTTGGACCAGAAGACATCCACGGAGCTTGGTGAGGGGGGCAGAAGAGTCCCAAGGACTCCACAAGCCCAGAGGCCGCGCCCTAGGGGGACGCTCCTCCCTGGCTTGTGGGCCCCAGGGGACTCCTCCAACCCTAATTTTTGCTCTATAAATTCCTAAATATTCCCAAACGATCAGAAGCATCCACGAAAATACTTTTCTGCCGCTGTAACCTTCTGTTCTCATGATACCCCATCTTGGGGCCTTTTCCGACACCTTACCAGGGGGGATTCGATCATGGAGGGCATCTACATCAACTCTATTGCCCTTCCGATGAAGCGTGAGTAGTTTACCACAGACCTAAGGGTCCATAGCTAGTAGCTAGATGGCTTCTTCTCTCTCTATGATCTTCAATACCATGTTCTCCTCAATGTTCTTGGAGTTCTATCTGATGTAATATTCTTTTGTGATGTGTTTGTTGAGGTCCGATGAATTGTGGATTTATGATCAGATTATCTATGAATATTAGTTGAGTTACTTCTGAATTCTTATATGCAGGATTTGATATCTTTGTATTTCTCTTCGATTATCGGTTTGGTTTGGCCAACTAGATTGGTTCTTCTTTGCAATGGGAGAGGTGCTTAGTTTGGGGTTCAATCTTGCGGTGTCCTCACCCAGTGACAAAGCAGGGGTAGCGAGACGCGTATTGTATTGTTGCCATCAAGGGTAAAAACATGGGGTTTTCATCATATTGCTTGAGTTTATCCCTCTACATCATGTCATCTTACTTAAGGCGTTACTCCGTTCTTATGAACTTAATACTCTATATGCATGTTGGATAGCGGTCTATGTGTGGAGTAATAGTAGTAGATTTAGAATCGTTTCGGTCTACTTGACACGGACGTGATCCCTATATTCATAATCATTGCCTTGGATATCATCATAACTTTGCACTTTTCTATCAGTTGCTTGACAGTAATGTGTTCACCCACCATATGTTTTCTTTCAAGAGAAAAGCCTCTAGTGAAACCTATGGCCCCCGGGTCTATTTTCCATCATATATTTTCAGATCTATAACCAAAAATACCCAAAATACCTTGCTGCAATTTATTTGTTTTTACTTTGTTTTACGTTTTAGTAATCTTTTATATCTATCTCTATCAAATCTCATCCTTGCAAGTGACCGTGAAGGGATTCACAACCCCTTTATTGCGGTGGGTGTAAGTGTTTGATTGTTTGTTCAGGTGCATAGATTGGAGACTTGCTTGTACCTCCTACTGGATTGATACCTTGGTTCTCAAACTGAGGGGAATACTTATCTCTACTTTGCTTCATCACCTATTCCTCTTCAAGGGAAAAACCAATGCAAGCTTAGAAGTAGCATAGACAATGGTTCATTCATCATCCTAGATTGACTCCAATAAGCACATGGTGACAACACCTTCCTTGTGAGTGAGCCGAGCATCCAATGTATCTACAATTGTTCCTAGAATAACAACACAAACAAAATGGTACCCCAACTCATTAGTACCAAAGAGTTAGAGAACCAACAATACATAGGACAAAATCCACATAAATATGTGCATATAGATACGAAATTGAATTTCATGCACATCTTAGCCAATATGTGACATGGTAGAGTTTCCCCTATATATTGGGTCAAAGAAAGAAATCATGCTAAATAAAGTACATATAGTAAATATGCATGCTCAATACTTTCAAGAACCAAATCAACACATGATTGATAAGATACCAATCAAGTAGATACCAAGTGAAAACTAAGATATCAAAAAAAATCACTTGAAGAACATCAACTAAAAGATACATCAAGGAATGAGATATCCATGGATGCACACTAATTGAAAGATAACAAACTCCCACAAGAGATAAAGGTTCCAAACAAACCAAACCCTCTACAAAGTTTCATGATGGCACAAAGTACCAAAAAGAAACGGCTTGCCTTCCACCAACACACACTTGATAAGGATCACAAGATGAGTGTTCTAAAGAAAATAGGATAGCTCCCCCAAGAGTTGTGCACTATAGAGAATTTGCATTTGAATACAAAATGCACAAGATGGGATCACCACTTTCACTATATCTAGAAAAACACTAGGCAAGGTCAAGAAATCAACAAGATCCACAACCGGCACGGAAGGCAACGGGAGTTGACACATTCCTTGGCAAGAGATAAGTCAATTAAAAACAAAAACCAATGTAAATATGATCAACAATTTCTATCACATAAATGATTACCAATTGTCAAGAGACAAGAAATACTTGGAAATAATTCCCAGCGATAGATTTCAAAGATAACATCATGTTCACACCAAACACATAACTAAATTGCAACTTGTAGAGATCATATGCCCCCTAGGAACGAGATAATTTACAATATCAACTCTAAGTGGCAATACCTCAAATGTACACATTATCTAGGCTTGTAATATACACATAGCATATTACTCCTTCATAATGTGATACCAAAGAAAACTTAACAAGAGGCAAATAAAAAAGCAATAAGAGATAATTAATGGACCATTTAGAATTTGAATTGCTCATGAGAAGACATACCACATAGACTAGATAATCTTGCTATATCAATACTAGGTGGTATTACTCATGTACACACATTTGTAGGATCATGAAGTGCATGAAGCTCATCACTCCCCCAAAATGGGATGTTCCATTGATCTCTCACAATAGTCAACTAAGATATAAACAAGATGCAAAAAGGCTCAACACAAGATTCACATGTACATGATGTACAAACCAACATACGCATACTTGATTACTCAAGATAAGCAAATTGGAGCACAACATATACACACACATGCAAGGCACAAAACCAACACATGCTAAGGGGCAAGTAACTTTCAATGTAAATAACTTAAGCACAAGTTACAGCAATGAGGAACATTGGATATAAGATAGAAACTTGATAATACAAAGAACTTGGCTTGAGACAATATGAATGATGAAGATCCCTTAATTCTTCATGATGTAGCCAAGTCTACAATGCCCACCAGCAACACCTATTGATCAAGTTTGAGCTTGTTTGTCCCCAACCAATCTAGGTCCTAAGATGTTAGTCACAATAGGCTTGGAAACCCAAATGGTACTATTCTTGACACCACTTTGAGTACCAACAAATTTGGCAAACACATTGCCAACCTTATCCTTCTGAAGAGAATAAATGTCATCAATCATAATAGGGTTGGATATGGTACCATTAGTGCATGAAGAAGCAAGGTGATCCGTCTCATGGCATAAGTAGCAACATCTACTCTTCACTTTCTTCTCACTTGATTTCTCAACTTGAAAATCATTAACTTGAGTATTCTTAGGAAGTGGTCATTCTTCAACTTGAGTTTGGACTTGAGGCCTCTTCCCTTGTTGCTTGTCACTAATGGGCTTCTTCTTCAGCGGGCAAGATCTAACATGATGCCCTTCAATTTTGCACTTGAAGCGAATAATCTTGGCTGAATTCTTGACTTGTTCTTGGCCCTTCTTATTGTTGATCCTAGACTTCTTCTTATTGTCGGATTTGAATCGAAGTACACCTTTGTCATTGGGGGATTTTTTCCACTCAAACTATTGTCAAGCGTGGACTTCCCTTCATGACTCTTTTCCAAGTCATTCTTCAAAGAAGTGACTTGGTCCTTGAGCTCTTTGATTTCCTCTACATGGTTAGTATCAACACAAGTGCTAGAGGAAGTATAAGCTTCATAGTTAGAGCAACAAGGCAAGGAAAGTAATTCATCACAAGATGTAGCAACATTATGAGTAGATGAATTACGAGGACTAGCACAAGGCAATATAGCATTTTGACTAGAAGTAGTACTAATGTCCACATGAGGCTCACTAGATGTTACCTTAGTAGTGCTAGTCTCATGAGCTAACTTTAGCACATTATGGGTGACTAGAAGATCATCATGAGAGCTTGAGAGCTTTTTATGACTTTCTTCTGATTCCCCATAATTGCTAGATATCAACTCAAGTTGAGTACTTAGCTCAACATTCTCCCTCAATATGGATGCTTCAAAAGAAATAAAGTTAGTAGCACAAGCATTATCATCAATAGCAAGAGGAGAAGGCAACTTGGCAAGCTCTTTTGAATACGAAGTTTTAAGTTGAGCATGAGACTCGGTGAGTTTGATGAGCTCACTCTCAATGACCCTTGAGCCATTTTTTAGGTGCTCAAAGTCCTCAAGGAGTTTAGCATGAGCAACTTCAAGATTGTCATTTTTAGTATGGAAACCATTAACCATCGCAAGGGCTCTATCACAGGATTCGTTCACTTTAGAAATTCTAGAGCAAAAGTCTCCTCGGGAGATTCCTTGGTGGTTTGTTCAAGTTCAAGAGCTTGATATAGATCCGCAATCTCATTGGCGTAATCACGCTCATGACTTTCCATATTCTCAGTGGTGTCCTCATGCTCCTCTAGATGAGCTTCCAACTCCTCAATATATTTCTTGCCCTCAATGGCAATAGACGTGATTTCCATGAAGTTGGAACGAGCAATTTTATTTTTATGAAGAGCTTTAAAAAGCATTTCCCCCTTAATTTTTAAGGAAGCAACATTATCATTATCTTCATCATTATCCTCATTCTCATCATCAACGTCATCATCATGAGATATATTGGGATTCAAAGTAGGGGATACCTTTGAAGCCTTAGCCATAGGGCAAAAGTGAGAAACAATAGATGATGATGTAGGATCCCTTGGAGCACCACTCAAGACCACATCTAGTTCCATGGAGTGTTGGGTTTCCTCTACATTGTTAGCACAACAACTCGAGGAAATATATGCATTTTTATCATGGCAACAAGACATAGCAACCACATCATCATGAGATTTAGTCAAGTCATTTCTACATGATATGCAAGGACTATCAACACAAGCATGTGAAACATGTAGGGTGCTCAAAGTGCCAAAGTCCAAAGATGAAACATTACAATAAGATAGTGATGAAGGATCAACAACAATAAGCTCACAATCATCGTTGCAATGATTAACACTACTCACCATTTCATTACCTTGTGGCAAACCACATGTTGGAGAAGTAGAAGAAGTTGAGAACACTGCACGGCCGGGGGTGGAGGGAGAACAACCATTCCCACAAATCTTGGACACACCATGATATAGACCGAACCTCGTGGTGAGATCCGATCTGTTGTTGCGGCCCGATCTTTCATGACACTCCACCACCAATAGCAGCAACCTCTCGCCCGCGCACGCGATGTACACGGAATAGAAGGTTTGAACCTTGCAGCTCAGCACGAGAAAACCAATCTCGACGACGGTACTCACGTGCAAAAAAATTTCCTCCAGAGAAATCGCAACACAGAGGTTTTTTAAAAGCTTCCTCCAAAACTTAGGGATTTTTAGACAACTTCCCCCAAAACATGATACGGGTATTTACCCTAAAAACACATCGTGTCTATTCATAAAAATATAACCTGTCTTACATTGACCGTACTATGGCTATTTATAATAGTATAGCTGGCCCATACATGGTTTGACCAACAAGCTAACCGCACCCCTAAACCAAAAAGGAAAAAAAACTTGACCATAACAACCGACTTGACTAAATCTTAGGAAACAAAAACAACTAGTACGACTTGTTATTTGGTGCTGGTGACTTCTGCAATTTACCGGTGGACCCCACCCGGTTCCTTTTAAAGAATACAAGTCTCTAATCTTCATAGTTGTCGATGAGTACGATTCTTTGTCAGGTGGCCGCACCAGATGGAACTTGTATATTTTTATAACTCCTTGCTAGTGGTTAGCTGCGTACATGACTAATCTCCCATGGATGCACGTGAACTCATTTATCTCTGGCCCAAACTGCAACTGATCAATGTTGCATGTGGATTCTTTTGCTGGCTCAAACTGAACTCCTCCCAAAATATCTCCACAAACGTGACTCACCAAGGCTTCATGTTTCCTATGCATGCATGGCCGTAAGCACATGCATAAAAGTGCTCCTGTAGGCCTACTAGTAATTTCCATGGAGTCTTGTACATTCTTCACACTTTCCTGATCAATATGTATATACTTCAATGCATCTGTGTCATCTATTTTCAATCTTGGCGATACAACAATTAAATCTTCATCTTGAACAATACTAGTATCATATTCGGCCATCTGTGCAGACTTCGTTTTATCAGTAGCGACCATCATAGACAAATTGCACGGGGTCATATCATCCTCTCCTCCTTGGATCGAAATCGTCCTCGGTTTTGATTCATCCACTTTAGTAATATTTTTATCTTCAGGCTGAACGCCGGCAGTAGACATATCAGCAGCTTCAGCCTTCTTTTTTGCTTCTTCCTGCTCTTTCATCTTCACAATATGTTCTTTCCTCCAAGCAATAAAACGCTCCGCACCCATTGGCACGAGGCTGCACTTCTTACCCCTCTTGACGGTATATCTATGTGTTTTGCGATCATACACAACATCATGCTCTTTGTACCATGGCTCGCCCAATAACAAGTGACATGAAATCATTGGTGCCGGAATCACATCGCACAAAACCTCGCAAAAATAATTTTCCAACAAAAACGGTACCTTGGTTTGCTGCGTGACATTGAGCTCTTCTTGACCCCAACGAAATAAGTATGGTTGTGTACATGGTGTTATTGGTAGATTCAGCTGCTCCACCATCTCAATGCTTGCGGCATTGATCAAATTCATGTGATCGATCGTCATGGCACATGATCTCTCTCTCACCACCACACGGGTGTGAAAAAGCCCGGTCCAGCGACCTTCCTCCTCCAACTGAAATCCATAGCTTAACTTACTAAATGACGATGCCCTCACCATCTTCTCCATAGAGTCGTGAATAACCTGATGCTCTGAATACCACCTGATATAGACCGAACCTCGTGGTGAGATCCGATCTGTTGTTGCGGCCCGATCTTTCACGATACTCCACCACCAATAGCAGCAACCTCTCGCCCGCGCACGCGATGTACACGAAATAGAAGGTTTGAACCTTGCGGCTCAGCACGAGAAAACCAATCTACGACGGTACTCACGCGCAAAACAATTTCCTCACAGAGAAATCGCAACACAGAAGTTTTTAAAAGCTTCCTCCAAAACTTAGGGATTTTTAGACAGCTTCCCCCAAAACTCGATACGGGTATTTACCCTAAAAACACATCGTGTCTATTCATAAAAATATAACATGCCTTACATTGACCGTACTATGGCTATTTATAATAGTATAGCTGGCCCGTACATGGTTTGACCAACAAGCTAACCGCACCCCTAAACCAAAAAAGGAAAACAAACTTGACCATAACAACCGACTTGACTAAATCTTAGGAAACAAAAACAACTAGTACGACTTGTTATTTGGTGCTGGTGACTTCTGCAATTTATCGGTGGACCCCACCCGGTCCCTTTTAAAGAATACAAGTCTCTAATCTTCATAGTTTTCCATGAGTACGCTTCTTTGTCAGGTGGCCGCACCAGATGGAACTTGTATATTTTTATAACTCCTTGCTGGTGGTTAGCTGCGTACATGACTAATCTCCCATGGATGCACGTGAACTCATTTATCTCTGGCCCAAACTGAAACTGATCAATGTTGCATGTGGATTCTTTTGCTGGCTCAAGCTGAACTCCTCCCAAAATATCTCCACAAACGTGACTCACCAAGGCTTCATGTTTCCTATGCATGCATGGCCGTAAGCACATGCATACAAGTGCTCTTGTAGGCCTACTAGTAATTTCCATGGAGTCTTGTACATTCTTCACACTTTCCTGATCAGTATGTATATACTTCAATGCATCTGTGTCATCTATTTTCAATCTTGGCGATACAACAATTAAATCTTCATCTTGAACAATACTAGTATCATATTCGGCCATCTGTGCAGACTTTGTTTTATCAGTAGCCACCATCATAGACAAATTGCACGGGGTCATATCACACCATATTTTTCTTGAAGCTTTGTCCACAACTCATGAGCATCCCGAAACGGGATGAGTTGAAATAAAACTACATTGCTCAAAGCATCAAAAGACACATTAGAAGCTTGAGCATTGAGATAGAGTTTTTCTCATCCTCTAAAGATAAGTTTTGAGGATCCTTTGGAGGAGAAAAACCCATATATGCAATTCTCTCTACATTTGTGCCCATGACCTTAAAGAGATTAAGCATGTGAATTACCCAAACATCAAAATGTGTGCCATCGAAACTAAAAGTGTCAAAAAATCATAATCCCCTAGTTGACATCTTTACTCTCTAGGTGGTTAAGCCTAATAATGAGAGACAAGGCTCTGATACATATTAAAAGGTCGTGGATGTCACCTAGAGGGGGGTGAATAGGCGCTTTAAAATAATTATGGTTTAGGCTTGAACAAATGCGGAATAATACTAGCATTTAATTTGTCAAGCACAAAACCTAAATCGACTAAGCTCACCTAAGTGCACCAACAACTTATGCCAAGCAATATAAATAACTAAGTGATAGCAAGATATATAACATGGCATACTATGGCTATCACAAAGTAAAGTGCATAAGTAAAGGGCTCGGGTAAGAGATAGCCGAGGCACGCGAAGACGATGATGTATCCCAAAGATCACACCCTTGCGGATGCTAATCTCCGTTTGGAGCGGTGTGGAAGCACAATGCTCCCCAAAATGCAACTAGGGCCATAATAATCTCCTCACTCCCTCGCACAATGCAAGATGTCGCGATTCCACTAAGGGGCCCTTGAGGGCGGTCACCGAACCTGTAATTGGCAGACCTTGGGGCCAGTCACCGGTACCCATATAAATTGCTCGAGGCAATCTCCACAACTTAATTGGAGACCACAATGCTTGCCCAGAGCTTTACACCATAATGACTGAGCTCGGACAACACCAACCGTCTAGGGCACCAAAGCACCCAAGAGGAACAAGCTCTAGGGTGCCCAAACACCCAAGAGTAATAAGCTTCTCAACTTTCCACTTCCACGTATCACCGTGGAGAACTCAAAACTATGCACCAAATGCAATGGCAAGGGCACATGGAGTAAACTAGCAAAAATCATTGGAGGGATTGAGAGATAGCAAGCTCGAAGAAGGCCAACAATGGGGGCAAAACACGAGCTCAAAAAGATTGCAACCATTGGGGAAGATGACCCCCTTAAATATCCCCCCTAAATCCCACTGTTATGCCCACTGGTCGTGCACAAGCGGTACTACTGCTTACCATGGTCAAAATAGCCCAACGAGATAGAAAAACATGAACGGTAGTTCTGCCGAAGCAATACTACCACTCAAGCAGATTGGGCAACAAAAGCATAACAATAAGCGAAAGTTTTCGCAGTAGAAGGAAGCAGAAGTACCGCGCAAGAGTTACTACCGCTCAAGGGAGTGGTACTACACTTAGAGCCATACTACCGGTCCACTACCACTTAAAGCTGGAAAACTACCCAAGCAAAACAGAAGGATGCTCCAATACTAAAACTGCTATAACTACTCCAAGCGGACTCCGAAATCAGCAAGCTCAGGCTTGTTGGATAGATAACAAAAAGTACTATCCAACAACAACTGAATAAAATATGAACTAGCAATGTACAATAAATTTGAATAGGTTAAGGAAGAGGACCTTCCCCAAGCATGAACCGACAAACTCTAGAACATCGAAAACTCAAAGATGAAGCATGCGAACTCCGCTTTCGATGAGCTTGAGTTTGACAAGAAGATGAACACAAACTTTAAAACCACATGAAGAGAAGATTCAAATAATAACTAAGAAAGATGATGCCAAGGATGCAATGGTTTGAGCTCTCTATGAACGATACAATTAAGTTACTCACTCAAGAACCCCCCCCCCTTAATTGTTGGGGAACCTAGTAATAATTCAACATTTTCCTACGTGTCACCAAGATCAATCTAGGAGATGCTAGCAACAAGAGATAGAGGAGTGCATTTTCATACCCTTGAAGATCGCGAAACGGAAGCGTTACAAGAACACGGATGATGGAGTCATACTCGCGGCGATTCAAATCGCGGAAGATCCGATCTAGCGCTGAACGGACGGCGCCTCCGCGTTCAACACACGTACAACCCAGGGAAGTATCCTCCTTCTTGATCCAGCAAGGGGAGAGGAGAAGTTGAGGGAGATTTCCGGCAGCACGATGGCGTGGTGGTGGAGCTTGTGGTATTCCTGCAGGGCTTCGCCAAGCTCTACGAAAAAGGAGGAGGTGTTGGAGGAGGGAGGGGCTGCGCCAGGGGAAGGGTGCGGCTGCCCTCTCTCTCCCTCACTATATATAGGGGGAAGGGGAGAAGAGGAGACGCCCTAGGGTTTCCCTAGGGGAGGGGCGGCGGCCACAGGGAAACCAGATGACCCACAAGTGTAGGGGATCTATCGTAGTCCTTTCGATAAGTAAGAGTGTCGAACCCAACAAGGAGCAGAAGGAAATGATAAGGGGTTTCCAGTAAGGTTTTCTCTGCAAGCACTGAAATTGTAGGTAATAGATAGTTTTGTGATAAGATAATGTAGCGACCCGACCTCAGATGGTCAAGTCTCTGTGCTCAGGTGTCATCCCTGGATCAGTAATGCTGACACCACACAGTACTTCGAAGGATTTATAACAGAGTAGCAATCACACACTTATTACATCGTTTGTCCAACAGAGGACTTATTACAATAATCATGGCTTAAGGCCATCTAATAACGATAACAGCGGAAGACTTGGAAGATAAGTGAGTCCATCAACTCCAGCGGCATCACTGAGTATAGAACCACGACCTAAAAGCACCTTACTCGTCATCTAAAAAGTCTGCAACATGAAAGTTGCAGCCAAAACGGTCAAGACATGGAATATCTTGGCAATGTAACACATAGAGAATAATGAATGATAAGCCTATACTACATGCATATTTGGCTGGTGGAAAAGCTCTATGGTTACAGTGTTTGCATAAAGCCAATTTTTCCCTACTACAAAGGAATAAATTTATTTAACTATCATGGTGGTTGTTAAACATTGAGAATGGTTGACAGCATCCTCAATCCCAATTAAAAAGTACTCGTTAACAAACCCATCAATATTAAATTAGAGTAACATGTTGAGATTCACAGAATATTCAAGTACTAGATACTCAAGATGTCCATAACCGGGGACACGGCTAATCATGATTAGTTTGTACACTCTGCAGAGGTTTGCGCACTTTTCCCCACAAGACTCGATCGCCTCCGTTTGGTTTCTCGTACTACATGGTGTTTGAGAAACGGATGACCGAGACATAGTCTTTCAGAAGCGCTAGCACCTTACGATGGATAGACCAGTACACCTACATCCCTACATCTGCTAGTCCACCACTATAAGAGTTCGCACGACTTAGTCAACTATGCCAGAGCCCATAATGGCTTGTGGCTGCACACATAAGTTACTAGTATGAATTATCTTATGATCCCTTTGAGCATGGGTGGCGGTCCATAGGAAAATCACACGGTACCCCCGGGATTTCCAAAAAAACAGGCAAGTCCTGGTAACCCCAGGTGCCTCAATCCACCCAGATGTGTATTTAAGTTGCCACCTTAGATAAACCATTAATTAACCATCTCACATCTGTCATGGATATTCACTCACCCAATCCACGTCTACTAGCATAGCATGGCATAATAAGCAAACGTAGAAGTAACTCCCAAAGGTTTCATAAGTAAAACAGGTAATAGGTACTACCTCATCTACTTCCCATCCCACAATTTAATTAGATCCTAATCATGCAATGTGTGAGGATTGATCTAATGCATAAAAATTGGGTAGTAGAAAAGGTATGATCAAGTGTTACTTGCCTTGCTGATGATCCGCGCAACCTAGAGATTCAAAGTAACAAGCGGCGCACTCCGGGTGATCTATCACAGACAAACAACAAGCATACAATAAGTACTCATCTAATGCACAGGTAAATCTCGAATGAAAGATCGAACCAGAAAGTCCAACTTAAGAACCCTATTTGCAAAAGAATCAAATAGAATAAAGCAACGAAAGTCAAACGGCGAGAGAAAACAACTCGGTTCTAGCAATTTGAAACTAAGTCAAATTTTACAGTAGCAAAACTTTGTTTAAGTTGATTAGTCGGAACGGCGGTTTCGAAATGAAACTCCAGGCGCTTGAATCACCTGATTCCGATAAACGAGCGAGAAGATAAACTAGAAAGAAGATCGGATCTGAAATCGCTATCAGAAAAATAGCGGAATAAATCCGAGTAAAAAGAAAAACGACGAATGGTCGAACGAACGGAGGTTCGTTAACCGAGGCTAACCGGTGATCACGTTCGTTGAGACGAACGGTCCAGCGAACGCTCGCTAAACAAAACCAGAAAGAAAAACCGGCGAGAAAAACCGATCTAGGGTTTCAGAAAGAAAACCTAAACAAAAAACCGATCTAGAAAACCGGAACGGTTTACGAGAAGAACCGAACCGAGGGAAGAAGTGACGCGGCGCGGGGCTAGTACCTCGAAGAGGCGACGGGCTCCGGCGGCGGCGGCGTTGGGCGGCGGCGGCGGCACTTGGCGGCGTGCGGTGCAAGCGGCAAGCGTTGGTGAGGCGGCGCGGCGGGTGGTGGTGGTCTTGCTTCTTCTTTGGAGAGGAGGGGTTTTGGTTTGATGTTTAGAGGGGGGTGCTTGGGTATTTATATTGGGGAGGGGGAGGGTTTTGCTTGGAGGAGGGATCAAGGAATAAGAGTAGGAATAGGAATCCTAGAAACAAAAACAGAATAACGAAACTGGTCCAAATCCTACTACGATTTGTAAAAGAAAAGGAAACAGAGGCGCGGCGGGCCTGGCCTTGGCGCGCTGGTATGCATGTACTGCCTGGTTTCGGCCAGTGGGCCTTTAGCCCGATCGCCATGACTTTTTTAAAAAAAAATCGGTTTAGCGCGCAGAAAAACACAGAAAAGAAAATCTACCGGTCTCCAAAATTAATAAAGTAAATTTTACCCGACTCCTAAAAATGAGTCGAACAAAATGAACTTTTACTCGGGGACTAAAATGCAATTTTTGAAAATACGCATTTTTCCTAGAGCAAATAAACTCCAAGAAAATCCAAAATTTGATTTATTTATTAAATCTTCATTTTTCCTAAATTTTGGGAAAGTCATATTATTCCCTCTCATATTTTTTTTGATATTGCAAAAATATTTGAAGATAGAATAAATAATCCAAATGATCCTCTTTTCAAAATTTGAAAGAACTCAAATATGAAAATTTCGAAATCTCCAACTCTCTCCATGGGTCCTTGAGTTGCGTGAAATTTCTAGGATCAACAAAATGCAAAAAAATATGTGATGCATGATGATCTAATGTATAACATTCCAAATTGAAAATTTGGGATGTTACAGATAAATAGTAACAAGAAACAAGTAAATAAAGTAAGTAAAGTGCAGCAAGGTGGCCCAATCCTTTATGTAGCAAAGGATAAGCATGGACAAATTCTATAATAATAAAGGAGCTCCCGAGGACACATTGGGAATTATCGTCAAGCTAGCTTTCATCACGTTCATATTATTCGCGTTCGGTACTTTGATAATTTGATATGTGGGTGGACCGGTACTTGGGTACTGCCCTAACTTGGACAAGTATCCCACTTATGATTAACCCCTATTGCAAGCATCTGCAACTACAAAAAGAAGTATTAAGGTAAACCTAACCACAGCATTAAGCGTATGGATCCATATCAACCCCTAACGAAGCAATGCATAAACTAGGGTTTAAGCTTCTGTCACTCTAGAAACCCATCATCTACTTATTACTTCCCCATGCCTTCCTCTAGTCCCAAATAATGGTGAAGTGTCATGTAGTCGACGTTCACATAACACCACAAGAGGAAAAGACAACATACATCTCATCAAAATATCGAACGAATACCAAATTCACATGACTACTAATAGCAAGACTTCACCCATGTCCTCAGGAACAAACGTAACTACTCACAAAGCATATTCATGTTCATAATCAGAGGAGTAATAATATGCATAAAGGATCTGAACATATGATCTTCCACCAAGTAAACCAATTAGCGTCAACTACAAGGAGTAATCAACACTACTAGCAACCCACAGGTACCAATTTGTGGTTTTGATACAAGATTGGATACAAGAGATGAACTAGGGTTTTGATAGGAGATGGTGCTGAAGGAAATATGCCCTAGAGGCAATAATAAAGTTATTATTTATTAACTCATATCATGATAAATGTTTATTATTCATGCTACAATTGTATTAACCGAAAACATGATACATGTGTGAATACATAGACAAACCTATAGTCACTAGTATGCCTCGACTTGACTAGCTCATTAATCAAAGATGGTTATGTTTCCTAACCATAGACATGTGTTGTCATTTGATTAGTGGGATCACATCATTAGAAGAATGATGTGATTGACATGACCCATTCCGTTAGCCTAGCACTTGATCGTTTAGTATACTGATATTGCTTTCTTCATGACTTATACATGTTCCTGTAACTATGAGAATTATGCAACTCCCATTTACCGGAGGAACACTTTGGGTACTACCAAACATCACAACGTAACTGGGTGATTATAAAGGAGTACTACAGGTGTCTCCGAAGGTACATGTTGAGTTGGCGTATTTTGAGATTAGGTATTGTCACTCCGATCGTCGGAGAGGTATCTCTGGGCCCTCTCCGTAATGCACATCATTATAAGCGTTGCAAGCAATGTGACCAATGAGTTGGTTACGGGATGATGCATTACAGAACGAGTAAAGAGACTTGCCAGTAACGAGATTGAACTAGGTATTGGATACCGACGATCAAATCTCGGGCAAGTAACATACCGATGACAAAGGGAACAACGTATGTTGTTATGCGGTTTGGCCGATAAAGATCTTCGTAGAATATGTAGGAACCAATATGGGCATCCAGGTCTCGCTATTGGTTATTGAACGAGAATAGTTCTAGGTCATGTCTACATAGTTCTCGAACCCGTAGGGTCCGCACGCTTAACGTTACGATGACAGTTTTATTATGAGTTTATAAGTTTTGATGTACGAAGTTTGTTGAGTCCGGATGTGATCACGGACATGACGAGGAGTCTCGAAATGGTCGAGACATAAAGATCGATATATTGGAAGCCTATATTTGGACATCGGAATCGTTCCGGGTGAAATCGGCATTTTTCTGGAGTACCGGGAGGTTACCGGAACCCCCCGGGGGGTTATTGGGCCTACATGGGACTCGAGGGAGAAGAGGAAGGAGCCGGAGGGGCCGCGACCCTCCCTTCCTAGTCCAAATAGGACAAGGGAAGGGCGGCGCCCCTTTCCTTCTCCTCTTCCTCCTCTTTCCCCTTTCTCCTACTCCTACTTGGAAAGAAGGAGTCCTACTCCGGTGGGAGTAGGACTCCCCCTGGTGCGCCTCCTTGCCGGCCGCCTCCTCCCTTTGGCTCCTTTATATCTGGGCGGGGGCACCCCATAGACACACAAGTTGATCTACGGATCGTTCCTTAGCCATGTGCGGTGCCCCTCCACCATATTCCACCTCGGTCATATCGTCATGAGTTTAGGCGAAGCCTGCGCGATAGAGCATCATCATCGTCACCACGCCGTCGTCTTGTGGAACTCATCTCCGGAGCTTTGCTGGATCGAACACGGAGATCGTCATCGAGCTGAGCGTGTGCTGAACTCGGAGGCCCGTGACGTTCGGTGCTTGGATCAGTCGGATCATGAACACGTACGACTACATCAACCGCGTTGTGCTAATGCTTCTGCTTATGGTCTACGAGGGTACGTGGACGAACACTCTCCCCTCTCGTTGCTATGCCATCACCATGATCTTGCGTGTGCGTAGGAAATTTTTTGAAATTACTACGTTCCCCAACAGTGGCATCAGAGCCAGGTTTTATGCGTTGATGTTATATGCACGAGTAGAACACAAGTGAGTTGTGGGCGATACAAGTCATACTACTTACCAGCATGTCATACTTTGGTTCGGCGGTATTGTGAGATGAAGCGGCCTGGACCGACATTACGCGTACACTTACGCGAGACTGGTTTCAATGTTACAAGCACTCGTGCTTAAAGGTGGCTGGCGGGTGTCTGTCTCTCTCACTTTAGCTGAATCGAGTGTGGCTACGCCCGGTCCTTGCGAAGGTTAAAACAGCACCAACTTGACGAACTATCGTTGTGGTTTTTGATGCGTAGGTAAGAACGGTTCTTTCTAAAGCCCGTAGCAGCCACGTAAAATTTGCAACAACAAAGTAGAGGACGTCTAACTTGTTTTTGCAGGCCATGTTGTGATGTGATATGGTCAAGACGTGATGCTATATTTTATTGTATGAGATGATCATGTTTTGTAACCGAAGTTATCGGCAACTGGCTGGAGCCATATGGTTGTCGCTTTATTGTATGAAATGCAAACGCCCTGTAATTGCTTTACTTTATCACTAAGCGGTAGCGATAGTCGTAGAAGCAATAGATGGCGTAAACAACAACGATGCTACGATGAAGATCAAGGTGTCGCGCCGGTGACGATGGTGGTCATGACGGTGCTTCGAAGATGGAGATCACAAGCACAAGATGATGATGGCCATATCATATCACTTATATTGATTGCATGTGATGTTTATCCTTTATGCATCTTATCTTGCTTTGATTGACGGTAGCATTTTAAGATGATCTCTCACTAAATAATCAAGAAGTGTTCTCCTTGAGTATGCACCATTGCGAAAGTTCTTCGTGCTGAGACACCACGTGATGATCGGGTGTGATAGGCTCTACGTTCAAATACAACGGGTGCAAAACAGTTGCACACGCGAATACTCAGGTCATACTTGACGAGCCTAGCATATCTGAGATATGGCCTCGGAACACGGATACCGAAAGGTCGGCGTGAATCATATAGTAGATATGATCAACATAGTGATGTTCACCATTGAAACTACTCCATCTCACGTGATGATCGGACATGGTTTAGTTGATTTGGATCACGTGATCACTTAGATGACTAGAGAGATGTCTGTCTAAGTGGGAGTTCATAAGTAATATGATTAATTGAACTTAAATTTATCATGAACTTAGTACCGATAGTATTTTGCTTGTCTATGTTTGTTTGTAGATAGATGGCTCGTCTTTGTTGTTCCATTGAATTTTAATGCGTTCCTTGAGAAAGCAAAGTTGAAAGATGATGGTAGCAATTACGGGCTGGGTCCGAACTCGAGGATTATCCTCATTGCTGCCTGAAGAGTTACGTCTGGAAGCACCGCTGGGTGCCGAACTGCTGCTGATGCAACCGACAACGCGTTAAGAACGTCTGGCGAGAAAAGCTGATGACTACTCGATATTTCGATGTGCCATGCTTTACGGCTTAGAACCGGGTCTTCAACGACGTTTTGAGCGTCATGGAGCATATGAGATGTTCCAGAGTTGAAGTTAATATTTCAAGCAAATGCCCGGATTGAGAGATATGAAGTCTCCAATAAGTTCTATAGCTGCAAGATGGAGGAGAATAGTTACATCGGTGAACACATACTCAAAATGTGCGGGTATAATAATCACTTGATTCAACTGGGAGTTAATCTTCACGATGATAGTGTCATTGATGAATTCTCCAATCACGCCACCAAGCTACAAGAGCTTCGTGATGAACTATAATATGCAAGGGATGAACAAGACTATTCCCGAGCTCTTCGCAATGCTAAAAGTTGCGGAGGTAGAAATCAAGAAGGAGCATCAAGTGTTGATGGTTAACAAGACCACCAGTTTCAAGAAAAAGGGCAAAGGCAAGAAGAAGGGGAAGTTCAAAAAGAACGGCAAGCAAGTTGCTGCTCAAGAGAAGAAACCCAAGTCTGGACCTAAGCTTGAAATTGAGTGCTTCTACTGCAAGCAGACTGGACACTGGAAGCGGAACTGCCCCAAGTATTTGGCGGATAAGAAGGATGGCAAAGTGAACAATGGTATATGTGATATACATGTTATTGATGTGTACCTTACTAATGCTCGCAGTAGCACAGGGTATTTGATCTGGTTACATTGCTAATATTTTCAACTCGAAACAAGGACTACGGATTAAGCGAAGATTGGCTAAGGACGAGGTGACGATGCGCGTGGGAAATGGTTCCAAAGTCGACGTGATCGCGGTCGGCACGCTACCTCTACATCTACCATCGGGATTAGTTTTAGACCTAAATAATTGTTATTTGGTGCCAGCGTTGAGCATGAACATTATATCTGGATCTTGTTTGATGTGAGACGGTTATTCATTTAAATCAGAGAATAATGGTTGTTCTATTTATATGAGTAATATCTTTTATGGTCATGCACCCTTGAAGAGTGGTCTATTCTTATTGAATCTCGATAGTAGTGATACACATGTTCATAGTGTTGAAACCAAAAGATGCAGAGTTGATAACGATAGTGCAACTTATTTGTGGCACTGCCGTTTAGGTCATATCGGTGAAAAGCGCATGGAGAAACTCCATACTGATGGGCTTTTGGAATCACTTGATTATGAATCACTTGGTACTTGCGAACCGTGCCTCATGGGCAAGATGACTAAAACGCCGTTCTCCGGAACTATGGAGCGAGCAACTGATTTGTTGGAAATCATACATATTGATGTTTGTGGTCCAATGAATGTTGAGGCTCACGGCGGGTATCGTTATTTTCTCACCTTCACAGATGATTTGAGCAGATATGGGTATATCTACTTAATGAAACACAAGTCTGAAACATTTGAAAAGTTCAAAGAATTTCAGAGTGAAGTGGAAAATCATCGTAACAAGAAAATAAAGTTTCTACGATCGATCGTGGAGGAGAATATTTGAGTTCTGAGTTTGGTCTGCACTTGAAACAATGCGGAATAGTTTAGCAACTCACGCCACCCGAACACCACAACGAAATGGTGTGTCCGAGCGTCGTGTCGTGCTTTACTAGATATGGTGCGATCTATGATGTCTCTTACTGATTTACCGCTATTGTTTTGGGGTTATGCTTTAGAGACGGCCGCATTCACGTTAAATAGGGCACCATCAAAATCCGTTAAGACAACGCCTTATGAACTATGGTTTGGCAAGAAACCAAAGTTGTCGTTTCTTAAAGTTTGGGGTTGCGATGCTTATGTGAAGAAACTTCAACCAGATAAGCTTGAACCCAAATCGGAGAAATGTGTCCTCGTAGGATACCCAAAAGAGACTATTGGCTACACCTTCTATCACAGATTTGAGGGTAAGATTTTCGTTGCTAAAATCGGATCCTTTCTAGAGAAGGAGTTTCTCTCGAAAGAAGTGAGTGGGAGGAAAGTAGAACTTGATGAGATAATTGTATCTACTCCCTTATTGGAAAGTAGTTCATCACAAGAGCTGGTTCCTGTGACAACTACACCAATCAGTGAGGAAGCTAATGATATTGATCATGAAACTTCAGATCAAGTTTCTACTGAACCTCATAGGTCTACCAGAGTAAGATCCGCACCAGAGTGGTACGATAATCCAATTCTGGAAGTCATGTTACTTGACCATGATGAACCTACGAACTATGAGGAAGCGATGATGAGCCCAGATTCATAAAATGGCTAGAGGCCATGAAATCGAGATGGGATCCATGTATGAAAACAAAGTATGGACTTTGGTTGACTTGCCTGATGATCGGCAAGCCATTGAGAATAAATGGATCTTTAAGAAGAAGACTGACGCTGATGGTAATGTAACTGTCCATAAAGCTCGACTTGTTGCAAAAGGTTTTCGACAAGTTCAAGGAGTTGACTATGATGAGACTTTCTCACCCGTAGCGATGCTTAAGTCTGTCAGAATCATGTTAGCTATTGTTGCATTTCATGATTATGAAATATGGCAAATGGATGTCAAAACTGCATTCTTGAATGGATTTCTGGAAGAAGAGTTGTATATGATGTAGCCAGAAGGTTTTGTTGATCCAAAAGGTGCTAACAAAGTGTGCAAGCTCCAACGTTCCATTTATGGACTGGTGCAAGCATCTCGGAGTTGGAATAAACGCTTTGATAGTCTGATAAAAGCATATGGTTTTATACAGACTTTTGGAGAAGCCTGTATTTACAAGAAACTGAGTGGGAGCTTTGTAGCATTTCTGATATTATATGTAGATTACATATTATTAATTGGAAATGATATAGAATTTCTGGATAGCATAAAGGGATACTTGAATAAAAGTTTTTCAATGAAAGACCTCGGTGAAGCTGCTTACATATTGGGCATCAAGATCTATAGAGATAGGTCAAGACGCTTAATAGGACTTTCACAAAGCACATACCTTGACAAAATTTTGAAAAAGTTCAAAATGGATCGAGCAAAGAAAGGATTCTTGCACGTGCTACAAGGTGTGAAGTTGAGTCAAACTCAATGCCCGACCACAAGCAGAAGATAGAGAGAAAATGAAAGATGTTCCTATGCTTCAACCATAGGCTCTATCATGTATGCAATGTTGTGTACCGACTGACGTATGCTTAGCAATAAGCTTGGCAGGAAGGTACCAAAGTAATCGAGTGGATCATCGGACAGCGATCAAGAACATCTGAAATACCGAAAAGGACTAAGGATATGTTTCTCGTATATGGAGGTGACAAAGAGCTAGTCGTCAATGGTTACGTCGATGCAAGCTTTGACACTGATCCGGACGATTCTAAATCGCAAACCGGATACGTGTTTTTATTAAACGGTGGAGCTGTAAGTTGGTGCAGTTCTAAACAAAGCGTCGTGGCGGGATCTACATGTGAAGTGGAGTACATAGCTGCTTCTGAAGCAGCAAATGAAGGAGTCTGGATGAAGGAGTTCATTTCCGATCTAGGTGTCATACCTAGTGCATCGGGACCAATGAAGATCTTCTGTGACAATACTGGTGCAATTGCCTTGGCAAAGGAATCCAGATTTCACAAGAGGACCAAGCACATCAAGAGATGCTTCAATTCCATTCGGGACCAAGTCCAAGTGGGAGACATAGAGATTTGCAAGATACATACGGATCTGAATGTTGCAGACCCGTTGACTAAGCCTCTCTCACGAGCAAAACATGATCAGCACCAAGACTCCATGGGTGTTAGAATCATTACTATGCAATCTAGATTATTGACTCTAGTGCAAGTGGGAGACTGAAGGAAATATGCCCTAGAGGCAATAATAAAGTTATTATTTATTTCCTCGTATCATGATAAATGTTTATTATTCATGCTACAATTGTATTAACTGGAAACATGATACATGTGTGAATACATAGACAAACCTATAGTCACTAGTATGCCTCTACTTGACTAGCTCATTAATCAAAGATGGTTATGTTTCCTAACCATAGACATGTGTTGTCATTTGATTAGTGGGATCGCATCATTAGAAGAATGATGTGATTGACATGACCCATTCCGTTAGCCTAGCACTTGATCGTTTAGTATACTGCTATTGCTTTCTTCATGACTTATACATGTTCCTGTAACTATGAGAATTATGCAACTCCCGTTTACCGGAGGAACACTTTGGGTACTACTAAGCGTCACAACGTAATCGGATGATTATAAAGGAGTACTACAGGTGTCTCCGAAGGTACATGTTGAGTTGGCGTATTTGAGATTAGGTTTTGTCACTCCGACCGTCGGAGAGGTATCTCTGACCCTCTCGGTAATGCACATCATTATAAGCCTTGCAAGCAATGTGACCAATGAGTTGGTTACGGGATGATGCATTACAGAACGAGTAAAGAGACTTGCCGGTAACGAGATTGAACTAGGTATTGCATACCGACGATCAAATCTCGGGCAAGTAACATACCGATGACAAAGGGAACAACGTATGTTGTTATGCGGTTTGACCGATAAAGATCTTCGTAGAATATGTAGGAACCAATATGGGCATCCAGGTCCCGCTATTGGTTATTGACCAAGAATAGTTCTAGGTCATGTCTACATAGTTCTCAAACCCGTAGGGTCCGCACGCTTAACGTTACGATGGCAGTTTTATTATGAGTTTATAAGTTTTGATGTACCGAAGTTTGTTCGGAGTCCCGGATGTGATCATGGACATGACGAGGAGTCTCGAAGTGGTCGAGACATAAAGATCGATATATTGGAAGCCTATATTTGGACATTGGAATCGTTCCGGGTGAAATTGGCATTTTACCGGAGTACCGGGAGGTTACCGGAACCCCCCTGGGGGTTATTGGGCCTACATGGGCCTCGAGGGAGAAGAGGGAAGGAGCCAGGAGGGGGTCGCGCGCCCCTCCCCTTCCTAGTCCGAATAGGACAAGGGAAGGGGGGCGGCGCCCCCCCTTTCCTTCTCCTCTTCCTCCTCTTTCCCCCCTTCTCCTACTCCTACTTGGAAAGAAGGGAGTCCTACTCCCGGTGGGAGTAGGACTCCCCCCTTGGCGCGCCCTCCTTGGCCGGCCGCCTCCCCCCTGGCTCCTTTATATACGGGGGCGGGGGGCACCCCATAGACACACAAGTTGATCTACGGATCGTTCCTTAGCCGTGTGCGGTGCCCCCCTCCACCATATTCCACCTCGGTCATATCGTCGCGGAGTTTAGGCGAAGCCATGCGCCGGTAGAGCATCATCATCGTCACCACACCGTCGTGCTAACGGAACTCATCTCCGGAGCTTTGCTGGATCGGAGCACGAAGATCGTCATCGAGCTGAACGTGTGCTGAACTTGGAGGCCCCGTACGTTCGGTGCTTGGATCGGTCGGATCGTGAAGACGTACGACTACATCAACCGCGTTGTGCTAACGCTTCCGCTTACGGTCTACGAGGGTACGTGGACGAACACTCTCCCCTCTCGTTGCTATACCATCACCATGATCTTGCGTGTGCGTAGGAAATTTTTTGAAATTACTACGTTCCCCAATAGGTGCTGGCGAAGATGTTGATGAAGATTGACCCCCTCCCGATGAGAGGATCGTTGGTGATGATGTTGGTGATGATTTTCCCCTCCCGGAGGGAAGTGTCCTCGGCAGAGCAGCTCCGCCAGAGCCCTAGATTGGTTCCGCCAAGGTTCCGCCTCGTGGCGGCGGAGTTTCGTCCCGTAAGCTTGCCCACGATTTTTTCCAGGGTAAAAGTGATGATATAGCAGAAGATGGACGCTGGAGGCCCACCAGGGGGCCCAGGAGATAGGGGCGCGCCCTATAGGGGGGCGCCCCTGTCTCCTAGACAGGGTGTGGGCCCCCTGGCCTATTTCTTTTGTTCATAAATTCTTATTAAATCCAAAAGGTTGTTTCGTGGAGTTTCGGGACTTTTGGAGCTGTGCGAATAGGTTTCAACGTTTGCTCCTTTTCGGCCGAACTCCACCACCGGCATTCCCCTCTTCATGGTAAACCTTGTAAAATAAGAGAAATAGCCATAAGTATTGAGATATAATGTGTAATAACAGCCCATAATGCAATAAATATTGATATAAAAGCATGATGCAAAATGGACGTATCAACTCCCCCAAGCTTAGACCTCGCTTGTCCTCAAGCGGAAGCCAAAATCGAAAAATATGTCCACATGTTTAGAGATAGAGGTGTCGATAAAAATAAAATACGGACATGAGGGCATCATGATCATTCTAATAACGGTAACATAAATAGATTTTGTCATATGATTTCCTATGCTCAAGTAACAAGCAATTCACAATATCGGGTATGGTTCAAAAACTTCATTGGGAACTAACAAACTATATTCTCAGTCATTGAAGCAATTGCAATTTATCGTAACATCAGAGAGAGTCAATAATAGAGCTTTTCAGCAAGCTCACATACTCAACTATCTCGTAGTCTCCTATAATTGTTAACACTCACGCAATACTTGTGGTTATAGAGTTTCAGCCGGACACTAAGAAAGATAGGGGCTTATTGTGTTGCCTCCCAACGTATTCACCTTTAGGTGATGTCAATAATAATGGCCCATGCTAACTTACATCCAATTGGATATATGCATCATGATCTTTCAAACACGAGGAGCTTGCCAAAGGATAAAATGAAAAAAGGGAAAGGTGAGGATCACCTTGACTCAAGCATAAAGTAAAAACATAAAGTAAAAGATAGGCCCTTCGCAGAGGGAAGCAGGGGTTGTCATGCGCGTTTAGAGTTGATGCACAAAATCTTAATGCAAAAGAACGTCACTTTATATTGCCCCTTGTATGTGGATCTTTATTATGCAGTCCGTCGCTTTTATTACTTCCACAACAAGTTCGTACAAAGCTTATTTTCTCTGCACTAATAAGTCATACATATTTAGAGAGCAATTTTTATTGCTTGCACTGATGACAACTTACTTGAAGGATCTTACTCAATCCATAGGTAGGTATCGTGGACTCTCATGGCAAAACTGGGTTTAAGGATAATTGGAAGCACAAGTAGTATCTCTACTTGGTGCAAGGAATTTGGCTAGCATGAGGGGGAAAGGCAAGCTCAACATGTTTGGAAGTTCAATGACAATATACTTTAACTGAGATGTCGGAAAACATAAACCATTACGTTGTCTTCCTTGTCCAACATCAACTCTTTTAGCATGTCGTACTTAATGAGTGCTTCACAATCATAAAAGATGTCCAAGATAATATATTTATTTGTGAACCCATCTTTCCTTATCACTTCCCATTAATTGCAACAATGACCAAGGCTACGTTCATCAACTCTCAACAATTTTATGCCTCATACTTTCTATGTGTGAAGTTATCACTATCCATAAGATCAATATGAACTCTTTTATTCTTTCTACTTTCTCAAGATCATAGCAACAAAGCAAAGCCCTTTACTCAACACTAATCTTTATTATAGATAGCACACGGACTCGATTACATAAAGAGGTCACAAAGAAAAACTCAAAACTACTTGATATCAAAACTTGAATCTACTAGATCAAGATACTACTAAAAGGATCGAACTAAATAAAGCGGTAAAGATAGGAGTGTGATGGTGATACGATACCGGGGCACCTCCCCCAAGCTTGGCAGTTGCCAAGGGGAGTGCCCATACCCATGTGATTATGTCCTTCGAGGTGGTGAAGGTGGAGTTGTTGCATTTTTCTTCTCTATCTTGCGTATGAGGCTAAAATTTTCTTCCCTCAGATCATCATTCTCGAGCACAAGTTTCATTATCTTTTTGCATAGTGCTGCCTTGCTGTCCTGCAAAAAACATGGTGGGATAGATTGGACCTTAGGGAGGCTTGACTTCTTGAACTCCACATGCATATCACCAGGTTGAGGTAGTAGATCATCTTCTTCATCGGAGCTTGTCTCCTCCTTCCCCTTTGGATCATAATCTTCTTCTTCCTCCGTGGTCCAGCCATTATGTTCCACATCCCCATATACTTTTGGGTTTGCAATATAATCAGCCATGTAGCTGTCCCCCTCCGAATCTTGGGACGACATCTTGCTCTATTCTGCAACAGGAACAGCTCGAAACAAAAACAGAGGATATTTGCGTGATACGGTGGTCAAAACCTTCGGGAGTATATATAATGAATTTTTACCGACCAAACTACGTAATTTGCAAGAAAATGGAGTCCGGGAGGCACATGAGGTGCCCACGAGACAGGGGGCGCGCCCTCCACTCTCGTGGGGGCCTCGTGTCCCTTTCGGACTACTTCTTTCTTCCTAAAATTCTTAAATAATCCAAAACTGATAAAAATTGCCATTAGAGTCATTTTGGAGTCGGTTTACTTACCGTACCACATACCTATGCCTTTTCGGAGTCTGGAACATTCTGGAAAGTGTCCCTTATGTATTCCTCAGGGGTTATGGTTTCAATAATATTAGTTTCAACATTGATAGGATTACCTAAAATATAATGTTTAATTCTTTGACCGTTTACCACCCTGGGATTTGTGCCTTCGAATTTGTTGATTTTTATAGCACCAGAACGATAGACCTCCTCGATAACGTAGGGACCTTCCCATTTTGAGAGAAGTTTTCATGCAAAAAGTCTTAAATGAGAGTTGAATAATAACACATAATCTCCTAAGTTAAACTCACGCTTTTGTATCCTCTTATCATGCCAGCGTTTGACTTTTTCTTTGAAAAGCTTGGCATTCTCATAGGCTTGGGTTCTCCATTCATCAAGTGAGCTAATATCAAACAACCTCTTCTCGCAGGCAAGTTTGAAGTCATAATTGAGCTCTTTAATAGCCCAATATGCCTTATGTTCAAGTTCAAGAGGTAAATGACATGCCTTTCCATAAACCATCTTATAAGGAGACATACCCATAGGATTTTTGTATGCAGTTCTATAGGCCCATAGTGCATCATCAAGTTTTTTGGACCAATTCTTTCTAGATCTATTCACAGTCTTTTGCAAAATTAATTTGAGCTCTCTATTGCTCAACTCTACTTGACCACTAGACTGCGGATGATAAGGAGATGCTATTCTATGATTGACATCATACTTAGCAAGCATCTTACAGAAAGCACCATGAATAAAATGTGAACCACCATCAGCCATAAGATATCTAGGGACTCCAAACCTCGAAAAAATAACTTCTTTAAGCATTTTAATAGAAGTGTTATGATCAACACTACTAGTTGGAATAGCTTCTACCCACTTAGTAACGTAATTAACAGCAACTAAAATATGTGTATAACCATTAGAGGCAGGAAAAGGTCCCATAAAATCAAAGGCCCAAACATCAAACAGTTCAATAACAAGAGAATAATTCATAGGCATTTCTTGACGTCTACTAATGTTACCTATTCTTTGAAATTCATCACAAGATAAGACAAACTTACGAGCATCTTTGAAGAGAGTAGGCCAATAAAAACGAGATTGTAGTACCTTGTGTGATGTTCTATCTCCAGCGTGGTGCCCTCCATAAGATTCAGAGTGACACTTGCGTAGGATCTGTTCCTATTCATGCTCAGGCACACAACATCTAATAACACCATCTACTCCTTCATTATAAAGGTGTGGATCATCCCAGAAGTAATGTCTTAAATCATAAAAGAAACTTTTTCTTTTGCTGGTATGTGAAACTAGGCGGTATATATTTAGCAACAATGTAATTAGCATAATCAACATACCAAGGAGCAGTACGAGAAGCATTGACAACCGCTAATTGTTCATCAGGAAAGCTATCATTAATAGGCAGTGGGTCATCAAGAACATTCTCTAACCTAGACAAGTTATCAGCAATGGGGTTCTCAGCTCCCTTTCTATCAATGATATGCAAGTCAAATTCTTGGAGCAGGAGAACCCATCTAATGAGTCTAGGCTTAGCATCTTTCTTTTCCATAAGATATTTAATAGCAGCATGATTAGTGTGAATAGTAACTTTGGAATCAATAATATAAGGTCTAAACTTATCACATGCAAACACAACTGCTAAGAACTCTTTTTCAGTAGTAGCATAATTTCTCTAGGCAGTATCAAGAGTCTTACTAGCATACTGGATAACACTCAATTTCTTATCAACCCTTTGCCCTAAAATAGCACCCACAGCATAATCACTAGCATCGCACATAATTTCAAAAGGTAAATTCAATCGGTAATTGAACAATAGGTGCGATGATCAAAGCTTTCTTAAGTGTTTCAAATGCTTCTACACAATCATCATCAAAGACAAAAGGAATATCTTTTTGCAATAAATTAGTCGAAGGCCTAGAGATTTTAGAAAAGTCCTTAATGAACCTCCTATAAAAACCGGCGTGACCAAGGAAACTTCTTATACCTTTTATGTCCTTGGGACATGGCATCTTTTCAATAGCATCAACTTTGGCTTTATCAACTTCAATACCTCTCGCGGAGATCTTGTGCCCCAAGACAATGCCTTCATTAACCATAAAGTGACACTTTTCCCAATTCAGGACGAGAGTAGTGTCTTCGCATCTCTGCAAAACTCGATCAAGGTTGCTCAAACAATCATCAAAAGAGGATCCATAGATGGAGAAGTCATCCATGAATACCTCACAAATCTTTTCACAAAAATCAGAGAATATAGCCATCATGCATCTTTGAAAGGTAGCAGGTGCATTACATAAACCAAAAGGCATGCGTCTATAAGAAAAAGTACCAAAAGGGCAAGTAAAAGTAGTTTTAGATTGATCCTTCGCTGACACGGGTATCTGAGAGAAGCCAGAATAACCATCTAGAAAGCAAAAATGTGTGTGTTTGGATAGCCTTTCTAGCATTTGATCAATAAAAGGTAGAGGGTAATGATCTTTCTTAGTAGCTTTATTTAACTTACAGAAATCAATTACCATCCTATAACCTCTAATAATTCTTTGCGGGATCAATTCATCTTTATCATTAGGAACAACAGTAATACCTCCCTTTTTAGGAACACAATGGACAGGGCTTACCCATTCACTATCAGCAATGGGATAAATAATACCTGCCTCAAGGAGCTTTAGTATCTCCTTTCTTACCACTTCCTTCATCTTGGGATTTAATCGTCTTTGAGGATCTCTAATTGGTTTGGCATCTTTCTCCACTGAAATTTGGTGCTGACATAATGTGGGACTAATGCCCTTAAGATCATCCAGAGTATATCCAATAGCAGCTCGGTGCTTCTTCAGAGTTTTCAATAATCTTTCTTCTTGTTTCTCTGAAAGATTAGCACTAATAATAACAGGATATATTTCTTTTTCATCCAGATAAGCATACTTAAGATTATCAGGTAAAGGTTTGAGTTCAAACACGGGATCACCCTTGGGTGGAGGGGGATCCCCAAGAATTTCAACGGGAAGGTTATGTTTTAGCATAGGTTCCTGTTTAAGGAACACTTCATCTATTTCTTCCCTTTCCTTCATAAACACATCGTTTTCATGGTCTAGAAAATATTGTTCTAACGGATCAGTTGGAGGCACAGCAATGGAAGTAAGACCAATAATCTCATCCTTACTAGGTGGTTCCCTTTCACGAGGTTGTCTACTAAACTTAGAAAAATTAAACTCATGAGACATACCATCTATGCCAACAGTGACAATATTCTTTTCACAATTAATCTTAGCACTAGAAGTATTCAAGAAAGGTCTACCAAAAATAATGGGACAAAAATCATCTTGTGGGGAACCAAGAACAAGAAAATCAGCAGGGTATTTAACCTTCCCACATAAAACTTCAACATCTCTAACAATCCCAATAGGTTTAATGGTATCCCTATTAGCAAGCTTAATAGTAACATCAATGTCTTCTAATTCAGCGGGTGCAATATCGTGCATAATTTCTTTATAAAGATCATAAGGTATCGCACTAGCACTAGCACCCATATCACATAAGCCATGATAACAATGATCTCCTATTCTAACAGAAATAACTGGCATGCCTACGACAGGTCTACGTGTCTTAGTATCGGATCTAGCAATATTAGCAGTTTCACCCAAGAAAGAGATAACATGCCCATCTAAATCCTCATCCAAGAGATCTTTAACCATAGCAATACTAGGTTCAACATTAATTTGCTCAGGAGGTGTATAAGTCCTAGTATTACTCTTTCGAACAACAGTCAAAGCTTTAGCATGATCCTTTATCCTAACGGGAAAAGGAGGTTTTTCAACATAAGCAGTAGGAACAATAGGATCACTATAGGTAATAGTCTTTTCTTTGACTGTAATAGGTGCAACTACTTTCACTTCAACAGGAGGATTATATTAAAACCACTTCTCTTTAGGGAGATCAACGTGAGTAGCAAAGGATTCACAGAAAGTAGCTACTATCTCAGAGTCAAGTCCATACTTAGCGCTAAATCCACGAAAAGCATCGGTATCCATAAAAGATTTAACACAATCGAACTTAGGTGTCATACCTGACTCCTTACCATCGCCGGAACCCCAATCTTCAGAGTTGCGTTTAATTCTTTCCAATAAGTCCCATTTGAAATCAATAGTCTTGACATATAAGAACCAAAGACATGAAGTATCGAGCAGGTTGCGATTATCAAGAGAAAGCCGCATAAAAATTCTGAATAATCATTTCGAGAGAGCTCATGATTGGGGCATGAATATAACATTGACTTAAGCCTCCCCAATCTTGAGCGATGCTTTCTCCTTCATGAGGCCGAAATTATATATGTAATTCTGATCACGATGAACAAGATGCATAGGATAGAACTTCTGGTGAAATTCCAACTTCAATCGCTTATAATTCCAAGATCCCGTATCATCACATAGCCTATACCATGTCAATGCATCTCCCTTCAAAGATAAAGGGAAGACCTTCCTTTTGACAACATCATCGGGAATACCTGCAAGCTTAAATAATCCACAAACTTCATCCACAAAGATAAGGTGTAAATCGGGATGCAATGTTCCGTCTCCTGCAAATGGATTAGCTAGCAGTTTCTCTATCATACCCGAAGGAATCTCAAAGTGAAGATTTTCATAAAGTTCAATAGGTTGAGGAGAAACTCTTTGCTCTTCTAGTTGGGGTGAAGATACCCCAAACAAGCCCCTCAAAGGATTAGTTTCCATAGTGACAAGTAACAGAAAATTTCAACACACTGTATAAATGTTTCCTTACCAAGTTCCACTCACCAAAAGCGCTACACTCCCCGGCAACGGCGCCAGAAAAGAGTCTTGATGACCCACAAGTGTAGGGGATCTATCGTAGTCCTTCCGATAAGTAAGAGTGTCGAACCCAACGAGGAGCAGAAGGAAATGATAAGCGGTTTTCAGTAAGGTTTTCTCTGCAAGCACTGAAATTGTAGGTTATAGATAGTTTTGTGATAAGATAAATAGTAATGAGCAACAAGTAAATAAAGTAAGTAAAGTGCAGCAAGGTGGCCCAATCCTTTATGTAGCAAAGGATAAGCCTGGACAAATTCTAATAATAATAAAGGATCTCCCGAGGACACATTGGGAATTATCGTCAAGCTAGTTTTCATCACGTTCATATGATTCACGTTCGGTACTTTGATAATTTGATATGTGGGTGGACCGGTACTTGGGTACTGCCCTAACTTGGACAAGCATCCCACTTATGATTAACCCCTATTGCAAGCATCCACAACTACAAAAATAAGTATTAAGGTAAACCTAACCACAACATTAAGCGTATGAATCCATATAAACCCCTAACGAAGCAACGCATAAACTAGGGTTTAAGCTTCTGTCACTCTAGCAACCCATCATCTACTTATTACTTCCCCATGCCTTCCTCTAGGCCCAAATAATGGTGAAGTGTCATGTAGTCGATGTTCACATAACACCACTAGAGGAAAAGACAACATACATCTCATCAAAATATCGAACGAATACCAAATTCACATGACTACTAATAGCAAGACTTCACCCATGTCCTCAGGAACAAACGTAACTACTCACAAAGCATATTCATGTTCATAATCAGAGGAGTAATAATATGCATAAAGGATCTGAACATATGATCTTCCACCAAGTAAACCAATTAGCGTCAACTACAAGGAGTAATCAACACTACTAGCAACCCACAGGTACCAATTTGTGGTTTTGATACAAGATTGGATACAAGAGATAAACTAGGGTTTTGAGAGGATATGGTGCTGGTGAAGATGTTGATGGAGATTGACCCCCTCCTGATGAGAGGATTGTTGGTGATGATGTTGGTGATGATTTCCCCCTCCCGGAGGGAAGTGTCCCCGGCAGAACAGCTCCGCCAGAGCCCTAGATTGGTTCTGCCAAGGTTCCGCCTCGTGGCGGCGGAGTTTCGTCCCATAAGCTTGCCCACAATTTTTTCCATGGTAAAAGTGATGATATAGCAGAAGATGGACGCCGGAGGCCCACCAGGGGGCCCAGGAGATAGGGACGCGCCCT
Source organism: Aegilops speltoides (assembly GCA_021437245.1). Taxonomy (NCBI): domain Eukaryota; kingdom Viridiplantae; phylum Streptophyta; class Magnoliopsida; order Poales; family Poaceae; genus Aegilops; species Aegilops speltoides. The sequence continues at coordinate 249,828,044 of CM038145.1, forward strand.
ATAAGGGGGGGCGCCCCCTGTCTCCTGTACAGGGTGTGGGCCCCCTGGCCGATTTCTTTCGCTCATAAATTCTTATTAAATCCAAAAAGTTGTTTCGTGGAGTTTTAGGACTTTTGGAGCTGTGCAGAATAGGTTTCCAACGTTTGCTTCTTTTCTAGCCAGAATTCCAGCTGCCGGCATTCCCCCTCTTCATGGTAAACCTTGTAAAATAAGAGAGAATAGCCATAATTATTGAGATATAATGTGTAATAACAGCCCATAATGCAATAAATATTGATATAAAAGCATGATGCAAAATGGACGTATCAAAACCCTAGATGGGTTTGGGCGCCCCCACCCCTAGGAAACTTGCCCCCCAAGCCGGGAGGGGTGGCTGCCCTAGGGAAGGCGCCCCCACCTCTCCAGGTTACGTGAGATGGGGTGGGAGGGTCGCTCAGCCCCTTAGTGGGCTGATGTGCCCCCTCCCCTTGGCCCATAAGGCCCCCAACGCTTGTCGGGGCCTCCGAAACCCCTGTCGGACACGCTGGTCGTCACCCAGTACCCCTGGAACAATTCCGGACTCCAATACCCTTCGTCCAATATATAGATCTTCACCTCTGGACCATTCCGGAGTTCCTCGTCATGTCCGGGATCTCATCCGGGACTCCGAACAACCTTCGGTAACCACATACTATTCCCATAACAACTCTAGCGTCACCGAACCTTAAGTGTGTAGACCCTACGGGTTAGGGAACCATGCAGACATGACCGGGACACCTCTCCGGCCAATAACCAATAACGGGATCTGGATACCCATAATGGCTCCCACATGTTCGACGCTGATCTCATCGGATGAACCATGATGTCGGGGATTCGGTCAATCCCGTATACAATTCCCTTTGTCTATCGGTATGTTACTTGCCCGAGATTCGATCGTCGGTATCCCCATACCTTGTTCAATCTCGTTACCAGCAAGTCTCTTTACTCGTGACGTAACACATGATCCCGTGGCTAACTCATTAGTCACATTGAGCTCATTATGATGGTGCATTATCGAGTGGGCCCAGAGATACCTCTCTGTCATACGGAGTGACAAATCCTAGTCTCGATTCGTGCCAACTGAACAGATACTTTCGGAGCTACCTGTAGTGCACCTTTATAGCCACCCAGTTACGTTGTGACATTTGGTACACCCAAAGCATTCCTACGGTATCCGAGAGTTGCACAATCTCATGGTCTAAGGAAAAATGCTTGACATTAGAAAAGCTCTAGCAAACGAACTACACGATCTTGTGCTATGCTTAGGATTGGGTCTTGTCCATCACATCATTCTCCTAATGATGTGATCCCGTTATCAATGACATCCAATGTCCATGGTCAGGAAACCATAACCATCTATTGATCAACGAGCTAGTCAACTAGAGGCACACTAGGGACATGCTGTGGTCTATGTATTCACACATGTATTACGGTTTCAAGTTAATACAATTATAGCATGAACAATAGACAATTATCATAAACAAGGTAAACATGAATGTTCACACAATCTTTTTCTTCAAGACATGCTTGCAATAAGCTCAACTCTCACATGACCAATCTTTGGATAAATCCTTGAATACCACCTTGCTCAACACATAAGCTTCTATTTATAGCCTTGAAACCAATGAATGATCTTCAAGCAGAGCCTATGGACAAACCCTTCAAATGTAATTCATGGCAACCATTAGTCAATAGGGCTTGTCATCAATTACTGAAAGCACAAGTGCTCCCTAGGTGGTTTTGGTAATTAATGTCAACATATCTCTTGTTGGACTAACACTTCTATCTAGCATGTTTCAGGTAAGTTCAACAATGGAGTGGCATGGACTAAAGGATGTGGGAACTCCTTCAAGATGCTAAGGACAAAGTATTGGCTCAAGCTTCAAGCTCAAGACTCTTCTTTTTACATTTTAGTGGTCCAAGATCACATTGAGTCTATAGGAAAAGCCAATACTATCAAGGAGGGATGAGGTGTTGCTTAATGAGCCTCTTGCTTCATGTGCTTAGTGATATGCTGCAAAACCCTTAGCTACTTTCCCACTTCCACAAATGACCTAAACCCAAAGCCAAAGTCGGTCACACCGAAACTTCCTATCCGGCGCCACCGATTCCATAAGTCATAGCCACCGCCACAAACCCTAAGCAAATCGGTCTTACCGATACGGATCTCGGTCTCACCGAGATGGGATTGTAATCTCTCTGTGTATGTCCATTATCAAATCGGTCTCACCGAGTTTGAGAAATCGGTACTACCGAAATTACAATGCAAACTCTCTGTAAACTTATTACCACAATCGGTCCCACCGAGTTTGAGTAATCAGTCCCACCGAGTTTGTCTGACCAACTCTCTGGAAAGCTTATTACCAAATCGGTCTCACCGAGTTTGTGTAATCGGTCTTACCGAGATTACGTTATGCCCTAACCCTAACCATATCGGTCTCACCGAGTTGCATTTCGGTCCCACCGAAAACCCTAACGGTCACATTATTTGCTGAATCGGTTTGACCGAGTTTAACGATTCGATCCCACCGAGTTTGGCAGATTGTGTGTAATGGTTAGATTTTGTGTGAAGGCTATATATACCCCTCCACCTCCTCTTCATTCGTGGAGAGAGCCATCAGAACGAACCTACATTTCCAGCATACATTTTCTGAGAGAGAACTACCTACTCATGTGTTGAGGCCAAGATATTCCATTCCTACCATATGAATCTTGATCTCTAGCCTTCCCCAAGTTGCTTTCCACTCAAATCTTCTTTCCACCAGATCCAAACCCATTGAGAGAGAGTTGAGTGTTGGGGAGACTATCATTTGAAGCACAAGAGCAAGGAGTTCATCATCAACGCACCATTTGTTACTTCTTGGAGAGTGGTGTCTCCTAGATTGGCTAGGTGTCACTTGGGAGCCTCCAACAAGATTGTGGAGTTGAACCAAGGAGTTTGTAAGGGCAAGGAGATCGCCTACTTCGTGAAGATCTACCGCTAGTGAGGCAAGTCCTTCGTGGGCGACGGCCATGGTGGGATAGACAAGGTTGCTTCTTCGTGGACCCTTCTTGGGTGGAGCCCTCCGTGGACTCGCGCAGCCGTTACCCGTCGTGGGTTGAAGTCTCCATCAACGTGGATGTACGATAGCACCACCTATCGGAACCACGCCAAAAACATCCGTGTCTCCAATTGCGTTTGAATCCTCCAAACCCTTCCCTTTACTTTCTTGCAAGTTGCATGCTTTACTTTCCGCTGCTCATATACTCTTTGCATGCTTACTTGATATGTATTGTGATTGTTGAAATTGTGCCTAAACTCCACTTAAACTTAAAGAAACTTAAAAAACTGCAACTTTGGTACTTAGTGTCTAATCACCCCCCCCCTCTAGACACCTCTTCTCAAGGTCCTACAAGTGGTATCAGAGCATTGGTCTCCATTGCTTTGGTTTAATCACCATTGGAGGAAGATGGATGAGTCTACTATTGGGAGTATTAGACATAGAGTGCCTATTCTTGATGGGGAGTATTTTCATGAGTGGAAAAATGAGATGCTTGTTATTTTCAATCAATATCATTTTAACAAGTACATTGCTAGTCCTTGTGCACCTTATGTTGATCCTATGCATCCTACCCATGATGAGTCAATTAACATGATTAGGAATCTTAGAACTGCCGATCTTATCATTAGAGGATTTCCTAGAAACTTGCTTGGATGTCTCCCTACCTTTAAGTGTGCCTACACCATATGGAAATTTCATGAGGAACGATTTCCCGATTATTCCTTGAAAAATCTTGATGAAATTCTCCATAAGTCTATTGCCTTGAGTAAGACGAATACTAGTGATCCTATGTTTGGTGATCGTCTATTTGAGCTTACAAACCTTATGTGTGCCAAAGGAAATGTTGGTATCATTAGTGACATTATTTCCGAAGCTATAAAAATTCATAAGCAAGATTATCAAACTCATTCTAATGAATCACCCTCTCTAGGACTTGATCCACCACATGACGATGTTGAACATGGATACTATGATGAGGATGATGAGAGTGACTTTGATCTTGATGATGCAATGAGACACTTTGGTCTTATGGCAAATCTTCGGGGATATATGTCAGGAGGAAAGGAATGGGTTCTTGATAGTGGATGTACCGATCACATGACCGGAGATAAAGACATGTTTCGTGAGCTTGCTGATAATGATAGTCCTCGAAAGTATGTCACTTTCAGTGACAACTCAAAGGGTAAGGTGGTTGGCCTCGGTAAGGTGGCCATATCACATGATAGCTCCATACAAAATGTCGTGCTCGTTGAATCTCTTGGTTACAACTTACTTTCAGTATCTAGACTTGCTGATTTCGGTTTCAATGTTCTATTTACTGAAGTAGATTGCCAAGTGTTTCGTCGAGATAATCATAAAATGGTCTTTACCGGTGTGCGTAGAGGTGATCTATACATTGTTGATTTCACTAAAAAGGCTCAACTTAAAACTTGCTTCATTACTAAATCCTCAAAAGGTTGGTTATGGCACAGACGATTAGGCCATGTTGGTATGCGAAACCTTGACAATCTTATTAAAGGAAATCATATCCTTGGAGTTAACGATGTCATATTTGATAAGGATAGACTTTGCAGCGCTTGTCAGGCAGGTAAACAGGTTGGAGGAAGGCATCCCGTGAAGAACATCATGACTACAAGGAGGCCACTCGAGCTACTACACATGGATCTTTTTGGTCCCAACTCGGTGGAAATTCTTTTGGTCTAGTTATAGTTGATGATTTTTCAAGATTTACGTGGGTAATCTTTCTCGATGATAATCGCAGGTCCAAAAGATCTTCAAAAACTTCGCAAGGAAGGCCCAAAATCAATTTGAAGTGAAGATCAAGAAGGTTCACAGCGACAACGGAACGGAGTTCAAGAACGCAAATGTGGACACCTTTCTTGACAAAGAAGGGATTTCACACGAGTTCTCGGCTACGTACACACCTCAACAAAACGGAGTTGTTGAGAGGAAGAACCGGACGCTCATCAAAATGGCGAGAACGATGCTTGATGAGTACAAGACGCCGAAGCACTTTTGGGCAGAAGCGGTTGAGACAGCTTGTCATGCAACAAATCGCTTGTATCTTCACAAGCTACTCGGCAAGACGGCATACGAGCTCCTCACCGGTAACAAACCCCAAGTTGGATACTTTCGAGTATTCGGCTCAAAGTGCTACATTCTTGATAAGCATCGTCGCTCTAAATTTGCTCCTAAGTCTCATGAAGGTTTCCTACTAGGTTATGGCTCAAACTCTCACACTTACCGTGTCTACAACAATTTCACCCGAAAGGTTGAAGAGACGGTAGATGTGAAGTTTGATGAATCTAACGGCTCGCAAGTAGAGCAATTGCTAATTGATGTAGGTGACAAAGATCCTTCGGAAGCAATTCAAGACTTGGCTGTTAGCAAGGTTCGTCCAACGGAGGTAAAGGAGAGTACCTCGTCCGTCCAAGTGGAAGCTTCAACTTCACGACAAGGTGAACCAAGAGTTGATACGGAAGCATCCACAAGCGGGACACACCAAGATGAAGGAAACGAGGAAGTGCATCAAGATGAACATCAACAACCTCCTTCTCCACCACGACAAGAGAACAACAATGCCAACAATGAGGAAGGCCAAGAAGAAGAAGAACAAGATGAAGAAGATGTTCAACGAAGACCCAAGCAAAAGCTTTCACGAGTTCGAGCAAGAGTTGCTAAAGATCATCCCATCGAGCAAATCTACAATGACATTCAAACCGGGAGAATCACTCGCTCTAAAACTCGTTTAGCTAACTTTTGTGAAAACTATTCTTTCATCTCTAGCATTGAACCTATGAAGGTCAAAGAAGCATTGGAAGATCCGGATTGGATAAATGCTATGCATGAAGAGCTACATAACTTTGAGAGGAATCAAGTTTGGACATTGGTTGAGAAGCCCGACAACAACCACAACATCATCGGTACCAAATGGGTGTTTCGCAACAAGCAAGATGAAGATGGACAAGTAGTTCGCAACAAAGCACGTCTCGTCACCCAAGGTTACACACAAGTCGAAGGTATGGACTATGGTGAGACTTACGCCCCCGTTGCTAGACTTGAGTCCATTCGCATCTTACTTGCCTATGCTAATCATCATGATATTACCTTGTACCAAATGGACATTAAAAGTGCTTTTCTAAATGGTGAAATAGAGGAGGAAGTTTATGTTAAGCAACCTCCCGGCTTTGTCAATCCTAAGAAACCCAATCATGTTTACAAACTTCACAAAGCTCTTTATGGTCTCAAACAAGCTCCTAGAGCTTGGTATAAATGCTTGACCAAGTTTCTTACTGAAAAAGGCTTTGAAATTGGGAAAATTGATTCTACTCTTTTTACTAAAAGGGTTAATGGAGAACTATTTGTATACCAAATTTATGTTGATGATATCATATTTGGTTCAACTAACCCTCATTTTAGTGAAAAGTTTGGGAAGCTAATGTCACAGAAGTTTGAGATGTCTATGATGAGTGAACTCAGATTCTTCCTTGGGCTGCAAATCAAGCAAACTAAGGAAGGTACCTTTGTTTCTCAAACGAAGTACACCAAGGACTTGTTCAAGAAGTTCAATATGCAAGAATGCAAAGGTATGTCTACACCCATGCCTACTAGTGGACATAATGACTTGACCAAAGATGGTGAACCGGTTGATCAAAAGGTTTATCGCTCTATGATCGGTTCATTGTTATATCTATGTGCTTCACGTCCTGATATTATGCTAAGTGTGTGCATGTGTGCACGATATCAAGCTGCTCCTAAGGAATGTCATCTTAAGGCCGTGAAAAGGATAGTGAGATACTTAATTCATACACCAAACTTTGGCATTTGGTATCCTAAGAGGGCATCTTTCGATCTTTTTGGCTATTCCGACACAGACTATGCCGGAGTCAAGGTTGACAGAAAGTCCACTTCGGGTACTTGTCAATTTCTTGGTAGATCTCTTGTGTCTTGGTCCTCCAAGAAACAAAACTCGGTATCCTTGTCCACTGCCGAAGCTGAATATATTGCCACTGGTTCATGTTGTGCTCAGTTACTTTGGATGACCCAAACTCTTAAGGATTATGGGATATACACGAGACATGTTCCATTGCTTTCTGACAATGAAAGTGCTATTAAAATTGGTCATAATCCCGTGCAACATTCTCGAACTAAGCATATTGAAGTTCGTCATCATTTCATTCGAGATCATGTTGCTAAGGGTGACATTGATCTTAAGCATGTTCGCACCGAAAAGCAATTAGAGGATATATTCACTAAACCTCTTGATGAGAAAGTGTTTTGCAGGTTAAGAGGAGAATTGAACATCATTGATGCTTCAAACTTGGAGTAGAAACTCCATTGGATACATGCAAGACATGAGCTTATGACTAATCCTTGATATTTCTCTTATGATGAAAATCTTATGTCTTGGATATATTTGTATCTTGCATGTCATCTAACCCATGTAGGTACTTGGTGGAATCAAATTCCATGAGATTGTAATCCACTCATATCTTGAGCAATCTCTACATCACCAAGTCTCTACGCTATGGTGGTTGAGGACAAGGAAGCACGGAACCATTCAAACATATCCTTTGACAAATTCCATGTTGAGCTTCACGTTTGTCATTTTTGGATACACAAGTGCTCTTCCTTGCAATAACAAACCCATGTAGGTAGATGGACTAAAATTCCAGGTGGTGCTCCAAATTCTTGATGAGCTACATCAACCTTGAGCAACCCACACAAGTTCAACTACATGGGCTACACCACCAACCAAGGTATGTTGTTCCATCTTAGAGAGGCTTTACTCCAAGTCATGAGCTAAAGCAACTCAACAAGATGTGAATACATCAAGATTCTTAAACAAAAAATGGCAACCCCATTTTGGGCTCAAACGATGAGTATGACCTATGATCAAGTGAACTCACTTGACTTCTAAGTCAATATACTCTAACATAGGTGACTTCATCGCCGACCATCTCTAGATGAAGTTCTCTTGTGTTCTTTTCTGTGTCTTTGCACTTGTCTCATGCATATTTGTTTCACCTTTCAAAAAAAAGAAAAAAAACTTCATCTAGATTTCTTTCTTTCTATTTGTTCTGCATTTTCTGCATTCCAATTCATTGCACATCCTTCAGTAAATTCCTTGCAAATATTTGTGAGATCTTACTAGTCTAGTGAGCTGAGGTGACAAGTACTTTCTCTGCGATGAACTCGGTTTCACCGATTTGTTATTTTCGGCCCAACCGAATCCTTTCGGTCCGACCGAAGCAACACATTCGGTGCCACCGACTTCATAACAGGAAAAACAGTTTGCCGCAGCATCCTGTGTTTCTTCTGATCCAGCTCCACTCAATGAATCTTGTCCTCTACAAGCATCACATTTTTATCATTGCTTCGTTCTGTGTCTCGAGGACCAAACCCATTCGACAGATTCCAGAAGATCCTTCTTGGAAATTGATGTCAAAGGGGGGAGAGAGAACATCAAAGCTTATCATCTGAAGAGAGAGAGAGAGAGAGAGAGAGAGAGAGAGAGAGCATCAAAACTTATCACCTTCCTTCTTAAGGGGGAGAGAGAGAGACCTTCTAGGGGGAGAGACCCTCAAAAGGAGAGAGAGATCTCCAGGGGGAGAGGATACTTAAGTAGAAAGTATTTCTCAAGGATCCCAGATGCTTGGTGTTCAAGAGGAGAGATGTCCACATGTCTTCTTGAGGGGAGAGACATGTTCATATGATCTATTGTGCTTATTTGCATTAGCATGCATCAGTTCTGATCATCATTCGTATCTTTCAGCTCTATTTTCTTTCAGCTTTGATCTTCTGTTCCCTATCTTCTCCCAGTATCCCATGTTAGATTCAGGGGGAGCAAGACATCTAAGGGAAAGAGATCATTTAAATTCATTGCATATCTTTACTCTTGGGGACATGTCAAATCCAATGTGGTACTTAGTACTCACTCTCTACATGTCATCCCAGTCTTGGTATTCTTGTAGTTTCTTCTGTTTGCTCTGGCCAGTAGATGTATCTGTGTTATCTAACCTTGTTTACACAGGTTCATTTCATCCTAAGACAACTCATGACTACAAGGTAAGTATATGCATCACAATCATGTGTATGAGGAATTCTTGCTGATGTACATATTGTTTGCAAGAAGAACTCATGAGCATGAAGGTATTTTCTTTAACATCCTTTGCTCTGATGCATATGGCCAAGATACATGTAACACATTGCCTGCTCTATCATGTTTATGCTCTCACATGCTTCTATAATCCATATTCACATGATTGCATACATGTAGGGGGAGCCTATGTTTGTTACATGTCTTTCCAAAGCTTTACTTGCTACTCTTTATATCTTTATCTAAAGCTTTGATGTATGTTGCCATCAATTACCAAAAGGGGGGAGATTGAAAGCACAAGTGCTCCCTAGGTGGTTTTGGTAATTAATGTCAACATATCTCTTGTTGGACTAACACTTCTATCTAGCATGTTTCAGGTAAGTTCAACAATGGAGTGGCATGGACTAAAGGATGTGGGAACTCCTTCAAGATGCTAAGGACAAAGGATTGGCTCAAGCTTCAAGCTCAAGACTCTTCTTTTTACATTTTAGTGGTCCAAGATCACATTGAGTCTATAGGAAAAGCCAATACTATCAAGGAGGGATGAGGTGTTGCTTAATGAGCCTCTTGCTTCATGTGCTTAGTGATATGCTCCAAAACCCTCAGCTACTTTCCCACTTCCACAAATGACCTAAACCCAAAGCCAAAGTCGGTCACACCGAAACTTCCTATCCGGCGCCACCGATTCCATAAGTCATAGCCACCGCCACAAACCCTAAGCAAATCAGTCTTATCGATAGGGATCTCGATCTCACCGAGATGGGATTGTAATCTCTCTGTGTATGTCCATTACCAATCGGTCTCACCGAGTTTGAGAAATCGGTACTACCGAAATTACAATGCAAACTCTCTGGAAACTTATTACCAAAATCGATCCCACCAAGTTTGAGTAATCGGTCCCACCGAGTATGCCTGACCAACTCTCTGGAAAGCTTATTACCAAATCGGTCTCACCAAGTTTGTGTAACCGGTCTTACCGAGATTACGTTATGCCCTAACCCTAACCATATCGGTCTCACCGAGTTGCATTTCGCTCCCACCGAAAACCCTAACAGTCACATTATTTGCTGAATCGGTCTGACCGAGTTTCACGATTCGGTCCCACCGAGTTTGGCAGATTGTGTGTAACGGTTAGATTTTGTGTGGAGGCTATTGTTGGGGAACGTAGTAATTTCAAAATTTTCCTACGCACGCGCAAGATCATGGTGATGGCATAGCAACGAGAGGGGAGAGTGTCTGTCCACGTACCCTCGTGAGACCGTGGCGAAGCGTTAGCTGCTACGCGGTTGATGTAGTCGTACGTCTTCACGATCCGACCGATCCAAGCACCGAACATACGGGTCCTCCGAGTTCAGCACACGTTCAGCTCGATGACGATCTCCGGCCTCCGATCCAGCGAAGCTCCGGAGATGAGTTCCGTCAGCATGACTGCGTGGTGACAATGATGATGTTCTACCGGCGCAGGGCTTCGCCTAAACTCCGCAACGATATGACCGAGGTGGAATATGGTGGAAGGGGGCACCGCACACAGCTAAGGAACGATCCGTAGATCAACTTGTGTGTCTATGGGGTGCCCCCCCCCCCGTATATAAAGGAGCCAGGGGGGAGGAGGCAGCCGGCCAAGGAGGGCGCGCCAAGGGGGGAGTCCTACTCCCATCGGGAGTAGCACTCCCTTCTTTCCAAGTAGGAGTAGGAGAAGGGGGAAAGAGGAGGAAGAGAGGAAGGAAAGGGGCGCCGCCTCTTCCCTTGTCCTATTCGGACTAGGAAGGGAGGGGCGCCCCTCCCGGCTCCTTCCCTCTTCTCCTCGAGGCCCATGTAGGCCCAATAACCCCGGGGTTCCGGTAACCTCCGGTACTCGGTAAAATGCCGATTTCACCCGAACCATTCCGGCGTCCAAACATAGGCTTCCAATATATCAATCTTTATGTCTCGACCATTTCGAGACTCCTCGTCATGTCCGTGATCACATCCGGACTCGAACAAACTTCGTACATCAAAACTTATAAACTCATAATAAAACTGTCATCGTAACGTTAAGCGTGCGGACCCTACGTGTTCGAGAACTATGTAGACATGACCTAGAACCATTCTCGGTCAATAACCAATAGCGGTACCTGGATACCCATATTGGTTCCTACATATTCTACGAAGGTCTTTATCGGTCAAACCGCATAACAACATACGTTGTTCCCTTTGTCATCGGTATGTTACTTGCCCGAGATTTGATCGTCGGTATCTAATACCTAGTTCAATCTCGTTGCCTGCAAGTCTCTTTACTCGTTCCGTAAGACATCATCTCATAACTAACTCATTAGTTACAATGCTTGCAAGGCTTAGGTGATGAGTATTACCGAGAGGGCCCAGAGATACCTCTCCGACAATCGGAGTGACAAAACCTAATCTCGAATTATGCCAACCCAACATGTACCTTCGGAGACACCTGTAGAGCACCTTTATAATCACCCGATTCGTTGTGACGTTTGGTAGCACACAAAGTATTCCTCCGTAAACGGAGTTGCATAATCTCATAGTTGCAGAACTTTGTATAAGTCATGAAGAAAGCAATAGCAGTATACTAAACGATCAAGTGCTAGGCTAACGGAATGGGTCATGTCAATCACATCATTCTCCTAATGATGTGATCCCATTAATCAAATGACAACACATGTCTATGGTTAGGAAACATAACCATCTTTGATTAATGAGCTAGTCAAGTAGAGGCATACTAGTGACTATATGTTTGTCTATGTATTCACACATGTATCATGTTTCCGGTTAATACAATTCTAGCATGAATAATAAACATTTATCATGATATGAGGAAATAAATAATAACTTTATTATTGCCTCTAGGGCATATTTCCTTCAGTCTCCCACTTGCACTAGAGTCAATAATCTAGATTGCATAGTAATGATTCTAACACCCATGGAGTCTTGGTGCTGATCATGTTTTGCTCGTGAGAGAGGCTTAGTCAACGGGTCTGCAACATTCAGATCCGTATGTATCTTGCAAATCTCTATGTCTCCCACTTGGACTTGGTCCCGAATGGAATTGAAGCGTCTCTTGATGTGCTTGGCCCTCTTGTGAAATCTGGATTCCTTTGCCAAGGCAATTGCACCAGTATTGTCGCAGAAGATCTTCATTGGTCCCGATGCACTAGGTATGACACCTAGATCGGAAATGAACTCCTTCATCCAGACTCCTTCATTTGTTGCTTTCGAAGCAGCTATGTACTCCGCTTCACATGTAGATCCTGCCACGACGCTTTGTTTAGAACTGCACCAACTTACAGCTCCACCGTTTAATAAAAACACGTATCCGGTTCATGATTTTGAATCGTCCGGATCAGTGTCAAAGCTTGCATCGACGTACCCATTTACGACTAGCTCTTTGTCACCTCCATATACGAGAAACATATCCTTAGTCCTTTTCGTATTTCAGATGTTCTTGACCGCTGTCCAAAGATCCACTCGGATTACTTTGGTACCTTCTGCCAAGCTTATTGCTAAGCATACGTCGTGTCCGGTACACAACATTGCATACATGATAGAGCCTATGGCTGAAGCATAGGAACATTTTTCATTTTCTCTCTATCTTCTGTTGTGGTCGGGCATTGAGTTTGACTCAACTTCACACCTTGTAGCACAGGCAAGAATCCTTTCTTTGCCAGATCCATTTTGAACTTTTTCAAAATTTTGTCAAGGTATGTGCTTTGTGAAAGTCCTATTAAGCGTCTTGATCTATATCTATAGATCTTGATGCCCAATATGTAAGCAGCTTCACCGAGGTCTTTCGTTGAAAAACTTTTATTCAAGTATCCCTTTATGCTATCCAGAATTCTATATCATTTCCAATTAATAATATGTCATCTACATATAAAATTAGAAATGCTACAGAGCTCGACTCACTTTCTTGTAAATACAGGCTTCTCCAAAAGTCAGATAAAACCATATGCTTTGATCACACTATCAAAGCATTTATTCCAACTCCGAGATGCTTGCACCAGTCCATAAATGGAGCGCTGGAGCTTGCACACTTTTATCAAGACCTTTTGGTCGACAAAACCTTCCGCTGCATCATATACAACTCTTCTTCTAGAAATCCATTCAAGAATGCAGTCTTGACATCCATTTGCCAAATTTCATAATCATGAAATGCAGCAATAGCTAACATGATTCGGACAGACTTAAGCATCGCTACGGGTGAGAAAGTCTCATCATAGTCAACCCCTTGAACTTGTCGAAAACCTTTTGCAACAAGTCGAGCTTTATAGACAGTTACATTACCATCAGCATCAGTCTTCTTCTTAAAGATCCATTTATTCTCAATGGCTTGCCGATCATCGGGCAAGTCAACCTAAGTCCATACTTTGTTTTCATACATGGATCCCATCTCAGATTTCATGGCTTCTAGCCATTTTGCGGAATCTGGGCTCATCATCGCTTCCTCATAGTTCGTAGGTTCATCATGGTCAAGTAACATGACTTCCAGAATAGGATTACCGTACCACTCAGTGCGGATCTTATTCTCGTAGACCTCGAGGTTCAATAGAAACTTGATCTGAAGTTTCATGACCATTATCATTAGCTTCCTCACTAATTGGTGTAGTTGTCACAGAACCGGTTCTTGTGATGAACTACTTTCCAATAAGGGAGTAGATCTGATTATCTCATCAAGTTCTACTTTCCTCCCACTCACTTCTTTCGAGAGAAACTCCTTCACTAGAAAGGATCCATTCTTAGCAACGAATATCTTGCCTTCGGATCTATGATAGAAGGTGTACCCAACAGTCTCTTTTGGGTATCCTATGAAGACACATTTCTCCGATTTGGGTTCGAGCTTATCTGGTTGAAGTTTCTTCACATAAGCATCGCAGCCCCAAACTTTAAGAAACGACAACTTTGGTTTCTTGCCAAACCACAGTTCATAAGGCGTCGTCTCAACGGATTTTGATGGTGCCCTATTTAACGTGAATGCGGCCGTCTCTAAAGCATAACCCCAAAACGATAGCGGTAAATCAGTAAGAGACATAATAGATCGCACCATATGAAGTAAAGTACGATTACGATGTTCAGACACACCATTTCTTTGTGGTGTTCCAGGTGGCGTAAGTTGCGAAACTATTCCACATTGTTTCAAGTGTAGGCCAAACTCGTAACTCAAATATTCTCCTCCACGATCAGATCGTAGAAACTTTATTTTCTTGTTACGATGATTTTCCACTTTACTCTGAAATTCTTTGAACTTTTCAAATGTTTCAGACTTGTGTTTCATCAAGTAGATATACCCATATCTGCTCAAATCATCTGTGAAGGTGAGAAAATAACGATACCCGCCGCGAGCCTCAACATTCATTGGACGACAAACATCGATGCGTGTGATTTCCAACAAATCGGTTGCTCGCTCCATAGTTCCGAGAACGGCATTTTAGTCATCTTGCCCATAAGGCACGGTTCGCAAGTACCAAGTGATTCATAATCAAGTGATTCCAAAAGTCCATCAAGATGGAGTTTCTTCATGCGCTTTACACCGATATGACCCAAACGGCGATTACCACAAATAAGTTGCACTATCGTTATCAACTCTGCATCTTTTGGTTTCAACACTATGAATATGTGTATCACTACTATCGAGATTTAATAAAAATAGACCACTCTTCAAGGGTGCATGACCATAAAAAATATTACTCATATAAATAGAACAACCATTATTCTCTGATTTAAATGAATAACCGTCTCGCATCAAACAAGATCCAGATATAATGTTCATGCTCAACACTGGCACCAATATAACAATTATTTAGGTCTAATAGTAATCCCGAAGGTAGATGTAGAGGTAGCGTGCCGACCGCGATCACATCGACTTTGGAACCGTTTCCCACGCGCATCGTCACCTCGTCCTTGGCGCTGCTCGCTTATTCCATAGTCCTGCTTTGAGTTGCAAATATTAGCAATGAACCAAGATCAAATACCAGTGCTACTACGAGCTCTAGTTAGGTACACATCAATAACATGTATATCACATATACCTTTGTTTACTTTGCCATCCTTCTTATCCGCCAAATACTTGGGGCAGTTCCGCTTCGAGGACGATCGCTTGCGGTAGAAGCACTCGATTTCAGGCTTAGGTCCAGAGTTGGGTTTCTTCTCTTGAGCAGCAACTTGCTTGCTGTTCTTCTTGAAGTTCCCCTTCTTCTTCCCTTTGCCCTTTTTCTTGAGACTAGTGGTCTTGTTGACCATCAACACTTGATGCTCCTTCTTGATTTCTACCTCCGCAGCTTTTACCATTGCGAAGAGCTCGGGAATAGTCTTGTTCATCCCTTGCATATTATAGTTCATCACAAAGCTCTTGTAGCTTGGTGGCAGTGATTGGAGAATTCATCAATGACGCTATCATCCGTAAGATTAACTCCCGCTTGAATCAAGTGATTATTATACCCGGACATTTTGAGTATATGCTCACCGACGTAACTATTCTCCTCCATCTTGCGGTTGTAGAACTTATTGGAGACTTCATATCTCTCAATCCGGGCATTTGCTTGAAATATTAACTTCAACTCTGGAACATCTCATATGCTCCATGACGCTCAAAACGTCGTTGAAGGCCCGGTTCTAAGTCGTAAAGCATGGCACATCGAACTATAGAGTAGTCATCGCTTTGCTCGCCAGACGTTCTTAACATCGTCGGTTGCATCAAGCAGGCAGTTCGCACCCAGCGGTGCTTCCAGGCGTAACTCTTACAGGCAAAGAATGAGGATAATCCTCGAGATTCTGGACCCAGCCCGTGTAATTGCTACCATCATCTTTCAACTTTGCTTTCTCAAGGAACGCATTAAAATTCAATGGAACAACAGCACGAGCCATCTATCTACAAACAAACATAGACAAGCAAAATACTATCAGGTACTAAGTTCATGATAAATTTAAGTTCAATTAATCATATTACTTATGAACTCCCACTTAGACAGACATCTCTCTAGTCATCTAAGTGATTACGTGATCCAAATCAACTAAACCATAACCGATCATCACGTGAGATGGAGTAGTTCTCAATGATGAACATCACTATGTTGATCATATCTACTATATGATTCACGCTCGACCTTTCGGTCTCCGTGTTCCGAGGCCATATCTGCATATGCTAGGCTCGTCAAGTTTAACTCGAGTATTCGCGTGTGCAAAACTGGCTTGCACCGTTGTAGATGGACGTGAGCTTATCACACCCGATCATCACGTGGTGTCCGGGCACGACGAACTTTGGCAACGGTGCATACTCGGAGAACACTTCTTGATAATTTTAGTGAGAGATCATCTTAAAATGCTACCGTCAATCAAAGCAAGATAAGATGCATAAAGGATAAACATCACATGCAATCAATATAAGTGATATGATATGGCCATCATCATCTTGTGCTTGTGATCTCCATCTTCGAAGCACCGTCGTGATCACCATTGTCACCGGCGCGACACCTTGATCTCCATCGTAGCATCGTTGTCGTTACGCCATCTATTGCTTCTACGACTATCGCTACCGCTTAGTGATAAAGTAAAGCAATTACAGGGCGTTTGCATTTCATACAATAAAGCGACAACCATATGGCTCTGCCGATTGCCGATAACTTCGGTTACAAAACATGATCATCTCATACAATAAAATATAGCATCACGTCTTGGCCATATCACATCACAACATGCCCTGCAAAAACAAGTTAGACGTCCTCTACTTTGTTGTTGCAACTTTTACGTGGCTGCTACGGGCTGAGCAAGAACCGTTCTTACCTACGCATCAAAAACCACAACAATAGTTCGTCAAGTTGGTGATGTTTTAACCTTCGCAAGGACCGGGCGTAGCCACACTCGGTTCAACTAAAGTTGGAGAAACTGACACCCGCCAGCCACCTGTGTGCAAAGCACGTCGGTAGAACCAGTCTCGCGTAAGCGTACGCGTAATGTCAGTCCGGGCCGCTTCATCCAACAATACCGCCGAACCAAAGTATGACATGCTGGTAAGCAATATGACTTGTATCGCCCACAATCACTTGTGTTCTACTCGTGCATATAACATCAACGCATAAAACCTAGGCTCTGATACCACTGTTGGGGAACGTAGTAATTTCAAAATTTTCCTACGCACACGCAAGATCATGGTGATGGCATAGCAACGAGAGGGGAGAGTGTCTGTCCACGTACCCTCGTAGACCGTAAGCGGAAGCGTTAGCACAACGTGGTTGATGTAGTCGTACGTCTTCACGATCCGACCGATCCAAGCACCGAACGTACGGGGCCTCCGAGTTCAGCACACGTTCAGCTCGATGACGATCTCCGGCCTTTGATCCAGCGAAGCTCCGGAGATGAGTTCCGTCAGCACGACGGCGTGGTGACGATGATGATGTTCTACCGGCGCAGGGCTTCGCCTAAACTCCGCGACGATATGACCGAGGTGGAATATGGTGGAAGGGGCACCGCTTTGCGGCTAAGGAACGATCCGTAGATCAACTTGTGTGTCTATGGGGTGCCCCCGCCCGTATATAAAGGAGCCAGGGGGGAGGAGGCGGCCGGCCAAGGAGGGCGGGCCAAGGGGGAGTCCTACTCCCATCGGGAGTAGGACTCCCTGTTGGGGAACGTAGTAATTTCAAAATTTTCCTACGCACACGCAAGATCATGGTGATGTATAGCAACGAGAGGGGAGAGTATTGTCTACGCACTCGTGACCCGGCGAAGCGATCACAACGTAGAGGAAGTAGTCGTCGTTCTCCTCGCGATCCGACCGATCCGGCGCCGTTACTCCGGCGCCCCAGTTCTTGACACACGACAGCTCGATGGCGTCCCTCGTACTCGATCCAGCCGAGTGTCGAGGGAGAGTTCCACAAGACGATGGCGTGGTGACGATCTTGATGTTTCACGGCGCGAGGGCTTCGCCTAAGCTTCGCGACGGTATAACCGAGGTGGAATATGGTGGAGGGGGGCACCGCACACGGCTAAGGAACGATCTCACGATCAACTTGTGTGTCTCAAGGTGCCCCCCTGCCCCCGTATATAAAGGAGGGAGGGGGAGGCCGGCGGCCCTAGAGGAGGCGCGCCGGAGGAGTCCTACTCCTACCGGAGTAGGACTCCCCCTTCCTAGTTGGACTAGGTTTGGGGGAGGGAGAGAGAAAGGGCGCCCCCCCCTCCTTGTCCTATTCGGACTGGGGGGAGAGAGGGCGCGCGGCCACCTCCTGGCCGGCCCTCCTCTTCTCCCTCAAGGCCCACCGAGGCCCATTTACCTCCGGGGGTTCCGTAACCTCCGGTTTTCCAGAATTCCGTTTTCCGAACCATTCCAACTCCAAACATAGGCTTCCAATATATCAATCTTTATGTCTCGACCATTCCGAGACTCCTCGTCATGTCCGTGATCACATCCGGACTCGAACTCCTTCGGTACATCAAAATACATAAACTCATAATAACATCGCCATCGTAACCTTAAGCGTGCGGACCCTACGGTTCGAGAACAATGTAGACATGACCTAGAACTATTCACGGTCAATAACCAACAGCGGACCTGGATGCCCATATTGGTTCCTACATATTCTACGAAGATCTTTGTCGGTCGATCCGCATAACAACATACGTTGTTCCTTTGTCATCGGTATGTTACTTGCCCGAGATTCGATCGTCGGTATACAATACCTAGTTCAATCTCGTTACCGGCAAGTCTCTTTACTCGTTCCGTAATACATCATCTCACAACTAACTCATTAGTTGTAGTGCTTGCAAGGCTTAAGTGATGTGCATTACCGAGTGGGCCCAGAGATACCTCTCCGACAATCGGAGTGACAAAACCTAATCTCGAAATACGCCAACCCAACATCTGCCTTTGGAGACACCTGTAGTACTCCTTTATAATCACCCAGTTACGTTGTGACGTTTGGTAGCACCAAAGTGTTCCTCCGTAAACAGGAGTTGCATAATCTCATAGTTACAGGAACATGTATATGTCATGGATAAAAGCAAGAGCAACATACTAAACGATCGGTGTGCTAAGCTAACGGAATGGGTCATGTCAATCGATCATTCAACTAATGATGTGACCTTGTTAATCAAATAACAACTCCTTGTTCATGGTTAGGAAACATAACCATCTTTGATTAACAAGCTAGTCAAGTAGAGGCATACTAGTGACACTCTGTTTGTCTATATATTCACACATGTATTATGTTTCCGGTTAATACAATTCTAGCATGAATAATAAACATTTATCATGATATGAGGAAATATATAATAACTTTATTATTGCCTCTAGGGCATATTTCCTTCATCTCCCACTTGCACTAGAGTCAATAATCTAGATCACATCACCATGTGATTAACATCGATAGTTCACATCATCATGTGATTAACACCCATAGTTCACATCGCCATGTGACCAACACCCAAAGGGTTTACTAGATTCAGTAATCTAGTTCACATTGCTATGTGAGTAACACCCAAAGAGTACTAAGGTGTGATCATGTTTTGCTTGTGAGAGAGTCTTAGTCAACGGGTCTTTCACATTCAGATCCGTTATGTATTTTGCAATTTTTCTATGTCTACAATGCTCGCACGGCTACTCTAGCTAATTGCTCCCACTTTCAATATGTATCTAGATCGAGACTTAGAGTCATCGGATCGGTGTCAAAACTTACATCGACGTAACCCTTTACGACGAACCTTTTGTCACTTCCATAATCGAGAAAGATATCCTTATTCTACTAAGGATAATTTTGACCGCTGTCCAGTGATCTACTCCTAGATCACTATTGTACTCCTTGCCAAAATCGGTCAGGGGTATACAATAGATCTGGTACACAAGATGGCATACTTTATAGAACCTATGGCCAAGGCATAGGGAATGACTTTCATTCTCTTTCTATCTTCTGCCGTGGTCGGGTTTTGAGTCTTACTCAATTTCATACCTTGTAACACATGCAAGAACTCTTTCTTTGACTGTTCCATTTTGAACTACTTCAAAATCTTGTCAAGGTATGTACTCATTGAAAATCTTATCAAGCATCTTGATCTATCTCTATAGATCTTGATGCTCAGTATGTAAGCAGCTTCACCAAGGTCTTTCTTTGAAAAACTTCTTTCAAACACTCCTTTATGCTTTGCAGAATAATTCTACATTATTTCCGATCTACAATATGTCATTCACATATACTTATCGAAATGTTTGTAGTGCTCCCACTCACTTTCTAGTAAATACAGGCTTCACCATAAGTCTCAGATAAAACTATATGCTTTGATCACTCATCAAAGCGTATATTCCAACTCCGAGATGCTTGCACCAGTCCATAGATGGATCGCTGGAGCTTGCACACTTTGTTAGCTCCTTTGGATCGAAAAAACCTTCTCGTTGCATCATATACAACTCTTCCTCCGTAAAACCATTCAGAATGCAGTTTTACATCCATTTGCCAAATTTCATAAATTGTGGCAATTGCTAACATGATTCGGACAGACTTAAGCATCGCTACGCTTGAGAAAATCTCATTGTAGTCAACATCTTGAACTTTGTCGAAAACCTTTTGCAACAAGTCGAGCTTTGTAGATAGTAACACTACTATCAACGTCCGTCTTCCTCTTGAAGATCCATTTATTTTCTATGGTTTGCCGATCATCGGGCAAATCCATCAAAGTCCATACTTTGTTCTCATACATGGATCATATCTCAGATTTCATGGCCTCAAACCATTTTGCGGAATCTGGGCTCATCATCGCTTCCTCATAGTTCGTAGGTTTGTCATGGTCAAGTAACACGACCTCCAGAACAGGATTGCCGTACCACTCTGTTTTACCTACGAGGTTCGGTAGTAACTTGATCTGAAGTTACATGATCATCATCATTAACTTCCTCACTAATTGGTATAGTAGTCACAAGAACAGATTTCTGTGATGAACTACTTTCCAATAAGGGAACAGGTACAGTTACCTCATCAAGTTCTACTTTCCTCCCACTCACTTCTTTCGAGAGAAACTCCTTCTCAAGAAAGGATCCATCTTAAGCAAAGAATATCTTGCCTTCGGATCTGTGATAGAAAGTGTACCCAACAATTTCCTTTGGGTATTCTATGAAGACGCACTTCTCCGATTTGGGTTTGAGCTTATCAGGATGAAACTTTTCACATAAGCATTGCAACTCCAAACTTTAAGAAACGACAACTTGGGTTTCTTGCTAAACCTCGATTCATATAGTGTCGCCTCAACGGTTTTAGATGGTGCCCAATTTTAACGTGAATGCAGCTGTCTCTAATGCATGATCCCAAAACGATATTGGTAAATCAAGAAGAAACATCATAGATTGCACTTTATCCAATAAAGTGTGGTTACGATGTTTGGACACACCATAACATTGTGGTGTTCGGTGGCGTGAGTTGTGAAACTATTCCACATTATTTTAGTTGAAGACCAAACTCATGACTCAAATATTCGTCTCATGATCAAATCGTAAAAACCTTATTTTCTTGTCACGATGATTTTTCCACTTCACTCTGAAATTCTTTGAACCTTTCAACTATTTCAGACTTATGTTTCATTAAGTAGATATACCCATATCTTCTCAAATCATCTGTGAAGGTCAGAAAATAACGATACCCGCCACGAGCCTTAACACTCATTGGATCGCATACATCAAGATGTATTATTTCCAATAAGTCACTTGCTCGCTCCAATGTTCCGGAGAACGGAGTCTTAGTCATCTTGCCCATGAGGCATGGTTCGCAAGCATCAAGTGATTCATAATCAAGTGATTCCAAAATCCCATCAAGATGGAGTTTCTTCATGCGCTTTACACCAATATGACCTAAACGGCAAGGCCACAAATAAGTTGCACTATCATTATTAACTTTGCATCTTTTGGTTTCAATATTATGAATATGTGTATCACTACGATCGAGATCCAATGAACCATTTTCATTGGGCGTGTAACCATATAAGGTTTTATTCATGTAAATGAACAACAGTTTATTCTCTTACTTAAATGAATAACCGTTTTGCAATAAACACGATCAAATCATATTCATGCTCAACGCAAACACCAAATAACATTTATTTAGGTTCAACACTAATCCCGAAAGTATAGGGAGTGTGCGATGATGATCATATCAATCTTGAAACTATTTTCAACACGCATCATCACTTCACCCTTAACTAGTTTCATTATTCTCGCAACTCCGCTTGAGTTACTACTCTTAGCAACCGAACCAGTACCAAATACCGAGGGGTTGCTATAAACACTAGTAAAGCACACATCAAACCCTGTATATCAAATATACCCTTTTTCACTTTGCCATCCTTCTTATCCACCAAATATTTAGGGCAGTTCCGCTTCAAAGGACCATTTCCTTTGCGATTATAAGCACTTTCGGTTTGTGCTTTGGTTCAGCTTTGGGCTTCTTCGTGGGAGTGACAACTTGCTTGTCAATCTACTTGAAGTTCCCTTTCTTTCCTTTGCCCTTTTCTTGAAACTAGTGATCTTGTCAACCATCAACACTTGATGCTCTTTCTTGATTTCTACCTTCGTCGATTTCAACATCACGAAGAGCTCGGGAATCATTTTCGTCATCCTTGCATACTATAGTTCATCACGAAGTTCTACTAACTTGGTGATGGTGACTAGAAATTCATCAATCACTATCTTATCGGAAGATTAACTCCCACTTGATTCAAGCGATTGAAGTACCTGCACAATCGAGCACATGCTCACTAGTTGAGCGATTCTCCTCCATCTTTTAGCTATAGAACTTGTTGGAGACTTCATATCTCTCAACTCGGTATTTGCTTGAAATATTAACTTCAATTCTGGAACATCTCATATGGTCCATGATGTTCAAAACATCTTTGAAGTCCCGATTCTAAGCCATAAAGCATGGTGCACAAAACTATCAAGTAGTTATCATCTTGAGCTAGCCAAACGCTCATAACGCCTCAGATCCGCTCCTGCATTAGGTCTGTCACCTAGCGGTGCATTAAGGACATAATACTTCGTGCAAAGAATGAGGATAAACCTCGGATCACGGATCAAATCCGCATCATTGCTACTAACATTTTTCAACACAATTTTCTAGGAACATATCAAAATAAACATATGAAAACAACAACGCAAGCTATTGATCTTACAACATAATTTGCAAAATACTACCAGACTAAGTTCATGATAAATTTAAGTTCAATTAATCATATTACTTAAGAACTCCCACTTAGATAGACATCTCTCTAGTCATCTAAGTGATCACGTGATCCAAATCAACTAAACCATAACCGATCATCACGTGAGATGGAGTAGTTTTCAATGGTGAACATCTTATGTTGATCATATCTACTATATGATTCACGCCGACCTTTCGGTCTCCGTGTTCCGGGGCCATATCTGCATATGCTAGGCTCGTCAAGTATAACCCGAGTATTCTGCGTGTGCAAAACTGGCTTGCACCCGTTGTAGATGGACGAGAGCTTATCACACCCGATCATCACGTGGTGTCCGGGCACGACGAACTTTGGCAACGGTGCATACTGGGAGAACACTTCTTGATAATTTAGTGAGAGATCATCTTATAATGCTACCGTCAATCAAAGCAAGATAAGATGCATAAAGGATAAACATCACATGCAAATCAATATAAGTGATATGATATGGTCATCATCATCTTGTGCTTCACGATCTCCATCTTGCAAGACCACCATGATCACCATCGCCACCGGCGCGACACCTTGATCTCCATCGTAGCATCATTGTCGCCTCGCCAAACTTATGCTTCTACGACTATCGCTACCGCTTAGTGATAAAGTAAAGCATTACAGTAGCGATTGCATTGCATACAATAAAGCGACAACCATATGGCTCCAGCCGATTGCCGATAACCGGTTACAAAACATGATCATCTCATACAATAAAATATAGCATCACGTCTTGACCATATCACATCACAAGATGCCTGCAAAAACAAGTTAGACGTCCTCTACTTTGTTGTTGCAAATTTTACGTGGCTGCTACGGGCTTAAGCAAGAACCGTCTCACCTCGCATCAAAACCACAACGATACTTCGTCAAATAGACTCCGTTTTAACCTTCTCAAGGACCGGCGTAGCCACACTCGGTTCAACTAAAGTGAGAGAGACAGACACCCACCAGTCACCTTTAAGCAACGAGTGCTCGTGGCGGTGAAACCAGTCTCGCGTAAGCGTCTGCGTAATGTCGGTCCGGCCGCTTCATCTCACAATACCGCTGAACCAAAGTATGACATGCTGGTAGGCGGTATGACTTGTATCGCCCACAACTCACTTGTGTTCTACTCGTGAAAACATCAAACCATAGAAAAACCTAGGCTCGGATGCCACTGTTGGGGAACGAGTAATTTCAAAATTTTCCTACGCACACGCAAGATCATGGTGATGTATAGCAACGAGAGGGGAGAGTATTGTCTCGTACCCTCGTAGACCCGGCGAAGCGATCACAACGTAGAGGAAGTAGTCGACGTTCTCCTCGCGATCCGACCGATCCGGCGCCAGCATTACTCGGCGCCCGAGTTCTTGACACACGTACAGCTCGATGACGTCCCTCGTACTCCGATCCAGCCGAGTGTCGAGGAGAGTTCCACAAGACGATGGCGTGGTGACGATCTTGATGTTTCACCGCGCAGGGCTTCGCCTAAGCTTCGCGACGGTATAACCGAGGTGGAATATGGTGGAGGGGGGCACCGCACACGGCTAAGGAACGATCTCACGATCAACTTGTGTGTCTCAAGGTGCCCCCCTGCCCCCGTATATAAAGGAGGGAGGGGGAGGCCGGCCGGCCCTAGAGGAGGCGCGCCGGGAGGAGTCCTACTCCTACCGGGAGTAGGACTCCCCCCCTTTTCCTAGTTGGACTAGGTTTGGGGGAGGGGGAAGAGGAAAGGGGGCGCCGCCCCCCCTCCTTGTCCTATTCGGACTGGGGGAGAGGCGCGCCCACCTCCTGGCCGCCCTCCTCTTCTCCCTCAAGGCCCACCGAGGCCCATTTACCTCCGGGGGTTCCAGTAACCTCCGGTTTTCCCAGAATTCCGTTTTCCGAACCATTCCAACTCCAAACATAGGCTTCCAATATATCAATCTTTATGTCTCGACCATTCCGAGACTCCTCGTCATGTCCGTGATCACATCCGGGACTCGAACTCCTTCGGTACATCAAAATACATAAACTCATAATAACCATCATCGTAACCTTAAGCGTGCGGACCCTACGGTTCGAGAACAATGTAGACATGACCTAGAACTATTCACGGTCAATAACCAACAGCGGACCTGGATGCCCATATTGGTTCCTACATATTCTACGAAGATCTTTGTCGGTCGACCGCATAACAACATACGTTGTTCCTTTGTCATCGGTATGTTACTTGCCCGAGATTCGATCGTCGGTATCCAATACCTAGTTCAATCTCGTTACCGCAAGTCTCTTTACTCGTTCCGTAATACATCATCTCACAACTAACTCATTAGTTGTAGTGCTTGCAAGGCTTAAGTGATGTGCATTACCGAGTGGGCCCAGATACCTCTCCAGACAATCGAGTGACAAAACCTAATCTCGAAATCGCCAACCCAACATCTGCCTTTGGAGACACCTGTAGTACTCCTTTATAATCACCCGATTCGTTGTGACGTTTGGTAGCACCAAAGTGTTCCTCCGTAAACGGAGTTGCATAATCTCATAGTTACAGAACATGTATATGTCATGGATAAAAGCAAGAGCAACATACTAAACGATCGTGTGCTAAGCTAACGGAATGGGTCATGTCAATCAGATCATTCAACTAATGATGTGACCTTGTTAATCAAATAACAACTCCTTGTTCATGGTTAGGAAACATAACCATCTTTGATTAACAAGCTAGTCAAGTAGAGGCATACTAGTGACACTCTGTTTGTCTATATATTCACACATGTATTATGTTTCCGGTTAATACAATTCTAGCATGAATAATAAACATTTATCATGATATGAGGAAATATATAATAACTTTATTATTGCCTCTAGGGCATATTTCCTTCACTCCCTTCTTTCCAAGTAGGAGTAGGAGAAGGGGGGGAAAGAGGAGGAAGAGAGGAAGGAAAGGGGGGCGCCGCCCCCCTTCCCTTGTCCTATTCGGACTAGGAAGGGGAGGGGCGCGCGGCCCCCTCCTGGCTCCTTCCCTCTTCTCCCTCGAGGCCCATGTAGGCCCAATAACCCCCCGGGGGGTTCCTGTAACCTCCCGGTACTCCGGTAAAATGCCGATTTCACCCGGAACCATTCCGATGTCCAAACATAGGCTTCCAATATATCAATCTTTATGTCTCGACCATTTCGAGACTCCTCGTCATGTCCGTGATCACATCCGGGACTCCGAACAAACTTCGGTACATCAAAACTTATAAACTCATAATAAAATTGTCATCGTAACGTTAAGCGTGCGGACCCTACGTGTTCGAGAACTATGTAGACATGACCTAGAACCATTCTCGGTCAATAACCAATAGCGGGACCTGGATGCCCATATTGGTTCCTACATATTCTACGAAGATCTTTATCGGTCAAACCGCATAACAACATACGTTGTTCCCATTGTCATCGGTATGTTACTTGCCCGAGATTTGATCATCGGTATCTAATACCTAGTTCAATCTCGTTACCGGCAAGTATCTTTACTCGTTCCGTAATACATCATCTCATAACTAACTCATTAGTTACAATGCTTGCAAGGCTTAGGTGATGAGTATTACCGAGAGGGCCCAGAGATACCTCTCCGACAATCGGAGTGACAAAACCTAATCTCGAATTATGCCAACCCAACATGTACCTTCGGAGACACCTATAGAGCACCTTTATAATCACCCAGTTACGTTGTGACGTTTGGTAGCACACAAAGTGTTCCTCCGGTAAACGGGAGTTGCATAATCTCATATTTGCAGGAACTTTGTATAAGTCATGAAGAAAGCAATAGCAGTATACTAAACGATCAAGTGCTAGGCTAACAGAATGGGTCATGTCAATCACATCATTCTCCTAATGATGTGATCCCATTAATCAAATGACAACACATGTCTATGGTTAGGAAACATAACCATCTTTGATTAATGAGCTAGTCAAGTAGAGGCATACTAGTGACTATATGTTTGTCTATGTATTCACACATGTATCATGTTTCCGGTTAATACAATTCTAGCATGAATAATAAACATTTATCATGATATGAGGAAATAAATAATAACTTTATTATTGCCTCTAGGGCATATTTCCTTCAGTTATATATACCCCTCCACCTCCTCTTCATTCGTGGAGAGAGCCATCAGAACAAACCTACACTTCCAGCATACATTTTCTGAGAGAGAACTACCTACTCATGTGTTGAGGCCAAGATATTCCATTCCTACCATATGAATCTTGATCTCTAGCCTTCCCCAAGTTGCTTTCCACTAAAATTTTCTTTCCACCAGATCCAAACTCATTGAGAGAGAGTTGAGTGTTGGGGAGACTATCATTTGAAGCACAAGAGCAAGGAGTTCATCATCAACGCACCATTTGTTACTTCTTGGAGAGTGGTGTCTCCTAGATTGGCTAGGTGTCACTTGGGAGCCTCCAACAAGATTGTGGAGTTGAACCAAGGAGTTTGTAAGGGCAAGGAGATCGCCTACTTCGTGAAGATCTACCGCTAGTGAGGCAAGTCCTTCGTGGGCGACGGCCATGGTGGGATAGACAAGGTTGCTTCTTCGTAGACCCTTCTTGGGTGGAGCCCTCCGTGGACTCGCGCAGTCGTTACCCTTCGTGGGTTGAAGTCTCCATCAACGTGGATGTACGATAGCACCACCTAATGGAACCACGCCAAAAACATCCGTGTCTCCAATTGCGTTTGAATCCTCCAAACCCTTCCCTTTACTTTTTTGCAAGTTGCATGCTTTACTCTCCGCTGCTCATATACTCTTTGCATGCTTGCTTGATATGTATTGTGATTGTTGAAATTGTGCCTAAACTCCACTTAAACTTAAATAAACTTAAAAAACTGCAACTTTGGTACTTAGTGTCTAATCACCCCCCCCCCCCTCTAGACACCTCTTCTCAAGGTCCTACAATTACCAAAACCAAACATGAGGGCACCATGATCTTTCAGAGGTGTTGATGAAGACACCGTTGTTGTTGGAGATGATCGTCGTCACGATGGTTCCCCCGGCAGTGCTCCGACGCCACTGAAAGAGAGGGGAGAGAGCCCCCCCTTCTTCTTCTTCTTGCTTGACCTTCCCCTTAGATTGGAGAAGGGTTCCTCCTCTGGTGCTTGACCTCCACGTCCACCAATAGGCGGGACCCCTCCGAGATTGGATCTCTCTTTTCTCTAGGGTTTCTTCTCCGTTTTCGGTATTGTTTTACGGGGCAAGCACTATTACTTAAATATTCGGATATTCGTAACTCTGATCAGGCTGAAATTTTAACACAATATTTCCTGATATTAGCTTCCTTGTGGCCGAAGTACACCCCCAACCGACTTACGAGGTGACCACAGGCTCACTCGGTGCACTTGGGGGCTATAAATGTGCTTTGAGCTTGTGGATCCTATGGGCCTCCTATTGCATTAATTCTTGCACCAAAAGTTCAGATATATTCCCCAAAAAATCGACGTAAATTTTCATGTCATTCCAGCTCTGTGAATTTTTTGCCTAAAAACCCCAAAACAATAGAAAACATGAGTTGGCCTTTGAAAGTGGGTTAATAGGTTAGTTCATAAAAATAATATGATTTTATGCCAAAAATATGTGGAAGTTGTAGGATAATTGCATGAAACAATCAAAGATTGTAGATACATCGAAGACGTATCAGCCCCCCTCCTTCTTTTTCTTCCTTGGCCATCCCCCTAGATGGAATAAGGTTTCCCCCTCTGGTCCTTGGCCTCCATGGCTACCGGAGGGAGGGAGCCCCTCCGAGATCGGATATAATCTCCTCTATTTCTCTCTATTTTGTGTACTATTTTTGAGGCCGAGCACAATTTCTTTTATTGTCGGAGATCCATAACTCTGACCAGACTCATTTTTTAACATGATTTTTTCCCATAAAATTAGCTTTCTTGTGGCGAAAGAAGGGCATCGATCAACCAACTTATGGAGCTCCCATGAGAGCATCAACACAACTTTGAGGTGATTTATTACCTACGCGATTTCTTCCTACATTCTCCAATAGGAATAGAGACTTTGGAGTGATTCTTTGCCGCACTTTGAGGGATTTTCATGTGATTCAATTATGTTAATGATGTTGAGAGATTTCACTAGTGAAAGTATGAACCCTCGGCCTTGTTTCTAAGCATTTAAACACCGTTTTGCTTGCTTTGCTACCTTGCTACCTTGTTGTTTTTTAATTGTTTAGATTATAAAAAGTTATTTCTATCAATCATATTACACAGCTATCATCACCTCTTAGCCGAACTAGTGCACCTATACAACCGATAGTTGTATTGGGTGTGTTGAGGATACAAGAGACTCGTTTGATTGCAGGGTTGTTTTGATGGGAATCGTTGCATGGAAACAAAAATGTTCATACGAATTCACCCAAGATCCAATCTACTAGATGCTAGCAACGAGAGGGAAAGTGTCTACATACCCTTGTAGACCGAAAGCGGAAGCATTCTAACGAAAGTGGTTGGCATAGTCGTACTTTCTTAACGATCCAATCCGATCCAGCACCGCATGAACGGCACCTCCGAATGTGCACGTACGGCTCTGTGGCGTCTCCCCTTCTTGATCCAGCAAGGGAGAGGGAGAGGTAGATGGTATCTAGGCCATCAAGACGGCATGGTTGTGGAGTTTATGGTGGAACGCTGGCAAGGCTTTGCCAAGTGTCTACGAAGGAGGAGGGAGGTGTAACAGGGAGGAGAGGCGGCTAGGGTTGGATGGGTTGTTGCCCCCTATGCCTCCCCTCTTTATATAGGCATGGGGAGAGGGCTTGGCCCCTCCTCCAAGCCCTAGGGGATGGTGGCCAAGGTGGGGAAGGAAATCCCCTCCTTTCCGTCGCCACTGATGCAATCCCTCTTTTTAGGGATCTTGATATTATCCCTTCAGGATATGATCCTATTCCTCTTAGGGGGGATCTTGATGCACTTGGACCAGGGGTGTGGGGCCTTGCCCAACTACCCACATCCATGTGGGTCCCTCCACGCAGACTGGCCCCACTCTGAAACCTTCTAGAACCTTCCCGGTAAAATACCGAAAAATCCCGAACATTTTCTGGAACCCTGAAAACCACTTTCCTTATATGAAACTTTATCTTCGGACCATTTGGAAGCTCCTCATGATATCCTGGATCCCATCTGAGGCTCCCAACTATGTTCGGTCTCACCATTATGAATATCCCATTACTACCATAGCCTTACCAAAGGTTAAGTGTGTGTGACCCTACGGGTTTGAGAACATGCGGACATGATCGAGAAAACTTCTCCGGTCAATAATCAATAGTGGGACCTGGATGCCCATATTGACTCCTACATATTCAACGAAGATCTTTATCAGTTTGAACCACGATGTCGGGGATTGAACAATCATGTATTCCATTCCCTTTGTCTCACGATATTTTACTTGCCCGGAATTTGATCATCGGTATCACCATACGTAGTTCAATCTCTTTACCTGCACTATTTACTCATTCCATAATACAATATCCCCGTGACTAAAAACATTAGTCACATGCTTGCAAGCTACTTAGGATGATGTATTACCGAGGGGGCCCAGAGATATATCTCCGTCACATGGAGTGACACATCCCAGTCTTTATCCATACAACCCAACTAGTACCTTCCGAGATACCTGAAGAGCACCTTTATGATCACCAAGTGACAAAGTGACGGTTCATACCCACAAAGCATTCTTCCGATATTAGGGAGTGGCATGATCTCATGGTCTAAGGAATAGATACTTGACATTAAGAAAGCAACAACAATTTGAACTTAGTGACGCGATCAAATGCTAAACTTACGATTGGGTCTGTCCATCACATTATTCTCGTAACGATGTGATTTCATTATTAAATGACAACTCATGCCTATGGTTAGGAAACCTTAGCCATCTTTAATCAACGAACTAGTCTAGTAGAGGCTCACTAGGGACACAATGTTTGTTTATGTATCCACTCATGTATTTGAGTTTCTGGTCAATACAATTATAGCATGAAGAATAAACATTTATCAAGAACAAGGAAATGTGATAATAACAGCTTTATTATTGCCTCTAGGGCATATTTCCAACATGTTTGAGAGACACCATCTTCATCCTACACCTCCCACGGATGTATAAATCTTAGGTCATCCACTTGAGGGAAATTTGTCGCTATCCTAGGAAACTCTACGCTTGGGGGGGCCCAACAGAGTCTACAAGAATAAATTTGCGTAGTAGACATCAAGCATCGCCAAGATTGAGCTCTTGCATCATGTTGTTTACCCTGGGTCTTAAAAACTTCATCCACACAAAACTGAACAGGACTTTTATTAGACGGGTTTGTACAAATAACATTAAATCACATCATGGCTTGTTGTAACATCAATGTTCAATTATAATCTAGCATTACCTACTGTATGGTAACACAATTATAACACTCCCACATCAATGTGTGTTGTGTTAAAATTTCATGATTTATCATCTTCTGTTGAATTGATATGATTTTTCTAGTGACAACAAACAATCAGTTTCGGCATGGCACACATAAACTTGCAAACTACCACATGATAAAGTTAAATCTTGGTACTTTATTTTTTATAGTACGGTAGTGGCTGGTAATCGTGATCATGGTTGTTGGTGTAGTGGTCGCTGGTCCGAGCAACACTTCACAACAGATTGACAAAACTCATTGAAGGACGCCAAGCTTGTGTCAGCTCAGCATAAGCACGGCGTTCGAAAATGCACTACAGAAGATATGGCTTACTAGACATGATCTCCGACGCCTACTTCAACTCCTTCTAGGCGCTAGCCTGGCGCACCTTGGCCTCATTCAAGTCATGGGCCTGCTTTTGCAAGTCCTCGAGCAAGGTGTAACACTTAAACTCGAGCTGACCATACTACTCAACATGCTTGTTAACATCTTGCTGGAGAAGGAGGGAAGCTTCTCGGACATCCTTGCTGACCTCCTGCTCTTCCTTGAGCAACATGGCGGTCTTCTCGACCATCTTCCAGGCGAGCCGAGCTTCCTCCCCCTCTGACTGCGTCTGCTACTGGGCAGTCTAGAGTTGGATATCCAGCTTAGCAACACGTCGCTCGACCGCTTCACAAATGCTGGCAAAACATGTAAGACGTTACTAAATTACATTAAGGATGTGAGCACACAAGCATAAGAGCTGAGGTGTCATACCAATGGCAGTTTCGGTGCTTTGATCAAGGCGTTACAACTTGAGCTCGGACTAACTGAGTTGCTCCTTCATCGTCACTGGATCCTTGGTGAGGTGCTGGATTTCCAGTGCACAACCTTCTGCACAAGACAAAACATAAAAGGAATAGTGTTAAAGAACCTGATATGATTTGATTCTAAGGCCACCTCTTTGAGATGGCCTCACTCTCGGGGGCTACTGCACCCGCGTTTTAAAGAAAATATAACTAATGCTAGTGTTTTTTAGGAAGATTCGCTCCTCAAGTCGGCCGCACAACCTGACTCTCGGAGCTACTACATATCTGCTTACCTCTAAGTTAGTTCCCTGGTCTGGATTTGATCCTCGGACTGGTTGTAGCAAATTGACCTAAGTCTCGGGGACTACTGGCTCAGCGGTTTATTACTTAAAATTTTCAAAGTGCTACTAAGGAGTTCGATCCCCAGGTCGGCCGCTTGCGCACGACCTTAGTCTCTGGGGCTATTGCACACTATATTTTTTTCTAAATGTGGTGATTCACCAACCTGTAGCCCAACATCTTTCCTACTGAGTTGCACCCTGGTGAAGGACAGGGTATGAAAAATTGCTAAGCAAAGTTTTTTTAGACTCTAGGTGCATACCGGATTTTGAGCCGGTACATACCTTGAGCGCTACTGGCTATACTATCACGCATAAAATAAATTGCACAATGAACACTCACCTACATGTCGGTCGCGAAGAAATCCATCATGCCCTTCACGACCTTGTTCATGGCGTCCGCCTGATCCCACACAAGCTTCATGTTGCCCCGCTATGCTAAGGTCAGTGCCCGGTTCGACCATGACTTTTTCTCCTCTGGCGTTGAAGTGTCAGCGCCAGCTCGAAAGGTGTCACTAAAATCTGATCATATGTTTCCTGCGCCAGCACCACTTCGGGCACGGGGGAAGGATCCAGGGTGGAGAAGGAACTACGACACTAAGGATCAGCGTCGTGGACAGCTCGGCCACACGCCCTCACCTCACGGTCCGACCATGGGCCATGTGGGGGCCCATAGAGCCCCTCTGTTTGGCTTCTGGTTCACTGGATCGTTCCGGATGAGAAACTTGTAGAAATACTTATATATACTTTTTTGTCATCAACACGCTATTTTTCTAGAAGTTCAAAAACATGCAAAAAAACATCAATAAACATTGGATTAATAGGTTAGTCCAACACGATTAATATAAAATTATGTCAAAAATATGCAATAATGATATACAATTAGTATAAACGTAAGAAAAATATCAAAAATATGCAATTAATGATATAAAAGTAGCATAAATGTATGAAAATGATACCCCAAAATATAAGACGTTTTTTGACACCATTATAGTGTATAAAGAATCTTACATTTTAGGACGAAGGGAATAGATATGTATAAAACACCTATAAGAGTATGGCCAATTGTATGCTTCAAACATGCTGCCACACTATCCAACTAGACTCAGATACCAAATGAAGCTCTAGCAGTAGCCTTGCGGTGTGTCAGAGTAGCGTGCAG
Organism: Aegilops speltoides; assembly: GCA_021437245.1. Taxonomy (NCBI): domain Eukaryota; kingdom Viridiplantae; phylum Streptophyta; class Magnoliopsida; order Poales; family Poaceae; genus Aegilops; species Aegilops speltoides. The sequence continues at coordinate 249,862,075 of CM038145.1, forward strand.
AGGAGGCCGCTGCTCCATTGGTAGAAAGAAGAAAAGGAGAGGAGAAAGAGGGAAAGGGAGGCCAGAGATGACGCTGAGTGTTCAGGTGGGGAGGTAAAAATATGACACAGTTGAGGCCATTGTAATGATAGCCTCAATTTAGGGCATTGGGTGAGAAAAAAAAAATCAAACCAATGCCTCGTTATTTTTCTTTGCTCTAAGATTGTGCCAAAAATATTTCCGTTCCCCATCCCACGGCGCACGCATGCTCCCTCCTGAAGTCCTGATCTTCTTTAAGTTGAAGAGAAGAGAAACACGCACCACCCCTGTCCTGCTAATCGTACGGCCCAGCGGCGCCATGTCGTCGTCGTTCAAGCCCAACCCCCTCTCGCTGAGCGTACCGGACCCCGCTCTCGACCGCTGGCTCCGCGACTCCGGCTACCTCGACCTCCTCGACTCCTCCGCCCCCGCACCCGCCGCCGCCGCCCCAACACGCGCCAGCCCCGCAGCGACCTCCTCGGGGGGCGGCGCCGCCGCCGACGTCCTCGCCTTCGCGCGCACCCTAGCCTCTCTCCTCGCGCTCAACCCCTTTGCGTCCCTCTCCGCCGCCGACCTCGCCGCGCCCACCCCCTCCTGGTCCCTCGCCTTCATCGGCCCCCCCGGCACCGCCTCCTACTCCTGGCCCCCGACCCCCACCCAGGCCCGACTCCGCGTCCAGGAGAACGTCCGCCGCTACGCCCGCAACTATGCCGCGCTATCCATCCTCGTCTTCGCCTGCTGCCTGTATGCCACTGCCATCTGCCCTCTTTCCTTCATCCATGCCTTCGTTTCGTTATCTTTCCTGTCTTTGCATGTCCGTGTGTGCGGATGGAGCATTAAAGCAGCTGCTGCTGCTGTCTGGCGGCATGTGTGCAGGTACCGGATGCCTATGTCGCTGCTGGGGTTGTTGGCCAGCCTCGCCGTGTGGGAGGCTGTGCGGTATTGCCGGAACCGGTGGGAGCTCGCCACACGAGCGCCCGGAATTGGGCAGGCTCTTCTGCACTGTGCCCAGATTGGTGAGTGTTGGGTTTCGAATGCTGTTTCTGCGCAAACATTGCTAGTGCAATGATGAAACGAACAGCTAGGTAGATTTCATTTGCAGCAGCATTACTGACAGTGTAGAGGCATGGGTCCTTTGTTTTCTAGTACTCCCTCCGTCCCATAATATAAGAGTGTTTTTGACATTAGTGTAGTGTCAAAAACGCTCTTATATTATGGGACGGAGGGAGTAATAGATAAGATTGGTAGTGAATATATAGGGAATTCATTTCTTAATATTCTTGTGGGATAGAAAGGATATCTTGAACAGAGCAACGTACAGGTACTGGAAGACTTTTTTTTCTTTATGATGATTCTGACGTGTTTGCTTCGTTAATTGTTCAGCAACTTTGTAAATACTTCGAGCAGGAAAAATGCCACAAAGTTCTATTTTCTTCAAGAAATTATTGATATGCTTGAATATGACAAAACACATAACTTGTTCAAGTTGTTCAACTTGGTCATAATGTATATTTATTATGTAATTTACTGATTATTCCATGCAGCATGTTTCTTATTCGCTATATGTATCATGAGGAACTGTCACACAGTACACGTTAAGAATAATTCCTCATTTATTTTTCCAATTATTCATTTCTTGATCAATTGGAAAATATGTGTACAAACTGTAGAAGTTTAATCCATGTGCCCAGTACATACATGGATGGGAGTTGCTCGTTGCTCATTGCATAACTTGAAATCTCAGATGCAATGGCGCTTAGTGCAGCAACCTGGTTTTTGATGCGTAAAACACAAACCTTAAGGCCTACTCCCTCCGTAAAGAAATAAGTAGTGATCCAAACACTTATATTTCTTTACAGAGGAAGTACATTCTTAGGACAGTGCCAGGTTACCAATTTTCTTTCACACCTTCATCCCACCTGCACAGATGATTTTAAGACGCATGGGTCATGTTGATCATTCTTTTCGTTTTGAATACCATACCTGTGGTTTGGTGCTATCCTGTTTAAGCTTTCTTTTATTTTGAATGGTATTACCTGTAGTCTGATGCTCTCGTCTCTAACTATCCGTCGGTTTTGCTCATGAGCAGCCACTGCTATACTACTATATGTATGCAACCTGCAGTTTGCTCTTGTGTATGCCATTGGGTTGAGTTATGCAGGTGAATGACCCTTCTTACCTCTCTCCTTCCTTTTCGTTTCTTCTGATTATTCTTGTAACTCGGTGTGCTATGTTTTGCAGTCATGATGCTGCATGCTTCTCTTCGGAAGTTGACTCCCTCAAGCCTATCTGTTCCAGCAAATAAGAATAGGAGGGCACAACCAAGACGAAGCTAGTCGCCATTGGAGGTAGGCTGCAGATGGCAGGTACATTGCCATGTCGTAGTACGGTGGAGCCACTGCCCTGAAAGCAATTCTACACCTAAGATCGTGTGCTCCGACTATATACGCCATTCAATCCTTCCACAGGGTTATGTCAAAAGATATTGGCTGCATGAGTTCGGAGACGGGGAAGACGATTGCACAGCGGAATGTGGGAACAATGTGTGCTTACAATCCTAGGACTGTAAAATCCAGTTTTGGCACCGACGCTGATTAAAGAATTTTTGGAAGGAATTTCGGAGTTCTTAATACAGTTTTATTAAAGCACATCTAGATGTGCCATAATTATTGCACATCTAAGTCCTATGTCCTTGATGTTGCACGAAGGTTTGTGTAGGTATTTTTTTTCCTTTTCTTTTTTGAGGGAAGCCAATGAGGGCCGTTCGCTTCCTTGCCTCCGGGTTTCCTCTCTACATTCCTCTGCTTTGGTTTTTTCTCCTCCACGTTCCCTTGTCTTAGAGATAATGCTCCCTTGTCTTAGAAATAATCTTAAACCGAATCGATATTTTTCTTTTCTTATCCTGCTAGAAACAACATGTCCTGCATTAACTTAATTAAAGCTTACCAATATTATTAAACTTAGTTAAATCTTGCCAATATTATGTCTTGCATTGAAATCAAATCAAATTTTACCAAAACCTCAATTAAATTAAAATGTTTCTTGCCTTCTTCTACCTATACTCCAATATGATGGGTGTAACGTATATGTTTGACTCGATTGTTGTTTAACTCTGAAATATATATGCCTCGTTCCAACGCATGAACAAAAAAAAATTAACACAATAGACACAAATGCTTATACATACACATATATATTCATCCCTATGAATGCATGTCCTACCCCTGTGAGCACCTCCGAGAGACTTGAGCTGACATATAATCTTGAGATTGATGAAGTTGCCACAAACATCTTCATAGTCGATGGAACGTATCCCACTGACGCACATCGTCGAAAGGATGAAATAAATTGAGGAACATACGACCATCAATGCCAAGTCACAAGCAATTAAATAGTGTGTTTAATGTTGAAGCAATGAGGCACCTCTTCCTTTCTGAATAATTACTCACTCGGTTCCAAAATGTAAAAATGGTCTTACATCTTGGGATGAAGGGAGTACATCTCAATAGCTCGGATGATAATATCATAACTGAACTTGCACGTTGATGCTCTTTTGTTGCCGTGGTACATGTTTCCATAGTTCAAGACTACCTCTATAGTGGGGAGTAATATATATACGGTGTTATTCAACATTACTTTATTTATTAGGTTGTAGACCCATCTTGTCTTATATGTGTGATGTTACTCTTATGATGAGTAACTAGCTATGTTACTCAATTTGTCTCTCATTAATTAGCCGCCACATCATTTTTTTGCTTAAGCGTCGTCTATATTAAATTATTAATTCATGTGTGCTAGTCGTGATGCATGTTACCATCGTTTGATTTGTGTTAATCCATGATGTATGTGCCATCAGCCCATCATTTGGTATTACCTCCACCTGAGGACGGGGCGTCAACCCGTTGGCTGGACAGCTGAGGTTGCTGCCAGCCCACCCAAGTTCAAGTCCCGACTTGACGCGTGGTGCTCGCGGAGTTTCTGCTATAAAGAAAAGCCAACAAGGGTTAGCCCTTGGATCGGTCTTATTTTATTTTTTTTGTATTACCTCCACCTAGGGGTGCGCTTTTTTAGGCAAACGTTACACAAGACCTTCAAAAGCGAGTTCAAACACCAAAACCAAGCAGCAGCCAACAAATCAGTAGCAGCATGTTCGCTACGACAGGCACGTTAGCAAAAGAAAATAAACACGAAGGCAGGCACATAGTTTGCAACTGATAACAATTAGCATTAGCAAGTCTTTCAGTCACCACTTAACATCATGACTTCTTACACATCAAATGGGCTGTGCCTATGGCAGGGCACACTGGAAACAGTGAATGGCCGAATTACATGTAAACTCTGAATACTTTTTATGCCCTACATGATCATCAATTTCAGTTTGGTTGGCAATCATGCATGTTGGATTGCCCAACCTACTTCTGAGTATCTATACACTACACTGGCATTCCATCTAAAACAATGTGAGAATGAATCGTTAGCATTCCTAGAATCATAAAGCCGGTCAATTTGAGAATATTACAGCAAGCACTGCAGCACCGCTTTTCGCAGGCAGAACCGCAGTTCCTCAATTCAGTAAATCCAAGCCTTGGGCATTTCCAGATACTCACTCTGCAAAAATTGAAGTGTCAGAATGGCTGCAATCACGTAATCACAATAACAATTTTGTTAAAATATACTCTCTCTGTCCCATAATGTAAGACTTTTTTGACACTAAAACGTCTTGCATTATGGGACGGAGGGAGTATTTGCTAGATGCCTCGATTGGTAGAGCTACACATAGCATTGACTCCAGTGGAATACCAATGCTTCAGATAATATCCGGCTGAGCATCTCCAAGGGCAAGTAGCAAATTTTAGCCCCATATGTCCGCGGACAGCAGGGATCGGGCTCCTCCATTTTCCGCCCCTACAACAGCAGGGTCCATTTCACCCCTCCCCATTTGTTGGCCCCATTTTTTTGCCCTTCTCAATTTTTTTCAAACAAACTTGTTGAATACTAGAAAGGTTTAGATTGAACATAGAAATAAACAGTTCAAATTTAAAAATACATAATTCAAACATAATAAATATTATCAAGAGTACATAGTTCAAATTTAAAGATATCAATTGGTCAGTTTGGGGTGGGGCCGGCTAGTCAGGTCTGGCGTGGCGGACATGTCCAGACAGCCCATATCTGACCAACATTTGAGCTGGGTTTAGGACGGTCCGAACTGTACGGACAATGGGGCCGGTTAGGGGAGGACCATAGGACCGGTATTTTTTGTTTGGACTGCCCGTTGGGGCATAACCCTCTTAGGGGCGCGCCATATCTGAACCCGGGTGTGGTGTTTAAATGGGCAAGGGTCAGGCTCACCCCCTTGGTGAGTCGTATGCTATATGGATACGGTGATAAGTGGGCAAGGATAAGGTCATCGCATCCTTAGTGGCACGCTACATCGATCCCCAGGTGTAATGAAATATGAGCAAGGGTCTTCGCATTTGACTTGACAAATGCGAAGGGTAAGGAAGCTAGCCGAGCCAAGTAGGATCCACTTAGGTAGCTCGAACGTAGGGTCCCTGGCGGGTAAGTTACGGGAGTTAGTTGATACAACGGTGAGGAAGGTGCTGATATCCTATGCATCCAACAAACCAAATGGAAGGGATGGAAGGCGAAGGAAGTGGAGTGTACTACCGTCAAGCTGGTGGTTAAGCGGCAAGAGGACCAAATTATCCTGGTCAAGCTGGTCATCGGGGACTTAATTCTCAATGTCATCAGCGTGTATGCCCCTCAAGTAGGCCATGATGTGAGCACCAAGAGGGAGTTCTAGGTAGGCTTGGAGGACATGGTTAGGAGTGTACCTATTGGCCAGAAGCCCCTTCATAGGAGGAGACCTCAATGGCCACGTGGGTACATCAAACACAGGTTTCAAAGGGGTGCATGGGGCTTTGGTTATGGCAGCAGGAATCAAGAAGGATAGGATGTCTTAAGCTTCGCTTTAGCCTACGACATGATCATAGCTAAACCCTCTTTAGAAAGAAAGAATCCCATCTAGTGACTTGTAGTGGTGGTCAACGCTCTAGCCAGATTGATTTCATCCTCTCGAGAAGAGAAGACAAACGTGTTTTTGCCTAGATTGTAAGGTGATACCTAAAGAGAGTGTTGTCCCACGACATAAGCTTGTGCTGGCTGACTTCCGCTTTCGGATATCTGTCCGGCGGAATGAGTGCGCCAAAGTCGCTAGAACGAAGTGGTGGAATCTCAAGGGAAGGCAACTCGGGCTTTCAAGGAGGGGGTTATTAAGGAGGGCTCTTGGGAGGAAGGAGGTCATACAAACAATAGGTGGATGAAGATGGCAACTTGAGTTCGAAAGGTGGGCTTCAGAGGAGTTTGAGGTGAAGAGGGGGAGTAGAAGCGAAGCGAAGGTTACATAGTGGTGGAACAACCAAGTCAAATGCATCAAGGATGGAACAAATCAACTTCGACAAGGAATCAAGAATAGATGGCGAGAGTACTTCAACAAACTGTTCAATGGAGAGAATGAGAGCTCAGCCATTGAGCTGGACGACTCCTTTGATGATACCAACAAACATTTTGTGCAACCAATCCGTCTGAGATCAAGGAGACTTTAAAAAGGAAGAAAGCAGGCAAGGTGATGAGCCCTGATTGTATCCCAATTGAAGTTTGGAGATGCCTTGGAGTGTGGCTAACTAAGTTGTTCAACCTCATTTTTAGGAACAAGATGCCCAAAAAATGTACCAACTTCAAGAAAGGGGGGTATTCAAAGTTGTACTAATTACCGTGGATTAAGTTGATCAGCCATAAAATGAAGTATGGAAGTCACTGAGCACCGCGTAAGAAGAATGACAAGCGTGATAAAAAATCAGTTTGGTTTCATGCCTGGGAGGTCGACCATGGAAATTATTTTCTTGGTACGACAACTTATAGAGAGAAACGGGGCACAAAAAAAGACCTGCATATGGTGTTCATTGACTTGGAGAAGGCCTACGATAAGAGACCACAGAATGTCATATGGTGGGCCTTGGAGAAACACAAAGTCCCAACAAAGTACATTACCCTCATCAAGACATGTGCGATAATGTTGTGACAAGTGTTCAGACAAGTGATGATGACACCAATGACTTGTCAATTTTAAAACAGGAATGCACCAAGGGTCAGCTTTGAGCTCTTAGGGCAACTCCAACGCGAATCACCAAAACGGACATCATCAAATGTCTGTAGGCACATCCGGACGTGTCCACGAACAGCTTTGGGGGCGGAGGCCATCCAATCGTAGTCACCAAATGTCCGCCCATTTCAAACGGATCTTTCAAAAAAGGATGATATTTGTTAAATTTTGAAATACTACAACCAAAAAGGACGAAATTAAACAATGTTCCAACTAAATTGAAAAAAAATTAACTAAGCCTAAACTAAACTAAGTGAGGTGCGTCCTGGTAGGCATGGCCTCCAAGGCCGTCGACACCTTGTCGTCATAACCATCGTCGTCCTTCCAGTGGCGGAAGGCCCGCCAATGGTCGCGGCAGCCCTGATCGGCCGCCATAGCGCGCTCATGATGCAGCTGCTCCACGGCCTCCGCCTAGCACACCCTCCGCGCTCATGAAGCCTCCGCGGGCACTTTTCCACCCGGACCCAAGGCGCCGCGACCTCCGACAGCAAAATGACGCTCCCAGCACCCCGCCTTGGAGGCCACCCGGGAGGCCAACATTACCGTGCAGGACAAGTCATCGTCGCCACCAGAGGTATTAGGCGAGGCGGCCGCACGCTTTGGAAATTGCCAGATAGGGCGGCTCCTTCACAACGACCGGGTGGGCTCCCAGACTGTCGCCAAGGCGGGAAAGGTAGCTCCTTCACGGCGACAACCAAGCGCCACTGGCCCTCGGACTGTCGACAACCAGAGACGGCGGTGCCACCTCCTTGCTGCGCAGGGGACTACAACTCCTTCATGCGGCTTTTGATTTGGATAGCGTTGTTGAGCGGGAGCGGCAGGAAAGGCGGCACCGGACCACGGTCGTATCACGACTCCTCGTCCATCGCGGCGGCCTCAGCAAGGAGGGGCGGTTATTGCTACTCCACGACGTTTGAGAAGATGGGCTCCGGCTTCACCTACGACGAAGCGGTCGATGCTGATGGGCCCAGAGAACGTGATCGTCGGCACCATGAGCTCCCGCCAAGGCCAGTGGTGGTCGCGGAGAACCACTTCGAGCCGGTCTGACTTGCCCATCACGGCTACTGGAGCTCCACGGATTTGGAGGGAGGAGAGGCGGGGGTGTAAGGTTTGCGTCTGCGGTCAGCCAGCTTAAATACCGGGGCAAACGAACCGGCTCTGCTTCAACGTAGGCAGCAAACCGAGTAGGCTTCTCAAACAACGTGCCGATGTGAATGCCAGATAGACGGCTGGCGGGTCAACACGCATAAATGCATGTAGCGAAACATCTCATCATCTCATCCGATCACGTCCTCTTTGACAGGCATGAATGCGGCGCGAAAAACGGAGTGAGGATTCTAGGCGGAGCGGAACGAGGGTTGTTGAAGTGGGTTTGCGTTGTCGAAGGCCTACGTGGCAGATCTCCGGATGCCTCCCCTACGTTTGGTTCCGATTTGTGGGATTTCGGATGTCCGGACAGATTTGGTGATCAATGTTAGATGGCAAAAAATGTATGGGATGTCTGGTCCAGACATTTAGGGGTTATTTGGTGATCCGCGTTGGAATTGCCCTTATCTTTTTGCTTTGGTGATGGATGAGGTCGCAAGGAATATACATATCCCATGGCATATGCTCTTTGCAGATTATGTGGTGCTAGTCGGATAGGGGTTAATAGAAAGTTAGTTGTGGAGAGAGTCCGGAATCAAAAGGTTTTAGGCTTAGTAGGATTAAAACCAAGTACAAGAGGTGTGGTTTCTTTACTATTATTAGGCATGAGGAGGTTAGCCTTGATGAGCAGGCGGTACCTCAGAAGGACACCTTTTGATGTTTGGGGTACATGTTGCAGAAAGATGTTGATATTGATGCAGATGTGATCCATCGAACCAAAGCAAATGGATGACGTGGCACCAAGCTTTTGGGGTTCTCTGTGCCAAGAGTGCCACAAAACCTAAGAGCCTGGTTGTATAGGACAGCGATTCGACATACGGAGACCTAAAAGATTGGAATATCATCAAAGAACTAGCCATGGATAGGGGGTGTGGAAGTTAGCTATCCACGACAGAACCATGACTAGGTTACAAGATCTTATGGGTTTCAACTCTAGCCTACCCTAATTTGTTTGAGACTAAAAGCTTTGTTGTTGTTGTGTCCGGACTGTCTGTCCGAACAATTGGGGCGGCTATCGGGAGTCCCCTTGGATATGCACTGAAGCTGATCAAACTTTCCATGACCAGTATAGCCGGCTCCTAACAGCAAGCTGAACCACCTCATTCCTGATAACGATTCACTATTCTATAGGTCTAACCCAAGCTAAGTCAAAGCGACCGACTCATGCTTATACAATGATATACCAATCCAGATGTCAAGCAGCAAACTGCTCGATTTTGCACCAGTCTTCACAATTATTGAGACATGGTACATGTCCAGGGACATCCATTATTTTCTGCTCGATCAAGTCTTTGCAGCAGTAACCAGAGGGGATATACGAGTATTAGCGCTGAGATGCACTAACTTTATGGATGCTTTTAGCCAATCCTAACTGATTCAATCTAGAGAACCAACACAGGCCAAGAGTGTGTTATGAAAATTTTAACCAACTCACTAATAAAAACCATTCAACATTATATATTCATACGCTAAACTAAACCATGTTCAGAAATAATTAACATCAATCCTTGTTCATACAACCCTGGTGGTGGGGGACGCAACTCCTGTGCATCGATCATGAGACCTATGACAAATACGGAGTAATTGCTAACCCCCTTTAACATTGCAATACAGGCTTTAATTAATGTTGACGAGTTGTAATTGTCATACACATAACATGTAAATTCCGTAATTTTTGGAGGACTTCCTCCACATCATGTGTATCTATTAGAGCTTGTACCCAAAGAAACGTCGATAGGGCATCAGACACCATAAGCAATGTGCCGCCATTTATTATTGAATTGGAGAAATAGATAAAATGATAAATATTGTCGGTAGTTCGACTTCCCACTAACACTTGCATAGGAAGAACTGACCATTAGTCTTTTTGCTGAAATAATTCACTTCTGGTGACTCTTATTTTGGTTGATTGGACCTCTGCTTCAACATCATTAACAACTCCCCGGCATTTTGGAAATCCACAATAACAAGGAAGCCGTTGTTCATTCGAAACAAACCTGAATAAAGCATATAAATTATTGGTAAAACTACAACGTGAGACAGACCAAAAGCAATATGATATTCAGATCTGACCTATAATCATAGGTCAACTCTTCCCATGGGTCTATATCCCGCTTTGCAAAAATGATGATATGCTCATCCCCGAGAACACTTATCACACGCGAATAACAATTAGGCTGCAATGATGAAGAGATGTCATGAAAATTGCCTACCAAAATACCATAAAAGCAAATATAAGATCAAAAACTAAAAATGGTAAAGATTAGACTAGAGTATGCCGGCAGACAGCTATATGACGAAACCATTCCCATCAACCTGATCACTCATGTATGCACTATGCAGTAACACAATACATCAGTATGTCATCATTAATAGTAGTGCCTCTGAATTGTTAGAACAAACAATTTGATCTTTAATAAGCTGACACAACATAAGGCCAACATACAAAGTATATTGGTAAAGCTGATTATTCCCTTATCTTCAAATAAGTATAAATTTTTCATAACAAGTTGTGAAAAATTATTTGCTTCAAAAGAGACATCCTCGTGCCAATTGTACTATATTCCTTTTTCATGCTGATTTCTTATTTTGCTAAAAAAAATATGGCCAGAATAGGCACAGGTAATGTTCAACATGAATTTCCTCAAAATATACCCCGTTGTCCAACTACTCATATGTACAGTAGGTAGCGGCCCAGAATTCGAAGAAATACCATGCCAAGGTTATACAACAATTAATGAGAATATAATCCATACTCCTCAGCACATAAAAGATATGAAGGGATCTGAGCTGCTAACAAAGTGGAAAAAGCACATGCATAGTAGACCAAGATTTTTCTTACCTCGCATGAGTGATTGATCAAATGGGCTATGCTTCCTGCTCGTGTAGCGTCAATAACACGCTCATCATCTATCCTGAACATGTATGTCCCAGCACCCTGCATGGAGTTACTTTGAGTAGTTAACAGATTGTAATTAATATCCAAGTAGAGCATATAGTTAGATAACAGGTGTTTTCTACCAGTATCATGGAGGCATGTATACTGAGCTAACGTTTTGAGACAGTGGGTACCAAACTGGACCATGTGTACCAAATATAAAGAAAGTTAATTCTAACATGCATTGATTAGTGTTATAGTGACAAGCATGCAAGCAGAAGCTATTAGATACAAGAGATGTCCATTTATGACTGGCAGTGAGAAAATATATGTATGGTCTATAATCTTCCAACTTATGTACAGTACTGTCAGAATTTTTAGTCCTCTAATGCCCCTTCATTCAATCCCTTTCATTTTCTTTGTTTAACCAAATCGGGTACATGGTTCTCTCCTGACATTTACGTCCCTCAAATTCTTTTCACCAATACTTCGATTTAAAAGCTACTCCCTCTGTCGCTATTTACATGGCGCACACGTTATTCGAGGTTCAACTTTGACCAAAAACATGTGGGTTGTCACAAAACATGCACCATTTAGTTTGTACGTATTAAAATGCAGTTTGTACATTTTTATAACATATAATTAATATATTATCGGTGAAATTAATGGTCGGAACTTTATCACAGACAACGAGGGCAACATGTAAATAGGGACGGAGGGAGTATCAGTTGTGAGTTTGGAGGGGGTGAATTTCATATATTTGTTAAAATTGACAGTTGGTTTTATCAGTTGAAGGTCTGTTAATTCCAGATGTCATGAATATATTAGAATGGACAGTTGGTACCAGTTGAAAACTGGAAGTGCTCCACTTAAATGCTTACTTTTGTGGGGTTGAAAGTAACTATTCAACAACCTAAAGGTAGGAATGGGTTCTGTGTTCATTCTTGTCTCCACTGCCACTGGCCAGCAACAAAACCATCGCTAGACGAAGGAGGCAGAGCAGGAGGCAGCACGAGGGAAAGGGGCGTGACGTGGATGCTAGTGGCGTCATGGATAATGGTCAGAGCACACAGGGTCAGAGGACGTGTGGGAAGGTCTCCACGCCCATGCTCATGCAATAATAGCTGACACCAATTCAACATAAGATCATCGTACAACACCATATTAAAAGCTGCAAAATTTTGTTGTGCATATTGACGTATCAACAATTCTGAACACCCAAAAGATGTAAATTCCAAACAGAACTTACCACCAAAGAATTGTATATACGCCGCTCTCTAAGGTCTGATATCGGTGGCCTAACAAGCTCCCCTATGTATTCGATCATCTGAACAAGTAGATACAAAATAGAGAATTTCAGAACATTAGCACAAATAGCATCACAGTCATCTTCAAATAACCGACATATTTTACTGTTTGCAGTGCTATCAGGCAGTTACAAAATATTCCCTAAAAGAAACACATCTCCTTTCCAGAAGCGACCACAATCTATAAGGAGAAGTTACAGAAACATACCATGTCTCCTGCCTTGTGTGCAACCTTTGCAAAAACACCAAACCCATGAATTCTTGATTTTCCTGCCAAGAAAAATCATAACATAAAACACAATCCATAGAAAGCACAAATCAGAATCCCAAACTAATACTAAGTTTCAGTTATAATCCACCCACTGGCATGTCTCTTTATAGAGCTCATGCACATGTTTTCACCGGACAGATTTATACCAAGATCGTATACACTTCCTATAGATTTGACTATTATTGCAGAAAATGATTCATCTAGCATCCACAAAAGAGTTAACAGAGGATGAAGCAGCAGTTGATAAATACTTACATGATACAGTATGTGTATTCAAGTTAAAGCAAAAAAAAATGCTTTGCAAATAAATAAGACCACAAAACTATACTGTCTTAAATTTTCAAAACATACTTTTTTTTCTTCAACAAGATAATAAAAAAGAAACTAATCATCTTCAGAAATCATGCTATGGAGATGCCATTGGTTCAAAGATTAGTGAAACTCACCAAAAGCTAGTCTCTTCCTGAATGTGGCCTTCATGCCTTTATATTTTTCAGCCATAGAAGACACATTGACAGAAACTTCTTGTGATGCAGCATCCAACAAGGCAACTGATTGAATTGGTTCACAGCTAGTATCACAGCCTACTTTATTTTGGCAGTAGCCACTAACAATATAAGGCATGTTCTCCACATACAAACGCTTTACAGAAGCAGTAGCTGTAACTTGAGGTTGTTGTTGGCCTCTTCTCCGGTGAAAATTATAGGGCTCTAAACAAAGGAATGAGTAAACAGAGATGTCACCGAGGAGCGAGAACAGAATGGATAGGTAATCATAAGGATAGGAGATCGTCTACTAATAAACAAATCTAGCCTTTCAAGAACTAGGTAGCTCCATCCCATAAGACTTCAAGATTCACTTTCAAACCAAAACAATAATAATAATATCTGAGCGACAAATCTATATAAAAAAAAGCTGAACAGGAGAGCAAAATTCAACAGGGCATATTGTTTAAGGTGTTTCTTTTGTGAGGATGGTTAAAAGTGACTATCTTAATACACAAACCAAAATGAATATGTGCAGAACTTTTGGAAATATGCTAGTCAAATAAACACTGCTATTACCAGTCCTTGCACAACCAGATGATGAAGCCGCGTCTGTCTGAACTAACTGAGCAGGGTTACCAAGATTACTTTCAAGAGATGGACGTTCAGTAGATGGTTGTCTGTGCTTCTTGCAATACGAGAGTAGACGAATACATGGGTCCTCATCCTCCTCAAGTAACATGAGATGGATTTTATCATCATCTTCAAGCTAAAATTAACATTAATACTAATTAAGGTATAAAATTAGTCCCCAAGAAAGTAGGGTCACTTACATAGAAGTAATTTACCTCAACACATAGATCAGCAGCACGTGCACAGAGCGGGTGATATGCAACTCGACAAGTAGGATGTGAGCACTACATTGATGCATGGAGAAGGGTCATAATATATTATAGGTGTCACAACATAAGCTTAAACAGTTCCTGAAGTACCTGTATGCAAGCTCCATAAGCAACTGTACAGATGCTGCATAGAAGTTTCCAGCGGTCCTGGAGAAAACTTAAAACTGAAAATGTTTCTACAAAAATGCTCCAAAAACTGTCACCAAAGTCAAGAGAGGAAGGGGTGAAAACCTTGTTGATTTTGCTCAATCCATCAATGGGTTCCATTCTCTTTACATCTTTTAAGCAAGTTTCTGCAACCAATTTAAGATTTAAGAAAACTAAAGTATGTCATGATATGATACCACTAAGAAAAAAATATAGAGTGGTTAAGTTATTATACCAGGAATCCATATTGCACATGCTAGATGAGCCCAACGGCCATCTGTTGTAGGTTTCATTGCACCCCCTACAAACAGAGATTGCATCTTATAAGTACATAGCCTCGCTTTGCAATAAGTCCAGCACAATTGTATACCTGTGACAGGACATAGGCAGCATCGTGGGGACACGCGAGGTGCCCCAGGTCGGCACAGGTTGCATAACCAAAGTACTCCATTCAATGGTTCTAGTTCGCCATAGCACCGAGCATGAACCTGAATCACGTTAAGGCTGTCAGGATTTGTTAATACTTATATTTGACAATATTCATGGAGTTGAATGATCCTGTAAGTGTATACCATCATACGGCACTTGTCACATTGCAAGAACAAATTGTCTTCATACTCCTGGAAGGCAAAAGAGAATTTAAGTAACTTTTCAGTTTGATTACTTGCATTTTGAATAAGCATGAGAACAGGATTAGGATCATTTACCTCATCCATATCACAAACACTGCAAAAGTCTAGATCTTTCCAATTAACATGAACAGCTCTGTAACCACGGAGGGTATCCCCACCATTTTCAAAATACTTCAAACACGACCTTGCATTTGGCAACTCCTAACAAATACACAAGTACTTTGAAGTTAACAAAGATAAAGAATGGTATGCATTATCTAAAGCATACCAATATGAGGTCAATACAAAGAAGAAGGCAAAAGCCCTGACAGAGAAGGACATCACTACATGGCAACAATGATTTCCATTTTTCAATGAAACTTGTAAACACGCATCTACAATATGTGCATCAATGTTTTCACCAAAGACAACTCTTTTTTTGTGGAAAATGATACGAAATGCTGGTAAGGCGAGCACGGTAGTATCAAATTATAAAATTAGATTCACCAACATAAATGATTTATTCAATCCCAACCTCAGGGTGAACAAGATAAACAAAAAATATATTCTCCTTTTTGGCCATGAGGAAGAATTCAGGCATTAAAGAACGCATTGACTCTTTCCTGATCATAATGTAATACTAGTATGAATGAACAAAATATGAATTTGCAATAAATGGTAATGTCTCCTCATCCAACAAAAGGGCTATCTGAAGCAATGGGAAGCATCGCCAAACTAAGTTAAAAGAGTGTTGACTAACTTGAAATACTAGGTTGACAGCTGAAGTGTATGGCATCAGCCAATCACATATTCACACAGACAACAAAACTTTCAATCCACAAAAGTCCAGTACCAGATACATGGGTGGGTATAAATCAAATAACCAATAATACTGAGCTGAAATACAAATAACAAAAGGCCATAGACAAAACTTAGACTTACAGAAATGATTATCAAAACAAATGTGCATTTATAAAAGAAACAAAAGACCTTTCTTAAAGATGAATTAATTGTCTAGCATCAATGCACTGCCTAACAAAAGTAATATTGATAAAATGAAGCGTGAAAACCATGAAAGCTATTTGTTTAAAAACCTGAATAAGCTGCCTAATTTGTGGGTTTGAAAAGCCAAACATGTCGGAACCAGATCTCTGACAAACATTTCCTTCCAGTTCCGAGGCAACATTGCACTGTTTTTCTTTTATCCTGCAGTATATCTCCTTCCAGCATGCATTAGGCGTAGAGCCATCAATCTGGTCAACAAAAGGCATCATGTTAGTAAATGTACAGATTTCGAACTGCTGAATTTGTCAAAATGCTGCTATCCAAGGCATATCAAGAGGGTTTCGCTGATAATCCTAAAATACGCCCTTTTTAATGAACTTTGCAGTGATCATTCAGAGCAGTAAATAAATTGGCTGATTTGAGAAGAGACGGTTTGTGGTTACTGCGCTGTGTTGCACTGAACTTATTTTATAATCTGCTGCAGAATCTTAGCCAGCGGAAGTAGGAAATACCGAAACAATCTAATGAGAAGGTGATGCAACACAAGCAGGAATATATGAAGGCAGCTATTTACTGCAGTTCAAGGTACATTTAATCACAATGCCACCTAAGCGAGCTTGATAGACGTATTATTAGAGCATCATCTACAAGTATAGTTAAGCAAACATTCCATCACAGCATCATGCAACATGCACAATGAGACGAGGACACTAGCTTATATATGTGAATTTCTTCATAATAGTAAACTAAACTTTAGCAAGCGATACAGACAGCAATATTCATTGTGACAACACAATGATATTGCTAAGAAACTATCATCTGCATTGGTCCTTAGGATATCCCTTCCATACATGGCAATGCAACACAACATCATGATATGCTTTACGCAATTACACTTATGCTTAACACTAAAGATTCAGCAAAATGGAGTATCAACATTAACAGGATCGGTACTAGTACAAAAATTTCAATCTGCTTACCTGCAATCCATCTTCAGAGATCACCCTAAACAACGGTCGTGCTTTTATATCTGAATTCCTCAGTACTTCCATTTTGTAAGATGTTACTAGGTGTGGATCTGTGAAAGTATTACAATGTACTCATGAAACATACTCTCATGAGAGTAAACTGTTCCAAAATGGAACACCAAATTTCATGCAAGCTTGATGACAGTCTGGAACTGAACAAATACCTTTTACTGATGCGAACTTCCTGAAAGCAGTATACCCTTCAGGCCATATGTGCATTTTGTTATGGAAATGGTCTGAATCAGATACTATCCTGCCTGGAAAGAAACTCACACAATCAGGTTTGTTATACACTAAGAAGAACGAACAAAGGAGGAAATGCAGACACATATAAACATAAACATGCAGAGCTCAGTCAGCACCAAGAAAAGGGGTCAGCAGAAGATATACAACAGCATAAACAGAAGATGTATGTGACAAATAAGAGCTCCATATATGCTCGAAGGCAATAGAGTGTCATTTTAAGTAATGTTCAGAATGATTTCTCTGATGGAAACCTTCTATGCCTACATTAAACACAATCAAAATGGAGTTTCAATGGTATAATTTTTATGGCACATAAAGTTAAATGAAAAAATATGAAGACACAGCATAAATTGGGATGGAGGGAGTAAATGGAAATCAACTATTTCTTTTGAAGGGTTATGGGTAGGAAGAACAAACTAAAACAGATCAGTGTTTTGGATTATTGGTGCTAGTGCAATCTGAACTGCATCATCCTTGAACATATAACATATGTCCATATCTCTGGAACAGATATAATTCCACTATCCAGTAAGGTTTTTGAGTCGACGAGTCGTTCCGGGGTAGCGACTCTTGACTAGTCGTGACTAGTCAAGACTCATGGTCGATGAGTCGACATGCGACAAGTCTGACATGAGTTAGGCAATAGGTACAATAAAATTACCATAGTATATGTATACCTGGACATCAATAAAATTACCATAGTATATGTATATACTTATTAATAGTCTGTGATAAAAAAATGAGTCGTTCGACTAAAAAACCACGACTAGTCGACCGAGTCGCTCGACTCATCCAACTAGTCGAGTCGACATCTTGAGCCGACCTGCCAGTTGTGACTCGTCAATTAGTCGATGAATAGTCGCTCGACTCAAAAACAGTGATATCCAGAAGTGCCAAGTCTGGCTGGGTAGGATGGACATGCTTCCGGAGCATTTTTGCATTTTTAAACTTAGCTACTGTACTATTTGCTCAAACATACCTAGGTTGCTCACACGAAGATTTCCTAGTTCTATTTGAGTCATTTCAGCATCCTCTCCATTTTCTTCTGCTCTTTCTTCTGATAAATTATCACAAGAGCCTATTGCGTCATCTTGGCCATTAACATCAGAACCATCATTTTCAATTGATTTCCGAAGTTGCAACATATTTTCTGGAAGCTGTTGTGTGAGGAGAAACCTACACAATCGATATTTTTCAGTATCATACCAATAGGGCATCATGCAAGATAACAGAAAATCTTTCAAGTCTATGATGTGTATTCAGGGAAAAAACAATTATTGCTTAAAAATATAAAAGAGGTTCTGGACTCATACTCCTTGGCTTCTTCTAAGCCTCGGGAGAAGCGTGCTTGCTTGCATTTGAGATGCAAGGAAGAAAGAAGGCCATTCAGAAAGGGCACCGCCTGCTTCAACTTAATCCTGAGGTAGAAACACAATTTTAGTGTACTGCTTCGAAAGAAAAAAGAAAAAATATGCTATAATCTTTTCACAGAACCAAACCTTGCAAAATCATGGGTGCCAAAGAATTGAACAAGTATTGATTGATCTAACCGAATTGGCTTGAGGGCCCGGCTAGCATGAACATTTGACTCGTCCACTATAACAGCTGGCCACATTGCATGACCTGTTGAGACACACCAGGCTCATTACATGAGAACAAATTTCAAGTCACTGAGAAAAGTGAGAAGCCTAAACGTAAAAGGGAGCACTTAAAGATGGCAAATCAACCACATAACTGAATGAAACAATTGAACAGAAAGGGAAATCCATGTCACTTGTTTACTTTAGGAATGTAGGAATGCGGAGGAAAATAGGACTCAATTATCAAATAACAAGTATGACAGGTAATTGAGGAGATGAATAATGAAAATGTTAAATAATAAATCAATACTGGGCTTAACATTACAAAGCATTTTCTGTAAAAAGAGACAGTTAACCATCTAACACATGTGATGTGCACGAGAAATCAAATAAGGTTGTAAGTTGATGCAAAACTACCATAAACACTAGAATAAATAAAGTATCACACGGTAAAAGTTCAAAGTAATCTGGACAATGACTACAAACAATGGAATAAAACTTGTGATGACTGACAGAATAAACAGAAAGGACCATTGGCATCTAATCGCAGTTAACAGCTGGAAGCATCAGCACTCATAAGAAAAAGACATAGGAGTACCTGTTATTTTAGCCCACACTAGATCATCTGGATCAAGACCTTGGTAGTCATGAAAGCTGACAGCTAGTGCAAGCAGCTCATCGTATCCCTTCTTATCCAGGTTAGATGTTCCAAATTTCAGGTTCAGGCACTTCATTTCCTCGGATGAAATGGAAAATTGTATCCTTTCATTAGCTAGGGTAAGGTCTTCTGCTTCACCGTCGTCATACTTCACCTGCAATTCGTTTAGCTTTAGATATCAACTACACGACATTTCACATGGCACTCTTCATGGTGCAGACATTACATGGAAAACAGAGTGGTACATAACAAGCCTTTTAGTAAGGAAAATGCAGAAAAGGTTATCAAATTCAACTCACAGCAATTTTTCATGAATAAGAAAAATAAGAACCAGGGATATAGAAAGCATACCGAATGTTTCTTGGTTAGTTCCGTGTAGGCCGTGATGGAACCCTTGTACCAATCATCATCTAGTGGCCAGAAAACCTGCATTCACCATCAAAATTCAGGCCCCAGTTTGGCTGCATTCCATATAGTGATGAAACAACCACATGCTCAGAACAGACGTCGTCAGGAACTTACCTTGCACACTAAACCGACAAACGCCTGCGGATCGGCACCCTGAATTTCCAACCTGCGACAAAGCCAGCGTCAAAATTACACAGAGAACAAGTATTCTAGTTGGCCACTCCTTGTTGCTGAAGCCGTGAGGAGAGTTTCATTGCGAAGCAAGCACAGATCCAACTTACTCTACCCATCTCTTCTCAGATGGAGAGGCGGCCTCCAGCTGGCTGCTGCGGCGCCGTCGCCTCCGGGGCGCCGAAGTGCTCTCCTTCTGCACTCCCCCTCTGCGCCTCGGCTGCCGTCGCCCCAGCAGCTCCTCCCCGTCTCTATCCGCGCCCAATGCAGGCGGGGCAGACCCCAGGCTGAGCAGCTCGTGCTTGAGCGGGCGCTTCCGCCGCGAGCCCCTGCCCAGCGCCTCCTCCTCCTCCTCCGGCTGCCGCGGCGCCGTGGCGGGCGAGGACGGCCGTGGCTCCTCAAGCCGCGGCTTCTTGCGTCGACGGCGGTAGTAGACGATCACGGGCGGCTTGCCGCCCGCGGCGGCGGAGGCGGAGCTGCGGGGCTTCTTGGGGGGCGGGCAGGGAGCGGTGGAGGAGTAGACGCGGCCGAGGGGGAGGTAGCGCATGGGGTGGTCCCCGTCCTCCCCCTCGTCCTGGTGCACGAAGCTCCCCTCCACGGCGATCACCATGGCCGGTGGGTAGGGTTTCGGGTGCCGCTCCTCCAGCGCTGCACACCCTAGGGCTTTCGGGGATTTGGGGATTGCAGGGGGGTTCAGTGAGGGAGGGAGGTTCCCGTTTGGGGGGGCCGTCGCGTCGCGAAATCTTTTGGGGGGGCTCAGCGCGGGAGCTAGCATCGCCTCCGCGCCTCTCTCCCTCTCTCTCTCACCGCGGAGCTGGATGGGGGATTTCCCGATTTCTTTTCTCCGCGGCCTCCCTCCTCCGCTCTGCTGGCTGCTGCCCTGCTGTCTCTCGTTGCCAGTGGTGCCAGTGTGCATTGCCCGTTTGCTGGTCTTCTCGCCATCATACCACGGTCCCTGCGGTCTTCTTTTCTCCTCCGTCTGTGTTCCAATTCGGCTTCGAGTTACAGTATATAAGAATATAAATCCCTATACAATAAGATTTCTAGACAGATTTTATACTTGGATTGGGGTCTATCAAAGTGCATGGTATCCGGCTTAGACATTCAAATATGAAAAAAAAAACGCAAACCAGTCGATTTGAAACAGACGGCTCGGGCCGTTGAATCTAAAACGAGCGGCCAGATCATCGTCTTCTTCCTCGAACCGTTTTTCTTCCCGCGCTCTTCATCTTCATCCTCTCCTCTCCCAGAGACAAAGATTTCTCCCCCTTCCAAACCCGCCCTTCGCCTCGTCTCCGGAGGGCTCAGGCTCCATACAATCCGACCGGTGATCGAAGCTAAAAGGCCCCCACATGCACATGGCTAACCTCTAGCTCGCCTCCATTGCAATGCCGCGGACAGCGGCGGCGGCAACGGCTCACTCCTAAGGAGGCCTCGACGAGGATGCCTTGACCGGTTGCGTCATCCCCGGGTTGGCCTCATGTGTTGCCGCTCCTTCCCGCAATAACAGACTGATGCGTTTAGGGTTTTCACGCAACTGAGGAATAGCAAACCGTTAACTCTTTAGTGTTTAGCATCTGAACTGAGAAATAAATATGTTGAATTGGCAAGAGTACTTGATGTCAAGCCGAGAAAAATAATTGTCCCCCATCAAAGGTCAACGGATAGAGAAATTCATCTTCATCGTCGGTTGAATCAAAGTGCATGTGCATCGCTCCTTTGACAGTTCGTTGTATTAGCTTCCATCCAGATTTTTTCTTACGTCCACGATGATGATAGAATCGCACACGCTAATTCCTCACCTCTATCACCGGGAATTGAAGCTCTGCAGGGTCGTTGCTCGGCCAAGAACATTGTCGATCCTTATTGTTGCCTCCAGGAGAAGAGAATGGCGTGGCAGTGTCAAAAGCACGTGGTGGAAAATATACAATTCTAGATTTGTTGGCAAAAAAGGAAAGAATATGAGAAAGACGAACAAGCGCGTGCACAGGCAATGAAAGGGGCAAAGAGGGAGGTATTTTGGGAATGCATGGTTACCATGACATAAAATCTTCTATTTCAAGTTAACAAAGGCCTTGCAAGACATATCTTCGTGCATAAATGGATTCTATCAAACATGCCAATATCAAGTTAGCCTTCTAGATTAGTAATGCTCGGGCAATTGGAAATTAATATAGGGCGAATGTGTACATCATATCTCTAAACGTGTTACTCGTGAAAACGTAGGGCCCTATAGCCAACTTAGTCATCTGACTTGTGCAATCCTGTTGGAAATTAATGTATAGAGTTGTGCCTATCATGTTTATAAAATTGTTATGTGTGATCAATTACGGCTATAAACTCATCCACCCCACGAAGGTGTCTGGACTAGTGAAATTGCATTGTCTCCAAAATTTTAGTTTGGTGTTGATGATAATAGGGTTAGTGAGGACTAATGTCGTTTATCAAGTTTACCTCGGGACATTGGTCTCTCATGATTGTTTACATACAAGATTGACCTCATATTTCGAAATGGAAAAGGGCATCGGTTTTTTGAAGACTCTAAGGTTTTTCGATTCCATTTGAGTCACAGGACAACAACATTATTAAGAGGGGTCAAGGTGTTTAAGGAAGTTGGGGAACATACCTACTATACATGCATCCTCCCTGCTACGCCAAATCATTCAAAGGGTAAAACCCTAAGCAAATCTATGATGTGATGGGACCCCCTAGGTCCCCGGGGTCCTGGCGACGGGTCCCTAGAGTCCTTGTCATTCTACCTTTGGACGCCACTGGACCCCAGACTCGCGGACCTCTGGGTCCCCGGAGCCCTAACCCCTTAGCAACAAGTCCCTCTATATGGCTTAGGTCTCCGGGGACATGCACTTCCATGAAAGTGCATTCATCTCTAAATGGCATTGTGTGATGGAAATGTGGTTAATGGAACTAGTGACAGTTGTTGAGATTTATCTCAGGTCATTGGTTCCCCGAAGTTCTATTTTGAAGATGGTTGACTCCCCCTCCCACACACACACACACTTCAAAAAAGGTCAAAGACATGGTTTTCCAACGACTCGAAACTTCTATTTTGGTTTATTTGAGTCGTAAGACAACCGCACTATCAAGAGGGGGCGAGGTGGGTGGATGAAAGCGTGGGAACACTCCATAACATATACACGAGCTATCCCGTCCTATCCACTGCAAAAATCCACAAAGTCTACACAAGATGTGCCATTTGCATGTTGCCCCATGCACACTGGGTCTAGAGGTCGTGCACACGGGGTCCATGAAAACTCTCTGGACACCCCGTGGACACGAGGTAGGTTCAATTTCTCTGGACACCCTGTGTGCACGGGGTCTAACCCTCCGTGCACATGGGGTAGCTAGAATTCTCTCTAGACATGACCCCCATGCACACGGGATCTCCAGCCTGCCATCGGTTAGATTTTGGGGATGACTATATAAAGCCCTTGTTCCACCTCCAACCACTTAACCCTAATGTCTTGAGCTACTCCACCTTTGACAGATTCCATTTCATTTAATACTCTGTACCCCCCCCCCCCAAAACACCTTGATTATTTGGGGATAGAGAGAGCAAGACCCATCTACAATTTGACCGAACTGATTCTTGTTCCCCGCTCAATTTCTTCATCAAAAACGTGTTGGTCTTGGAGCTTAGGCTCCTAGGCGGTTAGACGTTCCTCTGAAAGCTTCCTTATGTCTAGTATGCTCCAGAGAAGTTTGTAAAGATGTGGTGGTCGCCTTCAAGACCAACCCCCGAGCGACTCGAGGCTCATCCATTGGGGGTGACCCAGAGGGACACTTGGTGGTGTTCTGGAGCCTTTGTTCCGAGACCGCTTCAATGGAGATTTCCGCTCCCTAAAGAGTGTGACTTCGGGATGAATCTGTGTCCCTGAATCACTTGTGGTTGATCCTTTCTGGCACTTTACTTCCCTTACATGCTTGTGGCTTGCTAATTAGATTGTTGCCTAGCATACTGATCTGAGCTTACTTGCCATATCTAGAGAACCTACTTTATCTACAAGTCCCTAAATTGGTAAATAATCTTAAAATTTGTAGTCTCCTATTCACCCCCACTACTCGATCGTATCGATCCTTTCAGATGACGTGGTGTCACCCCCTTACAGATTGGTATGACTGTCAGGCTCAAAGAGACATAGTGATTGGCCATGTGCAGGGATCGAGGCATCATGGAGCTTTGCGATGGTCATATCCCATGTTTTTCGTTGTAAATGCGGGAAAATAGACAACGCTCACCGATTCGGTTCCATTTTTGCAATGATGGCATCTCGATCTTTTTCAAGAGTACTGATGGCATCTCGATCTTTCCGCCCATAGCGCACGCAAAATGGGCGAGTCCGTCGATGCAGTGTGCATGTGTCACCACATTTGGGTCATTGCTTGGGCGCCTTGAACGGCTATAAAGGGGCCCCACAACCAACATGGGGTCATTCCTCATTCTGCTACTTGCTTTCTTCTTCCTCGCAAGCCTTATCCCACCATTACCAAAAGATCTCATAAACTATCTATCTGGTTTGTTTCCTCCTCGACTGCAGCCTAGCAAAATCTACCCAATGGCACATGGCGAGGGAGGTCGCGGCATAGCAATAGGGGAAGAGGTAGTTCATGATGGTGGCTGCAGCGGGGCTGCCGGTGAGCGCAAGAAGGAGGCCATCACTAACAATATGAAGCAAAAATGGCTCCCCTCCACCACCAAATGCAAGCACCTGAGGGATCTCGTGGCATAGGGGTTCCTACCGAAGAAGGGGTGTTGGCTTGGTCGCCGGTGAAGAAAGGACTGAGGGAGTCCTGGACTAGGGGGTGTCCGGATAGCCGGACTATCATTATCTGCCGGACTCCAAGACTACGAAGATACAAGATTGAAGACTCTGTTCCGTGTCCGGATGGGACTTTCCTTGGCGTGGAAGGCAAGCTTGGCAATACGGATATGTAGATCTCCTACCATTGTAACCGACTCTGTGTAACCCTAGCCTCCTCCGGTGTCTATATAAACTGGAGGGCTTTAGTCCGTAGGACAACATACATTACAACAATCATACCATAGGCTAGCTTCTAGGGTTTAGCCTCCTTGATCTCGTGGTAGATCCACTCTTGTACTACCCATATCATCAATATTAATCAAGCGGACGCGTGGGGTTTTACCTCCATCGAGAGGGCCCAACACAGGTAAAAACATCGTGTCCTCGTCTCCTGTTACCATCCGCCTAGATGCATTCGGGATCCCCTACCGAGATCCGCGGTTTTGACACCAACATTGGTGCTTTCATTGAGAGTTCCTCGTGTCGTCACCGATAGAGCGGATGCCTCCACCCGCCTTCAAAGACGGTGTTTTTCACGGAGGGCCTTGGCCGCCGCCAAACTATCCGGCTTGGTGGTTTTCTCATGACCGCTTTGTCCGCCGCCGCTTCGCAATGACTTCTCAAGTCGTCGGAAACAATCTTCGCGTCGGCCCTAAAGTCTGCCGAACAGCTTGATCCAATAGAGCTCTCGTCGTTAACGAGCTCTTTGATCGCATCGCCGCTCGGAGTCGCTACGACTACAACCAGATTGGGCTTAAACCGATCCGAGAGATTAACTCTCCCGTGCCACCCACCATGTCGCAGTGCTAGAGGAGCGATACGGCAATTCTTTGCATGTACTGAGAACTATTCGCGTCCGGATTCCCGAACCCTCCATGCCGGATTCCCGCGGAGGGACGGACTTTGATCGAGCATTGAACTTAAAATCATGCGTCGCCCTGGACTCTCTGGATTCTGTCCAGCAAACCAAGCTTCCAAAGTCGGAAACCCCTCGGCCTTCGAGCCCCAAGATGGGCAGGAATCCGGATTTTAGTCCACCCACCCGCCCAGACATATGCGATCTATCTCTAATACGGCAAGAGCCTTCGAAAACAAGACATCATTATCGGGCGATTCCTCCGGTTATGGACAGGATAAAGGACTGCCGAGAGGAAAACGCAATCTCAATCTTCGCAATAATCGCACGGACAAGGAATCCTAAACGCCATTGATCGTCGCAAATTACGCGCTTCACCGATCTGGCCCATAGTACGAAAATCTTGTGCGATGGAGAGTTTCCGAAAACGAAAATCAATTTTGGGATAATCCGCCCCAAACCCAGTCCATGATAAAAGGCGCCTTACACTCGTGCCCCGGATGCAAAAACGAAAAACAAAAACCCAATAAGGGAAACGGCACCATCTTTGAGGAATGGCTCAATGGACCTCAAACTTCATAGTGCGAGGAGCCGTCCCAACACATAGCCTTCGAGCATGTTGGATATTACGGCAGTGGCCAAAAGTGGCGAGGAACTTCTAGCTCCGGAAACCACTCCAACAATACCAAAGACGGTATCAATAGCTCTTGAGACCTTCGCATCAAACAATATGCGAAGCGAACAATCCATGGACTCGCGAAGTCTACCAAGTAGCAACAAAGAAATCCATGGAGGACACACTATTACCTTCAACGCCAGCGACGAGCCTAAATTCGAACAACTAGAGCACCAACAGCACTGGTACTTAGTCCCATAGGGACGGCTTTCGACAAAAGTCCTCATGGATGGCGGCAATGACTAAACCTCATTTACGAGGAAACTCTGCGAAAATGGAAATCGATTGGAGCCAGATTGAGCGGCAAAGACAACCTTTAGAGGAATAATCCCTAGCCGGAAGCCTTGCGCACAGAAAAAATCACACTCGATGTGGTGTTCGCTCTCCGGACAATTACAGATCCGAAGAAGTCACGCCTGTGTGGCCCTGCTC
Source organism: Aegilops speltoides (assembly GCA_021437245.1). Taxonomy (NCBI): domain Eukaryota; kingdom Viridiplantae; phylum Streptophyta; class Magnoliopsida; order Poales; family Poaceae; genus Aegilops; species Aegilops speltoides. The sequence continues at coordinate 249,888,885 of CM038145.1, forward strand.
AAAGAGCGGTATCACGCCATATTAGGACGAGAGGCATTCACAATTTTTCAAGCAATGCGTCATTACGGGTACATGAAGCTCAAAATGCAGGCCCAGCGGAATAATCACTCTCGCTAGTGATCCGGACATAGCACTCGCTAAAAAACAAGACAACCGCACTAGCCTTCGAGGCACTATCCAAGCCTTAGTGGCAGAAGAACTCACCACACTGCGCTCTACGGTGAACAGGACGACGTGATACTCGATAAAAGATCCAAGTCCACCTCCTTCAAACCAGCAGATGAAATAATAAAATTCCAGGTCCATCCAACGGACCCAACAAAGACGGCCTCCATTGGGGCACAATTGAACCCGAAGTAGACGCCAAGATCGCGCGAATTCCTTCGAGAAAATTGGGATATCTTCGCCGGCATCCTTCGGACATGCCCTAATCCCACGCAGTTGGCGTAACACGCCTAAACATCCTAAAAGGATTTAAGCCACCAAACAGGCTCTTCGACGATTTTCCAACCCAAAAGACAGGCAATGGGAGAAGAGCTAGCTAAACCATCGAAGCCGGATTCATTAGAGATATCAAACATCCGGATGGCTAGCAACTCTGGTGATGGTACCAAAGAAGGATAAATCCTGGCGCCTCAGTCGATTTTAAAGACCTCAATAAGGCCTGCCTAAAGGATCCTTCCTCTCCCCGCATCGATCAAATTATCGATGCTACTGCAAGAGGCACGATTCGTTGTGCTTCCTAGACGCATACTCTGGTTACCATCAAATCAAGATGGCAGAAGCAGACCAAGCCGCAACGGCATTCATCACTCCATATGGACCATTCTGCTTCAACATGATGCCCTTCGGACTTAAAAATGCCGGCGCAACATATCAGCGCATGATTCAAACATGTCTGGCCACCCAGATCGGCAAAACAGTCGAGGCATACGAAGGCACATAGTCGTCAAAACAAAACACGTCGAAACTCTAGTAGACGATTTGAGGCTCGCATTCGAAAACCTCAGAGCATATGACATCAAGCTGAATCCAGAAAAATGCGTTTTGGCATCACCGGAAAAGTCTTTGGGCTTCATTGTATCCGCAGAGGAATTGAAGCAAATCCGCCAAAATCCGAGCTCACACGCTTGGATATTCCAAAGACCTCAAACAAATACAAAATTAACGGGATGCGTGGCAGCCTTAAGCCGCTTTATCTCCGTCTAGGAGAAAAGGCGTTGCCCTTTATCGCCTCCTCAAAGCGCACCAACACTTTGAGTGGACGGATGCTTGCCATTCGCCGACTCGAAAAATAAAGGCCATATCGGCAACAAATCTGGTCTGGCTCGCCCACTCACTCGAACCAATGTTGTTATACATCGCAGCAACACATCAAGTTGTAAGTGTTGGGGAACGTAGTAATTTCAAAAAAATTCCTACGCACACGCAAGATCATGGTGATGCATAGCAACGAGAGGGGAGAGTGTTGTCTACGTACCCTCATAGACCGAAGCGGAAGCGATCACAACGTAGAGGAAGTAGTCGTACGTTCTCCTCGCGATCCAACCGATCCCAGCGCCGTTACTCCGGTGCCTCCGAGTTCTTGACACACGTACAGCTCGGTGGCGCCCTCGGGCTCCGATCCAGCAAAGCTCCGGGAGGGTGAGTTCCACAAGACGACGGCGTGGTGGCGATCTTGATGTTCTACCGACGCAGGCTTCGCCTAAGCACCGCTATGATATGACCGAGGTGGAATATGGTGGAGGGGGCACTGCACACGGCTAAGGAACGATCTCAAGGATCAACTTGTGTGTCTATGGGTGCCCCTGCCCCAGATATAAAGGAGGGAGGAGGAGGAGGCCGGCCTAGGGAGGAGGCGCCATAGGGGAGTCCTACTCCCACCGGAGTAGGATTCCCTTTCCTAGTCCAACTAGGGATCCTTCCATGTATTAGGAGTAGGAGACTAGGAAGGGAAGAGAGAAGGGAAGGAAGGAGGGTGCGGCCCTCCCCAGCCCATTCGGACTAGGGCAAGGGGGCGCGGCCTGCCTAGGGCAGCCCTCTCTCTTTCCCGTATGGCCCATAAGGCCCAATACTTCTCCCGGCGAATTCCGTAACTCTCCCACTCCGATAAATACCGAATGACTCGGAACCTTTCCGAACTCCGAATATAGTCGTCCAATATATCGATCTTTACGTCTCGACCATTTCGAGACTCCTCGTCATGTCCCCGATCTCATCCGGACTCAACTTCTTCGGTACATCAAAACTCATAAACTCATAATATAAGCATCATCGAAACCTTAAGCGTGCGGACCCTACGGTTCGAGAACAATGTAGACATGACCGAGACACGCTCTCGGTCAATAACCAATAGCGGACCTGGATGCCCATATTGGTTCCTACATATTCTACGAAGATCTTTATCGGTCGACCGCATAACAACATACGTTGTTCCCTTTGTCATCGGTATGTTACTTACCCGAGATTCGATCGTCGGTATCCAATACCTAGTTCAATCTCGTTACGGCAAGTCTCTTTACTCGTTCCGTAATACATCATCTCGCAACTAACTCATTAGTTACAATGCTTGCAAGGCTTAAGTGATGTGCATTACCGAGAGGGCCCAGAGATACCTCTCCGACATTCGGAGTGACAAATCCTAATCTCGAATACGCCAACCCAACATCTGCCTTTGGAGACACCTGTAGTACTCCTTATAATCACCCGATTCGTTGTGACGCTTTGGTAGTACCAAAGTGTTCCTCCGCAAACGGAGTTGCATAATCTCATAGTTATAGGAACATGTATAAGTCATGAAGGAAGCAATAGCAACATACTAAACGATCGTGTGCTAAGCTAACGGAATGGGTCATGTCAATCGATCATTCAACTAATGATGTGACCTTGTTAATCAAATAACAACTCCTTGTTCATGGTTAGGAAACATAACCATCTTTGATTAACAAGCTAGTCAAGTAGAGGCATACTAGTGACACTGCTTGTCTATATATTCACACATGTATTATGTTTCCTGTTAATACAATTCTAGCATGAATAATAAACATTTATCATGATATGAGGAAATATATAATAACTTTATTATTGCCTCTAGGGCATATTTCCTTCAGCCTCCCACTTGCACTAGAGTCAATAATCTAGATCACATCACCATGTGATTAACATCGATAGTTCACATCATCATGTGATTAACACCCATAGTTCACATCGCCATGTGACCAACACCCAAAGGGTTTACTAGATTCAGTAATCTAGTTCACATCGCTATGTGATTAACACCCAAAGAGTACTAAGGTGTGATCATGTTTTGCTTGTGAGAGAGTCTTAGTCAACGGGTCTTTCACATTCGGATCCGTTATGTATTTTGCAATTTTTCTATGTCTACAATGCTCTGCACGAAGCTACTCTAGCTAATTGCTCCCACTTTCAATATGTATCTAGATCGAGACTTAGAGTCATCCAGATTAGTGTCAAAACTTGCATCGACGTAACCCTTTACGACGAACCTTTTGTCACTTCCATAATCGAAAACATATCCTTATTCCACTAAGGATAATTTTGACCGCTGTCGATGATCTACTCCTAGATCACTATTGTACTCCTTGACAAACTCAAAGTCACGGGGTATACAATAGATCCGGTACACAAGATGGCATACTTTATAGAACCTATGGCCAAGGCATAGGGAATGACTTTCATTCTCTTTCTATCTTCTGCCGTGGTCGGGTTTTGAGTCTTACTCAATTTCACACCTTGTAACACGTGCAAGAACTCTTTCTTTGACTGCTCCATTTTGAACTACTTCAAAATCTTGTCAAGGTATGTACTCATTGAAAAACTTATCAAGCATCTTGATCTATCTCTATAGATCTTGATGCTCAATATGTAAGCAGCTTCACCGAGGTCTTTCTTTGAAAAACTTCTTTCAAACACTCCTTTATGCTTTGCGTAATAATTCTACATTATTTCCGATCTACAATATGTCATTCACATATACTTATCGAAATGCAGTAGTGCTCCCACTCACATTCTAGTAAATACAGGCTTCACCATAAGTCCATGCATAAAACTATATGTTTTGATCAACTCATCAAAGCGTATATTCCAACTCCGAGATGCTTGCACCAGTCCATAGATGGATCGCTGGAGCTTGCACACTTTGTTAGCTCCTTTGGATCGAAAAAACCTTCGGTTGCATCATATACAACTCTTCCTCCGTAAAACCATTCAGAATGCAGTTTTACATCCATTTGCCAAATTTCATAAATTGTGGCAATTGCTAACATGATTCGGACAGACTTAAGCATCACTACAGTTGAGAAATCTCATTGTAGTCAACATCTTGAACTTTATCGAAAACCTTTTTGCAACAAGTCGAGCTTTGTAGATAGTAACACTACTATCAACGTCCGTCTTCCTCTTGAAGATCCATTTATTTTCTATGGTTTGCCGATCATCGGGCAAATCCATCAAAGTCCATACTTTGTTCTCATACATGGATCATATCTCGATTTCATGGCCTCAAACCATTTTGCGGAATCTGGGCTCATCATCGCTTCCTCATAGTTCGTAGGTTTGTCATGGTCAAGTAACATGACCTCCGAACAGGATTACCGCACCACTCAGTGCGGATCTCACTGCTTCACCTACGAGGTTCGGTAGTAACTTGATCTGAAATTTTATGATCATCATCATTAACTTCCTCACTAATTGGTGTAGGTGTCACAGAACCAATTTCGTGATGAACTACTTTCCAATAAGGGAGCTAGTATCATACCTCATCAAGTTCTACTTTCCTCCCACTCACTTCTTTCGAGAGAAACTCCTTCTCTAGAAAGGATCCATTCTTAGCAACGAATGTCTTGCCTTCGGATCTGTGATAGAAGGTGTACCCAATTGTCTCCTTTGGGTATCCTATGAAGACACATTCTCCGATTTGGGTTTGAGCTTATCAGATGAAACTTTTTCACATAAGCATCGCAGCCCCAAACTTTAAGAAACGACAACTTTGGTTTCTTGCTAAACCACAGTTCATATAGTGTCGCCTCAACGGATTTAGATGGTACCCTATTTAACGTGAATGCAGTTGTCTCTAATGCATGATCCCAAAACGACATTGGTAAATCGGTAAGAAACATCATAGATTGTACTATATCCAATAAAGTACGGTTATGACGTTCGGACACACCATTATGATCTGGTGTTCCGTGGCATGAATTTGTGAAACTATTCCACATTCTTTTAATTGAAGACCAAACTCAGAACTCAAATATTTGTCCTCGCGATCAAATCGTAGAAACCTTATTTTCTTGTCACGATGATTTTTCCACTTCACTCAAATTCTTTGAACCTTTCAACTATTTCGGACTTATGTTTCATCAAGTAGATATACCCATATCTGCTCAAATCATCTGTGAAGGTCAAAAATAACGATACCCGCCATGAGCCTTAACACTCATTGGATCGCATACATCAAGATGTATTATTTCCAATAAGTCGGTTGCTCGCTCCATCGCTCGAGAACGGAGTCTTAGTCATCTTGCCCATGAGGCATGGTTCGCAAGCATCAAGTGATTCATAATCAAGTGATTCCAAAATCCCATCAACATGGAGTTTCTTCATGCGCTTTACACCAATATGACATAAACGGCAGTGCCACAAATAAGTTGCACTATCATTATTAACTTTGCATCTTTTGGTTTCAATATTATGAATATGTGTATCACTACGATCGAGATCCAATGAACCATTTTCATTGGGTGTGTAACCATATAAGGTTTTATTCATGTAAACAGAACAACAGTTTATTCTCTTACTTAAATGAATAACCGTATTGCAATAAACACGATCAAATCATATTCATGCTCAACGCAAACACCAAATAACATTTATTTAGGTTCAACACTAATCCCGAAAGTATAGGGAGTGTGCGATGATGATCATATCAATCTTGAAACTACTTTCAACACACATCGTCACTTCACCCTTAACTAGTTTCGCTTATTCGCAACTCCCGCTTTGAGTTACTACTCTTAGCAACCGAACCAGTACCAAATACCAAGGGTTGCTATAAACACTAGTAAAGTACACATCAATAACATGTATATCAAATATACCTTTGTTCACTTTGCCATCCTTCTTATCCACCAAATATTGGGGCATTTCCGCTTCGGTGGACCATTTCCTTTGCGTTAAAGCACTCGGGTTTCAGGCTTTGGAGCTTCTTCATGGGAGTGACAACTTGCTTGTCTTTCCACTTGAAGTTCCCTTTCTTTCCTTTGCCCTTTTCTTGAAACTAGTGGTCTTGTCAATCATCAACACTTGATGCTCTTTCTTGATTTCTACATTCGTCGATTTCAACATCACGAAGAACTCGGAATCATTTTCATCATCCCTTGCATACTATAGTTCATCACGAAGTTCTACTAACTTGGTGATGGTGACTAGAGAATTCATCAATCACTATCTTATCCGGAAGATTAACTCCCACTTGATTCAAGCGATTGTAGTACCTGCATAATCTGAGCACATGCTCACTAGTTGAGCGATTCTCCTCCATCTTTTAGCTATAGAACTTGTTGAAGACTTCATATCTCTCAACTCGGTATTTGCTTGAAATATTAACTTCAACTCTGGAACATCTCATATGGTCCATGACGTTCAAAACGCCTTTGAAGTCCCGATTCTAAGCCATAAGCATGGTGGACTTAAACTATCAAGTAGTCATCATATTGAGCTAGCCAAACGCTCATAACGCTTGCATCCGCTCCCGCAATAGGTCCGCTCACCTAGCGGTGCATTAAGGACATAATTCTTCAGTGCAAAGAATGAGGATAAACCTCCGATCACGGATCGGATCCGCATCATTGCTACTAACATTTTCAACACAATTTTCTCTAGGAACATATCAAAAACAAACATATGAAAGCAACAACGCGAGCTATTGATCTACAACATAATTTGCAAAATACTACCAGGACTAAGTTCATGATAAATTTAAGTTCAATTAATCATATTACTTAAGAACTCCCACTTAGACAGACATCTCTCTAGTCATCTAAGTGATCACGCGATCCAAATCAACTAAACCATAACCGATCATCACGTGAGATGGAGTAGTTTTCAATGGTGAACATCTTATGTTGATCATATCTACTATATGATTCACGCCGACCTTTCGGTCTCCGTGTTCCGAGGCCATATCTGCATATGCTAGGCTCGTCAAGTATAACTCGAGTATTCTGCGTGTGCAAAACCGGCTTGCACCCATTGTAGATGGACGAGAGCTTATCACACCCGATCATCACGTGGTGTCCGGGCACGACGAACTTTGGCAACGGTGCATACTCGGGAGAACACTACTTGATAATTTTTAGTGAGAGATCATCTTAAAATGCTACCGTCAATCAAAGCAAGATAAGATGCATAAAAGATAAACATCACATGCAATCAATATAAGTGATATGATATGGCCATCATCATCTTGTGCTTGTGATCTCCATCTCTGAAGCACCGTCGTGATCACCATCGTCACCGGCGCGACACCTTGATCTCCATCGTAGCATCGTTGTCGTTTACGCCATCTATTGCTTCTACGACTATCGCTACCGCTTAGTGATAAAGTAAAGCAATTACAGTATGCGTTGCATTTCATACAATAAAGCGACAACCATATGGCTCCAGCCGATTGCCGATAACTTCGTTACAAAACATGATCATCTCATACAATAAAATATAGCATCACGTCTTGACCATATCACATCACAACATGCCCCGCAAAAACAAGTTAGACGTCCTCTACTTTGTTGTTGCAAATTTTACGTGGCTGCTACGGGCTTAAGCAAGAACCAACCTCACCTACGCATCAAAACCACAACGATATTTCGTCAAATAGACTCGTTTAACCTTCTCAAGGACCGGCGTAGCCACACTTCAGTTCAACTAAAGTTGGAGAAACCGACACCGCTAGCCACCTTTGTGCAAAGCACGGCGGTAGAACCAGTCTCGCGTAAGCGTCTGGCGTAATGTCGGTCCGGCCGCTTCATCCAACAATACCGCTGAACCAAAGTATGACATGTTTGGTAGGCGGTATGACTTGTATCGTCCACAACTCACTTGTGTTCTACTCGTGCAAAACATCAAACCATAAAACCTAGGCTCGGATGCCACCGTTGGGGAACGTAGTAATTTCAAAAATTTCCTACGCACACGCAAGATCATGGTGATGCATAGCAACGAGAGGGAGAGTGTTGTCTCGTACGCTCGTGAGACCGGGCGGAAGCGATCACAACGTAGAGGAAGTAGTCGTACGTTCTCCTCGCGATCCAACCGATCCCAGCGCCGTTACTCCGGCGCCTCCGAGTTCTTGACACACGTACAGCTCGGTGACGCTCCTCGGGCTCCGATCCAGCAAAGCTCCGGGGAGGGTGAGTTCCGTCAGCACGACGGCGTGGTGACGATCTTGATGTTCTACCGACGCAGGGCTTCGCCTAAGCACCGCTACGATATGACCGAGGTGGAATATGGTGGAGGGGGGCACCGCACACGGCTAAGGAACGATCTCAAGGATCAACTTGTGTGTCTATGGGTGCCCCCTTGCCCCGTATATAAAGGAGGGAGGGAGGAGGAGGCCGGCCTAGGGAGGAGGCGCGCATAGGGGAGTCCTACTCCCACCGGAGTAGGATTCCCCTTTCCTAGTCCAACTAGGGATCCTTCCATGTATTAGGAGTAGGAGACTAGGAAGGGAAGAGAGAAGGGAAGGAAGGAGGGTGCGGCCTCCCCCAGCCCAATTCGGACTAGGGCAAGGGGCGCTGCCTGCCTAGGGCAGCCCTCTCTCTTTCCCGTATGGCCCATAAGGCCCAATACTTCTCCCGGCGAATTCCGTAACTCTCCCAGACTCCGATAAATACCGAATGACTCGGAACCTTTCCGAACTCCAATATAGTCGTCCAATATATCGATCTTTACGTCTCGACCATTTCGAGACTCCTCGTCATGTCCCCGATCTCATCCGGACTCAACTCCTTCGGTACATCAAAACTCATAATATAACTATCATCGAAACCTTGCTGCGTGCGGACCCTACGGTTCGAGAACAATGTAGACATGACCGAGACACGTCTCCGGTCAATAACCAATAGCGGGACCTGGATGCCCATATTGGTTCCTACATATTCTACGAAGATCTTTATCGGTCTGACCGCATAACAACATACGTTGTTCCTTTGTCATCGGTATGTTACTTACCCGAGATTCGATCGTCGGTATCCAATACCTAGTTCAATCTCGTTACTGGCAAGTCTCTTTACTCGTTCCGTAATACATCATCTCGCAACTAACTCATTAGTTACAATGCTTGCAAGGCTTAAGTGATGTGCATTACCGAGAGGGCCCAGAGATACCTCTCCGACATTCGGAGTGACAAATCCTAATCTCGAAATACGCCAACCCAACATCCGCCTTTGGAGACACCTATAGTACTCCTTTATAATCACCCGATTCGTTGTGACGCTTGGTAGTACCAAAGTGTTCCTCCGGCAAACGGGAGTTGCATAATCTCATAGTTATAGGAACATGTATAAGTCATGAAGGAAGCAATAGCAACATACTAAACGATCGTGTGCTAAGCTAACGGAATGGGTCATGTCAATCAGATCATTCAACTAATGATGTGAACTTGTTAATCAAATAACAACTCCTTGTTCATGGTTAGGAAACATAACCATCTTTGATTAACAAGCTAGTCAAGTAGAGACATACTAGTGACACTCTGTTTGTCTATATATTCACACATGTATTATGTTTCCGGTTAATACAATTCTAGCATGAATAATAAACATTTATCATGATATGAGGAAATATATAATAACTTTATTATTGCCTCTAGGGCATATTTCCTTCAGTAAGCGCGGTCCTCGTCGTCGAACGAGCGACAGAAGGGCATAAATTCCCTCTTCAAAAACCAGTGTATTATGTATCCACTGTGTTAACCCCCTGCAAATCCCGTTACCCGCACTATCAGAAGATAGCATATGCGGTGTTCATGGCGTCTCGAAAGCTCCGGCACTACTTTCAAGAGTGTCCGATAACAGTGGCCTCTGAAGTACCACTCAATGACATTATAAATAACCGCGATGCAACGGGCAGGATTGCAAAATGGGCCATTGAGCTCTTACCATTCGACATAACTTACAAACCTCGACGAGCTATAAAGTCACAAGTTTTGGCTGACTTCGTCGCCGAATGGACTGAAGCCGAACTCCCTAAAGAGTACGGCGCATACTCCAATTGGACTATGCATTTCGACGGCTCCAAAATGTTGGCGGATCGGGATCAAGGCGTCGTCTTGACGTCCCCAACCGGAGATACACCCAAGACGTATTTCAAATAATGTACACGGACTCCAACAATGCAGCCGAATACGAGGCCTTGTTACATGGTCTCCGGATGGCGGTCTCCATGGGCATCCAACGCCTAGAGGTGCGCGGGGATTCAAACCTTGCAATATCCCAAATAAACGGAGACTTTGACGCCAAGGATCCGAAAATGGCAGCATATCGCAACGCTGTCCTAAAATGTCACCGGTTTGAAGGACTTGAATTCCATCACATAGCCCGAGATAATAACCAAGCGGCCGACGCCCCGCACGCATCGGTGCGAACGTGATGTTGTCCTCCAAATATCTTCTGGAACGGCTCTTCAAGCCATCCGTATTATGGGAAGAGGAGCCCAGTAGCGATAAACCGTAAAAAACCGCATCAATCGATGATTCAGCAGACGACATAACACCTTCATTTACGTTATAATGGCGAATGTCGCCGCGTGGATGTAACCTTTCCTAGCCTACTTGCTTAGGCGGAACTTCCAAGACCAAAACGAGGCCCGCCGCATAGTCCGGCGATCAAAAGCCTACAAGGTCCATGAGGGAGAACTTTATAAGAAAAGTACAACCGAGTCCTTCAGAGGTGTATCTCCGAAGAGGAAGGGCGAAACCTCTTGGCTGAAATTCATGCGGACTAGGCGGACACCACGCAGAGCCGGGCCCTTGTAGGAAAGGCATTCCGACAGATTTTATTGGCCGACGGCTCGGGCGGACGCGGCAGACTTGGTCCAATGATCGTTGGTTGTCAACTCTTTGCTAATCGAGCCATATGCCACGCACCGCCTCAAAACCATACCCATTACCCGCCGTTCATGGTCAGGGGCTTGACATGGTTGGACCCCTTAAAGGGGAACCCACAAGCAAAGGTACCTATTGGTCATGGTTGATAAATTCACCAAATGGATAGAGGCCAAACCGGTCAAAACGGCAAAGTCCGGACCAGTGATAGACTTTATATCGGGGTGGTACACCGTTCTGAGTCCCCACAAAGATCATCACCGACAACGCACGAACTTCACAGCCGATGAGGTTAAGTCATGGTGCAAAAATATGGGCATCAAGCTCGACTATGCTTCAGCTTATCACCCTCAAACCAACGGTCAAGTGGAAAGAGCAAATGGTCTAATAATGAGCGGCATTAAACCCAGATTAGTGAGGTCACTTACTAAATCCGACACACAATGGGTCGAGGAGCTCGACCAGACTGGGGCTGCGGACAACGCCTAACTGTACTACCGGATTCACACCATTTTTATGGTATACGGCGCAGAGGCGCCTTGCCTGTGACATTATTCATGACTCACCTCGAAAAGCGCATGTATGAGGAAAGAGAGGCCGAGCTTGATCGGCAGGACAGCTTGGACACATTGGAGGAAGAACGTGATGTCGCCAAGGCTTGTTCCGCATTTTATCGCCAGCAGCCCAAAGATATCAAAGCGTAGAAGTACGGGCCAAGACTTACAACATTGGCGAACTAGTTCTACGCTCACGGACAAGAAAAAGGACAAGCTCAAACCCAAATGGGAGGGCCCTTCATTATCGATCAAGTCCTGACGACCGGAGCATACCGTTTCACGAAATGCGCTTGATAACCGACTCGAGCCGAACCCATGGAACGAGCCCGCCTCCGCCGATTCTATGCCTAGCGCCGACTAAGAGTTCGTCCCTTCCCCGTCCCAAACTTTTTACACTTCGCTGTCTTTCGTTTCTCCTTTTATCCTTTTTTAAAAAGCCCTTACGGGCCTATTTTCGCATTTTTGCATACGCATGATGTGCCATTCGCACTCATTCTTCCCGGGGCTTCTTTTACGAAGCTCAATTATACTGAGTTCAGACCCAAAGACATGTGTCAAGCTTCCACATGTACCTTTTACTCGCCATTATATGCATCGATATGACTTAAGTTTTGGCCAAGCTGGGTTGCTCGCTCTGTGCTTACCCCTCGCTCCTCGATTGTTCGGCTAGGAGGTAAAGGAGCACCTCTGTGATTGTTATCACGCCGGTCACCGGATGTGTACCTCGACCGGGTGAAGCCGAAAGCTAGCGTTCTTAAGGGAATATTCGATCGGTGATTTAAAAGATGACTTTTAACTATTTATCTATCTCCCCGGATGTTTTATCGCTTTTGCGATCGGACATGCACTTTAGGGCATGCCTCCCGAGAAAGGAACCCTTAACGGAACTATTCTCCCCGAAGATGTTTCTTACTAACCATGTAATATAACATAACTAGTTGGGCACTTGTCCGATAAAGCACTAATGACCCCTACGCTGGTCTCCATGCATACCACGCTTGTTTCTCAACCAAAGAGGTATTCGACACACTCCGGACTCTAGGGTCCCGAGGTTGAAGCGAAAGGTCGGCAAAGACAAACGATCTACAATCCGGCTAGAAGGCATTTCACATGTCAATTTAAAGGATAACATACATCGTCAAATTCTTCGATTGTATTCCTCCTCAATCTCATCTAACAGGCTGTCTAGTTTACAGTCCCGTTGGAAAATTTAGCAGCCAACTCTACCGGCTGTACACTAAACTCACGGGATCTCCTTCCCATCGGGCCCCACCGGTCCAACTTCGCCATATGGTTGGGATCCGCCCTCTTGTACCGCTGCCTTCACCATGGCCCAAGCCTCCTGGCACCTTGACGACAAGCCGAATCTTCCACAAACGGAAGCGCCGCCGCCTCCTGCAGCTTCTCCATAAGCTCCCGAGGCCCTCGGGTAGGGTGAAGGCTGGCCATAAAGCCCGAACGACGCCGCTCATTGCTCGCCGAACTCGCTCGAGTAGCTGCAACAGATTCGGAAGTTGATCACCCGCTGATATGGGCATCTCCTCTGCCGGACGACCCGTGAGTATACCTACAAGACAAATCATGTCAAAATACTTCCTCGCCGAACTCTTCTTTTCAAAAGAGTCCGCCAAGCACTTATTATAAATGCCGCGACAAAGCCACCGATTCTCCTTAACGGAGCCGGACAGCTCGGCCCGAACGCCTTCAGCTCTTCTCCGAGCTTGGCGTTGGTATCCTGGAGCTTGTTACTTTCTGCTGAACCCTATTCAAGACACTCTCGCCGGCCTTTAGTCAAGCGCAATAATGCTTGCTGTCCGGATCTTGTCCGCGGTACCGCAATGTCATTATTAGACTCATACAAGACGCCGCCAAGGTTTATATTTATTAATAAAAATGTGTTACCGGGAGGGTCTTTGCGTCTCCTCCTGCGGCGGCAAAGTGCGCCACAAGTTGGGCCTTGCAATCTTGCAGCTCCGAGACAGTGGGCGTTCTTCTCGGAAGAGCTGCGTTTTCAAATGATCCTTAAATCAGTTAGCATAACTACTTTAAGTCTCGGGGCTCTTGGTATATACAACCATTGAAATTCCCTTACCCGTGTGTCTTTCACATACCGCTCTGTGGCTCGTAAAACCATCTTGAGCGGCACGGAGATGCGCGTCCCTGCGTTAAAGGCATCCAATGCCTCGGGGAAAAGCACGCTTCACGAAATCTTGTCGTGGCGCCTATGGTTCATGGCGCTCTCCACCTCGCACTTGGTGGCGGACGATCTGTCGGTGTCCTCCGTTGGAGAAGGACCCGCCCGCGTCTTGCGCTTGCCTCCCCCTCCGTGGCGGGCGCCGAGCTCGCCGTGTAGGTCGAATCGGCAACTTCTACGCCCGCAGTCCGGCGAGCGCCTTTTCTCCTACAAAGATCATGAGCACTCAGGTGTTTCCTCGGAACGTTGCTCTGAAAATTTAAATACGAGCTATACCTTTGCGGCGACGCTCCGCCCATCAAGCCTCCTTTTCCGCCTGCTGGTCCGGACTGACCTTTGTTGGTCAGCCGCCGCGGGCTCGGCTTCCTGCCGTAAAGGCTCTTCCTGCAAAATACCGTCATTCGTGAAGGTTAGAAATGGGCACGGAAGAGATAATGGTGTCCTGACTTCGGTCGCGGTCACCTGGGAAGCCGGACTTAGTCCGGGGTAGTCCGCTGTAATGGCGACCAAAGCATTGTCTATGCTGAGCTGGTGAAACACCCCGTCGATCAGCTCCACCTCGATGTCCGGGTCCTCTTAGGAGGCTGGATCCAGGGATCTTTCTGGATCCTCGGGTTGCGGAGCAGGACTCACCATGTCCTCCACAGTCCGGCGTAGATCCTGCGCCGAAGACATAATATAAGAAGCCTAAACTTCGAAAGCATGAGTTGAACCCTTCAAGGTGTTCACTTACCCATCCTCTAGGGTTGATCATGGAAAACCCATTCAAAGGGTTCGTTCGAAGGAAGTCCTCCTTCTCCCCCTTGTACAGGCGGGACATGATCTCTACCAGATCCTCGGTCGAATCCGGCCCTTTGCGGCCATGCCGGGTGGCATCGTCTTCCCCGTTGAAATCCCACATGGGGTGGCCTCTGTATTGCAATGGCTGTACCCCACGCTTGATGCATGTCGCCATGACTCCGATCATGGTCAAACCGGAATGGGCCATTAATCTTATTCGGCCCATCAAGTAATGGACGCTCTTGTCTTCCTCCAATCGGAGCTCATGAGCGAAGCTGAGGCGTTTCTTCAAGGGAGCAAAGACTAAACTCCGGAGGCCGATCCGGATCGGGTCTGCAGTAGCGGGCGCCTCCTATATAAACCACTCCGAGGCCGCCTTGGGACGCTTTCTTAGAGTACCGGATAGGTATCCAGTCCCGGCGATCGCCATATTTCGCGCCGCCCACTTGATATATGGACCCCTCGTGAGAACGGGGTACGAGGCAAAACAGCCTCTTCCATAGTGCAAAATGGGGCTCAATGCCCGGGAATAGCTCAGAAGAGCTACGAGCCCGCGATATGCGTGATGAGGCGGGCGTGAGGTGGTGGAGCCGAGTCCGTAGAACTCCGAGCCCGCGAGGAACGGATGTATTGGGAATCCGAGTCCCTTATCGATAGGGGACGGCATACACGCCCCTTATTGGGGCTTGGAGTGTCCTCCGCCTGCCTCCCACCTTGATAAGTAACCAGTCCGGCCCGGACTGGGACCATGAAGGCCGGAGGGAGAAATCCCCCCGTTTGGAGCTTCACTAGCTCGTTGTGCGAAACAGAGCACCTCCTCCAATTCCCCGGCGGTGGGCTGGGAGCGCGTGAAGAAGAGCCGCGTCGACGATCCATGATGGAATGGATCTTTAGGTCAAAGGCGCTTCGATGGGATATTCGCGGGAGGAAGACGGTGTGGTTTGGATCTGGATTCTTGCCTCTTTTATAGGCGGACGACTCGCACGACTAGGGGGTGGAACGTAAAATACGCCCTGGCTTTTCGCATTCATGCGACGCGTGGAAGAGGGCCATTATTTGGCGTAGAAGCCGAGGAACGCAGTATTCAAGATGAAGCCGGACATTGTTCGGCAGGTACATGGAATTTGAAGGGAGAACCCGCCTTGCAACGCCGAAGACTATAAACGCGTTGGACTTATCGTCATTGAAGCCTGGTTCGGGGGCTACTGAGGGAGTCCTGGACTAGGGGGTGTCCGGACAGCCGGACTATCGTTATCTGCCGGACTCCAAGACTACGAAGATACAAGATTGAAGACTCCGTCCCGTGTCCGGATGGGACTTTCCTTGGCATGGAAGGCAAGCTTGGCAATACAGATATGTAGATCTCCTACCATTGTAACCGACTCTGTGTAACCCTAGCCTCCTCTGGTGTCTATATAAACCGGAGGGCTTTAGTCCGTAGGACAACATACATTACAACAATCATACCATAGGCTAGCTTCTAGGGTTTAGCCTCCTTGATCTCGTGGTAGATCCACTCTTGTACTACCCATATCATCAATATTAATCAAGCGGACGTAGGGTTTTACCTCCATCGAGAGGGCCCAACACAGGTAAAACATCGTGTCCCTCGTCTCCTGTTACCATCCGCCTAGACGCACAGTTCGGGACCCCCTACCCGAGATCCGCCGGTTTTGACACCGACAAGGACCAACAGGCTAAACTCAAAATCATCGGTTAGCCTTCATCCTCGGATTCTTATGAGTGGCTCGCCAAGTATTCCAACTCAGCATCCCTCTCTTCGAAATTAGTGCAAGTTGCATCATTAAGCTTATCAGATGCGACTGCGGTCTCCTATGCACGTAGCTCCATGGATATTTCCATTAGTGAAAGCACCAGGGCCATTACGTCCATCACCGCATGTTCTCTATCCTCCTCCTCCTCACCATCCATTCCTGCTAACCGCCTCTCCAAGTGAGGCCTTCCTAGCAAACCTGCGTAGCTATCGCCCTCATTGCCTTCTTCATCGCCCGTTTACGCCAAAGTTGCTTCATTGTTCAAATCAAACTCACCACACACATGTTTATCAACTTCTACAATGTCATGTTGTTATGTAAGCAGCATCCTAACTTGTAGTAATGACTGGCTCCCACTATGTAGGATAGAAAGTATGTCTAGAGGGGGGTGAATAGACTACTAGCAAGACATAATGAGCAATTTTAAGAAGTTTAACATCTGAGCAGTTTTGGCAAAATCTGGAGTAGTAAAAGAACACCCTACACATACATATCTAGAGCAATGTTCAAAATATCATTCGATTCCGCGATTTATCATCCGATTTATTGGTTATCAGTGGGCGGCCGCTAAGATTATACCTTATCTTTGAATTATCATTTGGGCCAATTTATCGCTCCGATGTGCGATTAATCGAGAATCTAGCAATTAATCAGGTCGGTCCCCTATGATCAGAAACACCAAAATAGGGCACCCCCTTCATTATCCTCACGGACATCACACTTCATCCCTCATTCGCTAGGATATGTTTGTAGTGTTGTCCTGCTTATTTGTCTTGACTCACTGTTTGGCGTGTAATATGTAGTTATGTATTGATGGAGTGTTGTCCTATTTAAAGTCTTAGGGCACAGTGGTGGTTATTTCCAATTTTACCTTATTAGTGCTTGGAACCTAGGAATTGCAAGGAAAATTGACTGATTAATAGTCAACCTATAAAATCATTTAATCGACGATTCACGATTAATATGTAATCCACAGCCGACCGTAACACTAATGATAAGTGATATCCTGAACATTGATCTGGAGTGTACGTAGTGGAAAGTAAAGGACATGTAGGTGTAAGTGAAAGCGCAGGTTTACTCCCGGAAGGGGGTGAATGGGAGATTTTTAGAAATTCGTCGAACTCTGAAGAATTTGACGAAGATCAGAGTGAAGAAATAGATATGCAAGGGAACTAATTCACCAGTCATCACATAAATGAAAATCATGCATACAAGATACATATAGATGAATAACATGCAATCATATAGTCATACAAGCACGAGGAAGATGAACTGAAGAAATAGAATACAACATGATTAAAGTCTTTAGTTCAAGTTCTTCAGAAAGTAGGTCACAAATTCTTCAACAACGGAATAATGTAAGGGAAGGGTGAGGAATTTGAAACTAGGTTGGCTCGGTGAAGACACAACGATTTGGTAGACCAGTTCCAAGTGTTGTATCAACTGTACGTCTAGTTGAGGCGGCTGAGACGAACTCAGAGAACAAGTTTGAGCATCACTTTGGAACTCAGAGGTGGCTGAGATGTCCTCAACGTATTCCTATTGAGCTAAGGTCACTTAGACCTCGCCCAATCACTCATGGTAAGTCTTCAAGGTAGACTTCCAAAACCTTGATAGACTTGTTCACCGACACACCACAATGACTCTTGAGTGATCAGAACATGATGCCTAACCATCTGGAAGAATGACATTCCTCAAAGGTAAAAGGTGTCGGATCACACAGATCAATCTCTGCAGTGATGCTCAATCACTTTGGCTCTGGGTTTTTCCTCACTTAGGATTCTCTCAAAGTCATAAGCGGATGGGTTGCTCTCAAATGACAAGTGTCAGGTTCTCTCTAAGCAGCCTACCAACAAGTGGTTGTGGGGTGGGTATTTATAGCCAGGGACAAGCCGACATGAATTGTCATAAATGCCCTTCTCTGATATGACCGTTCTCAGGATAAGGATCCACTCAATAGTTGGCTCGCGGCACAGCAACGGTCGAATTTGAACTTTCAAATTCGTCGGGGCACTCAAATTGCTCATGGTAGGTAGATCGCACTTGTAAAATCCTAACTCCTCAGCCTGACCAAATTTGTCAGCAACGAGATGAACTTCGTCACTGTCGCTAGAAAATGAGTCAACTATTCCAAAGATTTCCAAAGGCTTCACTCGAAGCGACTTGTGTATGTATAGGTTTGAGCATCACTTTTGAAATGTCAACCATGATTCACCTAGACCCCCTTTAACAATACGTTTTTCCTATGACTCAAAATAAGAAGAAAGGAACTATGAAAACAAAAGTCTTTAAGCTTCATAGTCTTCACATCAATTTTTTCAAAGGTTGTACCAATTTCATCACCAAATTCTTCACTTGAAGAGATCCATTTTTAGGGGTCATCTTCCATGTGTTAAACCAAATCTTCAGGGACTATATCTCCTGTGTACACTCACAAACACGTTAGTCCCTCAATCTATTTGTCTTCAATACTCCAAAACCACTAAGGGGCACTTGATGCACTTACAATCTCCCCCCTTTTGGTGATTGAAGACAAACTGGTTAGGTTTTCAATGGGGGTAAATAAGTGTAAATACAGAGTATGAATAAATTGGTTACAAGATATTAAGGAACTCCAGCTAAAGATGTGCATATGAAGAATTTGCTTTGTATTGCACATGCACATGGCATGTTGAAATTGTTGGGGAACGTAGCAGAAATTCAAAATTTTCTACGCAACACCAAGATCAATCTATGGAGTCATCTAGCAACAAGGGAAGGAGAGTGAATCTACATACCCTTGTAGATCGCTAAGCGGAAGCGTTTCAAGAACGCGGATGATTGAGTCGTACTCGCGGCGATTCAAATCGCGGAAGATCCGATCTAGCGCCGAACGGACGACGCCTGCGCGTTCAACACACGTACAGCCCGGGGATGTCTCCTCCTTCTTGATCCAGCAAGGGGAGAGGAGAAGTTGAGGGAGAACTCCGACAGCACAACGGCGTGGTGGTGGTGGAGCTCGTGGTTCTCCAGCAGGGCTTCGCCAAGCACTACGGAGGAGGAGGAGGTGTTGGAGGAGGGAGAGGGCTGCGCCAAGGGAAGGGTGTCCGGCTGCCCTCTCTCTCCCTCACTATATATAGGGGTAAGGGGGTGGAGGAGGCGCCTAGGGTTCCCTAGGGAGGCGGCGGCCACAGGGGAAACCCTAGATGGGTTTGGGCGCCCCCACCCCCTAGGAAACTTGCCCCCCAAGCCGGGAAGGGGGGATGCCCTAGGGGGGCGTCCCCACCTCTCCTGGTTACATGAGAGGGGCTGGGAGGGGCGCACCACCCCTTAGTGGGCTGGTTTCCCCTTTCCCCTTTGGCCCATGAGGCCCTCAAACACTTGTCGGGGCTCCCGAAACACCTTTCGGTCATGCTGGCCATAGCCTGGTACCCCCGAAACACTTCCTGACTCCAATTCCCTTCGTCCAATATATCGATCTTCACTGCCGGACCATTCCGGAACTCCTCGTGACGTCCAGGATCACATCCGGGACTCTGAACAACCTTCGGTAACAACATACTATTTCCCATAACAACTCTAGCGCCACCGAACCTTAAGTGTGTAGACCCTACGGGTTCGTGAATCATGCGATATGACCGAGACAACTCTCGGCCAATAACCAATAGCGGATCTGGATACCCATGTTGGCTCCTACATGTTCCACGATGATCTCATCGGATGAACCACGATGTCGAGGATTCAATCAATCCCGTATTCAATTCCCTTTGTCAAGCGGTATAGTACTTGCCCGAGATTCGATCGCTTGTATCCCGATACCTTGTTCAATCTCGCACGGCAAGTCTCTTTACTCGCTCCGTAACACATCATCCGTGATCAACCCATTGGTCACATTGTGCACATTATGATGATGTCCTACCGAGTGGGCCCAGAGATACCTCTCCGTCACACGAGTGACAAATCCTATCTCGATTCGTACAACCCAATGACACTTTCGGAGATACCCGTAGTCTACCTTTATAGCCACCCGCTTACGCTGTGACGCTTGGTACACCCAAAGCATTCCTACGGCATCCGGGAGTTGCACAATCTCATGGTCTAAGGAAATGATACTTTACATTAGAAAAGCTTTAGCATACGAACTACACGATCTTTGTGCTAGGCTTAGGATTGGGTCTTGTCCATCACATCATTCTCCTAATGATGTGATCCCGTTATCAACGACATCCAATGTCCATGGTCAGGAAACCGTAACCATCTGTTGATCAACGAGCTAGTCTACTAGAGGCTTACTAGGGACATGGTGTTGTCTATGTATCCACACATGTATCTGAGTTTCCTATCAATACAATTATAGCATGGATAATAAACGATTATCATGAACAAGGAAATATAATAATAATAACTAATTTATTATTGCCTCTAGGGCATATTTCCAACAGTCTCCCACTTGCACTAGAGTCAATAATCTAGTTCACATCGCCATGTGATTAACACTCACAGGTCACATCGCCATGTGACCAACATCCAAAGAGTTTACTTGTGTCACTAAACTAGTTCACATCATCATGTGATTAAGACTCAATGAGTTATGGGGTTTGATCATGTTTTCCTTGTGAGAGAGGTTTTAGTCAACGGATCTGCAACATTCAGATCCGCATGTACTTCGCAAATCTCTAGGTCATATTGTAAATGCTGCTTCCACGCTCCACTTGGAGCTATTCCAAATGGTTGATCCACCATATGTATCCGGTTTGCTACTCAGAGTCATTCGGATAGGTGTTAAAGCTTGCATCAACGTAACCCTTTACGCCGAACTCTTTATCACCTCCATAATCGAGAAACATGTCCTTATTGCTCCAAGGACAATTTTGACCGCTGTCTGGTGATCCACTCCTTGATCACCTTTGTACCCTCTTGCCAGACATGTGGCAAGGCACACATCAGGTGCGGTACTTAACATAGCATACTGTAGAGACTACATCTAAAGCATAGGGGACGACCTTTGTCCTTTTCTCTCTCTTCTGCCGTGGTCGAGCTTTAAGTCTTAACTTCATACCTTACAACTCAGGCAAGAACTCCTTCTTTGACTAATCCATCTTGAACACCTTCAAGATCATGTCAAGGTACGTGCTCATTTGAAAGTACCATTAAGCATTTTTGATCTATCCTCATAGATCTTGATGCTCAATGTTCAAGCAGCTTAATCCAGGCTTTCTATTGAAAAAACACTTTTCAAACAACCCTATATGCTTTCTAGAAACTCTACAACATTTCTGATCAACAATATGTTAGCAACATATACTCATCAGAAATTCTGTAGTGCTCCCACTCACTTCTTTGGAAATACAAGTTTCTCATAAACTTTGTATAAACCCAAAATCTTTGATCATCTCATCAAAGCGCATATTCTGACTCCGAGATGCTTGCTCTAGTCCATGGAAGGATCGCTGGAGCTAGCATACCTTTTAGCATCCTTAGGATCGACAAAACCTTTCTGATTGTATCACATACAACCTTTCCTTACAAAAACTGGTAAGGAAACTCGTTTTGACATCCATCTGCCAGATTTTCATAAATGCAGCTAATGCTAACATGATTCCGACGGACTTAAGCATCGCTACGCATGAGAAAATCTCATCGTAGTCAACTCCTTGAACTTGTGAAAAACTCTTCGCCACAAGTCGAGCTTCATATACGGTGACATTACCGTCCACGTCCGTCATCTTCTTAAAGATCCATTTATCTCAATGGATTGCCGATCATCGGGCAAGTCCACCAAAGTCCATGCTTTGTTCTGATACATGGATCCTATCTCGGATTTCATGGCTTCTAACCATTTGTCAGAATATGGGCCCACCATCGCTTCTCCATAGCTCGCAGGTTCATTGTTGTCTAGCAACATGACCTTCAAGACAGGATTACTGTACTACTCTGAAGTAGTACGCATCCTTGTCACCCTACGAGGTACGGTAGTGACTTGATCCGAAACTTCATGATCACTATCATAAGCTTCTACTTAAATTGGTGGGCGCCACAGAACAACTTCACGTGCCCCGCTACACACTAGTTGAAGTGACGGTTCAATAACCTCATCAAGTCTCCACCATGCTCCCACTCAACTTTCCGAGACAAACTTTTCCTCGAGAAAGGACCCGATTCAAGAAACAATCCCTATTGCTTTCAGATCTGAATTAGGAGGTATACCCAACTGTTTTGGGTGTCCTATGAAGATGCATTTTATCCGCTTTGGGTTCGAGCTTATCAACCTGAAACTTTTTCACATAAGCGTCGCAGCCCCAAACTTTTAAGAAACAACAACTTAGGTTTCTCCAAACCATAGTTCAAACGGTGTCGTCTCAATGGAATTACGTGGTGCCCTATTAAAGTGAGTGCGGTTGTCTCTAATGCCTAACCCATGAACGATAGTGGTAATTCGATAAGAGACATCATGGTACGCACCATATCCAATAGGGTGCAACTATGATGTTCAGACACACCATCACACTATGGTGTTCCAGGCGGTATAAATTATGAAACAATTTCCACAGTGTCTTAATTTCGTGCCAAAGCTCGTAACTCAGATACTCATCTCTATGATCATATCATAGACATTTTATCCTCTTGTCACGATGATCTTCAACTTCATTCTGAAATTACTTGAACCATTCAATAATTCAGACTTGTGTTTCATCAAGTAAATATACTCAAGATCTACTCAAATCATCCGTGAAGTAAGAACATAACGATATCCATCAAAGGCCTCAAAGACTCATTGAACTGCACACATCAAAATGTATTACTTCCAACAAGTTGCTTTCTTGTTCCATTTCACTTTGAAACCGAGGCTTTCAATATCTTGCCCATATGGTATGATTTGCATGTCTCAAGTGATTCGTAATCAAGTGAGTCCAAACTGTCCATCTGCATGGAGTTTCTTCATGCGTATATACCAATAGACATGGTCCACATGTCTCAATCTTTTTCAAAAACGAGTGAGTCCAAAGATCCATCAACATGGAGCTTCTTCATGCGTTTTATACCAATATGACTTACATGGCAGTGCCACAAGTAGGTGGTACTATCATTACTATCTTATATCTTTTGGCATGAACATGTGTATCACTACGATCGAGATTCAATTAAACCATTCATTTTGGGTGCAAGACCATTGAAGGTATTATTCAAATAAACAGAGTAACCATTATTCTCCTTAAATGAATAACCGTATTGCGATGGACATAATCCAATCATGTCTATGCTCAACGCAAACACCAAATAACAATTATTTAGGTTTAACACCAATCTCGATGGTAGAGGGAGCGTGCGATGCTTGACCACATCAAGATTGGAAAACACTTCCAACACATATTGTCAGCTCACCTTTAGCTAGTCTCCTTTATTCCGTAGCCTTTTATTTCGAGTTACTAACACTTAGCAACCGAACCGGTATCTAATACCCTAGTGCTACTAGGAGTACTAGTAAAGTACACATTAACATAATGTATATCCAATATACTTCTATCGACCTTGCCACCTTCTCATCTACCAAGTATCTAGGGTAATTCTGCTCAAAGGATGTTCCCTTATTACGTAGCACTTAGTATCGTGTTTGGGTTCAACCTCGGGTTTCTCCACTAGAGCAAAGAAATGATTTGCCGCTTTCATGAAGTATCCTTCTTGACCTTGCCCTTCTTGAAACTAGTGGTTTCACTAACCATCAATAATTGATGCTCCTTCTTGATTTCTACTTTCGCGGTGTCAAACATCGCGAACTATTTCAAGGATCATCATATCTATCCCTGATATGTTATAGTTCATCACGAAGCTCTAGCAGCTTGGTGGCAATGACTTTGGAGAAACATCACTATCTTATCTAGAAGATTAACTCCCACTCGATTCAAGTGAGTGTGGTACTCAGACAATCTGGGCACAAGCTCAATGATTGAGCTTTTTCTCCCTTAGTTTGCAGGCTAAGAAAATCATCGAAGGTCTTATACCTCTTGACGTGGGCACGAGCCTGAAATCCCAATTTCAGCCCTCGAAACATCTCATATGTTTTGCGACATTTCGAAATCGTCTTTGGTGCCTCAACTCTAAACCGTTTAACATTATTGAACTATCACATAGTTATCAAAACGTGTGTGTCAGATGTTCGCGACATCCACAGGCGACGTTCGAGGTTCAGCACACTGAGCGGTGCATTAAGGACATAAGTCTTCTACGAAGCAACGAGGACAATCCCCAGTTTACAGACCTAGTCCGCATAATCGCTACTATCTACTTTCAACTGACTTTTCTCTAGGAACATATCTAAACAGTAGAACTAAAGCGCGAGCTTACGACATAATTCACAAAGATCTTTTGACTATGTTCAGGATAATTGAGTTCATCTTATGAACTCCCACTCAGATAGACATCCCTCTAGTCATCTAAGTGATTACATGATCCGAGTCAACTAGGCGTGTCCGATCATCACGTGAGACGGACTAGTCAACGTCGGTGAACATCTTCATGTTGATCGTATCTTTTATACGACTCATGCTCGACCTTTCGGTCTTCCGTGTTCCGAGGCCATGTCTGTACATGCTAGGCTCGTCAAGTCAACCTAAGTGTATTGCGTGTGTAAATCTGGCTTACACCCGTTCTATTCGAACGTTAGAATCTATCACACCCGATCATCACGTGGTGCTTCGAAACAACGAACCTTCGCAACGGTGCACAGTTAGGGGGAACACTTTTCTTGAAATTATTGTGAGGGATCATCTTATTTAAGACCGTCGTTCTAAGCAAATAAGATGCATAAACATGATAAACATCACATGCAATCAAAAATGACATGATATGGCCAATATCATTTTGCTCCTTTTGATCTCCATCTTCGGGGCTCAATGATCATCATCGTCACCGGCATGACACCATGATCTCCATCATCGTGCCTCCATGAGTTGTCTCGCCAACTATTACTTCTACTACTATGGCTAACGGTTTAGCAATAAAGTAAAGTAATTTACATGGCGTTCTTCAATGACACGCAGGTCATACAAAAAAATAAAGACAACTCCTATGGCTCCTGCCGGTTGTCATACTCATCGACATGCAAGTCGTGATTCCTATTACAAGAACATGATCATCTCATACATCACATATATCATTCATCACATCCTTTGGCCATATCACATCACAAATCACTTGCTGCAAAAACAAGTTAAACGTCCTCTAATTGTTGTTGCGAGTTTTTACGTGGCTTCTATAGGTGTTCTAGCAAGAACGTTTCTTACCGACGTAAAACCACAATGTGATATGCCAATTTCTATTTACCCTTCATAAGGACCCTTTTCATCGAGTCCGCTCCAACTAAAGTGGGAGAGACAGACACCCGCTAGCCACCTTATGCAATTAGCGCATGTCAGTCGGTGGAACCTGTCTCATGTAAGCGTACGTGCAAGGTCGGTCCGGGCCGCTTCATCCCACGATGCCGCCGAACCAAGATAAGACTAGTAGTGGCAAGAAAATTAACAACATCTACGCCCACAACTACTTTGTGTTCTACTCGTGCATAGTAACTATGCATAGACCTAGCTCATGATGCCACTGTTGGGGAACGTAGCAGAAATTCAAAATTTTCTACGCAACACCAAGATCAATCTATGGAGTCATCTAGCAACGAGGGAAGGAGAGTGAATCTACATACCCTTGTAGATCTCTAAGCGGAAGCGTTTCAAGAACGCGGATGATTGAGTCGTACTCGCGGCGATTCAAATCACGGAAGATCCGATCTAGCGCCGAATGGACGGCGCCTCCGCGTTCAACACAGATACAGCCCGGGGACGTCTCCTCCTTCTTGATCCAGCAAGGGGAGAGGAGAAGTTGAGGAGAACTCGACAACCTGCACGGCATGGTGGTGGTGGAGCTCGTGGTTCTCCAGCAGGGCTTCGCCAAGCACTACGGAGGAGGAGGAGGTGTTGGAGGAGGGAGAGGGCTGCGCCAAGGGAAGGGTGTCCGGCTGCCCTTTCTCTCCCTCACTATATATAGGGGTAAGGGGGGTGGAGGAGGCGCCCTAGGGTTCCCTAGGGGAGGGGCGGCGGCCACAGGGGAAACCCTAGATGGGTTTGGGCGCCCCCACCCCCTAGGAAACTTGCCCCCCAAGCCGGAAGGGGGCTGCCCTAGGGGAGCCCCACCTCTCCTGGTTACGTGAGAGGGGCTGGGAGGCGCACCACCCCTTAGTGGGCTGGTTTGCCCTTCCCTTTGGCCCATGAGGCCCTCCAACACTTGCCGGGCTCCTCAAACACCTTCGTCACGCTGCCATAGCCTCAGTACCCCGAACACTTCCGACTCCAATACCCTTCGTCCAATATATCGATCTTCACCGCGGACCATTCCGAACTCCTCGTGACGTCCGGATCACATCCGGACTCAACAACCTTCGTAACCACATACTATTTCCCATAACAACTCTAGCGTCACCGAACCTTAAGTGTGTAGACCCTACGGGTTCAGAAATCATGCAGACATGACCAAGACAACTCTCTGGCCAATAACCAACAGCGGGATCTGGATACCCATGTTGGCTCCCACATGTTCCACGATGATCTCATCGGATGAACCACGATGTCGAGGATTCAACCAATCTCGTATTCAATTCCCTTTGTCTAGCGGTATAGTACTTGCCCGAGATTCGATCGTCGGTATCCCGATACCTTGTTCAATCTCGTTACCGACAAGTCTCTTTACTCGTTCCGTAACACATCATCCCGTGATCAACCCCTTGGTCACATTGTGCACATTATGATGATGTCCTACCGAGTGGGCCCAGAGATACCTCTCCGTCACACAGAGTGACAAATCCCAGTCTCAATTCGTGCCAACCCAACAGACACTTTCGGAGACACCCGTAGTGTACCTTTATAGCCCCCAGTTACGTTGTGACATTTGGTACACCCAAAGCATTCCTACGACATCCGGGAGTTGCACAATCTCGTGGTCTAAGGAAATGATACTTGACATTAGAAAAGATTTAGCATAAGAACTACACGATCTTTGTGCTAGGCTTAGGATTGGGTCTTGTCCATCACATCATTCTCCTAATGATGTGATCCCGTTATCAGCGACATCCAATGTCCATGGTCAGGAAACCGTAACCATCTATTGATCAATGAGCTAGTCTACTAGAGGCTTACTAGGGACATGGTGTTGTCTATGTATCCACACATGTATCTGAGTTTCCTATCAATACAATTATAGCATGGATAATAAACGATTATCATGAACAAGGAAATATAATAATAATAACTAATTTATTATTGCCTCTAGGGCATATTTCCAACAGAAATTGTGGAGATCCCCCCCTATATCTTGGAATCAATCATGCATGATCATAAGATATTGAAGAATTTGAATGCAGATGAAAATTGGTGTCTGACGAAATTATGCATGCATGAGCAGATATATTTAAGATCAAGGCATGCAAATGACGAGTAGCAAAAGATTCATACAACCAATAGTTATTTAAGTTACAACTCATCAAAGAGTGAATCAAATGAAGTTCAAGAGTTGTAACTCCGCAAAAACAGCCCATAAAATGGCCCACTTGAAGACTAACTCAGACTTCTCCCCCTTTGTCATCAAATGACCAAAAGGAGATGAAACTAAGAACTAACACCGCTGAAGAATGTCATCATGATCAAAGGAGCGCCAGCATTGTTGGGGTCGCATGAAGCGGAGGGGCCAGCAGTAGTGTCTTCAACAACTTCATTTTCATCAGTAGTGCGTGATGAAGACTCTGAGCTCGGGATGAGAGGAGGAACTTGAGTTTTATTGAGTGGATTGGCCCAATCAAAGTTCATCTGGAAATCCATTGCGACAAGTTCTTATCTGCCTTCAGGTGCGAGAGTATGGCCCATGTCCTGTCAAAGATCTCGCAGGCATAGTAACAGTTCTTGCGCATGGAGTTATGCGTTACTGTCATGTTGGCTTGAATTGCAGAAAACTGACGCTTAACCCATTTGTGATTCTTATCAACCTTCTGATGCAAGCTTGTGAGGAGTTCATGGTCAGTCATGACATGTGTGCTTCTAGTGAAGGAGATGGCCTTGAAGCTTTTGCAGCTGTGTCCTGGCTGGTTGTTTCATCACAAGTAGAATTAGAGATAGGCTGACGAAATTGTCCATCAAGGGGACGAATTCCTTCATCAATTACAGCCTTTCCCTTGCCAGGAATTGATGAGATTATGCTCTGAAGAACTTCAACTTGTGGCAGATAGCTGAGATGATTCTGCCAATCAGCCTTGTAATGAATCGAAGATCGGGACCTGATGAATCTCATGATCCATGGAGTATACGGCTTCAGATCAAAAGGTGACTGGGCCACTGACCAATGTCCTCATGAAGAAATCATGGATGTTGATGGAAGTACCATGTATGATGTGGAACAATAGATTCTTCATGACCCCCACAAGTTCTTCAGTGTTGGAGTTGTGACCTTTGATAGGGCTGAGGGTTTTGGCCAGAATGCAGTAGACTATTCTTGGCACGTATAGCAAATCCTTTACTCGGAAGGTTGTCCTTGGAGCTTCTCCTTCAGCCAATGGCTTCATAAGCACTTCATCAGATGATGTGGCAGCCTAGGTTCTTCATAGATCTTATTGGCTTATTCATGTGGTGGGTCAACTGGTAGAGCATGAAGAAGTTCATCAACAGGTGCTTTATAATGAGTGTCTTCACTCATCCAGTACATAGCCCATGTTGTAATGTCGTCAGCATTTCCTGAGAAATGCACAGTTGTGTAGAACTGAAGAATTAGCTCTTCATTCCAGTCGCAGACGTCAAAGCAGAACCTTAGTAACCTAGCATCGTGAAGTACAACAAGTATAGGCCTAAAGCAGGGAATTGACTCCATATCCACGTGAGGAATATGGCGATGCGGGAAGATCCTGTTCTTATCAAACAACAGTGAAGCATAGTAGTTCATCTGTGTCTTTGTTCAGAAGCATAGGCGCCTTATCTTGGCTGAGTCATATGGGGACTCACTGATGAGGAACACTAGATGAGAAGAAAGAAAAACACATGCCAGATATGTTTGGCTACTTCTAGATACTTTTGTTGCGGTCTAGTATTTCTTTTATTTTCTTTACCCTACGTGTTGTTGAGTTTTCTAGTTATAAGTAGTTGTGAGTAGAGAGATGAATCCTAAATAATGTTTTCTAGAGTGTTCCAGCTACAAGTAGAAGTATGTGAAGGCTTCCCAAAGCCCTATAAATAGAAGTCCTCACCTCTACTTTGTAATGGAGACTATGTACCCACTACCTATAATAGAACTTGTTGTTCTTATCTAAGATCTTGGAGTAGATCTTGTGCTGTAGGAGTTCTGGATTGAACTTTTGCTGCCCTATTGGACTATATTTGCCTCTAGAGTGATATCTAGCACAACACGTTGAAGTTGTTTCTTCAACACTTGTGTTGTACACATTGTAGCAGCAAGGTGGAGTTGCTCCTCCACAACCTTTGTGCTGCTTCAGGTGGTATCAGAGCTTCGTTGACCCATGCTAGTTCTTGTTTTCATCTTTGAGAGCAAGCTGCAGCAAGCAATGGAGCAATTGGAGAAGAGGGTGGATGCTGCAGAACAACAAAT
Source organism: Aegilops speltoides (assembly GCA_021437245.1). Lineage (NCBI taxonomy): Eukaryota > Viridiplantae > Streptophyta > Magnoliopsida > Poales > Poaceae > Aegilops > Aegilops speltoides. The sequence goes on from CM038145.1 coordinate 249,918,918, forward strand.
CAAATAGTTGCGTGAAGATCTTAATCAGAGATTTGACCAGCTGGTTGAGATGATAAGAAAGGGTGCCCCTTACTACCAATGAAGGAGATTCATCTAAAGAAGAATAAGATGTTCGTCAAAGAAGGAGAGGTAATCTTGGAGCAAGACCACCACAACAATGTGATGTTCAACATGCTTCAAGAAGGCCAATTTATGTTGAAACTTCTGAAGGTGAAGAATATGATGAAGCCCTTGAAGAAGTTGATCTCTATGCATATTGGAGAGTACCCAACTGTACATATGCAAGGGATACATACAAGGTGAAAGCTGAGATCTGAACTTTTAATGGAAATGTTGATATTGAAGGGTGCCTAGATTGGTTATATGAAGTGGAGACTTTCTTTGAGGTCATGGAGGTTCCGGAAGATCACAGAGTTCCTTTGGTCACATACAATCTGAAAGGAGGAGCTTGTGCATGGTGCCATCGCGTTCAAGAAGAGCGCATGCTGAGAGGAGAACCTTGAGTGAGAACTTGGCGGCAAATGAAAAGTCTCTTGAAAGGGAGATTTTTGCCCGCTAATTATGACCAGATCCTATTTATCCAATTTCAAAATTGTGCTCAAGGAAATAGGACTGTTTCAAATTCTACAGAGGAGTTTCTAAGGCTACAAGTGAGGTGCAACCTTACTGAAATTAAAGATCAACAAGTTGCAAGGTACATCAATGGTCTCAATGATGCTATTCAAGATCGATTGATGATGCAACAAATCTGGTCCGTTGATCAAGCACAAGCTCTAGCCTTAAAGGCCGAGAGGTTTGTGAGGACAAGATAGGCAGCTAAGGCTCCATATCCTCATATCGAAGGCTCGTCTAGGAGTCAGCCTAATAGAGTGCAAGAAAAGACCGCTCCACCAAAGGAAAAATGACACACCCAGAAGCAAACTAGAGGCAAGGGTAAGTCTAATGAAGGCCCTGATACGTCTTCAACGTATCTATGATTTATGAAGTATTCATGCCATGTTTATATTTTTTTTACGTGATTTGGGTATGATGTGATTAGAAGTAGCCCGGACTGACGTTGTTTTCAGCAGAACTACCATGGTGTTGTTTTTGTGCAGAAATAAAAGTTCTCGGAATGCGCTAAAAATCAATGGATAATATTTTTGGAATATATAAAAAATACTGGAACGAAAGTCTACCGGTGGGGAGTCCCAAGGCCACCACGAGGGTGGAGGGCGCGCCCTACCCCCCGGGAGGGTGCTCCTACCTCATGGACTCCCCGTGGCCCCCTTTGACGTGAAACCGACGCCAACCCCTCCTATAAATCCTAAAAAAACAGAACAGAGGAGAGATTGGAAGTTCCGCCGCCGCAAGCCTCTAGAACCACGAGAAAACAATCTAGGCCCTCTCTGGCACCCTGCCGGAGGGGGCCATCATCACCAGAGGCCATGGGGGAGGATCTCGGAGGGGCCATCATCGCCATGAAGACCAGGGACCAGAGGGAGAACCTCTTCCCATCCAGGGGGAGGCCATGGAGGAGGAAGCACAAGGGGGAGAACCTCTCCTCCTCTCTCTCGGTGGTGTCGGAGTGCCATTGGGAGGGGAATCATCGCCGCTGTGATCGTCTTCATCAACATCACCATCCTCATCTATTTTACGCGGTCCACTCTCCCGCACCCTGCTGTAACCACCTACTTGAACATGGTGCTTTATGCCACATATTATGATCCAATGATGTGTTGCCATCCTATGATGTTTTGAGTAGATTTCGTTTTTCTCTGGGTTGATTGATGATCTAGATTGGTTTGAGTTGTATGTTTTATTATTGGTGCTGTCCTATGGAGCCCACTTTGTAGGGTTTGCAATATGTTCATGGTTTGCTTATTGTCTGCGTTGCGTGAGTGACTGAAACACAAACATGGATAAGTGTGTCATGGCGTATGGGAATAAAGAGGACTTAATACTTTAATGCTATGGCTGTGTTTTACCTTAATGATCTTTAATAGTTGTAGATGCTTTCTAGAGTTCTAATCATAAGTGCATATGATCCAAGAAGAGAAAGTATGTTAGCTTATGCCTCTCCCTCATATGAAATTGCAATAATGATTACCGATCTTGTTAACAATTGCCTAGGACAATTCAGCACACCGACCCATCATTATTCCACACTCGCTATTTATAATACTTAAGTAATATATTCTAGCTTTATGATAACAACACCTACTTTTATATTTTAGCTCTCCGATATCATGCAAAGCTATCCTCTTCATACCCACAATATAGTTTTATTTCTCATTTCTAGTTGGAAGCAAACGTTCAGTGTACGTAGAGTCATATCAGTGGCAGATAGGTCCTTGTGGGTTCGACACTCCATGCTTATCACTTCCACCTTTGGAAAATGCTATGATGAATCCCTGCACGTGGGGATTATCAAGCTCTTTTCTAGCGCCATTGCCGGGGAGCAATAGCATGGGGTTGATATTCTCGTGTGTGCTTGTTTGCTTTCTTCACTAAGTAGTTTTTGTTTTCCCTTTTTGTTTTGCTTAATTGTGGGTGAAACATACAAAAAGAGTAAAAAATGAAAATACAAAAAAAATTACTTGCCTCTTATGCCTAAAAAGTTTTGTCAAAAAGAGAAGTGATTTAAAAGTTATGCATTGGAGAAGTGAGGGTTGACCTTGAACACTTGTGTTCATGCTTAGGCCCGGGCATTCGGTTAGACCGAGCAGTTCGGTTCGGTGCACTGGTTTATATTCAAATTCGGTTTCCTGGTTTTGCTGACCGATCGGTCTCTGGAAAAATCAATGACCGACAGTTCGGTCCACTCAAAATTTGGTTCGGTGCTCGGTTGTAACCGAAGAGAACCAGTGTTGGTAGGAAAGGAAGAAATCATGAGTCAAATCATGGAGAAAACAAGAACAGCCGGACACAAATCAATCTAAACATGCGTAGCATACATGGTTGTGGGGACTAATACAAAGAAAACGGGGGAGCCGGCGGTGAGCCCAAGACCGCATCTGAGCAATGGACATCATCGGGCCCTTCCTTGGAGCCATGTGCGCCACCGGCCACCACCGCACAGTAGCCATGGGCACCGCCGGCCACCGCCACTCCATCGCGCAGGAGCCATGGGCATAGGCGCGCAGCGGTCACCGTTAGTTTTGTGTGAGGTGGGGATCAGAAGCGGAGACAGCGACGCTTCGTGCGTGCATGAAGCCTCGAAGGAATACATGATAAGATGCAGGAGGCGGAGCTGTGTGTGTTTGTGGCTGAGATAAGGCTAGAAAAAAATGTCGTGTAGTGGTTGGATTCTTACGAACATGGATGGGCTGTTGGCCTTTGTACGCTGGGCTTTAATACAACCCAGTATTTTTGGTTAATTCGGGTGATTCGGTCAACACACTGGAACGACCGAATTCACCGAAGCAATTTTGGTTTCTCATGTTTGCTGACCGAGCAAACAACCGATGCTTCGGTTCTCGGTTTTTTTGGCTTCGGTGTCGGTTTTTTCGGCTCCGGTCTTCGGTTCTCGGTTTTTATGCCCACCCCTATTCATGCTCATGGAAACAATGTAGAATTTTTCATGGAAATTTCTCAAAAATAATTATCCCCTTGTATATGTCCATTGTATTATAAAAATAATGTGCCAAGCTTTGGTTTTAGGATGATTAGATTGCTTGTTTACTATGTGCAGTGCAAAAACAGAAACTTTGGCTGTAGAGCGTGAATTTACATTTTTTACTGGAAAGTCAATCGGGTCTGAAACTTTTTGCATAGTACTTCTATACAATTTGTTAGATTGTCCTAGTTTTTTATAACTTTTGGAGGTACAGAAGTATACGAAGTTTCTAGATTACTACAGTTTGTCCAGTTTTTGAAAAAATTCTATTTTCTATGTGTTGTTCACTTATTTTGATGAATCTATGGGTAGTATCGGGGGGCGGGGGGTATGAACCATGGTGAAGTTGGAATACAGTAGATATAATGCTAATATGAAATTAGAATGAGTTTACAATAGTGCCTAAAGGTAGTGATTTGCTTTATTCTACTAACGGATCTCACAAAGTTTTTGTTAAGTTTTGTGTGGATGAAGTGTTCGAAGAACAAGGAGTTACCGATGTGAGAAGAATAAAGAGAGGCAAGAGTTTAAGCTTGGGGATGCCCAAGGCACCCCAAGTAAATATTTCAAGGATACTCAAGCATCTAAGCTTGGGGATGCCCCGGTTGGCATCCCATCTTTCTTCTTCAGCAATTATCGGTATACCTTGGTTTTTGTTTTGTTCACATGATTTGTGTCCTTTGTGTTTTTCTTTTTCTTTAGGAACCATGGTAGTATGAGATAGCCCTTCATTAATTTATAGAATGCTTCATGTGCTTCACTTATATCTTTTGAGTATGACCTTATAGAATGCTCTTCGTGCTTCACTTAAATATTTTGAGTATGGTTTTATAGAATGCTTCATGTGCTTCACTTATATATTTTGAGCTTGGATATTGGTTAATCTATATTAATTGTAGAATGCTCCATGAACTTCACTTATATCTTTTTGGAGTATGAATAAGACTGTCATCAAAAGTGGGTTTGGAAGAGTGTCAACTTTAGTAAGTAATGATCCCACTGTTTTGGAGGGTGTTGAATCTTAGTGTGATATTTATGAAAGTGTATTTGGAGAGGTCTTGACTTTGTTTAGTAATGATTCCACTATTTCGGAAGAGGTTCCAATTGTTATGAGAACAAAGTTACTATCTGTGATGATTATTGTGATTACATGTATGCTATAAAGAATAATGTTAACCATGAAACCTGTCATCATGATTTTAATTTTCAATTGGATTTATGCCTCACATGATAGTTATTTTGTTGAGTATGCTCCCACTATTCCGAATGAGAAGAATTTTGTTCATGTGGAGAGTAGTAAAATTTCTATGCTAGTAGATCATGAAAAGAATGCTTTTATGTGATGGTTATATTGTTGAATTCATTCATGATGCTACTGAAAATTATTACGAGGGAGGAATATATGCTTGTTGGAATTGCAATAATATCAAGTTTCCTCTCTATGTGCTTAAAGTTTTGAAGTTATGATTGTTTTGCCTTCCTATGCTAGTTGATTATTTTTCCCATAAATTGTTTGCTCACAAAATCCCTATGCATAGGAAGTGGGTTAGACTTAGATGTGCTAGTCGTATGCTTCATGATGCTCTCATTATGTTTTGCATTCTTATCTTTCATATGAGCATCATTGACATCATCATGCCTAGCTAGAAAGGCATTAAATAAAAGCGCTTGTTGGGAGACAACCTAATATTTATCCTTACTATTTTTGTGTGTTCACATGATTAAGCTACTGTAGTGATCATGTTTTATAGCTTTTGTTGCAACAAAGTGCCAAGTAAGACCTTTGGGATGGCTTACGGTGATAGTTGATTTGATCTTGCTGAAAAACAAAAACTTTTGCACTAATTGCCAGAATTTTAAAAAAATCATAGAAGCGTGCTTTTGATCTGAAGTTTTTACACAAGATTGATATACAAATTTCCCAGGCTGTCCTAATTTTTCAGAATTTTTGGAGTAGCAGAAGTATGGTTGCTGCTCAGATCATTACTGATCGCTCTACTTTACGCAGATTCTGTTTTCAATGCATAGTTTGCTTGTTTTCTAGTTTCTATGGCTTATATTGCTCAATATAAATTGTAGAAATGATATGGTACAGTAGGAATTGTGTGAGAACAATTATGAATCTTGTCTTTGACAGTACCAAAGTGAATGATTTACTCTTTATCATACTAATCCATCTCACGAAGTTCCGTTAAGTTTTGTGTGATTGAAGTTTTCAAGTTTTGGGTGACATATCGATATGAGGAGAATAAGGAGTGGAAAGACCCTAAGCTTGGGGATGCCCAAGGCACCCCAAGGTAATATTCAAGGAAGACTCAAGCGCCTAAGCTTGGGGATGCCCCAGAAGGCATCCGGGGCATCCCCTCTTTCGTCTACAAAACCATTGGTATACCTTACTCGGAGCTATATTTTTATTCGTCACATGATATGTGTTTTTCTTGGAGCGTATTTTCAATTTTACTTGTTGTTTGAATAAAACCATTGGATCTAAAATCTTGAATGAGAGAGAATCCTCCCATGGCTAGTTAATTATTTGACTACTCATTGTCCTTCACTTATATCTTTTTGGAGTAGTTTGACATTTACTCGCGTGCTTCACGTATATCCTATGAGTAAATGGTTGAATAAATTGAATATCATAAATCTGAATTTATTTATGTTTCATATGCTTATACCATGGGGAGTAATGACTTCACACATAATAAGTATAGGTGGTAAATTTATTGAAAGTTAGCAAACGCAGTATTGGTCACTTGAACAATTCATGAAAGAATATTGAAAGAAGAGATATTTCACATATAAATATACTATCTTGGACCTCTTTTGTAACTGTGAGCACTCATTAAAATATGACATGCTAAAAAGTTGATGTTGGACAAGGAAGACAACTTAATGGGTTATGTTTTCTTATATCCGAATAGAAGTTATATTGTCTTGGATCATCCAACATGTTGAGCTTGCCTTTCCCTCTCATGCTAGCCAAATTCTTTGCACCAAGTAGAAATACTACTTGCTTCCAAATATCCCGTAAACCAGTTTTGCCATGAGAGTTCACCATACCTACCTATGGATTGAGTAAGATCCTTCAAGTAAGTTGTCATTGGTGCAAGCAATAAAAATTGATCCCTAAATATGTATGATATATCAGTGTGAAGAAAATAAGATTTATACGAACTTGTGATATGGAAGAAATAAAAGCGACGGACTGCATAATAAAGGTCTTTATCACAAGCGGCAATATAAAGTTACATTCTTTTGCATTAAGATTTTGTGCATCCAACCATAAAAGCGCATGACAACCTCTACTTCCCTCTACCAAGGACCTATCTTTTACTTTTATCTTCTACCCTTATACAAGAGTCTTGGTGATCATCACCTTTCCATTTTACACTTTTTCCTTTGGCAAGCACTTTGTGTTGGAGCGATCCGGATATATATATATATATATATATATATATATATATATATATATATATACACTTGGATGTAGGTTTTCATAAAGTATTATTGTTGACATTACCCTTGAGGTAAAAGGTTGGGAGGCAAAACTATAAGCCGCTATCACTACAAGAATCACGAACTTTGCGGACGGCAAAGGCATACATGGCGGACGGCAAAGACCTTTGCCGTCAGCCAGCAGACGGCAACACGTCCGGCTGAACAGGCTATGGCAAAGGCATAACGCCCCGGATCCGATGCACCAGGTGTTTGCCAGTTATTCGTCGTCGTTGCCATGTCATTTGCTTGCGTGTTGCATTTTATCATGTCATCATGTGCATATCATTTTGCATACGTGTTCGTTTATTGCATCCGAGCATTTTTCCCGTTGTCCGTTTTGCAATCCGGCACTCCTATGTCCTCCGGCGCCCCTTTTGCCTCTTTTTCGTAAAGGGTGTTAAACGTTCTCGAATGGACCGAGGTTTGCCAAGCGGCCTTGGTATAGCACCGTGAACCGCTGTCAAGTTTCGTGCCATTTGGAGGTCGTTTGATACTCCAACGGTTAACCGGGTAACCGTAAAAGCCTCTTTTGTCTTGCAGCCCAACACCCCGTTCAAAGTGGCCCAAAACCCATCCAAACCCCCTCCATGCTCTCGGTCGTTCGATCACGATCGTGTGGGCGAAAACCGCTCCTCATTTGGACACTCCTAGCTTCCTCTATCTATAAATATGCCCTCTCCCCCAAAATTCGCGGATGTTTTTCCCCCGAAACCATAGCCCCGCTCCTTTCATCCGCCGGACATGACCATCCCGGACCAGACACTTCCCCGCCGCCGCTCCCAGCCAGTGGCGCGCCGCCACGTGGCCCCCGCGCCCTCTCTTCGCCTGCTGCCCGCTGGGCCCGAAGTCGAACCACGCGCCGCCCGCCGCCGCCGCTACGCCACGCCTGCTGGCCCGGCGCGGATCCGCCCCGAGCCGACCGACGCCTCCTCGCCTCCGGCTGTAAGCGCCCGCCTGGCCCATGTGGATCCGCCGCCGTCCGCCTCGGCTCGTCCCACGGATCCCCGCCGGCCCGCGCCTGCCTCGTCCCTCGCCGGCCGCCTCCCCGCGCCTCCCCGTGCCTCCCCGGCTCACTCGACCTCGCCGGAGGCTCCCTCCGTCCACTCCGGCGAACTCCAGATCCAGATCCGAAGATGTTGACCCCGTTTTTGTCTCCAAGTCCCTGTTTCTGCAACATTTTCATGCCTTGTTCATCATACCATAACTTGCTGCATACTGCTCCGTTTCGTGTGTGTAATATGTCTAATTGTTCGTCTCCACGAGTAAGTCATTTCATTCCATTGCATCATGTTCATTTGAGTCCATATTGATGCCTGAATCATCGTTACAAGAGTGCCATATAATGTTGTCTGCTGCCTGTTAAGAGAACATGCTCATTTGTCATTTTTGCCATGTTTAATGTGTGCATCCTTTGAGCATGAGTCCTACATGAGTTTTGATCTATGATATGCCATATTTACAGAGGTGCTATCCATGTATTTTTGTGAGTTGTGTAGTGAGTGCATCAAGCTTGTTAAGTAGGGTACTTGCTTGTTGTTTGCTTTGCTAGGTGAATCATTATTTCGTGATGCTATGTAAACCTCTTGGCTACAAGTCATTCTATGCATAATCTGGAGATGTTCACTAAGGATGTTTTGTTATACATGTCATGCTCTATCCATCCATGCCCCTGGTTTCATTTATAGCCTGCTGTAGCTTGTTGTAATCTTGATCCAAACGTGCTAAATAATCTTGCTGTCAGCCTGTTAACATTAAGTTCAATGTTGCCATGTTTGTTGTTAGTGATCCATGCACCCTATGAACTTGTACTTGCCATGCTTAGCTTCATAAACATGTCTTCTTACTGTTCGTCATCTTGCCATGCCATGTATTGCTCTGTAGTGAGTGGTTCAAGCTCACCAACATGCCTACTTTTTTTGTTCCTGCCATGTATGAATCTGTCATATCTTTTGCCATGTTTACATGGGTGCCATCATATTTTCTGTGCCCTTTTGTCTCATTTTCAATAAAGGACTTCTGTTCTATGCATTTAGTAGTTTCATTCCATGCCTTAAGTCTCTATGATATGTTCCTTTAGCATGTTGTTTTATAGCTCTAAACATTGCAACCTGATGTTATTTCTGCAAAGTATGAAACTGTTATTATTTGCAATCTTGCCATGTCTTTTTGAGCATGTTCTAGTGATTTCTGGAGATAGCTCAGTGTTCATGTTTTGTCATGCTTTACCTGTACATCACGTCCATGCCTTTTGTTATCATGTTGGGGTGCTGTAGCATATTGTTTTGATGCTTGCAATATGCCTAGTTGCTGTTTTGGACAGATTGTTGTTATGTCTTGTATAGAGTGTATGTGTTGAATTGTTGCTCCGTTTTGAGTGTGCTCTATATGAAACTTGCTTAGAATTGCATGTAGTTTCATATTATCATGTTGCATCCATGTTTGGGAGTGTTTTCTTGATGTTTGTATGCATTTTGCATCAATGCCATGTTTAACTTGTTTTGCTCATATCTTCTAGGCCGTAGCTCCGAATTAAACGAACTTTATATGTAACTTGACTAGAATCTCGTGTAGATCATCTTGGTGCATTTCAACTTGCTGTTTAACAACTTGAACATAAGGTTTATTCAGATCTGGACCAATTTCGAAAATTGCATATGATGACTTACCGGAATTGTTATATGTTGTTCCCGACCTCATTTAAACTTGCTTTGATGTGTTGCTTTTGTTTGCATCGTGTCTTGCCATGAGTAGCTTCATGTAGCTTTGTCATGCATCATGCTTGTTGTGCGTCATGTCTTGTCTATGTGTGTTGTGTTTACCATGTTGTGTGCTTCTTCTCGATAGTTCCTGTTTCGTTGCGATCGTGAGGATTCGTTCGTCTACGCTTGGTTCGTCTTCGTGGCTTCATCTTCTTCATGGACTCGTTCTTCTTCCTTGCGGGATTTCGTGCAAGATGATCGCTACCTCGGATCTCACTACTATCATTGCTATGCTAGTTGCTTCGTTCTATCGCTATGCTGCGCTACCCATCACTTGTTCTTCAAGCCTCCCTATTTGCCATGTCCGCCTCTAACCTTTTTTTACCCTTCCTAGCAAACCATTGCTTGGCTATGTTACCGCTCTGCTCAGCCCCTCTTATAGCGTTGTTAGTTGCAGGTGAAGATGAAGATTACTCCATGGTGGACAGGATTATGTTGGGATATTACAATATCTCTTATATTATTAATGCATCTATATACTTGGTAAAGGGTGGAAGGCTCGGCCTTATGCCTGGTGTTTTGTTCCACTCTTGCCGCCCTAGTTTCCGTCATACCGGCGTTATGTTCCCGGATTTTGCGTTCCTTACGCGGTTGGGTGATTTATGGGACCCCCTTGACAGTTCGCTTTGAATAAAACTCCTCCAGCAAGGCCCAACCTTGGTTTTACCATTTGCCTCACCACCACCTACTTTTCCCTTGGGAGTAATTAACCCAAGGGTCATCTTTATCCCGGGCCAATGCTTGTCTAAGTGTTGGTCCGAACAAGAGCCACTTGCAGAGCCACCTCGGGAAAACTCGAGGTTTGGTTTTAGTTGTATGTAGTGTTCATCCGGTGTTGCCCTGAGAACAAGATATGTGCAGCTCCTATCGGGATTGTCGGCGCATCGGGCGGTCTTGCTGGTCTTGTTTTACCATTGTCAAAATGTCTTGTAAACCGGGATTCTCAGTCTGATTGGGTCTTCCTGGGAGAAGGTATATCCTCCGTTGATCCTGAGAGCTTATCATGGGCTAAGTTGGGACACCCGTGCAGGGTTATAAACTTTCGAGAGCCGTGCCCGTGGTTATGTGGCAGATGGGAATTTGTTAATGTCCGATTGTAGATAACTTGACACCAGATCCGAATTAAAACGCATCAACCGCGTGTGTAGCCGTGATGGTCTCTTTTCGGCGGACTCCGGGAAGTGAACACAGTTTCTGTGTTATGTTTGACGTAAGTAGGAGTTCAGGATCACCTCTTGATCATTACTAGCTTCATGATCGTTCCTTTGTTTCTCTTCTCGCTCTCATTTGCGTATGTTAGCCACCATATTATGCTTAGTCGCTGCTGCAACCTCACCACTTTACCCCTTCCTTTCCCATTAAGCTTTGCTAGTCTTGATACCCTTGGTAATGGGATTGCTGAGTCCTCGTGGCTCACAGATTACTACAACAACAGTTGCAGGTACAGGTTATACGATGATCATGACGCGAGAGTGATGTTTGCTTGTTTTGGAGTTCTTCTTCTGCTTCTTCTTCGATCAGGGGATAGGTTCCAGGTCGGCAGCCTGGGATAGCAGGGTGGATGTCATTTGAGTTTCTGTTTGTGTTTCTTCCATAGTTGGATGTTGATCTTATGGATGATGTATTGTGATATTGTATTTGTGTGGCATTGTATGCCTTTTGTATGTATCCCCATCTATCATGTAATGTTGATGTAATGATATCCACCTTGCAAAAGCGTTTCAATATGCGGGTCTATCCTTGGTGGTACCTTCGAGTTCCTCTTGGATAGGGTCGCATATTGGGCGTGATAAGTTGGTATCAGAGCCTCGACCGACCTTAGGAGCCCCCCCTGATTGATCGTGTAGTTTGGCCGTTGTTGAGTCTAGAAGAAACTGTTTTGGAGTCTAGTTATATTGGAGAGTAGGAATTCTTTTTACTCCTCTGCCCCTTCGTCGCTCTGGTGAGGAATCTTGGCGTAGGTATTTTGAATTACTTCTCTTCCCCTTCAAACTTTCTTTAGGATCACGCAGTTGGTTTTCCGATCGTTGTTCCTCAGCTCTTTGCATCTGGTGCATATCTCGTCAAAGTGATTCGACCCTCTCTGTTTTTGCAAGTTCAATCCTCAGTTGTTTTCTTTTCCCACCCGCCCACCCTTTTTCTCCTTGGAGCCGGAGTCCGTAATTGAGTATGCTTTCTACTCGTGCGAAGTCTTTGCTTTCTTTCCTCAATGATTTCAATCGGTGTTTTCTCTTCAAGATATTCATTGGTTCCCCCTTCCAAGTTACCTTTGTTTTCCCGCCCTCCCACCCCTTTTTTCTTCCCGGAGCCTAAGCCTCTTTCGAGCATCAATTTCATTCGTACGGAGCCTCTTTTGTCTTTCCTCAATTGTTTCAACCGGTGAATTCTCTTTTGTTTGACATTCTTCATCTCTTTTTCGGTGGACTCAATCCAAGTTTTCTTTTCGGGTTGGTCTTATTCTTTTCCTCGGCTCAAGTGTTCTCCTTGCTCGTTTGCCTCTCGCCACTCAATCATTCCGGAGTTCGGAAGACATCTCAGGAGATTCGTCTGTGTTCCAATTAATTCGAGGTTGTCACCTCATTCAAATATTTCAATTCTTCCGGTGCATCATCTATCTGTTCTACAACCCTTTCCAATGGTGTTTTCTCTTTAGTGGGCCATAACCCACAGGTCTTTTCCCAGGATCTTACCTGACTCTTCTAATTCCCCCGGAGTTATTCTCAATTCTTTTCAAGTGTGACGTAAGAATGGATTTCATCAGTCACATGCCTTCTCCAAGATCGCTTAAAAAAATTCTTTTCATTGTTGGCTCAACCTCTTCGCCTTTCGTTTCCCGGAGTATCTTAGTAATTTTGGCGGTGTTTCTCGTCGTCATTTGAAGACCGAAGAAGAGTTTTCCCCTAAATTTTGTCCGTTCCCCCGGAGATTCGTGGTTCTAGCTTCATGTTACCCTCTCGAATTATTCCATTTGTCGGATATTCCTTTTCTCACCCATCCGGAGTATGTCAGGAGTTGACTTCTGTTTCTTTTCACCGGAGGCCATCATTCCAGAAGAATCCTTTGTCCTCACATTTCAGCTACCGTTATCCAGCTTTCCCGGTGCTTCATTCAAGTATTCTTCAATCAGTTCGCGATCCCTTCGTTATCTTGTCTCTTAATTCCCTAAAGTATCTTTGTGCTTTTCTAATTCTTCCCGGTGATTCATTCTCTTTCATCAGTCATTTTCTAATTCTTACAGTGGTTCGTTCAAGATTTTTTTCTTTGATTATCAAATTAATTCGTCCGTTCTTTTCAATCCTATCGGTGGTGCATGAAGACCTTCTCAAGTTTGCGATATGTCACTTCTCAATCCTTTTCAAGAAGAATATGTAGTATGAAAAATCCATTGCTTGTCATCAATTTAATTTGATGAAGGATAAGCATACAATAAATCTTATTCTTATTTCCTCAAAGTGTTTAATCCCTTCCTTCGGAGTTTGTTCTTGAGGAATAAATTCTAGTTTCAAGTGTTTTCATCTTTTCTTTTCGAGAGTTCAAATTTCCTCGGCCATCTCGTCGGAACCTCCATATAAATCATCGCAAGGCTCATCTTATTCTTTCCATCCTTGAATTCTGTCTCATCATCCTTTTGTCACCGGAGTTCTTCATGGTGGATCTTCATGATTTATTTCATTCATCAAGAGTTCATCAAGATTTTGTTGGAGGAGTTCAAGTATCTTTTCTTCTCGCGTCTCGAAGTGCAATTAATTCTCCGTATTCTTTTGAAATGGAGTTTTGCATTTCTTCGTTCATAATTTTGAGATGTTATCTGTAAGTCCACAACAAGCAATTCTTTTGTTGTTGAATTTCCAACAACTCCGTTCAAATCTTCCTTCTAAAGATGCTTTCAATTCCATTCGTGGCACAAGTTGTCATTTTCTTCTCCGTTCTTTTCATTCAACTCTTTCAATTCTTTCCGGAGGTTTTGTGTCATGTCTTCATCAAGTATCATTCCATCCTCTCAAGCTCGTTTTCTATTCCTCCATGTTTCAGCCGAAGTGCTGCCTGAATTCTTCCATTCATATTCGTTTCTTATCTCGTTCTAACCGGAGTGGTTTCATAGTCTATCTGATTCCGTGAGCCTTCGATTCTCGTCATTTTTGTCGTTCCTCTCTTCTTCTCGAGTGCTCTAAATTCTTTGCTTCTTTCTTGAGTTCTTGCTTCACCTCATCCCTTTTCCCTTCCGTCTTGTTCCTAAGATCTCGGGACGAGATCTCTTGTTAGAGGAGGAGTGTTGTAACGCCCCGGATCCGATGCGCCAGGTATCGGCCAGTTATTCACCGTCGTTGCCACGTCATTTGCTTGTGTGTTGCATTTTATCATGTCATCATGTGCATTTCATTTTGCATAGGTGTTCATTTATTGCATCCGAGCATTTTTCCCGTTGTCCGTTTTGCAATCCGGCACTCCTATGTCCTCCGGCGCCCCCTTTTGCCTCTTTTCATGTGCGGGTGTTAAACGTTCTCGGAATGGACCGAGGTTTGACAAGCGGCCTTGGTATAGCACCGGTAGACCGCCTGTCAAGTTTTGTGCCATTTGGAGGTCGTTTGATACTCCAACGGTTAACCGGGTAACCGTAAAAGCCTCTTTTGTCTTGCAGCCCAACACCCCTTCCAAAGTGGCCCAAAACCCATCCAAACCCCCTCCATGCTCTCGGTTGTTTGATCACGATTGTGTGGGCGAAAACCGCTCCTCATTTGGACACTCCTAGCTCCCTCTATCTATAAATATGTCCTCTCCCCCAAAATTCGCGGATGTTTTTCCCCCGAAACCCTAGCCCCGCTCCTCTCATCCGCCGGACATGTCTGTCCCGGACCGGATGCTTCCCCGCTGCCGCTCCTAGCCAGTGGCGCGCCGCCATGTGGCCCCGCTCCCTCCCTCGCCGCCTGCGCCCATGGGCCGAGTCGAGCCAGCAGCAGCCGCTGCCGCCAAGCTGCGCCCGCGCCTTGCCGCTGCCAGATCCGCCCGCCCCGAGCCGGCCGCCTCCTCCTCGCCTCGGCCATGGCGCCGCCGCCGCCTCCGCGGATCCGCCACCGTCCGCCTCCCTGTCGTCCGCGGATCCCGCTGCCAAGCGCCGCCTCGTCCCTCGCCGCCGCCTCCCGCGCCTCCCGTGCCTCCCGCTCTCTCGACCTCGCGGAGGCTCCTCCGTCCCACTCGCGAACTCCAGATCCAGATCCAAGATGTTGACCCGCTTTTGTCTCCAAGTCCTGCTTCGCGCAACATTTTCATGCCTTGTTCATCATACCATAACTTGCTGCATCTTGCTCCGCTTCGTGTGTGTAATATGTCTAATTGTTCGTCTCCACGAGTAAGTCATTTCATTCCATTGCATCATGTTCATTTGAGTCCATATTGATGCCTGAATCATCGTTACAAGAGTGCCATATAATGTTGTCTGCTGCCTGTTAAGAGAACATGCTCATTTGTCATTTTTGCCATGTTTAATGTGTGCATCCTTTGAGCATGAGTCCTACATGAGTTTTGATCTATGATATGCCATATTTACAGAGGTGCTATCCATGTATTTTTGTGAGTTGTGTAGTGAGTGCATCAAGCTTGTTAAGTAGGGTACTTGCTATTGCTGTTTTGCTAGGCTGAATCTGTTATTTCGTGATGCTATGTAAACCTGCTGCTACAAGTCATTCTATGCATAATCTGGAGATGTTCACTAAGGATGTTTTGTTATACATGTCATGCTCTATCCATCCATGCCCCTGGTTTCATTTATAGCCTGCTGTAGCTTGTTGTAATCTTGATCCAAACGTGCTAAATAATGTTGCTGTCAGCCTGTTAACATTAAGTTCAATGTTGCCATGTTTGTTGTTAGTGATCCATGCACCCTATGAACTTGTACTTGCCATGCTTAGCTTCATAAACATGTCTTCTTACTGTTCGTCATCTTGCCATGCCATGTATTGCTCTGTAGTGAGTGGTTCAAGCTCACCAACATGCCTACTTTTTTTGTTCCTGCCATGTATGAATCTGTCATATCTTTTGCCATGTTTACATGGGTGCCATCATATTTTCTGTGCCCTTTTGTCTCATTTTCAATAAAGGACTTCTGTTCTATGCATTTAGTAGTTTCATTCCATGCCTTAAGTCTCTATGATATGTTCCTTTAGCATGTTGTTTTATAGCTCTAAACATTGCAACCTGATGTTATTTCTGCAAATATGAAACTGTTATTATTTGCAATCTTGCCATGTCTTTTTGAGCATGTTCTAGTGATTTCTGGAGATAGCTCAGTGTTCATGTTTTGTCATGCTTTACCTGTATATCACGTCCATGCCTTTTGTTATCATGTTGGGGTGCTGTAGCATATTGTTTTGATGCTTGCAATATGCCTAGTTGCTGTTTTGGACAGATTGTTGTTATGTCTTGTATAGAGTGTATGTGTTGAATCGTTGCTCCGTTTTGAGTGTGCTCTATATGAAACTTGCTTAGAATTGCATGTAGTTTCATATTATCATGTTGCATCCATGTTTGGGAGTGTTTGCTTGATGTTTGTATGCATTTTGCATCAATGCCATGTTTAACTTGTTTTGCTCATATCTTCTAGGCCGTAGCTCCGAATTAAACGAACTTTATATGTAACTTGATTAGAATCTCGTGTAGATCATCTTGGTGCATTTCAAATTGCTGTTTAACAACTTGAAAATAAGGTTTATTCATATCTGGACCAATTTCGAAAATTGCATATGAGGACTTACCGGAATTGTTATATGTTGTTCCCGGCCTTATTTAAACTTGCTTTGATGTGTTGCTCTTGTTTGCATCGTGTCTTGCCATGAGTAGCTTCATGTAGCTTTGTCATGCATCATGCTTGTTGTGCATCATGTCTTGTCTATGTGTGGTGTGTTTACCATGTTGTGTGCTTCTTCTCGATAGTTCCTGTTTTGTTGCGATCGTGAGGATTTGTTCGTCTACGCTTGGTTCGTCTTCGTGGCTTCATCTTCTTCATGGACTCGTTCTTCTTCCTCGCGGGATTTCAGGCAAGATGACTGCTACCCTAGATCTCACTACTATCATTGCTATGCTAGTTGCTTCGTTCTATCGCTATGCTGCGCTACCCATCACTTGTTCTTCAAGCCTCCCTATTTGCCATGTCCGCCTCTAACCTTTTTTTACCCTTCCTAGCAAACCATTGCTTGGCTATGTTACCGCTCTGCTCAACCCCTCTTATAGCGTTGTTAGTTGCAGGTGAAGATGAAGATTACTCCATGGTGGACAGGATTATGTTGGGATATCACAATATCTCTTATATTATTAATGCATCTATATACTTGGTAAAGGGTGGAAGGCTCGGCCTTATGCCTGGTGTTTTGTTCCACTCTTGCCGCCCTAGTTTCCGTCATACCGGCGTTATGTTCCCGGATTTTGTGTTCCTTACGCGGTTGGGTGATTTATGGGACCCCCTTGACAGTTCGCTTTGAATAAAACTCCTCTAGCAAGGCCCAACCTTGGTTTTACCATTTGCCTCACCACCACCTACTTTTCCCTTGGGAGTAATTAACCCAAGGGTCATCTTTATTATAGCCCCCCGGGGCCAATGCTTGTCTAAGTGTTGGTCTGAACCAGAGACACTTGCAGTGCCACCTCAGGGAAACTCGAGGTCTTGTTTTAGTTGTACGTAGTGTTCATCTGGTGTTGCCCTGAGAACGAGATATGTGCAGCTCATATCGGGATTGTCGGTGCATCGGACGGTCTTGCTGGTCTTGTTTTACCATTGTCGAAATGTCTTGTAAACCGGGATTCTGAGTCTGATCGGGTCTTCCTGGGAGAAGGTATATCCTTCGTTGATCGCGAGAGCTTATCATGGGCTAAGTTGGGACACCCGTGCAGGGTTATAAACTTTCGAGAGCCGTGCCCGCGGTTATGTGGCAGATGGGAATTTGTTAATGTACGGTTGTAGATAACTTGACACCAGATCCGAATTAAAACGCATCAACCGCGTGTGTAGCCGTGATGGTCTCTTTTCGGCGGAGTCCGGGAAGTGAACCCGGTTTCGTGTTATGTTTGACGAAGTAGGAGTTCAGATCACCTCTTGATCATTACTAGCTTCACGACCGCTCCTTTGTTTCTCTTCTCGCTCTCATTTGCGTATGTTAGCCACCATATTATGCTTAGTCGCTGCTGCAACCTCACCACTTTACCCCTTCCTTTCCCATTAAGCTTTGCTAGTCGTGATACCCATGGTAATGGGATTGCTGAGTCCTCGTGGCTCACAGATTACTACAACAACAGTTGCAGGTACAAGTTATACGATGATCATGACGCGAGAGCGATGTTTGCTTGTTTTGGAGTTCTTCTTCTGCTTCTTCTTTGATCAGGGGATAGGTTCCAGGTCGGCAGCCTGGGATAGCAGGGTGGATGTCGTTTGAGTTTCCGTTTGTGTTTCTTCCGTAGTCGGATGTTGATCTTATGGATGATGTATTGTGATGTTGTATTCGTGTGGCATTGTATGCCTTTTGTATGTATCCCCATCTATTATGTAATGTTGATGTAATGATATCCACCTTGCAAAAGCGTTTCAATATGCGGGTCTATCCTTGGTGGTACCTTCGAGTTCCTCTTGGATAGGGTCGCATATTGGGCGTGATAAAAGGCCTCTTTGCCGTCCGCTGCCTCTTTGTCGTTTGCTTTCTGCTGGCTTATGGCAAAGCCTACCTTTTCCGCCAGCTAGCGGACGACAAAGAGTGGGCGGACGGCAAATCTGCTGATTCCAGTAGTGTATCTTTCTCTGTGTCCGATTAACACTTTGAACCCATAAATATCACGTGAGTGTTAGCAATTGTGAAGGATTAAATGATAGTTGAGTATGTGGAATTTGCTAAATCAAAGATCTTACATAGACCCTTCCTGAAAATAAGATGAATTGCATTGTTTGATGATTGAGAACATAGTTTGTTAGTTTTCAAGAAAGTTTATGATATATACTTTAACATGTTAATAGCTTGTTACTTGATCATGAGAAGTTTTATGAGTTGAGCTACTGTTATGATATATAATGATGCTAGAAAAGGTGAATGAAATTATCATTTATCAAACCTGTGCACTTGCTAGCATTCTCACTTCATAAATTATTTCTTTTATCATTTACCTACTCGAGGACGAGCAGGAATTAAGCTTGGGGATGCTGATACGTCTCCAACTTATCTATAATTTATGAAGTATTCATGCCATGTTTATAATATTTTTACATTATTTTGGTATGATTTGATTAGAACTAACTCGGACTGATGCTGTTTTCAGCAGAACTACTGTGCTGTTTTTTTTGCTGAAATAGAAGTTCTCGGAATGCGCTGGAAATCAACGGATAATA
Organism: Aegilops speltoides; assembly: GCA_021437245.1. Lineage (NCBI taxonomy): Eukaryota > Viridiplantae > Streptophyta > Magnoliopsida > Poales > Poaceae > Aegilops > Aegilops speltoides. Next base: position 249,938,134 of record CM038145.1, read on the forward strand.
TTTTTGGAAAATATAAAAAATACTGGAACGAAAAGCTATCGGAGGGGAGTCCCGAGGCCACCACGAGGGTGGAGGGCGCGCCCTACCCCACGGGAGGTTGCTCCTACCTCGTGGACTCCCCATGAGCCCCCTTGACGTGAAACTGACACCAACCCCTCCTATAAATCCTAAAAAACCCAGAACAGAGCAGAGATCGGAAGTTCCGGCGCCGCAAGCCTCCAGAACCACGAGAAATCAATCTAGGCCCTCTCTGGCACCCTGCCGAAGGGGGCCATCATCACCAAAGGCCATGGGGGAGGATATCGAAGGGGCCATCATCACCATGAAGGCCAGGGACCAGAGGGAGAACCTCTCCCCATCCAGGGGGGAGACCATGGAGGAGGAAGCACAAGGGGGAGAACCTCTCCTCCTCTCCCTCGGTGGCGTCGGAGTGCCATCAGGAGGGGAATCATCGCCGATGTGATCGTCTTCATCAACATCACCATCATCATCATCACCATCCTCATCTATTTTACGCGGTCCACTCTCTCGCACCCCGCCATAATCACCTACTTGAACATGGTGCTTTATGCCACATATTATGATCCAATGATGTGTTGCCATCCTATGATGTTTTGAGTAGATTTCCTTTGTCTTTGGGTTGATTGATGATCTAGATTGGTTTGAGTTGTATGTTTTATTATTGGTGTTGTCCTATGGTGCCCTCCGTGTCGCACAAGCGTGAGGGATCCCCGTTGTAGGGTTTGCAATATGTTCATGGTTTGCTTATTGTCTGTGTTGCATGAGTGATTGGAACACAAACACGGATAAGTGGGTCATGGCCTATGGGAATAAAGAGGACTTAATACTTTAATGCTATGGTTGGGTTTTACCTTAATGATCTTTAGTAGTTGTGGATGCTTGCTAGAGTTCCAATCACAAGTGCATATGATCCAAGAAGAGAAAGTATGTTAGCTAATGCCTCTCGCTCATATAAAATTGCAATAATGATTACCGATCTTGTTAACAATTGCCTAGGACAATTCCGCACACCGACCCATCATTATTCCACACTCGCTATTTATAATACTCCCTCCGTCCCAAAATAAGTGTCTCAACTTTGTACTAACTTTAGTACAAAGTTGTACTAAGTTTGAGACACTTATTTTGAGACGGAGGGAGTACTTAAGTAATATATTCTAACTTTATGATAACAGCACCTACTTTTATATTTTAGCTCTCTGATATCATGCAAAGTTATCCTCTTCATACCCGCATCATAGTTTTATTTCTCGTTCCTAGTTGGAAGCAAACGTTCAGTGTACGTAGAGTCGTATCAGTGGCAAATATGACTTGAGAGAATATTGATCTTACCTTTAACTCCTTGTGGGTTCGACACTCCATGCTTATCACTTCCACCTTTGGAAATTGGTACGATGATTCCCTGCACTTGGGGATTATCAGGCCCAAAATGCTATAAATGCGGTGAAGAGGGACACATATCCAGCGGTTGCCCACTAAGGAAATTTGTTAACACAACTATCCTTGATGGTGAAGACGACGTGGAAGAATACAAATCTGAAGATGTAGAGGGGCAAGATGTTTGTCAAGAAGAAGGTGAAGAGGTGGTATGTGTGATTCAACGTCTCCTATGTTCCACACCACAACCTGACAACACACAACGGAAGAAAAATATTTGAGAGCAAATGCACGGTGAATGGCAAGGTATGCAAATTAGTAATTGATAGTTGCAGTTGCGAGAATCTTATCTCCCTAAAGTTGGTGAACCGTTTAAAGCTTGATATTCATGATCATACAAACCCCTACATTCTTGGGTGGATCAAGAAAGGAGTGAATATAAGGATCACCAAACAATGCAACCTGCCACTTTCTTTGGGCAAGCATTATTGCTCAATTGTGTTGTGTGATGTGGTTGACATGGATGCAGCCATGTTCTTCTTGGGAGACCTTGGCAATTTGATGTGGATACCACACACAAGGGCAAGGAAAATTCTTACTCTTTCATTTGGAACAAGAGAAAGATCATTATCTTGCCAAACAAAACCGAAGTTAATACCTCTAAGGAGGAGGGGAAAACTATGTTAACTATCTCCCATACCTCTCATGAGTTTATGGAAGACTTGAAGGAGGAAGATTTGTGTGCTACACTTGTTGTAAAAGTAGAAGAGCACCTGACTGTTGAAATTCCAGCAAAGGTACGTGGTTTATTGGCAGAATTTCATAACATACTTGGGGAGCCACAAGGCTTGACACCGATGAGAGGAATTCAACATAGAATTGACTTAATTCCGGGAGCAAATCTTCCTAATCTTCCACACTATCGAATGAGCCCAAAGGAGCATGATTTATTGAAGGATAAAGCGGAGGAATTGCTGCAAAAGGGGCACATTCAAGAAAGTATTAGCCCATGTGCTATACCAGCCCTGCTCATGCCTAAGAAAGATGGATCTTGGCGCATGTGTACGAACAGTAGAGCCATTAACAACATCACTGTAAGGTATAGATTCCCTATTCCCCGTCTGGATGATATGTTGGATCAGCTTAATGGAGCAAGAGTGTTCACAAAGATGGATTTAAGAAGTGGATACCATCAAATCCGTATCAGACTCGGGGATGAATGGAAAACCGCCTTCAAGACAAAGAAAGGGTTGTTTGAATGGTTAGTCATGCCATTTGGACTCTCAAATGCACCAAGTACCTTTATGTGCTTAATGAATCAAGTCCTTCGACCCTTCTTGTCCCACTTTGTTGTGGTCTATTTCGATGACATCTTGATCTATAGCAAGGATGAGGATGAACACTTTGATCACATTCGAACGGTGCTAGAAGTACTAAGGGAAAATGAGCTCTACATCAACTTGAAGAAATGTGTTTTCCTACAAACACAACTTCTTTTCCTAGGATTCGTCGTAACATGACAATATTTGTGTTGATGATTCTAAGGTTGAAGCAATCCGAGAATGGCCAACTCCGAAGACCATTTCCGAGGTAAGAAGTTTTCATGGCCTTGCAATTTCTATAGGCGATTTGTGAAGAATTTCAGCACTATCATGGCACCAATTACCGAGTGTTTGAAGAAAGGAAAGTTCCAATGGACAGGAGCAGCCGAAGCTAGTTTCAATGAGATAAAACAAAAACTATCACAAGCTCCTGTCTTGGTGCTACCCGATTTCAACAGGACTTTTGAGTTGGAGTGTGATGCAAGTGGAGTAGGCATTGGAGCTGTCCCAAGAAAGTAAGCCCATTGCTTTCTTTAGTGAGAAGTTAAGTGAAGCTAGACAGAAGTGGAGTACCTATCAGCAAGAATTATATGCCATTTCAGAGCGTTGAAAATTTGGGAAGTCTATTTGCTACCTAAAGAGTTTATTGTTTACTAGCAAATATGCCCGTGCGTTGCAATGAGAGAAAAACTATCAAATTATGCAGGAGTGATAGACAACGGCTTTTAAAATGCCAAGGTGAGATAAGGGCTTTTAAAATGCCATTTCAAAAACTATGTCTAAGTGATGACATGATGAGATAAGAGACTTTTGAAAAGTCATTTAAAAAAGTGATGGTTTGACCACGATTTGATTTCCTAAGGCTCCACAACGAATTATGTTTGGTTGAGCAAACTGCATTGATGAACCCTGCCTAAACTAGACTGATGAATGATGTATATAATCTTGACCTAGCATAGCTGTGGTTGTCATAACAATTATCATGGTACCATAATAAACATAGTTGTGTATGGAGGCAAAATAGACATTTAGTCATTTTTATATAGTTTACAAAAACTAACTCATAGAAAGTTGTGTCAATATTTTTGGGTTCAAATTAATTTAAACACTAAACCTTTTTTACCCGATGCGAGGGACTAAATAAAAGCATAAATTGACCTCTACAGATCCCCTATTTAAACTTCTACGCAGGCAATGTCTCGCTTTGTTCATCATTTACGGGCCTGTTTTAATTTTTGAAACATTTCAGAAAAATCATGTATTTTTTTTAATTCCAGTATGTGTTTTGAATAATGGATTTTTTTAAATCATGTTTATTTTCATGAACATCTATTTGATATTGTGATTTTTTTCTATGATATGCGTTTTTTTTGAAATCATGAACAATTTATGATTTCTCAATCAAACTCGCAGCTTTTTGAAATTTGGTTCTTCTGAAAATCCCGAATGAATGTAAAGAATGAAAAAAAAAACAGATTTTAAAAAGTAAAAAGCAAAAAATAAATAGAAAACAGGGCACGACCAGACGCACATGGGTCGACCCATTAGCGCGTCGAGGAGGAGGAGGCACGCCATGTACATTTTTTTCTAATTCCAGACTACTGGATTGTTTTTTAAAAATCATGATTTTTTATTTTGTGAACATCTATTTGATATTCCGTTTTTTCTATGATATGCAAACAATATTATGAAATCATGAATATTTAAGACTTCTCAATAAAGCTCGCAGCTTTTTGAAATTTTATTCTTTTCAAAATCCTGAATTAATTTAAATAAGAAAAAAATAAAAACAGAAATAAGAAAGTAAAAAAGCAAAAAAGAAAATAGAAAACAGGGCCCACCCCCAGCCAATTATGGGCCGACCTGTTAGCGTGTGCGGGTGGAGGACTTGCGCTTCCTACCGAGGAAAAATGAAGGAAAAAGGTGTAGGAACCAGGGATTGAACGCTGGTCTCCTGCGTGGTAGGCCGATGCCTTGGCCATTGGGCTATCGGTGCGCTTGTGTTGTATGAGTGTATCATTCTATAAGAACTATATCCACGGTGATTTTGAAATAAATTCGAATCGTGTTACTTGTGGATGGCATAGTGAGTAATTTATGCCAAATTCGAGGGCAATTTCTATGACGGACGACCAGAAGCACTATTTGCTTTATTAGTAGGTAAATATAGCGACACTACAAAAAAAATACACTTCTGTGATGATGCGTTTTTGTCACAGTAGGTCGCGTTTTTTGTCATGCATGTACATCCATGACAAAGTTATGACAGAATCAAGATAGTCATACATGTGCTGTCGTAGAAGTGTTCCATGATATTACCAAAATTATTATCACGGAAGTGTCCACTTCCATGATGATAAATCGTGCGTCACAGAAGTGCTTTCGTCAAGGGTGACCGACACGTGGCATCCACCATAACAGAACGCCGTTAAGCTATCGGGTCGGATTTTGGATCCGATAACCGTTAACAGTACCCGACCAATGGGAAATTTCCACGTAAAATTCGATTGGTCAAGGAACACCGTTAGCTCGTCATGGGCCGATGTCGCCTGTCCATTGGAGGAGACATGCCTATGATACGCCGACATGTGGTCGCGCCCAATAGAGGCCCATATAGGTTAAAAAGGCCGCCACCAAAGGCCCCTAGAACTTAATCAGTACTAGTGGGCCGGCCCAATGTCGGCTCGCTTAATAAAGGCCCATTTATGGCTCGGCTAGATCTCGCCCGTTAATTGTTCGCCCAATATTTGGGCCCATTTACGGCCGGGCCGATCTCGCCCGTTAATTGTTCGCCGAATATTTGGGCCCATTTGGCCTGCCGATCTCTCGCCCGTTAATTGTTCGCCGAATATTTGGGCCCAACTACAGCCAGTTGACTTTCGGCCGTTAGAGGCCTGATGTAGACATGGGCCCATTTCAGCCCGGTGTGACTTTCGGCCTGGGAATGGCCCGTGCTGCCCATGGGCCATATATGGTCCGACGGGACATCGGGCCCACTAACGGCCCGTGCTAAAGGTGGCAACAGTTAAGCCCAACGTGACTTTGGGCTGTTAAAGGCTCGTCGATAATTCAGCCCGCTGATGCTCAGATTAAGCTTTCAGCCTCTGAAAGGCCCATGATATCAGTGGGCCAACTAAGGCCCGAGATATGTTTCGGCCTGGTAACGGCTCGTGAGCTAACTGGGCCCAAAATGGCCCGGTCTACATTTCGGCCTGCTGAAGGCCCATCGACGACTAGTGAAAATTGAGGCCCAACATGCATTTTGGCCTGCTAAGGGCCCGTGGTTTCATCTCGGCCGTAACAGGCCAGTACAATATTCAGCCTGTTAATGGCCCAACGCTACCTGGGCCAAACTAAGCGTTGGTCGACAAAAGGCCCAACTAAAATATAGGCCGGTGTACGTTTGGGCCTGGTGCAATGTGTGAAGGCCCCAATCATTCGGGCCCAAGAAAGACACAGGCCGGCCCAATTGTGGCCCGCTAAAAACCTGGCCCATTAGAGTCGAATGTTTCGGCCCAGTCGACTACATCTGATTTTTTTTCAAATAGCGAATGATGGCAGTAACTAGTAGGAATTAAGAACAAACCTATACAATAAAGAAATTATGGCATAGTGACTAAGAATAAACCTACACTATACAATAAAGGATTTAAGGTATATTACATCCACTGGGCATCGAAGTTCACCACCAGTGGTCATAAAGCGCAATGAAGAAGCAGATTACAAAAACGGGGCACCATTGCAGCGTAACAAAATAATACTGAACCAAGACCACTTCCAAGACAGTTCAAGAAAGGTTAGCCTTGCGGGGGAACTGCTGTGCAAGCTACTGAGCAAGGCTGCGAGACCGGCCTAGCATGTCGGTCATAGCTTCCAGGAGTAGCTGTTTAGCGATGAGGTTCTCATTGGTGTTCTCCGCAATCTTTCTTAGAGATAGGACTTCAAGTCGAAGTTGAGTTGCGAATGCCTTCGCTAGAACTTGGGACCAAGAAGTCGAACTGATTTAGACAACGGATTCTCGTGAGCTTGTCTCATTGTTAGTCTCAAGTAACTTGAACATTTGCATCAAGACAAGACTTTGGGGTTGTCTCGCTATCTTCAAGATGTTTTGCCTTCTTTGTGCAATATATGTTGGGTTTGTCTCACACCTTGAAGCAGACTTGTGCATGCCATCGTGCATATCACCTCAAACAAAGCAAGAGAGATGACAGTTTTGCATGTGTATAAACAAAGATGATAACTGTTTTGTCAATTCTATCCAATTTCAAATTAGAAAATAAAGAGTAAGTTCAAAATATCAATAGCATAATTTGGCATTGTTCATAATGCGGGGAGGTTCACCACACTACTGGATTACCATGTCAACATAACAAGCATAGATGAAAGGGCAAAGAAAACCATTGTATCTATTTTGGATAATGTGCATGGCATGTTGTTCATATCATCAACCACATCAGTAAGATAAAACAGGAGATGACAAGGTGCAAAAGTGGGCTGCTTCACCACACACTGGATTATAGATCCACAAAACCAAGCATACATATAGGGAGTATTAAGTAATGTGCATGGTGTGAATAAGAAATTTGGTTTTACAAGTAAAACTTAGAACTTACGATTCTTACGAACATGCATTTTGGTAGAAACAGCAAACTAAACAGCAGTAAACGATAGGGAGTATGAGCAAATTAAACAGTAGTTGAGGATAAAGGCTTTAGAAGGACTGACTTACATTAACAGTTAACACCGGCTTTATAATGTCCTTCTCCATGTCAAGGGAAGGATAACTCAAGAATTTCAGCACATAATTTTCTTCATAAGCATTGCCTGTACTCTACATTTTGTAGAGAGTAATTATAGATATGATAATACTGGAAGGGATAGAGGATAATGAAGATAAGATGCAGATTGATGCTACATAATCAACTACCAATCCCTGGAAGTACAAGCGTTACAGGACAAAATGTACTGACAAGAGCAATGGGCTACACTTCTGTACTGGCATTATCTGTGTATTCTACTTGTTGGTAAGATTAAATATAGATCTGGTCTTTTTTAGTAAATGGTGGGCAAGGGAGATAAGATGCAGAATGCTACAAAATGAACCAATCCCTCTTCCCATAATACAAGAGTGTTTTGAACACCGTGTCTTGTACAAAACGTTCTTATATTATGGGACGGAGGAGTAGCTGATAATGTAAGTACAAGGATAGACCACGCTCAGTCCTTATAAGAGGATCGCAGAGCTAAACCTCTTCAAAAGCATTGGGTTGATTCTAAATTTGTGTAAGAGTCCATACGGATCTTATAATGTCCACCAAATGGACGATTCTGAGGCTAACATGTGTAGTGATGCTACATAATCAAACAGCTATGAAAGTAAGTATGGTCATACAGGCAAGAGGTACTCACAAGAGCAATGCAATTATGCGAGATAGTTGCGAGATTCTGTGGTCCCTTGAGAACTAATGTTCTTCCGCTAACAGCTTTTAGTACAAGTGAGACATTAAGGCAAATGCGAAATGTAGTTCAAATTGTGATGTGATATCATAGATAGTACCTTCTGCTGCAACCGAGACCAATGTGTAACAAGATTATTCCACCACCGCCGATAAATATAGCATCGAGTCTTTACAAAATTTCGTTCGAGGCTTGCCATCGGCGCGCTTGCCTCGTAGGAATGATACTTCATCAATGAGTGCTTGAAAAGCGCAACCAACTCTTGCTCATCATCACAATCCAGTTTGCTCCTCTGTCATCAGAAACATATGCAGTAATGACCATGAATAACATTAGTACATTACTTACGCGTAAGTTGCGGAGGAAGATCGAAATTGTTCTGTGTTCATGTATAATCTTTCCATGAAGGAAAGATGCGCACAAAGTTCCCGATAACAACATAAGCTTCGTCTTCTAAACGGGAAGAAATGGAACAGGGTCCTATTTGCTGCAATTGGGGCTCTCTCTCGTTCGAAAAGGATTTGACAACTGGATTTGATGTACTCTTTCTTTGGAATGGGGTTTTATGTCAGATACACCGGTGCTATGTCAATGGCATAATCATACTATTTGCTGCAGCTTGGGGTCTCTGCTGAGTTGGGGCATCGAAATGACCAAAGTAGTAGGGCTAGAGTCTGCTAGAGTTGGGGTATTTTGTGGGTCGGTGATATTGCAACTACACCTAATGGGCTATTTGATTTATCAAAGCCACTACCTTTTCCAAATACTTTGCTTGTGCTCCTCCACGATCAGCAATCGCCCTCTTCCTTTTGGACGTCTGATACACAAGAACAACATTTGAATGGATAAATATGGTATGATGACAGATGGAATATGTACTGAAAATGGATAGGCAAGGCGTATTCACATACACGATGTGTAAACTAAGCTAATGGAAGTTCAACAAAGTAGAAGCAATGCAAAGCATCAGTTGCAAGATATGTGCGAGCAATGTAACCTTGGAAAGTTAGAGCAAGTACCTTGATGGGTGAATAAGATAGGGCATCTTCCTCTGACTCCTCCACTAGGGAGCTACATTGACTTAGGTCTCCCTCTAGCTCAGAATCACTGTTAGGATCATATTTTGAGCATGAATCTGTACGTGGAGAGCGTTTGCATTACATTGCATCCAGAATTGATTTCAGTCCCTTAATGCCAAGTTTGACAACCATGGCATTGTTCTTCTTTATTCTTTTCATGCGCGCAAGCTCATAATCATTATGATGCTGTTCAGAATCTAAGATTCATGAAAACATAAAAAGTAGTCAGATTATCTATGGAATGCATTGCGGATTCAACTCGGAGAGTGTCTCCCTATAAACCCCTGCATATGCAAAGTTCACCTCCCCAACCGTCTTGACTGACCACACACGTAAATACAAACCCCTTATGTCTCTATAATAGGCAGCACACATTTCAAAACTGAAGTAGGAACATTAGAATCATATGAAATTCAGATTTGAACAAATAAACTAAGCAATTATGAGTGGCGTGATGTTTAGCTTCAAGGGTGGAGTGTTGGTAGTGCGACACAAAGCAAGTAGGCGATTGTATTCCATGTAAAAGATCGAAACCTATGTAAAAGCCGAAATGACACTTTCTTTCTATACAATGCGTGTTCGTTACCCACACATGATGGAAGAGATCACATAGAGAAATAGTATTCACTCATGTCTACGGTTCCAAAGATTTAGAAACAGGTGGTCCACCCTAAAAGAATATTGACAACAAATATGACAAGGCAAGCATAGATGTAGTGAATCAATCATTTACTTGTGAGCTTATTAGGACAAGTATGCAGAATTGTAACTGCAGTAAGAGACCGTCCAAAATCTAAATGAAGAAGTTTGTCTAGCACTTATTGTTTGCGACTAATCGACGTGAATAATTGGATATTATATCGAATGAGTAAGAAAGACAAGTAAATTGTCAACAAACCTGGCTTGCAGTAGTAATCTGGGTCAATGTCACTATGACCAACAATCCAAAATGACTAGTTTCTGTTCCGAGGGCTGGAATTTTGAAAACCATGTGAACTTTAGAGGTATTAAAGATTACCGAAATACATCTGAACCATTAAGTGTAGGTAGCACTAAGCACACAACAAACCCTAATGACAGTCCTACCTAATGAGTAATGAATCAATTAGAAAATGGGTGATGAGGAGGGTCACGAGTGTTGAGGACGATCTCAAGATAAATCGGGTTGGCTTGGTGGGTGCTGCACGCCTGAGCCCTGAACAGACTGGGAAGGTAGGCACGGCGACGCGCCCGGGCAGCGGTGACGCTGTTGGGCGAGCGGCTCCTGGCCTCCTGTTAGTCCGGCGTCTCCTCCTAGAGTCATGCCGTCCGGGGACGGCAAGTCGCCAGCAGGCAAAGCGGTCAGAGGCAGTAGAGATCGAAGCGCCTTGGCAGTAACAGAGGGAATCGGGCCTGGGACAACCCAAAATCCCAGGGTGGGCCGACCCACCGTGGGCACCCTGTAGAGATACACACCCGAGCGGCGAACATGCATTTTCGAAACTAATTTAGGAACATTTAGCTGAGCAATTAAACAACTCTATTTTAATAATATCAGATTCGTATTTGAACATCTAAGCTTGTTTAGCTTGATGGGTGGAGTAGTGTTATTATGACACGAAGCACGTATTCTGATCGTATAGTGATCATAAAAGGGGGAAACTCTAAGCATATTTTTTTAGCAAAAGAGGGTTTCCCCTCCGATTTCTATTAAAGAAACCACCACGGAACCAACATGATCATTAAACCCTAAGCATGATCAATTAAACCGTATTATGGTTGTGCCATGGCAGATTTGAAGCTACAAACTAGAGAAATGATATTTAGCATCCATTGTTTGCTTCGAACTAAGAACTAAATTCTAAGAGCTGAAAAGAAAGTAGAGTAACCAAGTTAAGATCTATTTTCTGGTTGAGATCAAAAAGTTGAGGAGATATGAAGTACCACCTCTCTTGCGGCGCCGTGTAGGCATCGGGGGTGCGATGGTTGTCGGTGGCGTTGAAGCAGATCAACGACGGTGGACGGGTGCATCGGGGGATAAGTCCCGTTGCGGTGGAAGAGAAGGTCGTGTGAGCGACCCCGGCAAGGAGGACGACGATGCCGATGAAGCGAGAGGACGCGATGCAAGGCTATTGGTCCGTCGTCGTGGATGAGAAACGTCCATCTCTAGCAGTGGACGACGCGGTCTTGGTAGGCGCTACGGCATGGTGGAGGATGGTGGCGATGGATTTGGTGGAGGACGGCAGCGATGGATGGGGTGGCGGACGGAGGCTGGTGTGGGGATGGGGTGTTCTAGCACGGACGGTGTATGAATGGGAAAATGGAGGGAGAGGTACGGGGAACCATGTTTTTGGGACGCACCTGTCTGAAATATGGGAAAGTTATGAACTTAGCCCCCGTTTAAAATTTGGATGTCTCGTTGGTTGGGGATAGGACGGTAATCTCGCATCTCGCCAATATTTGCCCAGAGCGATTTCGGGCGAGGAGAGGGTGGTTGGCACCCATGGTGTATGAACAGGGTTGATAGGTAGGGCGGTTGTGTCACGTCTGAGTGAAGTTACAAACCTGCCCCTATTGAAAATATTTGCCTACATCAATTTCAGCCGAGACGAGTTTGTTTTGCCGCCCACCGTGTATGAATGGGGAATGGAGGGAGAAACAGAGGTCTTTCGGATGAGCTTGAATCAAATGTGTTTTGCCGCCCACGTTTGATGCCCACCATGTCGGAATGGGCTCAGAGGCGGCCATGTCACGTCTAATTGAAGTTACTAACCTACCCCTATTTAGAGCAGTGGAAATCGGGCCGATGGATTGTCCGTGTAATGGGTAGACAGTAATTTCCATCTCCCAAACACTTGGCTTTGGGCAGCCGACGTGGGAGTGGATATTTTGCTGCTTCTTTTGAATTTTGGGACAATAAGCATCCACGCTACTCCACAGCAACTAAATTCGAATCCATTTTGTATTCCTATATGAATCTTTATAAATCATTCTATGTGTTTTTATATATCTTCAAAAGGACAACAAAGATGTATTCCACTATCATATATGAATATGGTTTACAAATGCCGATACTCAAATTCAGAAACTAGAATCTAGTTTAAGGTGAATTCGAATATTTGGAACACTTCATGTCCAACTCAAATGTCACACACAACATAATGTGTACTCCCATTTAGATATGTACACAAGCGATGTATCAAGATTCAAATACCGAGTCAATCAACCAAGAATGTACAAAACTAACAGACATATAAACACTTATAGAGTATATGGATCAATAATATCAACTAACATACATAAGCCGCATCATTGTACTTTTTTTGGCTACAACAACATCGTTTTCTTAGCCAAAGATCTTGGCCCTTTCGATGCGTGCCACTTATGGTCCACCTATACTACTACTATTGCTGAATGCACATTCAGCCCGATTGGCATATTTGTAGGTCTGGCACAACAATCCAAATGAAATGTCTCCGAGTCTTATCAATTAATACAGACTTGTGCTCAAATAAAATTACAAACCAAAAAAAAAACAATTATTACATGATCTCTAAAACAAATGGTTTGATTGATTACTTGAACATACAACACAAAGGTTATTGAACTATGGAAAGAACATTTCACCTATGATTTGCCAAGCAGGAATTTAATTTCCTTTTTCCTTCAGAACCTTAACAATCTGGTCAGTCTCAGCTTGCTTCATTTTGAAATCCACCAAATATTTAATGGTTGTCTTGAGTACTGCTTGTGATTGTGCTTTTTGCTTCCTCAACATGTCAACTTCATCTCTAAGTGCGAAGCGAGTAATCTCTTTCTACCACTAGTTTAGCCTCTAGAGCATCGGCAGTTGGCAATTCATAATGCACGATTGGGCGGTGCCCTCGCTGTGGGATGATGCAACGTCCATGGGGACCTCGCTCTTTGATCTTGGGCTAACCTGTTTTGCCATTAAAGTTCGATTGATTTAGAAAAGTTGAAGTTAGCAAAACATCTCAATCGGGAGTTATAACAACAAACCAGCTTAAACAAACAAGGAATTAAAGAGTTTCAATTGGATGTTTGAAAAGTAGTTATTAACATCATTGTAACTCTGCATTGCAAACAGAAAGCGATTAAACAAACAAGTAGATATTTAAGTTAAGGAAAACAGTAATTCTTAACAAGAAGTATCAAACACATAGATAGGCGCAGTCTACAGTATGATTAACAGGCTGTGCCATTATGTAATCAGTAGCAAACTAAATTAAGCCAAGCAATGTAATTGAACAATTTTGCAAATAAGTGGCTAACTAAAATTCCGAGAAGCGGGTAACTGAACTTACGCTAGTTCTTTGTACAGGCACACTGCAACTTCTTTTTCACTTACAAGGTTGTACGAAGGAGTCGATGGCATCAATTGCTTGGATACGCAGTCCCAATACTTCTTTCTTCCCACACTGCATGGGTAAGTCGAATGGTTAATCTGGTAAGATGGTGCGTCCTTGATATGTTATATGAGGATGTGTAGTCAGACTAGTTGTAGCCAGACACATCACATCGCTTTTATCAGATATTTCATGCGATTACTTTTGGCATATCAAGATCTAAGCAATCTACAATAGGATGAAAATACTGGCATCCTTCACATTATTGGCGAACTCAGTTCATAGAAACAAGCAATTCAACCATTCTGTGGGTAAACCAAAAGCCGCCACTAGAATATTTTTCACTATCCAATCATACATGCAAAAAGGGGCGACGCCACCATAGGGGCTGGTATGGGCGGCCGCCTCAGGTGGTTGGAAAGTGTGCACCTAGTTTGAATCGTCCAGGTTGGCCCATGCTAGTTTTGCTCGTCCCAACGCACGAGTAGGCAACGTAAAAAATGAAGAAAAATATTTCAATTTGGATGGGCCAATAACATAAGTGCAAGGCAGGCCCTATAGCAGGCTCGCGGCCCAAACGAGCGCCTCCCATATCGATCAACAGCAGAAAAATCCCAAGTCATTCGCTCCGACCTCGATCCGGTTCGCTCCTAACCTAGCCGCCACTGATGATCGACACAAGATTTCCTCGCGCCCTCGTTGGAGGGCGGTCGCCGGGCTTCAAGCAAATGGAAGGACAAGAAGATGAAGATCCAACCCTAGGTGTAGCCTGCGTGGGAGGCAGCGGCGGCAACACGGGCATGGAATCGAGCTTGCGCAAACGGACAGTCGCAGCTTGCAAGAGTAGCATGCGCAACGAGCAGGTACATCACATCCCTGATTATATGTAATTCAACTCTTAAATTTCTGGCCAATAGTTAAACCTAACGGTGTTGTAAACTGCTTGTTTGTAGGGAATCTATGACAAAATGAAACCAATTTCTACTTATTTTATAACTCTCCCAATCAATACTGAACTGACTGAATCTGATGTATCTAATCAAGTTTCCGGTGCAAACATACAAGCTCATGTTGTTCTTGAGCCTGAAGTGTCTAATGAATGCATCGCTAATGAAGGATTTGATGCAAACATTTTACATGCTCCTGGTGATGAACATATAGTGTCTAATGAGGGATCTAATGCAAGCATTTTGCAAGCTCATTGAAGGATTTAGTGTCTAATGATGATCTACTATGTTGAGAGAGACAGAGATTTGCAGGCATTGATGACAAGCAAATTATAGTGCATTTTCATAGCTTGAGGAAACGTCGAGGCCATCTACCAGAAAGTCCTCGTATCATGACAACATAGCATAAATACTTTTCTAATCTATTGTTTGAAACTATTGGCATAGTTGTGCAGGATAAATATATTGATATGCAGTTTGTGCACTGGTTATACGTGCAACTACACTTCGATATTTTCAGCCAGAGAATGAATAATTCAAGCAGGTACGGACCATGTTTGTAGCCTTGTACACCATGTTGCATTTTGTGTTTTTTGGTGCTTGCATCATTTAGTGTTTATAATCTGAACTACTTTGGATCATTAGCTGGTTTTCAAAGTGCATGTAGCTTCACATTTCTCAAGTTATGTTAATTTCCGGAGTGCAAGTGCCTTCGTATTTTTTAAGTTAAATGTTCGCCCCTGGTAACTTGAATTCGTGGATCAGCCACTGCACACAAATCATACACGAATGCCAGTACGAATTAAATGAAATGCAAGGACTTACGCTAGCTCGTTGTACCGGCTCACTGCAGCTCTGCTTGCGCTTGGGATGTTCCATGTACAAGTCCATGTTACCACTTGCTTGGATGTGCAGGCCTTGTGCTCCTTGCATCCCCCTCTACATTTTTGACACGGCGAATGGTTGATCAAATAAGAGGAATCGACCTTGATGTTGTACCGGAGGACAGATACTTACAAGGTTATACGGGTGTGCAGGATGTGTACCAGATCCTGTAGCGCCGTCATGCTTCGCTAAAAATGGATTTGCTTGTTTCAGATGATATCTCCGAAGAAATAAGAGTTAAAGTCGAGTTGCATAGGCGTGTAAGCTAAGAGAGCGGTGAAAGGATATCCAAACATCGTCGGAACGATTGCACAAAGGAGTGATGTGCGGATACCTAGTTCGGGCGGCGTTTGGGCATGCTCGCCTAGCTAGAGTGCGGTCACCAGAGCCGTTGAGGGTGATGCGTTGGCGTTGGCTGGCAGCGCAAGACGGATGCAGATCTTGAGTGGCAGCGAGCGCTTCTGATCACGGTGGGCGAGACCGTTGGTGAAGCCCCAACGGCCTCGGGGGGCGGAGGTGCGACGATGTGCTCGGTGAAGTAGCCCTGGTGAGCTCGGAGACGGCGTCGGTGAAGCGCACCTGATGCGGTGGAACTCGGTGTCTGTGAGGCATGCCGGTTGCGGCGGCCGACGTTGTCGGTGGACCATCTGGTGCGGTGGACGAGGGCGTAGATGAGGTAGCTCGGGTGAGGTGGTGAAGCGCGATCGTCGTCTTCGTCGTCATCGTCTGTCACAGAGGTGGGGAACGGTGGGGAAAGAGACGAGACGAGGGGCGATTTGAGGGATGGCGGCGAATTAGGGATTTGAGCAATCTGGGTGCGGAAGGGGATGGTGGAGAAGAGAGATTTTGCAGGGCTGGAATTGGGGCCGCGAGATATTTCAATCCGAAACGTGGAAGCACGAACTTATATTGTCGTCGCCCTTTTTTGGGGGAGGGTGGGTGGCTGGGTGCTACTGCGTCCGTCCGACACACGCGACCACCCCGACAGACTATGCTTGGTGCCTTAAGGCACCTGCCTTTGTGTCCATGACATGTGGGCCCAACAGTGGCTGGCCCACATGTCGATCACTAAGGGCGCTTGCCTTTAAGGCACCAAAGCAACGACCACCCCGACACGACCCTGGTCTGCCTGGTGTGCCTACATTTGAGAATGCAAACGAATCTTCTTTCATTTGCAAATGAATCTGTATGTATTACCATGCCCGTGTTTTCCTTGCAATAATTAGTCATTCGAAACGAGATACTCCATCCGTTCACTTTTGTAAGTCGTTTCAGACAACTTAAAATGAACTGTTTTGCACATTGTCTGAAATGTCTTCAAGGTCTTATAAAAGTGAACAGAGGGAGTACTATAAATTAATTAATGAGGAGTTATTTGAAAAAAAATCAAAACGGTACCCACGGTAATGTGGATTAGAGTGTGTCACATAATTAGTTATTTGAATTAGAGTGTGTGTCACATAGTTAGTTATTTGAATTAGAGTGTGTGTCACATAGCGATCTCCAATTCTAACGTGGATTTCGCATTTCACTGTATCCACGCTTCTTTTTTAATACAAATTCATATGTATATGATGAAAACCATGGTAGTGAGAAAACTTTTGGATGGATTCAAACATATGACCTACAAAATAGCACAACAAATTGAGTCAATGTCAACTTTTCGAAACTTAGTATGGCACGAATTCGAAATAATTACCCGTATGCCTGGTCCTCGGTTCAAATCTTACAATGTACACCGAATTGAAACATCGATATTAAGTCTCGTACTATGTACATTCAAATGTTTTTAGCCCCCCAAGACAAACGCTACATACTTCCTGTATCGGTCAATATTCCTCTCCGAACCACCTTAGGAAGCTATCGGTTTCCAACACACATTCATTCTTTCTCTCCATGTTTCGATCTCTAAGTCTCTCAACTACACAACCCCTTTTTCCACTCCTGTTACCAAATGTATTTACCTCACACACCCGCCATTGCATCCCATGCTGAGCTCTCTCTCTCTCTCCCCTCTCCCTCTCACCCTCTCGCGCTAAATACATGCATTGCCTATCTAGCCCCCCAACCTCTCGTGCGCACGCACACACGTTGTATATCTAGGTCACTCCCTCGAGACTGTCTCACTCTTTCTTCCGCACGGCATGCCACACTCGTTAATCTCGCTCTCTTTATCTGAGTCTCGCTTAACCTCGTTTTCTTTCACACACAAATGATATATCTCCCTGTTCGGGCCTCAATCGACACACTCTATACTCTCTCACGCAGATTGTCTATCTAGGTCAGTCCATCCAAGCCGCCGCCACTCTTTCGACCTCATGGTGGGCCACGCTCACTCAATCTCTCTCTCTCTCTCTCTCTATCTATCTCTCTCTCTCTCTCTCTCTCTCTCTCTCCGTATGTCTTGATTGACCTCGCTCTTTCTCGGACAAAAACGATATATCACCATGTTTGAGCCCAATTCGACCTATTCACATTGTATACTCTCTCACGCACATTGTCTATCTAGGTCACTCTCTCCAACCCGTCTCACTCTTTCGATCGCACGGCGACCCTATGTGATCGGTTGACCTTGCTTCCTCCCACGCACAAAATATATCTACATGTCTGTGACTGGATCATCTCTCAAGCTCTATCTAACAGCCCTCTCCCTTGCCAAAAGCTCAATCAGACAATATCTCTCCGGAGCATATATATTTGTTCAATGAATGTCGGACCACACTCACTTCGTCTCTCTATCTATATGTCTCTCGATTGACATCGCTTTCTCACACCGTATCTTCCACGCATTGAAGCTACTACCTCTCCATCCCTCGCAAAGCCGGAGCTATTTACATTGCGAGGGGCACTCCAACCGTGGATTAATTTGTGTAGGCATTTATTCTGGTCGGTTTAGATTATATTTTCATAGCATTCGGCCCACAACTACTCCAAACACCGTTGCAACCCACGCAACTCCCCTAGTTGATTTCCCTCTGGCTCGGTCATCGCTCTCTCGCACGTCCTCTCGCCTTCAACGTCGCACCATGATATTATTGAAAAAACTATGTTGTTCTCTTTAATTATTATAAATAAGCTACAAAACTACACACCGGTAGTCCACTTGGAATGGAACAAATTTCGACCCACAAATTAAAGTGCTACAAACTACACACCGAGGGGCCCACATGTCATGAAACAAATTTGGACCCATATACAAATTAAAAAATAAAGGACGAGGATCGAACATGCGACCGGGCCTTCAAGCCACACGTCAATAGGCAACATATACGTAGAATAGCAATTTTTGTTGTACCCCCTTTGTTCACATAATGTTTTTATATTACCACAGCCTAATTAATGGATAACATGTAATATTATTTTTAGTACTATTCGCCATCACTTACTGGTGGGTTCCATGTGTGCTCTCTCTCTCTCTCTCCTCCCCTTCTGCTTTAGACGCATGGGCAACAGAAGAACTTCGCAGCGATGTTGCCGTTGACCATATATGGGCGCTGCTTCACAAGTCCACAACACCGCCACGTACTAGCAGCACTATTCAGTGTGTACGTGCAATGCACGTTAATTTGGAAGTATATTAAGTGCATGCGGATATTAACTAGTAGTTATTTGCGTGTTGTCATGTGATTAGCACTATTTTTGGCATGAAATGAACTGCACGCTAAACGTGTTGAGCGTTCGACATTGAAGCAGTCTAGGTCGTTGGATGACAAGGAATACATGTGGCTTGATGATGTTTTATATTTAATTTGATACGGCTCTAGCAGAACATTCAATCGATCAAACCATACATTTCGTTCAGTCTAACTCTGACTTTAAATTATACGACGATCAATATAAAATAAACGGAAATGATAAACGTTCGGATTTTAAGCATGGCAATCCGAATGTTTTTCATGGCAAATTTAGATTACGCGGCAGCGGCGGGGGCGTCTCGCTGTGGGAAGCGGCTCCTCTGCCGTGCTCTGTGTGTCATCGGGCCACTGACAGACGGCCACGGCGGCGTCTTGCGCCGTTGTTGGCGTACTCCTTGACGTTGGCCTAGGTTCAAGGAAGGCCAAAATGTTCTGGACTTCGGAGCAAGTCAACTGGCGGGAGGAGGCGACTGGCGTTGGTGCAAGGAAGCGGTCGACGGCGGCCATCCATGCCGCTGAGGGGCACTGCACCCCGCTGGGACAAAGCGCCGTCAACGGCGCGACGGAGACATTCGTGTGCACGGCACCGCAGCGGCGCGCGTCGCTGCTGCATCGCCAGACAGACGCATGCACCGGCAGTGCATCGGCACCGCACGGCGTCTTGGCGTTAGTGCATGCGCAGGCGCATGCACTGGCAGGTGCACGGGCGCGTGAAAGTCAGTGGGGACCTCGTGGAACCCCGTGGCACCAAGCTCGGCGACAATGTGCCGCTCCTAGCCCATCAATGCCACGGGGATGGGTGCCGTGGTTCTAAGTAGGATAGTAGAAGGGGGGGGGTAGGTATGGAGAGGCAAGATCTCAGCTATGGCGAAGGTGTACACACGAGGTTTACGAGTTCAGGCCCTTCACGGTGGAAGTAACAGCCCTACGTCTCGGTGCCCAGAGGCGGTCGATTGGATTATGTGTGTGATATTACAGGGGGTGCGAACCCTTGTGCCAGAGGAGGAGGGTGGCTTATATAGAGTGCGCCAGGACCTCTCCCGCCCTCCATTGCAAGGGACTAAATGTACATAAAGTGTTGGCGTTACTGGTAACGTCAGCCTTAAGTGCTATTAATGGCCTTAAAGACTACAGAGTGAATCCGCGACCGTTGTACGCTGACTGACTCCTGGTCTTCGGGAGGTCGAGTGATTCTCTTGTTAGTCGAGTGACGGTAGGTAGAGAGACTCCCGAGTGACATGGTGTTGAGTGGATTGCACTGGACACCTTTGACCGGGGTTCTCACGGAGTCTATTGACCTTCTTTCCTTCTTGAGTAGTGACCTTGGGTAGGACGTATAGGTCTGGCCTATGACCCTACCCCAGGTATGTATTCTTCTGTGAGACTGAACGCCGGTGTCGATTCAGTCGCCTTGATCCATTCAGTGAACTGTCGATTGAACTGGCGACCTCATGTGTCGAGTGCCGTGCTGGGGCGCGGGATCTCGGGCGCGATTGCCTGCAGTGTATCCTGGATTTTGCGGGGTACGAAATTTCGGGGAAGCGTGCGGGGTGGAGAGCGCCGAAACAAGCGGGCCGGATAAGTAGCGATGCCTCGATTACCGTGCCGCCTTTTTCACCACATACGCTGTGCGCAACTGTTCTGGGATTTGACGGGATTGCCTGGTCCCACACGTCAGTTACTCGGAGACGGCCCTTTATAAGGCGACGGGTCCGAGGCGCCGGTACTGTGCTCGCCTGTTCCTTCTTCTTTCTCCTCTGCTTCTCCACCGCGCCTAGCTCCTCTGCTCTCGATGCTGCTGCTCTCTAGCCATGGTGAAGGACAAGACGGCGGCGCTAGAGCGCGCAAAGAAGGCGACAGGGGCAGCGAAAGGCAAGAAGCAGGCCCGCGGGTCGTCGTCGCGTGCGGGGCTGCCGCCGGGCTGGATCTAGGGCGATTGGATCCGGTCTTCGATCCGGCAGGAGGATCTAGCTGAACTGGAGGAGTCCGGATTGATCACCAAGGGAGCGGCGAGGCTGCTGAAGGGGGAGATGGAGCCGCAACCTTAACCGGGGAGTGTGTTCTGCTCGCTACCCATGTCGACCGGGGTTTCTCACTCCCTCCGCATCCTTTCTTTCGGGGATTCTTGAACTTCTTTGGCGCTCAGCTACACCACTTTTCTCCCAACACCATCACATATTTAGCTGCATTTGTATCGATGTGCGAGAACTTCTTAGGGTGTCGACCGCATTGGGGTCTTTTCAAACACATCTTCACCATTCGTTCCCAGTCGGTAAAAAAGGCGAAGTCGAGTGACTCAAAAACCCACGTCATCCAAATGTGTGTGTGTGTGTGGGGGGGTTTAGGTATCCAAAAGAGGCACGGGAGTGCCTTTCCCTCCATGACTCTCCCTGAATCTGTTAGGGGCTGGCAGTCGACCTGGTTCTCTCGCCAGACGTCGCAGCTCAGTCGGTCACCGGTCTTCCCCTTCTCGTTTGACCGTGTTCAGACTCCTGCCCCACTGAAAGTAACTGCTGATGAGACCATGGAGATGAGGATGTTGGTGGATAGGGTGGTCCAGCTCATCAATGATGGTGTTACCGGCATGGACTTGCTGGAAGTGTTCCTCAGTCGACGCATCCAACCTCTCCAAGCTCGCGATCATCCAATGTGGTTGTATTCTGGACCGGATGACACTGCTCGGGTCCACCCAGAAGAAGTGTCGTCTGAAACAGTAGCTTTGTGGCTGACGGGCATCACCAGGCAACCAGGACAATCCCAGAGGATCTAGGCAAGTTGTTCCCTTCAGCAGCGTAAACCCACCCGACAAGGTATGCTTTTTGTTCCGACTGCTTCCCATTCATGCTCCGACTGCACTTGATGTTGACCGACTCTCGTTCGACCAATTTGTTCTGCAGGTATTCACTGAGATGCATTCGATGCCCAATGGTGAACAAGCTTTGGAACAGGCCCAAGAGGGGGAGGACAACGCGGAAGAAAGTGGTGAGTGGAATTCTCAGGGAGAAGAGGAGGAGGAGAATAGCGAGGAGTCGGACGAAGAAGAAGAAGTTGACTCGCCACCGCGCTCCGGACGTCGATCCAAACAGTAGCAAGATCTGGCTGGCGGGCGTGGGAAAAGCGTAGGTCTGAGTGCCAATACTCAGAAGCGCACTCGAACATCGACTCCAGAGCCGACGGAGAAGGTGGCCAAGCAGCCTAAAGTCACTCCTCCCAAGGCCCGGAAGACATTGCCGCGAATCAAGATGGACGTCCCTATTGAAAGTGCGTTATATCGACTAGAGTGGGGGGGGGGGGTGAATAGGCAATTTTTATGAATTCTTCACTGAGGAATTTGCCGGTGAGGAAATTCCTTAGCGAAGAACTACTAGCAGCGGAATAAGTACTCAGAAGTAAGCATAACAGAATACAAGCATGGTCATCAAGATTAAATGAAGACAAGCACTGAGTACAGAAAGCGTAATCACAAGATAACACAAGGTGAAGACAAACAGACTGAAGAAATTGATCTGAGGAAATTGAGAAAGTCTTCAGTCAAAGTCTTCAAACATAGATATGAACAAACACTCAACATAGTAATGAGGAAATGAAAGGGCTGAGGAAATAGAACCAGTTAGGTTGGTGAAGACAATGATTTGGTAGACCAGTTCCAACTGCTGTCTCAGTTGTACGTCTGGTTGGAGCGGCTGAGTATTTAAACTCGAGGACACACAGTCCGGACACCCGATCGGCTGAGCACGCAGCTCAGACACCCAGTCCTCACCATATTCTCCTTGAACTAAGGTCACACATACCTCGTCCAATCACTCGTGGTAAGTCTTCAGGCGACTTCCAAACCTTCACAGACTTGGTCACTCGGCGATCCACAATTCCTCTTGGATGCTCTAGACCATGACGCCTAACCGTCTGGAAGAAGCACAGTCTTCAAAGGTAACAAGCGTCGGATCCATGCAGATCAATTTCTTGATGATGCTCAATCACTTTGGGTTTGTAGGGTTTGGTTTTGGGTTTTTCACTGATGATTTTCGCTCAAAGTCCTCGGAGGATGGGTTGCTCTCAAATGACAAGTGTCAAGTTCTCTCGGAGCAGCCAACCAGCTAGTGGTTGTAGGGGGCGGCTATTTATAGCCTAGGGAGCAACCCGACATGATAATACATAAATGCCCTTCAATGATATGACCGTTAGGTGGATAAGATATTTTGGGACAGCTGGCGCGCAGCACAACAACGGTCGGAAATTTGACTATCAAATTCCTCAGGGCTATCATGTTCCTCACTATGTAGGCAATTCACACTTGGCGAATTCCTAACTCCTCGGTCGAGAACACATTCATCGTGACGAGAAGAACTTCGCTCTCACATCAAGAAAGTGACTGAATCTGTATGAGATTTCCAAAGGCTTCACTCGAATGGATTGGTAGGTGTAGGATTTTGAGTTGAGCATCACATGGAAATTTTTCCTTAGTATTTCCTCGACCCCCTTTAACAGTACGGTGTTTCCTATGACTCAAGAAAGAGAAAATGAAACTACGAAAACAAAAGTCTTCACGCTTCATGTTCCTCAAATGAATACCAAGTCTTCAAGGTCACACCAATTTCTTCACTTTCAAAGTCTTCAGAAAGTCTTCAGAATATCAAAGCCTTCAGTCGAAGAACTTCATTTTTAGGGGTCGACTTTCTCTGTAAATATCAACCTCCTCATAGACTTATAGACCTATGTACACTCGCAAACGCATTAGTCCCTTAACCTATAAGTCTTCAATACACCAAAATCACTAAGGGGCACTAGAAGCACTTACAATCTCCCCCTTTTTGGTGATTGATGACAATATAGGTTAAGTTTTCAGCGGGGATAGATGTATGAAGTGTAAATACTGATATTGAGGAATTTGATAGCAAGATATAGAAGAACTCCCCCTGAAGATGTGCATAGTGAGGAATTTGCGTTTGAGGCAATGCACATTTGAAGAGTTGAATCATGGAGATCTCCCCCTATATCTTGTAATTCATACACGCATTTGATATATAATATGAAGAATTTGAAATGCATGATGAAATATGGTGCCTGATGAGATTCAGCATGCGTGCAATGTCATTAACGAGGAATAAGCATGCCGAAAGCATCAAAAGATAAATGCAACAAAAGTATCAGCGCACCATCGTGGTTTAAGATTACAACTCGATCTAAATAAAAGTTTCAGAAGAACGAGAGTTGTAACTTAAAAAAATGCCCTTAATATAGACCCGCTTGAATACTAACTCAGATTTCTCCCCCTTTGTCATCAAATGACCAAAAGGATTGAAACCGAGGACTAACGCCCCTGAAGAATTTCAAGTCGATGGAGGAGCGCCAGTGTTGTCGGGGTTGTTTGTTGTAGCAGGGCCTGCCGCAGTGTCGTCCAAATCTTCATACTCATCAGTGTCACGCGATGAAGAATAAGAGCTGGCCAACAGTGGAGGAACTTTGACCCTCTTGAGTTTCTTGGGAGGAGGTGCAGACCAGTTAAATTCTTCCTTGAGACCCATAGTCTTCAGTTCTTCAGCGCTATAGACATGAATGAGGACAGCCCAGGTGCGGTTGAAGGTTTCATGAAGGTAGTATTGGTTCTTCTTCACAGCATTGTATGTTGAGGTCATATTGTGAAGAAGTGCACCAAACTGACGCTTTACCCATTTGTGATTACGATCAACCTTCTGATGAAGACTGAGGAGTAACTCACGGTCAGTCATCACCCTGGGTGCTGTGGCTTGAGGATTGTGCTTGGCTGAGGTATTTGAGGCAGAGTCATGTGTGGCAGAGTCGTCATTGGTAGAGTAAGATGCAGCCTTGCGAAATTGACCATCCAATGGACGAATGCCTTCATCGATCACAAAGAATGCCTTGCCTTTATCATCGGTGATGAAACTGTCTGCTTGAGGACTTCAATGGGAGGCAAGTAGCGGCCGTGGTTCAGAGTGTCGACTTTGTAACTCAGTGAAGATCTTGCCCTGATGAATCTCATAATCCAAGGCGCATAGGGCTTCAGCTCGAATGGTGACATAGCAATATTGCCCAGAGTCCTCATGAAGAAATCATGGAAGTTGATGGGAACGCCATGAATGATGTTGAAAAGCATATTCTTCATGATGCCAACGACTTCTTCATCATTTGAGTCGTGACCTTTGATAGGACTCATTGTCTTTGTCAGAATGCGATAGACAGTCCGAGGCACATAGAGTAATTCCTTGACGAGAATTTGGTTAGTGGGGCCTACCGGGCTTCAAAGGCTTCATGAGCACTTGCATATAGTGATTTGTCGGCCAGAGGTCACCGTAGGTGCAACGTGCCTTCGTCATGGGGAGGATTGAGAGGAAGGACACGAAGCAATTCAGTTGCGGTGCCTTGTAGTGAGTGTTTTCACCATCCATCCAACACCCATGAGTTGACATCTTGGCGTCTCGGTGATATGCGATTATCGCGTGGAACGAAGAATGAGTTCTTCATTCCAATTGCAAATGTTCGTGCAGAAATTTAGTAATCCTGCATCGTGAAGAACACTGAGGACTAGCTCGAAGCATGGCAGAGATTCCATGTCCACGTGAGGAATATGTGCATGATCGAAGATTTTGTCTTTGTCAAACAGCACAGAGGAATAGAAGTTGGCCTGACTAGCAGTCCAGAAACGCCTATTCCTTATGCGAGCAGAGTCATAGGGGTTGTAGTCAATGAATAATACATGCTCGGCAAAGAAGTCTTCAGCCTTGAACTTCTGTTTGCTTGAGAACGGATTCTTTGGCTTTGGCAGAGGGGTGTCAGTGAGTTGCATCACCACCTCAGGAATCGCGAGCTCAGGTTCTTCAGGCTGAGGAATTTCTGGTTCCTCTTCGTGTGCAACCCGAGGATCAAGAAGAAGAGTTCTTCAAAGACTAGCGGCTGGAATGTCTTCATGCACAGAGGGAGTGGGTTGAGTTTCTTCAGAGCCCATTTGAACTGTTGTTGCAGGGGACTGAGGAATCTGTTGGATAGGTGTGAAGAGAGGAGTATTGGGATGCTGACTTTCCCAAAAGTCATCATTCATCACAGGTGTGGTGCATCCTATATCCACATCTTCATCTTCAATTTCCTCAACACCAGCCTCTTCAGCTGTGAACTGAGGCATAGGTGAGGAGATGACAGGCGTTGAAGGGGTTTCATCCACTTTAATTTCTTCATCAATCTGCTCTGACGAAGCAGCAGAATGATTTTCTTCATCAGATCCGCTTGGGATCTCATAGTCTTCTCCAAAAGGAACAAGGTCCTTTGATGGTATGTAGGAAATTGGAACAACATCAATAGGATTTTCAAATGAGCTGGTCATTGGCTTCATTTTCTTCGCAGCTGAAGAATTTGACGCAGCTGATGCCTTCCTTTTCTTCACTACAGCTCGCTCTGCAGCCTTGGTCTTCTTCACATCAGATGCAGATGGAAGAATTGGAGTTGGTGTAGGCGCGGGAGGAGCTGAGGAATCTGGTTCATTTTCTTGGTAGAATCGATGCAGCTTGCCTGATCTCTTCAGATTTCTTGAGCGCACCACTAGTGGATGCCACGGCAATTTCTTCGATGGCTGGAATTTCTTCACCAGCCACGAACTAGCATTTTCTTCAAGAGGCTGAAAGTCATCAGTGGTCTTGGCATGTTCTTCAAAGAGTTGAGCAGAGTCTGCAGCCTGAAGATTTTCTTGTTGCGATGGGGCTGCAACATTTGTGAATTTCTTCGTCAGAGTGACGAATCTCACTTCAGCTCCTTGCCAATCAGCATAACAGGCATCAAAGTCTTTGCCGAGGGCTTGAATTTCAGACTGAGCCTTGAGAAGTTCCTCAGGTGTCATTCTGACAACATTTTTCTTCAGGAGCTTCTCCTTTCTGTATTGAGCTTTCTTGATCTCTCTTGCCTTTTCAAACTTCCATTTCTCCTGAGTGATGAAATGGGTCAGCATGTGACTTTGACCAGGAGTCAAATGAAAATCAGGCATTGGGGTGTTTGGATCCTTGTGCCAGAGATCAATGTAATCAAGGATTTTCTTCGGATCCAAAAGCAGTGGCACAGATGTGCCTTTGGCTCTAGCGGCCTTCACCTGTCTGTCTGTGATGATTTCTGCAAGTTCATCATCAGAAGCTTCATCATCAGAAGCTTCATCATCAGAAGGCACATGGAATGCGACCTATTTCTTCTTTGGACTTGGCCGAGGGCCGCGTCTAGCTGTTGTTTTAGTCTTCAACAGTGTGGGGCCTGATGAGGAAATCGGTGCAGCTGAGGAACTTGCTGAAACACCAGAGGCAATCGAGAAACCAGTAGTCCTTTGACATGTAGCCGATGCACAGAGCCGAGGACTTTGAAGGAGCTGCCGAGGACTTTGGTGGAGCGATGGCAGTGTGAGGAATTTGCCGTGAGGGCATTGCCGAGAACTTGGCCGTGAGGGCGCTGTTGGTGAAGCACTTGGCTTACGAGCGAGCTTCTTTGGCATGGATTTCCTCGGTTTGACCAAGGCCTCGATGCGAGTGATAGTAGTGGCGAATCCTCATTGAATTTCTTCATCGCCTCCTTGGCTTGTCTTGCCAATTTAGCTTGGCACTTAGCCCATTCTTCAGAAAGTCCTCACCACGCTTGATGTTTGGTGGGGTCACTTCTTGGCAGTGCCAATGGAGCTCTTGGGCATGGAGGGTTGAGGCTAATTTCCTCATGTACTTTGGAGTGACATATCTGATTCCTCCATTCCCTTGCCCATCTCCGTTCAATCCTCTGTATCGCACCTTGCGCTGATTTTTGTTTTCTTTGCCAAATTTTGCTTCATCGGTGTGCAATAGTCAAGATAAATTTCCTCGTGGATTTCAAACGCAGTCATAACCTCGTGTTTCTTTCCTCATTTCTACGGTTTCTTACCGTCTGCCATATTCTTCAGTTGAGGAATTTGAACAATCGAATTTTACAAGAAGTATGCAGTTTTTCTTCGAGGAACGCAGCAAATGAGTTAAGTTGATGAGAACCTAGTGATTCAACAGCAGACATGAGTACCTGTGAACAGAGTATAGGTGCGAGGAATTTGGAGAGGTCATATGCGTTCTCAGAAGGTTTTTCAAAAAGAACAAGTTTTGAGGAATTTGACCAGATGAACCTTGAGGAATTTCACTAAGTGTTCTTGTCTTAGGTTCTAGAGTTGTACAGATCAAAGATCCACACAATTAAGGAATCTTTAAGAAAATGATTGCTTAGAGAAACAGTTCAAGATCATATGATGTGTGAGGTGTTCATATGTGTGAAGATTTGAAGAATAAACACCTTTGAAGATTTTCAGGAAAGTTTGAGAATCAAAGTGAGTAATAAAAGTAACTTTTAATTACCCGAAGTGAAGAACACGACGAACTAAGAAGAACATATGTGAAGTTCGTCAGGTTAGATCTCCCACGCCCTAACTTGGCAGAGGAAGACAGCTACAACAAGGCGGAGTGAAGATTTCATGGTTGGCGTGAGTACGACGGCGACGAGGTTGAGGCAATGGCTCTTCCTCACCGACGACGATGGAGTAGCAGCGGCGCTAGGGTTTGAGGAGCTCGAGCGAGAGAGTAGCGATCGAGCGGAGTAAATGAAGTGAGGAAGGGGAGAGGGGTATTTATAGACACGGTAAAAACTGTTCGCCCGAAGATTTGGGACGAACGTGCCGCTGCCCTTTCTCCTTCTCACGACATGTGTCACCCACGTACTGTGTAGTAGAGATCGTGTACGATCGTGGCTGAATAGAATAATGCATTGTGGGATGCGGAACAGTTTGAGCGGCAAAACCGAAAATTTGGATAAGATTTGTCTTAAAGTTTCATTCGCAATTTCTTCAGCTGACAAGGACACAGTGAAGATTTTGAACGAGTTTCAAATAGAACGCACATGAAGAATTTGTGAATAGATTGGGTTGAGTATAGCATAGAGGGGAAGGGTCCGATCACATTCACTTAGCGTAAAAAGCAACTTGAAGAAATAGCTCCCTCCCTCTTTTTGCAAAACCCCCCCCCTCCCTCGTTCCCCCCCCCTTTCCCCCTTTTCCGCCCCTTTTGAAATTTTTTAAAACCAAACCCCCGGGGGACCCCAAAAAAAGGCCCCCCCCCTTTTGGTTCCTTTCCCCCAATTAAATTTTTCCGCCTTCCGGGGTTTAACCCCCCTTTCCCCTTTCCCCTTTCCCAGGTCCCAAAAGAAACCCGCCCCCGGGTCGCCCCCGGCCCCGGACCTCCCCCCTCAAAATTTGGAAATTTTTTTTATTAAAAAAGGGGGGAAAATCTTCCAAAGGGTTTTGGGCCCCAATTTACTATTTGCCCCAAGCCCCGCACCCCCAAACCCAACCCCCTTTTAACCTCCCCCCCTTTTGCAGGGCCCCCCCCCATTTTCCCCCCCCGGATTCCCCCTTTCCCCTCCCACCTTCCCCCCCCTTTTTCCCCACCGCCAAAACCCCCCCTTTGAAGCCCCCCAAAAAAATGGCCCCACGCCCCCCCCCTACTACCCCCCACCAAATCCCCTTTCCCCCCCCCTGCAAAGGCCCCCCCCGGGTTTTGCCCTCCCAACCCGGGTTTCCCCCCACCAAACCCCCCCTCCCCCGCTTTCCCCACCCCTTTCCCCAGGGGTTTTGCCCAAAACCCCCCGGAAACAAATTTTTGCCTTCTTTTTCCCTTTAAACCTGCCCCAGGGTTTTCCCCTTTTATTGCAGTCCCCCCCTTTTCCCCAAACCTTTCCCAGTTTTGAAAAGTGTTTGAAAAGGGCCAAAACCCCCTGTGATTTACCCTCCCCCCAACCGCCTCCCCCCCCCCCCCCCAAATGGGGGTTTTCCCCCCCCGGTGCCCCCTTTTCCCTTTTCCCCCCCATTTTTGCAAATCCTTCTTTTTGGGGATTTTCCAAAATTTTTTAAAACCCCCTTTTTAAACGAAAAGTTTTTCCCTTTCTTAAACCCCCTGTTTAAAAAAATTTGTTTTTCCCCGATTTAAAATTTTTATTATTTTTTCCCTTTTTAAAGCTTTATATTAAAGGGGTTTAAAATTTTAGTTTTTTTTCAATTTTTCCTTTAACCCCTTAAAAATTTAAATTTGGTTTGAAAATCCAAATTTATTTAAATGTTTTTTTCCTAAATTTTGTTTTTTTTTCCGGGTTGTTTTTTGTTACTTTTTTCCGTTCCAAAAATTTTTTGGGGGGAAAAAAATATTTGGGGTTTTTAATTGTGTTTTTTTTTTAAATTTGTATGTTTTCAAACTTTCCTTTCCATGCCCATTTTTTTTTTGAAAAGCCCAAATTTTTTTGGTTTAAACCCATTTTTTTTTTTGTTTCCTTTAAATTGGTTTTAAAATTTTGTTTTCCCTTTAGGTTGTTTTTCAGTTGTTTTTTTCCTTTTGGGAAAACCCCCAAATTTTTCCCTTTTGTTTTTAAATGTTTTTTTTTGGTTCCCCCAAATTCCATTTTTAAACCTTTTTCCCCTTTAAAAACCCCTTTGCTTGTTATTGCCATTTCCCTAACAGTTCCCGTTTATTTTTTTTTAACCTTTTTTTGGGGAAATTAAGTTGTTTTTTTTTTCCAACTTGGTTTTTAAAACCTTTCCCTTTTTTTTCCACTTTCTTGGGGCCCTTTTTTTTTTCCACCCGGGTTTTTCCGGTTTTTGTCCATTTGCCCTTTAAATGGGAACCCGGTATAAGTAAACTTCCCAAAATCCCAAATTGGTTTTCCTTTAAAAAAATTTTCCCACTTTTTTTTCCCAAGGGCCCTTTTGGGGTTTTTAAAGGGGGAAAGCCCGGGGCCCCGGGGAAAAATTTTTCAAAGTTTCCGAGGTTCCGGGTTTTTTTTTCCCCGGGGCTTTTTGGGTTCCCCGGAAATTTTTGACTCCCGCGAGGTTGGGTTTGGGCTCCTTTTGTTTAAACCGCTTTTAAAAATTTTTAAAACCCCGGTGGGCCGGGAATTTTTTCCCCTTTGGAAGGAAACCTTTTTAAAATCCCTTGAAACGGGTTTTGCAAGGGGATAAACCTTTGAAATTTTTGACCGGTTTTTTTTCCCCTTTCAATTTTTACCCACCTTTGCTTTTCCTTTGCTATTTATCCTTTATTTTCCCCTCTTTAAACCCACCGGGGTTTTTACCCGGGTTTGGTACCAAAAGGGGCCGGTTTTCCCCCTTTTTTTCCCGAGGTGGAAACAAAGGGGTAGGGGGGCGATGGTCTTTTTGGTTTTTCGCCTATTGATCAAGAGGGAAGGCTTTCGGGGATTGTGTTTGGGGATTTTGGCCAGCACCTTATTTTCCATGATTAATGTTTATTCATGTTTTGTGAAGGGTTGGAACTATGTTTCTTTCCTTTTTTAATGGGTTTGTGAAGTTTTCCCCCCAATTTTTTTTAAGTTTTTTGGGGGTGATCATTCTTCACACATTTTGTAGCTAGGCCGCTTTTGCTTCCAATCAGTCCACCATTTCTTGTCCCTCCCAAATTGCCATGTCAAACCTCTAACCCACCATGTCCTAGCAAACCCTGATTGGCTATGTTACCGCTTTGCTCAAATTTCTTATAGCGTTGTTAGTTGGTGAAGATTGAAGTTTGTTCCTTGTTGAACACGGAGTTGTTGTTCCTTGTTGGAACATGTTTACTTGTTGGGATATCACAATATATCTTATTTAATTAATGCATCTATATACTTGGTAAAGGGTGGAAGGCTCGCCTTATGCCCGGTGTTTTGTTCCACTTCCGCTCTAGTTTCCAATATCGGTGTTATGTTCCCGATTTTATGCCTTTACATGGTTGGGCTATAATGGAACCCTTGACATCTTTTAAGTAAAGCTCCCCAAAGAATGCCCAACATTGGTTTTACCATTTGCACCAACCTACCACCTTCCCTTTGGTTCCCAGACTAAGGGTCATCTTTATTCTAACCCACCCGGCCTCCTCCGAGTTTGGTCCGAACGAGCACCACCCGGGAAACTCAAAGTCCGGTTTTACTCAGAGCTAGTCTCATCCGAGGTGCCCGAGAAAGAGATATGTGCAGCTCCTATCGGATTTGCGACATTCGGGCGGTTGTTGGTTTAGTTTTACCCCGTCGAAATGTCTTGTTGTACCGGATACCGAAGTCCGACGGAGTGTCTCGGTGGAGGTCTATTCCTTCGCTGACCGTGAGAGCTTGTCATGGGCTGTTGGGACACCGCAGGATTTGAACTTTCAAAGCCGTGCCCCGTTATGTGGGCAAGGGAATTTGTTAATGTCCGGAGAAGACCTGGTGACAATTAAAAGACATCAACCGGGTGTAACCTGATGGTCTCTTTCCGCGGAGTCCGGGAAGTGAACACGTGTTGGAGTTATGCTTGATGTAGGTTGCTATAGGATCACCTTTGATCATACTTTTATCGACCTGTTGCCTTCTTCTCCCTCATTTTGATGTTAGCCACCATTTATGCTGCGCGCAGCTCCACCTCATGCCTTTACCTTACCCATAAGCTTAATAGTCTTGATTGGGTGCGAGATTGCGAGTCCCCGTGGCTCAGATACTTCCAAAACCATTTGGCCTATGTTAGAAAGCAGTGACGAACCAAGCTCAAGGAGGAGTTCATGAAGATCTTGCCTTTGTGTTGTTTCGCTCTAGTTGATCAAGAGGGAGCCCAGGGGTCGATCGGGACCTTTGTCGGGGGTTCTTCTTTTATTTTGGTTCCGTAGTCGACCTTGATTGTATCTCGATGATGTAATGCTTTATTCATGTAATTGTGTGAAGTGGCATTGTGCCAACTATGTATCTCTTTCCTTATGTATTACATGGTTGTGTGAAGATTACCTCACTTTCATTGCTTTCAATGCTTATGCTCTAAGTCGGTTCGACACGGGAGATATAGCCGATCAAGGGCTTGTTGGTAATCGAGCCTTCCCACCTTAGGAGCCCCACCGCTTGATCTTTTTTAGCGCCAGTTGTGTCTAGAAAAATGTTTTGAGTCATTTAGGATTATATATTCGGAGAGTTAGGAATTTTTTTACTCCCCGCCTTTCATCGCCCCGTAAGGCATCCTAACATAGAGTTTTGACTCTTCTTCTCAAATTTCACTAAAATTTTTTTAGGATCACGCTGGTATCTTGGAATCGCTCCATGGTTTTATGATGAGAACATTGTCTTGGTGCCTCCCGTCAGGGTTTTGTGGAAGTTCCCGGAGTTGAGCTCGAGGTGTTGTCGCCATAATTTTATCGCTAGTCTCGAATACCGAGTTTAGTACCCACATCGAAAAATCTTTTATGCGTTGTTGGTGAGATAACTCATAACCCAAGATCGAGGTGAGTACGGAGTATTGCCATGACTTGTATAACGGATGCTTTTCAAGGTTGAGGTAGACGATTTTTTTGTTATGTTGAAGGATGGATAAAATGGATGTAGGATTTGCTAGTTTTGGGTGAGATATTATGTTCCCTGTATCCCCAACACCTGATTGCATAACCGGAAAATTTCGAAGTTTCATAGGTGGGAATTCAAGTAGCTCTTAGGATATCTTTCCGACGGATGTATGATATAAAATGGGGTTCCGACTCAGTGGTCCGCCTATTCACGTTTTGTTTTCAAGGTCTTGTTTGTTCTAAAAGTCCTTGGCTATGCCGATTCGATGCGATGTCATGTGCAATCCTTCTACATGATGTGTTGTCAGACTCGAGCCCGTAGGCCCCACCACTTAAACTTCGAACTCAAATTCTTATCATAGCTTGTTCCGCTTATTGCAAGCCTCTTTTTTTTTGTTTTGATTGTGGTATCAGGTTGCTTCAATGTCAAGTGTTATTCCATCCTTCCAAATGGTGTTCTCATTCAATCGTGTAATATCAATCCTTCTCGACAATCGAGATTGTCATGTCAATCCTTTTCAACCGGCGTGTTTCTTCAAGTGGACCCGATCACTTCAACATCAAGAAGACCATTAATCATTTCTTCTCAACGGTGTTTGTTTCATCCGCCTCCAAGTTCTTTTTTTTCCCGCCCACCTCTTTTTCAACAAGAACTAAGTTTCTTTTACCAAGTATCCTTTATTATTTTGTGAAGTTTCTCCATTCTTTCCTTCAATGTTCTTACCCGTGGTTCTCAAGAAGATGTTCTACTAGTTTGTCATTCCTTATTCCTTTCTTCTTCTTCGTGTTCAAGTCACATTTTGTTGGTTCATATCTTTTCCTCATTTGAAGTGTTTCGCCTGCACCTCTTAATCATCCACTTTCGCTATTATGTTATTCCGAGTGCCAAGATATCTCAAGATGTGTTTCCAATCTATCTTTCGCTCAAGCTTTTCAATTGTTATCTCATCCAAGCCATTTAATTTTCAACCGTGTCAACATCTCTTTATACAATTTTCAAGTGTTCTTTCTTTAGTGGCCCTAACTCTCGTGTCTTTTCCCATTCCTTACTCGATCCGTTCTAATTTATCCCATGAGCTCTAATTCTTCTCCAGTTTGACAAATCTCAGTTTCATAGCTCAAATGTCTTTTCTCCTAAGAATTCTTCAATTTCTTTTCATTAGTATGGCTCAACCTCTTCTGCTTTATGATTACTTCCTGTCCTTAGATAATTTTGGATGGTTTTCTGTTTGTCATTCTCTCATTGTGAAGACCAAGAAGGTTTTCTTTAATTTTGCTCTAGTTCCTTCAAGATTCATGGTCTAGCTTGTATGCCATCTTCTCATAATTGTTTTCACAGATAATCTTTTCCCATCCGAGC
Organism: Aegilops speltoides; assembly: GCA_021437245.1. Taxonomy (NCBI): domain Eukaryota; kingdom Viridiplantae; phylum Streptophyta; class Magnoliopsida; order Poales; family Poaceae; genus Aegilops; species Aegilops speltoides. Next base: position 249,972,890 of record CM038145.1, read on the forward strand.
ATTTTGAGTCTTTATCGTTTCATTCTTTCCGCCTATCATTTCTCAGTATTATTCATTAAGTCTTTCAGCTCTCGCTCTCCAAATTCATCCAGTGCTCTTCAAGTACTTCTCTAATCAGCATCGTGATTCTATTCGTCTCATTTGTATCTAAATCCCTTCAAGTATCTTGTTCTCAATCGCTTTCTTAACTTCCTTTGCATACTTTCATTTTCAATTTTTCTTAGTGTGTCTTTCAAGATTTTTTCTTTGATTAATGCATATTATTATCTTCGTTTTACATCCTACTGGTTCATGAATCCTTCTCAAGTTTAACGCTTATATCCTCTTTAATCTCATTTCTGTACGAGAATAAGTAGTATCCAATCTGTGCTTGTCTAATTTAAATTGGTACTGGATCTACGATTACTAATTCTTATTGTTTCATCCAAGTGATTAATCCTTTCCTTCGAGACTTTGTTCATGGTTAATTCAAGCATATCTTGGTTCTGTTGTTCATCTTTCTTCGAGTTCTAAGTTTCCGATTATATCGCAAAGTTCAATTGAAGTGCTTCAAGGCTTACCTGTGTTGTTCTCAACTTCTTGCTGTCTTTTATCATCCTTTTCTTACCGAGCAGTTCTTCATGGAGGCTCTACATTGTGTGGTTCGCTCAACAGGTTGCCTTTCTTTTCAATTTCTATCAAGATTTCTAAGCTTGATGCATCTGCCAGCTTATACTTAAGCTAAACTTATCGGTGCTCAACTCACATGTTCTTGTTTTGAGGAGTCTCAACGTATTTTCATCTTGCATCTCCAAAGTGCAGTTGCCTTGTCATCTTTTTGCGTGTTGCATTTCCTCATGTCATCATGTGCATAGCATCATCATGTTTTCAAAACTTGCATCCGTCCGGCCTCCTCGTTCTCTCCGTTGTCGTTCGAGCCCATACACACTTGCAGCGCCCATGCATGTCCGAAATATTATTTTATAAGTGGCGGAAAATTTTTCTCGGAATGGGTTGAGAGTTGACGTGTGGTCTTATTATAGTGTAGATAGACCGCCTGTAAAGTTTCATCACATTCGGAGTTCATTTGATAGCCCAACGGATAACTATAGCAGCAATATAGCCGGTCTAACGTCGGACGTTTTCGGTATCCGGAAACCATGCCGGGCTCTCTCTCTCTCTCTCTCTCTCCCCCCCTCTGCACAGTGCATCAAACCCCTCACGTGCGCGTCCGAAATTGTCCCGAACCCGACCCGGGGAGTCGTCACCGTTGTATCCGGATCATCCCCAAACATCTACAAAACATCTCCGTTTTGTTAATTGGGCTCCCTAACTATTTTATTCACGACCGTACAATTACGATCGTAGGGATGAGGTAGCCCCTAACCTAATCCACTTAATGTATATATATAGGCCCAACCCTAAAATCTAGGGACTTTGTCCCGTCGAGCCGCCGCCACCTACCATATCTTCCTCGGGATCCAGATCCAATCCTCCATCTCCCCCGTTCCAAATAAGCAGCAGCACCTTCCCCTCCTCGATTTTGCCACCGAACCAACCAGCCACTCCTCTCGATCCACCAACCACCAGTCTGCTCCTCCCTCCTTCCTCGTTTTCCCCAGTCGGCCAATCCCCACCGGAGCTCACTCCGCCTACGAGCACCCCAGCCCCGCCGCCGACCGACCAAACCAGCAGATGAGCCCCCATCGCGCCCTCTCCTTCCCCCATTTTCTTCCTCTCTGTATCTCATCTCTCTCTCCCGTTCTCTCTGTGCAGATGTCAGCTGCCGGGGCGCCTCCCCCTGCTCCCTCTTCTTCGTTGTCAAGCTGCTCGAGGTCCCGAGCAGGAGCGCTCGGCCTCGTCCCCTCGCGCTGTCGCAGCCGACGACCTCCTTCGGCCTCGTCCCCACCATGGACGCCGGTGCTCCCGCCTCCATTCCAACACCGAAACGGAACCCCCGCGCTACGATCCATGCCGGTGCCCCGGACCCGACCCCTTTAGCCTCATGCCGCCAGGATCCGGTGAGTCCTCGCGCCGCTGCTCGTCCTGCAGACCACCACTACCCATTCCCCTTTTCTCCCTCCGTGTTTCTGCTCTCTGAAGCGGATCGCGTTGATCCCTGCAGGTCGTTGTCTTCGTCCAGCTCGAGATCCGAAGGATTCCTGCCGTTTCTGCCTCGACTTGCAGCTCCGCCTCCCCGCGCTTCGTTCCGCCCGGTTCCCGCCGACCTCGTCGCCAGGACCCTGCCGCCGTCTTCTGCATCGCTTGCTGCTGCTTCGTCTTGAAACGAAGCGAGCACACCTGCTCGCCCGTTGATTCGCCTCGCTCTGGCCTTGGGCGGGCCCAGCCCAGCTGCTCCCCTCCGTCGCGCGAGGCCCAGCGCCCCAAGCTGGCCTCCTCTGAAGATGGGCCATAGCCCACTAGGTGAGGCCACCACCAAGCGCCCCTGTCCTGTGCAGCCCGGGCCTGCCAGATTCGGCCCACGTACGTTTTTTCCCCGATCTGCGAATTTGCTAATTATCCAGGGATTATAGATTTACAGAAAAGACCCTCATGTTCATGCATTTAATATCTCATGAACCGTGCATCGGATTAAAATGTTTTAAACATGTAAAATGCTTAGTTTTCCATCTAGTTTCATAATATGCCACTTTCATCCATGTTTAATATGTTTAAAATGATGTTTGTTTAAATTTGCTCACCATGTTAAAATGATTTATTTCATAACTAAATAACCGTAGCTCGGTTTTAAATGTTCTTTATATGTAAATGGGGTGGAAAAATGCCTAGTTTAACATGGTGCACTTTATTTCCCTGTTTAACAACATTAAAATATAGTTTAGGGCAGAACAGTACCAAATTCATAATATGCATATGGGGATTTTCCGGAATTGTCGTTTGTTATTTCCGGCCTCATTTAAACTTGCCTAGATAGGTAATTTTCATTTGCTTCACCTCTTGCCATGCTTAACAACATTTAATATTGTTGGTTAGCCTTAACGAGAGAGAACTAAATAATTGATGTGGTGTTTTGTCAATATGCAACTCGTTGCATATTGAGCTCCACTTAACTTGTAGTATTGTTTGTTGCACTTTACCATGCCATGCCTCATTAAACCGGGCATGCATCATACTTGTTTCGCATCATGCCATGTTTATGTGATGGTTGTTTACTATGTTGTTTGTTTCTTTCCGGTTGCTTCTCTCGTTAGCCGGTTTCGTTCGGAGTTGTGAGGATTCGTTCGACTACGTCCGTTTGTCTTCTTCATGGAATCGTTCTTCTTCCTTGCGGGATCTCGAGCAAGATGATCATACCCTCTAAATCACTACTATCTTTGCTATGCTAGTTTGCTCGCTCTTTTGCTATGCCAATGCTCGATGCCTACCATTTGCTTGTCGGCCTCCCAAATTGCCATGTCAAACCTCTAACCCACCATGTCCTAGCAAACCGTTGATTGGCTATGTTACCGCTTTGCTCAGCCCTCTTATAGCGTTGTTAGTTGCGGTGAAGATTGAAGTTTGTTCCTTGTTGGAACACGGAGTTGTTGTTCCTTGTTGGAACATGTTTACTTGTTGGGATATCACAATATATCTTATTTAATTAATGCATCTATATACTTGGTAAAGGGTGGAAGGCTCGGCCTTATGCAGTGTTTTGTTCCACTCTTGCCGCCTAGTTTCATCATATCGGTGTTATGTTCCGCATTTTGCGTTCCTTACATGGTTGGGCTATAATGGGAACCCCTTGACGATTCGCCTTAAGTAAAGCTCCTCCAAAATGCCCAACATTGGTTTTACCATTTGCACTAACAACCTACCACCTTCCCTTGGGTTCTGCAGACTCAAGGGTCATCTTTATTCTAACCCACCGGGCGGTGCTCCTCTGAGTGTTGGTCCGAACTGAAACTACTGCGGGCCACCTCGGGAAACTCAAAGTCTGGTTTTACTCGTAGCTAGTCTCATCTGAGTGTGCCACGAGAAAGAGATATGTGCAGCTCCTATCGGGATTTGTCGGCACATTGGGCGGTGTTGTTGGTTTAGTTTTACCTGTCGAAATGTCTTGTTGTACCGGGATACGAGTCGATCGGAGTGTCTCGGGTGGAGGTCTATTCCTTCGTTGACCGTGAGAGCTTGTCATGGGCTAAGTTGGGACACCCTGCAGGATTTGAACTTTCAAAGCCGTGCCCGCGTTATGTGGCGTAAGGGAATTTGTTAATGTCGGTTGTAGAAGACACGAAGTTGACCTTAATTAAAAGACATCAACGCGTGTGTAACCGTGATGGTCTCTTTCGTGAGTCAGGAAGTGAACACGGTGTTGGAGTTATGCTTGATGTAGGTTGCTATAGGATCACCTCTTGATCATACTTTTATCGACCGTGCTTTGCCTTCTCTTCTCGCTCTCATTTGCGTATGTTAGCCACCATTTATGCTAGTCGCTTGCTGCAGCTCCACCTCATGCCTTTACCTTACCCATAAGCTTAAATAGTCTTGATCTCGCGGGTGCGAGATTCTTTGAGTCCCGTGGCTCACGGATACTTCAAAACCAGTTTGCGGTGCCTATGTTACCGGCGGTGGCGCAACCAAGCTCAAGGAGGAGTTCGATGAAGATCTTGCCCTTTGTGTTGTTTCGTTCTAGTTGATCAATAGTGGAGCCCGATTAGGGTCGATCGGGGACCTTTATCGATTTGGGGTTCTTCTTTTATTTTGGTTCCGTAGTCGGACCTTGATTGTATCTGGATGATGTAATGCTTTATTCATGTAATTGTGTGAAGTGGCGATTGTAAGCCAACTATGTATCTCTTTCCCTTATGTATTACATGGGTTGTGTGAAGATTACCTCACTTGCGACATTGCTTTCAATGCGGTTATGCCTCTAAGTCGTGCTTCGACACGTGGGAGATATAGCCGCATCAAGGGCGTTACAAGTTGGTAATCAGAGCCTTCCCCGACCTTAGGAGCCCCACTGCTTGATCTTTTTTAGCGGCCGAGTTGTGTCTAGAAAAATGTTTTGAGTCATTTAGGATTATATATATCGGAGAGTTAGGAATTCTTTTTACTCCCCAGTCTCTTCATCGCTCTGGTAAGGCATCCTAACATAGAGTTTTGACTCTTCTCTTCTCAAATTTCACTAAAATTTTTTTTAGGATCACGCGGGTATCTTGGAATCGTTCCGATGGTTTTATGATGAGAACATTGTCTTGGTGCCTCCTGTCAGGGGTTTTGTGGAAGTGTCCCGGGGAGTTGAGCTCTGAGGTGTTGTCGTCATAATTTTATCGTTGCGATTCGGAATACGAGTTTAGTACACCGACATCGAAAATCTCTTTTATGCAGTTGTTGGTGAGATAACCCGATAACCCGATCTTGAGGTGAGTACGGAGTATTGCCATGACTTGTATAACGGATGCTTTTGAAGGTTGAGGTAGAGCGATTTCGAAGGTTTCTTGGTTATGTGTTGAAGGATGGATACAGCTGGATGTAGGATTTGCTAGTTTTGGGTGAGATATTATGCTTCCCGTGTATCCCCAACACCTGATTGCATAACCGGAAAATTTCGGAAGTTTCATAGGTGGGAATTCAAGTAGCTCTTAGGATATCTTTCCGACGGATGTATGATATAAAATTGGGGTTCGACGTCTAGTGGTCCGCCTATTCACGGTTGGTTTTACAGTGGTCTTGTTGTGTCTTAAAGAGTCCTTGGCTATGCCGATTCGGGGATGCTTCGTATGTCATGTGCACTGCCTTGTACATGATGGTGTTGTACGATCGAGCCCGTGTAGGCCCCACCACGAAAACTTCGAACGAAATCTCTATCATACGTTTGTTCCGGCTTATTCTGCAAGCCAGTCCTTTGTTTTTGTTTTGAGTTGTGGTATTCGAGGTTGCTTCAATGTCAAGTGTTGATTCCATACCTTTCCGAAATGGTGTTCTCATACTCCGATGTGAATATCAATCCTTCTCGACAATCGAGATTGTCATGTCAATCCTTTTCAACCGTGTGTTTCTCTTCAAGTGGACCCGATCACTTCAACATCAAGCAAGACCAATTATCATTTCTTCTCAACGGTGTTTGTTTCATCCGTCTCCAAGTTGCCTTTGTTTTTCCCGCCCACCCACCCTTTTTCAACAAGAACTAAGATTTCTTTACCAAGTATCCTTTTATTTTTGTGAAGTTTCTCCATTCTTTTCCGTCAATGTTCTTACCCGGTGGTTCTCAAGAAGATGTTCTACTAGTTTGTCATTCCTTATTCCTTTCTCTTCTCCGGTGGATTCAAGTCAAGTTTTGTTGGTCATATCTTTTCCTCATTTAGAGTGTTTTCTCATGCCGGTGCACCTCTTAATCATCCACTTCTCGCTATTTGTTATTCCGGAGTGCTCAAGATATCTCGAAGATTCGTGTTTCCACTCTACTTTCGTTCAAGCTCTTTCAAGATTGTTATCTCATCCAAGCCATTTAATTCAACCGGTGCAACATCTCTTTTAAATCTTTTCAACGGTGTTCTTTTGAGTGGGCCCTAACCCACAGGTCTTTTCCCAGGATCTTACCTGACTCTTCTAATTTATCCGGAGCCTCCTAAATTCTTCTCCAAGTTTGGCGTAAGAATGAGTTATCATCGGTCAAATGCTTTTCTCCAAGATCTTTCAAATTCTTTTCATAGTTGGCTCAACCTCTTCGCTTTTGATTCTTCCGGTGTGCCTTAATAATTCTTGGTGGTGTTTCTCGTTGTCATTCTCATCATTTGAAGACCGAAGAAGAGTTTCTCTTTAATCTTGCTCTATTCTCTTCAAGATTCATGGTGCTAGCTTGTTGCCATCCTCTCATAATTGTTTTCGATTGTGAGAATCTTTTCACCATCCGGAGCATTTTAGGAGTCTTTTCGGTTTCATTCTTTGAAGCCCATCATCTCAAGTATTATTCATTCAAGCTTTCAGCTCTCGTTCTCCAAATCATACCGATTGCATCATTCAAGTATTCTCTAATCAGCTCGTGATCTATTAGTTCATTTGTATCTAAATCCTTCAAGTATCTTCAATCGCTTTCAAATTCTTCCTTTGCTACTTTCATTTTCAATTCTTACGGTGGTTCTTTCAAGATTTTTTCTTTGATTATCATATTAATTCATTCGTTCTTTTCAATCCTACGGTGGTTCATGAAGACCTTCTCAAGTTTCGCTATATCCCTCTTAATCCTTTCTACGAGAATAAGTAGTATGCCAAATCCGTTGCTTGTCATCAATTTAAATTGGTGAAGGATCGCATAACATAATTCTTATTCTGGTTTCATCCAAGTGATTAATCCTTTCCTTCGGAGTTTGTTCAGGAGTAATAAATTCTTGGCTTCTTGTTGTTCATCTTTCTTCCGGAGTTCTAAGTTTTCCGCATTATATCGTCACGAAGCTCAATCTAAATCATTGCAAGGCTTCACCTGGTGTTTTCAACTTCTCTTTCTTTTATCATCCTTTTCTTACCGGAGTTCTTCATGGAGGCTCTACATGGTGGTTCGTCAAGGATTCCTTTCATTATTCAATTGTTCTTCAAGATTTCTCTTGAAGTTATGATCCGCCAAGCTATACTCTAAGATAAACATGGTGCTCAACACATGTTTTGTTTTGAGGAGTTCAAGTATTCTTCATCTTGCATTCCAAAGTGCAATTCTTTCTACCTTATCTTCTGAGGTGGTGTTAGGTCATTCTTGATAATTTCCCTTCGCGTTTCATGATTCACAAGTTTTTAAGAGTGACATATTTAAATCCATCATTTTCTCTTTGGTCAAGAGATCTTTTCAACCGTCAATCTCTTCATTGGAGTTATCTTGGTATAGATTTCACCTAAAGCCTCCCCTAAGGAATGTTGCTATTTTGGTGATTATTAATGACCCAAGTTATCTCTTTTCCATCTTGATGGAACAAGCTTTCATCTCTTTGTTAATCTCAAGCAAGCAATTGTTTCTGTTAGTGGCCGGTTGTCACCTCATAATGTTGAGATGTTTCCATAAGCCCACTACAAACTTATTCTTTTTGTTGTTCGTCTTCCAACAACTCTATTCTAACCTTCTTGCAAGGATGCCTTCCAAATTCAATTGTGATAGAAGTTGTTATTCTCTTCTCTGTTCTCTCGATTCCACTCTTTCATTTGTCCCGAAGGCATTGTGATGTTTTCTTTGACCCATTATATCATTTTGGAGTTCATGTTCAATTCCTTCCATGTTCAACCGGAGTGCTGCCTGAATTCTTCCCCTCCCATCTTGTTTTAACCGGAGTGGTTTCGAATTCTATCTTGTCCATTAAACTCTTGATTCATGTCTTTGCAACCTTCAAGTTCCCATAATGTTCCTTGTTCCTCTTTTCTAACGGATTGTTTGCAATCTTGTTCATCTCTGTTGTACTCTTTCTTTTAAATTGCTCAACCTCTCAAGGTTCATGGTTTCACTCGTTTGTCAAAGAAGCAACTTAGTTTTACCTCCTCTCTTCCTCTTCCGTTTTCCCTCCGGTGCCATTCTAGATCTCGGGACGAGATCCTCTTGTAGTGGTGGAGTGTTGTAACGCCCCGAGACCGATGTGCCAGGTGTCGTCCAGTTATTCGTTGTTGTTGCCTTGTCATCTTTTTGCGTGTTGCATTTCATCATGTCATCATGTGCATAGCATCATCATGTTTTCAAAACTTGCATCCGTCCCGGCCTCCTCGTTCTCTCCGTTGTCCGTTCTGAGCCCATACACACTTGCACGCGCCCGCGGCATGTCCGAAATATTATTTTATAAGTGGCGGAAAAATTTTCTCGGAATGGGTTGAGAGTTGACGTGTGGTCTTATTATAGTGTAGATAGACTGCCTGTCAAGTTTCATCGCATTCGGAGTTCGTTTGATAGCCCAACGGATAACTATAGCAGCAATATAGCCGGTCTAACGTCGGACGTTTTCGGTATCCGGAAACCATGCCGGGCTCTCTCTCTCTCTCTTCCCCCCCCCCTCTGCACAGTGCATCGAACCCCTCACGTGCGCGTCCGAAATTGTCCCGAACCCGACCCGGGGAGTCGTCACCATTGTATCCGGATCATCCCCAAACATCTACAAAACATCTCTGTTTTGTTAATTGGGATCCCTAACTATTTTATTCACGACCATACAATTACGATCATAGGGATGAGGTAGCCCCTAATCTAATCCACTTAATGTATATATATAGGCCCAACCCTAAAATCTAGGGACTTTGTCCCGCCGAGCCGCCGCCACCTACCATATCTTCCTCGAGATCCAGATCCAATCCTCCATCTCCCCCGTTCCAAATAAGCAGCAGCACCTTCCCCTCCTCGATTTTGCCACCGAACCAACCAGCCATTCCTCTCGATCCACCAATCACCAGTCTGCTCCTCCCTCCTTCCTCGTTTTCCCCAGCCGGCCAATCCCCACCGGAGCTCCCTCCGCCTACGAGCACCCCAGCCCCGCCGCCGGCCGACCAAACCAGCAGATGAGCCCCCATCGCGCCCTCTCCTTCCCTCGTTTTCTTCCTCTCTGTATCTCATCTCTCTCTCCTGTTCTCTCTATACCAGTCTGCAGCCGCTAGGACGCCTCCCCTGCCCTGCTCCCTCTTCTTCGTCGTCAAGCTGCTCGAGGTCCCGAGCAGGAGCGCTCGGCCTCGTCCCCTCGCGCTGTCGCAGCCGACGACCTCCTCCGGCCTCGTCCCCACCATGGACGCCGGTGCTCCCGCCTCCATTCCAGAGCTGAGCGGAACCCCGCGCTCCTGATCCGCGCGGTGCCGGGACCGGACCCCTTTAGCCTCATGCCGCCAGATCCGGTGAGTCCTCGCGCGCTGCCGTCCTGCAGACCACCACTACCGTTCCCCTTTTCTCCCTCCGTGTTTACGCTCTCGAAGCGGATCGCGTTGATCCTGCAGTCGTTGTCTTCGTCCAGCTCGAGATCCGAAGATTCTGCCGTTCTGCCTCGACTTGCAGCTCGCCTCCCGCGCTTCGTTCGCCCGGTTCCGCCGACCTCGTCGCCGGACCTCGCTGCCGCCGTCTTCGCATCGCTTGCTGCTTCGCCTTCTTGAAGAGAGAGCACGGCCGCTTCGCCCGTTGACTCGCCTCGCTCTAGCGGCGAGGCCCCAGGCCCACTGCTCCCCTCCGTCGCGAGGCCGGCCGCCCCAAGCCGGCCTCCTCAAGATGGGCCATAGCCCACTAGGTGAGGCCACCACCAGCGCCCCTGTCTGTGCAGCCGGGCCTGCCAGATTAACCCACGTCGTTTTTCCCGGATCTGCGAATTTGCTAATTATCCGAGGAATTCTGATTCTGAAAAAGACCCTCATGTTCATGCATTTAATATCTCATGAACCGTGCATCGGATTAAAATGTTTTAAACATGTAAAATGCTTAGTTTTCCATCTAGTTTCATAATATGCCACTTTCATCCATGTTTAATATGTTTAAAATGATGTTTGTTTAAATTTGCTCAAATGCCATGTTAAAATGATTTATTTCATAACTAAATAACCGTAGCTCGGTTTTAAATGTTCTTTATATGTAAATGGGGTGGAAAAATGCCTAGTTTAACATGGTGCACTTTATTTCCCTGTTTAACAACATTAAAATATGGTTTAGGGCAGAACAGTACCAAATTCATAATATGCATATGGGGATTTTCCTAATTGTTGTTTGTTATTTCGGCCTCATTTAAACTTGCCTAGATAGGTAGTTTTCATTTGCTTCACCTCTTGCCATGCTTAACAACATTTAATATTGTTGGTTAGCCTTAACGAGAGAGAACTAAATAATTGATGTGGTGTTTTGTCAATATGCAACTCGTTGCATATTGAGCTCCACTTAACTTGTAGTATTGTTTGTTGCACTTTACCATGCCATGCCTCATTAAACCGGGCATGCATCATACTTGTTTGCGCATCATGCCATGTTTATGTGATGGTTGTTTACTATGTTGTTTGTTTCTTTCCGGGTTGCTTCTCTCGTTAGCTTCGGTTTCGTTCCGGAGTTGTGAGGATTCGTTCGACTACGTCCGTTTGTCTTCTTCATGGAATCGTTCTTCTTCCTTGCAGGATCTCAGGCAAGATGATCATACCCTCTAAATCACTACTATCTTTGCTATGCTAGTTTGCTCGCTCTTTTGCTATGCCAATGCTACGATGCCTACCATTTGCTTGTCAGCCTCCCAAATTGCCATGTCAAACCTCTAACCCACCATGTCCTAGCAAACCGTTGATTGGCTATGTTACCGCTTTGCTCAGCCCCTCTTATAGCGTTGTTAGTTGCAGGTGAAGATTGAAGTTTGTTCCTTGTTGGAACACGGAGTTGTTGTTCCTTGTTGGAACATGTTTACTTGTTGGGATATCACAATATATCTTATTTAATTAATGCATCTATATACTTGGTAAAGGGTGGAAGGCTCGGCCTTATGCAGTGTTTTGTTCCACTCTTGCCGCCTAGTTTCATCATATCGGTGTTATGTTCCGCATTTTGCGTTCCTTACATGGTTGGGCTATAATGGGAACCCCTTGACGATTCGCCTTAAGTAAAGCTCCTCCAAAGATGCCCAACATTGGTTTTACCATTTGCACTAACAACCTACCACCTTCCCTTGGGTTCTGCAGACTCAAGGGTCATCTTTATTCTAACCCACCGGGCGGTGCTCCTCTGAGTGTTGGTCGGAACTGAAACTACTGCGGGGCCACCTCGGGAAACTCAAAGTCTGGTTTTACTCGTAGCTAGTCTCATCCGAGTGTGCCACGAGAAAGAGATATGTGCAGCTCCTATCGGGATTTGTCGGCACATTCGGGCGGTGTTGTTGGTTTAGTTTTACCATTGTCGAAATGTCTTGTTGTACGGGATACCGAGTCGATCGGAGTGTCTCGGGTGGAGGTCTATTCCTTCGTTGACCGTGAGAGCTTGTCATGGGCTAAGTTGGGACACCCTGCGAGGATTTGAACTTTCGAAAGCCGTGCCGCGGTTATGTGGCGAAGGGAATTTGTTAATGTCGGTTGTAGAAGACCGAAGTTGACCTTAATTAAAAGACATCAACGCGTGTGTAACGTGATGGTCTCTTTCGTGGTCCGGAAGTGAACACTGATGTTGGAGTTATGCTTGATGTAGGTTGCTATAGGATCACCTCTTGATCATACTTTTATCGACCGTGCTTTGCCTTCTCTTCTCGCTCTCATTTGCGTATGTTAGCCACCATTTATGCTAGTCGCTTGCTGCAGCTCCACCTCATGCCTTTACCTTACCCATAAGCTTAAATAGTCTTGATCTCGCGGGTGCGAGATTGCTGAGTCCCGTGGCTCACGGATACTTCAAAACCAGTTTGCGGTGCCTATGTTACCGCGGGGTGGCGAACCAAGCTCAAGGAGGAGTTCGATGAAGATCTTGCCCTTTGTGTTGTTTCGTTCTAGTTGATCGATGAGTGGAGCCCATTAGGGTCGATCGGGGACCTTTATCGCATTTGGGGTTCTTCTTTTATTTTGGTTCCGTAGTGGGACCTTGATTGTATCTGGATGATGTAATGCTTTATTCATGTAATTGTGTGAAGTGGCGATTGTAAGCCAACTATGTATCTCTTTCCTTATGTATTACATGGGTTGTGTGAAGATTACCTCACTTGCGACATTGCTTTCAATGCGGTTATGCCTCTAAGTCGTGCTTCGACACGTGGGAGATATAGCCGCATCAAGGCGTTACAAGTTGGTAATCGAGCCTTCCCGACCTTAGGAGCCCCACCGCTTGATCTTTTTAGCGGCGAGTTGTGTCTAGAAAAATGTTTTGAGTCATTTAGGATTATATATATCGGAGAGTTAGGAATTCTTTTTACTCCCCAGTCTCTTCATCGCTCTGGTAAGGCATCCTAACATAGAGTTTTGACTCTTCTCTTCTCAAATTTCACTAAAATTTTTTTTAGGATCACGCGGGTATCTTGGAATCGTTCCGATGGTTTTATGATGAGAACATTGTCTTGGTGCCTCTGTCGGGGTTTTGTGGAAGTGTCCGGGGAGTTGAGCTCGAGGTGTTGTCGTCATAATTTTATCGTTGCAGATTCGGAATACGAGTTTAGTACACCGACATCGAAAATCTCTTTTATGCAGTTGTTGGTGAGATAACCCGATAACCCGATCTTGAGGTGAGTGCGGGAGTATTGCCATGACTTGTATAACGGATGCTTTTGAAGGTTGAGGTAGACGATTTCGAAGGTTTCTTGGTTATGTGTTGAAGGATGGATACAATTTGGATGTAGGATTTGCTAGTTTTGGGTGAGATATTATGCTTCCGTGTATCCCCAACACCGATTGCATAACCGGAAAATTTCGGAAGTTTCATAGGTGGGAATTCAAGTAGCTCTTAGGATATCTTTCCGACGGATGTATGATATAAAATTGGGGTTCGGCGTCTAGTGGTCCGCCTATTCACGGTTGGTTTCTGATGGTCTTGTTGTGTCTTAAAGAGTCCTTGGCTATGCCGATTCGGGGATGCTTCGTATGTCATGTGCACTGCCTTGTACATGATGGTGTTGTACGATCGAGCCCGTGTAGGCCCCACCACGAAAACTTCGAACGAAATCTCTATCATACGTTTGTTCCGGCTTATTCTGCAAGCCAGTCCTTTGTTTTTGTTTTGAGTTGTGGTATTCGAGGTTGCTTCAATGTCAAGTGTTGATTCCATACCTTTCCGAAATGGTGTTCTCATACTCCGATGTGAATATCAATCCTTCTCGACAATCGAGATTGTCATGTCAATCCTTTTCAACCGGCGTGTTTCTCTTCAAGTGGACCCGATCACTTCAACATCAGCAAGACCAATTATCATTTCTTCTCAACGGTGTTTGTTTCATCCGTCTCCAAGTTGCCTTTGTTTTTCCCGCCCACCCACCCTTTTTCAACAAGAACTAAGATTTCTTTACCAAGTATCCTTTTATTTTTGTGAAGTTTCTCCATTCTTTTCCGTCAATGTTCTTACCCGGTGGTTCTCAAGAAGATGTTCTACTAGTTTGTCATTCCTTATTCCTTTCTCTTCTCCGGTGGATTCAAGTCAAGTTTTGTTGGTCATATCTTTTCCTCATTTAGAGTGTTTTCTCATGCCGGTGCACCTCTTAATCATCCACTTCTCGCTATTTGTTATTCCGGAGTGCTCAAGATATCTCGAAGATTCGTGTTTCCACTCTACTTTCGTTCAAGCTCTTTCAAGATTGTTATCTCATCCAAGCCATTTAATTCAACCGGTGCAACATCTCTTTTAAATCTTTTCAACGGTGTTCTTTTGAGTGGGCCCTAACCCACAGGTCTTTTCCCAGGATCTTACCTGACTCTTCTAATTTATCCGGAGCCTCCTAAATTCTTCTCCAAGTTTGACGTAAGAATGAGTTATCATCAGTCAAATGCTTTTCTCCAAGATCTTTCAAATTCTTTTCATAGTTGGCTCAACCTCTTCGCTTTTGATTCTTCCGGTGTGCCTTAATAATTCTTGGTGGTGTTTCTCGTTGTCATTCTCATCATTTGAAGACCGAAGAAGAGTTTCTCTTTAATCTTGCTCTATTCTCTTCAAGATTCATGGTGCTAGCTTGTTGCCATCCTCTCATAATTGTTTTCGATTGTGAGAATCTTTTTCACCCATCCGGAGCATTTTAGGAGTCTTTTCAGTTTCATTCTTTGAAGCCCATCATCTCAGTATTATTCATTCAAGCTTTCAGCTCTCGTTCTCCAAATCATACCAGTGCATCATTCAAGTATTCTCTAATCAGCTCGTGATCTATTCGTTCATTTGTATCTAAATCCCTTCAAGTATCTTCAATCGCTTTCAAATTCTTCCTTTGCTACTTTCATTTTCAATTCTTACGGTGGTTCTTTCAAGATTTTTTTCTTTGATTATCATATTAATTCATTCGTTCTTTTCAATCCTACCGGTGGTTCATGAAGACCTTCTCAAGTTTACGCTATATCCCTCTTAATCCTTTCTACGAGAATAAGTAGTATGCCAAATCCGTTGCTTGTCATCAATTTAAATTGGTGAAGGATACGCATAACATAATTCTTATTCTGGTTTCATCCAAGTGATTAATCCTTTCCTTCGGAGTTTGTTCAGGAGTAATAAATTCTTGGCTTCTTGTTGTTCATCTTTCTTCCGGAGTTCTAAGTTTTCCGCATTATATCGTCACGAAGCTCAATCTAAATCATTGCAAGGCTTCACCTGGTGTTTTCAACTTCTCTTTCTTTTATCATCCTTTTCTTACCGGAGTTCTTCATGGAGGCTCTACATGGTGGTTCGTCAAGGATTCCTTTCATTATTCAATTGTTCTTCAAGATTTCTCTTGAAGTTATGATCCGCCAAGCTATACTCTAAGATAAACATGGTGCTCAACACATGTTTTGTTTTGAGGAGTTCAAGTATTCTTCATCTTGCATTCCAAAGTGCAATTCTTTCTACCTTATCTTCTGAGGTGGTGTTAGGTCATTCTTGATAATTTCCCTTCGCGTTTCATGATTCACAAGTTTTAAGAGTGACATATTTAAATCCATCATTTTCTCTTTGGTCAAGAGATCTTTTCAACCGTCAATCTCTTCATTGGAGTTATCTTGGTATAGATTTCACCTAAAGCCTCCCCTAAGGAATGTTGCTATTTTGGTGATTATTAATGACCCAAGTTATCTCTTTTCCATCTTGATGGAACAAGCTTTCATCTCTTTGTTAATCTCAAGCAAGCAATTGTTTACATTAGTGGCGGTTGTCACCTCATAATGTTGAGATGTTTCCATAAGCCCACTACAAACTTATTCTTTTTGTTGTTCGTCTTCCAACAACTCTATTCTAACCTTCTTGCAAGGATGCCTTCCAAATTCAATTGTGATAGAAGTTGTTATTCTCTTCTCTGTTCTCTCGATTCCACTCTTTCATTTGTCCCGAAGGCATTGTGATGTTTTCTTTGACCCATTATATCATTTTGGAGTTCATGTTCAATTCCTTCCATGTTCAACCGAGTCTTTTGAATTCTTCCCTCCCATCTTGTTTTAACCGGAGTGGTTTGAATTCTATCTTGTCCATTAAACTCTTGATTCATGTCTTTGCAACCTTCAAGTTCCCATAATGTTCCTTGTTCCTCTTTTCTAACGGATTGTTTGCAATCTTGTTCATCTCTGTTGTACTCTTTCTTTTAAATTGCTCAACCTCTCAAGGTTCATGGTTTCACTTGTTTGTCAAAGAAGCAACTTAGTTTTACCTCCTCTCTTCCTCTTCCGTTTTCCCTCGGTGCCATTCTAGATCTCGGGGCGAGATCCTCTTGTAGTGGTGGAGTGTTGTAACGCCTTGAGACCGATGTGCGGTGTCGTCCGATTATTCGTTGTTGTTGCCTTGTCATCTTTTTGCGTGTTGCATTTCATCATGTCATCATGTGCATAGCATCATCATGTTTTCAAAACTTGCATCCGTCGGCCTCCTCGTTCTCTCCGTTGTCCGTTCGAGCCCATACACACTTGCACGCTACCGCTGCATGTCCGAAATATTATTTTATAAGTGGCGGAAAAATTTTCTCGGAATGGGTTGAGAGTTGGCGTGTGGTCTTATTATAGTGTAGATAGACTGCTGTCAAGTTTCGCCGCATTCGAGTTCGTTTGATAGCCCAGCGGATAACTATAGCAGCAATATAGCGGTCTAACGTCGGACGTTTTCGGTATCCGGAAACCATGCGGGCTCTCTCTCTCTCTCCCCCCCTCGCACGGTGCATCGAACCCCTCACGTCGGCGTCAAAATTGTCCCGAACCCGACCCGGGGAGTCGTCACCATTGTATCCGGATCATCCCCAAACATCTACAAAACATCTCTGTTTTGTTAATTGGGATCCCTAACTATTTTATTCACGACCATACAATTACGATCATAGGGATGAGGTAGCCCCTAATCTAATCCACTTAATGTATATATATAGGCCCAACCCTAAAATCTAGGGACTTTGTCCCGCGAGAGCGCCGCCACCTACCATATCTTCCTCGAGATCCAGATCCAATCCTCCATCTCCCCGTTCCAAATAAGCGGCACCTTCCCTCCTCGATTTTGCCACGAACCAACCAGCCATTCCTCTCGATCCACCAATCACCATCTGCTCCTCCTCCTTCCTCGTTTTCCCCAGCCGCCAATCCCCACCGGAGCTCCCTCCGCCTCTGAGCACCCAGCCCGCCGCCCGGCCGACCAAACCAGCAGATGAGCCCCCATCGCGCCCTCTCCTTCCCTCGTTTTCTTCCTCTCTGTATCTCATCTCTCTCTCCTGTTCTCTCTATACCAGTCTGCAGCCGCTAGGACGCCTCCCCTGCCCTGCTCCCTCTTCTTCGTCGTCAAGCTGCTCGAGGTCCCGAGCAGGAGCGCTCGGCCTCGTCCCCTCGCGCTGTCGCAGCCGACGACCTCCTCCGGCCTCGTCCCCACCATGGACGCCGGTGCTCCCGCCTCCATTCCAGAGCTGGAACGGAACCCCCGCGCTACGATCCACGCCGGTGCCCCGGACCGGACCCCTTTAGCCTCATGCCGCCAGGATCCGGTGAGTCCTCGCGCCGCTGCTCGTCCTGCAGACCACCACTACCCGTTCCCCTTTTCTCCCTCCGTGTTTCTGCTCTCTGAAGCGGATCGCGTTGATCCCTGCAGGTCGTTGTCTTCGTCCAGCTCGAGATCCGAAGGATTCCTGCCGTTTCTGCCTCGACTTGCAGCTCCGCCTCCCCGCGCTTCGTTCCGCCCGGTTCCCGCCGACCTCGTCGCCAGGACCCTGCCGCCGTCTTCTGCATCGCTTGCTGCTGCTTCTGTCTTCAGAAACGAGCAGAGCACAGCCGCTCGCCCCGTTGACTACGCCTCGCTCTAGCGGCTGGGCCCAGGCCCACCACTCCCCTCCGTCGCCATGAGGCGGCGCCCAAGCTGGCCTCCTCTGAAGATGGGCCATAGCCCACTAGGTGAGGCCACCACCAAGCGCCCCTGTCCTGTGCAGCCCGGGCCTGCCAGATTCGGCCCACGTACGTTTTTTCCCAGATCTGCGAATTTGCTAATTATCCAGGGAATTACAGATTTACAGAAAAGACCCTCATGTTCATGCATTTAATATCTCATGAACCGTGCATCGGATTAAAATGTTTTAAACATGTAAAATGCTTAGTTTTCCATCTAGTTTCATAATATGCCACTTTCATCCATGTTTAATATGTTTAAAATGATGTTTGTTTAAATTTGCTCAAATGCCATGTTAAAATGATTTATTTCATAACTAAATAACCGTAGCTCGGTTTTAAATGTTCTTTATATGTAAATGGGGTGGAAAAATGCCTAGTTTAACATGGTGCACTTTATTTCCCTGTTTAACAACATTAAAATATGGTTTAGGGCAGAACAGTACCAAATTCATAATATGCATATGGGGATTTTCCGGAATTGTTGTTTGTTATTTCCGGCCTCATTTAAACTTGCCTAGATAGGTAGTTTTCATTTGCTTCACCTCTTGCCATGCTTAACAACATTTAATATTGTTGGTTAGCCTTAACGAGAGAGAACTAAATAATTGATGTGGTGTTTTGTCAATATGCAACTCGTTGCATATTGAGCTCCACTTAACTTGTAGTATTGTTTGTTGCACTTTACCATGCCATGCCTCATTAAACCGGGCATGCATCATACTTGTTTGCGCATCATGCCATGTTTATGTGATGGTTGTTTACTATGTTGTTTGTTTCTTTCCGGGTTGCTTCTCTCGTTAGCTTCGGTTTCGTTCCGGAGTTGTGAGGATTAGATTCGACTCGTCCGTTTGTCTTCTTCATGGAATCGTTCTTCTTCCTTGCGGGATCTCAGGCAAGATGATCATACCCTCGAAATCACTACTATCTTTGCTATGCTAGTTTGCTCGCTCTTTTGCTATGCCAATGCTACGATGCCTACCATTTGCTTGTCGGCCTCCCAAATTGCCATGTCAAACCTCTAACCCACCATGTCCTAGCAAACCGTTGATTGGCTATGTTACCGCTTTGCTCGGCCCTCCTATAGCGTTGTTAGTTGCGGTGAAGATTGAAGTTTGTTCCTTGTTGGAACACGGAGATGTTGTTCCTTGTTGGAACATGTTTACTTGTTGGGATATCACAATATATCTTATTTAATTAATGCATCTATATACTTGGTAAAGGGTGGAAGGCTCGGCCTTATGCAGTGTTTTGTTCCACTCTTGCCGCCTAGTTTACGTCATATCGGTGTTATGTTCCCGGATTTTGCGTTCCTTACACGTTGGGCTATAATAGGAACCCCTTGACGATTAGCCTTAAGTAAAGCTCCTCCAAAATGCCCAACATTGGTTTTACCATTTGCACTAACAACCTACCACCTTCCCTTGGGTTCTGCAGACTCAAGGGTCATCTTTATTCTAACCCCGGGCGGTGCTCCTCTGAGTGTTGGTCCGAATCGAGCTACTGGGCCACCTCGGGAAACTTCGAAGTTTGGTTTTACTCGTAGGTAGTCTCATCTGAGTGTGCCACGAGAAAAGATATGTGCAGCTCCTATCGGGTTTGTCGGCACATTCGGGCGGTGTTCTTTGGTTTAGTTTTACCTGTCGAAATGTCTTGTTGTACGGGATACGAGTCGATCGGAGTGTCTCGGGTGGAGTCTATTCCTTCATTGACTGTGAGAGCTTGTCATGGGCTAAGTTGGGACACCCTGCGAGGATTTGAACTTTCAAAGCCGTGCCAGCGGTTATGTGGCGGATGGGAATTTGTTAACGTCCGGTTGTAGAAGACACAAGTTGACCTTAATTAAAATACATCAACGGCGTGTGTAACCGTGATGGTCTCTTTCCGTGGTCCGGAAGTGAACACTGATGTTGGAGTTATGCTTGGCGTGGTTGCTATAGGATCACCTCTTGATCATACTTTTATCGACCGTGCTTTGCCTTCTCTTCTCGCTCTCATTTGCGTATGTTAGCCACCATTTATGCTAGTCGCTTGCTGCAGCTCCACCTCATGCCTTTACCTTACCCATAAGCTTAAATAGTCTTGATCTCGGGTGCGAGATTCTTTGAGTCCCGTGGCTCACGATACTTCAAAACCAGTTTGCGGTGCCTATGTCACCGGCGGTGGCGCAACCAAGCTCAAGGAGGAGCTCGATGAAGATCTTGCCCTTTGTGTTGTTTCGTTCTAGTTGATCGATAGTGGAGCCCAGGTTGGGGTCGATCGGGGACCTTTATGCATTTGGGGTTCTTCTTTTATTTTGGTTCCGTAGTGGGACCTTGATTGTATCTGGATGATGTAATGCTTTATTCATGTAATTGTGTGAAGTGGCGATTGTAAGCCAACTATGTATCTCTTTCCCTTATGTATTACATGGGTTGTGTGAAGATTACCTCACTTGCGACATTGCTTTCAATGCGGTTATGCCTCTAAGTCGTGCTTCGACACGTGGGAGATATAGCCGCATCGAGGGCGTTACATTGATCTTCACACCAAAGTTGGTTGAAGCCCTCGAGGAAAAACGTTTGAAGACTTCCTGCACTTCATGTTTGTAAGTAACAATGTGTACCCATGTATATCGAGAGTAATCATCAACAATGACAAAACCATATAGAGATGCATCATTAGTGATTGCGAGTAATGATTAGGTCGAAGAGGTCCATGTGAAGCAATTGAATGGACGAGTAGTGGTCATGATAGTCTTGGATGCTTGGCCTTGGTCATTTTCCAGCTTCACAGGCTCGCATAAGTGATCCTTGAGAATTTGACATTCTCAATGCCAATGACATGCTTCTTCTTCCATAGCGTGTGCAAATTCCTCATGCTGCGTGACCAAGTCGTTGATGCCATAGCCAGCCTTACGAAGCTTTTGCAAGTAGACACACGGCTGGTTGTGGTCTGTAGAAAATCAACAATATACAAATCTCCTCTCCTAAAGCCTTGAAGACTTTGGAATTGTCGACTTCCATAATCACAACACAGCGATACTTTCCAAAGACAACAACCATATCAAGATCACAAAGCATTGAGACTGACATGAGGTTGTATCCTAAGGACTCAACAAGCATGACTTTGTCCATGTGTTTATCCTTAGAGATTGCAACCTTACTAAGACCCAATACCTAACTTTTTCCTTTGTCAGCAAAGATGATATGCTTCAGATGTGACGGTGATAAGGGAGCATCCATCAATAGATTCTTGTCACCAGTCATGTGATTCGTACATCCACTATCGAGGACCCACTCAGTAGCTTTGGGTTGATCATCCTGCAGATGAATTAGTGTAGCTTACAATCTCATATGCTTCATTAGTGAAGAATATGATATGAAGTTCATTAGATGAATTTCATCAATCAGTAAACAGATATAGCTGTATGAGGACGTGTGAAATGAAGGTTCATTTCATCATGATTCGCCTGCGTCCTTTCAAGCAATTTTGTCGAGTCCCACAAAATTCTTGAGACGTTAAAGCACATCCGGAGACTTGACCTGCGAGAAGAGATTAGTTCTTTTCTTCACCACCCACATCTGAAGGGGTGGCAAAGAGTTTATCACTCTGCGAGCACCATACAAGAATGGTGGCATAGAGGCCAAACCATTTCGTTTCACGTAAGAGGGGTTAGGGTAAGCATATGAATAAGCAGAGAAATTCTTCGAGGACTTATGAACATAATGGTTTGAAGAATAATGCACATATTCATAGCCCTTAGCTCTACCCTGCAAAATAGAGTTGTTAGCACGATGATAATTATGTTAGGACTTTGATCCATTTGAGGAATTTGATCCACGTGAAGGATTTGATCTGGGGTTCCTGTTCTTCACAGGTGGTGTCATGAGGACATTCACCTGAAGACTTTCAAGGCACTTCTTGGGAACCCAGATTTTCTTCATAGGAGAACCGTTCCTGTAGTTAGTGCCAACATATTTAGCAAATACTTCACCATTCTGATTTTTGAACAGTTTATAGTTGGAGTCAAATGACTCATCAGAAGAATGAGGAGATTCACATGTAAAGCCAGATAAGTTAGATGGATCAAGCTGGAGGTCCCTTTGCAAAGAACCCATGAGGTTTTGGGGTACTTGCTCGGGCTTCAATATGTTCCATCGGCATTAAGTTTTCTCTCAAAGCGATACCCCTTTCCTAGGGTTCTGTTGAGGATCTGCTTTGTAAGCACATCACAAAGAGTCGATGCCCTTTGAGGCTTTTGTACATGCTGTCATGTACAATTCCTTCAACCACATCGTCGGTGATACTAGCAATGTCCTCGGATGAGGAATTAGTGATAGCAGAGGCGGTGAATAATTTATAACAGTTGAAGCATTTGAACATTGGTGAAGAATTAGCGATTCACGTTCAATGCACTTTAAGCATGGAGGAACAAATTCTTCCTGAGAAGCGCTGATTTGTTGAGCTAGTAATGAATCACGCTCCTTCTGAAGATCTTCATAACTCACTCGTAGCTTCTCAAGATCTTGCTTTCTTTGAAGAAATTCATAAGAAAGTTTCTCATGACCAGATAAGAGAGTGTTATGATGACTTTGAAGGTTATCAAACCTAGACTGAAGTCTCTGAAGATTTTCAGTCAGGGCTTTAGTGCAATCCATTTCTTCACCCAACATATCATCACTTTTGTCTAGCATGTTTTGAACCTTTTCAAAAGCCCTTTGTTGTTTTACAGACAATCTTAGCAAGTTTAGAGTAGCTGGGCTTGAGATCCTCATCGATTCATTTTCACTAGATTCAGAGGAGGTGTATTTGAGTACCTTTGCACCTTTCGCCATGAAGCAATAGGTGGGGCGTAGTCATCATTATCTTCATCGAGGGCTTGTCGGTGGGGTCGGTTTCTTGATGTTGAAGATGGACTTGCTAACGAAAGATGGCGAAGGCGGACTTGCCACACAGTTCGGATTCTTGAGCGCCTCCTCTTCCTCATGTTCCTCAGATTCAGCTTCAAAGTCCATTTCCTTGCCAATGAATGCCCGAGCCTTCTTGGAGCTGCTCTTCTTGTGAGATGAAGACTTTGAGGATTTTGATGACGAAGATTTTGACGATTTCTTCTTCTTCTTCGCATCATCAGAACTATAATCCTTGTATTTCTTCTTCTTCAATTCCTTTTCCCACCGAGGACAATCTTGAATATAGTGACCAGGTTTCTTGCATTTGTGGCACAACCTTCTCTTATAGTCACTTGATGAGGAATCACTGCTTCTTGAGGATTTTCCAAAACGACCACGTCTTGAGAACTTCTGGAATTTCTTCACGAGCAGTGCTAGCTCCTGGCTCAATTCTTGAGATCACCAAGGCTACTACGGAATCCTCACATTCGGACTCGAGACACAACCTTGGCCTTGAGGCACGTGGTTTTGCCATAGCTCGAACCATAGAGATCTCTCTTTTGACAAAATTTGGAACTTCGTGAGTATTTAGCCTTCGAGGAATCGGTAGGATCAAGAGACTTGTAGTCGACCGTTCTTGTATCATCGGTCCCAGAGTATCAAATGAGGAATCAGCGATCTCAACAGTTTCTTCACCACATCATGGTCGATGATGTCGGGCACCGAGGGCTTGAAGCTCATTTGAGATGTCGATGAGGCGATCAAAGGTTTGTTGGACATTTTCATTGTCGAGTCTTTTGAAGCGGTTGAAGAGATTCCAAGAACATCAACTCGAGAGTCACGCTGAGTTGAGACTCCTTCATTCACTTTGGACAGCCTATCCCGATAAGCTTAGCGGTTTCCAAAGCACTCACTCTTCCATCTTGTCCTTTACTCGGATGGCCACATATGATATTCTTAAGCTTGAGAATCGAGTTGCTTGAATCTCTTCACATCGGTAGCGTTCGGTGAGGGTGAGACAGAGGAGGAACACCATTTTCCACAACATACCGAGATCGTTGTCAATCGCCTCAAGATGCATTCACATCTTGTTTTTCGATGAGGTGTAGTCCGTCCCATCAAAGGTAGGACACCCAGTAGAGACCTTGATCATACCTACGATCGACATAACTAAAACTCGGCGGTTAAACCAAAATCACACGAACAAGGGAGTACCTTGCTCGATACCAATTGAAAGTCGTTATATCGACTAGAGGGGGTGAATAGGCGATTTTATGAATTCTTCACCGAGGAATTTGCGGTGAGGAAATTCCTTAGCGAAGAACTACTAGCAAATGAATAAGTACTCGAAGTAAGCATAACAGTGAAGAAATTGATCGAGGAAATTGAGAAAGTCTTGATCGAAGTCTTCAAACACAGATATGAACAAACACTCAACAACAGTAATGAGGAAATGAAAGGGTGAGGAAATAGAACCGATTAGGTTGGTGAAGAAAATGATTTGGTAGACCAGTTCCAACTGGCCGCATGCGAGTTATGCGTCTGGTTGGGCGGTGAGTATTTAAACTTCGAGGACACAGTCCGGACACCCGATCGTGAGCATGCGACTTAGGACACCCGATCCTCACCGTATTCTCCTTGAACTAAGGTCACATGACCTCGTCCAATCACTGTGGTAAGTCTTTGGCGACTTCCAAACCTTCACAGACTTGGTCACTCGGCGATCCACAATTCCTCTTGGATGCTCTAGACCATGACGCCTAACCGTCTGGAAGAAGCACAGTCTTCAAAGGTAACAAGCATCGGATCCACGCAGGATCAATTTCTTCAGTGATGCTCAATCACTTTGGGTTTGTAGGGGTTTGGTTGTGGGTTTTCCTCACTCGATGATTTTCGCTCAAAGTTCTCGGAGGATGGGTTGCTCTCAAATGACAAGTGTCAAGTTCTCTCGAAGCAGCCAACCAGCTAGTGGTTGTAGGGGGCGGCTATTTATAGCCTAGGGAGCAGCCCGACATGATAAGACATAAATGCCCTTCAATGATATGACCGTTAGGTGGATAAGATATTTTGGGACAGTCATGCCAAGAAGACAAAGAACGGTCGAAATTTGACTATCAAATTCCTCGGGGCTATCATGTTCCTCCTTTGTGTAGGCAATTAGCCTTTGGCGAATTCTCGACTCCTCGGTTAGAACAAATTCATCGGCGACGAGAAGAACTTTCGTCTCATCCTTTGAAGAAAGTGGTGAATCTGTATGAGATTTCCAAAGGCTTCACTCGAAGGGATTGGTAGGTGTAGGATTTTGAGTTGAGCATCACATGGAAATTTTTCCTTAGTATTTCCTCGACCCCTTTAACGATGACGGTGTTTCCTATGACTCAAGAAAGAGAAAATGAAACTACGAAAACAAAAGTCTTCACGCTTCATGTTCCTCAAATGAATACCAAGTCTTCAAGGTCACACCAATTTCTTCACTTTCAAAGTCTTCAGAAAGTCTTCAGAATATCAAAGTCTTCAGTTGAAGAACTTCATTTTTAGGGGTCGACTTTCTCTGTAAATATCAAACTCCTCATAGACTTATAGACCTGTGTACACTCGCAAACACATTAGTCCCTTAACCTATAAGTCTTCAATACACCAAAATCACTAAGGGGCACTAGATGCACTTACACCTGTTGCCTCAGGGTGAGTATCTCGCTTGTGTTTTCGTAGGTCGACTGAAGATTTTCTTGATCTGACCGACCAATCCATGTGTCCTTCCAGTCCCACCTCTGCTGCCACTGACATGGACATTGACAAGGCACCAGGAGACGAGGAGGCCACCTCACGAGCTGGTAAGTTTGTTCAACCAAGTTCTGTTTAGTCGAGTGAGTGATCAATCGACTGAAAATTTGATACTTCTCTCTTTATGTAGCTCCGCAAGAGATCATTGTGCTTCTTGACGACGACGAAGAAGTGCCTCTACAGGATAGGAGGAAGAAGAGTGGAGGCTCAAGCAGGAGGAAGCTTGAAGTCCAAGTTCCTCAGTCGACACCGGCGCCTGGGGCGATAGTCTAGCGTTCCGAAGGGCCGGTTCGGACCAACGTCACATTCGCTAACCGGCGGCGGTGATCGTCCGCCGGGTCGATCATGAACACTGCTGCACCGGTGCAACTCCACTCGTCCGACCCGGTACTACTTCGACCGCTCTGGAGCCATCCCTCGTTGCTACATATCAAACTCCAGACGACTCGCCGGGCGCCGCTAGGGAAGCTCTTCGCCAGGAGAATCTTCTCATGGAACAGGTGAAAGTGATGCATGAAGCTAGTCAGGTAGCTTACAATGCCAGCACTGCCCTTCGGACCAATGTTCAGGTTAGCAAACTTCTGACTGAACTTTTGAGTGTTGCTTTATATCTGATCACCCACTGGGTGTTCCTCCGTTTAGAACTCAGGAAATCTTCAATTTTGTACTTTTCGACTCAGTGGGGGCACGCCAAGTGCACTGCTTGGTGTAATCCGGAGACCACGGTCGGTCTTTGGCGATCGGCGAGGTCTTATGATGTATCTCTCTCTCTCTCTCTCTCTCTTTTCTTTGCTGGGCAACTCTCGCTGAGTATTGATCTGATCCAGTGGGGGCACGCTAAGTGCACCCACTGGGTGTAGTCCCCGAGACTACTATTGAATATTTGATTCGGCAGTAGTCTTAGAGCAATTCTTCTCCTTCACTGTCGCTTATATCTGTCGACTGACATGTCTGTCTTTCTGGCTGCAGAGGTATTGTGATCTTGGAGCTCGGCTCACCGAATTAAAGAAGAAACATATTAGCGTTGAACTTGACCTCGAACTTGCGAAGAAGAATCTGAAGACTGCTCAAGAAGAAATGGCCATTATGGGAGGTAATCATTCGACCATTTTGTCTGCTTTGTAGCTTCACACTTCGCACTGGTTTTTCTTTCAGTCTCTTTGAACCGAGTGATTTCACACAAGAAGATGTTCATAGTGAAAATCGCCAACTTCAGTCTCGCCTGAAGAGTGTTGTTTCTTTAGAGAGGATGAATGACGCTTTGGAGCAGAAGGATCTGGACCTGGCAGCTGCTCAGAAGGAAGCACGCAAGAAGATGAAGCTTGCGGACCAGAAGCTGGCTTCGGTCAGCAAATTGGAGGAGGAGAACGCGAAGCTGAAGACTGCCATCTCGGACACTAATCGAGAAGTTGAGGAGCTGAAGAAGGACAAGGAGAATCTGACCACTGAAGTCGGCGGCCTTAAGACCAAGACAAACAAGCTAGAGTCCTATCTGGAGCAACTCGACGCCAAACTTGTTCTGAAGCTTGAAGGTATGATCAGTCGACTACGATTAACTTGTTGTCGACTAAACTTTGTTGCCATGTCGTCGACTCACCACTTTTTGCAATGGGACAGAACTGTGTCAGGACTTTGAGGCTGAAACTGGGCGGGTTGAGATGGGTCTCGACCCCATCAACTGTCCTATGAAAGATGACACTGCAATGAATTTACTTCGATTGGAGTCGCGCTTAGATGGTGCGGTTGCTTATCTCGCTCGGCTGAAGGCGGCGATGGCTCAAGTGGATGCCAAACTCTGGCCTCAGACGGAGCTGTCTCAAGACCTCGAGTCCGTGATGACTCAACTAAATCAGATTCCAGGCCAAGTGCAAGAGTGGAAGAAATCTTCAGCCCGTTGTGGTGCCGATGTCGCCTTGTCTTTGGTCCGAGTGCACTGCAAGGAGGCTAAGGAGGACAAGCTGGCAGCCCTCAAAGTGGCAAACACTAAGAAGCACTCTTTCCAGGATTTCATGGACACCTTCCTCGAGGCTACCACTTGCATCGCCGACAACATCGACCTCGACAGCTTCTGTGATCCGGCCAGCCCTTCTCCCGCCGAGTGACTGAAAACATTATGTCTCACCTTTATTTGCCTCGAAATGCTGAGTGATTTTGTAACCATTAAAACTCCTTCAGGTCTGATGCCCGAGTACTTTTAATCTGCGGCTAGGAAACTCTAGATTTATCTTTGAATATGTTGGGTTTGTCTCCGAGTGAAATCTGTTCTTCCCTTGGATTTGTTTGTCATTGTCTGATGCAGGTGCCGAAGAAGAATACCCAGTCGACCGAGGCACTCAGCAATGGTCTTGACGTCCCTGTCGGCCGATTCGGTGGTCCTTGAGTAGCATTGATCAGCTCATCAGTGAGGCACTCAACAATGGTCTTGATGTTCCTATCTACCGATCAGGCGATCCTTGAGTAGCATTGATCAACTCATCAACAAGGCACTCAGCAATGGTCTTGACGTTCCTATCTACCGATCGGGCTATCCTTGAGTAACATTGATCAGCTCATCAGCAAGGCACTCAGCAATGGTCTTGACGTTCCTGTCAACCAATCGGGTGATCCTTGAGTAGCATTGATCAGCTCATCAGCAAGGCACTCAGCAATGGTCTTGATGTTCCTGTCAACCACCCGGTAAGGTTTTTCAAACTTAGGTGAGCACTGGGCTGCAGCTAAGCCCCCGAGTGGAAGGGTTTCTCACCACTCGGTAGGATTTTTCAAACTTAGGCGAGTACGGGACTGCAGCTAAGCCCCCGAGTGGGAGGGTTGCTCACCACTCGGTAGGATTTTTCAAACTTAGGCAAGTACGGGACTGCAGCTAAACCCCCGAGTGGGAGGATCGCTCGCCACTCGGTAGGATTTTTCAAACTTAGGCGAGCACTGGGCTGCAGCTAAGCCTTCGAGTGGGAGGATTGCTCACCACTCGGTAGGATTTTTCAAACTTAGGCGAGCACCGGGCTGCAGCTAAGCCTCCGAGTGGGAGGATTGCTCACCACTTGGTAGGATTTTTCAAACTCAGGCGAGTACTGGGCCGCAACTAAGCCCCCGAGTTGGAAGCGGACTCACCACTCGGTAGGATTTCTATCACTTAGGTGAACACTGGGCTGCAGCTAAGCCCCCGAGTGGGAAGTGGACTCATCACTCGGTAGGATTTTTATCACTTAGGCGAGCACTAGGCTGCAGCTAAGCCCCCGAGCAGGAAGAGGACTCACCACTCGGTAGGATTTTTATCACTTAGGCGAGCACTAGGATGCAGCTAAGCCCCCGAGTGGGAAGCGGACTCACCACTCAGTAGGATTTTTATCACTTAGGCGAGCACTGGGCTGCAGCTAAGCCCCCGAGTGGGAAGCGGACTCACCACTCGGTAGGATTTTTATCACTTAGGCGAGCACTGGGCTGACTCTAAGCCCCCGAGTGAGAGGCAGACTCATCGCTCGGTAGGATTTTTATCACTTAGGCGAGCACTGGGCTGTAGCTAAGCCCCCGAGCGAGAGGCAGACTCATCACTCGGTAGGATTTTTATCACTTTGTCTTAGGCGAAATAGATTCGCAGCTAAGGTAATACGTACAAAAGAAATAAACAACAATCATTCGGAAGAAGTAAATTATGTCTTTTGATAGCCAAACTAGAAGGTATTTCTTATTACATCTCATGAGTCTAGATATTTAAGAATAGAAAGGGCGGAGCAGATCCGCATTCCAGGTGCGTGGCTCATCTTTATTATGTTCGATGTTGAAGAGATGGTATGCTCCGTTGTGGAGCAGCTTGGTGATGACGAAAGGGCCTTCCCAAGCAGGAGCGAGCTTGTGAGGTCTCTGCTGGTCCACTCGAAGAACCAGGTCTCCTTCTTGAAATGCCCGACCCCTCACGTTTCTAGCATGAAATCGACGCAAGTCTTGCTGATAAATGGTCGACCGGATTAAGGCCATCTCTCTTTCTTCTTCTAGGAGATCGACTTCATCTTGCCGAGCTTGTTCTTCTTCTTCTTCTTCTTAGAAGAGTTCGACTCGAGGTGCACTGTGGAGTAAATCACTGGGGAGCACGGCTTCAGCTCCATAGACTAAGAAGAATGGAGTCCTTCCAGTCGACCGGTTAGGGGTTGTCCTCAACCCCCACAGGACGGACGGGAGCTCGTCGACCCAAGCTCCTGCTGCATGTTTCAGGTTACGCATCAACCGAGGCTTCAATCCTTTGAGAATCAATCCATTTTGCCCGCTCGGCCTGCCCATTCGATTGAGGATGAGCGACCGAAGCATAGTCGACTCTCGTGCCTGGGAGGCACAAAAGGCTTTGAATTCTTCAGAATCGAAGTTCAAGCCGTTATCTGTGATGATGCTGTGTGGGACGCCATATCTGAATATATGTTCTCTAATGAAACTCACAGTTGTGCTTGCTTCAAGGCTTTTGATGGGCTTGGCTTCGATCCATTTGGTGAACTTGTTGACTGCTACTAACACATGAGTAAATCCACTCCTGCCCATCCTCAGAGGTCCAACCATGTGCAGCCCCCACATGGTGAAAGGCCAGACGAGTGGAATTGTTTTCAGGGCTGATGCAGGTTTATGAGACATGTTGGAGTAAAACTGACAGCCTTCACACTTGTCCACTATCTCCTTAGCCATCTCGTTGGCCCGCGGCCAGTAAAACCCGGCTCAGTATGCTTTGTCCATGATGGTCCGAGAGGACGCGTGGTGACCGCAGGTTCCCGAGTGAATATCATTGAGGATCACTCGACCTTTTTCCGGTGTGATGCACTTCTAGCAGACTCTAGTTGCACTTTCTCTGAACAGCTGCCCTTTTATCACCGTAAAGGCCTTAGATCGCCGGACAATCTATCGAGCCTCTTCTTCATCCTCCGGAAGTTCTTTCCTAAGAATGTATGCAATGTATGGCACTGTCCAGTCGGGAGTAATGACCAAAACCTCCATGATCAAGTCGACTACGGCTGGGATTTTGACTTCGATACGATCTGTGGCACTCTTGGGCAGTGGCGACTCTTCAGTGAAGGGATCCTCTTGAACTGAAGGTGAATGAATATGTTCCAAAAACACATTGCGGGGAATGGCCTCTCTCTTTGAACCTATCTTCGCCAACTCATCTGCAGCTTGATTTTTCAATCGGGGTACATGGTGAAGTTCCAACCCTTCAAACTTCTTTCCAGCTTCCTAACAGCATTGCAGTAACCAGTCATGGCTGGACCTCTGACATCCCATTCCTTCGTCACCTGATTAACCACCAAATCTGAGTCGCCGTATACCATGAGGCGACGGACGCCGAGTGAAATGGCCATACACAACCCATATAAAAGTGCTTCGTATTCTGCTTCGTTATTGGAGGAATCAAAATGAATCTGGAAAACATAGTTAAGCTTGTCTCCACGGGGGGACACCAATACTACTCCAGCACCTGATCCGTTCAGCATCTTGGAGCCATCGAAGAACATAGTCCAATGTTCCGAGTGAACTTGAGTCGGTAGTTGCTGTTCAATCCACTCAACAAGGAAATCCGCAATTGCTTGGGACTTGATAACTTTCTTTGCTTCAAACTTGATGTCCAGTGGAAGGAGTTCAATTGCCCATTTTGCCACTCGACCAGTTGCATCTTTGTTGTTCAGAATCTCAGACAACGGTGCGTCGCCGACGACTGTAATAGAGTGATGAGAGAAGTAATGTGCAACCTTCTTCATGGTCATGTAAATTCCATAGACAAGCTTCTGATAATGAGGATATCGTTGCTTGGGCGGAGTCAAAACTTCAGAGATAATAAAGCGGGCGTTGAACCTTGTAAGCTTTTCCTTCCTCTTCTCGCTCGACCGTAGTCTTTGT
Organism: Aegilops speltoides; assembly: GCA_021437245.1. Taxonomy (NCBI): domain Eukaryota; kingdom Viridiplantae; phylum Streptophyta; class Magnoliopsida; order Poales; family Poaceae; genus Aegilops; species Aegilops speltoides. The sequence goes on from CM038145.1 coordinate 250,004,293, forward strand.
CTTGATAACTTGTCCGATGGCTACAATGTAAAGCGATAAAGGCTCTTTCTTGATTAGCGCCTTGAGAGCACCGGCTGGGTGGAAAGTAGGTCTTTGAGCTCTGCAAACGCTGCATCAGCTTCTTCAGACCACTTGAACTTATCAGATTTCTTCATCAGTCGGTAAAGAGGCAAAGCCTTTTCACTGAGACGAGAAATGAATTGACTCAAGGCAGCCAAACAACCAGTCAGCTTCTGAACGTCATGCACTCACACAGGGCGTTTCATTCGGAGGATGGTATCAACTTTTTCTAGATTGGCGTCGATCCCTCGTTCAGAAACGAGAAAACCGAGCAACTTTCCTCCTGGAACTCTGAATGTGCACTTTGACGGATTAAGCTTGATATCATACCTTCTTAGGTTGGCAAAGGTTTCTGCAAGGTCAGTCAATAGGTTGGAACCTTTGCGAGACTTGACCATGATGTCATCCATGTACGCCTCCACATTCCGACTGATTTGGGTGAGTAGGCACTTCTGGATCATTCTCATGAACGTGGCCTCGGCATTTTTAAGACCGAATGGCATGGTGACATAGCAAAAACACCCGAATGGGGTGATGAAAGCTGTTTTTATTTCATCGGGGCCATACAGTCGGATCTGATGATACCCGGAATATGCATCTAGGAAAGACACGCGCTCACACCCCGCAGTCGAGTCAACAATCTGATCGATACGGGGGAAAGGGAAGTGATCTTTCGGGCAGGCCCGATTGATATGCTTGAAATCAATGCACATACGAAGTGAATCGTCCTTCTTGGGGACCATGGCGACATTGTCAAGCCACTCGGAGTGGTAGATTTCACGGATGAACTCTGCTACCAATAGTCGAGCCACTTCTTCGCCGATTGCTTTTCTGAATGGCGGACCGCCGAAGGTGCTCTTTGACGGGTTTTGCCTTGGAGTCGACACGCAAACAGTGCTCAGCTAGTTCTCTGGGTACACCTGGCATGTCAGAGGGTTTCCATGCGAAGATGTCTCAGTTCTCACGGAGGAACTCTATGAGCGCTTCTTCCTATTTGCTGTCGAGTGTTGTTGATATATGAGTCGGCGCAGCATTGGGGTCGGTCGGGTGAATATGAATCGGTTTATTTTCACGGTCGATTGAAATCTGATAGTCTGCGAGCTTCTTGGCTCGGAGCAAATCACTCGGATCTGCACTCTTCTGATACTCCTGGAATTCAACCGCCGCCATTTGTGCATCGGCGATTTCGGAACCTTTCTGGAAACATTCTTCTACTTTCTGCCTATTGCTAGTGACCGTGATCACACCTTTGGGACCAGGCATCTTCAGCTTGAGGTACACATAGCACGGTCGAGCCATGAAACATGCGTATGCTGGCCTCCCTAGGATGGCGTGATAAGCGCTCTGGAAATCCACGACTTCAAATGTCAACTTTTCTTTACGATAATGCTTGGAATCACCGAAAACCACGTCGAGAGTGATCTGGCCGAGTGATTCGGCTTTCTTTCCGGGGATAACACCGTGAAAGCTCATATTGCTCTCGCTAAACTTGGACATCGGGATGCCCATCCCCTTCAAGGTTTCAGCATACGGGATATTCAGACCGCTACCACTATCCATCAGCACTTTAGTCAGTCGAGTGCCATCGACCACCGGGTCGACCACCAGCGCTTGCCTCCCAGGGGTGACTATGCGAGCGGGATGGTGCGGCTGGTCGAATGTGGCGGCTGTGCAGGACCATTCGGTCTGTGATGCGTTGTCGCCGGACCAACCATATTCACCTCTCTGTTGATAACCTTCAACCGACTCTTGCTCTCAACATCAGCAAAAATCATGAGAGTGGAATTGACCTTGGGGTAACCATCATCTTCTTCCTCTATCTCATCTCTGTCCGACTCTTTCTCCTTCTCATTGGGCTGTTTCTCCCGGAACTGTTGGATCAAGAGTCGTCATTGTCGAGTGGTATGCTTTGGGTAAATCAGATTACCTTCTTCATCTTTCTTCGTGTGGATGTGACACGGCAAATCGAGCACATCATTTCCGACTTGATCCCTTACCTTCTTGGGGGCCAGGGTCCCTTAGGTTTTCCCTTAAACTTTCCTTGAGCCACTGCTGCAATCTCACCAGGTGCCGCTGGCTCGGCTTTACGCTTTTGTTTCCGACTGGAACCACCTCCACCGGCCTCTTGGCCGACTGGTTTACTCTTCCCGCTATAGAGTCGATCTTCTTCTTCCCCGTTAGCATACCGGGTGGCTATCTCCATCATCCGGGTCAGAGTCATATCCCCAGTCCGACCAAAATTCAGAACCAACTCTCGATACTTGACGCCTTCCTTGAAAGCGCACACTGCCTGATGCTCTTATACATTCTCAATGGTGTGATGCAAAGTGGTCCACCTCTGAATGAATTCCCTCAAAGTCTCATTCGGCTTCTGCACACAATGCTGCAACTTGGGAAGCCCTGCTGGCTGGTTGCATGTGCCCTCAAAGGTTCTTACGAACACCTGAGATAGCTCTTCCCAACTGTGTATACTGTCTGGGGCCAACTTAGTCAACCACGCTCGGGCCGACCCTTCCAACATAAGAGGGAGATGCTTCATTGCTATCTCATCGTTTCCGCCTCCAATTTGCACAGCCACTCGGTAATCTTCAAGCCAAGTTTCAGGCTTGGATTCTCGATGAACTTAATGACTCTGTTGCCAATCGAAGTTGGGAGGAATCACTTTGCTGCTCGATGGCTCTCTTGAAACACTCGGGCACAAACATGTAATCTGCTGCCACGCGGACGATCTCTACCCAGGTCTTCTCTGTGCGCTCTATTCCGGTCGACCAGGCCTTGGACGAGAATGGATCTCACATCGAAGCCCAGCTCTGTGCTCGTCCCTGTGACGATGTCTGTCATCGTTCTGCCGAGGCACGTATGACGCACTCCTCGGAGGAGGCATTGGCACTCGACAACGATTGTCACGGTCGAACTGATGATTGTACTGCCCACGGCCTTCACGCCGTGGGGGCGATCTTGGGCTATTGGCCGAATGAACTGTATCCGCTACCACAGATCTGCTGTGTATCCTATTCCGCGACTGAGACACCGCAGAATTCTGCTCTCCTGCTTCTTTGAGCAAGGCCCGGATCTGCTCCAACCCTCAGCCATCCTCTGACTGGGAAGGTTGAATCGACTCCGCAATTCGGGCCACAATAGTGAGGTTCTGAATCAGAGTACGATATACCTTAGGTGGAGGCGGGAAAAGCTGCCGTCGACTGGACTCAGGGACTCGCTCCCGAGCTCGCTCGTCGAGAATGCGCTGCAAGTTCTCCAGTCAAGTGCGTTCAGCTAAATTAGCCAAGCACGCCTCCTCTAAGGCCCGAGCCTCGGGAGTTTCTCCAATGACGGGCGTGTGAAGTGCGTCCATGTTGCGACGATGAAGATCCTCTCTCTGCTGCGAAGAGAGAGGTTCGGGATCATACTCCTCGTGGACCCGTGATGGATCGCCGCCAGCATCTTCGCCGTCCTCGCGGTGAAATCCAGGTGGCACACGCGGACCATCGACCATTAGGACTTCAGCCGCAGGATCGCTGCTATCGCTCTCGGACGCCGTCTCCGTGGAGCCAGTCGACAGATCGAACAGGCCGTGGAGAGTTTCATCGGGCTCGATTGCCGCGACTTGATGAGTGGCATAGGTTGTAGCCGGACACGGATGAAGGGTAAACACAAAGGCCTTATGTTTAATCCGTGTCCTTGGAATCGGAATGAAGACCACGAGCCAGGGAGTAGGTCAAGCTTTGTGTAGGCAAAACAAGAGGAAAGGAGGTTTTCTCCGAAAATTGTTTTAACGCCCGGGAATGTTGGGGAGCAAAGACAGCTGGGACTTCAAATGCCCGGATTTACGGCGACCTTTTTCGGACACGCAGGGGTTTATGCCCCATAGGCCGCTTAACCGGGAGAAGGACTTGCCAAGACGGTTTCATATGAAACTTTTTAAGTAGGCTTTGTTCCAAATTTTTCATTGTAATGTATAAATTGTCAATTAACTGAATAAATTTGCATTCAGAAGACTGCTCGCCAAATTACTTTTTGATTTATAAAATAAGATCCGTGATTCAAACAATATCATAACCGATCATGAAAATTTTCGCCGATATCTCGCCTGTGTATTTCTTAAGAAAGGATTTGGTCAAACATTTTGCTTAGTTAGACTTCATAAGTTATCAGATCCCCCCCCTTGGGTGATTATTCAAAATCCACCAACCAAGGGTGGTGGTAACTGTTGGTTTAAAAAAATTGGTTTTTTCAAAATTGGCTAATTAATGTGATTAATACCCAATTGTGCAAAATAACTGCATGGTAATTTTTATAAATTGCATGAATTGATGATTGTAATTTAACCAATTTAACTTATAAATGGGAAAATTTAATGCATTAAATTAAAAGAAACCAATTGATAAAAATTGCCATAATTATCAAGATAGGCCCAACAAACCGGCAATTGGCCACCTGTAAGATAATACTACAATAGTTGGGTATTACAACCATCAGGAATGAACGCCAAGGTATACGCTTCATTTAAAGCTTGTGTTCACGTGTCAATACGGGAATGAGGATCGGTGACCTGCCGATATTCCTAACCACCGAGTGAATTGGGTAATTTTCGCAGGAAAGACAAGCCTTTTAGATAAAGGCCAAGCTCCTGGTACGTGGGTCTAATTGAAAACAAGGAATTTTGACTAATTGCCAATATTTCCTTGAAAAAACCAAGTGGAATTGTTGGTTGTTTAATTATATTTGTAAACCAACGGATTTATTTCAGACCCAGTTCCAGAAATCAATTAAAATAACATTGGAGGTGGAAAACTTTGTTGATAATCCAAACAACCACATATGGTAACAAAATTTTTGCAAAAAATAATAAGTTTGCAATTTTCCAAATGTTATAACATTAAAATTTTTTCTAAATTTAAGTAAGGTTCAACAAGTGACTCAAGGATAAAGGATGACATCATTATCCTGTAAATCCATGGCCACCTTAATCTTAAAAGTAAATTTGGAGGGAAATGAAACACTGGTTTTAATTTTTTAAAGCATAAACAACATGAAATAACAACACAAACACAAATTTGGTAACGATTTCGGGCAACCCAACCATAAAAGTGGAGCTCTTAGTTTTTAAATATTTGCCCCCCAAACCATTGTTTCCCCAACCCTTCCCGAGAATATCAGCAAATTGAATGTTGCAAATAGGTTTAGATCGAAATATAATACAATTCGTATTGCAAACCTATATTGATTACACAAGACAAAATACTTAGGCCCTTGAGTCCAATATGAGACACCTGGAGCCTGTCAAATAAGGAAGATAATTTTTCAAAAATAAGTTTAAATTATTTTAAGCTTAGGCATTTTGACCACCCCGGTGTTCAATGTTTTGTAAAGCCCAAAACCCCTAATTAAGCAAATTGCATTACGTAACCTGCAAGCTTGTCACGAGTGTCAACCACCTATTTTCCAACACGGAGGGGTCCCACCTTCATTATCAATTCCAACTAACCGGAAAGAAGTTTGAAGTTTGAATAAAGCTAATAAGGTAAACGAAGTTTGGCTTGTCCCAACGATATACGACCTATGATGTAAGTCTTAACCGGGAGACCTTATGAGCCGGAGGTTGACCAAGTCGTGCAACCTCAATGTTTATTTGAAACCTGAATTTGAACGAAATTTCAAGACAACAAAGCATTCAAGTAAAAATCGAACCATATATTTGTGGGGGATGTGTAACCCTTAATTTTTGTTATAACTTGAAAAGGGTTGATTTTCCCAACCCTGGTTGTTCAAAAATTACTAAAACCAACAAGGGTCCCACCATTTCAATTGGCCAAAACCAATAAGCCAGTTGACCCCCGACTCAAGCTAATCCCAAGCCTAAACAGAAGTTTTGCTTTTCCCAAATTATTTTACGCTTCCTGAATAGTCTGAACACAGAGCCGTCTACAGGGCCTGTGGTCTCAATCCTCCAATCGCCTATTTGGAGGACACGGAGCCGTGGGTGTGTTTCCAATTGGAAATTAGATCAGACAAAGAGGGTGTCAGCGGAACGTGCTTGAGGGAAGTTGGGTAGGGGGGCGAACCGCGGTCGGGTCAAGACTGGAACGGACACAGATTCCGACATTTTTCCTCGGTGGCGACATCCACCGTTCGGGTTCCCTTGGGCACTATTCACGGCCTCCCCCTGTTCTTCCTTTCAATTTTACTGTTCCCCCATTCTCTCTGGGTGATGGAAGTTAGTCACGGCCATGGGGTCCATCAGCTCGCCAGAAAACGGTGCCGGCCGCTAATTTGGGGTCCGCGCCAATGTGCAGTCACCTTCACAAAGGCCCACCAAAAGAGCCTGGGATTCGCAAAGGAGACAATGTTGGACCAACCGACAAACTGCGACCGTGAGATCCAATGCACCCTTTAACCAAGCTGGTGTGCCTAAAAAGTTTCCGTGTAGTTTGCCCTACTTATATCACACCCTTATGACTTCAACAGGGGCAGGCTTCTTCACCTAACCAGACAGCATCTCCTGTGGTAGGGTAGGTGGGTCGCCGCATTCCTGCCTCATCTCCATCCATTTTCTGCTTTGCCGCGGACATCGACCGGAAGCTTGGTTGATCAACAAACTGGAAGCAAGGATCGTGAGGGCTGATGGCAGCCACTCCGCGCAATGTTGGCAAACTCAGTATGTCAGTGGTTCTGGTTTGTTTGTGTTCCCTTCAAAAGTTGGTTCTCGTTTTTAACTTAGGGATTCCCTTAGACCAAACCAAAGTGTTGGGCTTGTCCATTGACCTTAACCCCCAAAATTGATGTTTCAATGGTTCGTTTGGGTTACCATGCTTTCACGGGCCAGTTTCAAATTGATTAGCCTCCGGTCCAAAAAGATTGTACTATAGAGTGATCCAAACTCATAATCCATGCCAATTGGAGTACGCGTACCCCACCAGTTAGGCAATTATGTTAAGGGTTTTCCTGGAAGGGAAACGCGCGCATTTTTTGAAAAATGGACGACCCGGTCCTCCCACCTCCAAACTAAGGTGGCAAAGACGTCACCCTGCATAAAATCGAAGGGGTAACGACGCCCCAGTCCCTAGCCATAAATCAACCCCCCCGGGGTGACGAAGATATTCTCCCCCTTCCCAAACCCCCTCGTTCCTTTCCCTTCCCCAACCTTTCTCCCCGGAGGCCAGCACCGCCACATGCTATGCCGAAACCCGGGTAGGTCAAAAGCAAGCATCCGGACAGACTAAGCACCCGCCAGCCCCGACCAACAAGTGTTGTTTTCATTTTTCAATCTGTCGTTTTTCATTCACCTACTAGTTGCACCTGGGACTTGCAAATGGCAAAGGAAATTCCTTCCCCAAACTCAATGAACTATTTTTTTCTTTCCTCAAACTTCTTAGTTCCATTATTACTCAATTATTTCATCCATCAAAAATCTAAGAAAATTTGGAGAGATCAACATCATGTACTTTAGAGGTATATTGCCAAATTTTGGAATGCGTAACCCCCATGCCTTTGAAGACATGTTGTTTTTGTTCCTCATTCGGAATGACTTGGTAATATTCTCTAACTGACGGGTAGATAAATTTTATTGATAAACCATCCGGGGTGAAGCCAAACGGGACAAGCCATGATATTCTCTGAACTATAGCAGTCCTTTCGCCACGACCAATAGTTTTCACAATTTGTCACGGGTGACTTGACACACACCCTCTTCCAAAGGGGCTTGCTTCCCCACTGGCCCTCCTTCTCATCGTTTTGAAAGACCCGCTAGCCCAGGTGCAAATGGTGAGGCCAGCTCTTACAAGTCCAGCCCTGCAGGTTCACAGGTCGGGCAAAATGCCCGATTTAGTTACAATTTGTTGTCTTGTAATTTTTTCAACTTGATTGTGTTTTAACTAAGTTTATTAGTACCGGTGTTTTCCCGGGAACGGCATGTATTTTAGTTCCCCAAATTATTTTAAATTTTTGACCAAAAATTTTGAGGCGGTTTATTTATGGTTAAACAATTTCTCTTCAATTTTGCTTAGATTTGCCAATAGGATGTTCAATCTAATGATTGTCATCCGATTTTGACAATCTGACTTTTGGGAGGGGGGGTACTTTATGAACATCAATCTTCCTTTTAAAGGGTAATTTTCCTCAAGGATTTGGTTAAGGAATTCATGTAATCTTCTTATGTTTAAAATTTTATTGTTTTGTTCATTTTCTTTTTTTGATTTTATATGGGTTTTATGAAAATTCATCTATAATAAACCGGGTTGTTAATGGTTTTTTTGTTAACTAGTGCGTAGATGAAGGCCAAGCCCCCTAACGAAAAATGATATAGTTCTTCCGATACAAATGAATTCCTTGTGAATGCCCAATTTGGTTTTCCAAAGCAAATTTTGTCCTGTTAAAGAAATGAAAAAATTCCGTCAGGCCACCTAAGGGTGGTTTTGAAAGCTTCCAACAAACGATCGCCTGCTCAAGGAGATGAAAGCCACTGAGTTTAAGGTGACAAATGGGAGGTGCATGGACATCCCAGGTTGGGCCAGGCCAGTCCGGAATCAGTCCACCGAGGTTGGGTGGCAAAAAGTCCCAAGTTTAAAGGCAACCTTTTTCCCAAGAAGCTTATTTTCAAACTTGATTTGTTTGGTCCCCGTTTAATGGTCACAAAGTGAAGACAAGCCATGGATATTACTTCCGAAAGGTTCATGAACCAAGAAGATGGCTGCTTTTTTATGGCCGAACTTGATAAACTTTCTCAAGTATTACGGACCGAAAGTTGGCGATCGAATGTTGATGGAAATAGCAGAACCTGGTCTCATCTTCATCGCGATCTTCCACCCCGACGCCGCTCCAATTGTTCATCCATGTTAGTTTTGTATCCGTTGTTGCTTGTTGCCTTGATTACCTCTTAATCCACCTATTCTGCCTAACTAATCATAATGTAACTTTAGAAGTAGCAACAAATCTCTCACTTAAGATGCTACTTAACTAATATTTTCTTATAATTGGTGGCACGGTAGGTTTTTTTCAGAGTTAAGGCCTCGCTTCATTTGTTACTCGTAATAACTCGGTCATTACTAATGGCACCGTTGATCGATCGACATCCACAAGTTCCTACACTTTTATTGATCGCCTTGAGGTCCTTGTGGGCGTTTCAATGGTGGAAGGCCACGGGATATGTAAAGCATCACGACTCGTTGAACAGGTCCAACTATGTCGAGAAACTTATGGTACGAGCTGTTTTCTCGTTATATATGTTGTTCATAAACTATTGCTTATACACGCTTTTACAAATTTGTGATCTTCTTAAAACAGAACCGCCGAAGTTCTATTGTTCCTATACAGATGCTCGACCATGGTCGGGTCAAACTTGGCGCTTGGTCACAACATGATGTTTATGTCGACCTACCAATTCCCCTTGAGGTGAAAAGATACTTATTCATGGGTGGTCTCAATAATGAAGGCCCGCCCATCTTGGAGAATAGGACAGAAGATTATGTTCATGCTTTTCCATGGCTCTAAAGCTTAATATCCTGTTTATTGACCACGCTAAGTAGATGAAGCCGCTGTAAGGTTGTGGATGCACTGGGTGGCGATGGGCCTTGTCCTGGGCTTACGGCCTCACCCTTGGTTAATCAGAGGCAAAGTAGCACCGCTTGACGCAGGCTTTGTATGGTTGAACCAGATAAGTACTCATAATGCTTTCATCTTTGGTTGTTAAGTGCCCCGCTGGTTTCAAGCTAAGTTGTTAAGTACTCCTCGCCGCTTTTATACCTGTCAGGTTTCTTCACCCTGCCTTCCTCCACCTCCAAAACCAAACCAGCCACGACGGGCCGCCGCTTCGCCTCCCACGGGTGGCTGCGCCAAGACATGCATGGCCGCCCCACCGCCTCCTAAATCGTTAATGCCGATGTCCTCCACGCTTTGGTGCAGGCCAAGGCCGCCTCTCGCATTGTCAACATGGTCAACAAACAACAGGAATCGACAAAAGTACGTGGAGAGGATGACAGTAGGGACCCACCACGTCAGCGTATGGAAAAATAAAATGCTCCCTCCTAGTGTTTTCCTGACATCTGGGACCCACAACATTGTGAGTGTATATAGTCAATAGACAAGAGAACAGCACAAGATCGGCTGTCACCTGAGACATAGCTACTCGAGCAGTATTTTTTTGTTTGCTATTGTTGAGACAGAGCAGGGTTTGAACTGGGTTGTGGCCCATCTAGCCCAGGCTTATATTTTATGTTCACCATGTGACCAACCCAGCTATTTTTTCTTTGTGAAAATGAGCCACTTTGTTTTTTCTGAAGAATACCCAATCCAGGCCTACTTATTTTTCTACGCCCTGATGGGCTGCAACTCTTTCAAGATGCGTGCAAATCTTGAAAGTAATATGAAATGGGTTGTAAATATAAAAACAGATGACAAATTGGCAATTACTTTAAAATTTCTGATTTTTTTCACATTTTCATATTCCTATTTCACTGGGCATTAACCTAATTTAAATATATCTTCAAAGTACTTTAAATCTGGCTCGACATTTCGGTATTAAAAATAGTTGTGAACCCACAGAAATATGCGAAATTGGCCCTGGCCAACAAAAAAAAATGACTGCAATAAGTTGCATTAGAAGTTGCCATGAGCTATATAGAAATTATTAAAAAAAGAGGGAGTGGTCTGACTTGTGGGCCTGTTTAGTTGACGCGTATGCAAGATTTTTTAGTTATTATATACTACGCCAACAACGATTCTAGAAGACGAACGCTGGATGTCAATCCAACGGCCGCCGTGTTTCTTCAATCTCGATCTTCTTGCTCCAGCCGCCAAAGCAGCGCATGGGACCGCCCGCTTCCCGCCTCCCGTGGCTGGTCAGGCCGCTGCAGGCCTCAACGCCGCTTACTACTCCCACCGCCGCCGTGGCATCCCTTTACTCACCCACACCCTCGTTATTCTCATGGGCGACGCAGAAGCCTCACACCGCAGCCAACCGTGAACCTCGATTCTCTCCGCTGGCTTCCACCGCCACGCCTTTCCCGGCCCGCCGCCCACCACCATGGTGCTCTCGCCAAGCGTGGTCAATGTGGTCAACGAATCGACTTCCATCGAAGAGTACAAGACGCGGAGAGGCCGACACCTGGTCCACGATACCGCAAGGAAGTGCCTCCTTATTACGCTGAAAATAATTATTCTCCACCGACAAGAGGGACCCACCGAACGGGCCACCAGATTTCGCGAAAAACGCTTTCACCTCGACTGCTGGGACCCATAGGACAAAGCCACCGATTTCGCGAAAAAAACGCTCCTCCGTCATATCTCGACCCACCGGTGCCTCCTTATTACGCGACAAAAATGAATACCCCCGCTAGCCGGGACCAACCTTGGTGGAGGCCGACTTAGGGCCTACTAAGTTGACTCGACGGAGGCCTTTATCAACTTTAGTCAATATATGAACGATTCTAGCTCAAGTGACCATACGATGTCCATCCAACGCCCTAGTGCTTCTTCAACCTCTCGTCTTCTTGCTCCAAATTACCAAAGCAAAGGCCGGTCCGTGTCCCGCTTCCCGCCGCTTGCGCGGGTCGGTCAGGATGCACGGAGGCCTCACCGCCCCTACTATTCCCACCGCCCGTGCCATCCTCTACGCACCCACACCCCCGTTATTCTCAGGCAACGGCAGCCTTCACTCCGCACCAATGAGTGAACCTCATACCTCTCACGCTGCGGCATCCACCGCCGCCTTCCTCGGCCTCGGTCGCCCCTTCCTAGGCCTCACCGCCGCCCACCGCCTCGATGCTCTCACAGGCGTGGTCAACGTGGTCAAGGAATGGCTTCCATCGAACGTGGATCGTGACGTGGAGAGACCGACACCGGGTCCACGGCCACAGCAAGGAAGTGCCTCCTTATTACGCCGCAAAATAACTATTCCTCCACTCGACAGCTGGGACCCACCGACGGGCCACCGATTTCACTTAAAAAACGCTTCCCCAAATCCGCTGGGACCCACTACTACATCTTCGCACGCAAGGAAGTGCGCTCAAAAAATGATTCGCCTTGATCGGGCCGACCCACTAGCTACATCTTCGCACGCAAGGAAGTGCGCTCGGCAAAAAACGATTCGCTTCGATCGCCCGACCCACCAGCCACATCTTCGCATGCAAGGAAGTGCTCGATACCGACCCACCAGTCGAAGCGCACGAAGCGCTTGTCATTCGGTCGGGAACGGTACGCATATATATCGGGTCGATGTAGAGGCGCCGCACGCGTCGTGAGTACATGCGCCGACGTGTCGTGAGTAGAGGCGCCGACATAGCATGTACACGCACGCATAGCCGCGGGGTGCAAGAAAGAAAATACGCCACGCACGCATATACCGGCAGGTCTCAAACGCCTTACTCGCGATACGCATATGGTTGGGCCGAACGGAGAAACATCGCTGCTGTCGCTTTTCATGGGGAGCCAACTGGCTGGGTTGGAACGAATGCGTGGTCGTGTTCATCGGGAGGGCTTGGGCGAAACAGCGATGGAACGAGGCCCCGCGCATCGCACAATGGAGGAAACGGCCTTTGTGTTCGACCGCCACGCTCAAACGGGATCCTATTGATCGAGGGGCTCGCGCATCGCAAAAACGGAGGAAACGGACTCCCACGATCAAACGGGGTCCTGTTGATCGGGAGGGGTGTATGCATCATTAAAACGGATGAACGGACCTCCTACGGTCAAACGGGGTCCTGTTCATCGGCAGGGGTGTGGCGCATCGCAAAATGAACGAAATGACTTGTGTTGGAGCGCCACGCTCTAAAATGGGGGTCCTGTTCATTAGGAGGGGTATGCGATCGCAAAACAGACTCCACGGATACCGCTCATCTCCACCGCCGACCGCTCCCAGCCTCCACGGCCACCACGACCTCCTCCACCTCCACGGGCTCTTGTTCATCCAGCTTCCATCGCGCTACTCCACCGGCCACTATTCAACCACCCTCCACGGCACCCTCCATCGCTTCACCGCTCATCCAGCCTTCCACACCACGGGTCCTATTCAATCACCCCTCCACGGCCACCCTCCATCGCCTCATCGCTCATCGAGCCCTCCACACCACGGGTCCTGTTCATCTAGAGGTAACGCCACCGCCATCGCTCATCCACTTCGCCGCTAACGCCATCGCTCATCCAATCGACCGCTTAGTGAGCAGAGTAGCGGCGAATCAACCGATCGGGTTCGCCATCACCCATCGATCGACGCCGGGTTCAAGAACGCCAGAGCATGCGGGTAATCGCCGGTTCAAGCGAGCCCAACGCCGCTCGTTCGCTTAGAGCTAACGCCGCACACACGCACGCACGTGTACAAGAGAAACGCGATCGCCGCCCCGACCTCCCACCATAACCAACAACTCCCGAAATTTTCCTCCCTCGCTTCTACCACGGGTTTTTTTCCGTCATGGATGGCCCAAAGAATGTCATGCAATTGCCCTCCGGCCAGCCCAGATTTAAAAGCCCATTTTATGTCATGATTTTTTTGTCATAGAAGCAGGAGCCCACCACATCTATGATGATACCCGGTTTTGTCACAATTATCGTCATAGAAGTGTCATATGTATGACAGGAAAAAAAATCGTTCGGCCCAAAATGTCATGGATGTGTCTTTTTTTGTAGTGTACCCAGGATATTGTTTCTTGAGATCTTCTGAAGTGGTTTCAGTTCTAGATTTGTTTTGCTGCAGTGTTTATTTGCGCTGGCCGCCAACTTTGACAACCAGTGTATATTTTATGCTGCTTTGTTCCCCATATTTGCACTGGTGACAAACTTTGATGCCCAGTGGATGTAATATGTGTAATAGCCGTGATAGCCTAGCGTTAGTTGCTTGCTTATTTATTTCCTTGTTGTCTTGTTTATTTGTTTGCTTGTAGTCATTGCAGTTCTTATTCCGCGGTTTGCTAGTGGCTGCAATAACCTATTTTTAAAACCAGGCCACAATAACCATGGGCTAATATTTACCAGAGTGACATCGGGCCTCCCATCGTCAGAGAAATAGTGGGCCTTTACGGTCAGAAAACAATGGGCCTCCTACGGACCGTAGAAACAAGTGGCCTTCATGGGCAGATCATCAATGGGCCTTATACGGTCAGATGATCGACACAAACATGGGCCAAACAGATCAAGATTATGGCCGTGAACGGGCTAGAGTTGAATCGCCCATTCATGGGCCGACCATAACGGGCCATCATTATTAGGCCGATTTGATGACGCTATGAAAACGCCCAACGTATTAACGGACCACAAACGGGCCGCTCAGAATCACGGGCTGAATTTGGCCCACAAGCGTAAAATGACAAGAACGGGCCGTAAGTAAACGAATGCCGGAAATGAGCCCAAGAATAAATGGGCTCCGAGAAGGCCGAAGATAACATAGCTGGAAACGCCCAACGAAATAACGGGCCGTTAATGGGTGTAAAGTGATACATCGTTCATTGCGGGCCGCCACCATGGGCCGTTAATGGGTGTAAAGTGATACACTATTCATCGCGGGCCGGCCACCACGGGCCGTTAATAGGCCAAGAGTTACATAGGGCCTCATATGGGTCGAAGACGCCATGGGCCATACATGCGCCGAGTGAAAACGGCCGAATCATATTGATGGCCCAAATGACGCCATCGGGCCTAATTCGGATAGGGCGAACGGGCCTTGGGTTAGCGGGTCTGTAAATGGGCTATATGCGAACAAAGCCGTTAACAAAGTTTCCATGGGCCGACCCGCCACCTTTTCACCAAGTCAAACGGGCCGGCCTTTTCACGTGAATGGGCCTCTCATAGCCGCGCCACGGTCGACGTATCATAGGCGCCTTCCGTCTAATGAGTGGATGACATCCGTCCCAACAATGAGCCGACACATGTTTCTCCAGCCACCGATGATTTTACACGTGAAAATCCCCATTGGTCGGGTTGTTAACGGTTATCGGATCCAAAACCCGACCCGATATCTTAATGGCGCTCCGCTACTTGTGGATGCCACGGTGTCGCCACCCTTGACGAAAAGCACTTCGCGGATTTGCGATTTATCGTCATGGAAGTATACACTCCGTGATGATAATTTTGGTAATGTCATGGAACACTTCTACGACAAAGACAGTATGACTATCTAGATTCTCGTCATAAAATCGCTATGGATGTACATGCATGATAGAAAACGCGACCCATCGGGACAAACACGATCATCACGGAAGTGTATTTTTTTTGTAGTGTAGTGCCACTATAATGTAATCACGCTTTTCATATCTCAGGCAAACAGGTTATTCACCAGATTTTGTGGAACCGCACAAATGTACGTATGGAACCGCATATATGCAGAAAAGTAGGTGCCAAGTAAAATTACCGACACCGACCATGCTGCATGCACGCATTGGTATCCACCACCACCAAAGGATGTGTGGCGCTTTGTGGACGGATCTTTCTCGGCAAGAAATCCTCTAACCAAATACTAGTAGCTTATATTGGCAGTTTTCTAGGAGTACTTTTTCCGAAAGAAGCATCAATCTATTTTTCTTTATTTGCACACCGTGTCACAACTTTGACCCAAAGGTCCAGAGCTATTTTAGGTGATTGGCATAGTACTCAAGACCGATTGTAAGCATGATTTTCATTAGTCGTCACACGATTGCATGCATGAGCAGTGGAAGATTAGGTTAGTGCGGTTTACCTTAAACCCTATCACCGCCATTGAAACGAGGCGAGCATCGAGGGAACCGTGGAGAACGGCGGAAGCAACGTCATGCCATCCGCCTCTTGTGGTGGAGAACGAATACCCTGGGCTCGGGCCGGCTCAGCACCCTCACGAACGGCACACCATACTCGATCGATTCATTATCCTCTGTGTGCACAACCTTCGACCAGACGCCCACCACCTCCGCCGATCGCTCGGGCGTAATCTGTCACCGCTTCCATCGCCTGAGGAGATACTGATGAACTCGGAGGATCGCGACGTGATCGCCGCCGAGGAGTATATGTACATCGCCGCCTCATCGCCGCTGCCTCGCTTTTTTCGCATACATTGCCACATGGCTCGCACCGCCCTAGAAATCTCCCACTCATTGTCAAACGGTAAGGATCTCCTTCAACTCGGCTAACTTTGCTTCGTCGCCACCGTGATCTCGGCTCGATTTGCTATTGCATCCTCTCCATAGATGTCCTTCTGAGTGGTCCGGTGCTAGATTTGGAAGATGGGAGGAGAGATGGTGGTCTTGCAATAGAGAAGAGGGAGAGGCGAGACGGTGGTTTTGGACCGGAGATGATGGAGAGGAGAGGAGGTGGTTTTGCAATGGAGAAGAGGGAGAGGAGCGTGCGACAACGATTTAGGATTGGACGAGAGGGCCGGCGCGCTGTGACTCGATCAAAATCAAAATCAATTTACCCTTCAATTAAGAAGCAACCCCACATTAACTAGTCTCCCTTTTATTCTGGGTCATAATTGACCATGATTTTCGCACATAAAATATATGTTATACATTGCAAAAATAATATAGTTTGAAAGTACATTGATATATGAACCAAACGATATAATTTTTTGTGACATGCATTCACATTTTACTTGTCAAATACAGTATGTGGTCAAACTTTGACCCAAAATACGCTAAACAACAAAAAAAATACTTCCGAGACCAGCGCCGCTCTTCCGCTCTTCTCCTCTTAAACCACCACCGCTCCTCTCCTGTTCCAATCTAAATCCAGCTCCGCTCCTCTCCTCTTCCATTTCAAAACTACCGCCCCTCCTCTCCTGTTCCAGTCCAAAACCAGGGTCGCTCCTCTCCCGTTGTTATCCAAAACCAGTGCTGCTCCTCTCCTCTTCCATTCAAAAATCACCGCCGGCGAGTGATGGTGCTGTGGAGAAGTACATCGATGGAGGAGTACAACTGACACGTGAGGATCGCAGACGGCGACCCTGTGAAGCTAGCTAGGATGTTGGAGATACAGTCTTGGTTTGACAACAAGGACCAACTAGCAGCGACGACAACATCCATGGCCAAATATCTACAATAGAGCGAAAAGGCGGCGATACACCCGGAGGGAGTCGCGCGGGAGTACATAGAGCTGCTCCTTTGGGCCATGGAGCAAACAGATTCATCGAATCCGATCGTGAGGGAGCGGTGGTGGGAGTATCGATCCCAGATGGAGCATCCACCAGAGATTGAAGGATCGAGCATCTACTGGATGCCGTCTGTGAGGGTGTCCTGCCAGAGCGAGCCGGTGGAGTCTTCGTCAACCGAACCCAACTGCAAGAGGAGAAAAGCAATTGGCCCAATGACGCTTCCCCGCATCCTCTCCCTCGCCGTTCACATTGTCTCACGGGACGGCTGTCTGCCGCTGAGGAATAGGAGGGGAGGCAGGTTGTGAATTGTCAGGAGGAGCTTAGGGTTGTCAGTATTTGCAGGTTGTGAATTGTGTTTTGGGTTGTGTATTTTGAGAGTACTTTCAGATATGAATGCCTTTTGAATTTCATATTTGCAAAGATTGAGCATATGAAGTATTTTATGAATTCTAGAGATCTATTTTAGCACTTAAAATAATGTAGTTTCATAGGAGTATAAAAGTGCATAATGTGATTCTCGTAGAAGAAACCGCAACTTTTAGTTTCAGATAAGAAATCGCAAGTTCGGCCGATAAGAAACCGCAACTTTCGTGAGGCATAGCATTTATATTAACACGCCTTTTCAAACAGGTTAACATCATGTTGGAAGTTTTATTCATGGTCGAAAATGGAACTACCAGCCGCTTAACATCATGCCGATCAACATTAATGCATATCACATCTTCATATGATGCACACCAAAATGTCCACACAATGTCGAAAAGTAAACACAGAGAAAACGAGGGACGAAGTTTTGGCAAGTGTTGGACATGGTGTGTGAGATGACAATGGGGACCCACATGTCAATAAAGGCAGAGGCAAAAATTTGGAGATATTTTCCCAAGACAAGTGTGAGGTGGAATCGCACTAAAGCGAATAGACTATCGGCTAGTGTCACTTGGCCACTAGGCTAGTTCAAGAGTTTCATAATAATAAGGCACTTCTCAGTGGTTGGATCCTCCTGCGTTTTGTAGCGCCAAGCAATGACGCCATTGCCCGTTGCCAGAACATGCTGAACAAATGAGAGGAATCGAGAGTACTATACGTGGAGAGGCGGATGCTTGGGACCCACCAGTCTATGGTCAGACGCAAGCAAGTGCCTCATCGAAAAATACTTCCTCCTAATGCTATAATCGACATTGGGGCCCACCGGTTTGTCAATATAGTTACAATTTTTAGGTGCTTCAACGTAGTTACTATAGGAGATAAATTCACAACGGTTTGGAGTTGGTGTATCATTTATTATCACCGGGCGCAAGTATCACCGGTTTTGGGCTGCCCCGTCTAGGCTTTCATTTTTAACATGTGCAGCCCACGACCTCGGATGGGAGGTCCATAGGCCTGTTTGTATATTCTTGATGGCCGTCATGTATCAACCGGCATATGGACCTCCCATCCGTGGTTTTATTTTTCCTGAATATCGGCAGCCCAATTTATGTATTTTTTTTGAAGAAAACGCAGAGGTCTGTTCTATTTTTCTATATAATAATAGGAACGCTAGGTCCAACTTATGTTTCCCTTCTAACTATATTATATATATTTAAATTATTTTATATGTTATTATATATTATTTTTATTGTCATCATATATTTAACAGATACTAACATATGAAAGAAAACAATATCCCACATCTTATTAACTTATAAAATAATTTCTTAACAATAAAATCGTGGATTGTTTTGGCACGAAAATCCTAGTGATTGTGTACAAAAGCTTGGTAAGATAAGGACGAATGTAATAATATCACTTATTATTTAAATATATTTATAACAAAATGCTCAGCCCCTTTTTATATTTTGATAACAATGCTAGCCCAACCCAACATTATAATTAGAATCAACCCAGCAAAATCATGTATTTCGAGAAAGTGCTAATGGCCTGTAATTTTTTAGGAAACAAAATAAATAGGCCACATGGACGCTACATTATTTGTTCACCCAGCCCATCTAATGGCTGTAATTCAAAAAAAAGATCAAATTGATCAGAATTCTACCGCAAAAAAAAGACCTAGAATTTGAAAAAATGGGTTGAATACGTGGCACATTTTTGAGGTCAAATGGGCCAATAGGTCGAAGCCAACGCAAGTCGTTGTCAATTTAGTCAACAAATGATTCTCGACATGTTAGCTATTGGATTTACATCCAACGACCGCATCCATCTTCAATATCTCGCTTCTTCCTCCAAAGACTGCTGGGACCACCTCCGCCTCCCTGCTAGCGGCTCATTAGCACGCTCGCTATGAAGCACTACTCCACCGCTGGCCAGTGCCATCCCTCCACCCTCCACACCACTGTTTCTTCTCCACCGCTCTGCAAGCACACCGCACTAGAACCAGCTAACCTCAGACACCTCTCCGCTCATGCGATTCTACTCCTGCCTTTTCCCATCTCCGCTCGTTGTTTGTCCGGGCCTCGCCATCATCCACCACCTTGGATGAGGCCATGCAGCGAGGTCAACATGGTCAACGAACGACACCATAGGAAGTAGACTGTGAATGGAGAGGCTGACAGCTGAGTCCACGGCTGCACACAAGGAAATGCGTCCTTATTACGCACAAAATAATGATTCCTCCACTTGACATCTGGGACCCACCGGAAGGGCCTGTGTATTTCGCGAAAAAAACATGCCCCCCCCGTTGACAGGTCGGACCCACCAGCTATCTTCGCACACAAGGAAGTGCCTCCTTATTACGCACAAAAAAATGAATACTCCCCGCCACCGGAACCCAAAGATAGTGGGAGGCTCGACTTAGGGCCTACCAAGTTGACGGGACGGAGGGCTTTGTCAACTTAGTCAATATGAACGATTCTAGCTCCTGCTACTGCACGATGTTCATCCAACGGTCGTAGTGCTTCTTCAACCTCTGGTCTTCTTGCTCCAAATTACCAAACCAGGGCTTCGGTCAGCCACATGGTCCTCGCCCCATGGCTGGGCCAGATGCCACTGAGGCCTCACCGCCTCTACTACTCCCACAACCTGGCCAGCCATCCCTCTACTCACCCACACCCCTCGTTATTCTACGGCGACGCAGCCTCACACCGCAGCCGAACCAAATAACCTCAGATTCTCTTCGCAGGGCATCCACCGCTGCCTTTCCCTGCTCAAGGCCGTCCCCTTCCTAGGCCTCGCCGTTGTCCACCGCCGAGGTGCTCTCGGTGCGGCGTGGTCAATGTGGTAAATGACCAACTTCCATCAGAAGAGTACTGTGCGTGGAGAGGCTGATAGCTGGGTCCACGGCGGCCGAGAGTGCCTCCTTATTACGCGAAAAATAATTATTCCTCCACCTGACAGCAGGGAACCACCGGACAGGCCACCGTATTTCACGAGGACCCACCAGCTACACCTTCGCACGCAAGGAAGTGCATCCGGGCAAAAAAACGATTCGCCCCCCTGACTGCTGGGACCCACCAGCTACATCTTCGCACGCAAGGAAGTGCCCTCGATACCGGACCCACCTGGTCGAAGCATACGTAGTGTTGTCATTCTGGTCGCGAACGTGTACGTACATAATGGTGGATGTAGAGGCGTGCACGTGTCGTGGAAGAGGCGCACACGTGTCGTAGTAGAGGCGCACATGTAGCATGTACACGTACGTACAACAACCAGGGTGCAAGAAAGAAAATGCGGCCACATACGTACATACGGGCAGGGTCTCGAACACCTACTCGCGCATACGTACCGCCAGGGCTCATGTACATGGATGGGTCAGAACGGAGAAACAGCATCGTTGTCGTGTTCATGGGGAGGCAACGGAATGCATCGTGTTCATAGGGAGGCAATGGAATGCGTCGTGTTCATCGGGAGGCAACGGAACGCGTGGGAGCCAACCGGCTTGGACGGAACGGGCGATGGAAACGAGGCCTGGCGTACCGCAGAACGGAGGAAACGGCCTTGTGTTCGACCGACCACGTTCGAAATGGGATCCTGTTCATCGGGAGGAGTCTGGCGTACCGCAAAACGGAGGAAACAGACCTCCTACGGTCGAAACGGGGGTTATGTTGATCGGGAGGGGTGTGGCGTACCGCAAAACGGACAAAACGGACTTGTGTTGGAGCGCTACGGTCGAAACGTGGGTCCTGTTCATCGGGAGGTGTGTGGCGTACCGCAAAACGGGACTCCACGGGATACTGTTCATCTCCACCGTCGACCTCCTCCGGCCTCCATGGGCTACCATCGACCTCCTCCAGCCTCCACGGCTCCCTGCTCATCCACCTTCCACCGTGGCGCTTACTCCACCGGCCATCGCTCAACCACCCTCCACGGGCACCCTCCACCGCTCCATCGCTCATCCAGCCCTCCACGGGTCGTCCCTGCTCATCCAGCCCTCCACTCCATGGGGTCCTGTTCATCCAGCCCCAACCGGCTCGATCGATCGAGGTCCTATTCATCCAGAGGCAATGCCTCCGCCATCGCTCATCCACCCCCCCCCCGCCCGCAATGCTCATTGTTCATCCTAGATGTAGCATCGATCGGCTTCAGTTAGCAGCAGTAGCGAAGGAATCGCTCGATCGGTTTCAGTTAACAACCATCGATCGATCGATCGGGTTCAAGAATGCGAGCTCGAGTGCACCGCCGGGTTCGCGAGCCCAACGCCGCCGGTTCATTAGAGCTAACGCCGCAGACACGCCACAGACGTACGAGAGAAACGTGCATTGCTTTGCCCCCGACCACCCACCGTAACCGGGAACTCCCCGAAATTTCCCTCGCCCTCGCTTCTACCATGGTTTTTTCCATCATGGACGGCCCAAAGAATGTCATGCAGCTGCGTCTCCGGCCCGCCCAGGACGAAAAGCCCATTTTCTTTCATGATTTTTTGTCATAGAAGTAGGAGCCCACCACATCTATGATGATACCGGGTTTTGTCACAATTATCGTCATAGAAGTGTCATAAGTATGACAGAAAAAATTCGTTCGGCCCAAAATGTCACGGATGTGTCTTTTTTTGTAGTGATGTATATAGGCATCACGTCTGTGACAAGTAGACCAAAATGATTCTGCATCTACTACTATTACCCCACACATCTACCGACTCCTGCCTGCATCTAGAGTATTAGTGTCGGTGTCAAAACTGGCGGATCTCGGGTAGGGGGTCCCGAACTGTGCGTCTAGGCAGATGGTAACTGGAGACAAGGGACACGATGTTTTTACCCAGGTTCGGGCCCTCACGGTGGAGGTAAAACCCTACTCCTGCTTGATTGATATTGATGATGTGGGTAGTACAAGAGTAGATCTACCACGAGATCAAGGAGGCTAAACCCTAGAAGCTAGCCTATGGTATGATTGTTGTTCGTCCTACGGACTAAAACCCTCCGGTTTATATAGACACCGGAGAGGGCTAGGGTTAGACAGAGTTGGTTAAAATGGCAGGAGATCTACATATCCGTATCGCCAAGCTTGCCTTCCACGCCAAGGAAAGTCCCATCCCACACGGACGAAGTCTTCAATCTTGTATCTTCATAGTCTTGGAGTCCGCCAATGATGATAGTTCGCTATCTCGACACCCCCTAGTCCAGACTCCTCAAGAGCCCCTCAACCAGGCTTCAATGACGACTAGTCCGGGCGTGTATATTGTCTTCGCATTGCAAGGCGGGTTCCTCCTCCTAATAATTCATAGAAGATTCTAAACACCAGATAGTGTCCGGCTCGCAAAATAAATTCCACATACCACCGTAGAGAGAATAATATTTACACAAGTTCAATCTGCGACGATTTCGCGCATGACGCCACACCACGGCCAAGCCTTTATTCAATTGTTTTTATTGTTCCACCTCGCCATGAAGCGTTTAAGCGGTTTCTTGGCACGCCTTGTCAGCGCAGATCGTGTCCCTTATTCCGTGATTCTCATCAATACGACATGGGTAACCCAACTACGCCATTGATTGCAGCGCTTGGGAGATAAGCTATATTATCCTTTACGGGACACTTGCTTTCCATAGTTTGACTCTATGTGGGATCTAAACTCAATACCTTTTAACAGTTCGGGCAGAAGACGTCCCGGACAGGTTACCCGCCTGCCCACTCGCTCAAGACCCAGCGGATGCTCTGCTTGATGTGGCTGCCGGTCCCAAATACTTACATGGTGCCGAGAAGAAGGCTAAGAAGAAGGCCACGGAAGCCTGGAGGAGTTCCCGCGCCAGTGTTATCGGACTCATCGTCCGATGACTCGAGGTGGACTCCTCCCACGAGGACGAGGAGGAGAAGAAAGAGGCCTCTCCCGGGGAAGAGAAGAAGAGGAAGGCTTCCTAACGGGAGGCCAAGGGTCCAAGAAGGAAGGACCTTCCTCCGGATCGTTTCCACCAACGCCGACGACGGCGACGAGGAGTGGCCCTCAAGGGCCAAGCCCCTGGCGAGATCGTAAGTGTCCGGATCCCAGAATAACTTATAATTTTCCTTTCGCCGCATAGTGTCTTCTAATGCCGAACACCACCATATAGCCCGCCCAAGGATGATCTCCCAACTTCGTCGAGCGGGTCCCTGGGTTCGTCGGATGTGAATAGCGCTACATTTCCGACTGCCTCCTCCCCTCGTGACGCAGATGACGCCGAGGTGGGGTCCCAGAAGGGGACCGGCCAGGAGGAGGAGGCCCCGGAGGTGCTGCAGGGCAACCTCCCGGACATCGGGCCGGACTCCGCGCTGGAACCTTCGGTGGTTCCGGAGTCCGGCGGGCGGTCCCTTCGTGAGAAGGGCAAGACAGTGACGCCGGCAGCCTCCGTCCAATCGGAGGCGCCGGATAGCTTGCTGGAGGCGCTCAACAGCGCTTCCATCGATGAGGGACACCGCACTGTTATGAGTGCAGTGATTCAGAAAGTTCAGTCCGCCAAGAGCGGGCTGACCGAAGCCTACACCAGCCTTCTAACAGGCTTTGAAGTATGGGTTTCAAGATATGTAAAAATAGTACCGCATAGATAGTAGCCCCTGATGCTCGGTTCAGTGTTCGGAAAGAAAACCCGAATTGAGGATCTAAAAAGATATATGCAGGAGTCTAACACAAATATGTCAATATGGGAATGCAGGCTGCACTGCTGACCTCTATCGCACTGACTGCGGAGGTCGATGCCTTGAAGGAGAGCCTCGAGCGGTCCGAGAGCGAGCTCGGCCGTGCCAAGAAGCAGCTCGAGGACAAGGAAGGTAAGTAACACCTTATTAAAGTTGTACCTTATAAAAAAGGATTTGGTTGCAAAAATGACAGAATAACGTGGTATTGCAGGGCCACGAACGAGGTGGCGACCCTGAAAGAGGCGGTGTCCGCGGCCGAACGCAATGCGGTCGTGGAACGCACCGAGCGAGAGAAGCAGGAGGCGCGGGTGGCGGAGGTGCAGCAAGAGCTCCAGGCTCTCGTGGAAAAACACGAGAATTTGGAGCGTGACTCGAAGACTCGAGAGTCCGAGCTTGCATCCGCTCTTGAGAGTGCCAAAGCGCTAAGGCCGAATCCCAAAAGGCCCTCCAGGAACTCGAGGCGGTGAAGAAGATAGCGGCGGGTAAGGCATTCTTCATGCAAAGCAAGCATGTAAAAGTGAATTACCTGTTACTTACCCGAATTCAGAGCTCTCCAGGAGCATTCGCAGATCTGCCCTACAGCGTGTCCGATGCTGCCGCATTCTACTGAGCCGAGGAGGGGAGCTCGACGGAGAAGGTGTTCTGGTCTCAGTATGCTGAGGCCGGACATCCGGTGCCCCTGAGCGACCAGCTGAAGCAGTTGGTCGAGCACCACAAGGTGGCCGAACAGGCCATGAAGGCCCTCATAGTTTGGTTGTGGCCCAAGGAAGCCATGCCTGGGAGCTACTTCGGTCTGGTGCGGCGGCTGGTGGACGCCTGTCCATGGGTTGATATCACCAAGCACTCCGTCTGTATTGAAGGTGCCCATCGGGCCCTTGCCCGCGCTAAGGTGCACTGGGGCAAGATGGACGCCGAGAAGCTTGTGATGGACGCGCCACCGCCGGGCAAGGAGTATCGCACGCCCGAGATGTATTACAAGGGTGTCCTGAAGGGTGCCCGCATTATTGCGGGTGAGTTCTCCAAAGATGTAATTTTGATTAGACTCGCGCTTTTGTTATCCTCGCAATCAAAACTTTGTTCATATGCGCTAAGCAACACTTGTTTATTTAAAATATTACCTTCAGGCGGCCGCTTATTAAATCTGAGAGATGGCAAGTCGTTGGCTTCACTTCGTACACGAAAGTGGGGTGTTCGGGATAAACTTGAGCGCTCTTGTTCCCATTTTTGGGTCCTTCTAGGAGGCGCCAACACAACGAACGAGGCAACCGGACTTATAATGCTTGAACACTCTCACTTAGCCATAGAATTCTATAATTTTAATTTCGGAGAAGCCCTAGTATTCGAAGGTCAATTCGGGCGCTTATCCACGCCTTTGGGCACACACAGCATGGCTCCTTGCTCTAAGCGGCATAAGTCTTACGGACTTGAAGAGACCTCTCGAACAGCGACCAACTCTTGTCTTATCATGACGGTCAGTTTTAGCTTTCTCCACTGAGGTGCTCAACCCAGCTCAACTGGGCACAATCGCAGTTGGTTCTCCCAAAATACTACTTTAGCCGATATAACGGAACGAAGGTACCAAAACATGGGAGCCGCAAACCCAACTATTGACCCAAGACATGATTCGAGCCGATGCATATAATGCTATAAGTTCGGGGTGCCGCACTTGTGAAAGTGTTTGGACTTATCACACCATAATTTGGGGAACTTAAGCCCCTGGTGTATTTGGCATACCAAAGCGTACGGGTGCAACATGTCATGAGCAAACATATAAAAAGGAATGCAATGATAGGCAAAAAAGCGATGCATTGTTTATTCGAAAGATACTACAATAAAGGCAGAATGATACAAATAGTGCGATAAGGAAGGGGTGGGACTATTTAACATGTCCCCCTCTAGGGGTAAGCTGCAGAATGGTATGTAAAACAGGTATAATGCTCGTAATGGAGACCACCTGGATACTCGTCGTAGCTTTTCTGCTTCCCTGGCTGTTCATCGTTAGTTCGACAGATCCACTGCCGGACAGGGCTTCTGAAAAACAGAGTCCTGAGAATAAGGAAAAAAAGAATGACCAATTCGGGAGCCCCTGGTGTGGTTGATCTGCACTCTGGGCCTGCCGTGGTCGTGCCCCTCGCCCTATGCCATGGTATCTCCAGAGCGTAATGATGTACGCATGGCACTAATCTCGCGATGTCGCGAGGGTCGGGTTAGCCGCATTGCTACGCTGCGCTCGGGCGTGCTGTGGTCTTGTTGTAGGTTACTCGGGCGCGCTTGACGGTGTCCGGTCGCTTAATGGCCGGACTCGAGAATTGCCTTAAGAGGCTGCTCTACACTTCCGCCGCGAGAGCCGCTGTATGCTCCTCCATTCGGAGAGAGCGTTCAGTGTTTCCGTTGACCGTGATGACTCCTCGAGGGCCTGGCATCTTTAGCTTGAGGAATGCGTAGTGCGGCACTGCATTGAACTTTGCAAATGCGGTTCGTTCGAGCAGTGCATGATAGCTGCTGCGGAACGAGACTATGTCGAAGATTAACTCCTCGCTTCGGAAGTTATTCGGGGATCCGAAGACCACTTCAAGTGTGACTGAGCCGGTACAATTGAACCTGGTATGACGCCTTTGAAGGTCGTCTTTGTGGGTTTAATCCTTGAGGGGTCTATGCCCATCTTGGCGACCGTATCCCGATAAAGCAGGTTCAGTTGCCGCCGCCCATCGACTCTAGTGAGGTGAAATCCATCAACGATTGGGTCTAAACTAATGCGCGAATCCGCCGTGGCGGATATCGGTGGGTGGTCCTTCGATCAAAAGTGATCGGCGGGAGGACCATGATTGAACTTTGGGGCGACCGCTCCATCGTATACGCCCTCGAGCGCACGCTCCGCCTCCCTTTGGGTATGTGGGTTGCGATATCATGTTCACCGTCCGCACTTGTGGGGGAATCCTTCGCCCTCTATTGTTTGGCCGTGGTTCTCCTCGCCATCGCTATGCAGCCCTTGTCATTGCCTTCGCGATTAACTTGCTGCTGCTGAACACCCAACAATCTCGCTGGTGTGATTAGCTGGTTTTCGGGTGCCGTATCCGCACGAGCGATCGAGTATCCGGTCCAAATTGGACGGCCCGAGTAGTTCTTTTGAATGGCTTTTTCCACGACCGGGTTTAGAGCCTCAACTCGGGCGCTGATCGCTGTATCTTCGTGATATCTCCGCACGCGCGCTTTGTGCTTATTGCAACGTGACCTGCCATTGCTGTCTTTTGTATCCAAACTACCAGAGTTTTTGGTTAGGTTGTTACTGCGAGCTAGCCAGCTGTCTTCTCTCGCACAGAAGCGGGTCATGAGTGATGCGAGGGCTGCCATTGATTTCGGATTTTCCTGTCCTAGGTGCCGGGCAAGCCATTCGTCGCGGATGTTGTGTTTGAAGGCTGCAAGGGCCTCTGCGTCCGGACAGTCGACGATTTGATTTTTCTTGGTTAAGAACCATGTCCAGAATTTTCTGGCCGATTCGTCTGGCTGCTGAATTATGTGGCTTAGGTCATCGGCGTCTGGTGGACGCACATATGTGCCCTAGAAGTTATCGAGGAATGTGGCTTCCAGGTCCTCCCAACACCCAATTGATTCTGCCGGCAGGCTGTTGAGCCAATGCCGAGCTGGTCCTTTAAGCTTGAGGGGGAGGTATTTGATGGCGTGGAGATCATCACCGCGGGCCATGTGGATATGAAGGAGATAGTCTTTGATCCAAACCGCAGGATCTGTTGTGCCATCGTAGGATTCAATGTTCACGGGTTTGAACCCTTCTGGGATTTGATGATCCATTACTTCATCTGTGAAGCATAGTGGTGTGTGGCGCCTCTGTATTGGGCTATATCACGATGCTGCTCAAACGAGCATTGTCTACTGTGTTTGGCCCGGCCGGTTTTGCTGTATCCGGCATGACGGTTGTCGTCGCGTATTGTAGGGCGCCCGCGCGATCCGTAGATCGATCTTGTTTGCCTCGCCTTATCCTCCAATATGTCTCGCAAGTCCGGTGCATTCCCCCGTGGCTTTGTACTTTTCAAGCGACGCCGGAGTGCGGCTTTAGTGGAGGGCCTAGAGGCCTCTCTGTCGCGGCCACGAGGTGGCCGGTCGGCCGTATTGTGCGCTGGTGATTGTGCTTCCTCCTCTAATCGGGGTAGCAGCTTGCGTTTGGGGTAACTTTTGGAGGGGCGTTCGAGTTCATACTCTTCGGCCGCGAGGACTTCAGTCCATCTGTCGGCTAGCAAGTCTTGGTCACTTTTAAGTCGTTGCTGCTTTTTGTTGAGGCTGCTTGCGCGGGCCATAAGCCTACGTTTGAAATGCTCTTGTTCGACGGGATCCTCAGGCACGACAAATTCGTCATCGTCGAGGATTGCCTCGTCTCCGGAGGGAGGCATGTAATTATCATCCTCTACCTCTTCGTTTGCCGCTCTCTCACGAGGGCTGGCTTCTCCGTCCTCCTGTGCTGAATCTTGCTGGAGGGGGTTGTCTTCGGCACTGTCCGGGGTTTTATTGTCTCCAGAGCCGGAATCTCCATTTTTGCTGTGGCGGGATTTAGAGCGGCGCTGCTGACGCCGGCGCTTAGGCTGTTTCTTGGAGGGGTCATCCTCCGCTGTTCCATTGCCATCCCCATCCTTTGGGATGTCCACCATGTGTATGTCGTATGAGGAGGTGGCTTTCCAGTGCCCCGTAGGCGCTGGTTCTTCGTCGTCTCCGCCATCGTCGTCCATACCGTCGATGTCTTCGGAGTCGAAGTCTAGCATGTCGGTTAAGTCATCGACAGTGGCTACAAAGTGGGTGGTGGGTGGGCTTTGAATTTCTTCGTCGTCCACATCCCAACCATCCTGACCGTAATCCGGCTAGGGCTCTCGTGATAAAGAGAGATACTTTAGTGAATTCAGGATGTCGCCAAAAGGCGAGTGCTGAAAGATGTCCGCAGCGGTGAACTCCATGATCGGCGCCCAATCGGATTCGATTGGAAGGGGCGCGGGAGGTTCGAAGTCCGGCACCTCGGAGTCACGAGCTTCATAAGGGACAGGGTCGGTATTCGGCTCCATCGCCGTAGAGGTAACAGCCCCGAGGCAAAGGTTCAGCCACCCATCCTCGATCGGCATACCGGCTCCGAAGTTAAGGGTCGGAGCGACTTCAGCGCCTCCAAGGCATCCGTCCGCAGCAGAGCTAAATCATGCCCATCGTGATGCTAAGGCGGCGTGCTCGGATGTGGCTCGAACCGTCGAAGATCAAGTCTCCGCGGATGTCGGCCGATAGTTCAAACTTCCAAACTTGACCGATGGCTGGGGCGAACTTTCAATCTGCTTCCAGATGGCTGCTTAATTGGCTCAGCAGGCAAAGCCGCCAATACAAAGATCTATCTGGGAGAAAAGTCTCATCCTGCACCGCCGCTTTTGATGATCGGCGGAGCCATCGGGCCTATGGGCTTACGCACACGAGGAACTCTCAATGAAAGCACCAATGTCGGTGTCAAACCGCGGATCTCGGTAGGGGTCCCGAATCGCACGCCTAGGCAGATGGTAACAGGAGACAAGGGACACGATGTTTTTACCTGTGTTCGCCCTCACGGTGGAGGTAAAACCCTACTCCCGCTTGATTGATATTGATGATGTGGGTAGTACAAGAGTAGATCTACCACGAGATCAAGGAGGCTAAACCCTAGAAGCTAGCCTATGGTATGATTGTTGTTCGCCCCACGGATTAAAACCCTCCGGTTTATATAGACACCGAGAGGGCTAGGGTTACACAGTAGTCGGTTACAATGGTAGGAGATCTACATATCCGTATCGCCAAGCTTGCCTTCCACGCCAAGGAAAGTCCCATCCGGACATGGGACGAAGTCTTCAATCTTGTATCTTCATAGTCTTGGAGTCCGGCCAATGATGATGTTCGGCTATCCGGACACCCCCTAGTCCAGGACTCCCTCAATTAGGTTCATAAGAACAGAGTAACGCATTAAGAAAGATGACATGATGTAGAGGGATAAACTCATGAAATATGAAATAAACCCCATCTTTTTATCCTCGATGGCAACAATACAATACGTGCCTTGCTGCCCCTGCTATCACTGGGAAAGGACACCACAAGATTGAACCCAAAGCTAAGCACTTCTCCCATTGCAAGAAAGATCAATCTAGTAGACCAAACCAAACTAATAATTCAAAGAGACTTGCAAAGATAACTTAATCACACATAAAGGAATTCAGAGGAGATTTAAATATTTATCATAGATAAACTTGATCATAAACCCACAATTCATCGGATCTCGACAAACACACTGCAAAAAGAGTTACATCGAATAGATCTCCAAGAAGATCGAGGAGAACTTTGTATTGAGAATCAAAGAGAGAGAAGAAGCCATCTAGCTAATAACTATGGACCCGAAGGTCTGTGGTAAACTACTCACAACTCATCGAAGAGGCCTTGGAGATGATGTAGAGGCCCTCCATGGTCGATTCCCCCTCCGACGGAGCGCCGACGAAGGCTCCAAGATGGGATCTCATGGATATGTAAGGTTGTGGCAAAGGAAATAGTTTTTCGTGGTGCTCTGGATGTTTTCGGGCACGGGTATATATAGGGGAAGAAGTATGTCGGTGGATGCTCGAGGGGCCCACGAGGGTGGGAGTGCCCCGCCCTAGGGGCATGCCGGCACCTCGTGGCCGCCTGCCTGTTGCTTGACTTCCACCCAAGTCCCTCGATTATGCTTTTGTTCCAAAAAGATCGCCCCAAGGTTTCATTCTGTTTGGACTCGCTTGATATTCCTTTTCTTCGAAACACTAAAATAGGCAAAAAAAACAACAATTCGGGCTGGGCCTCCGGTTAGTAGGTTAGTCCCAAAAAGGATATAAAAGTGTAAAGTAAAGCCCATAAACATCCAAAACGGGTAATATAATAGCATGGAACAATCAAAAATTATAGATAAGTTGGAGACGTATCAAGCATCCCCAAGCTTAATTCCTGCTCATCCTCGAGTAGGTAAATGATAAAACAGAATTTTTGATGTGGAATGCTACCTAGCATAATTCTCAATGTAATTTTCTTTATTGTGGCATGAATGTTGTGACAGCCTGGTTTTTGACCTCTCTTCTTTGCCTGGTTTTCAGTTGATTTGGATTTGAGTTTGGAGTTTTTGAATCATTTCATTTGGACTTAACCACTTGGGTACCCCTTGACTTTCACCCAAGTGCTTCTACTCCTTCTCAAACCATCACTTCACCTCTGGATCATCTCAAAATATTACTTGGAATATTTTTCTTAAATGAAAAATATTCATTCTTACCCTCCTAAACCCTAGCTAGCCCTTTGTGCTCCAAAGCAACCCTAATTTTTCTTGCCCCTAAAATACTAAGAAAAATCCCAATTAATCTTTGAACCCTAGGGCACCTTTCTGAGCAAAAATATTTCATCACTCTTTGGAATATTTTGGCTACAGAAAATATTTTCATTTCTGGACAGAAATGGTAGTTTCTACAGCAACTACCATTTTACTAGCTCCATTGTAGATGGTTTTTCTTATGCCTATTTACCTTAGTAAGTGTTGGCTAGCCTCCAAAGCTCAGCCCTCAACTCCCAGTGGGTTGACCGTAGTAAACCTCCAAAGTTACTGTCCGGAAACTTGCTTGGAGTACAAATTCATTTCTACTACACCTGGAACCAAACCCAACCGTGGTAACACTCCAAACTACCAAGGACTACACGCCAGACATGAAGTTAGTGCTTAGGCTGGCCTGATGTCATAGTTCACGCATCAACCGCGTTCGTCCGGGCGTGCTGGCATGCAAAACACGCGCTCTGAGTGCCGCCTAGCGCTCTGTTGCGCGCGTGCTCGCTGCCCAGCCTACTCGAGCATGCCAAACCGCGCCACCATCTCTGTCTCCACTCCCTTAACTCCTCACTGGCACTCGCCGATGCCAGAGCTCGCTGCAGCGGTCACGGGCATGGTCCGGCCAACGACACAGTGTGCGGTGAACTGTGCTCGTCGTCTTCCCCCTCGCCCATGTGCTCGTCCGCGCTCGCCAATAGTACCCGCGTGATCTCCGTCCTCTTCCCCCTCTCTCACTGGCGCCGTTCGTCGTCGGGCACCGTGGACAGGTGTCCTTTGGCGGAGCCGAACCCCCCCCCCCCTTGCTGCTCGCCTATAAATGCCGCCACCCCCAGCCTCCTCGAGCACCCGCAGCCACTCCCACACTCACCACAACCTAGTAGAAAGCCGAAGCCCGGCCGGGCAGGCCGCGGGCTGCCGTCCCCGAGCACGAGCTCGCCGGCGATCCCCTTCGGATCGTCCCCGTAGCTCCAGCCCCTCCTAGTCCAGGGCAACCTTGCCGGGGCCTCCGCCACTCTTCGGTGAAGCCGTTCCGCCCTGTTGGAGCCCCTGGAGCCGCCCCTAGCCGTCGTCGTCTTCGTCTCCGGCGACCGCTGCCCTCTGCCTTCGCTAGAGAGATTGTTTCCGACGCCGTCCGACCACCTCTAGCCAAACTACGGGTATAGGCAGGTGCGTCGTCTTCTTCTCCTTCGACCCCCCTCTCGTTTGGTCCCAAGATCCCTCGCTGCCAGCGTGTGCTCCGGCAAAGCTCCGCCACTCTCTGTTTCTCTCTCCCCCTCCTCCTCACCTGACTAGCGGGGCCCGCAAGTCAGCCACTCTGTACGCACGCGAAGCGGTACGAGTGGTGGCACCATGGGCTTTTACGCCTTCGTCGTCACCCCCCAGTCTGTTTTATTTTTAATTCAAATTCATTTAAATCCAGAGAACTTCAAACAACCATAACTTTTTATCTATAAGTTCAAATGCATTGATTTTTTTTGCATTGTGTTCTTTGTCCAAAAATCTAGAAGCACCCAAAAGATGGGATTTTTCCATCCTGTCTAGATTTTCTGGTAAATTTCAGAAGGTTTTTGATGTTTTCTTTTTGTGGTTTTATTTATTTTCAGAAGAGCAGGCTTGTCTTGAGGATCACCAGGAGGCTTGTGAACCTCATCTGCACTAAGGCAAGCCACAACAACATTTTCATAGTGCCACTTCAATATTTGTGATTTTCCTACCTGAACTTATGATTATTCTTGCATTTAAATTATTAATATGATAATTATATTCGGTTAGATGCTTGTTATATTAAATATGCTTGATTTATAGAAAGTTTGAAGTGAATCTTGTTGATAAGCTAACTAGAATTTAGCTATGAGTAATGATAAGATAATATGGTCATGGAGATAAATAATTAGTAAAATTACTTTTGCATGATGAAAAATGATGAGATTGCTAGAAATGATTCTGGTTTAAGTGAGGTTTGATCTTAACCAGAGGAGTATCATGAGTTGATGATGGCTCCGTGGGAGCGCAGTTGACTTAGTTATTTTCATTGATATGTGATGCATATGTTGGTGATGCATGTCATGGCATTATGACACCGGTTACTTTCACTTTAAGTTGAAACTGATAAATAACTCAACTTGAATATGTTGTTGACCGGGTCATGGTGCCGCTGAAACGAGTTTTTCCCAATGCAACCACATTTGCCGGTATGGGACGGCCTTAATGCGTTTCATTGTCGTGCCTCTGGTGGGTGCCTCCATCTAGGGAAGGATATGGGCGTGTTGTACCCTGGCCCGGTAAGCAGGCATAACCTTGTGAGCCCGTTGTTAAGTTTTGGTACCGGGTCCCAGAGTGCATCGTGGCCACGACGGTGGTCAATGTGTCTTGAGGTAGACACGGGGCCACCCAGGACTAGCCCGATGGGGATTGAGTTGGAGTGGCCAGGAGAGTGTCATGGCAATGAAGTTGTTTCGTCGGAATGTCGTTGCTCCACCCGAATGGGAGTGCGAGGCCATGGGTTCCGTAGTGTGGGTCCAGTGTGCTACCTCTGCAGAGTGCATTAATCTATCGATAGCCGAGTCCACGGTTACGGAAACGCTTGAAAGTAGGGTACACCATGGGTCAACACTTAATAAATTTGCACACTAAGTATGCACTGAGGTGATGGCAGAAAGGCCATCGTGTTGAGTTGGGCCATTTATTGGTCGGGTTGTGATCGCCGTAAGGATCACATGCCATTTATTGGTCGGGTTGTGATCGCCGTAAGGATCACGGGCCATTTATTGGTCGGGTTGTGATCGCGGGTTGTGATCGCCGTAAGGATCATGGGCCATTTATTGGTCGGGTTGTGATCGTCATAAGGATCACGAGGTTGTCTCTGTGTTCATCACGTTTGTGGTCTGGAAATGATCACGTTCGGTAAGCCAGTCCAAGGGACGAGTACCACTTGAGCATAGTCACAGCTTGTTGGGCATATTGTTGCATTGCGATTAATTGGTTAAATATCATGATATTGTTTGTCATTATGTTTATTCTTGTTATGAGCTTGCAAGTACATTCAATGTACTGACCTGGCATGTCAGGCCAGAGTTCAGGAAAGTCTCATTGGAAAGGAGAGCTGTCCGAGTCTAGATCGTGTCCACATCGGTGTCCATGTGCTATGGAGTTCCGCTACGACATTGTTCCGCTGCCGCGTAGTTGTCATGATCGAGGCCCCTTTATGTTCACTAAATAATGTACATATTGTTCAGCCACACCGTGTGTGCCGCCTGGCCTCGCTAACTGTTGTAATATAAACTCTGATCCGCTAGCATCAATAAAGCGATTGCTTTTCTGTACCAAGTTGTTGTGTGTTTCCAGAAGAAAAGGTCTTTGGGCTGGCAATGCATGGTAAACTGGTCGATCTGAGCCGGGGTGCCACAACTGTTCAGATCCAAATGATTCAAAATAAAAGTTCATATTGACATAAGAAATAGTAATACTTCAAGCATACTAATCAAAGCAATCATGTCTTCTCAAAATAACATGGCTAAAGAAAGTTCATCCCTACAAAATCATATAGTTTGGTTATGCTCCATTTTTGTCACACAAGAATGCTCTCATCTTGCACACCCCCGATGACAAGCCAAGCACCTACACTTGTGTTGAGACCAAGATATTCCATTCTTACCATATGAATCTTGATCTCTAGCCTTCCCCAAGTTGCTTTCCACTCAAATCTTCTTTCCACCAAATCCAAATCCTGTGAGAGAGAGTTGAGTGTTGGGGAGACTATCATTTGAAGCACAAGAGCAAGGAGTTAATCATCAACACACCATTTGTTACTTCTTGGAGAGTGTTGTCTCCTAGATTGGCTCGGTGTCACTTGGGAGCCTCCGACAAGATTGTGGAGTTGAACCAAGGAGTTTGTAAGGGCAAGGAGATCGCCTACTTCGTGAAGACCTACCCTAGTGAGGCAAGTCCTTTGTGGGCGACGGCCATGGTGGGATAGACAAGGTTGCTTATTCGTGGACCCTTCGTGGGTGGAGCCCTCCGTGGACTCGCGCAGCCGTTACCCTTCGTGGGTTGAAGTCTCCATCAACGTGGATGTACGATAGCACCACCTATCGGAACCACGACAAAAACATCCGTGTCTCCAATTGCGTTTGCCTTCTCAAACTCCTCCCCTTTACCTTCATATGCAATTGTTTTACATTCCGCTGGTATACTCTTAGAGTTGCATGTGTAGGTTGATTGCTTGACTTGTGCTAAGTTGCTAAAATCAGCCAAGAGCTCAAATTGGGAAAAGGCTAGATTTTTTGGGGTCAAGTAGTCTAATCACCCCCCTCTAGACATACTTTCGATCCTACAAGTGGTATTAGAGCTTTGGTCTCCATTTGCTTTGATCTCCATAGCTTTTGGTAGTCATAGCCTTGGTTTCACAACCTAGGAGTATGGCGTCCAGCGAGGGAAATTACCACCGTAGAGGTCCTTACTTTGATGGTACTAATTTTGCTAGTTGGAAGCATAAGATGAAAATGCATATTCTTGGACATAACCCCGCCGTTTGGGCTATTGTGTGTATTGGCTTGCAAGGTAAATTCTTTCATGGGAGAGAACCGAACTGTGAAGCTACCGGAGAAGAGTTGAAGATGTTGCAATACAATGCTCAAGCTTGTGATATCCTCTTCAACGGATTGTGCCCCGAAGAATTCAACAAAATCAGCTGTCTTGAGAATGCAAAGAAAATTTGGGATACTTTGATTGATATGCATGAAGGTACCGACTCCGTCAAGGAATCCAAGTTGGATGTGCTTCAAAGTCAGCTTGACAAGTTCAAAATGAAGGATGGTAAAGGTGTCGCTGAAATGTACTCTAGGCTTGCTCTTATCACAAATGAGATTACCGGCTTAGGAAGTGAAGAGATGACTGACAAATTCATCATCAAGAAGATCCTAAGAGCTTTGGACGGAAAATTTGATACCGTATGCACATTGATCCAAATGATGCCCAATTACAAAGATCTCAAGCCAACAGAAGTCATTGGAAGAATTGTTGCTCATGAGATGTCACTCAAGGATAAGGAGGAGCTCCACAACAAGTCAAGTGGTGCTTACAAAGCCTCATGTGAAGCTCCCACATCGTCAAGTGAGAAACAAACCTTCAATGAAGAATTGAGCCTAATGGTGAAGAACTTCAACAAGTTCTACAAGAGTAGAAGCAAGAAAATAAGTTCCAAGTCAAGGTCCTACAATGACAAAAGATCTTCTAGTCGTGAGCGTAATTGCTACAATTGTGGAAGACCCGGACACTATTCCAATGAGTGTACGACACCCTACAAAAGAAGAGAAGATTCTCCAAAAAGAAGAAGTAGAAGAGAAGAATCACCATCAAGAGAGAGAAGGAGTAGAGATGATCGTTATGAATGAAGAACATCCCGGAGAACCAAGGATTCAGAAAGGAAGGACAAGTCATCAAGGAGCTACACAAAACGAAGACATCAAGCTCATGTTGGTGAATGGGTATCCGGCTCCGACTCCGACAATCACTCCGAGAGAAGCTATCACTCCGACTCCGAATATACTCGAGATGAAGGTGTTGCCGGTCTAGCACTTGTCTCTACCAACTCCTACGACATATTTGATTCACCAAATGAAGGACTTGGAAGATGCTTCATGGATAAAGGCCCAAAGGTATCACACCCCGAGTATGTTGATTTCAATAGTGATGAAGATAACTCGTTAGGTGATGATGATTTACTTGTTGACAACTCTAGTGATGAATACTATGATGAAACATCAATTAATCAAGCCAATCAAGATAAAATGAATGACAATGATAAGGAGAAGATTGAGCTTCTAACTAAAGAACTAAAGACTCTTAAGTTAGCTCATGAAACTATCTCAGGAGATCATCGAGAACTTTTAAGGACTCATGAGAAGTTACGCTTTGAAAACCTCAACCTTGAGCAAGAACATGAGTTTTTAAAAGCAATAAATGATGATCTTCGCAAGAAAAGTTCTTCTTACATTGCCAAGCGTTTACTCTTATCTACTTACATGCCTCAAGTCAAGTCTAGTAACAAGAACAAGAAAGATTCTTCCTCTAGTAGTAACAATAATCATGCTAAATCCAATGTTGTTGCTTCTAGTAGTTCTCTTGATTCCACTAATGATTCTCTTAGCCAAGTTACATGTCGGTGTCAAAACCGGCGGATCTCGGGTAGGTGGTCCCGGACTGTGCGTCTAGGCGGATGGTAACAGGAGACGAGGGACACGATGTTTTTACCCAGGTTCGGGCCCTCTCGATGGAGGTAAAACCCTACGTCCCGCTTGATTAATATTGATGATACGGGTAGTACAAGAGTAGATCTACCACGAGATCAAGGAGGCTAAACCCTAGAAGCTAGCCTATGGTATGATTGTTGTAATGTATGTTGTCCCACGGACTAAAGCCCTCCGATTTATATAGACACCGGAGGAGGCTAGGGTTACACGTAGTCGGTTACAATGGTAGGATATCTACATATCCGATTGCCAAGCTTGCCTTCCATGCCAAGGAAAGTCCCATCCGGACACGAGCCGAGTCTTCAATCTTGTATCTTCGTAGTCTTGGAGTCCGCAGATAATGATAGTCCGATCGTCCGGACACCCCTAGTCCAAGACTCCTCAAGAGCCCTGAACCAGTCTTCAATGACGATAAGTCCGCGCAAGATAATGTTCGGCATTGCAAGGCGGGTTCCTCCCTTGAATAATCCGAGAAGATCATGAACACCACGATAGTGTCCGCTCGCAAAATAAATTCCACATTCCACCGTAGAGAGAATAAAATATACACTAGCTCAATCACGACGATTATGCGGCATGACATCACACCGCTACCAAGCCTTTGTTTGAATCGCTTTTTACTATACCACCTCAAAGACGCTTAGCGGCGCGGTTTCTTGGCACGCCTTGTCGAGCAGAGATCGTGTCCCCTTATCCCGGATTCTCATCAATACGTGTGGGTAACCCAACCGTTCCCATCGCCACGCCTCCTCTATCGAAGGTGAATCTCGAACGGTCACGGAGACGGCTCTTGGTATTTTTCCCCTCTTTATAAGAGGACCAAGGCCTGCCCTTGTTCTTCAATCTCGCATCGAATCTCTTCTTCGCTCCTAGTTCCAACACCCAGAGCCTCAGATTCTAGCGCTTCGGATCCTCAACCATGTCCGGCTCCGACCTCCAGGGCCGGTGGATGCCTTCCTCCATCACGGAGGAGGACATATTGAAGTTACGTGAAGCCAAGCACACGCCCACGAGGTTTTAGACAGGTTGCCCGCCCAAGGGCAGGCCGTGCCCGCCGAGCCCGTGAATACGCTGCCTTCAGATCCCACCTCCGCCGGGTTTAGGCTTCCCGACGGATCCCTTCGTGAGAGGGCTCTGCTCTACTATGGGCTGGACTTTCACGACTTGGCTCCGAGTCCATCCTCCACATCTCCGCATTCATTATGGTCTCGAAGCCTTCCTCCGCTACTCCCCACTTCGCCTATGGTCAAGACCTTCAAGGTGGAGCCAAGATGATCGGGGCGCTAAGCGGAGTGTGGCGGGCGGCCATAAGCAAAAAGGCCGATGCCCAGGGCCGAGGGTTCCTTCCAAGAGGAACTCGGACTGTGGCAGCAGGAGTGGTTCCATATCATCGCCCGAAAGGCGAGAGCAAAAGCCGCCGCTTTATTCCGCCGGGACCTCCACGCCAACCGATGTCGTGGGTCAACCAAGGGCTCAACTGGGGCCGCCCGAGGACGTGCCCTCACCGCAGGCCGGATTCGAGACCTCCAAGCGAGGGAGATCGACCTGATCAAGGTGATGTAGGTTATGCTAATCGTGCATCTTCGCCTCGCAAACGCCGCCCTCTCCGCTATGGGAGTTCAACCCGAGGGACCTCGGATTCTCCAACACTTTATGGGTGCAACACCCATGGAGATGTACAAGTTGTTCTTCGATCGCAGGTGGCATGTTCGAATTAGCCGAGGACGCAGTCTAAGCCGCAATCGCCTGGATACTCGTGTAAACAGCTCGAATCCGCACCCTGCTTATATGCCCTTCTAGAGTTCGCCTCGACCCTTACTCTTTACAGAATGGGTGGCGCGATCAAGGCTGATAAGGTGTCCGCCCTCTCCCAGACCTCACCGGAGCCCGTGGCTGGTCGAATGTTGGAGGTCGCGCCACGTATAAGGCGACGGGAAAATAGAGGAGCTAATATTTTGCCCAAAGGGGCGATTGAAGAGGAGGAACCAAAACCCTCCATTCGTGGGGAGAAGAGGACCGCCCAAGATCCGGAGGCCAAAGCCCCTAAGCGTGGGAAGAGATTCACCGGGGTCCGGCCCGAGAGGAATCTGGACGCACAATCATCGCCAAAGGATCGGCCCTCCAACGAGCCGTGAGTATGAAAGAGGGAGTTAATTAGTAAGGAAATACCTTCATTCATGTTTCTGTGGGTAACTGAAATATTTATATTGCAGTTCGGATCTATAGCCTTCTTAGATGAGTTCTTCTTCGGGGGACCTTCTTCCGGAGATGATGGAGAGCGATACGCCTCCGTCCGCAGCACCGCCAGATGAGGCGGGCGAGCCCGAAGTGTCGTCACGGAGGGTATCCCCGAGTCCGGAGGGGCCGAGAGTTCGCACCCACCAAAGATCCGCCAGGGAACCAAGAATCTGCTTGAGAGGGCGTCCGCTTGAAGATCACCGTGCGCTGATGCGTATGGTGATTGAAGGATTTCGTCCGCCGAGAGCGGATTGCACGATGCCGCCATGAGTTTGTCAAGGGGTTTGAGGTATGCGAGAATGCCGCACCCTTTTGTCTTTTAACAGTTTCGCGCATAAAAATGCACCTCAGACGATAGTAGTTCTCGAGACTCGGTAGGTTGTCGGAGACGACAGCGTACCGAGGATCGAAATCTGAAGTAATGAATCCCGTCATTCCTATGCAGGTGGCGCATAGCCCGGGGGCTAGCCGGACTGGTGAGTTTGCCGAATTAAATCGGCAACTTGACTTGGCGATGCGGGCATCGTGATTTGTTAATGTGCGACTTGACGAGTCGCAAGGTAAAAGAGTTCTCCGCAGTCGCTTTATTAAGGGGGTCGAAGCCCTCCTCTAATAAATTATATGTTGTTGTACAGACGGTGCTGCTGCTGTGGAGAGCCTTCGAGCTAAGGAGCAAGCCCGAAGGAGTGACGCGGCTGCCTCGAGGGCGGCCGAGGAGTTGAAAGCCGAAAGGGCTGCGCCTTTGCCTAAGCTAGGCGTAGGTGGCCGAATTGGCCATGAAAGTAAAGGATGCTGCAGATCGCAATGAGGCTCTTGAAAAGGAGCGCTTATCGGAGCGGAAGACTGAAGAAGGCCACCGCCGGTTAAGGATGCCCGCCTGCAATGCGGGCTATGAAGGAGGAACTGCGGCAGGCCGGAGATATCGTGGCTGGCAAGCCTTTTCTGCTGCGTCGCCGGTTTATGGATGGAAAGTATGCTCAATTTGAGCGGTTGTGGAGTCCGGAAGATCCGTGATATGGACTTAGCTGCAAGTGCGGCCGATGCCATTAAGCACTTCCGGAGCCGGAGGATCACGAGACTAAGAGCTATATTGGTCTCAATTCCACAGTCCGGATCGCTTCTTCCGCTGACAGACCGGCTGGCCGAATGGGCCGAGCTAAATAGATTGTCCGGACTTGCTATGATCGACATCGTGGCCCATGTATGGCCGAGAGGTCCAAGGCGACGAGCTACTTCGCCATCGCAGCAATTCCTTGAGCGGTGCCGCATATAAAGGAGATGAAGCGGTCGGCTCGCATCGAGGGCGCGGATGGCTCTTGCCCGTGTGAAGGCGCATTGTCCGGAGATGGATGCCACCGCTGCTGCCGCCCGGTTCGGATGAAAGCCGACTCCTGCCGAGCACTACTTCGGAGAAGTTATGCGTGGCGCTCGTGTAATAGAGTCGCAGTGCTCGAAAATATCACGCTCAAATGAACGATTAGTTTGTAAATCGATGATTATGTTATAACTGCTTTTTATACTTGTGCGCCCCAAGTAGTAAAACTTCTCTGTCGCGCCGCCACGATACTTTTGTATAACTTGAAAGATGGCAGTTCGGCTTCAGCCCCACGCACAAGGTGCGGGGTGTTCGC
Organism: Aegilops speltoides; assembly: GCA_021437245.1. Lineage (NCBI taxonomy): Eukaryota > Viridiplantae > Streptophyta > Magnoliopsida > Poales > Poaceae > Aegilops > Aegilops speltoides. Next base: position 250,045,891 of record CM038145.1, read on the forward strand.
AAAATAGCGCGTTTTCACACTTTAATCCGACATCTCGGTCCCGTTATAAGGAGGTGGTAGCGAGCTAACGAGGCAATCTAGACTATAATGCTTTATCACTTTCACTTAGCCGCTGGAGCTCGAGGGTGGGGCTACGATATAACCCCGGTGGCATCGCCTTCTTCCAAGTCGGAGCGCCAGATGTGCTCGACCGAAACGGTCCTTTGTCAAAGCGGGAATTCTAAACATTCGATAGTCGATCGAGTGGTCGACCAGCTCTCTCAGATCATGATCGGTTTTGGCTTTCATCGAGGTGCTCGCCAAATTAACTGGGGCACAATCACAAGAGTTCTCCGGTGCCGCGTTAGCCGATGATACGGAACGTAAGGCAGCAAAACACGTGAGCCGGGCAAACCCAACATTTGACCAAAGACATGATTCGAGCTGATGCATATAATGCCTAATCTCGAGACGCCAACACTCCCTAAGGTGTTCGGTCTTTATAATAATGGGCGAAGGATGCCCTAAGCCCCTAGTGTCCGTGCACGGCATGGTCTTCGACGCGCCGATGCCAAAGCGCCAGTTCGCTTTGGCTATAGGAAGAAACCAATGGAGAATAACAACAAGAGACAGAAAAAGGTTTACACAGGTCTTAATCAAAAGAATCTCACAACGGGTCCCTCACCTGCGCTCATACCGTCTCCGCTATACCGTTATCCTCGACGGGTATGCACGCTTGTTCATCTCTGAGAAAGAGAGGAACGTTTAGTTTTAAGAACAATTTGTGCGAAAAATATGTAAAATAAGAAATATAAATAATTAAAGCAGGGTTTGTATGAACCCGCTTTGTTTAGCGCCGCAGCCCCCAGTGAAGGGGTATGCGGCTAGGGAGCCCTAGCCTACCGACGCCGGATTCGTTTATCCGAGTCCGGGTCTTTAAGTGACCTCAAGACTAAAATGACGCCACGCGACCGGCATCTTGAGTGTAAGAGACGCGTAATGCGGTATGGCGTTGAAGCGGGCAAAAGCCTTTTCGTCCCAAGAGTGCTTGATATTCACTTTCAAATGGGACGATATGAAAAATTAATTTTTCTTGCCGAAAATTGTTCGGCGATCCAAACAGGACTTCTAGTAATACGGAGCCTGTGCACTTGGCGTAAGGGCCTGGCGTCACTCCTTTGAAGTAAGTGCGGCTGTGTCGGATTCTAGCAGGGTTTATCCCCATCCTACGGATTGTTTTTGAATAGAGCAGGTTTAAGTCGCTGCCTCCGTCCATTAGGACATTAGTAAATTGTAATCCGTCTATTATGGGATTCAATATCGTGAGTCCATCCCGCATTTCAACGCTCGAATAGTCCAGTGGTCGAAAGTGATTGGTTTTGATATCCAATCTCTACGGTTCATTGGTTGGACCGCGCGGCTCTTTTAGAAAGTGCCACACTGTTTTTCCGAATTATCACATGAAGTGAGTTTATCGCTTTGACCCCTTGTGGGAAAGACTTTTGTTTTCCTGCTCTGCTGGTGGGGTTTATCTTCTTCACTTGACGCGTCGAGCCCTTGTGTTCGGCATTCACCGGCCGGACTGTTTAAAACCCAACAATCCTGTGGGTGTGATTAGCGAGCCTTCCGGGGGTACTTTGGATTTGGCATATCCGACCCAAAATCTTGTTTAAGTTGGACAATTCATCACTGTCATCCTTTAGAGGTTGTATTTTATTATTGGGCCGCGAGCTTTTGAATCCGGCGCTTGAGTGACGTGTTTTGGGCTTTTCTCTTTATTCCGCGCTGCTCTTTTCTGCGCCGTGATTTTCCGCTTTCCATCTCTTATCTCGATGTACTTGGGTCATTGGTGCGATCTTGCTAACTAGCTATCCTCTCCCGCATGTAAGCGGTCATGTGGCATGTTAGTGCGACATTGTTCTCGATTTCTCTTGTCCGAGGTGCTCAAGAGCCATTCGTCTCGGACATTGTGCTTGAAAGCTGCTAAGGCTTCAAGTCCGGACAATGACTATTTGGTTCTTTTTGGTAAGGAACCTGCTCCTGCATTTTCGCTGATTCTCCGGGCTGTTGAGTTATATGACTTAGATCATCTCAGATCCGGAGGACGGACATAAGTCCCTTGAAAATTTGCTCTAAACGCCCCTCGAGCTCTTCCCAACTTCCAACAAGAGTTTTCGGGAGGCTTTAAGCCAATGACGGGCTGGCCCTTTGAGCTTGAGGGTAGGTATTTTATGGCGTGAGATCGCCTCCTCCGCCATATGTATATGTAGTATATAATCTTCTATCCAGACTCCAGGGTTTGTTGTTCCATCGTAGGCATCTATGTTGATGGGTTTAAATCCTGCTGGGAATTCCTGGTCCAGCACCTCATCGGTGAAACATAGTGGGTGTGCGGCGCCCCTGTATTTGTGTGTGCCGCTATCATCGGACACTTGACGTGTTACATTGCTTCTTGGGGCCTTCTCCTTTGGCCCGTAAATGGACCTGGCTGGGCCATCTATCCTTCCAAGTTCGTTGGTGGATTTATAAGTGGCGCCGCTGTCATAATTTGGCCTGTCATCTGGCCGTCTATCCAACCAGGCGGCCCCTTTACTTTTGGACGGTGGAGGCTCTATGGCCTCCTTGTCGAATTCCGGTAGCAGCTTGCGCTTCGGGTAGCTCTTTGATTGGTGGCCATTGCCGTGCTTATCTGCGGTTTTGAGCACTTTGCTCCATCTCATTCTGAGTGTGTCTTCCGCTGTTTTGAGCCTCCGTTTTTCCTTCTTCAGGCTTCTTGTAGTACTGACGAGTCTTTTCCGAAGGTTCTTGCTCTCCGGCGGCGCGTCCGGCATGAGGTCGTCCGGACTGTTATTTTCACCGGGCCTGGACTGATTATCTGACTCGTCGTGTTCAAACGGTTGCTTATTTTCACGTTCGTCGTCCACTTGTGAGCCCTACCTTATTGCGGGCTCCTTGGGAGCATTGTTGTCGTCGAGGCGGGATTTAGGGCGACGTCTGCGCCGCCGTTTTGGTCGTTTGTCGGCGGGGTCATCTTCTGCCGCGGCCCGTTGGTCCTCGTTATCGCTCTCCTTTGGGGTGTCCACCATGTATATATCATGTAACGAGGTGGTCCTCCCGTGCTTTATATGCTCTGTTTTTTGTTCGTCTCCGGCATCATCGTCCATTCCGTCGATGTCTTCGGAGTCGTAATCTAGCATGTCGGTTAGGTTGTCGACAGTGGCTATAAAGTGGGTGGTGGTCTCTGAATTTCTTCGTCGTCTGCATTTCAACCATCCCGCCATAGTCCGCCAGACTCTCCGATAACGAGAGATGCTTTAGTGAATTCAGGATATCGCCAAAAGGCGAGTATTGAAAGATGTCCGCGGGCGGTGAATTTATAACCGCGCCTAATCCGGATTGATTGGCAGGGGCGGGAGGTTCGAGTCCGGCGAGGAGTCCAGCACTCGGAATCACGAAGTTTCGCAGGGACAAGATCCGTGTTCGCTCCATCGCCGTGGTGTTGAAGCCCCTGTGGCGCGCTTCATCCACCGCCTCGATCTGGGTGATCGGCCCGAGCCAATAGCCGAAGCGGATCCGCAGCGCCACCAAGGCACTGCTCGTGGCGAGCTAGATCATGCCCATCGCCACAAAGGCGCGCGCTTGGTCAGGGCTCGAGTCCGTCGGGTTCAACTCCCCATGGACATCGGCCGTGAAGTTTAAGCTTTGAATCGACTGACGGCCAGGGCGAAGCTGATCTGCTTCCAGATGGCCAAGTGAATTGCCCGCGAAGGCGGCCCGAATCTGAAGATCTGTCCGGGAGGAAAGTCTCACCGACAGCGTCGTTGGTTGAAGATGCCATCAAGCCTATCGGTGATGACACAGAGGAACTCTCAATGAAAGCACCAATGTCGGTGTCAAACCGGGCGGATCTCGGTAGGGGGTCCCGGACTGTGCGCCTAGGCGGATGGTAACAGGAGACGAGGGACACGATGTTTTTACCTGTGTTCGGCCCTCTCGATGGAGGTAAAACCCTCGCCCTGCTTGATTAATATTGATGATACGGTAGTACAAGAGTAGATCTACCACGAGATCAAGGAGGCTAAACCCTAGAAGCTAGCCTATGGTATGATTGTTGTAATGTATGTTGTCCTACGGACTAAAGCCCTCCGGTTTATATAGACACCGGAGGAGGCTAGGGTTACACAGAGTCGGTTACAATGGTAGGAGATCTACATATCCGTATTGCCAAGCTTGCCTTCCACGCCAAGGAAAGTCCCATCCGGACACGAGCCGGAGTCTTCAATCTTGTATCTTCGTAGTCTTGGAGTCCGGCGGATAATGATAGTCCGGCTGTCCGGACACCCCCTAGTCCAGGACTCCCTCATTACACTTGATCAAGAAAATAGCTTATTGAAGGGAATTATAGAGAAAGGTGTTTACAAGAGCCTTGTCGGGAGTAAGCAATTCGAGGAAATTGTACGCAAGCAAGGGAGGCACCGGAAGAACGAAGGTGTTGGTTTTGAACGAAAGTTCAATGCCAATGGAGTTGAGTGGGAGGAAGATCAATACCCCAAGACGAAGTTTGTTCCTCAACAAGAGAATTATGATCCTACTTCTTTCAAAGGGACACAAGCTCAAGATGATCTTACACCACAAGACCACAAGCAAAAAGGCAAGGACAAGCTTCAAGAGGAGATTGACGCATTTGAAGAAGCTCCTAAGGCCTTGGTCAAGTGGGTTCCCAAGACTACATCAAGTTCTACTTCATCAAGTACAACTACAACTCCAAGGATTCCCATCAAGATGATGTGGATCCCAAAGAAGAACTAGAGAGTTCTTGAAGGTGACTCCACTAACATATTTCAATCTTATCATTTTGGCGAGGACAAGTGCAATCAACTTCCACATCTTGCACTAGTTCAAGGAGTCACAAACCCACTTGTTGGTAAGACAAGGGACAAGGTAACCTAATGCTTTCATGGACATCATCTTGTGTGTGCATCACTCTACGTCTATGGATATCCTTGTTTGTTCCTTGTGGGACTAACCCGTGTAGGTATTGAAAGTGCAACTCACTCCAAAGGATTGCTCCAAATGAGCTACATCAACATTGAGCATCCACATCTTCAACACCTACATGAAGTCATCATCGACAAAACCCAAGGTTAGTTCATCCCTCTTAGGGGGGATCTCACATCTAGGGGGAGCTTTACTCAAAGAATTGAGCCAAAGCAACTCTAATGATGTGAACACAACAATGCTTTATGTAAAAGTGGTGACCCCACTTGTGCTTAAACGATGAGTATGACCTATGAACAAATGTCCTCATTTGACTCCTAAGTCAATATACTCATATATAGATGACCTAGTCATCGCCAATTGCTTGATAGATGCTATAAGTGTTTGTGCATGCTTTGTCACATATTTCATTTGCCATTTTATTGTGTGAGCATGTTGGTTGCATAATTTACTCATTGGAGGACATCCACTTGTTGCTTTGATTGTCTGGTTTCTTTTCTTTTGCCAAGTGGATGGACAAGAATGCCTAAGAACCTTCTCTAGCTATCTATGCATTTCTTGTCTCAAACTCTATTCATGCTATATCACAAAGTTTGATCAAGTCAGATTCGAACCACTCTGTGTGAGGAGCACTCAGAGTTCTCGATTCATCATAGACTTAAACTTCCAAAACCTCTTTGTGCGTTTCGGTTTGACCGATTCATTCATCTCGGTCATACCGAGATCACTAAGTTGATCTAGGTTTTCAATCTCGGTGCAACCGATTTGAACTTTTCGGTCACACCGAGTTGCAGTAACTGCTTGCAGTAATGCATCTCGGTACCACCGAGTTGTTCCACTCGGTCACACCGACAGGGTCAGGCTATATGTACCTCCAGGCCAAAATTTGGAAACTTTTCCAAAACCCTTCGCCCGCGCACAGCCTGCTCTGCCTCCTCAGGTCTCTGGATCGTCCTCCTCGTCGCCAACAACCTCCCGCCGCTGGTCTCCGCCGTCGTCAACAGTATTCTGCCCCGTCGTTGCCGCCGTAGCGAGTTCATCACCGAACTAGGGTATGGACTCAAAACTTTGTGCTATCCTAACTCTGATTCCTAGCACATTGCATTGCCATGAATCTTGCCGCGATTGAAATCTTCTTAAACTACTCAGTAGATTAGATTTGGATTGAAAATTTAGGGTTAGGTTTCCGCTGAATTCATCTCGGACCGACCAAGTTGTAGAAATCGGTCTCACTGATTTGGCTCAAGCCATTGCACATGTGATTCTCGGTCTGACCGAGAATCGCAAATCAGTGTGACTGAAAGCACAAGTGCTCCCTAGGTGGTTTTGGTAATTAATGTCAACATATCTCTTGTTGGACTAACACTTTTATCTAGTATGTTTCAGACAAGTTCAACAATGGAGTGGCATGGACTAAAGGATGTGGGAACCCCTTCAAGATGCTAAGGACAAAATATTGGCTCAAGCTTCAAGCTCAAGACTCTTCATTTTACATTTTAGTGATCCAAGATCGTATGGAGTCTATAGGAAAAGCCAATACTATCAAGAAGGGATGAGGTGTTGCTTAATGAGTCTCTTGCTCCACAGTGCTTAGTGATATGCTCCAAAACCCTCAACTACTTTCCCACTTCCACACATATGACCTAAACCTAAAGTCAAACTCGGCCCCACCGATTCTTTCTATCCGGCGCCACCGAGTTCAGATGTCATAGCCACTGCCACAAACCCTAGGCAAATCGGTCTCACCGATAGGGATCTCGGTCTCATCAAGATGGGATTGTAATGTCTCTATGTATGTCCATTACCAAAATCGGTCTCACCGAGTTTGAGCAATCGGTACTACTGATATTACAATGCAAACTTCCTGGTTGACTCATTACCAAAATTGGTCCAACCGAGTTTGTGTAATCGGTCCAACCGAGTTTGCCTGACCAACTCTCTGGTTAGCTAATTACCAAAATCGGTCTCACCGAGTTTGTGTAATTGGTCTCACCGAGATTACGTTATGCCCTAACCCTAACCATATCGGTCCTACCGAGTTGCATGTCGGTCCCATCAAAAATCCTAACGGTCACTAGGTTTACTAAATCGGTCCGACCGAGTTTGTTGATTCGGTCCCACCGAGTTTGGTAAATTGTGTGTAACGGTTAGATTTTGTGTGGAGGCTATATATACCCATCCACCTCCTCTTCATTCGTGGAGAGGGCCATCAGAACGTGCCTACACTTCCAGCATACATTTTCTAAGAGAGAACTACCTGCTCATGTGTTGAGGCCAAGATATTCCATTCCTACCATATGAATCTTCATCTCTAGCCTTCCCCAAGTTGATTTTCACTCAAATCTTCTTTCCTCTAGATCCAAATCCCATGAGAGAGAGTTGAGTGTTGGGGAGACTATCATTTGAAGCACAAGAGCAAGGAGTTCATCATCAACGCACCATTTGTTACTTCTTGGAGAGTGGTGTCTCCTAGATTCACTAGGTGTCACTTGGGAGCCTCCAACAAGATTGTGGAGTTGAACCAAGGAGTTTGTAAGGGCAAGGAGATCGCCTACTTCGTGAAGATCTACCGCTAGTGAGGCAAGTCCTTCGTGGGCGACGGCCATGGTGGGATAGACAAGGTTGCTTCTTCGTGGACCCTTGGTGGGTGGAGCCCTCCATGGACTCGCGCAACCGTTACACTTCGTGGGTTGAAGTCTCCATCAACGTGGATGTACGATAGCACCACCTATCGGAACCACGCCAAAAACATATGTGTCTCCAATTGCATTTGAATCCTCCAAAACACCTTCCCTTTACATTCTTGCAAGTTGCATGCTTTTTTTCCGCTGCTCATATATTGTTTGCATGCTTGCTTGCTATGCATTGTGAATGTTAAACTTGTGCCTAAACTCCACTTAAACTTAAAGATCTTAAAAACTGCAACTTTGGTACTTAGTGTCTAATCACCCCCCCTCTAGACACCTCTTCTCAAGGTCCTACAAGTGGTATCAGAGCTTTGGTCTCCATTGCCTTGGTTTAATCACCATTGGAGGAAGATGGATGAGTCTACCTTGGGGAGTCTTAGACCTAGAGTGCCTATATTTGTTGGAGAGTATTTTCATGAGTGGAAAAATGAGATGCTTGTAATTTTCAATCAATATCATTTGAACAAGTACATTGCTAGCCCTTGTGCACCTCATGTTGATCCTATGCATCCTACCCTTGATGAGTCAATAGACATGATCCGCAATCTTAGAACTGCTGAACTTATCATTAGAGGATTGCCTAGAAACTTGATTGGATGTTTGCCTACTCTTAAGTGTGCCTACACTATATGGAAATTTCTTGAGGAACGCTTTCCAAATTATTCCTTGAAAAATCTAGATGAAATTCTCCATAATTCTATTGCTTTGAGTAAGATGAATACTAGTGATCCTATGTTTGGTGATCGTCTATTTGAGCTTACAAACCTTATGCATGCCAAAGGAGATGTTGGAATTATTAGTGATATTATTTCTAAAGCTATAAAAATTCATAAGCAAGATCATTGTCAAACTCACTCTAACGAATCACCCTCTATAGGATTTGATCCACCACATGACGATGTTGAACATGGATACTATGATGAGGATGATGATAGTGACTTCGATCTTGATGATGCAATGAGACACTTTGGTCTTATGGCAAATCTTCGGGGATATATGTCAGGAGGAAAGGAATGGGTTCTTGATAGTGGATGTACCGATCACATGACCGGAGATAAAAACATGTTTCATGAGCTTGCTGAAAACGATGGTCCTCGAAAGTATGTCACTTTCGGTGACAACTCAAAGGGTAAGGTGGTTGGCCTCGTTAAGGTGGCCATATCACATGATAGCTCCATTCAGAATGTTATGCTTGTTGAATCTCTTGGCTACAACTTACTTTCAGTATCTAGACTTGCTGATTTTGGTTTCAATGTCCCATTTACTGAAGTAGATTGCCAAGTGTTTCGTCGAGATAATCATAAAATGGTCTTTACTGGTGTGCGTAGAGGTGATCTATACATTGTTGATTTCACTAAAAAGGCTCAACCTAAAACTTGCTTCATTGCTAAATCCTCAAAAGGTTGGTTATGGCATAGACGACTAGGTCATGTTGGCATGAGAAACCTTGACAAGCTTATTAAAGGAAATCATATCCTTGGTGTTAACGATGTCATATTTGATAAGGATAGACTTTGCAACGCTTGTCAGGCAGGTAAACAGGTTGGAGGAAAGCATCCCGTGAAGAACATCATGACCACAAGGAGGCCACTCGAGCTACTTCACATGGATCTCTTTGGTCCCAACTCCTACAAGAGTCTCGGTGGAAATTCTTTTGGTCTAGTTATAGTTGATGATTTTCCAAGATTTACGTGGGTGTTCTTGCTCAATGATAAATCACAGGTCCAAAAGATCTTCAAAAACTTCACTAGGAAGGCCCAAAATCAATTTGAAGTGAAGATCAAGAAGGTTCGCAGCGACAACGGAACGGAGTTCAAGAACGCAAATGTGGACACCTTTCTTGACGAAGAAGGGATTTCACACGAGTTCTCGGCTACGTACACACCTCAACAAAATGGAGTTGTTGAGAGGAAGAACCGGACGCTCATCGAAATGGCGAGAACGATGCTTGATGAGTACAAGACACCGAAGCACTTTTGGGTAGAAGCAGTTGAGACAGCTTGTCACGCAACAAATCGCTTGTATCTTCACAAGCTACTCGGCAAGACGGCATACGAGCTCCTCACCGGTAACAAACCCCAAGTTTGATACTTTCGAGTATTCGGCTCAAAGTGCTACATTCTTGATAAGCATTGTCGTTCTAAATTTGCTCCTAAGTCTCATGAAGGTTTCCTACTAGGTTATGGCTCAAACTCTCACACTTACCGTGTCTACAACAATTTCACCCAAGAAGGTTGAAGAGACGGTAGATGTGAAGTTTGACGAATCTAACGGCTCGCAAGTAGAGCAATTGCCAATTGATGTAGGAGACAAAGATCCTTCGGAAGCAATCCAAGACTTGTCTATTGGCAAGGTTCGTCCAAAGGAGGTGAAGGAGAGTACCTCGTCCGTCCAAGTGGAAGCTTCTACTTCACGACAAGGTGAACCAAGAGTTGATACGGAAGCATCCACAAGTGGGACACACCAAGATGAAGAAAACGAGGAAGTGCATCAAGATGAACGTCAACAACCTCCTTCTCCAGCACGACAAGAGAACGACAACGCCAACAATGAAGAAGGCCAAGAAGAAGAATAAGATGAAGAAGAAGTTCAACCAAGAAACAAGCAAAAGCTTTCACGAGTTCGAGCAAGAATTCCTCAAGATCATCCCGTCGAGCAAATCTACAATGATATTCAAACCGGGAGAATCACTCGCTCTAAAACTTGTTTAGATAACTTTTGTGAAAACTATTCTTTCATCTCTAGCATTGAACCTATGAAGGTCGAAGAAGCATTGGAAGATCCGGATTGGATAAATGCTATGCATGAAGAGCTACACAACTTTAAGAGGAACCAAGTGTGGAGATTGGTTGAGAATCCCGACAACAATCATAACATCATCGGTACTGAGGGAGTCCTGGACTAGGGGGTGTCCGGACAGCCGGACTATCATTATCCGTCGGACTCCAAGACTACGAAGATACAAGATTGAAGACTCTGACTCATGTCCGGATGGGACTTTCCTTGGCGTGGAAGGCAAGCTTGGCAATACAGATATGTAGATCTCCTACCATTGTAACCGACTCTGTGTAACCCTAGCCTCCTCCGGTGTCTATATAAACTGGAGGGCTTTAGTCCGTAGGATAACATACATTACAACAATCATACCATAGGCTAGCTTCTAGGGTTTAGCCTCCTTGATCTCGTGGTAGATCTACTCTTGTACTACCCATATCATCAATATTAATCAAGCAGGACGTAGGGTTTTACCTCCATTGAGAGGGCCCGAACCTGGGTAAAAACATCGTGTCCCTCGTCTCCTGTTACCATCCGCCTAGACGCACAGTTCGGGACCCCCTACCCGAGATCCGCCGATTTTGACACCAACATTGGTGCTTTCATTGAGAGTTCCTCTGTGTCGTCACCGATAGGCTTGATGGCATCTTCAACCAACGACGCTGTCCAGGGTGAGACCTTTCTCCCGGACAGATCTTCAGATTCGGCGGCCGCGATCGGGCAATTCACTTGGCCATCCGGAGCAGATCGAAGCTACGCCCGCCGTCAGTCGATTTGAAGCTTGAACTTCACGACCGATGTCCGCGGAGACTTGATCTTCGACGGACTCGAGCCACAGCCGAGCGCGCCGCACTGTGACGATGGGCATGATCTAGCTCTGCCACCGAACAGTGCCTTGGTGGCCGCACACGGATCCGCTTCGGCCATTAGCCCGGAGCCGATCGCCCAGATCGAGGGCCGGTGGATAGACGCCGCCCTGGGGGCTTCAACATCCACGACGATGGAGCCAAACACTGATCTTGTCCCCTGCGAAACTCGTGATTCCGAGGCGCCGGACTCCTCGCCGGACTCCGAACCTCCCGCGCCCCTACCAATTGATCCGGATTGGGCGCCGATTATGGAATTCACCGCCACGGAAATCTTTCAATACTCGCCTTTTGGCGATATCGTGAATTCACTAAAGCACCTCTCGTTATCGGAGAGTCTGGCGGACTATGGCGGGATGGCTGGGTACAGACGACGAAGAAATTCAGAGCCCACCCACCACCCACTTTGTAGCCACTGCCGATGATCTAACCGACATGCTAGACTACGACTCCGGCGACATCGACGCTATGGACGCGATGCCGGAGATTTATCAGAGCCAGCGCCACAGGCAATCGAAGACCACCTTGTCATACGACATATATATGGTGGACACCCCAAAAGATGGGGATGGCGAAGAAGCGCGGAGGCGACTCTCTAAAGAAGCAGCCCAAACACCGACGCCGGGGCGCCACTCTAAATCCCGCCACAAAGAAGAATGGAGATTCCAAAGACAGAGATAATAATACTCCGAGAGTGCCGAAGACAATCCCTCCAAAGAAGACTCAGCGCAGGAGGATGCAGAAGCAAGCCCTCATGAGAGGGCGGCATACGAAGAGGTTGAGGATCATAACTATATGCCTCCCTCCGAAGACGAAGCAAGCCTCAACGATGATGAATTCGTCGTACCTGAGGATCCCGTCGAACAAGAGCGCTTCAAGCGTAGGCTTATCGCCACAGCAAACAGCCTAAAGAAAAAGCAGCAACAGCTCCAAGCTGATCAGGACCTGCTGGCCGATCGATGGACCGAGGTCCTCGCGGCCGAAGAGTATAAACTCGAACGCCCCTCCAAAAGTTGCCCAAGAGGCCAAGACGCAAGCTGCTCCCCCGATTAGAGGAGGAAGCATACATACCTCCATCACCAGCGCACGATATGGCTGACCGACCACCCCGTGGTCGTGACAGAGAGGCATCCAGGCCCCCAGCCAAGACCGTACCCAAGATCGCTCCAAAAGTACGGCCAAGAGGGAACGCGCGGACTTGCGAGACATATTGAGGACAAAGCAAGGCAATCCATATCCATCTACGGATCACATGGGCGCCTCGACCCCACACGACGGATACCGCCGAGCGGATACAATAACCCGGCCGGGCCGAACACAGCAGACAGCGCTTCTCGAGCTGCGCCGCAACATTGCTCAATACAGAGGCGCCGACACCCTCTATGCTTCATCGACGAAGTAATGGATCATCGATCCCGAAGGGTTTAAACTCAGAACATCGAATCTTACGATGGCACAACAGACCCAGCGGTTTGGATCAAAGACTATCTTCTCCACATCCATATGGCCCGCGGCGATGATCCCCATGCCATCAAGTATCTCCCACTCAAGCTTAAAGGACCAGCTCGGCATTGGCTAAACAACTTGCCCGCAGAGTCGATTGGGTGCTGGGAAGACCTAGAAGCCGCATTCCTCGACAACTTCCAGGGCACGTATGTGCGACCACCAGACGCCGATGACCTAAGCCACATCATTCAGCAGCCAGACGAATCGCCGGATAATTACGACGCGGTTCTTGACAAAGAAAACCAAATCGCCGACCGTCCGGATGCAGAGGCCCTTGCAACCTTCAAACATAACATCCGGACGAATGGCTAGCCCGCACCTAGGGCAGGAAAAGCCAAATCCATGGCAGCCCTCACATCGTTAATGACCCGCTTTTGCGGGAGAGGACAGCTGGCTAGCCCATAGCAACAACCTCCGCAAAAATTCGCAGTCCGGATACCAAGGACAACAACGGCAGGTCACGCCGAAACAAAATAAGCGCCGATTAACGGCGACGATAAGGAGGATACGGCAGTCAATGCCGGATTCGAGGCTCTAAACCCGTCGTGGAAGAAGTCATTCAAAAGAACCACTCCGGTCCGTCCAACTGGACCGAATACTCGACCGCTTATGCCGATACATGGCACCTCTGAAAAGCCAGCTAACCACACCAATAGAGATTGCTGGGTGTTCAAGCAGGCCGGCAAGTTAATTGCCAAAAACAATGACAAGGGGCTAAATAGCGACGACGAGGAAGAGACCCGACCGCCGAACAACAGAGGATGTAAGGTTTTCCCCACAAGTGCGGACGGTGAATATGATATACGCGACCCACATACCCAAGAGGGAGAGGAAACGCGCACTAAGGGCGCCTATGAGATGGAGCGATCGCCCCAAAGTTCAATCCATGGTCCTCTTGTCCGATCACTTTCGATCGAAGAGACCATCCGACCAGCATACGCCATGGCGGATTCGCCGCATTGGTTTTAGACCCAATCGTCGATGGATTTCACCTCACGAGAGTCCTGATGGACGGCGGCAGTAGCCTGAACCTGCTTTATCCGGATACAGTGTGTAAAATGGGCATAGACCCATCAAGGATTAAGCCTACAAAGACAACCTTTAAAGGTGTCATACCAGAGTGGAGGCCAACTGCAGTGCTCACCACACCGAAGTGGTCTTCGGATCCCGGATAATTTCCGAGCGAAGAGTTAATCTTCGACATAGTCCCGCTTCGCAGCGGCTATCACGCTCGCTTTCGGACAAACCGCTTGTAAAATTCAACGCGTGCCGCATTATGCATACCTAAAGCTCAAGATGCCAGCCCTCGTGGAGTCATCACGGTCAATGGGAATACGGAACGCTCCCTCCGAATGGAGGAACATATAGTGGCTCTCGCGGCAGAAGTACAGAGCAGCCTTCTAAGGCAATTCTCAAGTCCGGCAGTTGAAAGGCCGGATACAGCAAAGCGCCCGAGCAATGCCAACCAAGACCACTGGCGCGATCGAGCAAGCGAGTAATGCGGCCCCAACCTCGCCTCACAAGATGATCGCAAGAATAACACTCCACGTACATCATTACGCCTTGGAGATACCATGGGCACAGGGGAGGGGGCACGATCGCAACGGACCCAGAGTGCGGTTCGACCACACCGGGGGCTCGCAAGTGTGCCCCCCTTTTTTTCTTCTTCTTCTTTTATGTACACAGGACTCTGTTAACCAGAAGCCCTGTCCGGCGGCAAACCTGCCGAACTCGTGATGCAACAGTGAGGGACTAAAGAAGGCCGCGACGAACACTCAGGTGGTCTCAATTACGAGAATTAAATTCGATTATATACACCAAGTCTGCAGCTCATCTCTGGAGGGGGACATGTTTATTTAGTCCAAATCCCTTGCTTACCGCACTATTTGTATCAGTCCGCTCTACTAGCAGACCCTCTTTCATAAATAATGTAGCACCTTGTTGATCACAATTGCATTACCTTTTATATATATATATGCTCATTATATGACATCTTGCGCCCTTATATTTTGGTACGGCCTAATACACCGGGGGCTTATGATCCCCATCCTATGGTGTGATAAGTTCGAACACTTTCACAAGTGCGGCAACCCGAACTTATAGCATTATATGAATCGGCTCCGAATCATGTCTTGGGTCAATAGTTGGGTTTGCCCGGCTCCCACATTTTGGTGCCTTACGTTCCGTTCCGTCGGCTAAGGTGGCACTGGGAGAACCACTGCGATTGCGCCCCGGTTGAGCCGGGCGAGCGCCTCAGTGGAGAAAGCTAAAACTGACTAGCATGATAAGGCGAGAGACTGGTCGCTGTTCGAGAGGTTTTTCGGGTCCTTAAACACTCACGCCGCTTCGAGCGAAGTTCCGGACAATGTCCGATGAAGGCGTGATAGCGCCCGGATTCGGTCTTCGAATACCAGGCTTCACCAAATTTAAAATTATAGAATTCTATGGCTAAGTGAGAGTGTTCAAGCATTATAAGTCTGATTGCCTTGTTCGTTGTGTTGAGCCTCCTCGATGGACCCAACAATGGGAACAAGAGTGCTCAAGTTTATCCCGAACACCCCAAAGACTTCGTGGCTTGGGGGTGAAGCCAACGACTTGCCATCTCTCGATTTTATAAACGGCCGCACGAAGCTAATATTTTAAATTAAACAAGCGTTGCTTAACGCGCACATGAACAAAGTTTCAGCGCCGAGGATAATACATAGCAAATTCACTCAAAATTACATTTGGGGCACTCATCCGCAATATTGCGGGCTCCCTTCAGACAGTTTTATAATACATCCCGGCGTGCGATACTCCTTGCCCGTGGTGGTGGGTCCGTGAGAAGCTTCTCGCATCCAACCTGCCCCATTGCACCTTTGTGCGGGCAAGAGCCCGGCGAGCGCTTTCAATACAAAGTGAGCGCTTGATGACATCCACCGGGCATGCATCCACCAGCCGCCAAGACGAGGCCAAAGTAGCTCCTGTGCATGGCTCGTCCGTGCCACAACCGGACTATAAGGCCCTTCATGGCCTCTTCACTACCTTGTGGAGTTCGACCACCGCTTCACCGGTCGCTTGGGGGCACTGGTGTCCGCCTCGAAGATACCGAGACCAGAATACTTTTTCCGTCGAGCTCCTCCTCGCCACCATAAAATGTGGCGGCATCGACGACTACGCGGCAGATCCGCAAACGCCTCGAGAGCTTCAATGCGGGTAAGTATCGTAATTTACATTAACATGCTTGCTCGCATGAAAAATGCCTTACCCGCCGCTATTTTCTTTATATCTTCAACCTCCCGAAGGGCCTTATGGGCCTCGGCCTTGGCGGACTTGGCACTTTCGAGAGCGAGGCAAGCTCGGACTCTCGAGTCTTGAGTCACGCCCAAACTCTCATGCTTTTCCATGAGAGCCCGGAGCTCTTGCCAACTTCCGCCACCCGTGCCTCTTGCTTTTCTCGCTCAACCCGCTCATGGCGCGATTATGCTCGCCGTGGACACAAGATCCTTCGGGCTGCCACCTTGTTAGTGGCCCCGCAATAAACATATTATCCTTGTTAATTTTATTGCAACCAAAATCCTTTCCTCAGAAGGTACCTATTCAAAGTGGTGTTACTCACCTTCTTTGTCCTCGAGCTGCTTCTTCAAGATGGCGAGCTCTCGCCGACCGCCGAGATCCTGCTTCAAGACATCGACCTCCGCCGTTATTGCGGCGAGAGGCCAGCAGCGCAGCCTGCAAACCCATATTGACATATTTTTAGCAACCTTGCGATATCTTGTTAGATCCTTAGTCCGCTTTTCTTTCCAACACCAAACCGAGCATCGAGGCTACTGTCTATGTGGTATTACATTACATGATTTTAACTTCTTACCTCGAGCTGTTAAAAGGTCTTTGCTGGCTTCGGTCAGCCCACTTTTGGCGAGCTGAACCTTTTGAATCACCGCACTCATGATAGTGCGGTGTTCTTCCTCGATGGAAGCGCCTTTAAGCGCCTCCAACAAGTTATCCGGCGCCTCCGGTTGGACGGAGGTCGCCGGCATCACGGTCTTGCCCTTCTTTCGAAGGGGCCGCTTGCGGACTCGAACCACTGCGGGTTCCGATGTAGAGTCCGCACAAAGTCCGGAGGTTGCTGACGGCGCCTCCGGAGCCTCCTCCTGATGGGTCCCTCTCTGGGATCCCACCTCGGCGTCCTCGTCGGCGCATGGGGTAGAGGCTGTCGGGATGGAATTCACATCCGACGAGGCCAACTACCCGCTCGATGAGTCGGGGAGATCGTCATCAGCCGGACTACGGGCAGAATGCGGCGTTAGAAGGATACTACATGACATAAAAGATACGGCATATAAATGATCCGGATACTTACGATCTTGCCGGACGCCTGGCCCTTGGAGGCCACTCATCCTCGCCAATGCTAGTGTTGGCGAAACTGTCCGGGGGGATAGTTCTCCCCCTCTTGGACCCTTCGCCTCCCGATCGGGAAGCCTTCCTCTTCTTCTCTCCTCCTCCGGAGAGAATACTCCTCCTCCTCGCCTTCGGGAGGAGTCCGCGTCGTCAGACGCTCGACATGGGAACTCTTTGAGTCCCCGCGACCACCTTCTTCGCTTCTTCTCCGCACCACGTGCGGTGCCGGAACCAGCAGCCCTGTTAAGCGGGCGTCCACTTGGTCTTCTGGCATGGGAGCCGGGCTGATAAGCAACTTGGCCTTCTCCTTCCATTCTTGTCAAAGGAAGAGGCAGAATGAAACCCCACTAAAAGTCAATTTAATTATCACAAGTGTCCTGTGATTGGGTTGAATCACTTACCTCGTCAGTTGGATACTGCGAGCTGAATCCGCGATCTTCCGTCATGGATGCGGGGCTTGGCGCCTTGAACAGCACCCTCCAGGCGCCTTCGTATGTTGTATCGAAGAGCCCGCTTAGCGCCTGGTGCTGTTCCGTATTGAACTCCCACAAATTGAATGCCCGTTCTTGGAATGGGAGGATCCGCCGGATGAGCATGACTTGGACCACGTCGACGAGCCTGAGCCCATTGCTCACCATCTTCTGGATGCAGGCTCAGAGTCCCGTCACCTCCACCAGATTGCCCCACTGCAAGCCCTTCTCTTTCCAGGAGGTGAGCTGCGTGGGGATGCCAGATCTAAACTCGGGGGTCGCCGCCCATGTGGGCTTGCGCGGCTCGGTGATGTAGAACCACCCCGATTGCCACCCCTTGACAGAGTCCACAAAGGCCCCTTCGAGCCAAAGGACGCTGGGCAATTTGCCCAACATGGCGCCCAAGATTCCGCTTATGTGCCCTTCACAACCTTCGCTTGACGTTGAAGGTCTTGAGCCACAGTCAAGTGGGGCCGGATGCAGAGGAAGGCCTCGCACACCCATTTATAAATGCCGAGATGTTGAGGATGAAGTTCGACGCCAGATCGTGGAAATCCAGGCTGTAGTAAAACATGAGCCCCCGGACGAATGGATGGAGCGGAAAGCCCAGTCCGCAGAGGAAGTGCGGGAGGAAGACGACCCTCTCATGAGGCCCGGGGGTAGGGATGAGCTGCCCCTCGTCGGGCAGCCGATGCGCGATATCGCTGGAAAGATATCCGGCGCTGCGCAGCTTGGTGATGTCCTCCTCCTTAGCGGTGGAGGCTAGCCATTTACCTCCCGCTCCGGACATATTCGGAGAAGGTCGAGGCGAGATGCGCAAGCTTGAACGTTGGAGCTTGAGTGCGCGGAGATGGATAAGCAAAGGAGGAAGAAGGCGTTGGTGAGAAGGTGAATCCTTATCCCTTATATATAGGCGGACAAAAACTATGCGTCCCCCACCGGCCTGGTAAAACTCGCTTATCTCCCAAGCGCCACCATCAATGGCGCGGTTGGGTTACCCACGTCCGTATTGATGAGGATCCCGGAATAAGGGGAACACGATCTCTGCTTCGACAAGACGTGCTGAGGTGGTATAGTAAAAACGATTCAAACAAAGGCTTGGTAGCGGTGTGATGTCACGCCGCATAATACGTCAGCAGATTGAGCTAGTGTATATTTTATTCTCTCTACGGTGGAATGTGGAATTTATTTTGCAGAGCCGGACACTATCCTGGTGTTCATGATCTTCTCTGGATTATTCAAGGAGGAACCCGCCTTGCAATGCCGAACATTATGCGCGCCGGACTTATCGTCATTGAAGACTGGTTCAGGGGCTACTGAGGGAGTCCTGGACTAGGGGGTGTCCGGACAGCCGGACTATCGTTATCCGCCGGACTCCAAGACTACAAAGATACAAGATTGAAGACTCCAGCTCATGTCCGGATGGGACTTTCCTTGGCGTGGAAGGCAAGCTTGGCAATACGGATATGTAGATCTCCTACCATTGTAACCGACTCTGTGTAACCCTAGCCTTCTCCCGTGTCTATATAAACCGGAGTGCTTTAGTCCGTAGGACAACATACATTACAACAATCATACCATAGGCTAGCTTCTAGGGTGTAGCCTCCTTGATCTCGTGGTAGATCTACTCTTGTACTACCCATATCATCAATATTAATCAAGCAGGACGTAGGGTTTTACCTCCATCGAGAGGGCCCGAACCTAGGTAAAAACATCGTGTCCCTCGTCTCCTGTTACCATCCGCCTAGACGCACAGTTCGCGACCCCCTACCCGAGATCCGCCGGTTTTGACACCGACAGGTACCAAATGCGTGTTTCGCAACAAGCAAGATGAAGATGGACAAGTAGTTCATAACAAAGCACGTCTCGTCGCCCAAGGCTACACACAAGTCGAAGGTATGGACTGTGGTGAGACTTATGCTCCCGTTGCTAGACTTGAGTCCATTCGCATCTTACTTGCCTATGCTAATCATCATGATATCACCTTGTACCAAATGGACATTAAAAGTGCTTTTCTAAATGGTGAAATAGAGGAGGAAGTTTATGTTAAACAACCTCCCGGCTTTGTCAATCCTAAAAAACCCAATCATGTTTACAAACTTCACAAAGCTCTTTATGGTCTTAAACAAGCTCCTAGAGAGTGGTATAAATGCTTGACCAAGTTCCTTATTGAAAAAGGCTTTGAAATTGGGAAAATTGATTCTACTCCTTTTACTAAAAGGGTTAATGGAGAACTATTTGTGTGCCAAATCTAAGTTGATGATATTATATTTGGTTCAACTAACCCTCATTTTAGTGAAAAGTTTGGGAAGCTAATGTCGGAGAAGTTTGAGATGTCTATGATGAGTGAACTCATATTCTTTCTTGGGTTGCAAATCAAGCAAACTAAGGAAGGGACCTTTGTCTCTCAAAAAAAGTACACCAAGGACTTATTCAAGAAGTTCAATATGCAAGAATGCAAAGGTATGTCTACACCAATGCCTACTAGTGGACATCTTGACTTGACCAAAGATGGTGAACCGGTTGATCAAAAGGTTTATCGCTCTATGATTGGTTCGTTGTTGTATCTATGTGCTTCACGTCCCGATATCATGCTAAGTGTGTGCATATGTGCATGATATCAAGCTGCTCCTAAAGAATGTCATCTTAAGGCCGTGAAAAGGATAGTGAGATACTTAATCCATACACCAAATTTTGGCATTTGGTATCCTAAGAGGGCCTCTTTCGATCTTGTTGGCTACTCCGACTCGGACTATGCCGGAGACAAGGTTGATAGAAAGTCCACTTCAGGTACTTGCCAATTTCTTGGTAGATCTCTTGTGTCTTGGTCCTCCAAGAAACAAAACTTGGTATCCTTATCCACCGCCGAAGCGGAATACATTGCCGCTGGTTCATGTTGTGCTCAATTACTTTGGATGACCCAAACTCTTAAAGATTATGGGATATATGTGAAACATGTTCCATTGCTTTGTGACAATGAAAGTGCTATTAAAATTGATCATAATCCGGTACAACATTCTCGAACTAAGCATATTGAAGTTCTTCATCATTTCATTCGAGATCATGTTGCTAAGGGTGACATTAATCTTAAGCATGTTTGCACCGAAAAGCAATTAGCGGATATATTCACTAAACCTCTTGATGAGAAAGTGTTTTGCAGGTTAAGAAGAGAATTGAACATCATTGATGCTTCAAACTTGGAGTAGAAACTCCACTGGATACATGCAAGACATGAGCTTATGACTAATCCTTGATATTTCTCTTATGATGAAAATCTTATGCCTTGGATATATTTGCATCTTGCATGTTATCTAACCCATGTAGGTACTTGGTTGGATCAAACTCCATGAGATTGTAATCTACTCACATCTTGAGCAATCTCTACATCACCAAGTTTCTACACTATGGTGGTTGAAGACAAGGAAGCACGAAACCATTCAAACATATCCTTTGACAAATTCTATGTTGAGCTTCATGATTGTCATTTTTGGATACACAAGTGCTCTTCCTTGCAAGAACTAACCCATGTAGGTAAATGGACTCAAATTCCAAGTGGTGCTACCAACTCTTGATGAGCTACATCAACCTTGAGCAACCCACACAAGTTCAACTACATGGACTACACCACCAACCAAGGTATGTTATTCCATCTTAGAGAAGCTTTACTCCAAGTCATGAGGTAAAGCAACTCGACAAGATGTGAATACATCAAGATGCTTAAATGAAAAATGG
Source organism: Aegilops speltoides (assembly GCA_021437245.1). NCBI lineage: Eukaryota > Viridiplantae > Streptophyta > Magnoliopsida > Poales > Poaceae > Aegilops > Aegilops speltoides. The sequence continues at coordinate 250,067,284 of CM038145.1, forward strand.
CAACCCCATTTTGAGCTTAAACGATGAGTATGACCTATGATCAAGTGATCTCACTTGACTCCTAAGTCAATATACTCTAACATAGGTGACTTTGTCGCCGACCATCTCTAGATAAAGCTCTCTTGTGTTCTTTTCTGTGTTTTTGCATTTGTCTCATGCATATTTGTTTCCCCTTTCAATTAAAAAAACTTCATCTAGATTTCTTTTTGTTTGCTCTGCATTTTTCTGCATCCAATTCATTGCATATCATTCAGTAAATTCCTTGCAAATCTTTGTGAGATCTTACTAGTCTAGTGAGCTTAGGTGACAAGTGTTTTCTCTTGATGAACTCGGTTTCACTGATTTGTTGCTTTCGGTCCAACCGAATCCTTTCGGTACAACCAAAGCATACCACTTGGTGCCACCGATTTCATAACAGGAAAAACAGTTTGCCACTTATTCTGTGTTTCTTCTGATCCAGCTCCACTCAATGAATCTTGTCCTCTACAAGCATCACATTTTTATCATTGCTTTGTGCTGTGACTCAAGGACCAAACCCATTCACGACAAATTCCAGAAGACCCTTCTTGGAAATTGATGTCAAAGGGGGAGAGAGAGAGATCACATCAAAGCTTATCACTTAGAGAGACCACCTCCTTAGGGGGAGGAAGAGATCTCCAGGGGAGAGAATACTCAAGTAGAAAGTATCTCTCAAGGATCCCAGATGCTTGGTGTTCAAGAGGAGAGATGCCACATGTCTTCTTGAGGGGAAAGACATGTTCATATGTGCTTATTTGCATTACATCTGTTCATTTATATCTTTCAGCTCTGATTTTCTGTTCCCTATCTTCTCCCAGTATCCCATGCTAGATTCAGGGGGAGCAAGACATCTAAGGGGAAGAAATAATTTAAATTCATTGCATATCTTTACTCTTGGGGACATGTCTAATCCAATGTGGTACTTAGTACTCACTCTCTACATGTCATCCCAGTCTTGGTATTCTTGTGGTTTTCTTCTGTTTGCTCTGGCTAGTAGATGTACCTGTGTTGTCTAACCTTGTTTGCGCAGGTTCATTCCATCCTAAGCCAACTCAAGACTACAAGGTAAGTATATGCATCACAATCATGTGTATGAGGAATTCTTGCTGATGTACATACTATTTGCAAGAAGGACTCATGGGCATGAAGGTATTTTCTTTAATATTCTTTGCTCTGATGCATATGGCCAAGATACATGTAACACATTGCCTGCTCTATCATGGTTATGCTCTCACATGCTTCTATATTCCATATTCACATGATTGCATACATGTAAGGGGAGCCTATGCTTGTTACATGTCTTTCCAAAGCTTTACTTGCTATTATTTATATCTTTATCTAAAGCTTTGATGTATGTTGTCATCAATTACCAAAAAGGGGGAGATTGAAAGCACAAGTGCTCCCTAGGTGGTTTTGGTAATTAATGTCAACATATCTCTTGTTGGACTAACACTTTTATCTAGTATGTTTCAGACAAGTTCAACAATGGAGTGGCATGGACTAAAGGATGTGGGAACCCCTTCAAGATGCTAAGGACAAAGGATTGGCTCAAGCTTCAAGCTCAAGACTCTTCATTTTACATTTTAGTGATCCAAGATCACATTGAATCTATAGGAAAAGCCAATACTATCAAGAAGGGATGAGGTGTTGCTTAATGAGTCTCTTGCTCCACAGTGCTTAGTGATATGCTCCAAAACCCTCAACTACTTTCCAACTTCCACACATATGACCTAAACCTAAAGTCAAACTCGGCCCCACCGATTCTTTCTATCCGGCGCCACCGAGTTCAGATGTCATAGCCACTGCCACAAGCCCTAGGCAAATCGGTCTCACCGATAGGGATCTCGGTCTCACCGAGATGTGATTTTAATCTCTCTATGTATGTCCATTACCAAAATCGGTCTCACCGAGTTTGAGCAATCGGTACTACTGATATTACAATGCAAACTTCCTGGTTGACTCATTACCAAAATCGGTCCTACCGAGTTTGTGTAATCGGTCCAACCGAGTTTGCCTGACCAACTCTCTGGTTAGCTAATTACCAAAATCGGTCTCACTGAGTTTGTGTAATCGGTCTCACCGAGATTACGTTATGCCCTAACCCTAACCATATCGGTCCTACCGAGTTGCATGTCAGTCCCACCGAAAATCCTAACGGTCACTAGGTTTACTAAATCGGTCCGACCGAGTTTGTTGATTCGGTCCCACCGAGTTTGGTAAATTGTGTGTAATGGTTAGATTTTGTGTGGAGGCTATATATACCCCTCCACCTCCTCTTCATTCGTGGAGAGAGCCATCAGAACGTGCCTACACTTCCAGCATACATTTTCTAAGAGAGAACTACCTACTCATGTGTTGAGGCCAAGATATTCCATTCCTACCATATGAATCTTGATCTCTAGCCTTCCCCAAGTTGCTTTCCACTCAAATCTTCTTTCCAACAGATCCAAATCCCATGAGAGAGAGTTGAGTGTTGGGGAGACTATCATTTGAAGCACAAGAGCAAGGAGTTCATCATCAACGCACCATTTGTTACTTCTTGGAGAGTGGTGTCTCCTAGATTGGCTAGGTGTCACCTGGGAGATTCCGACAAGATTGTGGAGTTGAACCAAGGAGTTTGTAAGGGCAAGGAGATCGCCTACTTCGTGAAGATCTACCGCTAGTGAGGCAAGTCCTTCGTGGGCGACGACCATGGTGGGATAGACAAGGTTTCTTCTTCGTGGACCCTTCGTGGGTGGATCCCTCCGTGGACTCGCACAACCGTTACCCTTCGTGGGTTGAAGTCTCCATCAACATGGATGTATGATAGCACCACCTATCAGAACCACGCCAAAAACATCCATGTCTCCAATTGCGTTTGAATCTTGCAAAACCCCTTCCCTTTACATTCTTGCAAGTTGCATGCTTTATTTTCCGCTGCTCATATATTCTTTGCATGCTTGCTTGCTATGCATTGTTAATGTTAAACTTGTGCCTAAACTCCACTTAAACTTAAAGATCTTAAAAACTGCAACTTTGGTACTTAGTGTCTAATCACCCCCCCTCTAGACACCTCTTCTCAAGGTCCTACAGTGACCGAGTTTGATTCTTTGTGAAACCCTAGCAGTCTCGGTGCCACCGAACTGTGACTCGGTCTGACCGAGTTCACTAGTTTAGGTTCCAAAAGCTGCTTCGATATCACCGAGTTTAGAAATCGGTAGCTCCGAAATGCTTTCTGTGGAAAACTAAAACTAAGTTTTTAACTCAATTGTTTGCAAAAACCTCTGTGCTTCGTGATGCTCATCCACTCTACCTCATATACATCCATTCACAGGGTCTGCTGTCAGAGTTTGCATCATGTCAGATCAGAGTGACAGTCAGAACAAGTCTGAGGAGCAAGTCCATATGAGTGAGGGCACTAGTCCCTCTAGCAGTTATGATGATGGTAGCAGGAGCACACCCAGCAACTTGCCCAAGGTAGCAACCAGGGCAAGGAAGAAGAAAACCTCAGATTCTAAAGATGAGTACTATGTGGCTGTTGAGGACGAGGCCACCTCAAAGAAGAAGGTGCTGAAGAAGGAATATGGCACAGCTGCATCCACTAAGCTAGGAATGCAAAAGAAGGCACCTGCAAGGAGAATACCAACTTCCAATCCTAGGAAGGTTGCCACTGGTGAAACCATGAAGTTCACCATTGAGTCTGATGATGAAGCTGCTGGACAACTTAAGAAGAAGAAGAAGAGAGTCAGAACTACCACTGCCAAAGTACTTGGCAAGCCCTCTATGAGGACTCTGAAGAAGAAGAAGAGGAAGAGGTTGTTGCACCAGCACCTAAAGCTCAAAAGATGATGGGGGATGCTATAAGATCAGGGGCTACTCCATCTAAGCCCAAAGATGCTCCCAAGGCTGCTGCTCCTAAGCCCAAGTCTGCACCTAAGAGGGATACCAGGAGTATTCCAGCTGAAGAGAAGAACAAGGCCCCTGTGCCTGAAGCTGCTGAAGAAGAAGATGAAGATTCACCTGTCTTGAGAAAGTTGAAGCCCAAGATTCCTGATCATAAAGATGCTCATCCAGTTGCAGAAGATATGAAGCTCGGGAAGGATGGAGGTCCAAGACTCTAGAGACAGACTGATCCTTATGCTGTCAGAAGAAGAACTACAGTGGACTACAGGTTCCACACTGAGGAACAGCAGGATTTCTATGAGACAGTGCTGCTTGACAAGAAGCCCATAGTTTGTGACATGAGATGGGTTGACTGGGAGTATATCAGGAAGAATGAAGAGCACTATCCAGGAGTTTATGACAGTTTCAAGTCTTGCGGAGTTGATGACTTTGTTGGCCAGAAGCTCACAAAGTGGAATGATGAACTTATTATGCAGTTTTACTCCACAGCTCACTTCTAGCCAGATGGGAAAATTGTCTGGATGTCTGAGGGTACTAGGTACCAATCCTCAGTTGAAGAATGGTCTGAATTGATAAATGCTCCAAAAGAGAATGAGGATGACTTGGATATCTATGCCAAGAAGAAGAAAGATCACAACTCCATGGCTCACATGTACAGAGAGGTCCCAGATGCTGCACATAAGTTTGGATCTGTACATTACCTGTTGTCAGGACTGCCTACTATCAACTAGATCTTAAGGCACACTTCGCTGCCCAAGTCAGGTGATCACAAGATGATCAGAGGCCATGCAATCAACTTGCTGCATATATTTGATGTGCCTCAGAAATTCAAAGTCATGAGCCTGATTGTGGAAACAATCAAAAGGACTGCTGCTGATCAAAAGAGGAGTTGTGGGTATGCCCCACACATTCAGGAGCTTATAAACTCCAATATGGGCATAGGCACATATCTTTTGGACAAGGACCACCTGCCCATCTACCCTGATTTCGAGGACAACACCATTGTGATGGATGAAAATGAACCATTATATGTGCAAGCACGGGAGAAGAAAGACAAGGCAAGGGCAGAGAAAGCTGCAAAGATGCCAACTGCTGAAGAGGCATCTCAGATTTTCCTGAAGAGCAAGCAAGATCAGCTTGGCTACTTGATTGCCTCCACCTTGAGGATTGAGAAGGGCTTGGCCACCCTGACTCAAAACCAGGAGAGCTTGGAGAGAATCATAGAGCAGAAGTTTTATGCTCTTGATGTCAAAGTTACTGAGATCCAAACTGCAGTTGAGCAACTTCAGGAGGATGTGGAGGAGAAGAAGGGCAAGTCTACTACTGATGCTTTTGCTAGAGTGCCCAGAGGACAGAGATCTGCTGTAGTGCCTGTTCCAGACACCAGAGCTACATCATCTACACCAGCTACAACTTCAGTGCCTCCAGCTCCAGCACCCACTCCACCAGCTCCAGCTACATCAACAGAAGACTTCGTTTGTGGAGCCATCTCTACACCATCACATGAAGACCAAGACTGAGAGTCGTTTAGCACTATGCATTTTCTATGAACTTTTTGGTAACTTGTTTCCAAAGGGGGAGAAAAATGTACATGTCATAGGCTTCGAGAGAGAGTGTTGCTTTTGTTCTCTCTTGTCTTTTTGGTGGTTGAACTTCGTTTTTGTGTGTTTGCTTGATACATTATGCTTGTGTGAGATACTTGAATGATCATGTGTTTGATCATATGATATGCTACATTAATGCTTGTTGGATGATATTATCTATTATCTTCTCATATGATCATTCACTTTGCTTGGTGATGAGTGCATGTGTTTAATTATTATCATTTTGAGTGCTCCACCAAGATGTATGTGACATGGAAGAGTAACCCATGATCCTAACTCATTGTGCATTTGCAGTCCAAAGCAAATTTTAAATAATGCACAAATTTAGGGGGAGCTCTTACTTTTCACATACCTCTCAAAGCGACAATGTTTTTCAATCTTATTATCATTTGTCGAAGCTTTGATCTATATGTTGACATCAATTACCAAAAAGGGGGAGATTGTAAGTGCAACTATCCCTGGGTGGTTTTGGTAATTCCTAACAACATATATCTCATTGAGCTAATGCTATTTCAAGATAAATATTTCAGGAAAGCTCAATGATTGGCATGGCATGGATGAGAAAAGTGGATCCCTCAAAATTCTAAGGACAAAAGGATTGGCTCAAGCTCAAAGCACAAGACTCTACATTTTCTATTTTAGTGATCGAAGATCACATTGAGTCTATAGGAAAGCCAATACTATCAAGGAGGGATGAGGTCTTGCTTAATGGCTTTCTTGCTCAAAATGCTTAGTGATATGCTCCAAAGCCCTCAACTACTTTCTCATATCCACATATGACCCAAACCAAAAGTCCAACTCGGCCCCACCGATTCTTTCCATCCGGCGCCACCGAGTTCAGATGTCATAGCCACTACCACAAACCCTAGGCAAATCGGTCTCACCGATAGGGATCTCAGTCTCACCGAGATGGGATTGTAATCTCTCAGTTTCCCTTCGTAACAGTTTGGTCAAACCGAGATGAGCGATCGGTCCAACCGAGATTGCAATGTAAACTCTCTATTTCCCTTTCGCAACATTTCAGTCCAACCGACATGAGTGAATCGGTCCCACCGAGTTTGCCTCACCAACCCTCTGTCTGTCCATTACCAAAATCGGTCTCACCGAGTTTGTGTAATCGGTCTCACCGAGATTTCGTTATGCCCTAACCCTAACCATATCGGTCCTACCGAGTTGCATGTTGGTCCCACCGAAAATCCTAACGGTCAAATTATTTGCTAAATCGGTCCGACCGAGTTTCATGATTCGGTCCCACCGAGATTGGTAAGTTGTGTGTAACAGTTAGATTTTGTGTGGAGGCTATATATACCCCTCCACCCACTCTTCACTCATGGAGAGAGCCATCAGAACGTGCCTACACTTCCAACATACATTTTCTGAGAGAGAACCACCTACACTTGTGTTGATACCAAGATATTCCATTCTTACCATATGAATCTTGATCTCTAGCCTTCCCCAAGTTGCTTTCCACTCAAATCTTCTTTCCACCAAATCCAAATCCTGTGAGAGAGAGTTGAGTGTTGGGGAGACTATCATTTGAAGCACAAGAGCAAGGAGTTCATCATCAACACACCATTTGTTACTTCTTGGACGGTGGTGTCTCCTAGATTGGCTAGGTGTCACTTGGGAGCCTCCGACAAGATTGTGGAGTTGAACCAAGGAGTTTGTAAGGGCAAGGAGATCGCCTACTTCGTGAAGATCTACCCTAGTGAGGCAAGTCCTTCGTGGGCGACGGCCATGGTGGGATAGACAAGGTTGCTTCTTCGTGGACCCTTCGTGGGTGGAGCCCTCCGTGGACTCGTGCAGCCGTTACACTTCGTGGGTTGAAGTCTCCATCAATGTGGATGTACGATAGCACCACATATCGGAACCACGACAATAACATCCATGTCTCCAATTGCGTTTGCCTTCTCAAACTCCTCCTCTTTACCTTCATATGCAATTGTTTTACATTCAGCTGCTATACTCTTAGAATTGCATGTGTAGGTTGATTGCTTGACTCGTGCTAAGTTGCCAAAATCAGCCAAGAACTCAAATTGGGAAAAGGCTAGATTTTTATTTGTCAAGTAGTCTAATCACCCCCCCCCCCTCTAGACATACTTTTGATCCTACAGGCGGAAAGAGGAAATTCTTGTGAAGGATAAGTCTCCTAATTACTTACATGCGAGGCAGGGAGAAGGCCAGGATAGTCAGCGGTGATGGCCACTTCTGTGCCGTCATGGCTCACCTGGTAGAACACCCCATCCCCGAGCTCCACAAATATATCTGGATCTTCTATGAATCCGGGGTCAAGGGCCCGGTTGTGGTCCTCTAGCTGTGGTGCGGGACTGTGGAACTCCTTGGTAATCTTCCGCCATTCTTGTTTCAAATGGACGGATTAATATTTGTGGAAACAGACTCAGGGAGTAAATTGAGTAGGGGGATGGAAACTCACCCAGCTGGGACCGTTGTACATGGAAAATCCATCTCTGGGCTTAATGCGATGAACTCTTCTTTCTCCCCCTTGTATAATCCGGACAGTATTTTCGCGAAAGCGGCGAGGGTGTCCGGACCCTTCCGACCGCTGCGGGTGGCGTCATCTTCTCCGTTGAAGTGCCACATAGGACGCCCTCAGTATTGGAGTGGCTGGACCCCTCGTACTATGGATGTCGCCATAACCTCGACTATTGACAATCCGGACTGAGCGAGCATCTTTATCTTGCTCATCAATTGACGGACTTCCCCGTTATCTTCCTCCGTGAGGCTCCGGGGACGCCAGCTGAGGCCTTTCTTCAATGGAGCACTTGAAAATTCAGGAAGACCCATTCGGACTGGGTCAGGAAGGGAGACGTCTTCAATATAGAACCATTCGGAAGGCCATTCTCCGGATGCCTTCTTCGGCGTGCCGGACAGATATCCGGTCCCAGCGATGCACCATATTTCGGCGTCGCCCACTTGAAATATTGACCCCTCTTGATTACGAGGGACGAGGCAGAATAGCTTCTTCCATAACTCAAAATGGGCCTCGCAACCCAGGAATAGCTCGCAAAGAGCAACGTAACCCGCGATATGCAGGATGGAGGTAGGAGTGAAATTGTGTAGTTGGAGGGCATAATACTCTAGTAGACCTCGAAAGAATGGATGGATTGGAAATCCGACACCTCTCAACAAGTAGGGAACAAAGCATACTCATTCCCCCTGGATGGGTTGGGGAAATTCTCCGCCTGCTCCCCAACGTCGAAGGAAGCCAATCCGGCTCGAACGGGGACTAGATCTGCGGGGGGAAGAAATCCCTGTGTCTGCAGTTTCACCAGTTGGTTATGAGATATGGAGCACTTTTCCCAATCACCCTTTTTGGGGCCGTGGGGGCGGGAGGAAGAGCTGGGAGCGCTAGCCATGTTGGGGTGGCTTCTGCTGGTAGGCTCCGAGGATTCCTCGTTTGGTGGAGATGGTGTGGATTGGATCTAAAGATCCCTGTCTCTTTAAATAGACAGTTTTCTCACATGGTCAGGGTGGTATGTGCAAAAATGCCTCGCCCTATCGTATTCGCTCGACACATGGAAGCTGAAATCATGAGGGTGCACAAGCCGATGGGCGCGACATTAAATGAAAAGCTGGATACTGCTCTTTAAGTCGGGTACTTTGAAGTAATCGGAGAAGGAACCCACCTTGGAATGTCGAAGACAATTTGTGCGCTGGATACCTCATCATTGAAGCCTGGTTCGGGGGCTACTGAGGGAGTCCTGGATTGAGGGGTCCTCGGACAGCCGGACTATTAACATGGGCCGGGCTGTTGGGCTATGATGATACAAGATAGAAGACTTCTTCCCATGTTCGGATGGGACTCTCCTTGGTGTGGAAGGCAAGCTTGGCGATTCACATATGTAGATTCCTTTCTCTGTAACCGACCTTGTATAACCCTAGCCCCCTCCGGTGTCTATATAAACCGGAGGGTTTAGTCCATATGGCACAATCATAATCCCATAGGCTAGACTTCTAGGGTTTAGCCATTACAATCTTGTGGTAGATCAACTCTTGTAATACTCATATTCATCAAGATCAATCAAGCACGAAGTAGGGTATTACCTCCATAGAGAGGGCCCGAACCTGGGTAAACATCGTGTCCCCCGTCTCCTGTTACCATCGACCTTAGAAGCACAGTTCAGGACCCCCTACCCAAGATCCGCCGGTTTTGACACCGACGGGTAGTAATGCTATGTTCTCTTTGGTGAATACACCTATGTTTGAACAGGAAGCCCCCAAATGACATATAATGAGCCTCAAGGCAGGATGCCTATGTTTGAACTGTGCAGTGCAACAAGTTCTCTTTGGCAATCCTTTAATTTGGGCAGAAAGCCCCCAAATGATTTGTAATAAGGCTTATAAGCCAAATCAAGAGGGTAGTAATGCTATGCTCTCTTTGGTGAATACACCTATGTTTGAACAGGAAGCCCCCAAATGATCATATGAAGTGACAATAAAGACTCATATTCTTGGAAATGAAACGACAGAGGCCCTGAATTATTAGGGATGTCGGCTTTATTATATTCACAAGAGTAGGAGGCTCAGGTGTAATAAGGCCCAAGATGAGCAATATTCCACGGCCGACGGGTCTCCTCCTCTGACGTGCGTGAGTCCTTATGGTCTCGAACATCGGTAAGATAGTATGACCCGTTGTTCAAATTCTTGCTGACCACAAAGGGTCCTTCCCAAGGTGGGGATAATTTGTGCATGTCAGTTTGATCCTAGATGAGCCGGAGCACCAAATCGCCTTCTTGAAAGGTTCCGGTTTTATCCCGACGGCTGAGATAACGCCACAGATCTTGCTGGTAAATCGTCGAACGAGCCGCCGCAAGGTCACGCTTCTCATATAACAGGTCAGTAGCATCCTGACGTGCCTTCTCATTGTTAGCCTCAACATAAGCCACCACACGAGGCGAATCATGACGTATGTCACTGGGGAGAACCGCCTCAACTCCATAAAACCATGAAGGAAGGCGTGTAACCCGTAGATCTGTTGGGGTGGTATTGATACTCCAAAGTAATGATGGCAACTCTTCTACCCAACAACCCGGTGTTCTCTGCAAAGGAACCATAAGCCGGGGCTTGATACCTCTCAAGATTTCTTGATTTGCTCGTTCATCTTGGCCATTAGACTTGGGGTGAGCCACTGATGACACATCAAGCCGGATATGCTCCTGTTCACAGAATTATTTCATTGCCCCCTTAGACAAATTAGTACCATTATCAGTGATGATACTATGAGGGTACCCAAAATGAAAGATCACCTTTTTAATGAATTGAACCGCCGTGGCTGCATCACATCTGCTGACCGGCTCAGCCTCAGCCCACTTTGTAAACTTGTCAACCGCCACCAAGAGGTGGGTATTTTTATCCTTGGACCTTTTGAAAGCCCAACCATATCCAGCCCCCAGACTACAAACGGCCAAGTAATCGGAATCATCCTAAACTCTTGAGCCGACACATGAGCACGTCTTGAGAATTTCTGACAACCATCACATTTACTGACCAAATCCTCTGCGTCAGCATGAGCCGTCAGCCAATAAAACCCATGACCAAAAGCTTTAGCGACAAGAGACTTAGAGCCGGTGTGATGACCGCAATCTCCTTCATGAATCTCCCTTAGAATTGCACGGCCTTCTTCAGGAGAAAGGCATCGTTGAAATACCCCCGTAACACTGCATCTGTGAAGCTCACCTTTGACAATAGTCATTGACTTAGACCGCCGGGTTATCTGCCTAGCCAGAGTTTCATCTTCAGGTAACTCACCCAGGGTCATGTAAGCCAAATACGGAATAGTCCAATCATGGATAGCACGAAGAGCCGCCACCAATAGTGCCTCCAGGTCAGGAACTGCCAAGTCCTCCTCCGTAGGCAATTTCACCGATGTGTTATGCAAAACATCAAGGAAAATATTAGGGGGGACCGGCTTACGCTGAGATCCTAGCCGGCTTAATGCATCGGCTGCTTCATTTTCCCTTCGATCAACATGCTCCACCTGATATCCTCGAAGTGACCAGCAATAGCATCCACCTCTCTATGATAAGCCGCCATGAGTGGATCCTTGGAATCCCGAGTCCTTGACACTTGTTGCGCCACCAGATCTAAATCGCCAAAACATCTTACCCGGCTTAAATTCATATCTTTAGCCATCCGAAGACCATGGAGTAAGGCTTCATACTCAGCTGCATTGTTAGTACAAGGGAACATCAACCTTAAGACATACCAAAAATTATCACCTCGTGGGGAAGTCAATATAACTCCAGCCCCCGAGCCTTCCAACTGCCTGGATCCATCAAAGTGAATAGTCCAATATGTATGATCCGGCTTATCCTCAAGCATCTGTAACTCTGTCCAATCATTGATGAAATCCACCAGTGCTTGAGACTTAATGGCTGTCTGAGGCACATACTTCAGACCATGGGGACCAAGCTCAATGGCCCACTTAGCTACCCGACCTGTGGCCTCTCTGTTTTGAATAATATCTCCCAAAGGGGCAGAGCTAACCACAGTGATGGGATGACCAAGGAAATACTGCTTCAATTTATGACTAGCCATGAACACACCATAAACCAGCTTCTGCCAATGTGGGTATCTCTGGTTAGACTCAATAAGCACGTCACTGACATAATAAACCGGCCTTTGAACAATATGTTCCTTGCCTAACTCCCTCCTTTCAACCACAACAGCTACACTGACCGCCCGGTTGTTTGCAGCTACATATAACAACAAAGGCTCCTTCTCAATAGGAGCTGCAAGAACCGGCATCTCAGCCAGCTTCCTCTTAAGTGCCTCGAACGCCTCATTAGCAGCATCACTCCAGACAAAATCATCTGTCTTTTTCATCATTTGATACAGAGGGATGGCTTTCTCTCCCAGTCGACTTATAAACTGGCTCAGGGCCGCAATACGACCCGCCAAATGCTGGACATCATTGATACACGCCGGTTTAGCCAAAGAGGTGATGGCCTTAATCTTCTCCAGGTTAGCTTCGATGCCTCTCTCAGATACTAAGAAACCCAATAACTTGCCTGCTGGCACACCAAAAACACACTTGGTTGGGTTAAGCATCATCTTGTAGACCCAGAGGTTGTCAAAGGTTTCCTTCAGATCTTGAATCAATATCTCCGTCTTTCTGGATTTCACAACAATATCATCCACATAAACATGAACATTACGCCCAATCTGACCATGAAGGCAATTCTCGACACATCGTTGGTAAATCGCCCAAGCACTCTTGAGCCCAAAAGGCATAGACACATAGCAGAAGGCTCCAAAGGGAGTAATGAAGGTTGTCTTCTTCCGGTCCTTAACTGCCATTTTGATATGATGATAACCAGAGTAAGCATCCAAAAACTCAAACGCTCACAACCCGCCGTAGCATCAATAATCTGATCAATACGAGGGAGAGCAAAGGGATTAGCCGGACAGGCCTTGTTAAGGTCTGTATAATCCACACACATATGCCAAGTGCCATTTTTCTTAAGAACTTGCACCGGGTTAGCCAACCATTCAGGATGAAAAACTTCAATGATGAACCCTGCTGCCAAGAGCCGGGCCACCTCTTCACCAATCGCCTTGCGCCTTTCCTCATTGAACCGGCGAAGAAACTGTTTGACCGGTTTAAACTTGGGATCCACATTAAGAGTGTGCTCAGCAAGTTCCCTCGGTACACCTGGCATATCAGAAGGTTTCCATGCAAAGATGTCCCAATTCTCAAGGATGAACTCGATGAGCGCACTTTCCTATTTCAGATCCATATTCGCATTGATGCTGAACTGCTTTAAAGAATCACCAGGGACAAAATCAACTAGCTTAGTATCATCTGCCAACTTAATTAAGGACTCATTCTATCGTTGGCTTCTTCAAAGGGGTCATATCCACCGGGTCAACATTATCCTTATAAAACTTCAATTCTTTCGTAGCGCAGGCCGACTCAGCATAAGCAGCATCGCCCTCTTCACAATCCAGAGCGATTTTTCTATTACCATGCACCGTGATGGTGCCCTTGTGACCCGGCATCTTAAGCTCCAGATAAACGTAACACGGCCATGCCATGAACTTGGCGTAAGCCGGACATCCAAAAAGAGCATGGTATGGGCTCTTGATTTTCACCACCTCAAAGGTTAATTTCTCAACTCTGGAATCATTGTCGTCTCCAAAGGCCACTTTGAGGGTTATCCTACCCACCAGGTACGCCGACTTACCAGGCACCACTCCATGAAAGACAGTAGAGGATGGCCTAAGATCTCTGTCAGTCAAGTTCATATGACAAAAGGTCTCATAATAAAGAATGTTGATACTACTACCTCCATCCATGAGCACCTTCATGAGTTTATATCCCCCCACTTATGGAGCAACCACCAAAGCCAGCTGACCCAGATTATCAACCCGGGGCAGGTGATCTTCCCTGCTCCATGTAATAGACTTCTCAGACCACCTCAAATATCGAGGTACCTCCGGTTCAACAGAGTTCACCGCCCGCTTTTGGATTTACTGATCTCTCTTGCACAAACTTATAGTGAACACATGATACTGACCACCATTCAACTGCTTCGGATTACTCTGATACCCAGACTGCTGTTGCTAGTTTCCTTGGTTGGGCTGCTGATTAAAGCCCCCTTGATTACCTTGACCCTGAAAACCGTAGCTTGAACCGCCACCACCGGAGCCAGGCCCGTGAGAACCGGATCCTGAGCCGCCATGCGGACCATGATTGGAAAAACTGGCATTCCTAAACTCCGTCATGATATAACAATCCCTCCACAGACGGCTAGAGGGCCTGTCACGTGTGTCGTGCTTTGGACAAGGTTGATTCAACATTGCTTCAAGATTGAGTCTTGACCCTTGGGGCGGCTTTCCCTTGCGACGCTGATTATTATTCTGCGCATTGGTGTTAGCCACAAAACCAAAACTACCATCAGCCTTATGCTTACCATTGCCGGCCTGAATCGCCGAGTTATGATGTTGTCCCTTTGCATTGCCGCTCTTCTTTCCCTTCCCCAGCTTATCATCATTAGACTCGGATCCTTGGTACTGTCAGAGTTGGCATATTTAATGAGATCCGCCATTAACTCCCCCATATCATTGTAGTGACGCTTAAGCCGCCCTAACTTCTGCTTAAGCGGGAGGAAATGACAATTTTTCTCCAACATCAAGACTGCAGAACCGGCATTGATACTATTTGATGAGTGCATAATTTATGAAATCTGGCACACCCAATGGGTTGTTGACTCTCCTTCTCCCTTAACGCAAGAATCTAAATCCAGAATGGACATGGGCTGCTTGCATGTATCCTTGAAATTTTGAATGAAACGCCTCTTTAACTATGCCCATGAGTCAATAGAATTAGCGGGTAGTGTTTTTAACCATGTACGAGCCGGCCCATCCAACATCATGGTGAAGTACTTAGCACACGCAGCATCGCCAACATCCAGCATCTCCATAGCCATCTCATATCTCTCGACCCATGCCTCTGGGGGCAGATCCGCCGTGTAATTTGGCACCTTACGGGGCCCCTTGAAATCCTTAGGCAAACGCTCATTGCATAGAGCCGGCACTAAACATGGTACACCCAAGGTTCTTGAGGTCGCTCCTGCCTCCACGGACGTTGAAGGATAAACCAGATATTGCTGTTGAGCCGCCAACTGAGTCGTTAGCTGAGCCTCCACCTCCGCCTCACACTGTGCTCTGCCCTGATCTGCCAAAATCTGAGCATCGGTACTACCACGTGGTGGGTCAGGCCTGCGAGGCTGGTTGCGGTGCCGCTCGCTGCTTGACACGGCCGGTTCATCAATGTGCCTGCTATAACTCCTGCTCGGACGAGGTGTTGAGTGGATACGATCACGACTGTATGAATAAGCCGCCTGCTGGGCCACAGCCGTCTGAAGAAGCTCTCTGGCTCTCCGTACTTCCATCACTGCTGGCGACTCATCCTGAGCTAGGAGAGTCGTCGGTCGCATTGTTGTAGCTATCATGTTGTCCAAGGGGTTAGAAAAATGCCCCGGAGGTATGGGAAAGTGCTGAGGAGGGGTCACGTTCAAACACGGCTGAACCGGCTCTCCGGCCGCTGGCGCCTCAGCGATTCGGTTTACCCCGGGCGGGTTATTGGGTCCTGCTCCAGGTGTGTTGAAAAGATTCCTTGCATCGTAAGTCGGGGGGAATCGACTTACATGCCTTTTGTTGAAAACAGCGTTTAACACATCCATGTCCAAGCATAAGCGCAAGCTCTCCGCCCGAAGCCGTTCTGCTTCCCTCTGTAAAGCGGCCCGCTCCGTTGCCATCCGGGCGTTTTCTGCATTTAACTCCTCCTTGTCCTGCGCTATCTCGTCATGCAATTTTGCAACCTCCGCGTTATGCTGAGCTTGATTCGCCAGGTTAACCTCCGCCGTTAACAACGTTGTCAGAGCATCCAATAGATCAGATAAAACTTGAGCCAGCGGGCGTGCAAGTCCAGCTCCAGAAGTCGTCGCTACCGCTGATCGAGAGATCATTGCCGCTGCAGTCGTAGAACCCTGCGCTGGCTGTGTACCGGCCATAAAGATTGTGACCAGGTGCGATGGCTCGTAGGGGTCCGAAATACTGTCACCATCGAAACAATCCCCAAGCCCACCATCCTGAACCCAGTAGATGGAATTGGTCTCACCAGCGGAAGACTCACCACCAGATTCAGATCCTTCTTCTAGTTCCGCTCCATGAACGAAACCGACAAAAACATGCTTTGGGGCGGCTTTAGCCTTGGCAGGTTGCGCGCGCCGAGCCGACTCAACGATGTCGGTGCAGATGTCTGGCTGAGCTTCCGATTCACCGATCTTGCTGATGAAGACATGAATTCCGCCAAAGGGGACTCGGTACCCGTACTCGATTGAGTCGGCCTCAGGGCCCCAGCCCTCATCGTCGATGTAAAGCTTGCCACGATGACTCTTGGTCATCTGTCCCACAACGTACCCCTTGAGCCCTGCAAAGTTGCCCTTCAAGAACTCAAAACCACCGTGCGCTGGTCCCACGGTGGGCGCCAACTGTCGTGGAATTATCACGTCAAATGTCCTAGCGTAAGGACTTAGGTGTGGAGCCATCGCAACGTAGTTAGCTTTAACGGGACAAGGGACACGGAGAGTTTATATTGGTTCAGCCCCTCGCGGTGGAGGTAACAGACTAATCCAGTGTAGGGTGGTTATTGCTTGGGCTTCGATTACCAGGGAGCAAATACGCTTGACCTAGTTCTCGATCTCTTTCTTTCCTGCCCTAACTTGCCGCTGGGTCATCCCTTTATATACACAGGTTAACGCCCGGCGGCTTACAGTGTCCCGGCCAGCTCATAGACAACGTGTCTGGCTCAGTGACTAACTATGCATGCCTTACCATAGAAGTTTATCTTCATGGTGGTCCATCCTTCTGGGCCCTAAGTAGCCTCTGGGTCTTGGGCCATCAGTGGGCTTCTTATGACCCTCCCCCTTCATGGGTTATCACTAGTTGCATGACCCGGCCTCTCCTGGGTGGTTCATACATGGTAGTTATATCCCCAACAGAGCTCCTTCTCGTCACATGTTTCATCACGAGAGACAATAGGAGGGAAGGTGGAAATCTTTACCCTTTCATTAGTGTTCCTTTTTATATTCTATTGGCTTTCACGTCTTTCTATAGTTGGCAATATAAGCATTTTCATCGCAATTTACCATACAAAACATATTCTTGTAGATTCATGTTGGGCCTCCAAGCGCAGAGTTTTGTAGGACAGTAGCAATTTTACCTCAAGTGGATGACCTAAGGTTTATCAATCCATGGGAGGCGTAGGATGAAGATGGTCTCTCTCAAATAACCCTCCAACCAAATAGAAGAAATCTCTTGTGTCCCCAACACACTCAATACAATGGAAAATTATATAGGGCACTAGTTCAGCGAAGAGATGGTGATACAAGTGTAGTATGGATAGTAGATATATGTTTTTGTAATCCTAAAATATAAAAGTAGCAAGGTAGCAAGTGATAAAATGGAGCACAAACGGTATTGAAATGCTTACAAACAAGTCCTAGGGTTCATACGTTCACTAGTGCAATCTCTCGACAGTGCTAACATAATTGAATCATATAAAAATCCCTCAAAGTGCGATAAAGAATCACTCCATAAATTCTTATCTAGCAGAGAACATAGGAGAGAATTGTTTGTATGGTACGAAACCACCTCAACATAATCTTTTTCGATTAACCTATGGAGCCATCCCTACAAGTGTCACAAACAGCCCTGCTGGAGTTCGTACTATAATAACACCATATGATACACATCAAGAAACTCAAATGTCACCTAGATACTCCAATGTCACGACAAGTATCCATGAGTTGATTATTCGATATGCATCAAACAACTTCAGATTCATAATATTCAAGTTGATGACAAGTATCCATGAGTTGATTATCCGCAAGCCTCTGTATGCCTATAAATATCCTGATTTTGTTTTTGTGGATACAAAGTCTTGCGGTGGCGGAACTTCTCATCTAGTGTTCTTTTCGGAGGGTTTGGGTATTTATAGGAATTTTTGGCGTTGATTTCACATCAAGGGGCATGCCCCCAGGCTTGTCATTCCCTCGTAGCTCTTCTGGCCTTTCCTCGAAGCTTCGGGGGGGTCTCTGTCTGTCCATTAAAAGTCACCGTAAATATTCAGCCCGTTCCGAGAACTTCTATTTCTGCAAAAAAACAACACCACAGTAGTTCTGCTGAAAACAACGTCAGTCCGGGTTAGTTCTAATCAAAGCATACCAAAAACTATATAAAATTGTTGTAAACATGGCATGAATACTTCATAAATTATAGATACGTTGGAGACGTATCAGTACACACCTCAACAAAATGGAGTTGTTGCAAGGAAGAACCATACCCCTGATCAAGATTGCGAGAAGGATGCTAGATGAATACTAGATGCCAAGACACTTTTGGGCTGAAGCGGTTGAGACAGCTTGTCATGCTACAAATCAACTTTATCTTCACAAGCTTCTCAGTAAAATGGCATACGAGCTACTCACCGGTAACAAACCCCAAGTTGGATACTTTCGAGTATTTGGCTCAATGTGTTACATTCATGATAAGCATCGTCGTTCAAAATTTGCTCCTAAATCTCATGAATGTTTCCTACTCGGTTATGGCTCAAACTCTCACACTTAACATGTCTATAACAATTTCATCCGAAAGGTTGAAGAGATGGTAAATGTGAAATTTGATGAATCTAACGGCTCACCATTAGAGCAATTGCCAATTGATGTAGGCGACAAATATCCCTCAGAAGCAATTCAAGATTTGTACATTGGCAAAATTCACCGAACGAAGGTGAAGGGAGAGCACTTTGTCTATTCAAGTGGAAGCTTCTACTTCACATCAAGGTGAACCACAAGTTGACATGGAGGCATCCACGAGTGGAACTCGCTAAGACAAAGGAAATGAGGAAGTGCATCAAGATGATCCACCTTGACCTCCTTCTCCACCACCACAAGCGAACAACGACACCAACAACAATGAAGAAGATGAGGAGGAGGAGGAGGATGTTCCACCACAAGCCAAGCAAAAGTTCTCACAAGTTAGAGAAAGAGTCACAAAGAATCTTCTCGTTGAGCAAATCCTCGAGAACATCAACACCGGGAGAATCACTCGCTCTAAAACTCGTTTGGCTAACTTTTTTGAACATTACTCGTTCATCTCTAGCATTGAGCCTATGAAGGTGGAAGAAGCCCTTGAAGATCTGGATTGGATAAATGCTATGCATGAGGATCTACACAACTTTGAGAGAAACCAAGTGTGGACATTGGTTGAGAATCCCAAGGATGATCAAAACATCATTGGAACAAAATGGTTGTTTCAAAATAAGTAAGATGAGGATGGACAAGTGGTGCACAACAAGGCTCGTCACGTTGCTCGAGGATACACACAAGTAGAAGGTATGTACTATGGTGAGACATATGCCCCCATTGCTAGACTCGAGTCCATTCGCATCTTACTTGCTTATGCCAATCACCATGATATCACTCTATATCAAATGGATATTAAAAGTGCCTTTTTAAATGGTGAAAATGGGAAGGAAATTTATGTTAAACAACCTCCCGGCTTTGTTAATCCCAAGAAACCTTATCGTGTTTACAAACTTCACAAAGCTCTTTATAGCCTCAAACAAGCCCCTAGAGCTTGGTATAAATGCTTGACTAAGTTTCTTATTGAGAAAGGTTTTGAAATTGGGAAGATTGATTCAACTATTTTCACTAAAAGGGTTAATGTAGAATTATTTGTGTGCCAAATCTATGTTGATGATATCATATTTGGTTCTACTAACCCCAATTTTAGTGAGAAACTTGGAAGGTTGATGTCGGAGAAGTTTGAAAGGTCTATGATGAGTGAACTCAATTTTTTCCTCGATTTGCAAATCAAGAAAACTAGGCAAGGTACCTTTGTCGCACGAAAAAAGTATACCAAAGATCAAGAAGTTCAACATGCAAGAAAGCAAAGGTATGAAAACACCCATGCCTACTAGTGGACATCTTGACTTGACTAAGGATGGCAATCTGGTTGATCAAAATGTTTACCAATCTATGATTGGTTCTCTATGATATCTTTGTGCCTCCCGTCCCGACATTATGCTAAGTGTGTGCATGTGTGCACTTTATCAAGATGCTCCAAAAGAATGTCATCCAAAGGCCGTGAAAAGGATAGTGAGATACTTGATTCATACACCTAACTTTGGCATTTGGTACCCTAAGCGGTCATCTTTTGATCTTGTTGGCTATTCCGACTCGGACTATGCCAGTGACAAGGTTGATAGAAAATCCACTTCGGGTACATGTCAATTTCATGGTAGATCCCTTTTATCTTGATCCTCCAAGAAACAAAACTTGGTATCATTATCCACTGCCAAAGCGGAATAAATAGCCACGGGATCATGTTGTGCACAATTACTTTGGATGACCAAAACTTTCAAAGATTATGGGATACATGTGAGACATGTTCCATTACTTTGTGACAATGAGAGTGCTATTACGATTGCACACAATCCTGTGTAACACTCTTGAACTAATCATATCGAAGTTCGTTACCATTTCATTCGTGATCATGTTGCTAAAGGCGAAATAAACCTTAAGCATGTTCGTACCGACAAACAATTGGCGGATATCTTCACCAAACCTCTTAATGAGAAGATATTTTGTCGCTTGAGGAGTGAATTGAATATCATTGATGCCTCAAATTTGGCGTAGAGACTCCTTTGGATGCATGCAAGGGATGAGCCCATTTGACTAATCCTTGATATTTCTCTTATCATGATAATCATATGGTTTGAATATATTTGCACCCTTGTGTTGCATATAACCCCTTATAGGTACTCGGATGAGCCTCATTTCACAAGATTGCAATCACTCGTATCATGAGCAATCTTGTCATGACCAAGTGTCTTCACTTGGGTTGTTGTGTTCAAGGAACAAAAACACACTCAATATATCCTTTGACGACTTCTTTATGATGAATTTCACTCTTGTCAAATTGGATAAATGGATGTTATTCCTTGCAACATTAACCCATGTAGGAAGATGATGTGTAAGGAATGCTCCCAACTCAATTCATATGAGCATCCACTACAACTTCAACTACGTGATCAAGTTCAACAACAAACCCAAGGTATGTCCTCACATCTTAGAGAAGCTTTGCTCCAAGTCATGAGTCAAATCAACTCAACAAGGTGTGAATACATTGAAACGCTTAAATGAAAAATAGTAACTCCATTTTGAGCTTAACGAAGAGTATGACATATGATCAAGTGATCTCACTTGACTCCTAAGTCAATATACTCTATCATAGGTGACTTTGTCGCTGACCCCCTCAAGATGCAGTTCTTTATTGTTTCCTTTCCATAGTTGTATTTCTTTCGCTAGAGTGCCTTCTCCTCTTAAATAAAAAAAAACTTCATCTAGATTTCTTCTTTTTATTTCTTATATGTTCTTTCTCCTGTAGTTAGACTTTAGTAAATTCATTGCAAATCCTGTTCGAATTCCCTATAAATCTTTGTGAGAACTCTATTGCAAGTGAGCCGAGGTGACAATTTTTTTCCTTCTGTGCTGAACTCGGTCTCTCCAATCTAAACCCATTGGTCCGATCGAAGTGCAATTAAACCCTGCACATAGTTCACCGGTTCCACCGGAGCGGACTCACTCGGTTCCACCAATGTGTTCTATTTTTTATTCCTCAATCTCAGATTCACTGATCGAAATCAATCGGAGTTGCTGATTTTACTGCTGAAAAAATGTTTTGCCAAATCTACTTATTCTTTCTTTCTAGCTCCACCAATGATTCTTTTTTCTCTATCTGCATCCAAAGTTACATTATGCCTAGTTGTGCTTCTCCAGGACCATACTCACTTGACTCACAACCTTGAAGCTTACCCTTCTTGGAAATTGATGTCAAAGGGGGAGAGAGATGAACATCAAAGCTTATTCATAAACCTCTTCTAAGAAAGGAAAAGAGAGATGCACTATCCTAAGAGGAGAGAAATTTACATGTCTCTAAGAGGGGAGAGATATGTTATCTATCTTATTATAAGTTAGTTTGCTCTGATTTTATAGTTTGCTCTGATTTTGTCTCACCCTACCTACTCCCATTATCATATGCTAGATTCAGGGGGAGAGGAAGCTCAGCCTTAGGGGAGAAAAATCCTTGGAATTCAATTGCAAATATTACTGGGGACATGTCTATATCTACATAAGTATTCACCTAGTGATATTTATCAAACACATGTCATCCCAGTCTTAGTACTTTTGTGGATCTTGTGACTTCTCTCTTGTTAAAATTTTCTTGTGTTATCTAACCTTGTTTTCTCAAGACCATTTCTTCAAGAATTAGTTCAAGGACCACAAGGTAAGTATATGCATCTCACTCATGTACATGATGATATCTTGCTTTGCACATATTGTTTGCAAGAGGGAATCATAAACATGAAAGTACATCTCTCATCATTGTTGCTCTGATGCATATAGCCAAGATACATGTAAATCATTACTCATTCTATCATGTTGTGCATTTTCATGTCTTAACTGTTATCAAAAACGGGATTGCACACCTATAGGGGGAGCTTATGCATGTTACATGTTCCTTCAAAGCTTGAATGAACTACTCATTACATTCTTTTTTAAGCTTCATTATGTTGTCATCAATTACCAAAAAGGGGGAGATTGAAAGCACATTTGCTCCCTTGGGTGTTTTTGAATCAATGTCAATATACATATTGTTGGACTAATAGTTCTACCTAGAATATTTCAGACAAGTTCAACGATGGCATGGCAAGGACAAGAGGATGTGGAACCCCTTCAAAATGCTAAGGACATGAATTGGCAAAAGCTCAAGACTCTACATTTTTGGTTTAGTGATCCAAGATCACATTGAGTCCCTTAGGAAAGCCAATACTATTAAAAGGGGGTGAGGTATTGTTGATGAGGTTGTTGCTCAAAGTGCTTAGTGATATTGCTCCAAAGACCCTCAATCACTTTCCCAAATCACATTTGTCAAAAACCCTAATTCATCATTTGGGTACCACTGATACATTCCATTCTGGAGCCACCTAGATGACCCTCCTACTGCCACAACCAAAACCCTAGCATTTCGGTCTGATTGAAATGTCTCTCGGTCCCGTCGAGATGGCCCGACCAAGTTTTTGTGATGAAATCACTTCATTTAGAAATCACCGAGTGAAACTGATCAGAATTACCGAAACACAATTCTGCCTTTGCCATTGCACTTTGGTTCCACCAGGATGATCCAGTCGGTCCCGTCTAGACCTCCAATGTTCATATCTTTTGCACAGGTTGGTCACACCGAGAATTCCAGTCGATGCCACCGAGTTTGGTCAAACATGTGTAGCGGTTGGATTTCGTGTGGAGGCTATTTATACCCCTCCACCCCCTTTTACTCAGTAAGAGAGCCATCAGAGCGAAACACAACTTCCACCATTCATTTTCTGAGAGAGAACCACATGCTCATGTGTTGAGATCAAGAGATTCCATTCCTACCACTTGAACCTTCATTTCTAGCCTCTTCAAGTTGCTTTCCACTCCAATCTTTCTCCTACCCAAGCCAAAATCTATGAGAGAGTGATTGAGTGTTGAGGAGACTATCATCTGAAGCACAAGACAAGGAGTTTATCACCAACACATCATCTATCACCTTTTGGAGAGGGGTGTCTCCTAGATTGGTTAGGTGTCATGTGGGAGCCTCTAAGATCATGTGGAGCTGAACCAAGGAGTTTGTAAGGGCAAGGAGATCGCCTACTTCGTGAAGATCTACCGAGTGAGGCTAGTCCTTCGTGGACGTAAGCCATGGTGGAACTTCGTGGGTAGAGCCCTCCATGGACTCGCGTAAACATTACCCTCTATGGGTTGAAGTCTCCATCAACATGGACGTACGATAGCACCACCTATCGGAACCAGACCAAAAATCTCTGTGTCTCCATTGTGTTTGCTCATTCCTATTCCCATCTCTTTTAGATTTTTGCACTTGCATGCTTTACTCTTTCGGTTGCCTATAGTATTGCTATGCTTGTGTAAAATGTACTATGAGACCTTTAACATGTGCTAAACTCAACCTTAACTAAAGAAAAGTAAAAACTGCTATTTTTTCTCGTGAAGGGTCTAATCAACCCCCCTCTAGACCCTTTGTCGGTGCCAAACCAGCGGATCTTGGGTAGGGGGTCCCGAACTGTGCGTCTAGGCGGATGGTAACAGGAGACAAGGGACACGATGTTTTTACCCAGGTTCGGGCCCTCTCGATGGAGGTAAAACCCTACTCCTGCTTGATTGCTATTGATGATATGGGTAGTGCAAGAGTGGATCTACCACGAGATCAAGGAGGCTAAACCCTAGAAGCTAGCCTATGGTATGATTGTTGTAATGGTTGTTCATCCTACGGACTAAAACCCTCTGGTTTATATAGACATTGGAGAGGGCTAGGGTTACACAGAGTTGGTTACAATGGTAGGAGATCTACATATCCGTATCGCCAAGCTTGCCTTCCACGCCAAGGAAAGTCCCATCCGGACACGGGACGAAGTCTTCAATATTGTATCTTCATAGTCTTGGAGTCCGGCCGATGATGATAGTCCGGCTATCCGGACACCCCTAGTCCAGGACTCCCTCAGTAGCCCCTGAACCAGGCTTCAATGACGATGAGTCCGGCGCACATGTTGTTCGGCATTGCAAGGCGGGTTCCTCCTCTGAATAATTCATAGAAGATTGCGTACACCAGGATAGTGTCCGGCTCTGCAAAATAAATTCCACATAGCACCGTAGAGAGAATAATATGCACACAAGTTCAATCTGCTGACGTATTTTGTGGCATGATGTCACGCCACTACCAAGCCTTTACTTGAATTTTATTATACCACCTCAGCGCGTTTAGCGAAGCGGTTTCCTTGGCACGTCTTGTCGAAGCAGAGATCGTGTTCCCCTTATTCTGGGATTCCCATCAATACGGACGTGGGTAACCCAACCGCGCCATTGATTGTGGTGCTTGGGAGATAGGCGAGTTTTACCAGGCCGGTGGGGACGCATAGTCTTCGTCCGCCCATATATAAGGGGATAAGGATCCACCCTTTTCACCTACGCCTTCTTTCTCCTTTGCCTATCCATCTCCGCGCACTCGAGCTCCAGCGCCCAAGTCCGCACATCTCGCCTCAACCTTCCCCAGCCATGTCCGGAGCGGGAGGCAAGTGGATGGCTTCCTCCTTTACGGAGGGGCACATCGAAAAACTGTGCGGCGCCGGATACCTGTCCAATGACATCACAGCGCCGGCCGCCCGACAAGGCAGCTCATCCCCACCCCCAGTGCCCCATGAGAGGGTCGATTCTTCCCCACTTCCTCCGCTGGATCGGGCTTCCCACTTCATCCCTTCGTCCAGGGGCTCATGTACTACTACGGCCTGGACTTCCACGATCTGGCGCCAAACTTCATCCTCAACATCTCGGCGTTTATCGTCGTGTGTGAGGCCTTCCTCTGCATCCAGCCCCACTTCGGCTTGTGGCTAAAAACCTTCAATGTCAAGCCGAAGGTAGTGAAGGGCGTCCAAGCGGAGTGCGGAGGTGCCATGGTGGTCAAAATGCCCAACGTCTTCAGGCTCGAGGGCGCCTTCGTGGAAACCATCAAAGGGTGGCAATCGGGGTGGTTCTATATCACCGAGCCACGGGACCCTAAATGGGCAGCGGACCTCGAGTTCAGATCTGGTACCCCCATGCAGCTCACCTCCTGGAAAGAGAGGGGCTTGCTATGGGGCAGTTCGAGGAGCCGACCGACTCGATCTGCTCTCGCACCACGTGAACAAGAAGCTCAAGCTTGTCAACGTGATCCAGGTCATGCTCGTCCGCCGGATTCTCCCCTGCCAACAACGGGCCTTCAATCTGTGGGAGTTTGATCCGGCACAGCACCGGACCCTTAGCGGGCTCTTCGACACAACGTACAAAGCTGCCTGGAGGGTGCTGTTCAAGGGTGGAGAAGCCCCCGCATCCGCAACTGAAGATCGCAGATTCAGCACGAGACGCCCGACCGGTGTGGTAAGATATGTTATCCTTTATGGGACATTTATTTCTTTCATAGTTTGACTCTATTGTGGGATCTAAAATTCCCAATGCCTTTAACAGGACTGGCAGAGGTCGTCCGGATAGGTTAACTGTCCGGCTCCCCTCCCCGAAGACCCAGCGGATACCCGTTTAACGGGGCTGCTAGTCCCGGCACTTTATGTGGTGCCGGAGAAGAAGGCCAAGAAGAAGGCCATGGGAACCCGAAGGAGTTCCTGGCGCCAGGTGGTATCGGACTCATCGTCCAATGGCTCCGAGGCGGACTCCTCCCCCGAAGACGAGGAGGAGAAAGAGGACTCTCCCCAGGAGGGGGGAGAGAGGAAGAGGAAGGCTTCCCCAACGGGGGAGGCCGAAGGGTCCAAGAGGGGAAGGACCCTTCCTCTGGACAGCTCCGCCAACACCAATGACGGCGACGAAGGGTGGCCCTCAAGGGCCAAGCCCCCGGCAAGATCGTAAGTATCCGGATTCCTGAGTGATTTATAATTTCTCTTTTGTGCCACATGGTGTCCTTCTAACGCCGCACACTACCTACAGTCCGGCCGAGGATGATCTTCCCGCTTCATCGAGCGGGTCCTTGGCTCCGTCGGATGTGGATTCCATTCCGACCGCCTCCACCCCTCGTGATGCTAACGACGCCGAGGTGGGATCCGAGGAGGGGACCCATCAGGACGAGGCTCCGGAGGTGCCGCAAGGCAGCCTCCCGGACTTTGCGCCGGACTCCATGCCGGAACCCGCAGTGATTCCGGAGCCCGGCAGGTGGCCCCTTCGTAAGAAGGGCAAGACCGTGACACCGGCAGCCTCTGTCCAACCGGAGGCGCCGGACAACTTGTTGGAGGCGCTCAACGGCGCTTCCATCGAGGAGGAACACCGCACTATCATGAGTGCGGTGATTCAGAAGGTTCAGCTCGCCAAGAGCGGGCTGACCGAAGCCTGCAGCAGCCTTCTAACAGGCTTTGAGGTAAGAAGTTTTAAAATATGCAATGTAATACCGCATAGACAAGTAGTTTCGATGCTCGGTTCGGTGTTCGTAAAGAAAAGCGGACCGAGGATCTAAAAAGATATACGCAGGAGTTCTAAAAATTATGTCAATATGGGGTTGCAGGCTGCGTTGCTGACCTCTGCCGCATTGACTGCGAAGGTCAGTGCTTTGAAGCAAGACCTTGAGCGGGCCGAGAACGAGCTTGGCCTTGCCAAGAAGCAGCTCGAGGACAAAGAAGGTGACTAACACCGTATTAAATTTGTACCTTACAGAAAAGGATTTTGGTTGCAATAGAAATAACAAGGATAACGTGGGCACTGCAGGGGCACGAGCGAGGCGGCGGCCCTGAAGGAGGCCGTGTCCGCAGCCGAACGTAATGCAGCCATGGAACAAGCGGAGCGAGAGAAGCAGGAGGCGCGGGTGGCATAGGTGCGGCAAGAGCTCCAGGCTCTCATGGAAAAGCATGAGAGTTTGGAGCGCGACTCAAAGACTCGAGAGTCCGAGCTTGCCTCGGCTCTTGAGAGTGCCAAAGCCACTAAGGCCGAGGCCCATAAGGCCCTCCAGGAGATTGAGGCGGTGAAGAAAATAGCGGCGGGTAAGGCATTTTTCATGCAAAGCAAGCATGTGAATGTGAATTACCTGTTACTTACCTAAATTCGGAGCTCTCCAGGAGCATTTGCAGATCTGCCTCGCAGTGTGTCCGATGCTACCGCATTCTACCGGGCCGAGGAGGGGAGCTCAATGGAGAAGGTCTTCTGGTCTTAGTATGCTGAGGCCAGACATCCGGTGCCCCTTAGCGACCAGCTGAAACAGCTCGTCGAGCTCCACAAGGTAGCCGAGCAGGCCATGAAGGGCCTCATAGTCCGGCTGTGGCCTGAAGAGACCATGCCTGGGAGCTACTACGGCATGGTGCGGCGGCTGGTGGATGTGTGTCCCTGGGTGGAAGTCATCAAGCGCTCCGTCTGCATTGAAGGTGCCCGTCAGGCCCTTGCCCGCGCAAAGGTGCACTGGGGCAGGCTGGATGCTTAGAAGCTTCTGACGGACGCGCCGCCGGCAGGCAAGGAGTATCGCACACCCGAAATGTATTATAAGAGTGTCCTGAAGGGTGCCCACAAGATTGCGGATGAGTGTCCCAAAGATGTAATATTCGAGTAGACTCGCAATGTGTTATCATGTGCGCTGAAAAATTTGTTCATATGCGCTAAGCAACGCTTATTAATTTACAATATTACCTTCTGTGCGGCCGTTTATCAAATATGAGAGATGGTAAGTCGTCGGCTTCAGCCCCCATGCCAAGAGTGCTGGGGTGTTCGGGATAAACTTGAGTGCTCTTGTTCCCATTTTTGGGTCCATCTAGGGAGGCGCTCAACACAACGAACAAGGCAACCAGACTTATAATGCTTGAACACTCTCACTTAGCCATAGAATTCTATAATTTTAAATTTCGGCGAAGCCCCTAGTGTTCGGAAGACCGAGTTCGGGGCGCTATCCACGCCTGGGCCGGACGAAGCCGGTTCCTCGCTCTAAGCGGCATAAGTCTTTAGGGACTCGAAAAGACCTCTCGGACAGCGACCAGCTCTCGCCTTATCATGACGGTCAGTTTTAGCTTTCTCCACTGAGGCGCTCGCCCAGCTCAACCGGGGTGCAATCGCAATGGTTCTCCCAGTGCTACCTTAGCCGATAGAACGGAACGTAAGGTACCAAAACATGGGAGTCGGGCAAACCCAACTATTGACACAAGACATGATTCGGAGCCGATGCATATAAAGCTATAAGTTCGTTGTGCCGCACTTGTGAAAGTGTTCGTACTTATCACACCATAATGCGGGGAACATAAGCCCCTGGTGTATTCGGCCGTACCAAAGTGTACGGATGCAAGATGTCATAAATGAACATATGTGTAAAGAAAAGGAATGCAATTATAAGCGAAAAGTGATGCATTGTTTATTCAAGGAATTCTGCCATGAGTGCAGAACGATACAAATAGTGCGGTAGGCAAGGGTTTGGACTATTAGAAATGTCTCCCTCCAGGGGTAGGCTGTGGAATGGTGTATTAAACAGATTTAATGCTCATAATGGAGACCACCTGAGTATTCGTCGTAGCCTTTGTCCTTCCCTGGCTGTTGCATCGTGAGTTCGGCAGATTCACCGCCGGACAGGGTCTCTGGTGAAAGGAGTCCTGTGGATAAAATAAAAAAAGGAAAAGAAAAAGAGCGACACACTTGGGAGCCCTTGGTGTGGTTGAGCCGCACTCTGGGCCTGACGTGGTCGTGCCCCTCCCCCTATGCCCATGGTATCTCCAGAGCGTAATGATGTATGCGAAGAGCTGGTCTTGCAATCATGCAAGGGCTGGGGTTGGGGCCGCATTGCTACGCGTTCTCGGGACGTGCCAGGTGGTCTTGATGTATTTTACTCCGGGCGCGTTTGGCCATGTCCGGTCGTTTAACGGCCGGACTCGAAAATTGCCATAAGAGGCTGCTCTGTACTTCTGCCGCGAGAGCCGCTGTGTGTTCCTCCGTTCGGAGGGAGCGTTCAGTGTTTCCGTTGACCGTGATGACTCCACGAGGGCCTGGCATCTTGAGCTTAAGGTATGCATAATGCGGCACCGCATTGAACTTTGCAAACGCGGTTCGTCCAAGCAGAGCATGATAGCCACTGCGGAACGGGACTATGTCGAAGATTAACTCCTCGCTTTGGAAATTATCCGGGGATCCGAAGACCACTTCGGTGTGGAGCCTGCATAATTGGCCTCAACATGGCGCCTTTGAAGGTCGTCTTTGTAGGTTTAATCCTTGAGGGTCTATGCCCATCTTGCGACCGTGTATCTGATAAAGCGTGTTCAGTCTGCTGCCTCCGTCCATCGAGGACTCTAGTGAGGTGAAATCCATCGACGATTGGGTCTAAAACCAATGCGGTGAATCCGCCATGGCGGATACTGGTGGGGTGGTCCCTTCGATCGAAAGTGATCGGGCAAGAGGACCATGGATTGAACTTCGGGGCGACTGGCTCCATCGCATATACGTCCCTAAGTGCACGCTTCCGCTCCCTCTTGGGTATGTGGGTTGCGTATATCATGTTTACCGTCCGCACTTGTGGGGGGAAACCCTTCTGTCCTCTGTTGTTCGGCGGCCAGGTCTCTTCCTCATCATCGCTATGCAGCCCCTTGTCATTGTTTTCGGCAATTAACTTGCCTGCCTGCTTGAATACCCAACAATCTCTGTTGGTGTGGTTAGCTGGCTTTTCCGGGGTGCCATGTATCTGGCAAGAGCGGTCGAGTATTCGGTCCAAATTGGACGGACCCGGAGTGGTTCTTTTGAATGGCTTCTTCCGCTGACCGGGTTTACAGCCTCTGAATTCGGTGTTGACTGTCGTATCCTCAGTGTTATCGCCGTTAACGCGACGTTTGTTTTTGTTTCGACGCGACCTGCCATTGCAGTCCTTAGTATCCGGACTGTCGATTTTTGCCGAGGTTGTTATCGCTTGGCTAGCTACCTGTCCTCCCCGCATGTAAGCGGGTCATGAGTGTTGTGAGGGCTGCCATGGATTTTGGCTTTTCCTGTCCTAGGTGACAGGCCAGCCACTCGTCGCGGATGTTATGTTTGAAGGCTGCGAGGGCCTCTGCATCCGGACAGTCGACGATTTGATTTTTCTTTGTGAGGAACCGTGTCCAGAACTGTCTGGCCGATTCGTCTGGCTGCTGAGTTATGTGGCTTAGGTCATCGGCGTCTGGTGGTCGCACATATGTGCCCCGGAAGTTGTCAAGGAATGCGGCTTCCAGGTCCTCCCAACACCCAATTGATTCTGCTAGCAAGCTATTAAGTCAATGCCGAGCTGGTCCTTTAAGCTTGAGTGGAAGATATTTGATGGCGTGGAGATCGTCACCACGGGCCATATGGATGTGAAGGAGATAGTCTTCTATCCAAACCGCGGGGTCTGTTGTGCCATCGTAGGATTCAATGTTCACTGGTTTAAACCCTTCAGGGATTTGATGATCCATTACTTCATCTGTGAAGCATAGCGGGTGTGCGGCGCCTCTATACTGGGCAATATCGCGATGCAGCTCAAGGGAGCTTTGTCTACTATGTTCGGCCCGGCCGGAATTACTGTATCCGGCACAACGGAAGTCGTCTCGCATCGTGGGGCGCCCACGTGATCCATAGATCGATCCTGATTGTCTTGCCTTGTCCTCCAATATGTCTCGCAAGTCCGGCGCATTCCCTCGTGGATTCGTACTTTTCGAGCGATGCCGGGGTACGGTCTTGATGGAGGGCCTAGATGCCTCTCTGTCGCGGCCACGGGGTGGTCGGTCTGCCGTATTGTACACTGGTGATGAAGGTTTATATGCCTCCTCCTCTAATCGGGGGAGCAACTTGCGTTTTGGGTAGCTTTTGGAGGGGCGTTCGAGTTCATACTCTTCGGCCGCAAGGACTTCAGTCCATTTGTTGGCTAGCAGATAATGATCAGCTTGAAGCTGTTGCTGCTTTTTCTTTAGGCTATTTGTCATGGCCATAAGCCTGCGTTTAAAACGCTCTTGTTCGACGGGATCCTCGGGCACGACAAATTCGTCATCTTTGAGGCTTGCCTCGTCTCTGGAGGGATGCATGTAATTGTCATCCTCTATCTCCTCGTCTACCGCTCTCTCTCGAGGGCTGGCTTCTCCGTCCTCCTGTGCTGAATCTTGCTAGAGGGGGTTGTCTTCGGCACTCTCTGGGGTGTTATTGTCTCCGGTGCCGGAATCTCCATTCTTGCTGTGGCGGGATTTAGAGCGGCACCGCTGACGTCAGCGCTTGGGCTATTTCTTAGAGGAATCTGCCTCCGCTACTTCTTCGCCGTCCCCATCCTTTGGGATGTCCACCATGTATATGTCGTATGATTTAGGTGGTCTTCGGTGCCTCAGTGGCGCTGGTTCTTGTTCGCTTCGCATCGTCGTCCATACCGTCGATGTCTTGAAGTCGTAGTCTAGCATGTCGGTTAGATCGTCGACAGTGGCTACAAAGTGGGTGGTGGGTGGGCTTTGAATTTCTTCATCGTCGCATCCCAACCATCGACCGCAGTCCGGCCAGGGCTCTCCTGATAACGAGAGATGCTTTAGCGAATTCAGGATGTCGCCAAAGGGTGAGTGCTGAAAGATGTCCGCAGCGGTGAATTCCATGATCGGCGCCCAATCGGATTCAATTGGCAGGGGCGCAGGAGGTTCGGAGTCCGGCAAGGAGTCCGGCACCTCGGAGTCACGAGCTTTGCAAAGGACAAGGTCGGTATTCGGCTCCATCGCCGTAGAAGTTGCAGCCTCTGAGGTGGTGTCCAGCCACCTGTCCTCGATCTGCGCGGTCGGCTCCGAACTGTGGGTCAGAGCGGACTCGTGTGCGGCCTCCAGGGCACTGTCCGGTGGCAGAGCTAAATCCTTCCCACCATGACAGTGCGGCGCGCTCGGTTGTGGCTCGAATCCCTCGAAGATCAAGTCTCCGCGGATGTCAGCCGTAAAGTTTAGGCTTCCAAACCTGACCTGATGGCCAGGGGCGTAGCTTTCGATCTGCTCCAGATGGCCAAGTGAATTGGCCCACAGTGTGAAGCCGCCGAACACGAAGATCTGTTCGGGGAGAGAAGTCTCACCCTGGATTGCGTTGTGGTTGATTGAAGAAGCCATCAAGCCTATCGGTGACGACATAGAGGAACTCTCAATGAAAGCACCAATGTCGGTGTCAAAACCGGCGGATCTCGGGTAGGGGTCCCGAACTGTGCGTCTAGGCGGATGGTAACAGGAGACAAGGGACATGATGTTCTTACCCAGGTTCGGGCCCTCTCGATGGAGGTAAAACCCTACTCCTGCTTGATTGATATTGATGATATGGGTAGTACAAGAGTGGATCTACCACGAGATCATGGAGGCTAAACCCTAGAAGCTAGCCTATGGTATGATTGTTGTAATGGTTGTTCGTCCTACGGACTAAAACCCTTCGGTTTATATAGAAACCGGAGAGGGCTAGGGTTACACAGAGTCGGTTACAATGGTAGGAGATCTACATATCCGTATCGCCAAGCTTGCCTTCCACGCCAAGGAAAGTCCCATCCGGACACGGGACGAAGTCTTCAATCTTGTATCTTCATAGTCTTGGAGTCCGGCCGATGATGATAGTCCGGCTATCCGGACACCCCCTAGTCCAGGACTCCCTCACCCCTCTTCTGGATCTTTCACAAAACCCTCTAGTATATATAGGTTTAGGGGAGAGGGAGGAGTGTCCTACTTGGGAAGGGTTTCCCCTCCTCTTGCGCCACCTAGGGGGTGTTGGAGTCCAACTCCACCTCCCAATTCAGCCTCCCTTTGGGGCGCCTCCACTAATGGGCCTTAGGGCCCATTAACTCTCCCTAATAAGCCTTTTAGTATTTTCCTTAGCCCATTGATATTAAATAAATTCTAAAAGCCTACTAATCAATATTAGAACCTTTTACCATTTATTTAAAGTCTTTGGAAACATTTTCCGCCTATATATCATTTCCCGGTATTACCTGGTAAACCCAGAAACTCTTCCAATAACCCTGAAACACTTTCGGTTTCTCTCGAAACTATTTCTCGTGTTCCAGGAACTATTCCTAGAATATTTTCTCATAACTCTTACTCCAATAGCACTCAACATATCATGATTCCCTTGAGCTTAAGACCCTATAGTTCGGAAAAACATAGACCTGAATGAACTCCCTTTCATTCAATGATCAATAGCAGAACCGTGGACATCCATATTGATCCTATGAATACATGAATGATATTCGAGTGAACCTTTCATTATCATATGTTATTCCCTCTGCTTCATGATACTTTACAAAACCCAAGGTGAGATTTATCGGAATCCTCTTGAGTCATTCTCATGCTCATTATACCTTCTCTTCGTTATCAGTTTTGTTCTTCTTTCTCGTTGACATGTTCCGACATCCCTGTGAACTAGTCACCTGTGTCTTGGTAGATGATGATGGATGCCATCATACCGAGTGGGCCCTAAGAATATCTCTGCATCGTCGCAGGAGCAAATCCCACTCTTGAGCTATCAAGCCCCTTGTCATACTTTCTGGTAAACCTGAAAGTTGTCATTATGATCACCGTGTTATAGATGGCGTTTGAGCAACTCCAAAGTCTATCGTCTGGTATGAAATGACTACGATAATCTCATGGTCTAAGGAACTAAAGCATACATTAACTCTTCGTGTTATATCAATAGACTCGTGACGATTATATCTCAAAGTATAACAAACAAGTTGGGTCAATTAAATATGATCATTCTTCTAACATCATCCTCTCAATGTTCTTTTGGGATTATCGTTACACTTAACAAAATATCCATGATCCGGAAAACATGATCAACATACAACACTTGAGCTAGTCTTAGAGGCAAGACTAGGAATCAGGTTTTACCATTTATCATTCCACATGGACTCGTGCAACCGTTACCCTCCGTGGGTTGAAGTCCCCATCAACGTGGACGTACTATAGCACCACCTATCGGAACCACACCAAAAATCTCCGTGTCTCCATTGCGTTTGCTCATTCTGATTCCCATCTCTTTTACATTCTTGCACTTGCATGCTTTACTCTTTCTGCTGCCTATAGTCTTGCTATGCTTGTGTAAAACGTACAATGAGACCTTTAACATGTGCTAAACTCAACCTTAACTTAAAGCATAGTGAAAACTGCTACTTTTTGAAGTGAAGGGTATAATCAACCCCCCTCTAGACCCCTCCTCTCGATCTTTCACAAAACCCTCTAGTATATATAGGTTCAGGGGAGAGGGAGGAGTATCCTACTTGGGGAAGGGTTTCCTCTCCTCTTGCTGTTGGGGAACGTAGTAATTTCCAAAAAAATCCTACGCACACGCAAGATCATGGTGATGCATAGCAACGAGAGGGGAGAGTGTTGTCCACGTACCCTCATAGACCGAAAGCGGAAGCGTTAGAACAACGCGGTTGATGTAATCGTACGTCTTCATGGCCCGACCGATCAAGCACCGAAACTACGGCACCTCCAAGTTCTAGCACACGTTCAGCTTGATGACGATCCCCGTACTCCGATCTAGGAGAAGGTCGGGGAAGAGTTCTGTCAGCACGACGGCGTGGTGATGATCTTGATGTTCTACTATCGCAGGGCTTCGCCTAAGCACCGCTACAATATTATCGAGGAGGACTATGGTGGAGGGGGGCACCGCACACGGCTAAGAGATCAAGAGATCAATTGTTGTGTCTAGAGGTGCCCCCTTACCCCCGTATATAAAAGAGCTAGGGGGAGGGGGCGGCCGGCCTAGGAGGGGGCGCGCCAAGGGGAGTCCTACTCCCACTGGGAGTAGGACTACCTCCTTTCCTTGTTGGACTAGGAGAAGGGGGGAAGGAGGAGGGAGAGAGGAAGGAAAGGGGGGGCTCCGCCCCCCTCTCCTTGTCCTATTCGGACTAGGGGGGAGGGGCGCGCGGCCCAGCCCATGCCTCCTCTCCTATTCTCCACTAAGGCCCATGTAGGCCCATTAAGCCCCCAGGGGGTTCCGGTAACCTCCCGGTACTCCGGTAAAATCCCGATTTCACCCGGAACACTTCCGACATCCAAATATAGGCTTCCAATATATCAATCTTCATGTCTCGACTATTTCGAGACTCCTCGTCATGTCCGTAAACTCATCCGGGACTCCGAACAAACTTCGGTTCATCAAAACTCATAAACTCATAATATAACTGTCATCGAAACCTTAAGCGTGTGGACCCTACAGGTTCGAGAACTATGTAGACATGACCGAGACTCGTTTCCGGTCAATAACCAATAGCGGAACCTGGATGCTCATATTGGCTCCTACATATTCTATGAAGATCTTTATCGGTCAAACCGCATAACAACATACGTTGTTCCCTTTGTCATCGGTATGTTACTTTCCCGAGATTCGATCATCGGTATCCAATACCTAGTTCAATCTCGTTACCGGCAAGTATGATTACGACATTCGGACACACCATTTTGTTGTGGTGTTCTGGGTGGCGTGAGTTGCGAAACTATTCCGCATTGCTTCAAATGTAAACCAAACTTGTAGCTCAAATATTCTCCTCCACGATTAGATCGTAGAAATTTTATTTTCTTGTTACGATGATTTTCCACTTCACTCTGAAATTCTTTGAACTTTTCAAATGTTTCAGACTTGTGTTTCATCAAGTAGAGATACCCATATCTTCTCAAATCATCTGTGAAGGTGAGAAAATAACGATACCCGCCGCGAGCCTCAATATTCATTGGACCACATACATCAGTATGTATGATTTCCAACAAATCAGTTGCTCGCTCCATAGTTCCGGAGAACGGCATTTTAGTCATCTTGCCCATGAGGCTTGGTTCGCAAGTACCAAGTGATTCATAATCAAGTGATTCCAGAAGTCCATCAGTATGGAAGTTTTTTCATGCGCTTTACACCAATATGTCCCAAACGGCAATGCCACAAATAAGTTGCACTATCATTATCAACTCTGCATCTTTTGGCTTTAACATTATGAATATGTGTATCACTACTATCGAGATTTAATAAAAATAGACCACTCTTAAAGGGTGCATGACCATAAAAGATATTACTCATATAAATAGAACAACCATTATTCTCCGATTTAAATGAATAACCGACTCGCATCAAACAAGATCCAGATATAATGTTCATGCTCAACGCTGGCACCAAATAACAATTATTCAGGTCTAAAATTAATCCTGATGGTAGATGTAGAGGTAGCATGCCGACCGCGATCACATCGACTTTGGAACCATTTCCCACGCGCATCGTCACCTCATCCTTAGCCAATCTTCGCAATTCAGTAGTCCTGCTTCGAGTTGCAAATATTAGCAATGAACCATTATCAAATACCAGTGCTCTGCGAGCATTAGTAAGGTACACATCAATAACATGTATATCACATATACCTTTGTTCACCTTGCCATCCTTCTTATCCGCCAAATACTTGGGGCAATTCCGCTTCCGATGTCGTCCACTTGCGGTAGAGAAGCACTCGATCCTCGGACTTAGGTCCAGATTTGGGTTTCTTCTCTTGAGCAGCAACTTTCTTGTTGTTCTTCTTGAAGTTCCCCTTCTTCCCCCCTTTACCCTTTTTTCTTGAAACTGGTGGTCTTATTGACCATCAACACTTGATGCTCCTTCTTGATTTCTACCTCCGCAGCTTTTAGCATTGCGAAGAGCTCGGGAATAGTCTTGTCCATCCCTTGCATATTATAGTTCATCACAAAGCTCCTGTAGCTTGGTGGCAGTGATTGAAGAATTACATCAATGACACTATCATCGTGAAGATTAACTCCCGGTTGAATCAAGTGATTATTATACCCGCACATTTTGAGTATATGTTCACCGATGTAACTATTCTCCTCCATCTTGCAGCTATAGAACTTATTGGAGACTTCATATATCTCTATCCCGCATTTGATTGAAATATTAACTTCAACTCTGGAACATCTCATATGCTCCATGACGCTCGTAACGTCGTTGAAGTCCCGGTTCTAAGCCGTAAAGCATGGCACATCGAACTATCGAGTAGTCATCGCCTTGCTCGCCAGACGTTCTTAACGTCGTCGGTTGCATCTACAAAGAGGCACGGCACCCAGTGGTGCTTCCAGGACGTAATTCTTCTGTGCAGCAATGAGGATAATCGTCAAGTTACGGTCCCAGACCGTGTAATTGCTACCATCATCTTTCAACTTAGCTTTCTCAAGAAACGCATTAAAATTCAACGGAACAACAGCATGAGGCATCTATCTACAACAAACATAGACAAGCAAAATACTATCAGTTACTAAGTTCATGATAAATTTAAGTTCAATTAATCATCTTACTAAAGAACTCCCACTTAGACAGACATCTCTCTAGTCATCTAAGTGATCACGTGATCCAAATCAACTAAACCATGTCCGATCATCACGTGAGATGGAGTAGTTTTCAATGGTGAACATCACTATGTTGATCATATCTACTATATGATTCATGTTCGACCTTTCGGTCTCCATGTTCCGAGGCCATATCTCAGATATACTAGGCTCGTCAAGTTTAACTTTGAGTATTCCACGCAGCAACTGTTTTGGCGTCCGTTGTATTTGAACGTAGAGCCTATCACACCGATCATCACGTGGTGTCTCAAAGACGAAGAACTTTCGCAACGGTGCATACTCGGGAGAACACTTCTTGATAATTAGTGAGAGATCATCTTAAAATGCTACCGTCAATCAAAGCAAGATAAGATGCATAAAGGATAAACATCACATGCAATCAATATAAGTGATATGATATGGCCGTCATCATCTTGTGCTTGTGATCTCCATCTCCGAAGCACCGCCGTGATCACCATCGTCACCGGCGCGACACCTTGATCTCCATCGTAGCATCGTTGTCATTTACGCCATCTATTGCTTCTACGACTATCGCTACCGCTTAGTGATAAAGTAAAGCAATTACTGTAGCGCTTGCATTTCATACAATAAATCGACAACCATATGGCTCCTCGCCATTGCCGATTACTTTGGTTACAAAACATGATCATCTCATACAATAAAATATAGCATCACGTCTTGACCATATCACATCACAACATGCCCTGCAAAAACAAGTTAGACGCCTTCTACTTTGTTGTTGCAAATTTTACGTGGCTGCTACGGGCTGAGTAAGAACCGTTTTACCTCGCATCAAAACCACAACGATAGTTCGCAAGTTAGTGATGTTTTAACCTTCGCAAGGACCGGGCGTAGCCACACTCGGTTCAACTAAAGTTGGAGAAAGCAGACACCCGCCACCAAAGCACGCCGGTAGAACCAGTCTCGCGAAGCGACGCGTAATGTCGGTCCGGTCGCTTCATCCAACAATACCGCCGAACAAAGTATGACATGTTTGGTAAGCAAGATGACTTGTATCGCCCACAACCCACTTGTGTTCTACTCGTGCATATAACATCTACGCATAAAACCAGGCTCGGATGCCACTGTTGGGGAACGTAGTAATTTCAAAAAAATTCCTACGCACATGCAAGATCATGGTGATGCATAGCAACGAGAGGGGAGAGTGTTGTCCACATACCCTCGTAGACCGAAAGCGGAAGCGTTAGAACAACGCGGTTGATGTAGTCATACTTCTTCACGGCCCGACCGATCAAGCACCGAAACTACGGCACCTCCGAGTCCTAGCACACGTTCAGCTCGATGACGATCCCCGTACTCCAGTCCAGCAGAATGTCGGGGAAGAGTTCCGTCAGCACGACGACGTGATGACGATCTTGATGTTCTACCGTCGCAGGGCTTCGCCTAAGCACCGCTACAATATTACCAAGGAGGACTATGGTGGAGGGGGGCATCCCACATGGCTAAGAGATCAAGAGATCAATAGTTGTGTCTAGAGGTGCCCCCTTGCCCCAGTATATAAAGGAGCCAGGGGGAGGGGGCAGCCGGCCTAGGAGGGGGGCGCCAAGGGGAATCCTACTCCCACCGGGAGTAGGACTCCCTCCTTTCCTTGTTGGACTAGGAGAAGGGGGAAGGAGGAGCGAGAGAGGAAGGAAAGGGGGGGCGCCGCCCCCCTCTCCTTGTCCTATTCGGACTAGGGGGGAGGGGTGCGCGGCCCAGCCCTTACCTCCTCTCCTCTTCTCCACTAAGGCCCATGTGGGCCCATTAAGCCCTCGGGGGGTTCCGGTAACCTCCCTGTACTCCGGTAAAATCTCGATTTCACCCGGAACACTTCTGACATCCAAATATAGGCTTCCAATATATCAATCTTCATGTCTCGACCATTTCGAGACTCCTCGTCATGTCCGTAATCTAATCCGGACTCAACAAACTTCGTTCATCAAAACTCATAAACTCATAATATAACTGCATCAAACCTTAGCGTCAAGGACCCTACGGGTTCGAGAACTATGTAGACATGACCGAGACTCGTTTCCGGTCAATAACCAATAGCGGAACCTAGATGCTCATATTGGCTCCTACATATTCTACGAAGATCTTTATCGGTCAAAACGCATAACAACATACGTTGTTACCTTTGTCATCGGTATGTTACTTGCCCGAGATTCGCTCGTCGGTATCCAATACCTAGTTCAATCTCATTACCGGCAAGTCTCTTTACTCGTTACGTAATGCATCATTCCGTAACTAGCTCATTAGCTACATTGCTTGCAAGGCTTGTAGTGATGTGCAGTACAGAGAGGGCCCAGAGATACCTCTCCGACAATGGGAGTGACAAAACCTAATCTCGAAATATGCCAACTCAACATGTACCTTTGGAGACACCTGTAGAGCTCCTTTATAATCACCCAGTTACGTTGTGACGTTTGGTAGCACATAAAGTGTTCCTCCGGTAAATGGGAGTTGCATAATCTCATAGTTATAGGAACTTGTATAAGTCATGAAGAAAGCAATAGCAACATACTAAACGATCAAGTGCTAAGCTAATGGAATGGGTCAAGTCAATCACATCATTCTCCTAATGATGTGATCCCGTTAATCAAATGACAACACATGTCTATGGTTAGGAAACATAACCATCTTTGATTAATGAGCTAGTCAAGTAGAGGCATACTAGTGACATTAAGTTTGTCTATGTATTCACACATGTATTATGTTTCCGGTTAATACAATTCTAGCATGAATAATAAACATTTATCATGATATGAGGAAATAAATAATAACTTTATTATTGCCTCTAGGGCATATTTCCTTCACTTGCGCCGGCCTAGGGGGTGGTGGAGTCCACCTCCACCTCCCAATTCAGCCTCCTCTTGGGGCGCCTGCACTAATGGGCCTTAGGGCCCATTAACTCTCCCTAATAAGCCTTTTAGTATTTTCCTTAGCCCGTCGATATTAAATAAATTCTAAAAGCCTCCTAATCAATATTGGAACCTTTTACCATTTATTTAGAGTCTCCGGAAACATTTTCCGCCTATATATCATTTCCCAGTATTACCTGGTAAAGCCCGAAACTCTTCCAATAACCCTGAAACACTTTCGGTTTCTCTCGAAACTATTTCTCATGTTCCCGGAACTATTCCTAGAATATTTTCTCATAACTCTTACTCCAATAGCACTCAACATATCATGATTCCCTTGAGCTTGTGACCTTGTAGGTTTAGTAAAACATAGACATGAATGAACTCCCTTTCGTTCAATGATCAATAGCAGAACTGTGGACATCCATATTGATCCTATGAATACACGACTGATATTTGAGTGAACCTTTGGTTATCATATGTTATTCCCTTTGCTTCACGATACTTTACAAAACCCAAGGTGAGATTTATCGGTATCCTCTTGAGTCATTCTCATGCTCATTATACCGTCTCCTCGTTATTGGTTTTGTTCTTCTTTCTCGTTGACATGTTCCGGCATCCGTGTGACCTAGTCACCTGTGTCTTGGTAGATGATGATGGATGCCATCATACCGAGTGGGCCCTAAGAATATCTCTGCATTGTCGTAGGAGCAAATCCCACTCGCGAGCTATCAAGCCCCTTGCCATACTTTCTGGTAAATCTCAAAGTTGTCGTTATGATCACCGTGTTATAGACGGAGTTTGAGAAACTCCAAAGTCTATCGTCTGGTATGAAATGACTATGATACTCTCATGGTCTAAGGAACTAAAGCATACGTTAACTCTTCGTGTTATATCAATAGACTCGTGACGATTTTATCTCAAAGTATAACAAACAAGTTGGGTCAATTCAATATGATCATTCGTATAACATCATCCTCTCAATGTTCTTTTGGGATTATCGTTGCACTTAACAAAATATCCAGGATCCTGAAAACATGATCAACATACAACACTTGAGCTAGTCCTAGAGGCAAGACTATGAATCAGGTTTTACCATTTATCATTCCACACATGCTTGGGTTTCCTCTGAATCACATATTCAATTATAGCATGGAATATAAACTCTTAATTATAAACATGGAGATGAATAATACAATATTATTACCTCTAGGGCATAATTCCAACACAAGGAGGTGGTGCCAGCCTTGGAGAAGGGCAAGAAGGTGGTGCCGCCCTTGGATGACTACGTGGTGCTGAAGGAGCACCCCATCGGCAAGCGGGGGGACTACAACGACTACCATGAGGAGGCAGGACCAACTCACTTATGCAAGGTGATCCTTGCCCCGAAGCTGGAGTGTTTGCCTATGCCTCTAGACTTCACGAAGTAGTTCTAGGCTGTGTCTTAGGAGTTCAAGGTGAATACGAACACCGGTTGCGCATGGAGGGTGACGGTTTGGCTGATGAACGGCAGGGTCATCCTCGATAAGCGTTCCCCCCCCCCTTCACCGATGTCCACTAGATCAAGATCGGCTACATAGTCACCTTCAAGTTGCTGACCCCCGGCACCCGGAAGTGATCGTCTTCAACGACTTATTCACATAGAAGTGGTGACCAAGTGCGGGAAGTACGATGACACCTACGACGTGAACGTCTAGGAGAGCTCTTTGTTGTGCGCGTTGGTTTGGTTTAGTTTAAGACTATGTCATATTGGTTTGGTTGAAAACTGTTTGTTTAAGTGTCGTAGTATGCTATGTATTTTTTGCGTCTTTGATTGTTCCACCTGCTGCACCACCTTCACGGGGAGGTTTCTAGACAACATGCATTGCATGCAACCAAAACACCATATCATGTGTTGTCATAAAAACAAGCCGACAACCAACTTTCGTTTCACCCCAGGCTAGAGGGCATTGGCGAACCTAGAGGGTGTGCCGTGGCACACCCACCATTTTACGAATTTTTTTCACTATATGTCATCTTTTCCTGATTTTCTTGGTTTTACAGTACTAGAACTAATTCACCCGAAGCTGTACACGTACATGCAAACCTAGCAAACCATAGAAGCATCTCGACTGTTTTTTCTACTAACAGCACTACGTGTGTGTCCAGCCAAAGACTCATGTACACATACATGAGCCCGGTAGAAGCTAGCTAGATCAATTCCATAGATCAATGTTGCCAAAAAAATTGAATCCATCGACCAACTCGATGGAAACTCTAGTGGCGACTCGTGTAGATTGCAAACAGAAAAAACTAAAAAAAATTAGGACTATTTGGTCTGCCACGTTATTTTTTCAGACAACTTCTACCACGTTATGTTTTGAGACAACTTCTACCACGTGATATTTTCAACGTTTTTATTTTTGCGAAAAGGATCAAATCAATTATAAATATTCACTAGAAGTACAAAACACCTCAAGCATAATAAAAATTACATCAAGGTCCATGGACCACTGAAAGACCAGTACCGCCGACGCGCTGTTGTTGTTGCTCCCCTACCGGAGCCAGCCTGACCTTGTCGATGACAGCAGGGAAGTCTTCGTGCACGTGCCAGGAAGTCACCTCTAAGGACCAACGCCTCGAAGCCGCAGTTGTCACCGTTGAATCCTTAAATAAATCTGAACAACCTAACACCAAATATCGCCATTTGCATGACGAGAAACCCTAACCTCTTGGCCTCGAGGAGCTGGCAGGAATCTACGCCTGAGCTCCGTCTAATCCATCCCAACGAATGAACTTGAGGAGAATAAGAGCCCGGAAGACTGTCTCGAAGAAGAAGTGTCGTCATCCGTCTGAACGCCGCCCGTGCGAGGACTAAAATTCTACCTATCTACTA
The DNA here is from genome assembly GCA_021437245.1 of Aegilops speltoides. NCBI lineage: Eukaryota > Viridiplantae > Streptophyta > Magnoliopsida > Poales > Poaceae > Aegilops > Aegilops speltoides. Next base: position 250,110,979 of record CM038145.1, read on the forward strand.
GCCGGATTAGACACACCAGAAATCCCCTCCCCGTCACTGGCTGCTGGAGCGGCAGGTGGAGAGTAGGCGAATCCACGGACTCGCTGGTGAAGATCGAGGGGAGGAAGGCTTTCCCTAATTGCCTTGCGAGAGGGGAAAAAAAGCTATTTTCAACGCTCATCTGCATTTCGGACATTGCCTCTCCCCGTGCTTCCCTTCGCTTGGCCGCTCGCCTTGTTGTCGGGTCCTTCCCTTCCTTCCTCCACTGGTCGTTCGCCCCGAAACACTTTCAATTGACCAGCTGGATGCATGGATCACCCGCATCAGCCGCCCGCTATGGAGATAGGACATTGGAGCCCATTTAAGCTCACATTCTTGTTTGTTTAAAGACATAAAAACTATTTATCAGTTGAACAAAACAATCGTTACCGTTTTGTTGTAATTGAAGGACTCTTACTTCTTGTTTTGTTGTACTTGCATAACTCAAGACAAAGAGTATTGGGAGTATTATCTCCACTTTGTTGAAAACATGAGGTCAAATAAAGAAGGTTGCAGCTGAAGGGCAAACCGAAGTTATTCTTACGTATCTTTCATGTAAGACTATTTGTATTGTAATTTCACAAATTTGAAATTATTTTCTAAAACATGATATGGTGAGACTTGATTTCTTTTGCCATACATGATATGACACTTATTTTGAAGTGTGCACACCCTCCATTTTTTCCTGGGTCCGCCACTGCTAGAGGGTATGCATACAACCAAACAAAGTGCAGATATTGGTTTTTAGCCTGTTTTTTCTGAACCAAGCCCAACCGAGACACAAATGGATTGCAGACAAACATCGATGTAACCAAACACGTCCAAAGATGCTTGCATCTCTGACGAGACAATGAAGCAGCACGCTTGCATTTCTGGCGAGAAACTGCAAAATTTCGTGATTTGACCCTTTTGTCAAACAAAATCCAGATCTGACCCCAGTTTGAAAGTTTTTCGAGATCTGACCCTTTTGCTACCGCCAAGCCTTCAGGCGGTAGGGTTGCACAGTCTACCGCCACAGGTTCTGGCGGTAGGTGTGGCTGACAACCATTAAACCGTTAACGGCTGCTTACGGACCTACCGCCATAGGCCACGGCGGTAGTCAGCACAAACCTACCGCCGAGAGCCCTGGCGGTAGGTTATCATAGTGGCATGAAGTTAACTGCTTTGATTTTGTCTTGAATTTTTTTTGCCATAGACATAAGAAACAATAAGCACAATTTCATGGACATAAGAAGTCTGATCACATCCAAATAGTTTGATCACATAACGTAGTTTGATCACATCCAAATAGTTTTGCCATTACGGACTAAGAAACAAGTACCAAATAACATAGTTTGATCACATAACATAGTTTGATCACATCCAAATAGTTTCACAAAGCCAACATAAGAAGTTTAACAAGTTCAACGGTCATCGACCACATAAAAGGTTTCATCCATAGGTAGCAATCAAACATGATGATCATCAGCAGCCACACGCATATATAGTTCTAGATGATATCGATGATGATCATCATCTTCAAGCCTTGACGGTGGGTGTTCCTGATAGTAATTAGGATGGCTTGTCCAGCATGAAGATTCTTGTCAACGAGGAAGCTCTTCCACCCAACCAAGCTTAAGTGTGTGCGGCCGTCCGTGTCCACACCGTACGCACAAGTAGTGACAGAGCCCCTTGTAGTAAGGTGTATTCTAGCATAGCCTTCTTCATCAGCCTCGATGCCACAACTCTCAGATAGGCTCTTTGGCAATTTCTGAATAAGAAAAACATACCAATTAATAAGTATGGATTATCTAAACTATTAACAGTTCCTTGGATTCTACACTAATAACATACCATGACATGTCCATAGATCATGGTACTTGTCAGACGGGTCACGAATGGCACCCCGACCAAGTCAGCATGTGGCAGAAAGTTGTCCCATAGGTTGCACACCTCCTGATCGCTCAGCCTCACTCTTTGAGCACAGATGGCTTCCTCAAGTGGGTCTTCATAGTCATCATCCTCATCAAGTGGTGGTGGTGGCGCCATTTTCCTTATATAAGCATTGATTGGATAAAGTTAATTAAACATCAATATTTGGTCTAATGCAAGCATTCATGAGATATAGGTAGATTCCACCTAAATCAATGGAGAGATATAGCAAAACAAATATCTACAATATTCACACAATAAATCATCACATATGGCTATAAGAAAGACTAAACCTAGGGTTCATCTAGGTTCTAGGGTTCATCTAGGTTCTAGGGTTCATCATATCAACTAGAGAGGGTTCCTCATATGGCTATAAGAAAGACTAAACCTAGGGTTCATCTAGGTTCTAGGGTTCATCTAGGTTCTAGGGTTCATCATATCAACTAGAGAAGGTTCCTCGTATGGCTATAAGAAAGACTAAACCTAGGGTTCATCAACTAGGTTCATCACATTGCAATCATCTAGGTTCTAGGGTTCATCATATCAAATAGAGAATACCTCATATGGCTATAAGAAAGCGGATTGATTTGACTCAAACTAATTGGGGGATTGGAGGAGCTTACCTTCCTCTTTTCGTAGCCATCTCAATCCGCAAAATCCGTGAATCAACGAAGAAGATCGGAATGGGGAAGTGGAGGAGATGAGAAAATGGGCGAGAGGAAGAAGAAGGCGGCTAGGTGGGGTGGGGATTAGGTGTTTGGGCGAGGTGGGCGGGCGGTTGGGTTTATAAATGCCCAAACCCTACCGCCATAGGGTGCAGTGGTAGGATACCACAACCTATCGCCATCAGACCCGACGGTAGGGTGAAAGTGCGTTATATCGACTAGAGGGGGGTGAATAGGCGACTTTTATGAATTCTTCACTGAGGAATTTGCTGGTGAGGAAATTCCTAAATGAAGAACTACTAGCAGCGGAATAAGTACTCAGAAGTAAACATAACAGAACACAAGCATAGTCATCATGGCTAGATGAAGACAAACACAGAGTACAGAAAGCGTAAACACAGGATAACACAAGAAAGAAGACGGACAGACAGAAGAAATTGATCTGAGGAAATTGAGAAAGTCTTCAGTCAAAGTCTTCAAACAGATATGAACAGGCACACAACAACAGACATGAGGAAACAAAAGAGTTGAGGAAATAGAACCAGTAGGCTTGGTGAAGATAATGATTTGGTAGACCAGTTCCAACTGTTGTCTCAGTTGTACATCTGGTTGGAGCGGCTGAGTATTTAAACTCGAGGACACCCAGTCCCGGACACACAGTCCTCACCGTATTCTCCTTGATCTAAGGTCACACAGACCTCGTCCAATCACTCATGGTAAGTCTTCAGGTGACTTCCGAACCTTCACAAACTCGGTCATTCGGCGATCCACAATTCCTCTTGGATGCTCTAGACCTTGATGCCTAACCGTCTGGAAGAAGCACAGTCTTCAAAGGAAACAAGCGTCGGATCCACGCAGGATCAATCTCTTCAGTGATGCTCAATCACTTTGGGTTTGTAGGTGTTGGGTTTTGGGTTTTCCTCACTTGATGATTTTCACTCAAAGTCCTCGGAGGATGGGATGCTCTCAATTGACAAGTGTGAGTTTCTCTTGGAGCAGCCAACCAGCTAGTGGTTGTAGGGGCGGCTATTTATAGCCTAGGGAGCAACCCGACATGATAATACATAAATGCCCTTGTCTGATATGACCGTTACGTGGGTAGATATTTTGGAATCGCTGGCGCATAGCACAGCAACGGTCGGAATTTTGACTATCAAAATCCTCAGGGCTATCATGTTCCACATCGTAGGCAATTCACACTAGTGAATTCCTAACTCCTCGATCGAACAAATTCTCGAGACCGTAAGAACTTCGTCTCATCATTTGAAGAATATGACTGAATCGTATGAGATTTCCAATGGCTTCACTCAAGGGATTGGTAGGTGTAGGATTTAGAGTTGAGCACATGGAAATTTTTCCTTAGTATTTCCTCGACCCCTTTAACAAAGACGGTGTTTCCTATGACTCAAGAAAGAGAAAATGAAACTACGACAACAAGAGTCTTCACGCTTCATGTTCCTCGAATGAATACCAAGTCTTCAAGGTCACACCAATTTCTTCACTTTCAAAGTCTTCAGATATCCAAAGTCTTCGACGAAGAACTTCATTTTAGGGTCGACTTTCTCTCAGAATATCAAACTCCTCATAGACTTATAGACTGTGTACACTCACAAACGCATCAGTCCCTTAACCTATAAGTCTTCAATACACCAAAATCACTAAGGGGCACTAGATGCACTTACAATATCCCCCTTTTTGGTGATTGATGACAATATAGGTTAAGTTTTCAACGGGGATAAATATATGAAGTGTAAATACTGATGTTGAGGAATTTGATTGCAAGGTATAGAAGAACTCCCCCTGAAAATGTGCATAGTGAGGAATTTGCTTTTGACGCAATGCACACTTGAAGAGTATAATCATGGAGATCTCCCTGAGGGAGTCCTGGACTAGGGGGTGTCCGGATAGCCGGACTATCGTCAACCGGACTCCAAGACTATGAAGATACAAGATTGAAGACTTCGTCCCGTGTCCGGATGGGACTTTCCTTGGCGTGGAAGGCAAGCTTGGCGATACGGATATGTAGATCTCCTACCATTGTAACCGACTCTGTGTAACCCTAGCCCTCTTCGGTGTCTATATAAACCGGAGGGTTTTAGTCCGTTGGACAACACAACCATTACAACAATCATACCATAGGCTAGCTTCTAGGGTTTAGCCTCCTTGATCTCCTGGTAGATCCACTCTTGTACTACCCATATCATCAATATCAATCAAGCGGAGTAGGGTTTTACCTCCATCGAGAGGGCTCGAACTCAGGTAAAAACATCGTGTCCCTTGTCTCCTGTTACCATCCGCCTAGACGCACAGTTCGGGACCCCCTACCCGAGATCCGCCGGTTTTGACACCAACATTGGTGCTTTCATTGAGAGTTCCTCTGTGTCGTCGCCGATAGGCTTGATGGATCCTTCAATTAACAACGACGGAGTCCAGGGTGAGAATTTTCTCCCCGGACAGATCTTTGTGTTCGGCGGCTTTGCACTCGGGCCAATTAAGCAGGCCATCTCAGTAGCAGATCGAAGCTACGCCCCAGCCATCAGTCGGGTTTGGAAGCCTAAACTTCACGGCCGACATCCGCGGAGACTTGATCTTGATGGATTGAGCCACGATAAGCGTGCGCCGCTCTCACGATGGGCATGATTTAGCTCTACCGCCGGATAGTGCCCTGGAGGCCGCACATGAGTCCGCTCTGACCCATAGTTCGGAGCAGACCGTGCAGATTGAGGACAGGTGGATGGACACCGCCTCGGGAGCTGCAACTTCTACGGCGATGGAGCCGAATACCGACCTTGTCCCTTATAAAGCCCGTGACTCCGAGGCGCCGGACTCCTGCCGATTCCAACCTCCTGCGCCCTACCAATCGAATCCGATTGGGCGCCGATCATGGAGTTCACCGCCGCGGACATCTTTCAAAGACTCACCCTTTGGCGACATCCTAAATTCGCCAAGCATCTCTCGTTATCGAGAGAACCTGGCGGATCATGCGGTCGATGGTTGAAATGCGGACGACGAAGAAATTGAAGCCCACCCACCGCCCACTTTGTAGCCACTGTCGACGATCTAACCGACATGCTAGACTACGACTCCGAAGACATCGACGGTATGGACGACGATGCCGGAGACGATCAAGAACCAGCGCCTACAGGGAACTGGAAGACCACCTCGTAATACGACATATACATGATGGACACCCCAAAGGATGGGGACGGCGAAGAAGCATCGGAGGCAGATTCTTCTAAGAAACAGCTCAAGCACCAATGTCAGCGGTGCCGCTCTAAATCCCGCCACAGCAAGAATGGAGATTCCGGCACCGAAGATAATAACACCCTAGAGACAACCCCCTCCAGAAAGATTCAGCACAGGAGGACGGGGAAGCCAGCCCTCGAGAGAGAGCGGCAGAGGAGGAGGATGAAGACTACATGCCTCCCTCCGGAGACGAAGCAAGCCTCAATGACGACGAATTCATCGTGCCAGAGGATCCCGTCGAACAAGAGCGTTCTAAACACAGGCTTATCGCTATGGCAAATAGCCTAAAGAAAAAGCAGCAACAGCTTCAAGCTGATCAAGACCTGTTGGCCGACAGATGGACCGAGGTCCTCGCGGCCAAAGAGTATGAACTCGAACGCCCCTCCAAGAGCTACCAAAAACGCAAGTTGCTCCCCCGACTAGAGGAGGAGGCATACAAACCTTCATCACCAGCGCACAATACGGCAGACCGACCACCCCGTGGTCGCGACAGAGAGGCATCTAGGCCCCCCATCAAGACCGTACCCCGGCACCGCTCGAAAAGTACGAAGCCACGAGGGAATGCGCGGGACTTGTGGGATATATTGGAGGACTAGGCAAGACAATCCAGATCTATCTACGGATCACGTGGGCACCCCACGACCCACGACGACTACCGTCGCCCCGGATACAACAACTCCGGCGGGCGAACACGTGCACAACGCTCTCTTGAGCTACGTCGTGATATTGCTCAATCTGAGGCGCCAAGACACCCACTATGCTTCAGCGACGAAGTAATGGATCATCAAATCCTGAAGGGTTTCAACCCATGAACATTGAATCCTACGATGGCTAACAGACCCAGCGGTTTGGATCGAAGATTATCTCCTTCATATCCATATGGCCCGCGGCGGCATCTCCACGCCATCAAGTATCTCCCACTCAAGCTTAAAGGAGCAGCTCGGCATTGGCTTAACAGCTTGCCCAGAGTCAATTGGGTGTTGGGAGGACACGGAAGCCGCATTCCTCGACAACTTCCAGGGCACATATAATGCGACCACCGACGCCGATGACCTAAGCCACATAATTCAGCAGCCGAGACAAATCGGCGATACAATTACGACACGGTTCTTAACAAAGAAAACCAAATCGCCGATCGTCCGGATGCAGAGGCCCTCGCAGCCTTCAAACACAACATCCGCGACGAGTGGCTGGCCCGCACCTAGGACAAGAAAAGCGAAATCGATGGCAGCCCTCACATCACTCATGACCCGCTTCTATGCGGAGAGAGACAAGCTAGCTAGCTCAAGAAGAACAACCTCGGCAAAAAATCTTTGGCAGTCCGGATACTAAGGACCATAATGGCAGGTCGCATCGAAACAAAACAAACACCGTTAACAGCGATAACAATGAGGATACGGCGGTCAGCGCCGGATTCAGAGGCTCTAAACCGGTCGTGGAAGAAGCCATTCAAAAGAACTACTCCGGGTCCATCCAATTTGGACCGAATACTCGACCGCTCTTGCCAGATACATGGTACCCCCGAAAAGCCAGCTAATCACTCCAACAGAGATTGTTGGGTATTCAAGCAGGCAGGCAAGTTAATTGCCGAGAACAATGACAAGGGGCTGCACAGTGACGACGAGGAAGAGACTCGGCCGCGAGCACAAGAGAGATGAAAGCTTTTCCCCCACAAGTGCGGACGGTAAACATGATATACGCAACCCATATACCCAAGAAGGAGCGGAAGCGTGCACTTAGGGACGTATACGCGATGGAGCCAGTCGCCCCGAAGTTCAATCCATGGTCCTCTTACCCGATCACTTTCGATCGAAGGGACCATCCTACCAGTATCCATCATGGTGGGTTCGCCGCATTGGTTTTAGACCCAATCATCGATGGATTTCACCTCACTAGAGTCCTGATGGACGGCGGCAGCAGCCTGAACCTGCTTTATCAGGATACAAGGTCGCAAGATGGGCATAGACCCTCAAGGATTAAACCTACAAAGACGACCTTCAAAGGCGCCATACCGGTGTTGAGGCCAATTATGCAGCTCACCACACCGAAGTGGTCTTCGGATCCTCGGATAACTTCCGAGCGAGGAGTTAATCTTGACATAGTCCCGTTCTGCAGTGGCTATCACGCTCTGCTCAGACGAACCGCGTTTGCGAAGTTCAACGTGGTGCCGCATTATGCATACCTCAAGCTCAAGATGCCAGGCCCTCGTGGAGTCATCACGGTCAACGGAAATACTGAACGCTCCCTCCGAACGGAGGAACACACAGCGGCTCTCGCGGCAGAAGTACAGAGCATCCTTTTAAGGCAATTTTCGAGTCCGACCGTTAAACGACCGGACATGGCCAAACGCGCCCGGAGTAACATAAACCAAGACCACCTGGCATGTTCCGAGCACGCGTAGCAATGCGGCCCCAACCCCAGCCCTTGCATGATTGCAAGACCAGCTCTTCGCGTACATCATTACGCCCTAGAGATACCATGGGCATAGGGGGAGGGGCACGACCACGAAAGGCCTAGAGTGCGGCTTAACCACACCAGGGGCTCCAAAGTGTGTCACTCTTTTTTTTTCTTTTTTTTCCACAGGACTCCGTTCACCAGAGGCCCTGTCCGGCAGTAGATCTGCCGAACTCACGATGCAACAGCCAGGGAGGGACAAAGGCTACGATGAACACTCAGGTGGTCTCCATTATGAGCATTAAATTTGTTAAATACACCACCGCAGCCCACCCACGGAGGGGACATGTTTAATTAGTCCAATCCCTTGCTTACCTTTTATCTGTATCATCCTCGCACTCATAGCGAATTCCTTGAATAAACAATGCAGCACTTTTTGCCTATAATTGCATTCCCCTTTTTTTATATGTTCATTAATGACATCTTGCACCCGTACATTTTGGTATGGCAGAATACACCAGGGGCTTGTGTTCCCCGCATTATGGTGTGATAAGTCCGAACACTTTCACAAGTCGGCACCCAACTTATAGCATTATATGCATCGGCTCGAATCATGTCTTGGGTCAATAGTTGGGTTTGCGGCTCCCATGTTTTGGTACCTTCGTTCCGTTCATCGGCTAAGGTAGCCTTTGGGAGAACCACTGCGATTGCGCCCGGTTGAGCTGGGCGGCGCCTCGGTGGAAAGCTAAAAGCCGATGTCATGATAAAGGCGAGGACTGGTCGCTGTTTGAGAGGTCTTTTCGAGTCCCTAAAGACTTATGCCGCTTGAGCGAGGAACCGGCTGCGTCCGCCCAGCGTGATAGCGCCCGAACTCGGTCTTCCGAATACTAGGGGCTTCGCGAAATTTAAAATTATAGAATTCTATGGCTAAGTGAGTGTTCAAGCATTATAAGTCCGGTTGCCTTGTTCGTTGTGTTGAGCGCCTCCTAGATGGACCCAAAATGGGAACAAGAGTGCTCAAGTTTATCCCAACACCCCAAAGACTCGTGGCTTGGGGGCTGAAGCCGACGACTTGCCATCTCTCAGATTTTATAAGCGGCCGCATGAAGGTAATATTTTAAATCAATAAGCGTTGCTTAGCGCATATGAACAAAGTTTTCAGCACACGGATAACACATTGCGAGTTTACTCAATAATTACATCTTTGGGGCACTCATCCGCAATCTTGCGGGCACCCTTCAGACACTTTTATAGTACATTTGGGCGTCGATACTCCTTGCCCGTGGTGGCTGTCCGTGATAAGCCTCTCAAAGATCCGGCCTGCCCAGTGCACCTTTATGCGGGCAAGGCCCGACAGGCACCTTCAATGCAAAGGGGCGCTTGATGACTTCCACCCAGGGCACGCATCCACCAGCCGCCGACGAGGCCAAGTAGCTCCGGACATGGCCTCTCGAGCCCAGCCGGACTATGAGGCCCTTCATGGCTGCTCGGCTACCTTGTGGAGCTCGACCACCGCTTGGTGGTCGCTAGAAACACCGGGTGTCCGACCTCAGCATCTTGAGACCGAAGACCTTCTCCATTAAGCTCCCCTCCTCGGCTCGGTAGAATGCGGTGGCATCAGACACACTGCGAGGCAGATCTGCAACGCCTCGAGAGCTCCGACCGGGTAAGTAATGTAATTTACATTCACATGCTTGCTTTGCATGAAAAATGCCTTACCCGCCGCTATTTTCTTCACCTCCTCAATCCCCTGGAGGGCCTTACGGGCCTCGACCTTAGCGGCGTTGGCACTTTCAAGAGCCGAGGCAAGCTCGGACTCTCGAGTCTTCGAGTCGCGCTCCAAACCCTCATGCTTTTCCGTGAGAGCCTGGAGCTCTTGCCGCACCTCCGCCACCCGCGCCTCCTGCTTCTCTCGCTCCGCCCGTTCCGCGGCCGCATTGCGTTCGGCCGCGGACACGGCCTCCTTCAGGGTCGCCACCTCGTCAAGTGGCCCTGCAGTACCACGTTATCCTTGTTATTTCTATTGCAGCAAAATCCTTTTACTGAGGTACAAATTTTAAAGTGGTGTTACTCACCTTCTTTATCCTCGAGCTGCTTCTTGGCAAGGCCGAGATCTTGCTCAGACTGCTCGAGTTAGTGCGGCAGAGGTCAGCAGTGCAGCCTGCAAACCCATATTGACATGATTTTTAGCACTCGTGCGTTTATCTTTTTTAGATCCTCAATCCGGTTTTTCTTTCCAAACACCGAACCGAGCATCAGGGGCTACTGTCTATGCGGTATTACATTACATATTTTAAACTTCTTACCTCAAAGCCTGTAAGAAGGCTACTGCACGCTTCGGTCAGCCCGCTCTTGGCGAGCTGAACCTTCTGAATCACCGCACTCATGATAGTGCAGTGTTCTTCCTTGATGGAAGCGCCGTTAAGCGCCTCCAACAAGTTGTCCGGCGCCTCCGGTTGGACGGAGGCTACCGGTGTCACGGTCTTGCCCTTCTTACGAAGGGGCGGCCTGCCGGACTCCGGAACCACTGCGGGTTCCGGCATAGAGTCCGGCGCAAAGTCCGAGAGGCTGCCTTGCGGCACCTCCGGAGCCTCCTCCTGATGGGTCCCCTCACGGATCCCACCTCGGCGTCGTCGGCGTCACGAGGGTGGGCGGTGGAATGGAATCCACGTCCGCGGAGCCAAGGACCCGCCGATGAAGCGGGAAGATCATCATCGGCCGGACTACAGGCAGTGTGCGGCATTAGAAGGACACTATGTGACACAAAAGATAAAGTATAAATCATTCAGGAATCCGGATACTTACGATCTTGCTGGAGGCCTGGCCCTTGAGGGCCACTCTTCGTCGCCAATGTTCGCGTTGGCGGAGCTGTCCGGGGGAAGGGTCCTTCCCCTCTTGGACCCTTCGGCCTTCCCCGTTGGGGAAGCCTTCCTCTTCCTCTCCCTCCTCCGGAGAGAGTCCTCTTCTCCTCCTCGTCTTGGGAGGAGTCGCCTCGAGCCATCGGACGATGAGTCCGATATCACTGGCGCCGGGAACTTCTTTGAGTTCCGTGGCCTTCTTCTTAGCCTCCTTCTCCCAAGACCACATAAAGGGCGGGACCAGCAGCCCCGATAAGCAGGCGTCCGGCTGGAGTCTTCGGGAAGGGAGCAGACAGTCTACTGTCGGGCGTCCTCTGCCGATCTGTCAAAGGCATTGGGAGTTTCAAATCCCGCATAGAATTAAACTATGAAAGAAGATAAGTGTCCCATAGAGGATAACAAAGCTTACCTCGCCGGCCGGGCGCTTGGTGCTGAATCGCGGTCTTCCGTTGTGGATCGCGGGGCTTCTCGCCCTTGAATAGCACCCTCGGTGCAACCGTGCGTCGTGTCGAAGAGCCGCTCGAGGTCGGTGCTGTGCGGATCGAACTCCCACAAAGTAAAGGCCCGCTGTTGGCGGGGAGAATCCGTGACGAGCATGACCTGGATCACATTGACAAGCCTAAGCTTCTTGTTCACCAAGGTCTGGAGACAGGACTGGAGTCCTATCAGCTCCTCCAAACTGCCCCATAGCAAGCCCTTCTTTTTCCATGAGGTGAGCTGCATAGGGGCACCAGATCTGAACTCGGGGGCCGCTGCCCATTTAGGGTCCCGCGGCTCGGTGATATAGAACCACCCCGATTGCCACCCTTTGATGGTTTCCACAAAGGCGCCCTCGAGCCAAAGGACGTTGGGCATCTTGCCCACCATGGCGCCTCCGCACTCCGCTGGGCGCCTTCACTACCTTGACAGCGTTGAAGGTCTTGAGCCTGGTCGAAGTGGGGCGGATGCGAGAAAGGCCTCGCTGACGACGATAAACACCGAGATGTTGAGGATGAAGTTTGGCGCCAGATCATGGAAATCCGGCCGTAGTAGTACATGAGCCCCGGACGAAGGGATGAAGTGGGAAGCCCGATCCAGCGGAGGAAGTGGGGAAGGAATCGACCCTCTCATGGGGCCTGGGGTGGGGATGAGCTGCCCCTCGTCGGGCGGTCGGTCGCGATGTCGCTGAAAGGTATCCGGCGCCCGCAGCTTTGCGATGTGCTCCTCCGTACGGAGGAGGCCAACCACTGCCTCCCACTCCGGACATGGTGGAGGAGGTTGAGGCGAGATGTGCGGACTTGGTATTTGGAGCTCGAGTCTTGAGAGATGGATAAGCAAAGGAGGAAGAAGGCGTAGGTGAAAAGGTGGATCCTTATCCCCTTATATATAGGCGGACGAAGACTATGCGTCCCCACCGGCCTGGTAAAACTCGCTTATCACCCAAGCGCCACCATCAATGGCGCGGTTGGGTTACCCACGTCCGTATTGATGGGAATCCCGGAATAAGGGGAACACGATCTCTGCTTCGACAACACGTGCCAAGGAAACCGCTTCGCTAAACGCGCTGAGATGGTATAATAAAAAAGATTCAAGTAAAAGCTTGGTAGTGGTATGACGTCATGCCACAAAATATGTCAGCAGATTGAACTTGTGTACATATTATTCTCTCTCTGATTGGAATGTGGAAATTATTTTGCGAGCGGACACTATCTGGTGTTCACAATCTTCTATGAATTACTCGGAGGAGGAACCCGCCTTGCAATGCCGAACAATATCGCGCCGGACTCATCGTCATTGAAGCCCGGTTCAGGGGACTCTTGAGGAGTCCTAGACTAGGGGTGTCCGGATAGCGGACTCCAAGACTATGAAGATACAAGATTGAAGACTTCGTCCCGTGTCCGGATGGGACTTTCCTTGGCGTGGAAGGCAAGCTTGGCGATACGGATATGTAGATCTCCTACCATTGTAACTGACTCTTTGTAATCCTAGCCCTCTCCGGTGTCTATATAAACCGGAGGGTTTTAGTCCGTAGGACAACACAACCATTACAACAATCATACCATAGGCTAGCTTCTAGGGTTTAGCCTCCTTGATCTCGTGGTAGATCCACTCTTGTACTACCCATATCATCAATATCAATCAAGCAGGAGTAGGGTTTTACCTCCATCGAGAGGGCCCGAACCTGGGTAAAAACATCGTGTCCCTTGTCTCCTGTTACCATCCGCCTAGACGCACAGTTCGGGACCCCCTACCCGAGATCCGCCGGTTTTGACACCGACACTCCCCCTATATCTTGCAACTCATACACGCATTTGATATATAATATGAAGAATTTGAAATGCATGATGAAATATGGTGACTGATGTAATTCAGCATGCGTGCATTTACATTAATGAGGAATAAGCATGCAGAAGAACACAACAAAAGTATCAGGTCACCATAGAGTTTAAGATTACTACTCGATCCAGCAAAGTCATCAGAAGAACGAGAGTTGTAACTTAGCAAAAAAACACACATATAAGATAGACCCGCTAGAAGACTAACTCAAATTTCTCCCTCTTTGTCATCGAATGACCAAAAGGGTTGAAACTGAGGACTAACGCCCCTGAAGAATATCATGAAGATGGAGGAGCACCAGCATTGTTGGGGTCTTGAGTCGATGTAGGGCCTACTGCAGTGTCGTCCAAGTCTTCATGCTCATCCGTGGCGTGTGATGAAGAATATGAGCTGGCCACCAAGGAAGGAACCTGGACCCTCTTGAATTTCTTCGGTGGAGGAGCAGACCAGTCAAAGTCTTCCTTGAAGCCCATTTGCTTCAGATCTTCTTCACCATACAGATGTGACAGAATAGCCCAGGTGCGATCAAACACTTCATGGAGGTAGTAGTGGTTTTTCTTCACTGCATTATGTGTGGAAGTCATGTTGTGAAGAATAGAACCAAACTGATGCTTAACCCACTTGTGGTTGCGATCCACCTTCTGGTGAAGACTTAACAGCAGTTCACGATCAGTCATCACACGAGGAGCAGTAGCTTGAGGACTTGTCTTGGTAGCATTGGCAGCAATATCATGAGTGGCAAAGTCATCATTGGTGGAGTAAGATGCGACTTTGGGGCCGACCATCAATGGACGAATGCCTTCATCGATCCGGTGGTGACTTGCCCTTCTCATCGGATGAGGAAATTGTCCGCTTGAGGACTTCAATAGGGGCAAGTAGCTGAGGTGATTCTCAAAATCAGCCTTGTAGTTGAGTGAAGACCTTGTTACGAGGAATCTCATGATCCACGGCGCGTAAGGCTTCAGCTCAAATGGAGAAAGTGCAACATTCGCCAGAGTCCTCATGAAGAAATCATGATAATTGATGGGGATGCCATGCATGATGTTGAAAAGCATATTCTTCATCATTTTGATAATTTCTTCATCGGATGAGTCATGGCCTTTGATGGGACTAATGGTCTTTGTCAGAATGTGGTTGATTGTCCTTGGCACATAGAGCAATTCCTTCACGAGGAATTTGGTACTTGGAGCTTGTCCTGGCTTCAGCGGCTTCATGATCACTTGCATATAGCGATCAGTGAGTTTAGGCTCATCATATAGACAATAAGCACCATCAAGTGGAGGACTGATTGGTAGGGCACAAAGCAATTCAGTGGCTGGTGCCTTGTAATGCATGTTTTCAGTCATCCAGTCCAACACCCATTTGTTGGCGTCGGCAAAGATCGCTTTGTGATATGCAAGCGTGGGGCGAAGAATAAGTTCTTCATTCCAATCAACAATGTCAGAGCAGAAATTGAGCAAACCAGCATCATGAATCATGCTGAGGACTTGAGAGAAGCAAGGCATGGATTCCATGTCCACGTGAGGAATATGCTCATGATCGAAGACTTTATCCTTGTTGTACAGCACTAAGGAATAGAAGTTGGCCTGGCTGGCAGTCCAGAAATGCTTCCTTCTAAGACGAGCATTGTCATAGGGGTTGAAGTCAGTGAAGAACATGTGCTCGCCGAAGAAATCATCAGCCTTGAATTTTTGCTTCTTAGAGAAAGGATCCTTTGGCTTGGGCTGAGGAGTGTCAGTCAATTGCAGTGCCACCTCAGGAATCGCAATCTCAGGTTCCTCAGGCTGAGGAATTTCAGGCTCTTCAGCAGCTTCAGCCTGGGTTGCCAATTCTTCATTGACAATTTCTTCAGCACTAGGCTGGAATTTCTTCATGAACGCTTGGGGTTGGATGAGGTTCTTCAGATCCCATTTGCACTTGGTAGCAAGGGACTGAGGAATAACTTGAAGGGGAGTGGACATTGGAGAGTTGGGATGTTGACTGTCCCAAAATTCATCATTGAGCACAGGAGTGGTACATCCAATGTCCACATCCTCCTCTTCAATTTCTTGACACACCGCCTCTTGATGATGCTGCGAGGCAAAGGTGAGGAAATGATTGGGGTTGAAGGGATCTTATCCACTTCAATTTCTTCATCCAACTGCTCTGAAGAAGCAGCAGAAGGAGTTTCTTCATCAGATTCATCAGGAATCACATAATCTTCACCAAAAGGAACAAGGTCCTTTGATGGCATTGATGAAACTGGAACGGAATCAATTGGATTATCAATCGAACTGATCAGAGTCTTCATCTTCTTCGGAGCTGAAGAATTTGAAGAAGTTGATGCCTTCCTTTTCTTCATAGCTGCATGTTCTGCAGCCTTGGTCTTCTTTGCATCTGATGTAGATGGAAGGATTGGAGTTGGTGTGGGTGCAGGAGGTGCAGAGGACATTGGTTCATTTTCCTTAGGCGCAACTGATGCAGTTGCCCTGACTTGTTCACTTTCTTCAGGCGCACCACTAGTGGATGCCCTGGCAATATCTTCAACGGCTGGAATGGAGTCATCGTACAGCACTCTCATTTTCTTGACAGACTGATTGTCATCAGCGGTGCTTGCATTTTCTTCGATGGTGACGGATGCCTCGGCTGAGTAACTTCAACGTGCATAGGTGGAGCAACACTTGAAGTGAATTTCTTCGTCAGATTGACGAAACGCACCTTGGCGCCCTTCCAATCAGGATAATAGCGATCAAATTCATCGCTCAGTTGTTTGATTTCCACTTGCAAGGCAAGGAGCTGATCAGGAGTGAGAGTGAGGACATTGTCCTTGAGGTAGCGCTATTTCTTGTACTGCGCTTTCTTCAGACTTCTGCCTTGTTCAAATTTCCATTTCTCTTCTTCAATGAAGGTAGTGAGGACATGGCTTTGACTAGGAGTGAGGTTCATCTCCGGCAAAGGCGTGTTAGGGTCCTTGTGCCATAAGTCAATGTAATCAAGGATCAGCTTGGGATCCAACATCAGTGGCACATTGCTGCCTTTAGCTCTAGCGGCCCTGGTTTGCCCGTTTCTGATGATTTCGGCAAGTTTTTCATCATCAGCCTCATCATCATCAAAAGGTACATGGAAGGCAACCTGCTTCGTGTGAGGACTTGGGCGAGTGCCTCATCCAGCAGATGGCCTTTTCTTCACGGAGAGGGACCAGGTGAGAATTTCGAGCAGCGGAGGAGCTTGCGAGATGCTCTGAGGCAATAGAAGCCTTGAGTCCTTTGGCACGTGGCGAGATGCACAGGTGCCGAGGATTTTGTTGGAGCAACTGAAGACTTTGGCGGAGGAGCTGAGGACTTTGATGGAGCAGTCTGAGGAATTTGTAGTGAGGGCCTTGAGGAATCTGGCCTTGATGGCATAGTAGAGGAGCTTGGCTGTGAGGGCATTGAAGGTGAAGCACTGGGCTTGTGTGCGGGCTTCTTGTGCATAGCCTTCTTGGGCTGTTGGCGGAGGCCTCGTGAGGCAACAACAATGCAGTCGGCGTTGAATTTACTCCTTTGCTTCCTTTGCTTGCTTAGTCGGTTTGGCTTGGCGCTTTGCCCATTCGTCGGGATAATCCTCACCACGCTTGAGGCTAGTGGGATCCATGGCCCGGCTGGTGCTAATGGAGGTCTTGGGCATGGAGGGTTGAGTCTGAATTTCTTCATGTACTTGGGAGTTACATACATACTCCCTCCATTCCTGTGCCCATCTCCTTTCAATCCTCTGTGTCGCCTTCTTGCTGATATTTGTTCTCCTTACCAAACTTGGCCTCATCGGTGTGCAATAGCTGCGTAAATGTCCTCGGGGATCTCAAAAGCAGTCATGACCTCGAGCTTCTTTCCTCCCTTACGTGGCTTCTTACCATCGCCATTTTCTTGATTGAGGAATTTGAGCGATCAATTCTCTGAAGAAGTATGCAACTTTTCTTCGAGGAATCTGCAAATGAGTTAAGTTGATGAGAACCTAGTGATTCAGAGAAATGACATTTGTACTTGTGAGCAGAGTAGTTGCAAGGAATTTGGAGAGGTCATATCGTTCTCGGAGAGTTTTTCAAAAGAACAAGTTTGAGGAATTTGACGAGATGAGTCTTGAGGAATTTGACTAAGTGTTCTTTGTCTTAGGTTCGAGTTGTGTAGATTGAAAATCCACACAATTGAGGAATCTTGAAGAAAATCATAGCTTAGAAAGCGAATCAGAGCAGATGACATGTGAGGTGTTCATGTGTGAAAGAATTGAAGAATAAACACCTTTGAAGATTTTCGGAAAAACTTGAGAATCAAAGTGAGCGAGTTAAAGTAACTTTTAATTACCCAAAGTGAAGAACACGACGAATCGGGAAGAACAGATGTGAAGTTAAATCGATTCAGATCTTCCACGCCCTAACTTGGCGGAGGAAGACGGCTACGGTGGCGGCGGAGTGAAGATTTCCGCGGCCGGCGCGAGTACGACGGCGACGAGGTCGAGGCAGTGAAGCTCTTCCTCACCGGCGACGATGGAGTAGCGGCGGTGCTAGGGTTTGAGAAGCTCGAGCGAGAGAGAGAGGTCGAGCGGAGTAAAGTAAGTGAGGAAGGGGTGAGGGGGTATTTATAGTCGCAGTGAAAAACTGTTTGCCCGAAGATTTAGGATGAACGTGCCCCTGACCCTTCTCATTCGCATGACTTGTGTCACCCACGTACTGTGAGGTGGCGATTGTGTAAGATCATGGGTGAATAGATAAGTATATCGTAGGATGCGGAACGGTTTGAGCGGCAAAGCCAAAAATTTAGATTAGATAAGTTAAAAGTTTCGTTCGCAATTTCTTCAGCTGTCAAGGACACAGTGAAGAATATGAACGAGTTTCAAATAGAACGCATTTGAGGAATTTGTGAATAGACTGGGTTGAGTTTAGCATAGAGGGGGAAGGGTCCGATCACATTCACTTAGCAGAAGAAATCAACTTGAAGAAATAACAATAAGTGAATGTTGAAGAGGACTTAAAACTCATCGATATATATATTCGAATGAAGAACAACACCGAAAGAGTGAAGACAATGCAAAGTTGAAGAATTTGAAAAACTGAGGAATTTCAAAACAAAGAAAAACTCAAAGTGAAGATTTTCAACTTTGGTTGGTGGCGTAACCCACCGTATAAGAAAGCTGATTTCAGACATCGTGTACAATTGTCGTAGGGCTCTGAGAATCAACTTCTTCATTAATTTCTTCACACTTAGAGGGTTAGTCTTCATTGATTGAAGAACAACGTTACTTCGTGTGTTGCGCATCTAAGTCATCAAGTCAGCATAAGGGTTAGGATGTGTGTCCATTTCAGAGAACATTTGAAGATTCTAGGATATTTAGCTCACACCGCAACTTGCTAAATCTCTTCTCATCCAAGGGCTTTGTGAAGATATCGAACAATTGATCTTCAGTGCTGACGTGGTCGATGGAGATGTCGCCCTTCAACACATGATCACGAAGAAAATGATGACGAATCTGGATGTGCTTGTTCTTCGAGTGCTGAACTAGGTTATGAGCAATCTTGATGGCACTCTCATTGTCACAGTAGAGAGGCACATTCTTCACGTTGACGCCATAGTCCTTGAGTGTTTGCTTCATCCATAGTAGTTGAGCACAACATGATCCAGCAGCAATGTACTCAACCTGCGGTGAAGAGATCTGCGATTCTGTTTCTTCGAGGACCAACGGACCAAAGATCGTCAGGAAATGACATGTACCAGATGTTGACTTGCGGTCCACGCGATCGCCAGCATAGTCAGAGTCTGAATATCCAATGAGATCAAAAGTGGAGCCCTTGGGATACCATAATCCAAGTGTTGGTGTGTGAGCTAAGTATCGAAGAATATGCTTCACAGCCTTATGGTGTGATTCCTTCGGTGCACCTTGAAATCGGGCACACATGCAAACATTAAACATAATATTCGGCCTAGATGCACATAGGTACAATAAAGAGCCAATCATGGAGCGGTATACCTTTTGATCAAAGTCTTTACCATTTTCATCAGTGCATAGATGGCCATTTGTGGGCATTGGAATTTTGACCCCTTTGCAATCTTGCGTGCCGAATTTCCTCAATACGTCCTTGAGGTATTTCTCCTGAGATATGAATATTCCATTGCGTTGTTGACGAATTTGAAGACCTAAGAAGAATTTCAACTCTCCCATCATAGACATTTGATATTCTTCACTCATCATATAGGCAAATTCATCACTATATCTTTGGTCGATCTGACGAAAATGATATCATCAACATATATTTGGCACACAAACAATTCACCATCATAAGACTTAGTGAAAAGAGTTGGGTCTAGTGAACGGGTTTGAAGCCATTCTTCATGAAGAATTCCTTCAAGGTATCATACCACTCCGAGGGGCTTGCTTGAGGCCATCTGAGGGCCTTGTTGAGCTTGAAGACTTTATCGATTCTTTGGATCTTCAAAACACAGGGGTTGAGCAACATATACTTCTTCCTCAATCTTACCATTGAGGAATGCACTTTTCACATCCATTTGTTGTAAGATAATATCATGATGGTTAGCATAAGCAAGTAATATGCGAATAGCCTCAAGTCTAGCAACAGGTGCAAAAGTTTCATCGAAGTCAATTCCTTCAACCTGTGTGTAGCCTTGAGCTACAAGCCGTGCCTTATTCCTCACCACAAGGCCATTTTCATCTTGCTTGTTGCGGTAGATCCACATTGTGCCAATAATGTTGTGCTTGCAAGGATCTGGACGTTTGACCAGTTCCCATACGTTGTTGAGCTCGAACTGATGTAATTCTTCTTGCATAGCTTGAATCCACTCAGGCTCCAGAAATGCTTCATCTACCGTAGTGGGCTCTGTGATAGAGACAAACACAAAGTGCCCACAAAAGTTAGATAAATGTGAAGCTTTTGAGCGTGTGAGAGGACCTGGTGCTTCAATGTCATCGATGATCTTCTCGATTTGCACTTCATTTGCAATGCGAGGATGAGCGGGTTGTCTTCGAGGAATTTGATCTGCATTTTCTACAGGAGCATTTTCCTCGGCACCATTTTCTTCAGGTGCGCCAGCTCGACGTTCATCACGTTCTGGAATCAATTCTTCAGCAGATTCTTCAGTAGGAATGACATCCTCAATGGCTTTGAACTTGATAGATCCTTAGGTGCTGGTTCATCTATCACAGAAGGTAGGTGCTCTCTTTGCGAGGCATTAGTTTCATCGAACCGCACATCTACAGTTTCAACAACCTTGTGAAGAACGTTGTTGAAGACTCTGTAGGTGTGCGAGTCCTTTCCGTAACCAAGCATGAAACCCTCATGTGCTTTCGGTGCAAACTTAGAATTGTGATGAGGATCTCTAATCCAACATTTAGCACCAAAGACTTTGAAGTAACTTACATTGGGTTTCTTGTCGATAAGGAGTTCATAGGCGTCTTCTTGAAGAATTTGTGAAGATATACTCTGATGATGTGGCAAGCGGTATCAATTGCATCAATCCGAACCGACGAGGTGTCTTGTATTCATCAAGCATAGTGCGAGCCATTTCAGCGAGGGTTCTGTTTTGCGCTCCACGGCGCCATTACATTGAGGAGTATAAGGAGCGGATAACTCATGAGTAATACCAAGTTCATCACGATAGTCATCAAGACCGGAATTCTTGAACTCAGTTCCATTGTCACTCCTGATGTGCTTGATCTTCACACCAAAGTTGGTTGAAGCCCTCGAGGAAAATCGTTTGAAGACTTCCTGCACTTCATGTTTGTAAGTAACAATGTGTACCCATGTGTAACGAGAATAATCATCAACAAAAACAAAGCCATATAGAGATGCATCATTTGTCACAGCAGAATAATGATTAGGACCGAAAAGATCCATGTGAAGCAATTCAAATGGTCAAGTGGTAGTCATGATAGTCTTTCTTTGGATGCTTGGCCTTTGTCATCTTTCCACTTCACAGTTCGCATAAATGATCCTTAAGGAATTTGACATTCTCAATGCCAATGACATGCTTCTTCTTCATGGCGTGTGTAGATTCCTCATGCCAAGATGACCAAGTCGTCGATGCCATAGCCAGCCTACGAAGCTTTTGCAAGTAAGCACCACGACGGGTTGTGGTCTGTAGAAATCAACAATGTACAAGTCTCCTCTCCTAAAGCCTTGAAGACTTTGGGCTATCGGCTTCCATGATCACAACACAACGATACTTGCCAAAGATAACAACCATATCAAGATCACAAAGCATTGAGACAGACATGAGGTTGTATCCTAAGGACTCAACAAGCATGACTTTGTCCATGTGTATGTCCTTAGAGATCGCAACCTTACCTAGACGCAATACCTGACTTTTGTCTTTGTCAGCGAAGATGACATGCTTCAGATGTGACGGTGATAAGGGAGCATCCATCAAGAGATTCTTGTCACCAGTCATGTGATTTGTACATCCACTATCGAGGACCCACTCATTTGCCTTGGGTTGATCATCCTGCAGATGAATTAGTGCAGCTTACAAACTCATATACTTCATCAGTGAAGAATATGACATCAGTATCATCAGGTCAATTTCATCAAGCCGTTAGAACAGACAATCAGTATGAGGATGAGTGAAATGAAGGTTCATTTCATCATGATTAGCCAGCGTCCTATCAGGCATTGTTCAGGTCTCCAGCAAATTCTTCAGTCGTTTTGAGCACGACCGAGACTGACCTGCATAAGAGATTAGTTCTTTTTCTTCACCACCCACATCTGGAGGGGTGGCAAAGAATTCATCACTCTGTGAGCACCATATGAGAAAGGTGGCATGGACGCCATTCCACTTTGTTTCACATAAGAGGGGTTAGGGTAAGCATATGAATAGGCAGAGAAATTCTTCGAGGACTTATGAACATAATGATTTGAAGAATAATGCACATATTCATAGCCCTTAGCACTACCCCGCGAAACAGAAGGGTTAGCACGAGGATGATCATATGAGGACTTTGATCCTTTTGAGGAATTTGATCCACGTGAGGAATTTGGTCCGTATGAGGACTTGGATCCATATGAAGAATTTGATCTGGAGTTCCTATTCTTCACAGGTGGTGTCATGAGGACATTCACCTAAAGACTTTCAAGGCAACTTTTGGGAACCCAGATTTTCTTCATAGGGAACCGTTCTGCGCTTTGTGCCAACATATCTAGCAAATACTTCACCATTCGATTTTTGAACAGTTTATAGTTGAGTCAAATGACTCATCGGAAGAATGAGGAGATTCACATGTAAAGCGGATAAGTTGGATGGATCAACTGGAGGTCCCTTTGACAACTCATGAGGTTTTGGGGTCTTGCTCGGGCTTCCAATATGTTCCATCAGCATTGAGTTTCCTCTCAAAGGCAATACCCTCTTTCCTAGGGTTTCGCTGAGGATCTGCTTTTGAGCACATCACAAAGAGTTTGATGCCCTTTGAGGCTTTTGTACATGCTGTCATGTACAATTCCTTCAGCCCTGCATCATTAGTGATACTTGCATTGTCCTCAGATGAGGAATTAGTGACATCAGAGACATATGAAGAATTTGTAGCATTAGAAGCATTTGAACATTCAGGTGAAGAATTAGTAGTTTCACGTTCAATGCACTTCAGACATGGAGGAACAAATTCTTCCTGTGTAGCACTGATTTGTTGAGCAAGTAATGAATCATGCTCCTTCTGAAGATCTTCATAATCCACTCTTAGCTTTTCAAGATCTTGCTTTCTTTGAAGAAATTCATAAGAAAGCTTCTCGTTATCAGATAAGAGAGCGTTATGATGACCTTGAAGATTGTCAAACCTGGACTGAAGTCTCTGAAGATTTTCAGTCAAGGTTTTAGTGCGATCCATTTCTTCACCCAACATATCATCACTTTTGTCTAGCATGTTTTGAACTTTTTCAAAAGCCTTTTGTTGTTTCACAGCAATTTTAGCAAGTTTAGAGTAGCTGGGTTTGAGATTTTCATCGATTCATCCTCACTTGAGTCGAGAGGCGTATTTAGTTACCTTGGCACCCTTTGCCATGAAGCAATAGGTGGGAGCGTAGTCATCATTGCCTTCATCAGCCTTGTTGGTGGAGTCGTTTTCTCAGAGTTGAAGATGGACTTGCTGACGAATGCAGTAGCGAGAGCTAGGCTCGCCACATCAGATTCTGACTCCTCGGACGCCTCCTCATCCTCATGTTCCTCAGATTCAGCCTCAGAGTCCATTTCCTTGCCAATGAATGCCCGAGCCTTCTTGGAGCTGCTCTTCTTGTGAGATGAAGACCTCGAGGATTTTGATGATGAAGACTTTGAAGATTTCTTCTTCTTCTTTGCATCATCAGAACTGTAATCCTTGTATTTCTTCTTCTTTGATTCCTTATCCCACTGAGGACAATCTTGGATGTAGTGACCAGGTTTCTTGCATTTGTGGCATAGCCTCTTCTTGTAGTCCTTTGGATGAGGAATCATTGCTCCTGAGGGTTTTCCAAAGCGACCACGTCTTGAGAACTTCAAACTTCTTCACGAGCGATTGCAAGTTCTGGCTCGATTCTTTAGGATCACCAAGGCTGCTAGCGAGTCTTCATCTTCACACTCGAGACGCCTTGGCCTTCAAAGCACGTGATCTGCCATAGCTCGAACCGTAGAGATCTCTCTTCTCGAAAATTTGGAACTCATGAGTGTTTAGCCTCTCGAGGATATCAGTGGGTCAAGTGACTTGTAGTCGGCGCGCTCTTGAATCATCGGTGCCAGAGTGTCAAATGAGGAATCTAGCGATCTCAAGAATTTCTTCACCACCTCATGGTCGGTGATGTCGATTGGCGTAAGCGCTTGAAGCTCATTTGAGATGTCAGTGAGGCGATCGAAGGTTTGCTGAACATTTTCATTGTCGAGTCTTTTAAAGCGGTTGAAGAGATTGCGAAGAACGTCAACACGAGAGTCATGTTGAGTTGAGACTCCTTCATTTACTTTGGACAGCCTATCCCAGATAAGCTTAGCAGTTTCCAAAGAACTCACTCTCCCATGTTGTCCTTTGCTCAGATGACCACATATGATATTCTTCGCTTGAGAATCGAGTTGCTTGAATCTCTTCACATCAGTAGCGTTCAGAGAAGGTGAGACTGAGGGAACAACATTTTCCACAACATACCAGAGATCGTTGTCAATTGCCTCAAGATGCATTCGCATCTTATTCTTCCAGTAAGGGTAGTCCGTTCCATCGAAGGTAGGACACCCAGCAGAGACCTTGATCATACATGCGGTCGACATAACTAAAACTCCAGGTGGTTAAACCAAAATCACACAGAACAAGGGAGAACCTGGCGATTGAAAGTGCGTTATATCGACTAGAGGGGGGTGAATAGGCGATTTTTATGAATTCTTCACTGAGGAATTTGTTGGTGAGGAAATTCTTAAATGAATAACTACTAGCAGCGGAATAAGTACTCAGAAGTAAACATAACAAAACACAAGCATAGTCATCATGGCTAGATGAAGACAAACACAGAGTACAGAAAGCGTAAACACGGGATAACACAAGAAAGAAGACAGACATACTGAAAAAATTGATCTGAGGAAATTGAGAAAGTCTTCAGTCAAAGTCTTCAAACAGATATGAACAGGCACACAACAACAGACATGAGAAAATGAAAGAGTTGAGGAAATAGAACCAGTAGGCTTGGTGAAGATAATGATTTGGTAGACCAGTTCCAACTGCTGTCTCAGTTGTACATCTGGTTGGAGTGGCTGAGTATTTAAACTCGAGGACACCCGATCCGGACACACATCCTCACCGTATTCTCCTTGAGCTAAGGTCACAGACCTCGCCCAATCACTCGTGGTAAGTCTTGGTGACTTGAACCTTCACAAACTCGGTCACTCGGCGATCCACAATTCCTCTTGGATGCTCTAGACCTTGACGCCTAACCGTCTGGAAGAAGCACAGTCTTCAAAGGAAACACGCGTCGGATCCACGCAGGATCAATCTCTTCAGTTATGCTCAATCACTTTGGGTTTGTAGGTGTTGGGTTTTGGGTTTTCCTCACTTGATGATTTTCACTCAAAGTCCTCAGAGAATGGAATGCTCTCAATTGACAAGTGTCAGTTTCTCTCGGAGCAGCCAACCATGTAGTGGTTGTAGGGGCGGCTATTTATAGCCTAGGGAGCAGCCCGACATGATAAGACATAAATGCCCTTGTCTGATATGACCGTTAGGTGGGTAGATATTTTGGAATCGCTGGCGCATAGCACAACAACGGTCGGAATTTTGACTATCAAAATCCTTAGGGCTATCATGTTCCTCACTGTGTAGGCAATTCACACCGGTGAATTCCTAACTCTCGATCGAAACAAATTCCTCAAAGACCGGAAGAACTTCGTCTCATCCTTTGAAGAATATGGTGAATCTGTATGAGATTTCAATGGCTTCACTCGAAGGGATTGGTAGGTGTAGGATTTAGAGATGAGCATCACATGGAAATTTTTCCTTAGTATTTCCTCAACCCCCTTTAACAGTACGGTGTTTCCTATGACTCAAGAAAGAGAAAATGAAACTACGAAAACAAGAGTCTTCACGCTTCATGTTCCTCGAATGAATACCAAGTCTTCAAGGTCGCACCAATTTCTTCACTTTCAAAGTCTTCAGAAAGTCTTCAGATATCCAAAGTCTTTAGACGAAGAACTTCATTTTTAGGGGTCGACTTTCTCTGTAGATATCAAACTCCTCATAGACTTATAGACCTGTGTACACTCACAAACGCATCAGTCCCTTAACCTATAAGTCTTCAATACACCAAAATCACTAAGGGGCACTAGATGCACTTACATAGGGTGCCTCCCCCCACGCCCCCGTTCTGTGACCAAAAAATCGAGCAGCGTAGCGGTAGGCTTCCACACCCTACCGCCGAGGCCCTAGGCAGTAGGATCCTACCGCCAAGCGCCCTGGCGGTAGGATGTGCAACCCTACCGCTGCCCTGCTCGATTTTTGGTCATAAAGGGGCGTGAAAAGGCACCCACCGCTGTCGATGGCGGTAGGTTGTACAGACCTACCGCCTTAGTGTGTGGCGGTAGGGTGGCCCAGTGTGCATTTTTTGCACCTTCTAACTTCTTTTGTCTTTAATTTTTGGCGGACAACATTTAAACAGCATATGTATGACATATGAAGCACACAATGTATGATATATGATGCACACACCACAAATCTATAAATAAGGTAGGTTCGATACATAGCAAATAGACATCCATAAATGTTTTCACCAAGTTATACACAGCAAATTAATGAAACAGTTTCACGAGCAAATCCATATGGTTCACGGAGCAAATATGCAAGTTTTTAGTTCAATGACACGGCAGCAACTTCAGTCCTTCCTTCCCCTCTTCGACTTTCGGTCCTCGTTATCCTTCTCAGCCATCGTCTTCTTGCGGGCCATAGGACGTGCTTTCTGAAACGGTGATGGACTCTTCCAATCCTTCTTCGGCACATTCCTCTTCTCATGCTGGGTTGGCTGAGTTGCTGGAGGTCCGTCGTCATCATCGTACTCCTCCTCCTCCTCATCGTCCTCTTCCTCTTCCTCACCATGTTCTTCTTCTGCGCCCTCTTCTTCATCTTCCTCCGCATCATCATCGTCGTCGCTATCCTCCTCGTCATCTTGAACCACCTTAGACGACGAGGCTGCATGGCTCGATGAAGCGAGGCTACGCATCGGTGCTGGAGGAAAAACATCCTCGGTGTTTGTAGCACACCCAAGCAGGCCCACAAGCCGGCGTGCTTTGTTGACGTATTTCTGCAATGATAACGAAACAATATGAACTTCTCGAATGTCCAATGATAACGAAAATGAACTCCGTATTACCTTCACCGTTTCCCTCAACTTGTTCTCACTAGCTCGAGTCCCAGGGACAACACTAATCGCATCATAGGCATGAAAAATGCTTTTGTTCAGCTCCGAAGACTACAAAGTAATAAAATGAGTCAATAGCACTAAAAGCTGATTTCATCCAACTGTCGGTTCAAAAGAGGTAGAAACAACATACCACTCTGTTCATGAGGGGTCCGTAGTCCCTAAACCCGCCTTGAAGCTGTCTGATGCTCTCGTTGTAGGCTTCATTCTTAGGCGTCATCGAACAGGTCTTCGGCATCTGTTGTCGTCCGCTGGGGCCTCAGACGCAGACGATGCTTGATGCCATCATCGTACCACAGCATGTGATCCTCGTACTCGTCCCAGTCAATCACTCTCCTCTCTGTGTCTTTGCGTCCTTTCCACTCATTCCATTCCTTCACGTATCTCGCATGTTTGGCTTCCCAATCCGTGATTGATTGATTCTTCTGCCTGCTCATCCTGCAATGCATAGGAAAGAATGTAAAACACCCTTCTTTTATGAATGTAAAGCATCAAAACAAGAACTTAGAACCGATGAGGACGGCTTGTGGTACTCACAGGTGTAGGTCGTAGCCACCGGTATCGTGGCAGGCTGGTGGTGTGTGTTGCGCCTTACCAAATTGTGCGGCAACACGCTGTGGCAAGTGATACTCCATGGCATAGACACAAATCATGGGCACGATACACCGAAAGAGAAGTCGGTCCTGCTTGCACATGCTGTTCAGCTCGAACCCCCACTCTCGATCATCACTATACGGCCGCCAAAACCTATAACCAAACAATGTTAGGCTCAAGTGAAAGTGTTATCGAAACAATGGTAAGCTCAAGTAAAAATGTAGTTCTTATACCTGGAAAGGTGTGAGAGCATCAAGCTCGTTGCTGAAGACCTTGTACAAGGCCCTCGATTCGCCCGTGTAGACACACACCACGCCCCAAGCGTATGCGACGGTCGGGTTCCGATCATCTTCGTCATCTTGGCCATAGTCCATCCATGCACGCGAGCGCAGCTTCTCCGAACGGCCCACCGGGATTCGCTCCCACATCCAAATGGAGAGGCCCCATACACATCCACACATACTGGACGTGACTTCCGCTCTTTGGGCTGCGTCATCAAGCTACAAACCATGTTCAGATGATAATATGTCAAAATGTAAAGCAGCACACGTCTGATATTTGAAAGAAACTGATATTCACTTACCGAACGGTATAGTTAGGCGAGTCCGTCGGCCCCCAGTTGTACCCCGCATCCCAGTCCTTTAGGAAGTCGAGATACATCCATAGGGCGAGTTCTGGAGCGATCAGGAAACACTACCTCCGCGAGAATGTACCACAGGTAGGCCCTGGCGTACTGCTCCACCACCCGGGGCTCGGCATCTTCCGGGCACTTGCTTCGGTGCTCGAGGAGCCATGACAGCGGTATACCAGAAGTCCGGTTGCTCTTAAGCGAAGCGATCGCCGATGAGTCTAAAAACCCTCTCGTGCCAGTTCGCCCTCTCCACTGTTCCTGTGAGAGCACGACCCTCGAGCGGTAGTGCCGTAATCATCGCCCAATCCTCGAGGGTCACGGTCATCTTCCCACATGGAAGATGAAAGTTATGCATCTCTGGCCGCCACCGGTCGATCAAAGTCGTGAGAGCTGAGTGAACGAGCGTCGGCGGCTTACGCTTGAACTGCAGGACGAAACCCAATAGTCGGGCTCTCGTGAAGAACGATGCGTACCAATCGTCGTACTCCATCTTAACCGTCGTCTTGTGAGCCCTCATCCGCAGTGGCGGCAGCATATGTGAAAATCAATAACCAAAGCATAATTAGCATGGACATAATAGTTAGCAACTTGTTTTCATCAATTCGAATGATTTGGTTAAAAATGGTAATTACCACTCCATTCTCAATGAAACGGGCACGGTGACGCTTGTCGAACCTAGGGTCAAGCATTGTGTACTTCGTGCCGATGTCGTCCGCAAGAGGTGTCCTCCTAAAAGAATTGCATAAGCATATCAAAAGATTTTTCAACATGAACTAGGGTTCAACATTAACTACGAAACATATCGATGCATAACAAAAATTAATCACATCCAACAGAACCTATGAGTTCAATCTTTGAATAATCATATATCAAGGTTACCATGAACATGAACTAAATACAATACATATATCAAGAACTAAATAAAATACTTCTATGAAGATGCAATCACCATGGTTCAAATGCATCATAACACATATTTCTCCAACAACATCCAACATGCATCATCTCATATTTTGTTAAAAATCAAAAAAATGAACTAGGGTTCATCTTGAGGATTCATACACTACATATAACAAATATATCAAATATTCATCTCCAATATTCATCATACACTACATCCAATACTTGCATCATAGCATAGGAACATGCATCATCTATCATAACAAATACCTCCAACATCCATCATATAAAGAAAAAACTATTCAAATCAAATATGAACTAGGGTTCATCTTAACACAACCATACCAACTATTCAATATAGTTCATATCTAACACAATATAACATCTAGAATCAACCTAAATCAATCCTAGGGTTATTTTTTTTCTTCAAAAATGAGTGATTTGAATCGAATAATGCTACGAATCGAAAGGTGTTTGATTAAAACTTATTGGAGGGATTGAAAGAGCTTACTTTTCTTTCTTCGGGGCCATCTCGATCCGCAAAATCCGTCAAGAAACAAAGAAGATCGGAGGGGGGAGTGGAGGGGATGAGAGAGGGCGAGTTGGAGCAATTGCTCTGTTCTTCGTGGTGGGGCGGTGGGTGGGGGGAGGGAGAAGGGGAGGGCGGGCCCGGCCCAGTATATATCCACACCCTCGGCCCGAGCCTCCGTGATGGGTTCAGACATCCTACCGCCGGGCGGAGCGGCGGTGGGGTGTGACGGAGGGGGCACGGAGGCCGTTATCATTGCTGACGTGGACAAGTTTGCTACCGCCGCAGGTCTCGGCGATAGCCTATAGGATCCTACCGCCGTGCCTCGTGGCGGTAGGGATATGGTCAGATCTCGAAAAACTTTCAAACTGTGGTCAGATCTCGATTTTGTTTCACAAAAGGTCAAAACCACAAAATTTGGCCGCGAGAAACAACAGGATGCGAAAAACATGACCGGCTCCATTGGCATTGGGTTGGGCCAAAAAAAACACGAAAGCTCGCCGCGTGTCCGTAATGGCATTTTCACCGCCCCGCTGCCAAGCGAGTACGGCGGGCCCTCCCTGTTTGTGTGAATAAAGCGGGACTCGCGCGTGACACCCGGCAACGGCTGCCAGCCAACCTCCGCTTTACAGCTTTTCCTTCCAGCGGAAGCAAATCGCGTCCGTCCGTTCCGCGCCCCACCACTCCATGTGATGTGCTGCCGCCGCTCTTTCCCTCGCTTTCCCCTCCTCCTCCTGCTCCACTCCCCCTCCTCCACCGTCGCCCGCCGCCGCCCATGACGCCGCCGCCCTCGCCCTCGCCCCCGCCGCCGGCCGCCGCGGACGCGCTCGCCCAGATCCTGCACGCGCTGCTCCCGCCGCTCCTCCTGGCCGCGGCGTCCGCCAACGCGCTCCACTCCCGCTGGCGCGCGCTGCACGCCACGCTGCTCGCGCTCCAGTCCTCGCTCGTCTCCGCGCCCGCCCCGGCCGCCGGCCACCCGCTCTTTGCCGATCTGGTGGCCTCGCTGCTCCCGGCCCTCCGCTCCCTCCACGCATTGTCCGCGCGCTGCCAGGACCCGACCCTCCCCGGCGGGCGCCTGCGCCTCCAGAGCGACCTCGACATCGCCGCTTCCTCGCTCACGCTTCTCCTGCACGACCTCTCGCTGCTCCTTCGCTCGGGGCTCCTCTCCGTCGATTCGTCGGCGTCCTCCCCCAACGCCATTGTGCTGCAGGTGCCCGCGGCAGCCGCATCCCGCTCCGACAAGTCGCTCTTCATCAGGGACGCCTTTGCGCGGCTCCAGATCGGGGGCCTCGACCTCAAGCTCAAGGCCCTCGCCTCGCTGCTGGAGTTGCTGGGCAATGACCCTGCTGCTGAGGCCGCAAACATCGTTGCCGCCGATGGCGATGTGGCTGCGCTGCTCCGCATGCTCGACGCATCGGCCCACTCGGCGCTGAGGGACCGCGCAGCAGCGGTCGTGGCCCTCCTTGCCACTGCCTGCGGTGCATCCCGGAAAGCGGTGTTCGACGAGGGCGGCCTTGGCCCTCTGTTGCGCGTGCTCGACTCTGCCTCGGCACCGGCCACGAGGGAGCGTGCCGTTGTGGCCATTGAGGCCATCACCGCTGATGCCGGCAGCTCGTGGGCTGTATCAGCATATGGAGGGGTTTCCATCTTGATTAATGCGTGCCGTCCTGGCTCTGGTTCGTTGGCTGTGCAGGCGCTCGCTGTAGCAGCTATCAAGAATGTGGTTTCGATCGACGATGTGCGCTCAGCATTGGTTGAGGAGGGTGGGCTGCCAGTTCTGGTTGATTTACTTGCAAGTGGCACTACTGACACACAGAAGAATGCTGTTATCTGCCTGTGGTCGATCGCGTCCATGGGCGACCTTGAGACACAGCAACAGATTGTACAAGATGGTGCATTACCGCCACTGTTGCAGGCTCTGCACATCACCACCGATCTTGATCTTCAGAATTCTGTCCTACGAGCTATCCATGTGCTCGCAGTAGTCCCTTCGGCCGCCAGGATCCTATGTTCATCCCCGCTGTTCTTTGCACAATTAACAGACCTTATGCGCCGTGGTGGTAGCATCCTGTTGCAGCAGATGGCTGCAGATATGATTGCCGACCTTGCACCTGGCGTGAGTGATGACACCAAGCGGTGCATGGCACCATGTGTTGGCACGCTGGTTAAGATGATGGAGGTAGCCAAGCCTGCATCCGTACAGGAGTCAGCTGGCCGTGCACTACTTGCTTTGATGACCTTGAAATCCAATCGAAAGGAGTTGGTCAGGGATGAGAAGAATCTGACAAGGTTGGTGCAGATGCTTAACCCCCGGAATGAGGAGATTGACAAAAAGCACCCAGTCTCAGTACTGCTAGCACTTGCTATGGGTGGTGGGAATGGAACACGGCGGCGTCTTGCAGATGCTGGTGCTTGTCAGCATCTACAGAAGTTGGCTGATGCTGAGGTGCCTTGTGCAAAGAAGGCTTTGCAAAGGATATCCAGCAGCCGGTTCAAAAGCTTACTTTCCAGAGGGTGGAACAACTAGTCCATCTACTGCATTGGGGTAAGGTTGATATTTACCTTCATCTCCCTTTTTCGCGACGCTTCTAATTTGTTTTCTTTGTCTATCACTGAGTAAATATCAGTTAAAATGAACGTTAGATCAATAGTTTTAGCTAAGTTGTTCACTGACTACATGCTGCAAACGTGAGTTGAAGCTTCAGGAAAGTTCCCTGTTTTATAGTCTGGTACGTGGAGCCAATACCCTGGCATTCTCAGAGGTTGGTGGGATGGTCTAGTCGTGCACATGAGCATTGGGCTACAATGCTCATACTGTGTAGGCTAAAAACTGTTTGGTGATATTATAATTGCTTAGGTTTGGAAACTAAATGCTCACATGGTTTGTATTGCTGTTGCCCTGTCATTGCTAGATGTGGGCGGTGAGCCGGTGACATGGCCATTCCATGAGGAGTTTGGCCAGAGTGTTCATACTCATTGTAGGACAGGGCACATTCACTGATTCACTGTAGCTGATAAGCAGCATCACAGGTAGAGATAGTGGAAATTAACAAGGATGCATATACTCTATGTGCCTTTGGACAGTGGAAACATCAAGTAGGTAAAGAGAAGTGCATTGAGGGAGGGAAGGAGATTAGTGAGACGAAAGAGGAAAGTAAAAAAAGAAGAATGCAAAATAGGTCAAAGTATAGGGCAGTTGTTTTAACTGAAATTTTAATATGCGCACCCATGATAGTTATCAACGCGGATAGGTTTTGTGTTGCAATGACAACTTCTAGCTTAAGTCAAAATTGAACTAAAAGCACGTCGATTGTGGAGCCTCAGAAATTGAAATCATGCATCTAGGTGGGCCTTTCACAGCCTTCACAAACTAACATCATGATTACTCTAGTCTAACATATTGTGAACTGTAGTTTTTCTTGAAATAATTGTCAAAGATAATTTTTCACTGAGGACTAGATATTCTGAAGCATGGAAAGTTGAGGCATGCCCTTCATTGGGAAGAGAATACAGCCAATATCATGAAAAATACTCCCTTTTCCCTACTATCTCGCTCTTTCCCAGTCTATCAACTGAAAGCATGATGAACTGAATGTTAGTTATGGGGTCTTCTTGACCACCACCCAATAGTCCATAACTTATAATTTTATAAACTTACCCACCAAGACCTCTTTCCAATACAGTATGCAACTTAATATACTGTGATGTGCATAGTTTTGTTGTCGACAATTTTCAGGTCGTTTTGACTGCTGTGCCTTGTTCCATTTGATTCCCATATACTAAAAAGGCTCATCAATAGTGTTATCATCTGCATGTTATGTGAGGTGAAACATACATTTGAGCATGCAAAATATTGGCTTAAATTTAAGGGGCCATAAGCCACATAAAGCCTTAACAGTAACAGTTTGTTAAATGTTAATGCAGACTGTAACTTGGAACTCCATTGGCAAATCACAAAGTTTTGTAGTACGACTGTTCTGTTAATCTGTTTCCAGTTGGATGCATCTGTTCAGTTACTCCTCTACTGAACTGAGAGTTTGCGTCTTTGTTAGTAACTTTACAGCCTATAATTTTTTAAGAAGTAATTGAATTATTAGCTCAGTTCATCCAAGCAATTATTATATTCCTGCTTTTTATATGCTGTGTCTGTGACACTTTATTACCTGTGGTGTATCACGTTTGAGCTTGAATGTTGTGGCTAGCATACAATGAAAATGCCTTTGTTTTATATCTCATGCTTTCCTTTAATTTAGTTCTGTGAACCAGTACTTATGACTCATTTTATGTTTCCGAACTTGTAGTTGAAGAGAACCCAAATGTGGAGAGCTTCGAATTATAGAAGAAAGCTTAAGTATTTAATTAGGAGGCATCGTACAAGAACACCGAGGAGTTCTCAGTTCCTTTGAAGCCAAAAGGTGCACGGTAGCTGCTATTTGTTTATCTAGTATATTGACAAGATAGAAGCATGGATGCGGCATTTTAGGATGTATCCTTCAGCTTTTATGTTTGCCCCTTTTTTGTCTGTTCCTATTTTAACCCTTCTCTCTCTCTCTCTCTCTCTCTCTCTCTCTCTCCTGATTTGTGAAGTAATTGTATGTGTGTTGATTTGGAATGAAGCAAAGTGTTTTTATCTGCCCCAAGACACATCTGCCAGATATTACCTTGCCCAGTGTCTCACTGAATAACTAAGCTGCTGTTTCTGTGGGGTTTTGGTGCTGTTGGGGAGTATATTCTTGGTACTGATTTTGTTTTTTTTTTCTTTTGTTTTGATCGCCTGATGTTGCTTGTGATGTTAGTATTGAGTGTCTGGTGTCTGTTACTTGCCTGATTCCTGTGAGAGTCTCGTCTCGTGATCAATTACCAGCCTTTCTCATGACTCTGCATTTTGGTCTCAAATCTCGATGCCCTCTCCATTGAGTGGGCAAATCTCACTTACCACCTTTTGGATGTGTTGATTAAAGAAATGTGTTTGGATGCTTCACATCATCACATGGATCTCCACTCTTAAGACTTGAAGGAAACTTTGCACGATGCCGTTTTCACAGGAATCATGTGAGCTCGTCCCTTAGTTCCATTGCTAGGAATTGGATTCATCAAAAGCTCTTCATTTTAAAACATCTTTATGTAAGCAGGAACTATCCCAGCCTACATGATGTAGACACGCATTTTCGCAAGAAGTTGCTGGCATCAATCGCATCTTTTAAAAAGCTTTGCTACAACAGCGAAAGTGCCAAAAACTGGACAGATCCAATTGACAATACCAAATAGTATAACACAATATTTGCTTGCCAGACTGATTTTTATTTAGTACTATATACAACATAAAATAATTACAGACTGTTATTACATGCTTACATAGCGCCAGCAAACATATGATAAATGCAGCAACGGTGAGAATATAACTCATGCGGCCTATCTAATATCTACCCTAGCTTCAAAAATGATTGACAATGTTTAACTTGTCAGGGTCAACTTCATGATTTGTGAGCCAAAAACAGAATCAAAAGTAGTATTAACAGTTATTTCTTATCGGCCATGTTACTAGATACGGGAAAGAAATGCCAATCTGGGCGCCCAGAGGCCGCCCATGTATGCTTCTTGCTCAACATGAGAAAGACGCGGGTAAATGCTTTAAGCTTGAGACGTCGAATAGCTCAATAAACCTTAGATCAGAAACTCTTGCTTTCGCAGCAGCAAAACGCTGGTATTCGTCGAATACTGATGTTAGACACCAGCGCTGCAGTTTCCTCAAGCATCCAACAACACAGCCAGTTCGATGCTGCATATTTTTATGTTTGCAATACAAAATTCAGATGCTATAGAAATTTCGACAGGCCAAACAAACAGCAACGTAGCTAAAAGGTGATCATGCTATTTTTACCTTTCCACGTTTGCAGTGAATAAGCACCGGGTGGTTTCTTGTGTCTACAAATGAGAATTTGATATGCAGTCAGGGGAAGAAATGACTCATGAAAAACGATTCGTAGAACATTCTAGTACCTAGAACAACTTTCAGAGCCTCGCGGATTCTGTCTTCGGGAATGCTCACAAAGGGTTCCTGAAAGCAACATCCATTTTCAGTAAGCTCCTGAAAATGAAAAATGCCACTTTGTGGCAAATCTTAGGTAACAAGAGAAAAAATGAAGATAAACGATAGAACTGCTACGACAAAAGGAAGAAAATGACCAACTTCAAGCTGCTTTCTTATACATTCCATCTAGCAAGTTACTCCTTCGGTAAAGAAATATAAGAGCATTTAGATCACTACTTTAGTGATCTAATAAACGCTTTTATATTTCTTTACAGAGGGAGTACCTTTTAGAAGCTAGATTCTGGTTCTCTTCTCTGGTCTAAGTTATCAGTTACTCCCTCCGTCCCATAATGTAAGACGTTTTTCAACACTACACTAGTGTTAAAAAACGTCTTATATTATGGGACAGAGGGAGTAGTAAAGAGTGCATGCCATTTCATTCTTATAAGGTGAATTGTTAAATATCAATCTGATCTGAACTTTCTCTAGTGATCAATCATGCAATATTTTCAAGGTGCATCGCCAAAGTGCAAAATAAACAACCCAATCCAGATAAAAGAATCCGATTCCATTTTTCTGTGCCACATGTTCACCTTTCATGTGCCTTAACCCACTTCACGGGATGGCAACGCTAATACTTCTAACTGATAAAGAGTGTGGCCTCGTTGGCTCGATAAAAAGACACACCTCAAGTTATTCTCTTAAATTTGAAAGCTCCACTGAATAAAGGAAGAAAAAAAGAACAACAATTTTATACAATTGAGATATGAACCACATGAGTGTTTATTGATTTTCTACTGGTGGTGACAAAATAAAATCATTAAACATATCGAGAAACTATAAATGACAATAATATTTCTGCTCCGGTGGAAAGGAAGGGTCTTTTACCAGTTTACTCATTCACTTGGAGCAAAAACTTACCTTGCTGTACCTTCAAGATGTTTTGACGACATACACAAGTCGTTTGGTTAATTAGGAAGATAAAAATACTTGCCTTTTGAGAAGTACCATGCCTGAATTCTAAGCATAAATTGTGTATCATTACAAAAAATGCAACCCAAAGAAGTATAACACAAAATGCCTAAGGACTACAACAACTGAGCAACATAACAGCTAAGGTTTCAGATGGTTGTCATCAGCTCGTAATAAAAGAGCAATATCTAGTTAGAAACAAGATCATAATTTGAGCATTTTAGGGTCATAGACTAATTTTTTTTTTTTTTGCCGTTCAAACGACCTGAATCTGTGTTAGGGTCCAACACCACGAGGTGGATTTCAAGTGTTATTTGTGTGTCCTCTTGCCAAATTGACCACTCAAATCTGAATTCCGACAAGTTTCTCAAATTCAACACTTCTATATTCTTCTAGCATTTGTAGTGTTTTATACATGGCCAATTGATAATGTTATTGCTCCAAGGTCCTGTTCAAGAATTTAGCCGATTAACCAGTCAAATGGCCTATTAATCCCTACTTGTAAGGTCATCGTGTAGCCGATAAACTGATAAATCAGCCGATTAATTGACCAATTAACTTGCCGATTAGCCTATTAATCCCCTGCTCGCCAGCCTATCGAGCAACTACCGGTTAACGATTTCCTCAACAATGCTCCAAGGTATTCAATTTCTTTTATATCAGCTAAAAGTTAGGAATACACGATAGATGGGGTAAAAAGAACAGTCCTTGGCGCATAGTGTGCTACTACAATAACATATCATACAAATTTAGTCCCCTAAAATCCGACCTTCGTTAAGCCAACAAGTACTCGACAGTGGAGATTTCAACAAGATATCCAGCTATTCCATCGGGTCAGAAATACAAGTCATCTGTCTAACTACAAAAAATATTGAAGCTTCATCTGATATACTATAATTTGGTAGAGAGGCGCTTTCAGCTAAAGCGTCTATGGAGAAGCTCAACTTGGACAAGGCAACTCCACTTCACAATCCCACGGAAGGCATATGATGTGCCCGCACACAAGTACTATGGAGAAGATTCGAGAAGATAGAACCATTGCAACCATCACTACCGCGTGGACAAATATTAACAAAGAATCCATGACTAATCACAAAATCATAATAACTACTCCCTCCGTTCCATAATTCCTGCCGTGGTTTTAGTTTAAAACCATGACAAGAATTATGAAACGGAGTCAATAGACATGTTTGATCCCATCTTTTCTTACTCGCTTACCGTTTTGATTTTATTTCTTGGACAAGCAAGAAGGCATATGCAAGTGAGAAAAGGAGAAGACCAATGGGCAAAGCTTGGACGAAGTTTAGCTGGTTAGAGTTGATAGCACATGTTATTGCCCCTCTTTTCTTACTTGCATACCATTTCACTTTTATTTCTTCGGATCAAGAATAAGCATGATATAGCAAAATTCTCAAAGGGCAAATCTTCGAGGAGGTTTAGCCAAGGATGCCCATGCCCATAAGGAGAAGGGATTTGCATTAACCTTGGAGCCGTCGATTCCGAGTTGGAACAGCCTGATCCCGCGGGCGCGGAGGAACTCCTGGTTGGTCTCCGGGTACGGCTCCGGGCAGAGGCACCTGGAGGATACAAAACGAAACAGAATCACGTCACCGCCACCTCAAATCGAAGAAGAAAGCACGTACGTAGCCGTGTACTAACAGGACGGAGCGGAGGCGGAGGGTCTCGAGGTAGGGCAGGTTGGAGGCGTCCGGGAACCCGGAGCGGTACACGCCGTGGTCCACCATGGCGAAGTTGAGCGGCGGGACCAGCTGCAGCGGCTCCTCACCTTCCACCGCCTCGGCCTCGCCGCTCACCCGGCGCAGCAGGATCGTCGTGCAGGACGACGGGGCCACGGCATCCGTGTCCTCCTCCTCCTCTCCGTCCTCCTCGTCGGGAGGCGGCGGGCGGATGTGGTGGTGCTGCCGGTGGTCTTCGCGGGTGACCACCAGGCTGGCGGCCTCATGTCTCATACCTCGACGGGTGGTGACGCGATTGCTTGTCTTGCTCTGTGTGGATGGAGTGGAGGTGGAGGCAGAAGAGGATCTCGTCGGGTTTTGGCCTTGGGTGTCGGTTGTGGGCTGACGATCCAGAAGAAGAGACTTCGGGAAGAAAGGAAAAGGAGCGACAGGTTTTGCGTCCGTGTTGGTTATGCATATTCGGTGCATATTCCCTCCCCCGGCGGTTGTATACGATTTGTACCGGAACAGGGCCCCGCCGGCTGGCCACCTGTTTGCGTGCCCGCTGCAACTGCAGCGGAGCACTCGTCGCTCGTCGTCGTATCGGAAGTGGTTGGGCAAAACCAAAAATCGTTATGTTATTGAGCGAACGTTCGCTCGGGTGCATGGCAAAATGATGTTTCTTGCGGCAATTTATGTGTTGCGAGTATGCAATTCC
This sequence comes from Aegilops speltoides, assembly GCA_021437245.1. Taxonomy (NCBI): domain Eukaryota; kingdom Viridiplantae; phylum Streptophyta; class Magnoliopsida; order Poales; family Poaceae; genus Aegilops; species Aegilops speltoides. Next base: position 250,150,305 of record CM038145.1, read on the forward strand.
TTCAAGCGAACACGACATTTTTGCAGAAAATTCTTTGTTTTGCCAGAATATTCCATGCATTTTTGAAAAAAATAAATTGATATGTGTTGTCGAATAATTTGACGTAAAAAGCGTTCGCGATTGCGATGCATCACAACAAATGTTCACTGGCTATTGGGGTCAAAAAAATATCCAGAAACTCCCATCTCTCCAGTATAAATCATGGGTGATAAGAAAAACAGGCCAACTACGAACTCCCTTTTTAGCTAATTGTCCGTGCGTTGCAATGGGTCGTGCGTGCATATTACAGTCGTTCAACACTAATTGTGTCTGACATATACCTTACGCCTACTATATTCTAAGATTTGCTATGATTTGATAATGGGTAGGGAAAGGCGAGGAGAAGTTTTCATTTAGTTGGGGTTTTGATAAGATTTGAGTTGATTTGGTATGTGTAGGGGATTGCATGGAAAGTTTTGTTGTAGTTGAGGCCTGGTAAGATTTGATTTGATTCCATTGAGTTATTGCAGAACATGTTTTTAGTAAGAATTGATTGCGTTAATGCAAGATATGGTTTTTGGTAAGACAAGGAAATGAAAATACCATTTTGGTTTAGATTATTTCAAACTAAGGACATGAAGAGGAAAAAACCAACATAAAGGGACGGAGACGAAAACCATAAAGACGAGAAAGCGAACTTACCCACTCTCCTTTAATAGTAGAGAACATAACAAACACTAAACTCCCTAGGAATAGAGTTGTGAGCATCTTTGAGTTTTTTTTCCTTTTGGTGGATCCCGTTGCCAGCCAGTGAGAAGCGTCTTTTCTGGACACGGGAGTTTCCAATCCCAAGCTCACATGCACCCGATGAATAGTAAAATCTGAAAAATAGTAAAATAATTCAAAAATCTTATTTTTTAAAAACATTGATGAATGTTTCACCGTGCGTAAAAAGAAACATGATGAAATGATATTCGTGCAGGCATGCGCAAAAAATTGATGCTAAAACAAGAGTGAAAATTAGATTGTGGATAAAGAATTTGAGAAACACAATAGGACTAATAGTAAATATTCACCTCCTGTTGCAAATGAAATCAGTGCACGAAACTTCGGACCTAAACTTCACATAAAGAAAACACCTAAAGAGATGTGTGGGCACACATTGGCACCGGGAAGCCAAAGAACCTTACTCCTGGAATGGGAAATTTGATAGAGCAAGAGTTAGCACCAGAAGTTCTCCATGACAACATTTCCATAAATTATATTGATATCATAGAATCCCATAACCGAGCAACAACAAATGTTGAAGTTAACTTTACTAAGAAAATTGCCTCAATAATAGATCTTGTCCCCGATCCTAACACGCTCGTTGCTTGTAAGAAAATGTTAGATTGGAAAGATTAGCAAGAGGCAATGAATGTTGAATTCTTATCTCTCAACAAAAGGAGGGTGTTTGGACCGCTTTGTCTAACTCCTCCCCACAGATGCCATGTTGGCCATAAGTGGTTTTTTGTTCAAAACAAAGATGAAATAACAAATAGTACGGTACAAAGTAAGGGTCGTCGCTCAAGGGTTCACTCAACGATAAGTTGTCGATGTTGAGAAGACTTGTTCCCTGGTCATGAATGTAATTACCTTTAGATACCCACGAGAGCCCCCCACGGCTCACCACTAGGAAATAGATGGCGCGGAGGGCACTCTCGGCCCGCGAAGCCCCCTAGGAGGCAGGTACTCCAACATCCTTTATAGGAGTAATCATTAAATTTCTCGTGAGTAATGAATACATCTGCCCTCTTGCAACCGCTGCCGCCCAACTCAACTCACTAAAGGCCACCATGTCGTCCCGTGGGTGACTCGGGAGGCACAACCACCGTCGTCGTTTGAGCCTTCCTCCGCCTCTTCTGTAACGCCCCGGACACACCCGCCGGTGGTCGTTACTCCTGGCGGGATCTAGACTGGCCCCACAGATCAATACTAGTCTTTTCTGCGCACTTTGTCCTCACTCGTGCGCACCAGAGCAACTTCGGTCGGTCACCCATCTGAAACTACTCCAAGCTGAGCACGCTTAACTTTGGAGTTACACGAATGGGATCCGGAAAAGAAGGAATTCCTTATTGATATGAGTAGTCTATCATCCCTAATAAGCCAGGCATACACCCCCACTCAGAGGAACCGACGTCCTCGTCGGGCCTGTACATGTGCCATGCCGTGTGCCACGACGGGTCACAAACGTCATGAACAACATGACCGCGCACCTGTCCTCAACCATCCTTGTAACCACGAGGGTCGGCTCGATACCAACTTATAACGCCCGGACACACCGCGGTGGTCGTTACTCTGGCGGGATCTAGGCCGCCCCACAGATCAATACTAGTCTTTTCTGCGCACTTTGTCCTCACTACTCCAAGTGAGCACGCTTAACTTTGGAGTTACGTCCAATGGGATCCGGAAAAGAAGAATTCCTTATTGATATGAGTAGTCTATCATCCCTAATAAGCCGTGCATAACTTAATGCCCTCGATGCGCTATATCTCCCACGTGTCGAAGCACGACTTAGAGGCATAACCGCATTGAAAGCAATGTCGCAAGTGAGGTAATCTTCACACAACCCATGTAATACATAAGGAAAGAGATACATAGTTGGCTAACAATCGCCACTTCACACAATTACATGAATAAAGCATTACATCATCCAGATACAATCAAGGTCCGACTACGAACCAAAATAAAAGAAGAACCCCAAATGCGACAAAGGTCCCCGATCGACCCCAACCGGGCTCCACTCTTGATCAACTAGAGCGAAACAACACGAAGGGCAAGATCTTCAACGAGCTCCTCCTTGAGCTTGGTTGCGTCACCGCTTTCGGTAACATAGGCACCGCAAACTGGTTTTGGAAGTATCCGGTGAGTCACGAGGACTCGACAATCTCGCACCATGAGATCAAGACTATTAAGCTTATGGGTAAGGTAAAGGCATGAGGTGGAGCTGCGATGGCGACTAGCATATATGGTGGCTAACATACATGAAGTGAGAGCGAGAAGAGAAGGCAAAGCACGGTCGATAAAAGTATGATCAAGAAGTGATCCTATAGCAACCTCGTCAAGCATAACTCCAACACCGTGTTCACTTCCGGACTCACGGAAAGAGACCATCACGGTTACACGTGGTTGATGTATTTTAATTAAGGTCAACTTCGGGTTTTCTACAACCGACATTAACAAATTCCCATCGCCACATAACCGCGTGCACGGCTCTCGAAAGTTTATACCTGCAGGGTGTCCCAACTTAGCCCATGACAAGCTCTCGCGATCATCGAAGGAATAGACCTTCACCGAGACACTCCGATCGACTTGGTATCCGGTACATCAAGACATTTCGACAATGGTAAAACAAGACCAGCAAGACCTCCCATTGTGCCGACAAATCCCGATAGGAGCTGCACATATCTCGTTCTCGTGGCACACCGGATGAGCAGACGTCGGGTTGGCATAGACCCTAGTTACCAAGGGGGCGCCGGACATCGCTCAGGTTGGACCAACACTCGAAGGAGCACTGCCCGGGGGGGTTAAAATAAAGATGACCCCTGGGCTCCGGAAACCCAAGGGAAAAAAAAGGGCTAGGTGAGGCAAATGGTAAAACCAAGGTTGGGCCTTGCTGGACAAGTTTTATTCAAAGCGAACTGTCAGGGGGGTCCCATAAATCACCCGACCGCATAAGGAATGCAAAATCCAGGAACATAACACCGGTATGACGGAAACTAGGGCGGCAAGAGTGGAACAAAACACCAGGCATAAGGCCGAGCCTTCCACCCTTTACCAAATATATAGATGCATTAATAATATAAGAGATATTGTGATATCCCAACAAGTAAACATGTTCCAACAAGGAACAACATCTCCATGTTCCAACGAGGAACAAACTTCAATCTTCACCTGCAACTAACAACGCTATAAGAGGGGCTGAGCAAAGCGGTAACATAGCCAAACAACGGTTTGCTAGGAATGGTGTCAAAGGTTAGAGGTTCATGGCATTTTGGGAGGCTGACAAACAAATGGTAGGTATCGTAGCATAGGCATAGCAAAAGAGCGAGCAAACTAGCATAGCAAAGATAGTAGTGATTTCGAGGGTATGATCATCTTGCTTGGGATCCCGCAAGGAAGAAGAACGATTCCATGAAGAAGACAAACGGACGAAGTCGAACGGATCCTCACAACTCCGGAACGAAACCGAAGCTAACGAGAGAAGCAAACCGGAAAGAAGCAAACAATATGGTAAACACACAAGCATAATCATGGCATGATGCACAATCAAGTATGATGCATGTCCGGTTTAATGAGGCATGGCATGGCAAAGAACAATACTACAAATTAAGTGGAGCTCAATATGCAACGAGTTGCATATTGACGGAACACCACAACAATTATTTAGTTCTCTCTTGGTTATGAACAAAACAAGATTAAATGTTGGTTAACATGGCAAGTGGTGAAGCATAACAAAAACTATACCATCTAAACCATTTAAATGGGGCCGGATATAAAAACAACAAATCCGGTAAATCCCCATATGCATTTAGCAAATTGAAGCAACAACAATTTTAAGCATTTAAATGTTGTTATCATGATGCGGATGACATATGCAAGTTTTATGCAATTTTTATGAAAATGTTGGCAAGAGCACGTTATGAAACATTTGTCGCCATGGCGGAACGAAAGGGGTGCCACGGCAACGATAACGAAAATGGTGCCACGGCAACGATAACGAAAATGGCGCCACGGCAACGATAACGAAAATGGTGCCACGGCAACAATCCGATGATCCGATAACTCATTGAGATACCGGTGCAAAAGAGCAAGTGTGCGGATGTGCGGAACATGCAAAAGATGGTGGGGTGCTCCCGACTACCGGGTTCCCACGGTTCAACGGCATGGCAAACGAGAAGGAATGCGCAAGCAACAATTCGGACACGGTGCAAACGGTGCATCTCATACATGCAAGGGCATCTCATCGCGGTCGTCTCGGGTTATACCTTCGAAGCGTTCAAATGGGACGGTTCGCGTTTCATAGAGGGAAGTAGTCGTTCTCGCGATGTAGTGGAAGTAGTGGAAGTAGTGGTACACGGGCCGTAGATGTTCGGGTCGACGGTAGTGGTACTTGATGAATCCCGGAACGGACTTGGCGTCTTCGTGCGTAGGGGTACTTGGCGTATCCGGAGACGACAGTAGAGGTACTTGACGAATCCAACATCTTCGGGGTGACGGTAGTGGTTCACGGACGTCGTGGTACTTGGCAAAATTCTTGGAGAAGATTGACGGTCCGGGTATGGGTCTCGCAGTGTAGTCGAACTCCGGTCGTAGTGGTACTTGCCGCTCATTCTGTAGTTGAACACGGGGTTCCTCAGAGGATCGATCTCGGTGTTGCAGGGGAGCAACCGGGACTTGGTGAAGAGCAGCAGCAAGCCGGCGTGGGGAGGTAGACCGGCGGGGCAGGAGGTCGACGCTGACGGAGACCTAGGGCGGCGCGACGAACTTGGAGCAGAGGAAGGAGTGTGGCGAGGCAGAGCAGCAGCGCAAGATGCAACGAGGTCATGGGGGCGCGGGGTCGCGCAAGGAGGGAGGAGCAAGGTGGCGCCATGGCCTGAGGGCCGCCGGAGTTGTGGTCAGAGGCGGGCGGCGCGAGGAGGTGGAGAGGCGCGGGACGAGGACGAGGCAGGAGGTCGCGGCAGGTGAGGGAGGAGGTGGTGGAGGCCGGCTCCGAGGCGGACGGGCGCGGCTCTGGCCGGACGATACAGGGGCGCAGCAGGGTCCGATGTAGGCCGTGAGGTCCCGGGGCGGGCGGCGGAGCCCTTGGGACTCAGCAGTTCCTCGGCGCCCGGGCAGGAGGTGGAGGCAGGGTAGGGGCGGCGGGAGGAGGAGGGGCGCGAGGAGAGGAGGGGATCGATGGCTGCGCGGGCGCCTGCGAGCGAGATCGAGCGAGAGAGATGGGGGATCGGGGCTGCACAAGGAAGGAGGGGATCGAGCAAGTGGCGGCGCAGGGAGAGAGCAGGGTCGAGATCGAGAGGACGAGGGCGTCGGGCTAGGGTTCGGTCGGTGGGGTTCGGCTGGGCCTTGGCCTTGGGCCGGTGCGGGAGGCTGGGAGCTGGGCTGCAAGGCTCTCTCTCTAATTTTCATATTATCTTTAGCAGAAAACAAAGGAGAGGAAGGTAAAAAGAAAGAGGGGTTAAGGAAAGAATATGCACATGTGGACAATTTTCCCGGACTCAAAAAAAATGAGCTTGATCCAAGAAAAAGGAGTGGGCAAGATTGCAAGAATTAAATTCAAAGTCATTTGAATTTAATTTAAAAGGTTTGAACAAGGACTAGGATTTAGAAGAGTCCAAAAATGTTGAGAATTTAGGAGGAGCCTCGATAAATGGGAAAAGAAATGTTGACAAAGTTTGGGGACCAAACTTGAAGTAGAAAGGGAGTGGGGATTTTTCAAGTGTGTTTTGGTTAATTCCAAATGAATGGAATATTTTATAATAGCTCCACTAATATCGGGAGGATATATTATGAAGAGAAATCACCATCGTGAATTCCCTCGATTTAAATAGATCAAAAGATCTATGCAATTTATTTAGTTGAGGTTTTAAAAATTAAATGACATGATGGCATGATGCAATGCAAATGATGCAATGATGAATGCATCAAACAAATAAATCACACGACGAATCTCGGAATACAAGGAAGGCATCTGGAGCGTCGGTCTCGGGGCGTTACAACACCACCACTATGAGAGGATCTCGTCCCGAGATCTAGGATGGCACCGGAGAGAAACGGAAGAGGAAGATAAGAGGTAAACTAAGTTGCTTCTTTGACAAACGAGTGAAACCACGAACCTTGAGAGGTTGAGCAATTTAAAAGAAAGAGTACAATAGAGATGAACGAAGTTGGAAACACCCCGTTTGACAAGAGCAACAGGGAATACGACAAGAACCAAGAGATCACGGAACAATATAGACTCTGAACCCACTTTGGTTGAAGAGAAGCAAGGAAAGAAAAATTCGGCAGCACTCCGATTGACAAGAGGAGCAAAACTTGGTAAGATGAAAAGAACTTGAAGAGATGACACAACACTCTGGTTAAATGGATAAGCAAGGAAAAGAACACGATCTTGACAAAACGAAGTGATGGGTGAAGAGCACAACATCACAATGCCTCCGGAACGAAAGAATGGAAGCTATATCATTGGAATAAAGGGACGGAGAAGAAAATGACAACTTTTTCCGCAAGTGAACTTGGAAAGCATCCTTGCAAAGAAGAATCGAATGGAGTTGTTGGAAAATCAACAACGAGAAGCACAAGCTTGTTGTGGGCTTATGGCAAACATCTCAAAATGATGAGGTGACAACCGGCCACTAACAGAAACCATTGATTTGATTGAGAGCACCAAAGAGATGAAAAACTGCTTTCGCCGAGAGGATAGGAGAAAACTCGGATCATTGATATGCACCACAAATGGCAACATTCCTTAGGGAAGGCTTTAGGTGAAATCTTTACCAAGATAACTCCCACGAAGAGATTGATGGATTTAAAATACCTCATTCTTGACAACATATGAATCATGAAACATGAATGGAAATTGCGAAGAATGATATAACACCATCTCAAAAGATAAGATAGAAGGAATTGCACTTTGGAATGCAAGATGAGACGCGTCAAAACAAAACATGTGTTGAGCACCATGTTTATTTTTGAGTATAGCTTGGCGGGTCATAACTTCAAGAGAAATCTTGAAGAACAATTGAACAATGTAAAGAATCCTTGATGAACCACCATGTAGAGACTCCATGAAGAACTCCGGTTAGAAAAGGATGATAAAAAGAAAGAGAAGTTGTAACTCAAGGTGAAGCCTTGCGATGATTTAGATGGAGCTTCGCGACAAAATAATACGGAAAAGTTGAAACTCCGGAAAAGAAAAGAATTGAATCACCTCAAGGAAATAAGAATAAGATTTATTGTATGCTTATCCTTCATCAAATTTAATTGATGACAAGCAACGGATTTGGCACACTACTTATTCTTGTAGAAAGGATTAAGAGGGGTATAGCGCAACACTTGAGGAAGTCTTCAAGAACCACCGGTAGGATTAAAAAGAATGAATGAATTGATATTATAACGAAGGAAGTGAAATCTTGAACGAACCACCGTAAGAATTGAAAATGAACGTAGCAAAGGCACAATTCACCGGGAAGAATTGGAAAACGAATGAAGATATTTGGGGGGATTTAGATACATGAGAACGAAGAGAACATGAACTGATTAGAGGATATTTGAGCGAATCACGGTAAGATTTGGAGAGCGATAGCTGAAAGCTTGAATGAATAATACTTATGATGGGCTCCGGATGACAAACTGAGAAGACTCTTGAATATCTCCTGATGGGTGAAAAAGATTCTCACAATCGAAAACAATTATGAGAGGATGGCAACAAGCTAGCACCATGAATCTTGAAGAGAATAGGGCAAGATTAAAGAGAAACTCTTCTTCGGTCTTCAAATGATGAGAATGACAACGAGAAACACCACCAAGAATTATTGAGGCACACCGGAAGAATCAAAAGCGAAGAGGTTGAGCCAACTATGAAAAGAATTTGAAAGATCTTGGAGAAAAGCATTTGGTGATGATAACTCATTCTTCGTCAAACTTGGAGAAGAATTTAGGATAGCTCGGGAAAATAGAAGAGTCGTAAGATCACGGAAAAGACATGTGGGTTAGGGCCCACTCAAAAGAACACCGTTGGAAAGATTTAAAAGAGATGTTGCACCGGTTGAATTAAATGACTTGAATGAGGGACCAATCTCGAAAGAGTTTGAACGAATGTAGAGTGGAAACACGAATCTTCGAGATATCTTGAACACTCCGGAATAACAAATAGCGAGAAGTAGAATGATAATGAGGTGCACCGGTATGAGAAGACATTGAAATGAGGAAAAAGGTATGATCAACAAAACTTGACTTGAATCCACCGGAGAAGAGAAAAGGAATGAGGAATGACGAACTAATAGAACATCTTCTTGAGAACCACCGGGTAAGAACATTGACGGAAAAGAATGGAGAAACTTCACAAAATTAAAAGGATACTTGGTAAAGAAATCTTAGTCCTTGAGGAAAAAGGGTGGGTGGGCGGGAAAGAACAAAGGCAACTTGGAGACGGATGAAACAAACACCGTTGAGAAGAAATGATAATTGGTCTTGCTGATGTTGAAGTGATCGGATCCACTTGAAGAGAAACACGCCGGTTGAAAAGGATTGACATGACAATCTCGATTGTCGAGAAGGATTAGTATTCACATCGGAGTATGAGAACACCATTTCGGAAAGGTATGGAATCAACACTTGACATTGAAGCAACTCGAATACCACAACTCAAAACAAAAACAAAGGACCTGCTTGCGAATAAGCGGAACAAACATATGATGATTTACCCAATCCCATATCATGCATCCGTCGAAAAGATATTCTAGGAGCTACTTGAATTCCCACCTATAAAACTCCCAAACTTTACGGTTATGCAATCTGGTGTTGGGGATACAGGAAGCAATATATCTCACCCAAACTAACAATCCCTACATCCATTGTATCCATCCGTCAACACATAACCAAGAAACCTTCGAAATCGTCTACCTCAACCTTGAAAAGCATCCATTATATGAGTCATGGCAATACTCCGTACTCACCTCGATCTTGGGTTAGCGGGTTATCTCACCAACAACTGCATAAAAGAGATTTTCGATGTCGGCATACTAAACTCGGTATTCGAACTGCAACGATAAAATTATGGCGACAACACCTCGGAGCTCAACTCCCGGGACACCTCCAATAAAAAAACCCTGGCGACGGAGGCAACCAAGACAATGTTGTCATCATAAAACCATCGAACGATTCTAAGATACCCGTGATCCTAAAAAAATAGTGAAATTTGAGAAGAGAAGAGTCAAAACTCTACGTCAGGATACCTCACCGTAAGGTCGAAGGACCGAGGAGTAAAAAGAATTCTAAACTCTCCGATATATATAATCCTAAATGACTCAAAACATTTTCTAGACGCAACTCGGCCGCTAAAAGCGATCAAGCGGTGGGGCTCCTAAGGTCGGGAAGGCTCGATTACCAACTTAGCGCCTCGATGCGGCTATATCTCCCACGTGTCGAAGCACGACTTAGAGGCATAACCGCATTGAAAGCAATGTCGCAAGTGAGGTAATCTTCACACAACCCATGTAATACATAAGGGAAAGAGATACATACTTGGCTAACAATCGCCACTTCACACAATTACATGAATAAAGCATTACATCATCCAGATACAATCAAGGTCCGACTACGGAACCAAAATAAAAGAAGAACCCCAAATGCGACAAAGGTCCCTGATTGACCCCAACTGGGCTCCACTACTGATCAACTAGAACGAAACAACACGAAGGGCAAGATCTTCAACGAGCTCCTCCTTGAGCTTGGTTGCGTCACCGCCGGATAACATAGGCACCGCAAACTGGTTTTGGAAGTATCCGGTGAGTCACGAGGACTCGACAATCTCGCACCATGAGATCAAGACTATTTAAGCTTATGGGTAAGGTAAAGGCATGAGGTGGAGCTGCAGTAAGCGACTAACATATATGGTGGCTAACATACGCAAGTAAGAGCGAGAAGAGAAGGCAAAGCACGGTCGATAAAAGTATGATCAAGAAGTGATCCTATAGCAACCTACGTCAAGCATAACTCCAACACCGTGTTCACTTCCCGGACTCCGCCGGAAAGAGACCCTCGCGGTTACATGGATTATGCCTGGCTTATTAGGGATGATAGACTACTCATATCAATAAGGAATTCCTTCTTTTCCGGGATCCCATTCGGACAGAACTCCAAAGTTAAGCGTGCTCAGCTTGGAGTAGTTTCAGGATGGGTGACCGACCGGGAAGTTGCTCCCGGGTGCGCACGAGTGAGGACAAAGTGCGCAGAAAAGACTAGTATTGGTCTGTGGGGCCAGTCTAGATCCCGCCAGGAGTAACGACCACCGGCGGGTGTGTCCGGGGCGTTACAAGTTGGTATCAAAGCCGACCCTCGCGGTTACACGAATGGTTGCGGACAGGTGCGCTGTCATGTTGTTCATGACGTTTGTGACCCGTCGTGGCACACGGCATGGCACATGTACCGGAATGGATGCACAGACGGTTGTGCCAAGAGGGAACGTTCCTGTGGCCCGACGAGGACGTCGGTTCCTCTGAGTGGGGGTGTATGCCTGGCTTATTAGGGATGATAGACTACTCATATCAATAAGGAATTCCTTCTTTTCTGGGATCCCATTCGGACAAAACTCCAAAGTTAAGCGTGCTCAGCTTGGAGTAGTTTCAGGATGGGTGACCGACCGGGAAGTTGCTCCCGGGTGCGCACGAGTGAGGACAAAGTGCGCAGAAAAGACTAGTATTGATCTGTGGGGCCAGTCTAGATCCCGCCAGGAGTAACGACCACCGGCGGGTGTGTCCGGGGCGTTACATCTTCTCTCCCGCACCGCCATCGACCAGGGCTGTCAAGGCAAAGCTCCTCATGGTGGCCGGTGATGATGGGAGCTCTCCAACACGCATGTCTATTCCTCCACAATCCTCTCTCTTGATTGGATCTCGCCGCTCGTGCGTGCCTCATGCCGTCATTGCCTGGCTGGGCCTCCTTCCCGCGGCTCTTCTCCGGGCTAGGCAGAGTTTGGCTGTCTGGCCTCAACGTCCAGTCGCGTGGACATGGTCCCTGCCACCAGTGTGGTCTAGATCTAGACCAGCACGACAGTGGTGGTTGGGTGCTTCGGCTCCACTGGCATACAACAATGCGGTGGAGCTCGGAGGCTCCATGCTTATGTCAGGGTAGTCGCATCCTCGCGGATGTCAGTTAGGACCCTTTTTTTTCTATATTTGACTTCCCATCCCCAACGGGTGACAGTAACGGATACGTCGCCAACGTATCTATAATTTATGAGTATTCATGCTATATTTACATCAATTATATACAGTTTTGGTGCATTTTTATATTATTTTATGGATGAACTTATTAATCTAGTGTGTCAGTTCCTATTTTCTGCATGTTTTTTGTTTTACAGAAAATCAATATCTAGGAAGGTCAAAACATCACGGCGATTTAATATGATTTTTATGGAATATATGTGAGTTTTGGGCAAAGGAATCAACGCAAAACAATACTCGAGGGCCCCACAAGGGCAAGTAGCGCGACCACCCCCTAGTCGTGCCATGGCCCCTTGTGGGTAGCCCTTAAGTTGGTTGGTGCCATTCTTTTGTCGCAAGAAAGCTAATTTTCGGAGAAACCCCCCTCAATTTTCAGCCAATTGGAGTTACAGATCTCCTGCTATTAAAGAAATGGTGAAAGGCTAGACAATAGTAGTGAAACAGAGAAGAAAACAGAGAGGGATCCAATCTCGGAGGGGCTCTTGCCCCTCCGGGCGCCATGGAGGCCAAGGACCAGAGGGGAAAACCCCTCCCCATCTAGGGGGGGGTGGAGAATCAAGCAGGAGGGGGAGCCTCTCTCCCTTTCTCTCTACCGGTGGCGCCGGGGTGCCGCCGGGGGAACCATCGCCACGGTGATCATCTTCATCAACGTCGTCGTTTCATCACCTTACATCTCTTTTCAATGGTCCACTTCCCCACAACCCGCTGTAATCCCCTACTTGACCATGGTATTTTTGGTGCTATGAATTACTCCCTCAGTTCCTTTATATAAGGTGTATTTGTTTTTTAATAAAATTCCACAATGTAAGGTGCATTTGTTCTAATTCCTCGTAATTCCGATCTTGACCCTCCAGAAAAAGGAAAGTATCTCTCCCCTGATTGTATGTATCTCTCCTTGTAGAGGAAGAAAAGGAAACTATGTCTCTTTCGATTGTGTGTATCTCTTCCTTTCCTAACCTAAATGATTTACTTGCCGCTAATCTACAAATCATAGAAGGGTAGTTTTGTCCTAACTAGTTAAAAGGATCGAGAAGAGGTGTCTAGAGGGGGGGGGGTGATTAGACCCTCAACAAATAAAGGTGGCAGTTTTTAAGTTTTCAAGTTGAGTTGGTAGATTGACACAATTTCAAGCATACACAATACAATTCAAGCAAGCATGCAAAGAGTATGTGAGCAGCGGAAAGTAAACCATGCAACTTGCAAGAAAGTAAAGGGAGGGGATTGGAGTGTGCAAATGCAATTGGAGACACGGAGATTTTTGGCGTAGTTCCGATAGGTGGTGCTATCGTACATCCATGTTGATGGAGACTTCAACCCACAAAGGGTAACGGTTGTGCGATTCCACGAAGGGCTCCACCCACGAAGGGTCCATGAAGAAGCAACCTTGTCTATCCCACCATGGCCATCGCCCACGAAGGACTTGCCTCACTAGGGTAGATCTTCACGAAGTAGGCGATCTCCTTGCCCTTACAAACTCCTTGGTTCAACTCACAATCTTTTACGAAGGCTCCCAAGTGACACCTAACCAATATAGGAGACACTACTCTCCAAAAGGTAATATATGGTAAGTTGATGATGAACTCCTTGCTCATGTGCTTCAAATGGTAGTCTCCCCAACACTCAACTCTCTCACAGATTTGGCTATGGTGGAAAGATGATTTGAGTGGAAAGCAACTTGGGGAAGGCTAGAGATCAAGATTCATGTGGTTGGAATGGAATATCTTGGTCTCCACACATGAGTAGTTGGTTCTCTCTCATAAAATGAATGCTGGAAGTGTAGGCACATTCTGATGGCTCTCTCCTCAAATGAAGAATGGGTGGAGGGGTATATATAGCCTCCACACAAAATCTAGCTGTTACACACAAATTCCCAAACTTGATGGGACCGAATCGTAAAACTCGGTCAGACCAATTCAGGTCAAAATATGAATGTTAGGCTTTTCGGTGGGACCGGCACAGTCAACTCGATGGGACCGATGTGCAGGGGATAGGGTAAAACCTCAACTCGGTTTGACCGATTACTTAAACTCGGTGGGGCCGATTTTGGTAATAAGCAAACTAAGTATTGGTCAAGCAAACTCGGTGGGACCGACTGAACAAACTCGGTAAGACCGAAATTGTTGCAATAGATCACAAAGAATTTGCAAGCCCATCTCGGTGAGACCAAGATCCCATTGGTGAGACTGAACTGATTAGGGTTTGGCAGTGGCTGAATCAAATGAAACTCGGTGGCACCGGGTAGATCAAATCGGTGGGGCCAAGTTTGACTTTTAGGTTTAGGACATATGTGGATGTGAGAAAGTGGCTGAGGGTTTTGGAGCATATCACTAAGCACTTTGAGCAAGCAAGCCATTAAGCAACATCTCATCCCCTTTTGATAGTATTGGCTTTCCTGTGGACTCAATGTGATCTTGGATCACTAAAATGAAAATGTAGAGTCTTGAGCTTCTGCCAGTGTTTGTCCTTAGCATCTTGAAGGGGTTCCACATCCTCTTGTCCATGGCCATGTCACTCCACTGTTGAACTTATCTGAAATATACTAGGTAGGAATATTAGTCCAACAGGAAATATGTTGACATTAATTACGAAAATCACCTAGGGAGCACTTGTGCTTTCAATCTCCCCCTTTTTGGTAATTGATGACAACATACATCAAAGCTTTAGATAAAGATATAAGGAAATAGCAAGTAAAGCTTCGGAAGGACATGCAACATGCATTAGCTCCCCCTACATGTATGCAATCATGTGATGATAGATCATAAGAGTATGAGAATTCATAAACATGATAGAGCAAGCAATGAGTTACATGTGTCTTGGTATATGCATCAGAGCAAATGATGTAGATACTGGAAATATACCTTCATGTTTATGAATCTCTCTTGCAAACAATATATACCACTGCAAGAGATCTTCATGCACATGAGTGTGATGCATATACTTACCTTGTGGTCTTGAACTAGCTTTGGAAGAGATGTACCTGGGTAAACAAGGTTAGATAACACAAGAACATCTACTAGACAGAGCAAGATCAGGAGATCACAAGAATACCAAGACTGGGATGACATGTAGAGAGTGAGTACTAGGTACTCTATTTGGTTATTGACATGCCCCCAAGACTAAAGATATGCAATGAATTCCAAAGATTTTCTTCCCTTAGGAGTCTTTCTCCCCCTGAATCTGACATTGGATAATGGGAGAAGATAGGGTAATAGAAAATCAGAGCAAACAAGAAAATCAGAGTATCAGGGTACATGTTATAATTTTAAGAGGAAAATCTGACATTGCTTCTTAGGTGCCTTTCCCCTCTTGAAGACATGAGACAACTTTCCTCTTAAAAAAATAAGAAGCATTCGGAGAAGCTTTTAGGAGTGCATTCTCTCTTATGTGATAAGCTTTGATGTGCTCTCTCTCCCCCTTTGACATCAATTTCCAAGAAGGGACTTCTGGAGCATGAGTCAAGTAGGTTTGGTCCTTGAGTCATATTTACAAAGCAACATATAATATTTGATGCTGGTAGAGGACAAGTTACAAAGAGTGGAGCTGGGACAAATGTGCAGGATGCAAGTGACACAGGTTTTATCTCAGAATTGAAATCGGTAGCACTGAGTTGTTACTTTTGGTGGCACCGAGTTGGTTCGGTTCGACCGAAGTAAACAATCCGGTGAGGCCGAGTTCAATCCAGAGAGAAAATGCTTGTCATCTAAACTCACTTAGGCAATCAAGATCTCACAAGGATATGCAAGGAATTAACTGAAGGATTTGCAATGAATTGGATGCAGGGAAAAGCAGAAAATAACAGAGAAAAGAAAAGAAATCTAGATGAAGTTTTTTGGAAAGGGGAACTAGCATGCAAGAGACAATGCAAGAGCACGAAGAAACAACAGAGAACTTCATCTAGAAATGGTCGGCGGCAGAGTCACCTATGTTAGAGTATATTGACTTAGGAGTCAAGTGAAGACACTTGATCATAGGTAATACTCATCGTTTAAGCTCAAAATGGGGTTGCCATTTTTCGTTTAAGCATTTTGATGTATTCTCATCTTGTTGAGCTGCTTTGTCCCAAGTCTTGGGGTAAAGCTTCTCTAAGATGGAATGACATGCCTTGGGTGGTGGTGATGAACTTGGTTATGTAGTTGAACTTGTGTAGGGTGCTCAAGTTGATGTAGATCATCAAGAGTTGGGAGCACCACTTGTAGTTGAAGTTCATGTTCCTACATGGGTTAGTCTTGCAAGGAAGAACACTTGTGTATCCAAAGTGACAACCATGAAATTTAATACCAATTGAAATTTGATATAAGGATTTGTCAAAGGATATATTGAATGGATTCGTGCTTCCTTGTCTTCAACCACCATAATGTAGAGACTTGGAGATGTAGAGATTGATTAGAATGTGGTTGAGTTGCAATCTCATAGAGTTGGGCTTATCCAAGTACCTACACGGGTTAGATAGCATGCAAGAGTACAAGAATATCCAAGACATATGATCATCATCATAAGAGAAAAGTCAAGGATTAGTCATAGTAAGGCTCATGCCTTGCATGCATCCACGTGGAGTTTCTACTCCAAATTTGAAGCATCAATGATGTTCAATTCACCTCTCAACCTACAAAATACTTTCTCATCAAATGGTTTGGTGAATTGATACGTCTCCAACGTATCTATAATTTTTTATCATTCCATGCTATTTTATTATCAATCTTGGATGTTTTAATCATTATATAGTCATTTTATATCATTTTTTGGTGCTAACCTATTGACATAGTGCCAAGTGCTAGTTGCTCTTTTCTGCATGTTTTTTACATTGCAGGAAATCAATATCAGAAGGGGTCCAAATACCACGCTCATTTACAATGATTTTTTATGGACCAGAAGGAACACAATGGGCCCGGGTTGCACCTGGGGGGAGTCCCGAGGAGGGGACAACCCACCTGGGCGCGCCAGGAGGCCCAGGCGTGCCCAGGTGGGTTGTGCCCACCTGGGTGCGCCAGGAGGCCCATGCGTGCCCAGGTGGGTTGTGCCCACCTCGGGTGCCCCCTGGACCGACTCTTTGATCTATAAATACCCCAATATTCCTGAAACCCTAGAGGAGTCGACGAAATTTTCATCCAGCCGTCGCAGAGTCCAGAACACCGAGATCCAATCTAGACACCATCACGGAGGGGTTCACCACTTCCATTGGTGCCTCTCCGATGATGCGTGGGTAGTTCTTTGTAGACCTTCGGGTCCGTAGTTAGTAGCTAGATGGCTTCCTCCCTCTCTCTTGATTATCAATACATTGATATCTTGGAGATCCATATGATGTAAGTCCTTTTGCGGTGTGTTTGTTGGGATATGATGAACTTCGAGTTTATGATCAGTTATATCTTTTTATATCCATGAAAGTTATTTGAGTTCTTTGATCTCTTATATGTGTGATCTCTTATAGCCTCGTATTTCTTCTCTGATATTTGGGTTTTGTTTGGCCAACTTGATCTATTTATCTTGCAATGGGAAGAGGTGCCAGGTAGTGGGTTCGATCTTATAGTGCTTGATCCGAGTGACTGAAAGGGAACCGACACGTATGTATTGTTGCTACTAAGGATAAAAAGATGGGATCCATATCTGCCGCAATAGATAAACGGATCTTGTCTACATCATGTCATCGTTCTTATTGCATTACTCCATTTTTCCATGAACTTAATACACTAGATGCATGCTGGATAGCGGTCGATGTGTGGAGTAATAGTAGTAGATGCAGGTAGGAGTCGGTCTAATAATCTTGGACGTGATGCCTATGTAATGATCATTGCCTGGATATCGTCATGATTATTTGAAGTTCTATCAATTGCCCAACAGTAATTTGTTCACCCACCGTTTGCTATTTTTCTCGAGAGAAGCCACTAGTGAAACCTACGGCCCCCAGGTCTTCTTTCTCATATATTTGCCTTGCGATCTACTTTTTCCTTGCGTTTATTTTCAGATCTATTAAAGTAAAAAATACAAAAATACCTTGCTGCAATTTATTTGTTCTGTGATCTATTTATCCTATCTACAAATTTACCTCACGTCCTTTGCCTATCTTGAGGCGCCGTACCCCGAAAGGGATTGACAACCCCTTTAACACATCGGGTTGCGAGGTGTTGTTCTTTGTGTCCAGGGGCTGTTTATGTTGTGTTGCTTGGTTTTCCTACTGGTTCGATAACCTTGGTTTCATATCTGAGGGAAATACCTAGCACCGCTGTGCTGCATCATCCCTTCCTCTTTGGGGAAAAAACTGATGTAACTTCAAGCGACATCATGAATATATCCGCCAATTGCTTATCGGTATGAACATGCTTAAGTTTGATATCTTCCTTAGCAACATGATCTCGAATGAAATGATGACAAACTTCAATATGCTTAGTTCAAGAATGTTGCACGGGATTATGAGCAATCTTAATAGCACTCTCATTGTCGCAAAGCAATGGAACATGTTTCACATATATCCCATAATCTTTAAGAGTTTGGGTCATCCAAAGTAATTGAGCACAACATGAACCAGCGGCAATGTATTCCGCTTCGGCGGTGGATAAGGATACCGAGTTTTGTTTCTTGGAGGACCAAGACACAAGAGATCTACCAAGAAAATTGACAAGTACCTGAAGTGGACTTTCTATCAACCTTGTCACCGGCATAGTCCGAATCAGAGTAGCTAACAAGATTAAAAGAAGACCTCTTAGGATACCAAATGCCAAAATTTGGTGTATATATTAAGTATCTCACTATCCTTTTCACAGCCTTAAGATGATACTCTTGTGGGGCAGCTTGATATCGTGCACACATGCACACACTTAGCATGATATCCAGACGGGAGGCACATAGATATAACAATGAACCAATCATAGAGCGGTAAACCTTTTGGTCAACCGGTTCACCATCCTTTGTCAAGTCAAGATGTCCACTAGTAGGCATGGGGGTATTCATACCTTTGCATTCTTGCATGTTAAACTTCTTGAATAAGTCCTTGGTATACTTCATTTGAGAGATAAAGGTTCCCTCCTTAGTTTGCTTGATTTGCAAACCAAGAAAGAACTTGAGTTCACTCATCATAGACATCTCAATCTGCTCTGACATAAGCTTTCCAAACTTTTCACTAAAATGAGGGTTAGTTGAACCAAATATGATATCAACATTGATCTGGCACAAAAATAATTCTCCATTAACCCTTTTAGTAAAGAGTGTAGAATCAATTTTACCAATTTCAAACCCTTTTTCAAGAAGAAACTTAGTCAAGCATTTATACCAAGCTCTAGGAGCTTGCTTAAGACCATAAAGAGCTTTGTGAAGTTTATAGACATGGTTGGGTTTCTTAGGATTAACAAAGATGGGAGGTTGTTTAACATAAACTTCCTCCTCAATTTCACCATTAAGAAAAGCACTTTTGATGTCCATTTGATATAAGGTAATGTTATGATGATTGGCATAAGCAAGTAAGATGCGAATGGACTCAAGTCTAGCAACGGGTGCATAAGTCTCACCATAGTCCATACCTTTGACTTGAGTGTAGCCTTGAGCGACGAGACGAGCTTTGTTGCGTACAACTTGTCCATCTTCATCTAGCTTGTTCCGAAACACCCATTTGGTTCCAATGACATTATGCTTATCATCGGGCTTTTCAACCAACGTTCACACTTGGCTCCTCTCAATGTTATGTAGCTCTTCGTGCATGGCATTTATCCAATCTGGATCTTCCAATGCTTCTTCAACCTTCATAGGTTCAATGCTAGAAATGAATGAGTGATGTTCACAAAGTTAGCCAAATGAGATTTAGAGCGAGTAATTCTCTCGATTTGAATGTCATCAAAGATTTGTTCGACGGGATGATCTCTTGAGACTCTTGCTCGAACTCGTGAGAGCTTTTGTTTGGGTCGGGGTGGAACATCCTCTTCATTGTCTTGTTCTTCCTCTTGTCTTTCTTTGTTGTTGTTGGCGTTGTTGTTCTCCCGTGGTGGTGGAGAAGGAGGTCGTCGAGGTTCATATTGTTGTACATCCTCGTTCTCATCGTCTTGATGTGTCCCACTCGTGGATGCCTCCAAGTCAACTTGTGGTTTACCTTGGCGTGAAGTTGAGGCTTCCACTTGGACGGACGAGGTACTCTCCTTCACCTCCATTGGGCGAATCTTGCCAATAGACAGGTCTTGGATTGCTTCCGAAGGATCTTTGTCACCTACATCAATTGGCAATTGCTCTACTTGCGGGCCGTTAGATTCATCAAACTTCACATCTACCGTCTCTTCAACCTTTCGGGTGAAATTGTTGTAGACACGGTAAGTGTGAGAGTTTGAGCCATAACCAAATAGGAAACCTTCATGAGACTTAGGAGCAAATTTCAAACGACGATGCTAATCAAGAATGAAACACTTTGGGCAAAATCCTCGAAAGTATCCAACTTGGGGCTTGTTACCGGTGAGAAGCTTGTATGCCATCTTGCTGAGTAGCTTGTGAAGATATAGGCGATTTGTTGCATGACAAGCTGTCTCAACCTCTCAACCGCTTCCGCCCAAAAGTGTTTTGGCGTCTTGTACTCATCAAGCATCGTTCTCGCCATTTCGATGAGCGTCCGGTTCTTCCTCTCAACAACTCCATTTTGTTGAGGTGTGTACGTAGCCGAGAACTCATGTGAAATCCCTTCTTTGTCAAGAAAGGTGTCCACATTGGCGTTCTTGAACTCCGTTCCGTTGTCACTGCGAACCTTCTTGATCTTCACTTCAAATTGGTTTTGGGCCTTCCTAGCGAAGGTTTTGAAGATCTTCTGGACCTGCAATTTATCATCAAGAAAGAACACCCACGTAAATCTTGAAAAATAATCAACAATGACTAGTCCAGCGAGTTACCACTGAGACTCTTGTAGGCGTTGGGACCGAAAAGATCCATATGAAGTAGCTCGAGCGGTCTCCTCGTGGTCATGATGTTCTTCATGGGGTGGCTTACTCCAACCTGTTTTCCTGCTTGGAAAGTGCTGCAAAGTCTATCCTTATCAAATATGACATCTTTAAAACTAAGGATATGATCACCCTTAATAAGCTTGTCAAGGTTTTGCATGCCCACATGACCTAACCGTCTATGCCACAACCAGCCTTTGGAAGATTTAGCAATTAAGCAAGTTCTAGCTTGAGCCTTTTTAGTGAAGCCAACAATGTATAGATCACCTCTACGTATGCCGGTAAAGACCATTTTATGATTATCTCTTCGAAACACTTGGCAATCTACTTTAGTAAATAGGACACTGAAACCAAAGTCAGTTAGTCTAGATACAAAAAGTATATTATAGCCAAGAGATTCATCGAGCATAACATTTTGTATGGAGCTATCATGTGAGATGGCCACCTTACCTAGGCCAACCACCTTACCCTCCAGCCATGTAGCCGCGAAGGTTAGCCATAAGACCAAAGTGTCTCATAGACTCTTCAAGATCAAAGTCATTATCATCATCCTCATCATAGTATCCATGTTCAACATCATCTTGCAAATGATCATTTCCTAGAGAGAGTGAGTCATTAGATATATGATTTTGACAATGTTCATCTCTACGAATTCTAATAACTTCTCCAACATCTCCTTTGGCACGCATAAGATTGTTAACCTCAAATAAATAATCTCCAAACTTAGGATCATTGGTATTCATCTTATTCAAAGCAATAGACTTGTGAAGAATCTCATCTAAGTTTTTCAAGGAATAGTCCGATAATCATTCCTCAAGAAATCTCCATATAGTATAAGCACAATCAAGAGCTGGCAAGTGACCAATCAAATTTCTAGGCAAGCCTCTAGTGATAAGATTGATAGTTCTAAGATTGCAAATCATGTCAAGAGACTCATCATGGGTAGGATGCAAGGGATAAACAAGGGTTCACAAGGAGTAGTAATGTACTTGTTCAAGTGATATTCATGAAAAATTCCAAGCATCTCATTTTTCCACGCACTAAAGAACTCTCCATCAAGCATAGGCACTCTACGTCTAAGACTCCCCAACATAGACTCATCCATCTTCCTCCAATGGTGATTAAACCAAAGCAATGGAAACTAATGCTCTGATACCAATTGAAAGGATTGAGAAGAGGTGTCTAGAGGGGGGTGATTAGACCCTCAACAAATAAAGGTGACAGTTTTTAAGTTTTCAAATTGAGGTGGTAGATTGACACAATTTCAAGCATACACAATACAATTCAAGCAAGCATGCAAAGAGTATGTGAGCAGCGGAAAGTAAAGCACGCAACTTGCAAGAAAGTAAAGGGATGGGATTGGAGTGTGCAAACATAATTGGAGACACGGAGATTTGTGGCGTGGTTCCGATAGGTGGTGCTATCGTACATCCACATTGATGGAGACTTCAACCCACGAAGGGTAACGGTTGCGCGAGTCCACAGAGGGCTCCACCCACGAAGGGTCCACGAAGAAGCAACCTTGTCTATCCCACCATGGCCATCGCCCACGAAGGACTTGCCTTACTAGGGTAGATCTTCACGAAGTAGGCGATCTCCTTGCCCTTACAAACTCCGTGGTTCAACTCCACAATCTTTGACGGAGGCTCCCAAGTGACACCAAACCAATCTAGGAGACACCACTCTCCAAATGGTAATAGATGGTGTGTTGATGATGAACTCCTTGCTCTTGTGCTTCAAATGATAGTCTCTCCAACACTCAACTCTCTCTCACAGATTTGGCTATGGTGGAAAGATGATTTGAGTGGAAAGCAACTTGGGGAAGGCTAGAGATCAAGATTCATGTGGTTGGGATGGAATATCTTGGTCTCAACACATGAGTAGGTGGTTCTCTCTCAGAAAATGAATGTTGGAAGTGTAGGCACGTTCTGATGGCTCTCTCCTCAAATGAAGAATGGGTGGAGGGGTATATATAGCCACCACACAAAATCTAGCCGTTACACACAGATTCCCAAACTCGGTCGGACCGAATCATAAAACTCGGTCAGACCAATTCAGGTCAAAATATGAATGTTAGGCTTTTTGGTGGGACCGACAAGGTCAACTCGGTGGGACCAATGTGCAGGGGATAGGGTAAAACCTCAACTCGGTTTGACCGATTACTCAAAGTCGGTGGGACCGATTTTGGTAATAAGCAAACTCGGTGGGACCGACTGAACAAACTCGGTAAGACCGAAATTGCTGCAATAGATCATAGAGAATTTGCAAGCCCATCTCGGTGAGACCGAGATCCCATTGGTGAGACCGAACTGATTAGGGTTTGGCAGTAGCTGAATCAAATGAAACTCGGTGGCGCCGGGTAGATCAAATCGGTGGGGCCGAGTTTGACTTTTAGGTTTAGGACATATGTGGATGTGAGAAAGTGGCTGAGGGTTTTGGAGCATATCACTAAGCACTTTGAGAAAGCAAGCCATTAAGCAACACCTCATCCCCTTTTAATAGTATTGGCTTTCCTATGGACTCAATGTGATCTTGGATCACTAAAATTAAAATGTAGAGTCTTGAGCTTCTGCCAATGTTTGTCCTTAGCATCTTGAAGGGGTTCCACATCCTCTTGTCCATGGCCATGCCACTCCACTATTGAACTTATTTGAAATATACTAGGTAGGAATATTAGTCCAACAAGAAATATGTTGACATTAATTACCAAAATCACCCAGGGAGCACTTATGCTTTCACTAGTGCATAATTATGTGCCTTGGTCACCGTGTTGAAAATAATACACCTTAGATAAAGGAATGGAGGGAGTATTACACAGTGATTTCTGTCATCACTATTGCGTTTGAATAGATTTTTATTGTCCTATGGGTTAATTAGTGAATTTCTATGATTGGTTTAAATTGGTTGTAGTCCTTTGGTGCCCATCATATGAGTGCGCGTGTGGATCACATAATAGGGTTAGTTGTATGTTGATAGGACTATGTTGGTGGGCGAGATTGAAAGAAACCTCTTCCTATCATAGAAATTGATACATACCAGGATTGAAGGGGACCAATATATCTTAATGCATGCTATGGTTGCGTTTTAGCTTATTGAACTTGTTAATATTTATGGATGCTTGCTAATAGTTCCAATCATAAATGCATAGAATTCCTAGTAAGGGTTCACATGCTAGCAGATGCCTCTCCCACATGAAAACTTACCATCGGTCTAGTAACTAAGCTATTTGCCTAGGTGTTGGGGATATAACTACTGGGTATGAACCACCCAGGAGGGGATGGGTCATACCACTGGCGACTATCAATGTAGATGGCGGGTCATAGCAAGCCCATTGACGGCCCTAGACCCAGAGGTGACTTAAGGCCCAAGGGGATGAACCGCCATATGAATGACTTGTATTGTTAGGTAGGTTTAGTTAGTCACCGAGCCAGACACGTTGTCTATGAGCCGTCCGAGACTCTGTAAGCTACCAGGCGTCAACCTGTGTATATAAAGGGACGACCCGGCGGCGAGTTAGGGCAAGAAAGAAGAGATCGAGAACTAGGTCAAGCGTATTCGCTCCCTGGTAATCGAAGCCCAGGCAATACAACCCTAAACTGGAGTAGGCCTTTACCTCCACCGCGAGGGGCTGAACCAGTATAAACTCTCCGTGTCCCTTGTCCTATTTTAACCCCTTCAAGCTAACTATGTGCGATGGCTCCACACCTAAGTCCTCATGTTAGGACATCTCACGTGACAATTCCATGACAGTTGGCGCATCATGGGGCCAGCGCACGGTGGTTTCAAGTTCTTGAAGGGTAGCTTCGCAGGGCTCAAGGGGTACGCTGTGCGCCAGATGACCAAGCGTCATCACGGCAAGCTCTACATCAACGACGAGGGCTGGGGCCCCGAGGCTGACTCAATCGAGTACGGGTACCGGGTCCCCTTTGGCAAGATCCACGTCTTCATCGGCAAGATTGGTGAGTCGGAAGCTGAGCCGGACATCTGCACCGACATCGTTGAGTCGGCTCAGCACGCGCGACCCCCCAAGGTTAAAGTTGCTCCGAAGCATGTTTTTGTTGGTTTTGTTGATGGAGCGGAGCTAGAAGGAGGACCTGAATCTGGTGGTCAGACGGTTTTCTACTCAGGCGACAAGTCCAATACTAGTGAGACCAACTCCATCTATCAGGTTCAGGATGGCGGGCTTGGGGGTTGTTCCGATGGTGACAGTATTCCGGACCCCTACGAGCCCACACCGGGTCACGGTCTTCATGGCCGGTACACAGCCAGGGCAGGACTCTGCGACTGCAGCAATAATGATCTCCGGGTCCGCAGCGGTGACGGCTTCTGGGGCAGGAGGCCCTGTGTGCCCACCGGCTCAAGTCTTGTCTAATCTGTTGGATGCTCTGACAATGTTATTAATGGCGGAGGATAACCCTGCGAATCAAACTCAGCATAACACGGAGGTTGCAAAATTGCGTGATGAGATAGCACAAGCCAAGGAGGAGCTAAACACGAAGAACACCCGGATGACAACGGAGCGAGCCGCCTTACAGAGGGAGGCAGAACGGCTTCAGGCAGAGGGCTTCCACTTAAGCCTGGACCAGGACGCATCAAACACTGTCTTCAACAGAAGGCATGTGAGCAGGCTGCCCCCGACTTATGATGCGAGGAACCTTTTCAACATGCCTGCGGTAGGAACCAGTAACCCGCCTGGTGTGGATCGGGCCGTTGAGGCGCCGGCGGCTGGTGAATCGGTTCAACCACAAGCTGCAGACCCCCCACGTTTGAACTTAACCCCTCCTCAGCACGTTCCAACACCTCATGTGCATTTTTCTAACCCCTTGGATAACATGATAGCTGCAGCTACTCGACTGGCGGTTCTCCCAGCTCAGGATGAGTCGCTAGCAGCAATGGAAATACGGAGGCGGGAGAACTTCTTCAGACGGTTGTGGCCCAACAGGCGGCTTATTCGTACAGTCGTGATCGTATCCACTCAACATTGCGTCCAAGTAGGAGTTATAGCAGGCATATTGATGAACCGGCCGTGTCAAGCAGTGAGCGGCACCCCAATCATCCTCGTAGGCCTGACCCACCACGCGCTGGTAATGATCCTCAGGTTTTGGTAGACCAGGGCAGAGCGCGGCATGAGGCAGAGCTGGCAGCTCAGCAGCAATCGACGGCTTATCCTTCAGCATGGGTGGAAGCAGGAGTGACCTCTAGAACCTTGGGTGTGCCATGTTTAGTGCCAGCTCTAGGCAATGAGCGCTTGCCTAAGGATTTTAAGGGCCCCCGTAAGGTCCCTAATTACACGGCGGATCAGCCCCCAGAGGCTTAGATTGAGAGTTATGAGATGGCTATGGAGATGTTGGATGTCGGTGATGCTTCATGTGCTAAGTATTTCACCATGATGTTAGATGGGCCGGCTCGTACTTGGCTGAAAAGCCTGCCCGCTAACTCTATTGGATCATAGGTAGAGTTGAAGAGGCGTATTATTCAAAATTTTAAAGATACATGCAAGCAACCTATGTCAATTCTGGATTTGGATTCTTGCTTCAAGGTGAAGGCGAGTCAACAACCCATTGGGTGCGCCGGATCTCATCTATCATACACTCGTCGGATAGTATCAATGCCGGTTCTGCAGTCCTGATGTTGGAGAAAAATTGTCGTTTTGTCCCCCTTAAGCAGAAGCTGGGGCGGCTTAAAGGCCACTGCAATGACATGGGGAAGCTAATGGCGGATCTCGTCAAATATGCCGACTCTGATAGTACCAAGGACCCCAAGTCTGATGACGAGAAGCCGGGAAAGGGAAAGAAGGGCGGCAATATGAAAGGGCAGCAACATAACCCGACAGGTCAAGGTGGCAATGGTAAATGCAAGGCTGATGATAATTTAGACTTTGTGGCTAACTCCAATACGCAGAATAGTAATCAACATCATAAGGGAAAACCGGCCCGGTTTGGAGGACCAAGATTTAACCTTGAGGCGATGGTGAATCAGCCTTGCCCAAAGCACGGTACGCGCGAGAAGCCAGCTACTCATCTGTGGAAGGATTGCTTCATCATGAAGGAATATAGGGATTCCAATTTTTTCTAGAACAATCATGGCCTGAATGGCGGTTCCGGATTCGTCTCTCGCGGACCTGGCTTTGGTGGTGGCGGTTCAAACTCTGGCTTTCAGGACCAAGGCAATCAAGGTGATTTTAATCAATAGTCTGGTCAAGGGAATCGGCATCAGTAGTCGGGTTATCAAAGTAATCCAAAACAGCTGAATGGTAGTCAGTATCATGTGTTCACCACAAGTCTGTGCAAGCGAGATTAGAAAATCCATAAGCTGGCAGTGAACTCTGTTGAGCCGGTGGTGCCTCATTACTTAAGGTGGTCTGAGCAACCTATTGTATGGAGCCGAGAGGATCACCCGTCCCAAGTTGACAATCCAGGTCAGTTGGCATTGGTAGTTGCTCCACAGGTAGGAGGATATAAACTCACGAAGGTGCTTATGGGTGGGGGCAACAGTATCAATATCCTTTACTATGAACCTTTTGTCGTATGAATTTGACTGACAAAGATCTTAGGACGTCTTCTACTGTATTTCATGGGGTGGTGCCTGGTAAGTCGTTGTATCCAGTGGGAAGGATAACACTTGAAGTGGCTTTTGCAGATGACAATGATTCCAGAGATGAGAAGTTAACCTTTGAGGTAGTGAAAATCAAGAGCCTGTATCATGCTCTGTTCGGGTGACCGGCTTACGCAAAGTTTATGGCACAACCGTGTTATGTTTATCTGCAGCTTAAGATGCCGGGTCATAAGGGAACCATCACAGTGCATGGAAATAGAAGGATCGCTCTGGATCGTGAAGAGGGTGATGTTGCTTATGCTGAGTCGGCTTGTGCCACTGAGGAGTTGAAGTTCTATAAAGATAATGTTGACCCGGCAGAATGACACCTTTGAAGAAGCCAACCACATAGAATGAGCCCTTAACGAAGTTTAAGTCGACAGATGATACCAAGATGGTTGATTTTGTTCCTAGCGATTCATCAAAGCAGTTCAACAACAGTGCTAATATGGATCCAAAATAGGAAAGCACGCTCATTGAGTTCATCTGTGAGAACCGGGACATCTTTGCATGGAAGCCTACTGTCATGCCAGGTGTACCGAGGGAACTCGTTGAGCACACTCTTAATGTGGATCCTAAGTTTAAGCTGGTCAACAGTTTCTTCGTCAGTTTAATGAGGAGAGGCACAAGGCAATTGGTGAAGAGGTGGCCCGACTCTTGGCAGCTGGGTTCATCACTGAAGTTTTTCATCCTGAGTGGTTGGCTAACCTGGTGCTAGTACTCAAGAAAAATGGCACTTGGCATATGCGTGTGGATTATACAGACCTTAACAAGGCCTGTCTGGCTGATCCTTTTGCTCTCCCGCGTATTGATCAGATTATTGATGCTACGGCGGGTTGTGAGCGTTTGAGTTTTTTGGATGCTTATTCTGGTTATCATCAAATCAAAATGGCAGTTAAGGACCAGGAGAAGACAACTTTCATCACTCCCTTTGGAGCCTTCTACTATGTGTCTATGCCTTTTGGGCTCAAGAGTGCCCAGACAACTTACCAACGGTGTGTTCAGAATTGCATCCACGGCCAGATTGGGCACAATGTTCATGCTTATGTGGATGATATTGTTATGAAATTCAGGAAGAAGGAGACATTGATTAAGGATCTGAAAGAGACCTTTGACAATCTCTGGGTCTACAAGATGATGCTTAACCCGACCAAGTGCGTTTTTGGCGTGCCAGCAGGCAAGTTATTGGGTTTCTTGGTGTCTGAGAGAGGCATTGAAGCTAACCCAAAGAAGATCAAGGCTATCACCTCTTTGGCTAAACTGGCATGTATCAAAGACGTCCAGCGTTTGGCGGGTCATGTCATGGCTTTGAGCCGGTTCATAGTCTCCTAGGAGAGAAGGCTATCCCTTTGTATCAGATGATGAAAAAGACAGATAACTTTGTCTGGAGCGATGCTGCTAATGAGGAGTTTGAGGCACTTAAGAAGCAACTGGCTAAGCCGCCGGTTCTCGCAACTCCCATTGAGAAGGAGCCCTTGCTGTTATATGTGGCTGCAAACAACAGGGCTGTCAGTGTGGCCATTGTGGTTGAAAGGAAGGAGTCAGGCAAGGAGCATCCGGTTCAAAGGCTGGTTTATTATGTCAGTGAGGTGCTCATTGAGTCTAAGCAGAGATACCCACATGGGCAAAAGTTGGTTTATGGCGTGTTCATGGCTAGTTGCAAGTTGAAACAATATTTCCTTGGTCATCCCGTCAGTATGGTTAGCTCTGCTCCTTTGGGGGATATTATTCGAGACAAAGAAGCCACAGGTCGGGTAGCTAAGTGGGCCATTGAGATTGGACCCCATGGTTTGAAGTATGTGCCTCAGACGACTATAAAATATCAAGCACTTATAGACTTTATCAATGACTGGACGGAGCTGCAGATGCCTGAGGATAAACCAGACAATACATATTGAACTATTCACTTTGATGGATCCAGGCAGTTGGAAGGCTCGGGAGCTGGAGTTATATTGACTTCCCCACGAGGCGATAAATTTTGTTATGTTTTGAGGTTGATGTTCCCTTGTACTAACAATGCAGCAGAGTATGAAGCCTTACTCCATGGTCTTCGGATGGCTAAAGAGATGAATCTAAGCCGGGTAAGATGTTTTGGCGACTCAGATTTGGTGGCTCAGCAAGTGTCAGGGACTTGGGATTCAAAGGATCCACTCATGGCGGCTTATCGTCGAGAGGTGGATACTATTGTTGGTCACTTCAAGGGCTATCAAGTAGAGCATGTTGATCGCAGGAAAAATAAGGCTGTTGATGCGTCAAGCCGGATGGGGTCTCAGTGTAAGCCGGCCCCCCTAATGTTTTCCTTGATGTTTTGCATAACCCATCAGTAAAATTGCCTACGGAGGAGGACTTGGCGGTTCCTGACGTGGAGGCACAATTGGTGGCGGCTCTACATGTTATCCCTGATTGGACTGTTCCATATTTGGCTTATATGACCCGAGGTGAGTTACCCGAGGATGAAAAATTGGCCAGGCAAATAACCCGGAGGTCTAAGTCAATGACTATTGTCAATGGTGAGCTTCACAGATGCAGTGTTACAGGGGTGTTTCAATAGCGCGTTTCTCCTGAGGAGGGCCATGAAATTTTAAGGGAGATTCATGAAGGAGATAAAAAGAACCACCTCTTGGTGGCGGTTGACAAGTTTACAAAGTGGGGTGAGGCTGAGCCGGTCAGCAAATATGATGCAGCCACCTCGGTTTGATTCATAAAAAAGGTGATCTTTCATTTTGGATATCCTCATAGTATCATCACTGATAATGGTAATAATCTGTCTAAGGGAGCAATGAAAGAGTTCTGTCAACAAGAGCATATCCGGCTTGATGTGTCATCAGTGGCTCATCCCGAGTCTAAGGGCCAAGCTGAACGAGCTAATCAAGAAATCTTGAGAGGTATCAAGTCCCGACTTATGTTTCCTTTGCAGAGGACATCGGGTTGTTGGGTGGAGGAGTTGCCCTTAGTGCTTTGGAGTATCAATACCACCCCCAACAGATCTACGGGTTACACGCCTTTCTTCATGGTTTACGGAGCAGAGGCTATTCTCCCTAGTGACATATGTCATGATTCGCCTCGTGTGGCGGCTTATGTTGAAGCTGATAATAAGAAAGCACGTCAGGATTCTATTGACCTATTAGATGAGGAGCGTGACCTTGCGGCGGCTTGTTCAGCAATTTACCAGCAAGACCTGCGTCGTTATCACAGCTGCCGGGTTAAAACCAGGACCTTTCAAGAAGGCGATTTGGTGCTCCGACTCATCCAGGATCAAACTGACATGCACAAGCTATCCCCACCTTGGTAAGGCCCCTTTGTGGTCAGCAAAAATTTGAACAATGGGTCGTACTACCTTGTTGATGTTCGAGACCACAAGGAATCACGCATGTCGGAAGAGGAGACCTGTCGGCCGTGGAATATTGCTCATCTTCGGCCTTATTACACCTGAGCCATTGGCTCTTGTGATGTACATATTCTGTCAATGTATATATTATAATGAATATAATAAAGCCGGCATCCCTGATAATTCAGGGCCTATGTCGTTTCATTTCTGAGAATATGAGTCTTTATTGTCACTTCATATGATCACTTGGGGGCTTCCTGCTCATTGAGCATAGCTTTGACTACCCTCTTGATCCGGCTTGCATGCCATGATTAAAACATACTTGGGGGCTTCCTGCTCATTGAGCATAGCTATGAATACCCTACTGATCCGGTTTATATGCGTGGAATGAAATATTACTTGGAGGCTTTTTGTTCATGAACAAGAGCTTTGATGACCCTTGTAATAGGCTTGGACGCCGGGTGTATTCACCAAAAAATCTGGATTATCCTGCCTTTGTAAGTCTTCCACTCCGCCCAGGTAATCCTGGAATGACTCGCCATACTCTTGACAGTCAATCTTATAAAGACCCTGAACTGTCAAAGTTAAAACGGCGATTGGTCATGTGAGGCCCCAGTTACAGGGTTGAATGAAGGTTTAACTCAGCGGCGGTGTAGCCCTTGAAAGCACTTGACTTTGAGGCTTGGCGCCTATGAAAGCCTTGTTTTCTAATTTGTTTTTGATTTGAACATTTTTTGAGGTTTGCCTCTTGTGACATGTCAATACATGGTTGAAAAGCCGATGAGGGCCATGTTTCCTAATGGTTCATGTATGATTTTGTCCGGAGTATGAAAGTGCAACTATCCCTAGGTGGTTTTGGTAATTCATAACAACATATAGCTCATTGAGCTAATGCTATTCCAAGGCTATTATTTCAGGAAAGCTCAATGAATGGCATGGCATGGATGATGAAAGTGGATCCCTCAAAATACTAAGGACAAAGGATTGGCTCAAGCTCAAAAGCTCAAGACTCTTCATTTTATATTTTAGTGATCCAAGATCACATTG
The DNA here is from genome assembly GCA_021437245.1 of Aegilops speltoides. Classification (NCBI taxonomy): domain Eukaryota; kingdom Viridiplantae; phylum Streptophyta; class Magnoliopsida; order Poales; family Poaceae; genus Aegilops; species Aegilops speltoides. The sequence continues at coordinate 250,182,137 of CM038145.1, forward strand.
AGTCTATAGGAAAAGCCAATACTATCAAGGAGGGATGAGGTGTTGCTTAATAAGCCTCTTGCTTCATGTGCTTAGTGATATGCTCCAAAACCCTCAACTACTTTCCCACATCCACAAATGACCTATACTCAAAGCCAAAATCGGTCACACCGATTCTTTCTATCCGGCGCCACCGATTCCAAAAGTCATAGCCACTGCCACAAACCCTAAGCAAATCGGTCCTACCGATAGGGATCTCGGTCTCACCAAGATGGGCTTGTAATCTCTCTGTTTCCCTTCGTAACATTTCGGTCTAACCGAAGTGACCGATCGGTCCCACCGAGATTGCAATGTAAACTCTCTGTTTCCTTTTTGTAACATTTCGGTCTCACCGGAAAGAGCAAATCGGTCCCACCGAGTTTACCTGACCAACTCTTTGGAAATCTTATTACCAAATCGGTCTCACCGAGTTTGTGTAATCGGTCTTACCGAGATTACGTTATGCCCTAACCCTAACCGAATCGGTCTCACCGAGATGCATGTCAGTCCCACTGAAAACCCAAACGGTCACTAGGTTTACTAAATCGGTCTGACCGAGTTTAACAATTCGGTCCCACCGAGTTTGGTAAATTGTGTGTAACGGTTAGATTTTGTGTGGAGGCTATATATACCCCTCCACCTCCTCTTCATTCGTGGATAGAGCCATCAGAACGAACCTACACTTCCAACTTACCATTTCTGAGAGAGAACTACCTACTCATGTGTTGAGGCCAAGATATTACATTCCTACCATATGAATCTTGATCTCTAGCCTTCCCAAGTTGCTTTCCACTCAAATCTTCTTTCCACCAGATCCAAAACCTATGAGAGAGAGTTGAGTGTTGGGGAGACTATCATTTGAAGCACAAGAGCAAGGAGTTCATCATCAACGCACCATTTGTTACTTCTTGGAGAGTGGTGTCTCCTAGATTGGCTAGGTGTCACTTGGGAGCCTCCGACAAGATTGTGGAGTTGAACCAAGGAGTTTGTAAGGGCAAGGAGATCGCCTACTTCATGAAGATCTACCGCTAGTGAGGCAAGTCCTTCGTGGGCGACGGCCATGGTGGGATAGACAAGGTTGCTTCTTCGTGGACCCTTCGTGGGTGGAGCCCTCCGTGGACTCGCGCAACCGTTACCCTTCGTGGGTTGAAGTCTCCATCAACGTGGATGTACGATAGCACCACCTATCGGAACCACGCCAAAAACATCCGTGTTTCCAATTGCGTTTGAATCCTCCAAACCCTTCCCTTTACTTTGTTGCAAGTTGCATGCTTTACTTTCCGCTGCCTATATACTCTTTGCATGCTTGCTTGAATAGTGTGATGATTTCTTGACTCGTCCTAAAATAGTTAAAATCTGCCAAACTCTAAAATTAGGAAAAGGTTAAGTTTTTATTGGTCAAGTAGTCTAATCACCCCCTCTAGACATACTTCAAGGTCCTACAAGTGGTATCAGAGCCTTGGTCTCCATTTGCTTTGATTTCCATAGCTTTTGGTGGTCATAGCCTTGGTTTCACAACCTAGGAGAGTATGGCGTCTAGCGAGGGAAATTATCACCGTAGAGGTCCTTACTTTGATGGTACTAATTTTGCTAGTTGGAAGCATAAGATGAAAATGCATATTCTTGGACATAACCCCGCCGTTTGGGCAATTATTTGTATTGGCTTGCAAGGAGAATTCTTTGATGGGAGAGAACCGAACCGTGAAGCTAATGCAGAAGAATTGAAGATGCTGCAATACAACGCTCAAGCTTGTGATATCATCTTCAACGGATTGTGCCCCGAAGAATTCAACAAAATCAGCCGTCTTGAGAATGCAAAGGAAATTTGGGATACTTTGATTGATATGCATGAAGGTACCGAGTCCGTCAAAGAATCCAAGTTGGATGTGCTCCAAAGTCAGCTTGACAAGTTCAAAATGAAGGATGGTGAAGGTGTCGCTGAAATGTACTCTAGGCTTGCTCTTATCACAAATGAGATTGCCGGCTTAGGGAGTGAAGAGATGACCGACAAATTCATCATCAAGAAGATCTTAAGAGCATTGGATGGAAAGTATGATACCGTGTGCACATTGATTCAAATGATGCCAAACTACAAAGATCTCAAGCCAACGGAAGTCATTGGAAGAATTGTTGCTCATGAGATGTCACTCAAGGATAAGGAGGAACTTCACAACAAGTCAAGTGGTGCTTACAAAGCCTCAAGTGAAGCCCCCACATCATCAAGCGAGAAACAAACCTTCAATGAATAATTGAGCTTAATGGTGAAGAACTTCAACAAATTCTACAAGAGTAGAAGCAAAGAAAGAAGCTCCAAGTCAAGGTCTTACAATGACAAGAGATCTTCTAGTCGAGAGCGCAGTTGCTACAATTGTGGGAGACCCGGACACTATTCCAACGAGTGTACGGCACCCTACAAAAGAAGAGAAGATTCTCCAAGAAGAAGGAGCACAAGAGAAGAATCACCACCAAGAGAGAGGAGGAGTAGAGATGATCGTTATGAACGAAGACCCTCACGGAGAAGCAAGGATTCGGAAAGGAAGGACAAGTCATCAAGGAGCTACACAAAATGAAGACATCAAGCTCATGTTGGTGAATGGGTATCCGGCTCCGACTCCGACAATCACTCCGAGAGAAGCTATCACTCCGACTCGAATACACTCAAGATGAAGGTGTTGCGGTCTAGCACTTGTGTCAACCAACTCCTCGACATATTTGATTCACCAATGAAGGTGTTGGAAGATGCTTCATGGCCAAAGGTCCAAAGGTAACACACCCTGAGTATGTTGATTTCAATAGTGATGAAGATGACTTGCTTGTGGATGATGATTTACTTGTTGACAACTCTAGTGATGAATACTATGATGAAACGTCAATTAATCATGCTAATCAAGATAAAACGAATGACAATGATAAGGAGAAGATTGAGCATCTAACTAAAGAACTAAACACTCTTAAGTTAGCTCATGAAACTATCTACGAAGATCATCGAGAACTTTTAAGGGCTCATGAGAAGTTACGCTTTGAAAAGCTCAATCTTGAGCAAAAGCATGAGTTCTTAAAGGCAATCAATGATGATCTTCGCAAGAAAAGTTCTTCTTACATTGCCAAGCATTTACTCTTATCTACTTACATGCCTCAAGTCAAGTCAAGTAACAAGTACAAGAAAGATACTTCCTCTAGTAGTAACAATAATAATGTTAAATTTAATATTGTTGCTTCTAGTAGTTCTCTTGATTCCACTAATGATTCTCTTAGCCAAGTTACACTTGAGCACGAAAATAGCTTATTGAAGGGAATTATAGAGAAAGGTGTTTACAAGAGCCTTGCCGGGAGTAAGCAATTCGAGGAAATTGTACGCAAGCAAGGAAGGCACCGGAAGAATCAAGTTGTTGGTTTTGAACGAAGGTTCAATGCCAATGGGGTTGAGTGGGAAGAAGATCAATATCCCAAGACGAAGTTTGTTCCTCAACAAGAGAAGTATGATCCTACTTCTTTCAAGGTAACACAAGCTCAAGATGATCTTCCACCACAAGACCACAAGAACAAAGGCAAAGACAAGCTTCAAGAAGAGATTGATGCATTTGAAGAAGCACCTAAAGCCTCGTTCAAGTGGGTCCCCAAGACTACGTCAAGTTCTACTTCATCAAGTACAACTACAACTCCAAGGACTCCCATCAAGATGATGTGGATCCCGAAGAAGAAGAACTAGAGAGTTCTTGTGGGTGACTCCGCCAACATTCTTCACTCATATCATTATGGCAAGAACAAGTGCAATCAACTTCCACATCTTGCACTAGTTCAAGGAGTCACAAACCCTCATGTTGGTAAGGCAAGGGACAAGGTAACCTAATGATTTCATGGACATCATTTTGTGTGTGCTTCACTCTATATCTATGGATATTCTTGTTTGTTCCTTGTGGGACTAACCCATGTAGGTAAGTTGAAAGTGCAACTCACTCCAAAGGATTGCTCCAAATGATCTACATCAACATTGGGCATCCACATCTTCGACACCTACATGAAGTCATCATCGACAAAACCCAAGGTTAGTTCATCCCTCTAAGGGGGGATCTCACATCTAGGGGGAGCTTAACTCTAAGAATTGAGTCAAGGCAACTCTAATGGTGTGAACATATCAATGCATTATGTAAAAGTGGTAACCCCACTTGAGCTTAAACGATGAGTATGACCTATGATCAAATGTTCTCATTTGACTCCTAAGTTAATATACTCATATATAGATGACCGAGTCATCGCCAATTGTTTGATAGATGCTAGAATTGGTTGTGCATGCTTTGCCGCATATTTCATTTGCCATCTTATTGTGTGAGCATGTTGGTGCATATTTTACTCATTCAAGAACATCCACTTGTTGTTTTGATTGTTTGCTCTCTTTTCTTGTTGCCAAGTGGATGGACAAGAATGTCTAAGAACCTTCTTTAGCTATCTATGCTTTTCTCGTCTCAAACTCTATTCATGCTACATCACAAAATTTGATCAAGTCAGATTCGAACCACTTTGTGTGAGGAGCACTCGGAGTCCCCGATTCGTCATAGACTTAAACCTCCAAAACCTCTTTGTGACTCTCGGTCTGACCGATTCCTCCATTTCGGTCCTACCGAGATCACTAAGTTGATCTGAGTTTTCAATCTCGGTGCAACCGATTTGAACTTAAAAGGTCACACCGAGTTGTTGTAACTGTACACAGTTGTCGTGGTTGGATGGGAGCACGAGCACCTATGGGGCAGGAGGGCCCCTTCTCGGTCCGGCAAGGGAGCGGAGGGCGCACGTAGAGCAGATCGAGGCGAAGGCACGCGGGGGATTTTTACCCAGCTTCGGAGCTCTCCGGAGAGATAAAACCCCTACTGCTGCTTTGTGGTGGTATTATGTTCTTGCTCAAGAGCGTGAGCGTGTTGTGGTGTCGAATGTGTCCGAACCTCCGAACCCCGAAGCCTCTTCTACGTGCGCATGGGCCTCCTTTTTATAGGTTAAAGGGGTCACCGACAGGTGGCAGCGTAGAAAGAGGGGTAAAAGAGTAAAAATGCGGGTTGGTACAACCACTACCAACAGTGCCCCCTACCTAACTCTGACGGCAGGGGACAAGGGCATTTAATGCCCGTCCGGTCGCCCCAACAGTGCAGGAAACGACCGTTAGGGGCGCCACCGATCGCCACGATGGCCTCCTTGTCGCTTTCGCTGCCACCTCGCACCGCATGGCTGCACAAATACCTTGCCACGTGCTCCTGGGATAATCCTGGGGTGACACGTCGTTGGATGCGCTGGAGCTTGGGTGCAGAGTGGCAACCTTGTCGCGGCAAGCGCCTTGCCGCGGTCGTTATCTTGTCGCACCCGCAAGCTTGCCGCTCGTCGGGTCTTGCCGGGACGCGCGGGGCGTCGCGACAAGTTTTCTGAAGTGCCTTGGTTGGCCTTCTCGGCAAGCTCCTCTTGCCGGGGTCTTTGTCCTTCCCGGCAAGCTCCTCTTGCCGGGGTCTTTGTCCTCTCAATTAACACTTTGTTCTTGAATGGCAGTAATATGAATGGCGGAGGGTCTTGGCGGATGCCCGGCAAGCCTTGCCGCGGAACGCTGCGACTGCCCGTGCACAAGTTCGGGGTACTAAGGTACCCCTACTTTAGTACACCGACAGGAGCCCCTGGGCCTGGGCCATACACGGTGCCGAGCGCTGTTGGGCCAGGCCCAAAACAGGGCACGGGGACGCGGCCTGGGTCTAAACTAAATCCACTCCGTACCCACCGCGTCTTCCCGTAACGGCACGCGTCAATCGCGGCGTCGTGGGAGACGTGCGTGGCGTGCGCGATTTTCAAGGCGTCCACCCCTCCCCCCCCCCGTGATCACGGGGTGGGGCGAGGTCACCTCACCCGTCGCCTCGGTTCTGCATCCCCGCCACGCGGCTTCCATGCACTTGGGGTCACAGACGGTGGAAGTGGGAAACTGGGCCGTTGCAAGCAGAGGCAGCGGTTCGGCCCCAACTCCCTGCTCTCCCCGTGCCCTGATTCGCCGAGCGGGGCGGTTGAGGCCCCACCTCGTTCCTTAAAGAAGGGCGAGGGGGGGAGCGCAGAAGCCCGCACTCTCTCATCTCCTCCTTTCTCCAGCTTCTGTTCCCCTTTCTCTCGTTCGCCATGGAGAAAGGGAACCCTGGCCCTTCGTCGGTGGCGGCGAGGGTCGCTGCCAGACAGCGCATCCCTCCCTATCCCGCGCTCGTGGTGGCAGAGCCCGCCACAAGGGGAAGAGGGAGGGGGCGAGGTCGTGGACGAGGTCGAGGACAAGGTCGAAGCGCTCGGGGAAGGGGCGGACGGGGCGGCGCGCCATCTCCGCCTCCGCCGGCGGTTCCTCTCCCCACGGCGGTCCATACGGGGGACGACCCTTGCGAGTTCTTCGTCAGGCTACGCCGGGCGCCTCGTCGTCGCCTCCGGCTTCCAGCTCCATTTGTGAGCGCGATGGAGTCGGATCCGCCCGAGACGCTGAGATTGCACATGAGGGGCTGTGGAATCAGCGGTACGCGAGTCCGCGTTGTATTCCCAGCCCCTAATGTGATGTATCTTGATCGTGGGTGGAAGACGTTCGCTCGTATCCACAGCTTGATGGCGGGTTTTACCCTCCATTTTAAGTTAATGGAGGGTGATCTTCTCTCCGTCAAGGTCTTCGGGGATTTCGGCACTCGGGCGAAGTGCTGCGTGGACAGCTCCTTCGATAGCGAAGACTCCCCCTCGAGCGAGAGTGACGAGGAGGAGAGCGACAGCGACGACGAGGGTGGCGGGCCCGACTAGGTGTCGGGCATCGCCTCGTGCGTCACCGGCGACCCCATCATCCGGGTCGCCGGCCCCTTGAACTCCCCGGGGTCGTCTCCTTGGGCGGCTGGCGTAGGGAGGCTGCGGAAGGGGAAGAGGGCTGGCGACAAGGCCGTCAAGTCGGAGTACGAGGGCGTAGTGCCCTCGACAGCGTGCTGACGTCCTGCCGCCCCGTCTTCGAGCCCCGCTTCCGGCGCCGCCATCACCATCCAGCCTTCGGACGGCCCCCGGGATGTTCTCTTGGTGTCTTCTGGCACCCGTAGCTCACCTAGGCGCCTCTTTTGCCCTTTTCGCCTCCTTGACCTACCTCCTGAAAAGGGGGACAGGAAAGGGATTACGGGCATCTTATCTTTTTAATTTGTAAGCCTTCGGGCCTTAGCTGCATTTAAAACTTGTAATCCTCTCTTTCATGTTTTTCATCCTCTATGGACTGTACCCAAATGGGATGTTTTTTTAATGAAAAGGGGAATGCTTGCTACGTCATATCCCTTACTTAATTCCATCCCTTGTATGTTTTTACCCTACGCTTTGAGGGAACTTGCCGGCGCAAGCACACTTGCTGAGTGTAGAACATCGACAGCTTTCAAGCGGTGTTGCCTCCGCAAGAAACCTTGTCGGGCTAGTTCTGGCAAGACTTGTATTGTTGAGCGGACTTGAAAACAAATCAAGGGCGCAACTTAGCCACGAGTCGATTCCTTCGCGCACAGGCTTTCCATACAAGGCACGGTCGGGGAGGACACGGCTTCGCATTCCCCAGTCCATAAGAGGATGCATGATGAGGGACGAAAGACTTATCTGACATCACAGTCCCTGGCAACTCTGGCTTGCTGTGGATGAATCTTGGCACTCGCAGCCCCCAGCAACACTGGCTTGCCGGGACCCAGGTGCCGGCGCACCCTTCTTCTTTTTCCTTGTCGCTGTTATTTTAGTTATGAGAACAACTTAGTTAGTGCCGTAACAAGTTACTTTCGTAATATAACTTTGTCCTGGGCAACGCTTGCTATGTTATATCCTTTACTGTGTTACATACCTTGTATGTTTTTACCCTACGCTTTGAGGGAACCTGCCGGCGCAAGCACACTTGCTGAGTGCGGAACATCAGCAGCCTGCTGGCGGTGTTGCCTCCGGCAAGAAACCTTGTCGGGGCTAGTTGCGGCAGCTTGTATTGTTGAGCGGACTCGAAACAAATCAAGGGCGCAACTTAGCCACGAGTCGATTCCTCCGCGCACAGGTTTTCCATACAAGGCACGGACGTTCGAGGAATATAACTTAAAAATTTAAAACTTGATCATGCTCAAACTTTGGCAACTTAGCTTTTCTGTCGCCAGTGTTCCGGCAAGGCCGTACTTCTTTGAGCGACGCCCGGTCCACACCTTCATCCTCTCCCTCTCAAAGATTCTGGCGTTAACTTTGCGGCTATGGTAGCAGCGCAAAGCTTGCTGGTAGCGAGCAGCTCGTACCGCAACCTGAAGACGATCTACCTCGAGGAGCAGCGCGTCATCTTGTCGCAGCTGCTCTTGCTCTAGCTCATCATAAGCGAGAACTCGAGGCGATCCGTATACGAGGGGAAAGGGGCCGAGAACATCGAGCCCCCAGACCAAAAACGGCCAAGATAAAGGGATTGTTTGGAGAGCTTGAGCTGGTTGATGTATCTGTTTGGAGTGGAACTGGCACGCTTCACACTTGGTTACTTGTGCAGTTGCATCCTGGAGGGCTGTCGGCCAGAAGAAACCTTGCCGGAAAGCTTTGCCGGCAAGTGCTCTTGCGCCAATGTGGTGACCACATATGCCTCCATGTATCTCCGCCAACAGCTTCTGTCCACCTTCCCGGGAAATGCACTTCAATTTCACTCCGTTGAATCTTCTTCTGTACAGTATGTCATCGACAAACTGGTACATACTTGATTGCCGGGCTACTCTTTCCGCTTCTTCTTGCTCCTCGGGAAGCTCTCCTGTTTGAAGGAAATGGACTATCTGCTGTGCCCATGTCGGAGCTTGTGGCTCGACAACAAGGACTAAAGGCGCAAATGCTGCTGCGGGAACATCCGCTTCTACGGCAAGACTCTGGGATCCTGCCGGAGCGTGATGCTCCCCGGCAAGTGTGTCGGGACACAGCTTGTCGGGAGCGTCTGCTTCAACGAAACAAACCCTAGGGCTTGTCGGAGCAGACTGCTCCTCAGCATTTTCTGTGTTGATCCTGGGGACCTTCTTGGCGGCGGCTTCGGGGAACTCTGCCGGAAAGTAGTTGCCACTAACCAACTTTCTCTTCTTGTTCTGTCCTGCTGATGATGTCACAGAGGGTTGAGTCAGCTTGAGCACAAAAATCCCTGGTTCCACAGGCAACTTGAGTGCGGCATACTTTGACAGGCCATCTGCAATGTCATTCTGAGCTCTTGGAACATGTTCCATCTGCAGGCCGTCAAAATGTTCTTCTAGCTTCCTCACTTCATCGATGTATGCTTCCATCAACAGACTCTGATAATCTTTGTTAACTTGGCGGACGACAAGCTGTGAGTCAACCCTAACAATAAGCTTCTTGATCCGAAGTTCTGCCGCGATCCTGAGTCCGGCAAGCAAGCCTTCTGTTGACATTGGATTTTGGCAAGGTACAAAAGGCAAGTAAGATGGCCTCAAGTGAAAGAGTTTTCAGCATGCAAAGTTTCAGGTCGACGAGTGGAATAACTTTGATGTTTAATTTATCGCCATTCGACTTTATATCGGTGGCCGAAGTTGCACTCCGAGTGACAAAATTCAAACATTCCGAGTGGTTTTCGGCCAATCTTGCCTTCAAGACGACCTCGAATGGAGGAGTATTCTAAAGGAATTGTCTTCGTCTCGTCGAGGCAATCGATTTTGATATATAAATCATCTCAATCCGAGTTCATACGCAAAAGTTAGAGGCAATACACTGCAGGCCGAAGCTGAGTGAAAATCTGGCGCAAAGTACCGGACACCATGTCTGGTGGGTCGCGCGAGCAATTAGGCCCTTAAGAATTCCTTGAATCGAAAAACCTTCAACACGAAAAAGTTTCGTCTCGTCGAGCCGATCAATTTTCATATATAATTCCTCTCAATCCGAGGTCGTATGAGACTTGGGGAGACAAATCAAGATCAGGCTATGTTTTTGGTCGAGTGAAAGCTTACCATCCGAGTGAAAACTCACCGGTCGAGTGAAAACCTACCGATCGAGTCACCGATCGAGTGAAAACCTACCGATCGAGTCACCGGTCGAGTGAAAACCTACCGATCGAGTCACCGGTCGAGTGGAAACTACCGATCGAGTCCAAGGTCGAGTGAAAACCTACCGATCGAGTAAAAGGTCGAGTGAAAACCTACCGATCGAGTAAAAGGTCGAGTGAAAACCTACCGATCGAGTAAAAGGTCGAGTGAAAACCTACCGATCGAGTAAAAGGTCGAGTGAAAACCTACCGATCGAAGTAAAAGGTCGAGTGAAAACCTACCGATCCGAGTGAAAAGGTCTAGTCGAGTGAAAGACTAATATCCGAGTGGATGAGCTCAAATCTGAGTGAAACTGAACATGTGCCCAAAAGTTTATCAAGATGATCTCGGATGGAGAAGTGTTCAATACAGAAGTTGTGCGTATCATCAAGACGGTAAACTTTGGTTTTGGAGTCATCGTCATCAGAGATAATATATGGCCTGCAAATTCATTACAAGACTCGGATGATTCAGTCTACCGCAAGACCGAGTCCGACTCGAAGGTAAAGATGGCCTCGAAAAGTGTTCAAGATGGCCTTATTTGAAAAAGTGATCAACATGAGAGTTGTTCGTATCGTCGAGGCGCACAAGTTTGGTATTTGGGCCATCTTGATCAGAGGTCATATGGAGGCTCGGCGGCCTGCACAAGGAGGAAGACAGAAGTTGGGCCAGATTCAGACTGAATCCGAGTTGGAATAGAACTAGGACTCTAGGACGCGAATTGATGTAATTTTTCTTGTAAGGAAAGCCTAGATGAATCCTTTACTTGTACGGGAAGTCCAGCCGCCTCTTATATATGTTGGGGGTGACGGCCGATTGAACAACACACAATCGAACAAATCAATATACTACCTTTTCCTGTCTACTTTTTATCTCTCCACCGTTTTTCTCTCTTGTTCTTCGCTGTTCTTCGTGTTTGAGAGCTGCGAATCCCGTGGCTCTAGGGGCGAGCGAATCGACCTAGGGTAGCCCATAGCCGCCGCAATCCCTGACGGGGTCCCTCCCAGGTGCGCGGGGTTTCGGGTCTGCAAAAGCACCCGTCGACTGTCTTGCGTATCGCGCTGTCGGTCGGGTCTCCTTCGACGTGAGCTGCGGTGCATCACCCCTGGCGTCGAGGGTACACGTGACGTGTTCGTGTGTCAACACACTTTTTGGCGACTCCGCTGGGGATGGTGAGATAAAAGGCAAGTAAGATGGCCTCAAGTGAAAGAGTTTTCAGCATGCAAAGTTTCAGGTCGACGAGTGGAATAACTTTGATGTTTAATTTATCGCCATTCGACTTTATATCGGTGGCCGAAGTTGCACTCCGAATGACAAAATTCAAACATTCCGAGTGTTTTTCGGCCAATCTTGCCTTCATGACGACCTCGGATGGAGGAGTATTCTAAAGGAATTGTCTTCGTCTCGTCGAGGCAATCGATTTTGATATATAAATCATCTCAATCCGAGTTCATACGCAAAAGTTAGAGGCAATACACTGCAGGCCGAAGCTGAGTGAAAATCTGGCGCAAAGTACCAGACACCATGTCTGGTGGGTCGCGCGAGCAATTAGGCCCTTAAGAATTCCTTGAATCGAAAAACCTTCAACACAAAAAAGTTTCGTCTCGTCGAGCCGATCGATTTTCATATATAATTCGTCTCAATCCGAGGTCGTATGAGACTTGGGGAGACAAATCAAGATCAGGCTATGTTTTTGGTCGAGTGAAAGCTTACCATCCGAGTGAAAACTCACCGGTCGAGTGAAAACCTACCGATCGAGTCACCGGTCGAGTGAAAACCTACCGATCGAGTCACCGGTCGAGTGAAAACCTACCGATCGAGTCACCGGTCGAGTGAAAACTACCGATCGAGTCCAAGGTCGAGTGAAAACCTACCGATCGAGTAAAAGGTCGAGTGAAAACCTACCGATCGAGTAAAAGGTCGAGTGAAAACCTACCGATCGAGTAAAAGGTCGAGTGAAAACCTACCGATCGAGTAAAAGGTCGAGTGAAAACCTACCGATCGAAGTAAAAGGTCGAGTGAAAACCTACCGATCCGAGTGAAAAGGTCTAGTCGAGTGAAAGACTAATATCCGAGTGGATGAGCTCAAATCCGAGTGAAACTGAACATGTGCCCAAAAGTTTATCAAGATGATCTCGGATGGAGAAGTGTTCAATACAGAAGTTGTGCGTATCATCAAGACGGTAAACTTTGGTTTTGGAGTCATCGTCATCAGAGATAATATATGGCCTGCAAATTCATTACAAGACTCGAATGATTCAGTCTACCGCAAGACCGAGTCCGACTGGAAGGTAAAGATGGCCTCGAAAAGTGTTCAAGATGGCCTTATTTGAAAAAGTGATCAACATGAGAGTTGTTTGTATCGTCGAGGCGCACAAGTTTGGTATTTGGGCCATCTTGATCGGAGGTCATATGGAGGCTCGGCGGCCTGCACAAGGAGGAAGACAGAAGTTGGGCCAGATTCAGACTGAATCCGAGTTGGAATAGAACTAGGACTCTAGGACGCGAATTGATGTAATTTTTCTTGTAAGGAAAGCCTAGATGAATCCTTTACTTGTACGGGAAGTCCAGCCGCCTCTTATATATGTTGGGGGTGACGGCCGATTGAACAACACACAATCGAACAAATCAATATACTACTTTTTCCTGTCTACTTTTTATATCTCCACCGTTTTTCTCTCTCGTTCTTCGCTGTTCTTCGTGTTTGAGAGCTGCGAATCCCGAGGCTCTAGGGGTGAGCGAATCGACCTAGGGCAGCCCATAGCCGCCGCAATCCCTGACGGGTCCCTCCAGTGCACGGGTTTCGGTATGCAAAAGCACCCGTCGATCGCCTTGCGTGTCGCTACTGTCGGTCGGGTCTCCTTCGACGTGAGCTGCGGTGCATCACCCCGCGCCGAGGGTACACGTGGCGTGTTCGTGTGTCAACACACTTTTGGTGACTCACTGGGGAACGAAGATCAATCATCATCATCCACCATGTCCGATCTTCCCAAGCCATCTGAGGTAGACGCCGATAACATCATTAAGCCCAGTCTTGATGAGATATCGGCCGATCATCGCCAAGTCTATGAGGAGTACAAGAAGGCGCGCGAGGAGAAGGACTTGCAGGAGTTCCTTGCAAAGTTCAAGAAGGATCGCCAAGGCAACATCACTCCGATTAAAGAAATCAAGTTCCTCCTTTGCAAGCCAAGCGGGTTAAACCCTCTGTAAATCTTGCTTTTCTCCCGAAAGCGGTGGGCTGAGATTGAAAGTCGTATTGCTGATGGTAACAATCTAGTCTATCAAACTTTCATAGAAAATACTAATGCTCAGAAGAATACATCTCAATCGACTAGTGGTAATGATGGTGTAGCTGCTAGTGTGCAAAACCCTAATCTGGCTTTACCTATCTCATCGGCGCCTCCGTGCGATGACTTATTATCCTACCCAAACAAATCATATTGTGGCTACACCCATTAATCCTATTATGAGCATGCCAGGTTCGGTGGTGGCCAACCAAACCCTACCTACAGCTACAACCACTCGACCATTACCAAATTATGGGTGCGACATACATGCCACAATTCCTACCTACAGCTAGTAACCCTACTCCTCCTATGCCACTGCCACAAGCTTCATCGTCCACTATGGATGATGGTTTAGCTAATCTTAGAGAGGAGATGGCTAAGGTGCTTGAGAAAATTTTGGAGTTGAGTTACCTCGAATCGGATTTACCAAAAGCCGCACTTTAGTACTTTGATGCTATCCAGTGCCCTCCAGGATATAAAATTCCAGATTTTGTTAAGTTCAATGGAGAGGGCACAAAAACCACATGGGAGCATGTTAGTCAATACTTAGCACAACTAGGTGAGGCAGGCTCACTAAATGAGTTGAAAGTGCGTTTATTTCCTTTATCATTAACTGGTACCGCATTTTCATGGTTTTCTTCTTTGCCACATGGTTCCATTCGAGTTTGGTCGCAGCTAGAGCAGAAATTTCATGATCACTTTTATAGCGGCGACAATGAACTCAAGTTGTCACATCTAACATCGGTTAAGCAGAAGCATGATGAATCGGTCTCCGATTACGTCAAGAGATTCAGAGAAACGAAAAACCGGTGTTTTAGTTTGGTGATAACCGAGAGAGACTTGGCAGACCTAGTCTTTGAGTGGTTTGAGAACTCCCATTAGAGAAAAGCTAGAAGGCTACGAGTTCCTAAATATCAACCAAGTCTTACAAAGGGCTTTGGCTCAGGAAAGCCGAAGCAAAGACCTCAAAGAAGTGCATAGATACAAAGCCGATCGTCCAAAGGTGAATATGGTGGAATATGATAGTGATCACTCGGACGATGAGGGTGATGTTTTTGCTACTGAATTTGTTTGGCCATCTAAGGCCAAACCCTTTACTTGCAATGATCTGAAACCGATTCATAAGAATCGTGATGAAGAGATGAAGTTTACTTTTAACATTGCTAAGTGTGATAGAATATTTGATGCTTTGCTGCAGGCTAAGATTATTAGAATATCTCATACTTTACCGCCGTTTGAAGAGCTGAAACGGCGTGCTTATTGCAAGTATCATAATTCTTTTTCTCATGCTACTAATGATTGCAATGTTTTTCGACGACAGATACAATCGGCCATTAATGACGGACGATTGAACTTTTCTGAGATGCAAGTTGATAAACAGCCCTTTCCAATGAACACCATGGATTTAGAAGGGAAGAAGTTACTCATTCGGCCGGAGGTAGCCGAATCTGCTAATAAAGCTAATGTCATTGTTGGTGAGCCCAGGAAAGACAAGGAGGACAACAAGGTCTTGGGGAGACAGGTTGTGCTTGATAAGCAACCCGATGGCAAGGAAGTGATCAAAATCACCATCAAGAATCCTACACTCGGGGGGCAACCGCAAGTGCAAGAAAATACTCGTGTTAAATTTGTCAAGCCCAAGAGTCCAGAAGTTGGCAAGTGGAAGAAGAATGAAGTTAAAGTGCAGCGCAAGCGGATCAAGCCAACTTTTGATATGTTGCTATCCAAGTATGCTAACCAGTCGGCCGGTTCTAGTTTCAATCGACCGACTCATCTGAAACGACCAAGGTCACCATCAGTTGATATGTTCAGTCGGTATACAAAACCGAGTGGACCAAGGGCGCAGTTTTCAGAAAAGCAGAGGCAATCTGTGTGGGATCGACTTGATTACTCATATAATGGCCGACTCAACATTGGTGACTATCAGTCGGCTGGTCAAAATATGCGACCGGATGGAAATTATCCGAGTGTAAGAATGCACCCAGGTGGAAGCTATCCGAGTGAAAAAATGTGGATGGGTAAATTCCATCCGACTGAGTTCCATCCGAGTGGATACCATCCGAGTGACATCAATCCGAGTGGATTCCATCCAAGTAAAAAGGTGCGCCCGAGTGGAAATTTCATGCATCTGGAAAGTCGGAAAGAATGGCGTGTTAAATCACCAAGTTTTGCAGCAGTTGAGTCAGGAAAAGGCAAGGAGAAAATGGATGTTGACTCACTTATCTTGGGCACCGAGACATTCCCCATACAGCAGCCGACTGTGCATAACCACTCGACTGAGCCGATACTTTCTATCGCGCCAAAGCACTCGGCTAATGACCATGAAGCAAGCACCAGCCAGGTAAAGGTGAGAGATGCTAAATACACTCGACCAAAGTGGTGTCCTCCAGGGCTAACAAAGACACAGAAGAGGAAACTACAGAGGTTAAGGAGTCAAGAGATGGCGGAGCAGGAGGCCGAGAAGCAAAGGGATAAGTTGTTCAATGACACTCGGCCCATGGTTCCAGCAAAACAAGTGTGGAGGCCAAAACAAATACAAGACACATCAGCTTCTACATCTATCACAAAAGTGCCTACACCACCCAAGGAGGACGATGTGACAGCTATTACATCGTCTGCAACACTTCTTACTTCTCCTTCACTCGGCCAGATTTCAGAATCGGTCGATCCACTTGAAGAAGAGGCTGATATGTTGGACTATGAATCTACACCGGTTCATGAAGGTATGGATATCAATATGGTGTATTACTTACCTGCTGAGTTTCGTGCTGTAGATGAGGAAGGAGAAGTGGCTCAGCTGGATTTTGGTCCTAAAAATGCAATATTCGAGAAGCCAAAAGAACCGTAAAGCATCTGAAACCGTTATATCTCAGAGGTCATATCAATGGGTCTCCGCTCACTCGGATGCTTGTGGATGGAGGTGCTGTGGTAAATCTTATGCCCTATTCGGTCTTCAAGAAATTGGGTTTGCCTGATGAAGAATTGATCAAGACCAATATGGTGCTCAACGGGTTTGAAGGCAAAGAGAAAACTGAAGCCAAAGGTGTAATGTATGTGGAGCTTACAATGGAAGCAAAACTTTGGCCATCGTGCATTCTTTGTCGCCGAGGTGCAAGGTAACTACAACGTTATACTAGGCCGTGATTGGGTTCATGCAAACCAGTGCGTGCCATCCACTATGCACCAGTTTTTGATTCAGTGGGTTGATGAAGTGGAAGTCATTCATGCGGATAACTCAGCCTGTGTTGCTTTGGCCGATGCATCGGTGGATTGGCAACATCCCAATGCTACTTGCTTGACGGTGTGTGACTTATCAGAGTTTGATTTTCTCAGTGCGACCAAGAATGGTTTTGTGCCCGTGTCTTTAAAGCCGACTGAATGCAATCGGCTCCAAGGTATGATATGTTTAAATGGATCCTAATTCCGAGTGGTTACAAAAGCGTTTTGCAAAATATCGGTCCAATGAGAACGATATGTATGAGTCTATTGAGGAGTTGGATGACATGGATAAACTTGGACAAGGTTTTACATCGGCCGATCCGTTAGAAGAGGTAGATATCGAGACGGATCGGTCAATCGACCGACATTTATAAACAAAAATCTGAAAGCCGATTGTAAAGCTAAATTAATCGAGCTATTGAAAGAATATGTTTGTTGCTTTGCATGGGAATATCATGAGATGCCGTGGTTGAGCCGAGAGCTAGTGGAGCATCGGTTGCCTATAAAGGCCGGTTTTAGACCTTATAAACAGTCGGCCAGAAAGTTTAATCCGAAAACATATGATCGGATCAAGGAAGAGATCGGTCGATTGCTTGAAGCTAAATTCATTCGACCTTGCAGGTATGCCGAGTGGATTTCTAACATTGTCCCAAAGGAGAAGAAGGATCCGGCAAGTTGAGGGTGTGCATTGACTTCAGAGATGTGAATAGGGCTACACCCAAAGATGAGTATCCCATGCCAATAGCCGATATGCTTATTAATGATGCTTCTGGACATAAGGTTATTAGCTTTCTAGATGGTAATGCCGGATACAATCAAATTTTTATGGCCGAAGAGGACATGTACAAAATAGCTTTCCGATGTCCTGGTTTCCTTGGTTTATTCGAGTGGACAGTGATGACATTCAGATTGAAAAATGTTGGGGCCACATATCAGAGGGCTATGAATTTGATTTTTCATGATTTACTCGGTGTCATACTTGAAGTTTATATTGATGATATTGTTGTCAAATCGGATGCTTTTGAATCTCACTTGGCCGATTTGCGTTTAGCTTTTGAAAGGATGAAAAAGTATGGACTGAAGATGAATCCTTTGAAGTGTGCATTCGCGTGTCACCGGCAAATTTTGGGTTTCATTATTCATGAAGATGGCATCAAATCGATCCCAAAAGATAGAAGCCATACAGAAAGTGGAGGCTCCAACATGCAAAAGAGATATGCAAAAGTTCCTTGGCAAGGTCAATTATTTGAGAAGGTTCATAGCTAATCTGTCAGGAAAGTTGATGCATTTACTCCTATCCTTCGTTAAAGAATGATGTTGATTTCACTTGGGGGCAAACAGCAAGAAGCTTTTGATATGATCAAGAATTATTTGTGCACTCCTCCGTGATGAAAGCACCCAAGCATAGATAGCCTTTTAAACTTTATATCGCAGCAGAGGAAGGTGTTATTGGTGCTGTTTTGACTCAAGATACCGAAGGAAAAGAGCATGCCATTACATATTTGAGCAGACGTTTATTGGACGCTGAGACAAGGTATACATTTATTGAAAAACTATGTTTATTCTTATATTACGCTTGCACAAAGTTGAGACATTACCTAGTGTCGAGTGCTTTTGTAGTAGCTTGTCAAACCGATGTCATTAAGTACATGTTGCATAGGCCAATTCTTAGTGGTAGAATTGGCAAGTGGGCTTATGCTTTGATTGAGTATGATTTGGCTTATGAATCTCTAAAATCCATGAAAGGCCAAATTGTTGCTAATTTCATTGTTGAACATCGGATTGATGACAAGCATGATGTTGATATGAACCTTGTTTCATTAGTACCATGGAGATTGTACTTTGATGGTTCAGTTTGTAGCAATGGCCAAGGTGTTGGTATTGTTTATATATCTCCTCATGGTGCTGTTTTTGAAGCCTCATGCCGCTTAGAATATTTTTGCACAAACAATCAAGCCGAATATGAAGCATTGTTATTCGGTCTAGAGATGTTACTTGCTATAGGTGTTACACATATTGAGGCTTACGGTGATTTGTTACTAGTGGTGCAGCAAATATCCAAAGTCTTTCAGTGTTTGGACGAATCACTTAATGTTTGTCTTGATAGATGTCTAGATATAATTTCTACTTTGGATTGTTTTAGCATTGCACATATATCTAGACATGACAATTGGAAAGCAAATGAGTTGGCACAGCAAGCATCTGGATATCATGTTGATCATGGCATATTTCATATTTCTCAAAGTCCGATGTCTTGTCTTACCAAGATAGAAGAGGCGAACCTGAACCCACCGATTCGCCATTAACAAAAAATCTAGTGCAGTGATAATTCCATTGAGAAAGCCCATTGTTGACTACTTGTGCAATCCGAGTGAAAGGGTAGACAGGGCTGTTCGGCGATGGCTTTCAAGTATACAATGAGAGATGATGGTCTTTACCACGAACAATCGATGATGTTCTTCTAAAGTGTTTGGATGAGGACCGGGCAAGAGTTGCTATGGGAGAAGTACATGAAGGTATTTGTGGCACTCACCATCGGCTCCCAAGATGAAATGGTTATTATGACGTCTTGGGTTTTATTGGCCGACTATGATTAATGATTGCTTCAGGTATTATAAAGGGTGTGAAGCTTGTCAAAAGTTTGGTGATATTCAATTGGCTCCTGCTGCTATGTTACATCCTATTATCAAACCGTGGCCTTTCAGAGGTTGGGATTTAGATTTCATTGGACAAATCCACCCGTCTTCCTCAAAAGGGCATCGGTTCATATTGGTGGCAACTGATTATTTCACTAAATGGTCTGAAGCAGTACCTCTCAAGAACATGACACATACGGAGGTAATTCAATTCATAACCGAACACATTATTCATAGATTCGGTATTCCTCAAACGTTAACTACAGATCAAGGTTCATCTTTTATGTCACACCAAGTCAGAGAGTTTGCCGAATCTTATAATATAAAGTTGCTCAATTCCTCTCCATATTATGCCCAAGCTAATGGACAAGCCGAGTCTAGCAATAAAATTTTAATCAAGCTCATCAAGAAGAAGATTGAGGATAATCCGAGGAGATGGCATGAGCTGTTGTCTGAAGCTTTATGGGCACATAGAATTTCAAGGCATGGTGCTACGAAGGTAACTCCATATGAGCTAGTATATGGTCAAGAGGCTGTTTTACCAGTGGAAGTAAATTTGAATGCTTTGAGAATAGCCAAACAAAATGATTTATCGGCAGTAGACTTTTATAACTTGATGATGGACAATATTGATGAAGTTGTCGATAAACGTTTGGTTGCTTTGGAGTCCATAGAGAGAGACAAGTTGAGGGTTGCAAGAGCTTACAATAAGAAAGTTAAGTTGAAGCATTTTCAAGTTGGTGAACTCGTCTGGAAAGTGATTCTGCCGATTGGTTCAAGAGATAGAAAATTCGGGAAGTGGTCTCCAAGTTGGGAAGGTCCTTTTAGGATTACAAGGGTTGTTCCTGGAAATTCATATTTGGTGGAATCAATACAAGGGGCATTGTTACCTCGAGCTCTCAACGGAAAGTATTTGAAGAAGTACCACCCGAGTGTGTGGCAGGAAGCCTGAGTAGGCAATGGCCGATATACGATTATCGCCCTTAGCACAAACATGGCCGATACATAATTATCGCCCTGAGGAAAATAAATGGCCGATGGAGTGTTGACATCGTCCTTAGAACAAACACCGTGCATATTATTTTTCGGCGTGCAAGCTTTGCCGAAAAACAGGGGGGCATGTGTTGACATTGGATTTTGGCAAGGTACAAAAGGCAAGTAAGATGGCCTCAAGTGAAAGAGTTTTCAGCATGCAAAGTTTCAGGTCGACGAGTGGAATAACTTTGATGTTTAATTTATCGCCATTCGACTTTATATCGGTGGCCGAAGTTGCACTCCGAGTGACAAAATTCAAACATTCCGAGTGGTTTTCGGCCAATCTTGCCTTCAAGACGACCTCGGATGGAGGAGTATTCTAAAGGAATTGTCTTCGTCTCGTCGAGGCAATCGATTTTGATATATAAATCATCTCAATCCGAGTTCATACGCAAAAGTTAGAGGCAATACACTGCAGGCCGAAGCTGAGTGAAAATCTGGCGCAAAGTACCAGACACCATGTCTGGTGGGTCGCGCGAGCAATTAGGCCCTTAAGAAGTCCTTGAATCGAAAAATCTTCAACACGAAAAAGTTTCGTCTCGTCGAGCCGATTGATTTTCATATATAATTCGTCTCAATCCGTGGTCGTATGAGACTTGGGGAGACAAATCAAGATCAGGCTATGTTTTTGGTCGAGTGAAAGCTTACCATCCGAGTGAAAACTCACCGGTCGAGTGAAAACCTACCGATCGAGTCACCGGTCGAGTGAAAACCTACCGATCGAGTCACCGTTCGAGTGAAAACCTACCGATCGAGTCCAAGGTCGAGTGAAAACTACCGATCGAGTCCAAGGTCGAGTGAAAACCTACCGATCGAGTAAAAGGTCGAGTGAAAACCTACCGATCGAGTAAAAGGTCGAGTGAAAACCTACCGATCGAGTAAAAGGTCGAGTGAAAACCTACCGATCGAGTAAAGGTCGAGTGAAAACCTACCGATCAAGTAAAAGGTCGAGTGAAAACCTACCGATCCGAAAGTGAAAAGGTCTAGTCGAGTGAAAGACTAATATCCGAGTGGATGAGCTCAAACCGAGTGAAACTGAACATGTGCCCAAAAGTTTATCAAGATGATCTCGGATGGAGAAGTGTTCAATACAGAAGTTGTGCGTATCATCAAGACGGTAAACTTTGGTTTTGGAGTCATCGTCATCAGAGATAATATATGGCCTGCAAATTCATTACAAGACTCGGATGATTCAGTCTACCGCAAGACCGAGTCCGACTGGAAGGTAAAGATGGCCTCGAAAAGTGTTCAAGATGGCCTTATTTGAAAAAGTGATCAACATGAGAGTTGTTCAGATCGCCGAGGCGCACAAGTTTGGTATTTGGGCCATCTTGATCGGAGGTCATATGGAGGCTCGGCGGCCTGCACAAGGAGGAAGACAGAAGTTGGGCCAGATTCAGACTGAATCCGAGTTGGAATAGAACTAGGACTCTAGGACGCGAATTGATGTAATTTTTCTTGTAAGGAAAGCCTAGATGAATCCTTTACTTGTACGGGAAGTCCAGCCGCCTCTTATATATGTTGGGGGTGATGGCCGATTGAACAACACACAATCGAACAAATCAATATACTACTTTTTCCTGTCTACTTTTTATCTCTCCACCGTTTTTCTCTCTCGTTCTTCGCTGTTCTTCGTGTTTGAGAGCTGCGAATCCCGAGGCTCTAGGGGCGAGCGAATAGATCTAGGGCATCCCATATCCGCCGCAATCCCTGACGGGGTCCCTCCCGGGTGCGCGGGGTTTCGGGTCTGCAAAAGCACCCGTCGACTGTCTTGCGTATCGCGCTGTCGGTCGGGTCTCCTTCGACGTGAGCTGCGGTGCATCACCCCCGGCGTCGAGGGTACACGTGACGTGTTCGTGTGTCAACACCTTCATACTCTGCAGTATTGTTTGTTGCTTGCTCCTTGGGAAAGTGCATTTGGACCACGTACTTGAGGTGCTCTCCGGTGGGGGCGACAAGTAGTACGCCCGCACCGGCGCCTTGCAGCGAAAAGGCACCGTCAAAGTACATGATCCACTCTCTGCTCGCTTCCTTGGCGGGGATGCTCCTCTCCGGAGTCTCTTCATCAGGCGTTGGCGTCCATTCTGCTATGAATTCTGCCAATGCTCGGCTCTGAATAGTTGAAGTACTTTCAAACTTGAGGCCAAAGCTTGACAATTCCAGTGCCCACTCGACAATCCTGCCTGTTGCTTCTGGGTTTTGCAATATCCTCTTCAACGGAAAGCGAGTGACAACTGTGATCTCATGTGCTTGAAAGTAATGGCGCAACTTCCTCGAGGCCATAAGAAGGCCGAAAAGCAACTTCTGCACACCGGAGTACCTTGATCTAGCCCCCTGCAGAAGGGAACTGACAAAGTAAACTGGGCGCTGCACCATCTTCTTCTATTTCTCTTCCGCAATCTATGACAGATCCATCCTTGCCGGAGCGTAACTTGTCGGGAAGCCCCTACTTGTCGCTGGACTCGCTTGCATGATGTCGCCGCTCATTATCTGCCTCCCTCTCCACAACTAACGCAGCACTAACCACTTGATTGGTTGCCGCCAGATATAGCAGCAACTTCTCTTGTGGCTTAGGTGCGACAAGTGTTGGAGTAGAGGATAAGTATCTCTTCAGTCTGCAGCGCAGCCTCCGCTTCGAGTCCATTTCATTGACCTGCCTTTTCAAAATTTTGAAAACGGCAGGCGCGCCAGCAGACTTAGAGATGAACCTACTGAGAGCAGCAACACAGCCGGCAAGTCTTCGCACATCCTTGACGCGCTTCGGTGCTTCGATCTGTTCAATGGCTTTGATCTTGTCGGGATTGGCTTTGATCCCCCGCTGAGATACAAAGAATCCGAGAAGCTTGCCGGAAGGAACCCCAAACACACACTTCTCGGGATTCAACTTGAGATTGGTCTTGCGCAGATTTGTGAAGGTCTCGTCCAAATCTTGGATCAAGGTTGTTCTGTCTCCGCTCTTGACCACTATGTCATCCATGTAAGCTTCTACATTTCTGTGCTGCTGTGGCTCAAAAGCATGACTGACTACTCTTGCAAATGTTGAACCGGCATTCTTTAGTCCGAAAGGCATCCGTACAAAGCAAGACGTGCCACATGGAGTAATGAACGCGTTTTCTTCATCCTCTTCGCCATGAAGATCGATGATATCCTCGAGTATGCATCAAGGAATGAAAGCGGATCACATCCTGCCGTGGAGTCGATAATCCGGTCAATGCACGGCAAGGAAATGGATCCTGGGACAAGCTTTATTAACAATAGTGAAGTCAATACAAAGCCTCCACTTCCCGCTTGCTTTGCGCACGACTCTTGGATTGGCTAACCACGTTGGATGGAGTACTCCTCGACCAGGCCTCGCTGCTTCCAACTTCTTGATTTCTTCGCTATGAACTCTTGACGCTCCACCGCTTGCTTCCCTCTCTCGCTTGACGGGCGGCGTGGAGGACAGACGGCAAGGTGGTGCTCAATTACTTTCCTGGGAACACCGGGATGTCGATGGTTGCCATGCAAACACATCGACATTCGCCCAGCAGAGCAACGAGCGCTTTCCTATTTAGGATCAAGCGTGGCACTGATGGTGAAGGTACCACCAGTGCCGTCCTCCTTGACGGCCACTTTCTTGGTCTCATGTGTCGCTGTCTTTGCCTTCTTGCACTTGCCGGTGGAGCTCGATGGTGCGTCCTCGACGGTAGCGCAGCACTCCGAAGAGGTGCGCTTGCCGGAGTGGGCATCAGAGCTACTCTTGCCGGACTTGGTCTTCTTCTTCCCCCCGGGAGCTTCAGCGGCAAGTGGTTTTTGCTCTGCTGCGGCCGCTGCTTCTCGGTAGATCTTGTCGGTGCAGATAAGTGCATCCTTCTTGTCGCCTTGGACAGAAATGACACTTATCGGACCAGGCATCTTGAGCACATTGTAAGCGTAGTGAGAGGCTGCCATGAACTTGGCAAGCGCTGGACGGCCGAGTATCCCATTGTAGGGCAATGGGAAATCAGCAACATCAAACGTGACTCTCTCGTCCCGAAATTCAGCTCGCGCCAAACGCCATCGGCGGTGTGATTTTCCCTTCGCTTGCTCCTTCCCGGTTGATTCCTTGAAAGGTACCAGCTCTTCGAGCTCGCCGTCGGGATCCGGAGCTTCTTAAGCACGCGGAGGAGATCAGATTCAGGCCGGCCCCGCCGTCAACCAACATCTTTGTAACCTTGAGGTTGCGGATGGTTGGCGAAACCAACATCGGCAAGCACCCGACCGCAGTGATGCGATCAGGGTGATCCTTAACATCAAAGACGATGGGCGTGCTGGACCACTTCAGAGGCTTGCACGATTCAACGGACGGTTCTGCTGCACTCACTTCCCGCACCCACTGTTTGAGTTGGCGGTGCGAGGTGTGCAGAGAAGCACCGCCGTCGATGCACAAAACCTCCGTTGCCTTCTGAAACTCTTGGTCGTCAGTATCATCTTCCTCCATCTCATCATCTTCATCTTCGTCTTCGTCTTTGTCGCGGCCACGGGGAGGCCTATCTCCTTGCCGCTGCTTGGCCTTGCCGCGGCGCCCTCCCCGGAAGGGACGCTTGTTGCGGATCCTCCACCACCTTCCCGGCCTTCTCCTTGTCGCGCGCCAGATTCAGCTTTCAGAGCTCCGCCATCTGCTCAACTTTCTTGCAGGCTTGGAGGTCATGGCCCTTGGTGCGATGGATCTTGCAGTACTGCTTGCCGGAGCCGTCTTGCTTGTCGGCGGCTACCACAGCCTCGCCGGAGTCACCAGCTTTGGCCTTGTCGGAGCCGCCTCCGTTGCCGGACTGCTCAACAACTAGCACATCCTTAGACTTTCTTTTTCTGTTGTTCCGCCTCCGGTACTTTGCCGGAGGGGCATCCTCCTCACTGTCAGATCCTTCTGCTCCTGCGTTCTCTCCGGGGAGTCTCCTCCCCTCTTCAGCCCGTGCACACTTGTCGGCCAGAGCGTAGAGCTCGCTGACATCTCTAATCTTGCACATCGCCATCTCCTCCCTCATCCTGCGGTTACACACGTTCTGATGGAACGCGCTGATAACCGCGGCAGGGTGGACATCTGGGATGTTGCGCTGCACCTGGCTGAATCTCTGTATGTACTTGCGCAGGGGTTCTCCTTCCTTCTGGGCGGCAGATGAAGGTCGCTTTCGCCATGGGGCTTGTGGTCGCCGTGAAGGCGCGACAAACCGATGGCATAGGTCCGCCACGAAGAAATGGAGTTGTCCGCAAGTGCATGAGCCAAGATCGGCGTTGGGCTTGAGAACCAGCGGGAAGTAGTTGGCGAGATCTTCTCGCGCGCTTCGTAGCTTGCACCGCGATGGTGTAGACGCCGAGGAACTCCGACGGATGTATCCTGCCATCGCACTTCTCGGCACGCTCGCTTGAAGTTCTTGGTATTGGGCCACCGGACTTGCCGTAGCTCACGGGTGAATGCAGGTAACCGCCGCGTCGGCAAGTCGCCGGTTCACCCGGTGCATGCATATCGACATGGCCCAGCGCTGCTGGTCGATTGACGCCGCTTTCTTCTCGCGCGATCGCGAAAAGGCGTCTTCGTGTCGCCGTTTTGGAGAACTTGGCGCTGATCACGGCGAAGCTCGCGGGTCCGACGACACGGTGGAGTCGGCGCCGAGGTTGGCCCGGCGAAGTCGGCGATCTTGGCCTTCGGGCGGGAGTGCACGGTGGTGGCACCCCAGCCGTCTTGTCGGCGTCGGCTTGCGCTGGGCGCCTTGCCGGGCTTCGATGTGCTTTCGGTTGTTGGGCTTGTCGCGTTAAGCGAAAGCCAATGAGGCTATAAATGGCGGCCCTCCGATCGCCGATCTTGTCCGACATCGAGGGTAATCTAGAAGAAGCTGGGCTCGGGCCAGCGCTTCCTCTGGAGTCTTGGGTGGCGGTGGTGAGCGACGCGAGGTGCGGGACATGCTCAAACTCCTAACAGTGTTAGAAGGAGCAACATCTCCCAGCGATCCGCCTTGCGCTGCCCGCGCGTGTTGACGTGCATGTTGGCCTTGAGCGTCCCGCGACCCACCAGCTTGGCCTTGTTCCAACGCGAGTACGGTGCTAGGAGCACCGTGGCGTTGTCGACCCTGCACCTCCTGGGAGGGGTGCGGTGGATGTGCAGACGTTGAACCTTGCGGGGCCTTGTCCTTGGACCGGGTGACGATGTGAGTCCCCCCGCTGGCGCCCGCTCCTCCGCCGGCGTCCACCCCACCGCCCGTTTGCTCCGGTGGCGGTAGGATAGTCGCGGACGGGGCGGCCACCTCCGAAGTCTTCTTCTTCGGTGGCATGTCGATGGAGATGTTGATGTAGCGCGCGCAGACGCCGGATCAGATACGCACGACCTCGACGCTCCCCTACCTGGCGTGCCATAGATGTCGTGGTTGGATGGGAGCACGAGCACCTATGGGGCAGGAGGGCCCCTTCTCAGTCTGGCAAGGGAGCGGAGGGCGCACGCAGAGCAGATCGAGGCGAAGGCACGCGGGGGATTTTTACCCAGCTTCGGAGCTCTCCGGAGAGATAAAACCCCTACTGCTGCTTTGTGGTGGTATTATGTTCTTGCTCAAGAGCGTGAGCGTGTTGTGGTGTCGAATGTGTCCGAACCTCCGAACCCCGAAGCCTCTTCTACGTGCGCATGGGCCTCCTTTTTATAGGTTAAAGGGGTCACCGACAGGTGGCAGCGTAGAAAGAGGGGTAAAAGAGTAAAAACGCGGGTTGGTACAACCACTACCAACAGTGCCCCCTACCTAACTCTGACGGCAGGGGACAAGGGCATTTAATGCCTGTCCGGTCGCCTAACAAAGGCAGAAACGACCGTTAGGGGCGCCACCGATCGCCACGATGGCCTCCTTGTCAGCTTCGCTTGCCACCTCGCACCGCATGGCTGCACAGCGCCTCGCCACATGCTCCTGGGATAATCCTGGGGTGACACGTCGTTGGATGCGCTGGAGCTTGGGTGCAGAGTGGCAGCCTTGTCGCGGCAAGCGCCTTGCCGCGGTCATTATCTTGTCGCACCCGCAAGCTTGCCGCTCGTCGGGTCTTGCCGGGACGCGCGGGGCATCGCGACAAGTTTTCTGAAGTGCCTTGGTTGGCCTTCCCGGCAAGCTCCTCTTGCCGGGGTCTTTGTCCTTCCCGGCAAGCTCCTCTTGCCGGGGTCTTTGTCCTCTCAGTTAACACTTTGTTCTTGAATGGCAGTAATATGAATGGCGGAGGGTCTTGGCGGATGCCCGCGGGACGCTGCAACTGCCCGTGCACAAGTTCGGGGTACTAAGGTACCCCTACTTTAGTACACCGACAACAGTTATGCATCTCGGTGCCACCGAGTTGTTCCACTCAGTCACACCGACAGGGTCGGGCTATATATAGCCACGGGCAAAACTTTTGGAAATTTCTCCGAAACCCTTCGCCACAAGCAATAGCTCACTCGCCATCGAAGGTCTCCGGATCGTCTCCTCGTCGCCAAGACAGCCTCCTGTCGCTGGTCTCCGCCGTCCAACGGAATTCGCCCCGCCGTTGTTGAAATGTCAGAGCGAGTCCACCGCCAAGTTAGGGTATGGACTCAATCTTTGTGCTATCCACGCCGATTCCAAGCACATTGTACTCTTAATGAATCTTGCCACAATTGAAACACTTCTATCCACCAAAGTAGTCTCAGATTAGATGAGATTCAAATTTTTAGGGTTAGGTTTCATGAAACCATCTTGGACCCACCAAGTTGAAAAACTTCGGTCTCACCGATTTGGCTTATGCCATTGCACTAGTGACTCTCGGTCGACCGAGAATTACTAATCGGTGCGACCGATTTGAGGATTATGTGAAACCCTAGCGCCTCGGTGCCACCGAACCGTGACTCGTCCAACCGAGATCATCGATTTAGGTTCCAAAACTGCTTCGGTATCACAGAGTTTGAAAATCGGTTGATCCAAATGCTTTCTGTGAAAACTAAAACTGAACTTTTGAATCATTCTTTGCAAAAATCTCGCATTTTGTGATGCTCATCTATTCTATATCATCTATAACTCTTCACAGGTCAGCAATCAGCTTTTTGCAGCATGTCGCACTGAGTGACAAATGTAAGTCGAAGAGCAGATGGACTTGAGTGAGGGCACTAGTCCCTCAACTACAGATGAAGGGAGCGTATACTCCTAGCAATTTGCCTAAGGCTGCTACTAGGCAAAGGAGGAAGAGGACTTCAGACTCAGAAGATGAAGATTATAAAGCTGAGGAAGATGAGGCCACTTCCAAGAAAGTGGTGCTCAAGAAGGAATATGGCTCTGCACATAGCACAAAGCCAGGTCTGAAGAAGAAAGTTCCTGCCAAAAGGACACCAATGCCAAAGGCCAGAAAGTCCACTCAAGTGCCAGCCCAGATAGAACCCAAAGATGCACCTAAGAAGAAAGTCACTTCTTCCAAACCTCAGAAAGTCCCCACTGGTGAGACCATGAAGTTCACGATTGAATCAGAGGATGAAGGTGGTCAGGACAAGAAGAAGAAGAGAGCAAGAACCACAACTCCTTGGAAAGCCCTCCATGAGAAAAGATTCTGAAGAAGAGGAAGAGGTTGCTGCACCAGCACCTAAGGCACCCAAGTTTATGGGAGATGCAATCAGATCAGAGGCTGCAACATCCAAGCCCAAGGAAGCACCCAAAGCTGCCTCCAAGGCCAAGCAAGTTCCAAAGAGGAATACTAGGAGTATTCCAGCTGCTGAGAAGAACAAGGCCCCAGTGCCAAATGTTGCTGAAGAAGAGGATGAAGAAGGACAGGTCCTAAGAAAGCTCAAGCCCAAGATACCAGATCACAATGATGCCCATCCTGTGGCTGAGGACATGAGGATCAGGAAAGATTCAGGGCTAAGACTATGGAGGTTGGAAGATCCATATGCATCAAGAAGAAGAACTGCTGTTGACTACAGGTTCCACACAAAGGAACAACAGGACTTCTATGAAACAATTCTGTTGGACAAGAAGCCTATGGTTTGTGACATGAGGTGGGTCGACTGGACCTACATCAAAGACAATGAAGAACACTATCCTGGAGTGCAAGAAAGCTTTGTTGCTTGTGGAGTTGCTGATTTCGTTGGACAGAAGTTCACCCACTGGAATGATGAACTTATCATGCAATTCTATTCCACAGCACACTTTTACCCAGATGGAAGAATTGTTTGGATGTCTGAAGGTACAAGGTACCAATCCACTATTGAAGAATGGGCAAGTCTGATAAATGCCCCCAAGGAATATGAGGATGACCTGGATATCTATGCAAAGAAGAAGATGGATCACAATTCCATGGCTCACATTTACAAGGAAATTCCAGACAAGGCAGTAGAGACTCACAAGTTTGGATCAGTTCACTTTCTGCTGCCAGGGTTGCCAACCATTAATTGGATTCTGAGGCATACTTTGTTGCCCAAGTCTGGTGACCATAACATGATCAGAGGGCATGCCATCAACATGTTGCATGTGTTTGATGAGCCACAAAAGTTCAAAGTCATGAGCCTGATGATTGAAACAATTAAGAGGACTACAGCAGATCAGAAGAGGAGCTGTGGATATGCACCTCAGATTCAGGAATTGATCAACTCAAAGATGGGCACAGGGAAATATCAGTTGGATAAGGAACACTTTTCACTTTATCTAGACTTTGAGGACAATGGGGTTGTCATGAATGAGAATGATCCACAATCAGTTCAAGCTCAGGAGAAGAAGGAGAAGGCAAAGAAGGAGAAGGCTGCCAAGATGCCAACTCAAGAGGAGGCATCTGAGTATTTCTTGAAGAACAAGCAGGAGCAGCTTGGTTACTTGAAAGCATCTACACTGAGGATTGAGAAGGGACTGGCCACCCTCACTCAGAATCAGGAGAGCCTTGAGAGAATCATGGAACTCAAATTCCATGACCTTGATGTCAAAGTAACTGAGATTCAGTCGGTTGTAGAGCAGCTGCAGGAGGACTAGCAGGAGAAGCAGGGCAAGACAATAGCTAATATGTTTGCCAGAGTGCCCAGAGCCCAGAGGTCCATTGCAATGCCAGTGACAGACACTAGAGCAACAACTTCAGCACCAGCCACTGCCCCTTCAGTTCGAGTGCAACAAGCTCCAACATCCACTCCAGCACCCTCTACTTCAATTGAAGCCTTCGTCCTTGGAGTCATCAGGACACCACCACCAGAAGATCAAGCCTGAGAGCCGATCTAGCACTATGCATTTTCTATGAACTTTTTGGTAACTTGTTGCCAAAGGGGGAGAAAAATGTATAGATCATAGGGCTTCAAGAGAGAGAGTGTTTCTTTTGTTCTCTCTTGCTTTTATTTGGTGGTTTTAAACTTTGTTTGCTTTTGGTTGAGATACTATGCTTGTGAGACATTGATGATCATGTGTTTGATCATAAGCTACACTTATGCATGCTTGATATTATTCTATCTATCTTATGTGATCATTCACAATGCTTGGTGATGAGTGCATGTATTCAATATTTATTATTTTGAGCGCTCCACCAAGATGTATGTGACATGGAAGAGTAACCCATGAGCCTAATTCATTGTGCATTTGCAGTCCAAAGCAAATCTTAAACTATGCACAAATTTAGGGGGAGCTCTTGCTTATCACATACTTCTCACAGCGATGATGTTATTCAATCTTATTATCATTTGTTGAAGCTTTGATATATATGTTGTCATCAATTACCAAAAAGGGGGAGATTGAAAGTGCAACTATCCCTAGGTGGTTTTGGTAATTCATAACAACATATAGCTCATTGAGCTAATGCTATTCCAAGACTATTATTTCAGGAAAGCTCAATGAATGGCATGGCATTGATGATGAAAGTGGATCCCTCAAAATACTAAGGACAAAGGATTGGCTCAAGCTCAAAAGCTCAAGACTCTTCATTTTATATTTTAGTGATCCAAGATCACATTGAGTCTATAGGAAAAGCCAATACTATCAAGGAGGGATGAGGTGTTGCTTAATGAGCCTCTTGCTTCATGTGCTTAGTGATATGCTCCAAAACCCTCAACTACTTTCCCACATCCACAAATGACCTATACTCAAAGCCAAAATCGGTCACACCGATTCTTTCTATCTGGCGTCACCGATTCCAAAATTCATAGCCACTGCCACAAACCCTAAGCAAATCAGTCCTACCGATAGGGATCTCGGTCTCACCGAGATGGGGTTGTAATCTCTCTGTTTCCCTTCGTAACGTTTCGGTCTAACCGAAGTGACCGATCGGTCCCACCGAGATTGCAATGTAAACTCTCTGTTTCCTTTTTGTAACATTTCGATCTCACCGAAAAGAGCAAATCGGTCCCATCGAGTTTACCTGACCAACTCTCTGGAAAGCTTATTACCAAATCGGTCTCATCGAGTTTGCATAATCGGTCTTACCGAGATTACATTATGCCCTAACCCTAACCGAATCGGTCTCACCGAGATGCATGTTAGTCCCACCAAAAACCCTAACGGTCACTAGCTTTACTAAATTGGTTTGACCGAGTTTAACAATTTGGTCCCACCGAGTTTGGTAAATTGTGTGTAACGGTTAGATTTTGTGTGGAGGCTATATATACCCCTCCACCTCCTCTTCATTCGTGGAGAGAGCCATCAGAACGAACCTACACTTCCAACTTACCATTTCTGAGAGAGAACTACCTACTCATGTGTTGAGGCCAAGATATTCCATTCCTACCATATGAATCTTGATCTCTAGCCTTCCCGAGTTGCTTTTCACTCAAATCTTCTTTCCACCAGATCCAAAACCTATGAGAGAGAGTTTAGTGTTGGGGAGACTATCATTTGAAGCACAAGAGCAAGGAGTTCATCATCAACGCACCATTTGTTACTTCTTGGAGAGTGGTGTCTCCTAGATTGGCTAGGTGTCACTTGGGAGCCTCCGACAAGATTGTGGAGTTGAACCAAGGAGTTTGTAAGGGCAAGGAGATCGCCTACTTCGTGAAGATCTACCGCTAGTGAGGCAAGTCCTTCGTGGGCGACGGTCATGGTGGGATAGACAAGGTTGGTTCTTCGTGGACCCTTCATGGGTGGAGCCCTCCGTGGACTCGCGCAACCGTTACCCTTCGTGGGTTGAAGTCTCCATCAATGTGGATGTACGATAGCACCACCTATCGGAACCACGCCAAAAACATCCGTGTCTCCAATTGCGTTTGAATCCTCCAAACCCTTCCCTTTACTTTCTTGCAAGTTGCATGCTTTACTTTCCGCTGCCTATATACTATTTGCATGCTTGCTTGAATAGTGTGATGATTCCTTGACTCGTCCTAAAATAGTTAAAATCTGCCAAACTCTAAAATTGGAAAAAGGTTAAGTTTTTATTGGTCAAGTAGTCTAATCACCCCCCTCTAGACATACTTCAAGGTCCTACAGAGTATTATTAGCCCGGCCTAGTTGTGGACTTTAAGTCGCCATGGTATGATGATTATATGCTTAAGAGCACTGTGATCAAAGTTTTGGGATGTTACCCCTTGCTGCATGCGGCGTTGTAAGACGGTGGTATGAATATATTGAATAGGGCGTTGTGCTTCTTTTTTGGGGGTTGTTACCCTTACAACACGACGTATGATATGAAAAAATATCACAGGTGTGCCATTTATTTTGTTATATGAGGTTTTGACAAACCGGCCCTAATTGTGGACTATCTAGTCATCAATGGTTTTTTGGGTACTATGACCCTCCCTGGGGTAAACCGCCAGGGCACTTGTTGTCTGTTTACGTACACGGAAAATGACAAATCTGACCTACATAATTGATAATACCATAAAGCATAAGTGGCAGATCTCCCAATGACGGATCAGCTGTGTTATGCAAACAAAACATGCACGATGGCACGACAGGTCAGTATTTAACTAGCCTATTACATGGCTCCATGAGCCCAAATGAATAAGTGTTTTTCAAGAAGTTCCTGATGGTGCAAGTAAAGAACCGTCCAGCGGCTCAGTTCTACTGATCTTGGCGGCTTGAAGCTCCGGGTCATCCCACGCCGGTTCTTCTTCTCCCTCCACCGTATGGAAGTCAGGTGATGACCAATTGATACCAGTCAAGGCTTGAAATTCTGCATCGTCATCAATAAGCTCAAACGGATCGATTTCCGGGGCAAAAGTGTGCTTACGAATTGGAGGGATAAGATCTACAATCTTGTAAGCTGGCGTGGGCATTTTCTGGTTCTCTGCGGTGTAAGCCACCTGATACTTGGATATATCTGTTTCTTCAACAAGCAGGCTCGCTAAAGGATGCACCTCCTTCACGCAGGCAGCAAAATCTTTCTTGTCAAAAGGAGACCCGTCCTCTTTTAAACTGGGGCAGCCAGTGGCTAGCTCGGCCGGGTCTAATTCTGACTGCCATGCCTTGGCCCGGCTTAAAGCCGTAACGGCGCCAGCTCTAGTAGCCGACCGCTTGTTTTCTTCAATTCTGGCTGGCAAGACAGAAAGTTGGCTTAACACATTGCTGAGAAGAGATGGTGTTTGTTTGCTTGGGGTGATGGTGGCTATTGTGCGTTGAGCTCCAGTGTACAGTTGTTCTACTAATGCATAAACCGCCTTGAGCTTTGTCGGTGTTTCTTTTCCAAGATTGCTGCTTCTGGGACCTGCATGGCGTATTATGATTGAGTCACTCGGCGGTTTATAACATGGAAAGCGGAAAGTCATTATGATATAAAAAGATCTTACCAAAAATAGCAAAGGTCATTTGATTGATATGATGTTGCAAGCCGGTAAGTTCGGTGGTGACCTTCTCCAGTGATGCTTCAGCTTTTTCAGCCCTTTGGGTCAGGGCAGCCTTCTGTTCAGCCCAGGAGGCTTTCTGAGTATTAAATTCAGTTTTGAGTTTTGCATTTTCATCCAAGCTAAACTTGAACTTGGAGTCAGCCTCCCGGGTTTCATCTTCTTGTGTTTCAAGCCGGGTTTTCAAGTCAGCCAGCTGAGATCGAAATTGACTAGATGCTTCCTGAAAGGAGTCAAAACACATATGCACAGTTATGAAACAATGTATATTGATAAGTCCCAAGCCCTTTGCAAGCAACAAAACTTGGCACTTGGGGGATAATGGGTGCGGAAAGTTTCTTTATGAAGTAGTATATATTGATAAGTCCCAAGCCCTTTGCAAGCAACGACACTTGGCACTTGGGGGCTAATGGATCCAAAGCTTATTTTATGGTGTAATGGCAGATGACCCTGGTTCCTCATTTATCAAAGTTTACCCGGTTTGCAAGGGTGACTAGATGAGATTTTTTATCAAGTGATAAATCCCGGTTTAATCAGATAGATTCAACCGGCCCTTGGGGACTACAGCTGCAATGTTGATCACTATTAACTGAAGACCCGGTTCAACTTAATAGTTTAAGATGACCCTTGGGGGCTACAGGTTTTGACTCAGATGCATAGATAAAAGGCTAACTAATAGGGTTCCCCGGTTCTTGAAAACCTGTGCCAGTGATCATAACTTCCTCAGTGTTTGATTTTGAAGGCATAGTTGGGCTTGGCGGTTCAGCAACCAAGGGATCAACAACTATATGATCAGCAGAGGTACCACGATTTTCTGGTGGCGGGTCATCAGCAGGATCCTCCGGTTGTTGCACAGAGGCCTCAGATATTGGTGTCTGCTTTTCCAGTTCATGAGGCTTGGGGTCTTCTGTGGGCTTGTCCATTTTGGCCTTTTTGCTAGGCTTTGCTTTCCCACTGCAAGAGGATTCGGAAAGTCAGTATAAATTTAGAGATGTTGAAAACACAGATTAAAGTTAGTACCCAGGGGCAGTCTTGAAAGTCGGAAGCAGAGTCTGAGATGAATCGCCGGACAAAGAGTGGGAGGTCCCTTGGTAATTTGAGTCAGAAGTATGAAGTGCTTGATGAATAAACCCGTTTTAGAATAAAAGATTTGGAATTTTTAAGTACCTCATTCTGGCGTTTGCGCGGGGCTGGTGTGTTAGGTAAATCGGAGGAAAGTTCTCCGCCTCCACTGGTCCGAGTTCTGCGCCGGTTCTCATGCTGTTGTTGCTTCAAAGTAAAGTTGGGATCCATGTGAGCTAAAGGGCAAGAAAACCTTACTTTCCGGATCACGCGTCGAATTTTCTGTCTTGGCAAGGGCTCTGAGTCGGAGGAAATAATGGTTACCTCGTCATCACCCACCTGGCTGGTCTCCGCATCGTCCTGATAGCAATCAGTATCAATAAGATGGATGAAAAAAGAGCCAAGGGAATCAAGATCTACCTCCGACTCTTCATCTTCATCCACGTTAAACGCATCATAAGCAGTGGATTTCTTTTTGTTCTTATTCATGGCTTTAGTCTTAGCCCTGGCTTTCTTGGCGGCTTTTTCATCATTTCTCTTAGCCCAAAGAGCGGATCCAGCCTGAGAAAAATTATAATAAAGGTTGGGGATTTCCAGATTCTATGAACAATGAAGTAAAATATATAAACCGGACAGACTTACATCCAGTGTCGGGTTAAGTTTGCAGAAGGGATTCAGACCCATTTTGTTGTAGCTTTCCAAGCTTTCATTGAGAAGAGTTTTGATCATGTCATTGATGGTTTTATCAGACAAACGCGTTGAACTGTAATGCAGTGGATCTTTGGGGTCGCTAGTATATGTACACATTAAACCGGGCCAGCGGCTTAAAGGTATGATTCTCCAAGCTACCCAGCACCGAACCAGATCAATCCCGGTCAAGCCATTGCCCAATAATGCCCTAACCTTTGAGAAGGTAGGCATAAGTTTGGCCTTCAGCAGTGGTAAGACAATCGAGAAGAGGGTGCTTCGGGTTGAGCCGTTGGTCACGAAAGCCTGGTAAAGGATTTTCGTCAGCAGGAGAAGTATCTTTGCAATAGAACCAGGTTTTATTCCAATCCTTGGGATGGCGTGGAAGCTCGGCATAAGGGAAAATGGCGTCTCTGCATCGTTGAATTAAGATCCCTCCAAGTTCCTGGCTAGGCCCGTCGGTGAATTCATTCTGGTGGTTCAGGTAAAAGTACTCTCTGAAGAGGTCAACACTAGGTTCTTCTTGAAGGTATACTTCACAGAAGACTTGGAAATTGCAAATATTGGAAATGGAATTGGGCCTGATGTCTTCCGGATGAAGTTGTAGAAAATGCAGAACGTCGCGGAAGAATTTTGATCCGGGTGGTGAGAAGCCCCGGTTCATGTGATCAGTGAAAACGATAACTTCATCGTCCTGCGGCTGAGGTCTGACTTTGTCCGGTTTAGGAGCACGCCGGTGAATGATGTCTTTGGCCGGTAAGAAACCAATCTTGACATAATCTTCGAGCATTGCCTCGGTAACGATGGATGGGACCCAGTCGCATGACGTAACGGTCTTGGTCATGATTGGGTGCATGGCCTACACAAGGCGATTCAAGAAGTTATTAAACCGACAGATATATGGCGAGTTACAAGTTATTGTTTAAACCGCTATACAAGGATAAAAGCTATGGAGATCGAGTTTCAGAATATGCGGATTGTTAAACCGGAGGATTGAATTATGAGGATGAATAAGCCAGCTTTCTTAAACCAGAAGGATATGGCTGGATTATTGACTTAAGTGGATGATGGCGACTTAAACGTGGCCTAATTTTATATGATGGGTCACGGTATATGTCATAAGCCGCCATGGCAGTCTTGGTGCTTGGAATCTATCAAGTAAAAAATTTGCTAAGTGGTGGACAAACAGATTTCACAAGTTAAAGCTATTATTTCGGATCTATGGCAGTTCAGAAAAGACAGTGAAATTAAAACCTAAGGTGGCGGCAATGAAAAACTTTGATGCTCTGATGTGGTCTTTTATAGAGAGATGCGATTCTAGTAATGAAAATGATGGTAAAACTACTTCTGCGCAATATCTACAACCTATCTAGATTAAAAGTTGTCATAGTTGAAGAAAGCAATGAAGAACAGCAAGAACACCGACGAACGGCCCGAACCCTAATGCAGATCTGAGATAAAGGGGGAGGTGCACTTACAAGTGATGAGGATCAGCGGTGGCGCGTCGGGGTTCTCTGGTCCAGTCAGGTCAATGCAGCGGCCTGAGTTGATGCAGCGGTTGGAGGTCGCGGCGGCGGGACTCGAGCGTTGGTGCGAAAGTGCGAAGGAGGAAGACGAAGGAGGAAGCGAAGGGGAAAAATGATAAAGACCCCTATCCCTATTATAAGGGGGCGAATACAAGGCATGCACGGGAATCGAGGAGGCCGAAATCATCATGTGGCTATGTGGACGCCTCGATTTTCGGGATGCTTATTAAGATAAGGGTCACTTAAGATGTTCTGGGCCTCGTGCAGAGTTAATGCGAAATGACGTCATGGCGGTTTAAGAAGATTTTGAGAGCTGACGTCATGGCGGATTACAACAAGTGATGTAGATTCTTACAAGTCGGGTATTGAAGATTGATATGAACAGGTTCAAATCAACCTGGAGCCTAATGTTGGGGATATAACTACTGGGTATGGACCGCCCAGGAGGGGTCGGGTCATACCACTGGCGACTATCAATGAAGATGGCGGGTCATAGCAAGCCCATTGACGGCCCAAGACCCAGAGGCAACTTAAGGCCCAAGAGGATGAACCTCCATATGAATGACTTGTATTGTGAGGCAGGTTTAGTTAGTCACCGAGCCGGACACGTTGTCTATGAGCCGGCCGAGACTCTGTAAGCTGTTGGGCGTCAACTTGTGTATATAAAGGGACGACCCGGTGGCAAGTTAGGGCAAGAAAGAAGAGATTGAGAACTAGGTCAAGCGTATTCGCTCCCTGGTAATCGAAGCCCAAGCAATACAACCCTAAACTGGAGTAGGCCTTTACCTCCACCGCGAGGGGCTGAACCAGTATAAACTCTCTGTGTCCCTTGTCTCGTTTTAACCCCTTCAAGCTAACTACGTGCGATGGCTCCACGCGTAAGTCCTCATGTTAGGACATCTGACATGACAATTCCACGACACTAGGGACAATTCCGCGCACCAGATCACCATTATTTCACACTCGCTATTTTTATTATATTGTAATACTCCCTCCATCCCATAATGTAAGACGTTTTTTGACACTAGTGTAGTGTCAAAAAACGTCTTACATTATGGGACGGAGGGAGTATATTCTATCTTTATTTAGGCACCACATGTCTTTTATGTTTATATTCTTCCCTATCTTGCAAAGCTATCCCTTTATACCCACTTCGTAGTTTTATTTCTCGTTTCTAGATAAAAGCATACGCTCGGTGTACGTAGGGTTGTATCAGTGGCAGATAGGATCTGAGAAAATATTGATCTTACCTTTAGCTTCTTGTGGGTTCGACACTCCATACTTACCACTTATATCTTTGGAAAGTGCTACGATGATTCCTTGCACTTGGGGATTATCAGCGACATCGGTGCTGATTTTGGTGGCCATCGAAAGGTTTTCGTTTGGGTCTGATGGTTGCCTTCGGCGATGAGAGGCAATCTACGGACAACGACTTGACGCAAATGATATGGTTGTGCAGCGGTGGCGGTTGATTTTTTAGCCCAATTGCATGTAGTTGCTGGGATCACGGAAAAGTGGTGGCGACAATACATGATTGACTTCGACGAGCGCCGAGGTGAAAATCTAGGTCTGGCCCGAGTTGGTTATACCTGCCAATGGTGATGTTTTTGCATCATTACTTTATTGAAGGCATTGCTTGGATATGCATGGGCTGGTTCTTCTGGGTGAAAACCTAGAATCTGACCTATGGTAGTTGGATCCGGTGACAACGACGCTTGAGCATCGCTCCCTTCCTGAAGGTGTTTCTGTTGAAAAACCTCGTTGTCCGTGTGATGTCATGAGATGGTTGTTGCGGATATTATCATAGTTGTAGTTTGCCGATCGCTAATTTGACCTCTCCGGGGTTTTTCCTCGTTTGTGTGTGTGTGTGCGCGCGCATTGGTGTTGGCTGCGTGCATAGTTATGGAGAGACCGGGTGTGTTTGCTCATTATGTTTGCATCCGCTTGATGCTTTATTTTGATTTAATAAGATCCACCCTTCGTCGGAAAAATAGCGCTCTTGGTTTGATTAAATGTAAACCCGTTGTTGCTAACTTTTTGTAACAAGCACAATATTGTATACTTTCGACAATGCACAGGTAACCAACATAAATATTTTCATAACAAGCATTAACATGCTCAACATCTAAGAAATTTTGAAGCACTTTCCCATGCACAAGTAAATCAATGCTACCTAATGGAGCAATTATCATGGGATTCAACTTTACAGAGAGAATGCCAACAATGATTATCTTGTTCAATACATAGAGTAAAAGGATAGACCCAGTGTTAGAAGCTCCAACACCAGGTAAGGTCTAGGGAAGTATTATACGAGGCAAACTTTACCCCATACAATGCAATGCAGTGAGGCCGCGTCGAAGCCTACTCAAAACTAGATCATTGTTGGCATAACTATCAAAAAACCTACACGTCTCAATTTGTACTTGATACAACTACACATGTTTTGGCACAGCAAATCAATAAACTACATATATGTTGATCCCCGGTAAATGCAAGGGCCCATGAGATCCACACAAAGTGTAATTGACATGTTGACCACCTACTCGTGATAGAGAAATGTGTGATTATTTGAGATTTCTACTGTTCTGAAAATTTGACTGCGGCTGTAGTCTCATGAAATAATTCAAAGTAACAAAAGAATATACTACCAACTACTATTATTAAAAACAATACTAAACACAAACTTAAAGTAACAAAATGACGATTAACAACATACATAGATCAAATTAGCCGTCAATTAGGTGCAGTGGTGTAAAGTAAACTATGCCTATTTACTCGTCAAACCAACATGAACAAATCCATAGACGAAAAGAAAACTAGTAGTTCATAACATAGCATTCATAGATTTGTGCAGGGAGAAAATAAAAAGAAAATGTCACGCACAACATAAATTGCAAACCAAACTATACTTATTCTAGCATGTAGAACACGAAATAGATGAGGGAATACGCGGTAGGTCCATTAGAAAAACTGATGTGCCGATCGTACTAGCGATCGCTTGTACTATACTACATTTGCCGGTCTATGGCTTTCTTTATCAAATGCACAGATGTGCCTCACCTTAACATTGTACTGTACAAAAAACGGAGTTGGGCACTTAGTCATAGGAAAAAGTATGTTATAGCTATGGTATGAAATTGAACTGAATTGAAAGTGCTGTTTATTTCCAGTTTTCTGGAGTCGATAAATCTGCAAAATTTATTCAAAAAAATGCAAAATTTATTTGCACCAAAATGCTGATGCACAGTGCACACTGCTGTAGCGGTTTTTAGCGGGCTGTGACAACTAACAATCCCTTGCATCACAACCGAACAGAGTGACCAGTTTGAGGGCGCCTGGCAGATACTATCAGCTCAAAGCTGCGCTTGATCACACGCAAATCTCAGGTGTGACAATCTGTATCACTGCTTTGCAAAAAATAATGGATAAAGCTTAGTCTACATTCTGCGATATCATTGCAGAGAACGTTTAGCGGACGGTCTTGAAAGTGGTTAACTACTTCAAAAATCTCCATCATATACCTTGAAACCGGCCCAAAAAATTATCATAAAAATGAAGATACATGAAACAGATCAAGATGTTTGAAGCATGTGAAGTCCACGCTAGTTCTGCAAATCAAAAAATCTAGTATATGCTAATAATATCTAAATTGGTGGTCATGATACCAAACCATGAAGAAGTTATCAAGAACAAATAATGCCTATCAAACAATAGAATACGGCAAGCATCGATTTCATCTAGCTTGAACAACAAGAACTTAGCTTTCAACCACAGATTCATCATCAATGCCGTCACTTGTTTGGGAACTTCCTGTGGCTGAAGGCATATCTTTCTTCTCTTCGCACTCAGAGACTGCTGCATTGGAAAAATGATTCTTCAGCACAGTGGAGATATCTGATTCTGAAGCTCCAGCCAACTTAAACCTTTCAACAGAAGCATCAAGATTCTTCTTCCAATCACCGACAACAAGCTTGAATTCCACTTGAGAGCGCTCAAAAAGCATATTGCCCCAAAATAGGTGAATCTGTTGCCTCATCACGGCTGCCTGCTCAGCTGCCTCCTCGGGTGTCAACTCCCCTTGACCATCTGCACTGTGTTGCTTCTTTCTTTTCTTCAACACCTCATCCTTCTCGGTCGCACCAGGTGTTTTTAACTCTAGCATTCTCTGTTCTTCCACTTTCTCCCACATCTCTGTTGCAGCCCTCATCTTCTCCTCAGCACTATCAAAAAGCTTGAATGTCTCTGAAGAATCCCAGGTAGATAGGTCAACCTTGTCTGCCAACGCAAATGACCAGTGCAGCTTTGCGGTCTCAAAGTGTTGCTGGCCTAAAGCAAGAAGCCCTTCATAGAAATCTTGCTTGATGTTCAGGGCCTCCTCATACTTGTGGCCTGCAAGAGCATACCTCTCTAGCACCCAGTCATAAGCTGTCCGGAGCTGAGCAGACATGATTTCCTTTGGAGAAGATTCATCAAGAGGGATGCGCTTCCTTGCTGCACACATGTGCACATTTCCCCAGTTAAATAATGCCAAGGCAGCGACCTCCTGGAATTTTGCTGCAGCCATCTCAAATAGGGATTGGGCCTCCTCGCTGGTCACAGTTTCCTCAAGTGCTTCGGAGCACAGCTCCATTCCTAGTTCATGAAGGTCCAGATGTGCATCAGCATCGATCCCAACCTGGTTCCGGAACAGTTCTGCAAACTGAAGCAACCAATCGTCAATCTCAGCTTCCTTGCACTCAGCATGGCCACAATCTTTCTTCCCTGCCAGAGTGCTCTGTTCAGCAACTCCGTTCTCCAGACCTGGCTTTTTCACCTCAGCATTAGCTACCTCTGCAGAAGTATGTGAAGAGCTATCCTCACCGGTGATCAACAACTCCTCCTCCAGCTTCTGCTCTTCTGTTGGCAGCGGAGGCTCCTGCTCTGGACTTACTTCAACAATGTGCAGCCTCAGCATGGGGAGCTTAGTATCACCTTCCATTGCATCAGCGCCAACACCACAAGCCTCAGCCAATCGTAGTTCTGATGTGCAAGTGATGGTAACTAGATCACCATCAGCATCCTTATACTTCATCAACACAGCCTTGGATGATGGGAAGCGCTTCGCCACAACTTCCCGGAGCGTCTGGAAGCTGCATTTTTCAGGCATCTCCCCAAGCCTAATGTCATGGCCATACACCAGCTTGAGAGGCCTCCATCTCGTCACAACCTTCCTGTCAATGAGCGATGTCTCCGTCACTGGTTGGGTTGAGGGCACTGACAGTGCTGGCACAGTCTTCTGAGAAATATCAGCAGTTGAAGCCTTGGCAGAAGATGACGGGGAGTTGGAGAAAGGCACCAACTTGGGCGCTGGCGAGGAATTAAATTTAGTCATCGCAGGACCTGGTTGCTGCTGCGGAGGAGGAGGCGACGGAGGCGATTGTTTCTTCGGGAAGGGGCGGGAAGGGAGGGATGGGCCAAGGCCGGCCACAACGGCCGAGGCACCGAGGG
Source organism: Aegilops speltoides (assembly GCA_021437245.1). NCBI lineage: Eukaryota > Viridiplantae > Streptophyta > Magnoliopsida > Poales > Poaceae > Aegilops > Aegilops speltoides. The sequence goes on from CM038145.1 coordinate 250,224,842, forward strand.
CGGCGGGGGAAGGGCGGCTGGTGGGTTCGTGGGTGGAGACGGCGGAGGCCGAGGAGGAGGACGAGGAGATGCGGGAGCGGAGGCGGTGTGAGAGGTCGATAGCGTCGCGGTGGTTGGGGTCGAGGGCGAGGAGCGCGAGGGTGTCGGCGAGTGCGAGCTCGTGGCGGCCGAGCGCCTCAAGCGCGCGGGCCCGGCGGAGAAGGGCTCGCGGGAAGCGCGGCTCGGCCTGGAGCGCGAGGGAGCACTCCTCCGCGACGGCCTTGTGGTCGACGGGGCGGAGCTGCAGGAGGCAGGCGGCGCGGTTGCTGTGGAAGACGGCGCGGTCGGGATGGCCACGCGGGGCAAGGCGGAGGGCGAGCTCGTACTGCCGCAGCGCGCCGGCGTAGTCGCGCGACTGGAACAGGCGGTTGCCCTCCTCCTTGAGCTCGTGCGCGCGGCGCAGGAGCACGCCGGGGTCCGCCTGGGCCTGGTGCTGCGCCGCCCCGTTCGCTACGGGGGGCGCGGGCGGCGGGGCCTTCTGCTCTGCTGCGGCTGGCGGCGATTTGGCGGCGGTTGTGGTGGTGGTGGCGGCGGCGGCGGCGGAAGGGGAGGGCTTCTTCTTTTTGGCGCCGGACTTGCCCATGGGGATAAGTCGGGGAGGGGGAGGCGGAAACCGAGAGTGGAATGAAGGAAGTGAACCCTAACGAGACGGAGGGGTCTAGAACGTTGGGCCTAGTCCAACTCTGCTACCGTATGAACGTTTATTAGGTTCTACCTGGATTTTGGTTGCATCTGTGATACTCAGCCTGACTCAGCAATACATGAAAGTTTTTGCTAAAAAAAGCAAGGAAAACATGTTATTGTGTTTAGTTTGGTAGCCACAAAATCCTATAGTGCATTAGAGCCGAACCACCAGCACACCATTTGATTGCAAGCATGTACTATTACCCAGATGCAGCATGTTGTTGTTTGGTTACGTGAAAGACATGTGTTGTGGTAACCTTTTGTTCCGGTGATAAGGTTACCAACACACACAATCATAGGCACAACAATATTAAAAAACAAAGACTAAATGATCTAACACTAAACCACAATCTAATGAACAAACATGATGATAGCACATGCATAAACAAGCAGTCATGAATACACGATAGTAACGCACATAGTTCGGACCGATGCACCGAGGAATAGAGATGGGCCGTGTTTTCTGCACTTGGCCACCATCCCGGCGTCAGAAAGGTCGAAAACCATCACCTTGAAGATGTACATGTCAAATTCCATTTGGCAGGTAAACTTTGCACCAACATGGCCTCTTTGAAATAAGTTGGTTTCGCTAATTGTCTGCACATCTTATTTATTAAGAAGAGACAAATGCAAGACATCGGTTGACGATAGTACCCCGGAAACATGAAACTAAAATGCAGTAATGGTGGATTCATACCAAAGATTCTACACTTGCACAACCATAGTTATTTCAAATAGCAGAATTCTGACATAAGATTCTACCATAAAGTGTACAGCAAAACAACAATGTATCTTTAAGGACATTGGCATATTCATTTCATTGTTGTCATTTGTAGGCACCACAAAATCATGTGGACCTGCAGAATTATGTTGATATAGTAAGAAATGATCACTAACTAATACTACAAGAAAAGGAGAATTATACTAATAAAACACATAGGAATCATGACCGTGCTTGTGTTGATTGGATGGCTTAGAGTATCAAAATGTTGTGGAGGACCGTAGCTCGCTACGTCTTAGTCTCTCTCTATTTCCTTGCCTACTTCTTTTTGTCACCAAGAAAATAGTCACCATTGTTCGGTTCAAGAATAAGATCAATATGCAGTGTGTACAATGAAAAATTAGCTAATCAAACAAGAGCACGAGTAGCAAAAAAGGGCAAAAGAGCAGAACATTTTTACCTACTACCGCATTTTCAAGTTTTATATGTTATGAGCTGCATTAATACCAGAAACATCACACAAAAAGAATTGGATGAGTGTCGGAGATTACATTAGGATTTCACCTAGGATGTAGGCATTGTATCGCCTCCCATCGAGATGAGCACCATTTCTCAAGCCTGAGCATTGTGCACCAACAGCGGATGAGGCGCATCACACATGGGTGATCATGGAAGACAACAATCAGTCAGACCCTACCATCTGTCAAAACCTACCCACACGCAAAACACAATCCCTTGCCACCTCAGATATTTGTTATGTTAGAGAACTGAACATAGCAACTCTCTCTCTCTCTCTCTCTCTCTCTCTCTCTCTCTCTCTCTCTCTCTCTCTACTCAATATCACGCACTTCATTACTCTCAAGTCTCGGCTATATTGTATAAGCATCACCATGAGAGGCAAACGAAGTTCAATTTCTTGTCAACCTAGGACATGATGGCACGCATTGCCATGTCCGTCCCTAAGCTGTCAATGACGATGGTATGTGGAGTGGAACTATGTCAAAACACTAGGCTTGTAGATCTTAGCATCTGCAGTGCTTCTTCTTGGATAGTTGGTTTTGTTTCTCCATGAATAGTTGGTAGTTGAATGTATATCATTTATATTCTAGATAAATTGTTATTAATAGTAATATATTACTTTTTAGTATTTGCATAGGTAAATATCATGCGTACTTGCATATATTATCAGAAAATCTTATTCATTGGTTTTAGATTGTTTACAACCAATCAATTCATCAGCATATGATAACAAATGCGGACATGGTTCGTTCTAAATGACATGATTATTATACAGATAAAACACATACTAATATGACAATTGACATCCACAGAACATGCACATGAAATTTTGCTTCAACAAGTAGAAAACTTGTGATGCTATAATGGACCAAAATGCCTCCAACGTATCTATAATTTATGAAGTGTGCATGCTATATTTACATGAGTTCTATATGGTTCTGGTGCACTTTTATATTATTTTTTCTGACTACCATATTAATCTAGTGCCAGTTGTTGTTTTCTGCTTGTTTTTGGTTTTAAGTCCAAACATGGCAAAACTTGTTGACGATTTTTTCTGGAAGGAAAGAGACCTAGGAAGCTTTGGGGGAGCACCAGAAGACCCACATGGCCTACCCCTGGGCGTGCCCAAGTGCCTTGTGGGCCCTCGTGACCACTCCTAGCGTGATTCCAACACTCAAAATTCTTATATATTCCAAACATCCCAAAAGTTAACCTAGATGAGTTTTTCTGCCGCTGCAAGCCTCTATTCCGAAGCGATCTCATCCGGAACCCTATTCCGGTACCCTGTCGGAGGAGGGAAGCCATCACCGGAGGCCATCTTCATAATCCCTGTTGCTTCCATCACGAGGGGGGAGTCGTTCACCCCCGGGGCCGAGGGTATGTACCAGTAGCTATGTGTTTGATCTCTCTCTCTCTCTCATGATCTTGATAGGACACGATTTTGATGTACCATGAGCTTTTCTAATATAGTTGGATCATATGTTGTTCTTCCCCTCAATCTCTTTTGTGGTGAATTGATTCTTGCTCTTTGAGGTTTCTTTGTTATTGGATCGAATATTTTGGATTTGAGGTCACTTGATGCATGTCTCACTAGAGGATACTCGTGGTGACATTGGAGTATCTAGGTGATGTTAGAGTTGATTGATGCATATCATATGGTGTCGGCGGAATACAATCTCTAGAAGTACTCCTGACACTTTGGGGTGGTTTAATAGATTGAGTGGAAACACAACTTTGAGGTTGTTTATACTACCTAAGTGATTTCATCCTACTTTCTCTGATAGGAATAGAAACTTTGGAGCAATTCTTCGCCGCACTTTGAGGGATTTTCATACGATTCAATTATGTTAGTAATGTTGAGAGATTGCACTAGTGAAAGTATGAACCCTATGCCTTGTTTCTAAGCATTGAGAGACCATTTTTACTCACTTTTGTTACTTGCTACATTCATGTTTTCAATTGTTCAGTATTACGCTTGTATCATCATCTCTTCGTCGAACTAGTACATGTATACAATTGACAATTGTATTAAGTTTGTTGGGGACACAAAAGATCTCTTGTATTTGATTGTAGGGTTATTTGAGAGAGACCATCTTCACCCTACACCTCCCACGAATTGATAAACCTTAGGTCATCCGCTTGAGGGAAATTTGTTGTTGTCCTACAAAACTATGTGCTTGGGGACCCAACCAAGTCTACAAGAACAAAGTTGTGTAGTAGACATCAGGTTACTCCGCACAACCATATGTACAACATGCCAGTGATATAAAAGGGAATTCATATTGGGCCTCATATCTACATGAAGTATGAAGACAATTGATCCATATTCAGATGTTGGTAGTTATGCATGTCATGGATAAAATTCTAATAATGAGTATAGGGGTATGTATGGTGGAGCATAAAACTACCGAGGTGCAAATTGGAGTACAGAAAAGGACATATACAGGCTCAGGTCTTCAAAGGTGGAGGTAATACCCTACTTCATGTTGGTGTTGTTCTCTCTTGTGCATATGATGATTACAAAAATGATGTAAACCCTCTGATTGATGCCCCGGGTGTGGCTTATATAGAGTGTGCCATGCCACTGAGTCAAAATGGCTGGTAAAAAAGTTAAGAGTAACATCAGATTAATGGTCAATTGTTTTCTATTATTACAATGTAGTAACATGTGTGTTTACTTGCTGGTGGTGACGGCTGGTAACGCCTTGTCACAATGCATAGTGGAGCTCCATGCGCATCATCTCCTTAAATGCTTCTGACTATTGGTCTGCTAAAAGTGCAACTAATCCCTTGGTGGTTTTGGTAATTCATAACAACATATATGTCATTGATCTAATGAACATGGATGATAGATTTCAGAAAAGATCAATGATTGGCATGGCATGGACTAATAGATGTGGACCCCTCAAAATGTCAAGGACAAGAATTGGCTACTCCAAGACTCTACGTTTTTTATTTAGTGATCCAAGATCACATTGAGTCCCTTAGGAAAACCAATATTATTAAAAGGGGATGAGGTATTGTTGACGAGGTTGTTGCTCAAAGTGCTTAGTGATATTGCTCCAAAAACCCTAAGTCGCTTTCCAATAAACACATTTGTCCAAACCCTAATTCATCATTTTGGTCCCACCGATACATTCCATTTCAAACCCACCGAGATGATCCCTATAGTGCCATAGCCAAAACCCTAAAATTTCTGTCTGATCAAAATGGCTCTCGGTCGAACTGAGATGACCTTGCCAATTCTGTGATGAAATCGTTTAATTTGGGAATCACCAAGTGAAACCGATCGGAATTGCCAAGACGAGGCTCTGCCTCTACCATTGCACTTTGGTCCCATCGAGATGGTATAATTGGTCTCCACGAAAATGCTAACGGTCAAGTATTTTGCACTAGTCGGTCTCACCGAGATTATCATTACAGTCCCACCGAGTTTGGTCAAAAACTAGTAACGGTTGGATTTTTGGTACTGCTTATTTATACCCCTCCACCACCACTTACGCTCTAAGAGAGCCATCAGAACGAAGCTACACATTCCGCTATTCATTTTCTGAGAGAGAACCACCTACTCATGTGTTGAGATCAAGTGATTCCAATCCTACCATTTGAACCTTTATTTCTAGCCTCTTCAAGTTGCTTTCCACTCCAATCCTTCTCCTACCCAAGCCAAATCTGTGTGTGTGTGAGAGAGAGAGATTGAGTGTTGAGGAGACTATGATTTGAAGAACAAGAGCAAGGAGTTCATCGCCAACACAACATCTATTACCTTTTGGAGAGTGGTGTCTCCTAGATTGGTTAAGTGTCACTTGGGAGCCTCCAAGATCATGTGGAGTTCAACCAAGGAGTTTGTAAGGACAAGGAGATCACCTACTTCGTGAAGATCTACCCGAGTGAGGCAAGTCCTTCATGGACAATGGCCATGGTGGAATAAAAAAGGTTGCTTCTTCGTGGACCCTTCATGGGTGGAGCCCTCCATGGACTCACGCGGTCGTTACCCTTCGTGGGTCGAAGCCTCTACAACGTGGACGTATGATAGCACCACCTATCAGAACCACACCAAAAATCTTCATGTCCCCATTGCGCTTGCCTTCTCCAAACCCCTCCTTTACTTACATGTGCAATGTCTTACTTTCCATTATTGTACTCTTAGAATTGCATGTGTAGGTTGATTGCTTGACTTGTGCTAAGTTGCTAAAATCTACCAACATATAAGGGTGATGCTTGAGTTGCTAGAATTGCTAAAATCTGCCAACAACTAAAATTGTGAAAAGGTTAGGTTTTATTTGGTTAAGTAGTCTAATCACCCCCCCTCTAGACATACTTTAGATCCTACAAGTGGTATCAGAGCTTTCGTTTCCATTGCCTTGGTGTTCACTGCTTTGGTCTCCATAGCATTGGTTTCACAACCTAAGAGAGTATGGCATCTAGTGAGGGAAACTATCACCGTATAGGTCCATATTTTTATGGTCCAAATTTTGCTAGTTGGAAGCATAAGATGAAAATGTATATTCTTGGGCATAACCCCGCCGTTTGGGTTGTTGTTCATATTGGCTTGCATGGTGAATTCTTTGAGGATGGTAGAGGACCAGATCATGAAGCGACCGCGGAAGAATTGAAGATGTTGCAATACAATGCTCAAGCTTGTGGAAGTGACATTCTCTTCAAAGGTTTGTGCCCTGAGGAGTTCAACAAAATTAGACGCGTTGAGAATTTGGGAATCAAAGTAGTCAAGGAATTTTGTATACTTTGGTTGATATGCACGAAGGTAGCTAGCCCGTCAAGGAATCAAAGTTGGATGTGCTTCAAGTTCAACTTGACAAGTTCAAGATGAAGGATGGTGAAGGAGTCGCTGAGATGTACTCTGATCACAAATGAGATTTCTGGCTTTGTAAGTGAAGAGATGACCGAAAAGTTCATCATCAAGAAGATTCTTAAAGCTTTGGATGGAAAATATGATGTTGTTGGAAATATGCCCTAGAGGCAATAATAAAGTGGTTATTATTATATTTCCTTAATCATGATAAAGGTTTATTATTCATGCTATAATTGTATTGATCGGAAACTTTAATACATGTGTGAATACATAAACAAATACCTAGTCCCTAGTAAGTCTCTACTAGACTATCTCATTGATCAAAAGATGGCTAAGGCTTCCTCACCATAGACATAAGTTGTCGTTTGATAACGGGATCACGTCATTAGGAGAATGATGTGATGGACACGACCCATCCGTTAGCATATCATATGATCGTTCAGTTTAGTGCTACTGCTTTCTTAATGTCAAATACATGTTCCTTCGACCATGAGATCATGCAACTCCAGACTCTGGAGGAATGCCTTGTCTGTATCAAACGTCACTTCGTAACTGGGTGATCATAAAGGTGCTCTACAGGTATCTACGAAGGTGTCTGTTGAGTTGGCATGGATAGAGATTGGGATTTGTCACTTCGTATGATAGAAAGGTATCTCTGGGCCCACTCGGTAATACAACATCACAAGAAGCTTGCAAGCAAAATGACTAAGGAATTAGTTACAAGATGATGTATTACAGAACGAGTAAAGAGACTTGCCGGTAACGGTATTGAACTAGGTATGGAGATACCGACGATCGAATCTCGGGCAAGTAACATACCGACAGACAAAGGGAACTACATATGTTGTCATAAATGTTCGACCAATAAAGATCTTCGTTGAAAATGTAGGAACCAATATGGGCATCCAGGTCCTGCTATTGGTTATTGACCGAAGAAGCGTCTCGGTCATGTCTACATCATTCTCGAACCCGTAGGGTCCGCACGCTTAACATTCATTGATGATATAGTACTATATGAGTTATGTATGTTGGTGACCAAATGTTTTTCGGAGTCCCAAATGAGATCACGGACATGATGAGGAGCTCCGGAATGGTCCAGAGGTAAAGATTGATATATAGGATGATAGTATTCGGTCTCCGTAAGGGTTCCAGAATACACCGGATAATTATCGGATCACCGGAAGGGGTTCCAGAAGGCCACGGGGAGTTGTTGGGCCTAACGGGTCAAAAGGAGGGGAGCACACCAGCCCACAAGGGGGCAAGCGCGCCTCACCTCCTGGCCGCGGGCCATAGGAAGGAAGGAGGAGGGGTCGGCCCCCTCCTGCCTTTCTCCACGCAAGGAAGAAGGAAGGAAAGGTGCCCTAGGGGCCGCTGACCCCCTTTCCTCCCCCCACGTGCCAAGTATGGAGGGGGTGCGCCTTGGCAGGCGCCCTGGGGCAGCCGCCGGCCCCCTTGGGGCATGCCCTAGGTTGCCTCCCCTCCCCTCCACCTATATATATATGAGAGAAGAGGAGGGGCGCCGGACACCACGATTCATCAAGCCATGTGCCGAGGCCCCCTCTCCCTCTAATTCATCCTCCGCTCTAAATCCGTTGTGCTTGGCGAAGCCCTGTGGACATAGTTTCACCACCACCGTGACCACGCCATCATGCTGCCGGAACTCATCTACTACTTCGCCCCTCTTGCTGGATCAAGAAGGTGAGGACGTCATCGAGCTGAACGTGTCCTGAACACGGAGGTGCCATACGTTCGGTGCTTGATCAGAATGGATCGTGACGGTGTACGACTACATCAACCGTGTTGATAAATGCTTCCGCTTAGTGATCTACAAGGGTATGTAGATGCTCTCCCCCTCTCGTAGCTATGCATCCCCATGGATAGATCTTGCATGTGCATAGAATTTTTTTTGTTTTCCATGCAACGTTTCCCAACAGATACCGTATGCACATTGATCCAAATGATGCCCAATTACAAAGACCTCAAGCCCACGGAAGTCATTGGAAGTATTGTTGCTCATGAAATGTCACTCAAGGATAAGGATGAGCTCTACAACATGTCAAGTGGTGCATACAAAGCCTGAAGTGATGCTCGTACAACATCAAGTGACAAGCTAGTCTCCAATGAGTAAATAACTCTAATGGTGAAGAACTTCAACAAATTCTATAAGAGTCGAAGAAAAGATAAGAGCTCCAAGTCAAGGTACTACAATGAGAAGAGATCTTTTAGTCGTGATCGAAATTGCTACAATTGTGGAAGACCCGACACTATTCTAATGAGTGCACATCACCCTACAAGTAAAGATAAGACTCACCTAGAAGAAGTAGAAGAGATGAATCACCTCATAGAGAGAGAAGTGGTAGAGATGATCGTTATGAACGAAGACCCTCTCGAAGAAGTGAGGATTCAGAAAGGAAAGACAAGTCGTCAAAGAGCTACACAAGAAGAAGACATCAAGCTTATGTTGGTGAATGGGTTTCTGGCTCTGATTCTGACACCCACTCCGAGAGAAGTTATCACTCCGACTCCGACTATACTCAAGATGAAGGTATTGCCGAACTTGCTCTAGTATCATCCAACTCCCATGACATATTTGACTCACCAAAATAAGGAATTGGAAGATGCTTCATGGATAAAGGCCCCAAGGTATCACACATCGAGTATCTTGATTTCAATATTGATGAAGATGATTTGCTAGGAGATGATGATTTACTTGTTGATAAAACTAGTAATATGAGCTATAATGAACTTTCTAGTGATCATGATAGTCAAGATGAAACAAATGACAATGCTAAGAAGGAGATCGAGCGTCTAACAAAAGAACTAAACACTCTTAAGTTAGCTCATGGAACAACTCATGAATATCATAGAGAGCTTCTAAGAACTCATGAGAAGATACACTTCGAGAACCTAAATTTAGAGCAAGAGCATGAGTTTCTAAAAGTAATCAATGATGATCTTCGAAAGAAGAGTTCTTCTTACATCTCCAAACGTCTCCTCTATCTACTTATATGCCGCAACTTAGATCTAGTCAAGCTAGTAACAAGAATAAGAAAGGTTCTTCTTCTAGTAGTAACAATAACAACGCTAAATCCAATATTAATTGTTGCTTCTAGTAGTTATCTTGATTCCACTAATGATTCTCTTAGCCAAGTTACACTTGAGCAAGAAAACAATTTATTGAAGGGAATTATAAATGAAAGGTGCTTACAAAAGCCTTGTTGTGAGTAAGCAATTCTAGGAAATTGTATGCAAGCAAGGAAGGCACCGGAAGAATCAAGGTGTTGGTTTTGAATGAAAGTTCAATGCCAATGGAGTTCAGTGGAAAGAAGATAAATACCCCAAGACGAAGTATTTTCCTCAATAAGATAAGTATGCACTACAAAAAAACCACTTACGTGCTGATACGTGTTTTTTAATAGTAGGTCATGTTTTTTGTCATGCATGTACATCCATGATGATTTTATGACAGAATCAAGATAGTCATACCTCTAATGTCGTAGAAGTGTTCCATGACATCACCAAAATTATCATCACGGAAGTGTCCACTTCCATGACGATAAATCACGCGTCATAAAGTGATTTTGTCAAGGGTGACCGACACATGGCATGCACCATAACGGGTCGCCATTAAGCTATCGGGTTCTTGGTTGGATCCAATAACCCATTAACAGTTGGGACCAATGAGGATTTTCCACGTGTAAAATTATCATTGGCTATAGCAACCACGTGTCAGCACCCGAAAAGGACAGATGTCAATCGCCCAATGGACAGGAGGCGCCTATGATACTTCGACATGTGGCAAGGCCCAATAGCGGCCCGTTTAGGTTAAAAAGGCTGGCCTAGTCAAAATTAGCGAGGTGGCCCATTAACGGCCTGCTTGCAGACGGCCCATTCGCAGTTAAGGCATGTACGACTATTGTCAAATCGGCCTGTGAGCGGCACGTTCTAAACTTGTCATCATCGCGGTCCATGGTCCCTTTTGGCCCGTTAATAGTCCGCTAAGTATTTCGGCCGAATTACGGCCCAGTGTGTTTCCGGCTTGTTAAAGGTCCTGATTCATTTGGGCCCATTTATTGGCCATTGAAACTTTTGGCCCATAAACGACCGTGAAAGATTTGGGTCATATTTGGCCATGTCTGACATTCGGCCTATTAGAGGCCCACTGTGGATTTGGGCCACTTCCAGCCTGTTGTGATTTTCATCCCATTAACGTCGGACGAAATCCATGGGCCATATGTGGCCCAACGTCACATCAGGCCTATTAAAGGCCCATATAAAACCAATACTAATCAAGCCCGACCGAACTTCTGGCCTGTTAAAGGCCCGTGTAGTAGGTCGGCGCATTTATGGTCCTTCTGAATTTCGGCCTGCTAATGACCAGTGGGTTATTTGGCACAATCAGGGCCCAATCTCACTTTCGTCCTATTAAAGGCCCATGTTATTTATGGCCTCGAGATATTTACACATGTTGACGGCCTATTGTTACTGAGGGCCCAAATTATGTTTAGGCTTGTTAAAGGCCCACTAGGGGCATGGGCCTACCAAAAATATGAAAGCTTATGCTGATTTAGGCCCAGCTATTTTTAATGGGCTACATGCAAATTACGACCCATAATCGTTTTTACCCAATTTGAATGGGCCTAACGAATGTTGGCACGTTGGGCTCCTACAAAGCTTTTGGCCGAATACATTACTAAGATAAACCAACACTATACAAAAATAGCGTCGTAATTTCTAGAGCCTTTGGCAGCACGATAAATGTTGTATCACAACAAAATAAATTCTAGCCATACAACAAAAGGCCTGTTGGCATAAAGTTTACAGTCCTTGCAGATAAAAGCACCATCAAATGTATATAAGCCATTTGACCTGAGTGCTAATGTTTCAGGCTGTAGAATCTGATGGAGCAGCATGATCTTCCCCTTTTTTCCGCCATTGCTCTTGAACAACAAAGCAAATGTCTGATAGTCTAGTTTAAAAACCATTCGTATCTTGACGACATTTTTCAGCCACTATTCTTGTTTCCGAATGACGTCCACTAGGGATTGGACTTGTGTCTGGAGCATAGATATATCACTTTGTCTAGCCGGAAGATTTTGTTCAGTAGGCGATTTGGATGAGGTCACCTTGACAACCAACCCAGAATTACGCAGGAAGGTGCTTTTTGCACTGTTAGTGGAGAGATACTAACACACTGCAGCAAGAGGTGACATTGTGCCTGTGGTAGCCTCGTCACATTCAGGTTGTTGTGGCTGTTCAATCATTTGTTCCATAGCTTGCTGAAAGTTTGAACTTGTAGATTAGTGTACCAGATAAGTTACTAATGAGATAAAAACAAACAAAGTAGGTTTAATGTTTATACATAACTTATTTTGGTGAACTACTATAATACATTTGTTGGAAATATGCCCTAGAGGCAATAATAAAAGTATTATTATATTTCAATGTTCATGATAATTGTCTTTTGTTCATGCTATAACTGTATTATCCGGAAATCGTAATACACGTGTGAACACTTAGACCTCAAATGTCCCTAGTAAGCCTCTAGTTGACTAGCTCGTTGTGATCAATAGATAGTCATGGTTTCCTGACTATGGACATAGGATGTCGTTGATAACGGGATCACATCATTAGGAGAATGATGTGATGGACAAGACCCAATCATAAGCATAGCATAAAAGATAGTATAGTTCGTTTGCTAGAAGCTTTGCCAATGTCAAGTATCTATTCCTTCGACCATGAGATCGTGTAACTCCGGTTACCGTAGGAGTGCCTTTGGTGTATCAAACGTCACAACGAATCGGGTGACTATAAAGGTGCATTACGGTATCTCCGAAAGTATCTCATGGGTTGACACGGATCGAGATCGGATTTGTCACTCCGTATGACGGAGAGGTATCTCTGGGCCCACTCGGTAATGCATCATCATAATGAGCTCAAGGTGACCAAGGTGTTGGCCACGGATCATGCATTACGGCACGAGTAAAGTGACTTGCGATAACGAGACCGAACAAGGTATTGGGATACCGACGATCGAGTCTCGCAAGTAACGCATCGATTGACAAAGGAATTGTATATGTGGTTTGATCGAATCCTCGACATCATGGTTCAATCGATGAAATCATCGAGGAGCATGTGGGAGCCAACATGGGTATCCAGACCCCGCTGTTCGTTATTGCCCGAGAGTCGTCTCGGTCATGTCTGCGTGTCTCCCGAACCCGTAGGGTCTACACACTTAAGGTTCGGTGACGCTAGGGTTAGAAGGAAGTCAAGTATGTGACTACCGAATGTTGTTCAGAGTCCCGGATGAGATCCCGGACATCACGAGGAGTTCCGGAAGGGTCCGGAGGTAAAGAATAATATATAGGAAGTGGTGATTCGCCATCGGAAAGTTTCGGGTCTCTGGTAAAATCACCGGACCACCGGAAGGGTCCCGGGGGTCCACCGGGTGGGGCCACCTATCCCGGAGGGCCCCATGGGCCAAAGGGGGAAGGGAACCAGCCCACAGGGGGCTGGTGTGCCCCCCTAGGCCCACCCCCTGCGCCTAGGGTTGAAACCCTAGGGGTGGGGCGCCCACCGGCTTGGGGGCACTCCAACCCCTTGGTCGCCGCCCCGGAGATTGGATCTCGGGGCCGCCATCCCTGGGGGCTATATAAAGGGGGAGGAGGGGGCTGCTGTACCAACTCCCAAGGCGCAGCCCTCCCTCCCAACACATCTCCTCCTCTGTAAGAGCTCGGCGGCCCCTGCCGAGTCTCGCTTCTCCACCATCACCACGCCGTCGTCGTCTTGGGTGGAGCTGTCTTCCTCAACCTCTCCTTCCCCTTGCTGGATCAAGAAGGAGGAGACGCCGCCGTCCCGCACGTGTGTTGAACGCGGAGGTGCTGTCCGCTCAGCACTTGGCATCGGTGATCTGAATCACGCTCGAGTACGACTCCATCATCACCTTGCAAGCTTCCGCACGCGATCTACAAGTGGTATGTAGATGCAAACTCTCTCGCGTACTCGTTGCTTAGATGAACTCATAGATGGATCTTGGTGAAGCCGTGGGAAAAATTTTAATTTTCTGCAACGCTCCCCAACAAAGGCATCATGAGCTAGGTCTATCGTAGTTCTCTAATGCACGAGTAGAACACAATTTGTTGTGGGCGTTGATCTTGTCATCTTACTTGCCTCTACTAGTCTTTTCTTGCTCAACGGTATTGTGGGATGAAGCGCCCGACCAACCTTACGTGACGCTTACGTGAGACCGGTTCCACCGACTGACATGCACTAGTTGCATAAGGTGGCTGGCGGGTGTCTGTCTCTCCCACTTTAGTTGGAGCGGATTCGATGAACAAGGCCCTTATGAAGGGTAAATAGAAGTTGACAAAAATCACGTTGTGGTGATTCGTAGGTAAGAAAAACGTTCTTGCTAGAACCCAATCGCAGCCACGTAAAAGATGCAACAACAATTAGAGGACGTCTAACTTGTTTTTGCAGCGATTGATCATGTGATGTGATATGGCCAGAAGTTGTGATGAATGATGAATTGTGATGTATGAGATCATGTTCTTGTAATAGGATTCACGACTTGCATGTCGATGAGTATGACAACCGCAGGATCCATAGGAGTTGTCTTTATTTTTGTATGACCTGCGTGTCATTGAAGAAACGCCATGTAAACTACTTTACTTCATTACTAAACGCGTTAGTCATAGAAGTAGAAGTAGTCGCTGGCGTGACAACTTCATGAAGACACGATGATGGAGATCATGATGATGGAGATCATGGTGTCAAGCCGGTGACAAGATGATCATGGAGCCCAAGATGGAGATCAATGGAGCTTGATGATATTGGCCATATCATGTCAAAACTATATAATTGCATGTGATGTTTATTATGTTTATGCATCTTGTTTACTTAGGACGACGGTAGTAAATAAGATGATCCTTACAAAATTTCAAGAAGTGTTCTCCCTAACGTGCACCGTTGCTACAGTTAAATCGTTTCTAAGCACCACGTGATGATCGGGTGTGATGGATCCTTACGCTCACATACAACGGGTGTAAGACAGTTTTACACAATGAAAACACTTAGGGTTAACTTGATGAGCCTAGCATGTGCGCATATGGCCTCGAACACGGAGACCGAAAGGTCGAACACGAGTCGTATGGAAGATACGATCAACATGAAGATGTTCACCGACGATGACTAGTCCGTCTCACGTGATGATCGGACACGGGCTAGTCGACTCGGATCGTGTAACACTTAGATGACTAGAGGATGTCTAATCTAAGTGGGAGTTCATAATTTTGATTAGAACTTTATTATCATGAACTTAGTCTAAAACCTTTGCAAATATGTCTTGTAGATCAATGGCCAACGCTAATGTCAACATGAACTTCAACGCGTTCCTAGAGAAACCAAGCTGAAAGATGATGGCAGCAACTATACGGATCGGGTCCGAACCCGAGGATCATCCTCATAGCTGCCAAGAAACAAGATGTCCTAGAAGCACCGTTAGGTGACCCACTGTTCTCCCAGCCAACGCAAAGACGATTTGAACGTCTGGCGACTCGCTCGATGATTACTCCCTCGTTCGGTGCGGCATGCTCTACAGCTTAGAACCGGGCTCCAAAAGCGTTTTGAGCATCACGGAGCATATGAGATGTTCAAGAGCTGAAACTAGTTTTCCAAGCTCATGCCCGGTCGAGAGATATGATGTCTCGACAAGTTCTACAGCTTGTAAGATGGAGGAAAACAGTTACGTCGGTGAGCACATCCTCAAGATGTCCAGGTTGCACAACCGTATGACCCAAATGAACATTAACCTCCCAGATGAGGCGGTCATTGATGAGAATCCTCCATCGCTTCCACCAAGCTACAAGAGCTTTGTGATGAACTACAACATGCGGGGGATGGTGAAGACCATTCTGAAGTGTACTCACGTCAAGTCAGCAGAGGCTGAAATCAAGAAAGAACATCAAGTGTTGATGGTCAATAAGACCACTAAGTTCAAGAAGGGCAAGGGAAGAAGAACTTCAAGAAGGACGGCAAGGATGTTGCCGCGCCCGTAAGCTTGCTGCCGGAAGAAGTCAAAGAATGGACCCAAGCCCGAGACCGAGTGCTTTTATTGCAAGGGAAGGGTCATTTGGGCGGAACTGCCCCAAATACTTAGCGGATAAGAAGGCCGGCAACACCAAAGGTATATTTGATATACATGTAATTGATGTGTACCTTACCAATTACTCGTAGTAACTCCCGGTATTTGATACCGTGCCGTTGCTCATATTTGTAACTCACAAGCAGAGCTGCGGAATAAAAAGAGACCGGCGAAGGACGAGGTGACGATCTTGCGCGGGAATGGTTCCAGAGTCGATGTGATCGCCGTCGCACGCTGCCTCTACATTTACCTACGGGATTAGTTTTGAACCTTAATAATTGTTATTTAGTACCAAGTTTGAGCATGAACATTGTATCCGGATCTCGCTTGATACGAGATGGCTACTCATTTAAGTCCGAGAATAATGGTTGTTCGATTTATATGAGAGATATGTTTTATGGTCATGCTCCGATGGTCAATGGTTTATTCTTAATGAATCTCGAGCGTAATATTACACATGTTCATAGTGTGAATGCCAAAAGATGTAAAGTTGATAACGATAGTCCCACATACTTGTGGCATCGCCGCCTTGGTCACATTGGTGTCAAGCGCATGAAGAAGCTCCATGCCGATGGACTTTAGAGTCTCTTGATTATGAATCGCTTTGACACATGCTAACCATGCCTCTTAGGCAAAATGACCAAGACTCCGTTCTCCGGAACAATGGAGCGAGCAACCAACTTGTTGGAAATCATACATACCGATGTGTGCGGTCCAATGAGCGTTGAGGCTCATGGAGGATATCGTTATGTTCTCACTCTCACTGATGACTTGAGTAGATATGGGTATGTCTACTTAATGAAACACAAGTCTGAGACCTTTGAAAAGTTCAAGGAATTTCAGAATGAGGTGGAGAATCAACGTGACCGAAAGATAAAGTTCCTACGATCAGATCGAGGAGGAGAATACTTAAGTCACGAATTTGGCACACACTTAAAGAAATGTGGAATCGTTTCACAACTCACGCCGCCTGGAACACCTCAAATAAACAAAGTGTCCGAACGTCGTGATCGTACTCTATTGGATATGGTGCGATCTATGATGTCTCTTACCGATTTACCGCTTTCATTTTGGGGATACGCTCTAGAGACAGCTACATTCACTTTAAATAGGGCACCGCCTAAATCCGTTGAGACGACACCGTATGAACTATGGTTTGGGAAGAAACCTAAGCTGTCGTTTCTAAAAGTTTGGGGATGCGATGCTTATGTCAAGAAACTTCAACCTGAAAAGCTCGAACCCAAGTCGGAAAAATGCGATTCATAGGATACCCAAGGAAACTGCGGGTATACCTTCTACTTAAGATCCAAGGCAAGGTCTTTGTTGCCAAGAATGGATGCTTTACGAGAAAGAGTTTCTCTCGAAAGAAGTAAGTGGGAGGAAAGTAGAACTCGATGAAGTACTACCTCTCGAGCAGAGAGTGGTGCAGCAGCAGAAACCGCTCTGTGATGCCCACACCAACCAAGAGGAAAACAATGATGATGATCAAGGTACTTGGATCAAGTTACTCTCGAACTTCAAGGTCCACGAGGACACGTTCCGCACTAGAGTGGTACGGAAACCCTGTCATGGAAATCATGTTGCTAGACAACGATGAACCTTCGAACTATGAAGAAGCAATGGCGGGCCCGGATTCCAACAAATGGCTTGGAGCCATGAAATCCGAGATAGAATCCATGTATGAAAACAAAGTATGGACTTTGACAGACTTGCCGATGATCGGCGAGCGATAGAAAACAAATGGATTTTTAAGAAGAAGACGGACGCGGATGGTAATGTTACCATCTATAAAGCTCGACTTGTCGCTAAGGGTTATCGACAAGTTCAAGGGATTGACTACGACGAGACATTCTCTCCGTAGCGAAGCTTAAGTCCGTCCAATCATGTTAGCAATTGCAGCATACTATGATTATGAGATATGGCGATGGACGCCAAAACGGCATTCCTTAACGGACATCTTAAGGAAGAGCAGCTATATGATGCAGCCGGAAGGTTTTGTCGATCCTCGAACGCTAACAAAGTATGCAAGCTCCAATGATCCATTTATGGACTGGTGCAAGCATCTCGAGTTGGAACATTCGCTTTGATGAGATGATCAAAGCGTTTGTTTATGCACTTATGGAGAAGCTGCGTTTACAAGAAAGTGAGTGGGAGCTCCGTAGCATTTCTCCGTTATATGTAGATGACATACTCTTGATGGGAAATGATACTGAAACTCTGGACAACATTAAGGCCTACTTGAACAAGTGTTTTTCAATGAAGGACCTTGGAGAAGCTGCTTATATATTAGGCATCAAAATCTATAGAGATAGATCGAGACGCCTCATAGGTCTTTCACAAAGCACATACCTTGATAAGATTTTGAAGAGGTTCAAATGGATCCGTCCCAAGAAGGGGTTCTTGCCTATGTTACAAGGTGTGAGATTGAGCTCGGCTCGATCCCGACCACGGCAAAAGATAAAGAAGAGATGAGTGTCATCCCTATGCTTCAGCCATAGGATCTATTATGTATGCCATGTCTGTGTACTGACCGATGTAAACCTTGCCGTAAGTTTGGTTGCAAGATACCAAAGTAATCCCGTCAAGGAACACCGGACAGCGGTCAAGAATATCTGAAGTACCGAAAAGGACAAAGGACATGTTTCTCGCTTATGGAGGAGACGAAGAGCTCGTCAGAAGGGTTACGCCGACGCTTAGCTTCGACTCAGATCCGATGACTCTAAGTCACAAACCGGATATGTGTATATGTTGAATGGTGGAGCAAGAAGCTGGTGCAGCCGCAAGCGAGCGTCGTGGCGGGATCTACATGTGAAGCGGAGTACATGGCAGCCTCGGAGGCAGCGATGAAGCGATTTGGGTGAAGGAGTTCATCACCGACCTAGAGTCATACCCAATGCGTCGGGGCCGATCAAACTCTTCTGTGACAACACCGGAGCTATTGCCCTTGCCAAGGAGCCTGTGTTTCACAAGAAGACCGAGCACATCAAGCGTCGCTTCAACTCCATCCGTGAAAATGTTCAAGATGGAGACATAGAGATTTGCAAAGTGCACACGGATCTGAATGTCGCAGATCCGCTGACTAAACCTCTCTCAAGGCAAAACATGATCAACACCGTAACTCTATGGGTGTTCGATTCATCACAATGTAACTAGATTGGTGACTCTAGTGCAAGTGGGAGACTGTTGGAAATATGCCCTAGAGGCAATAATAAAAGTATTATTATATTTCAATGTTCATGATAATTGTCTTTTGTTCATGCTATAAGCAGATTATCCGGAAATCGTAATACACGTGTGAACACTTAGACCTCAAATGTCCCTAGTAAGCCTCTAGTTGACTAGCTCGTTGATCAATAGATAGTCATGGTTTCCGACTATGGACATAGGATGTCGTTGATAACGGATCACATCATTAGGAGAATGATGTGATGGACAAGACCCAATCATAAGCATAGCATAAAAGATCGTATAGTTTGTTTGCTAGAAGCTTTGCCAATGTCAAGTATCTATTCCTTCGACCATGAGATCGTGTAACTCCGGTTACCGTAGGAGTGCCTTGGTGTATCAAACGTCACAACATAACGGGTGACTATAAAGGTGCATTACGGTATCTCCGAAAGTATCTGCGGGTTGACACGGATCGAGATCGGATTTGTCACTCCGTATGACGGAGAGGTATCTCTCGCCCACTCGGTAATGCATCATCATAATGAGCTCAAGGTGACCAAGGTGTTGGCCACGGATCATGCATTACGATGCGAGTAAAGTGACTTGCCGTAACGAGACCGAACAAGGTATTGGGATACCGACGATCGAAGTCTCGCAAGTAACGCATCGCTTGACAAAGGAATTGTATATGAGGTTTGATCGAATCCTCGACATCATGGTTCAACCGATGAAATCATCGAGGAGCATGTGGGAACCAACATGGGTATCTGCACCCGCTGTTCGTTATTGCCCGAGAGTCGCCTCGGTCATGTCTGCGTGTCTCCCGAACCCGTAGGGTCTACACACTTAAGGTTCGGTGGCGCTAGGGTTAGAAGGAAGTCAAGTATGTGACTACCGAATGTTGTTCGAGTCCCAGATGAGATCCGGACATCACGAGGAGTTCCTAAGGGTTCGGAGGTAAAGAATAATATATAGGAAGTGGTGATTCGCCATCGGAAAGTTTCGGGTTCACGGTAAAGTCCGGGACCACCGGAAGGGTCCCGGGTCCACCGGTGGGGCCACCTATCCGGGAGGGCCCCATGGGCCAAAGGGGAAGGAACCAGCCCACAGGGGCTGGTGCGCCCCAGGCCCACCTCGCGCCTAGGGTTGAAACCCTAGGGGTGGGCGCCCACCGGCTTGGGGGCACTCCAACCCCTTGTCACGCCCCGGAGATTGGATCTCGAGGCCGCCATCTCTGAGGGGCCTATATAAAGGGGGGGGAGGGGGCTGCTGTACCAACTCCCAAGGCGCAGCCCCTCCCCTCCCCAACACATCTCCTCCTCTGTAAGAGCTCGGCGAAGCCCTGTCGGAGTACTGCTTCTCCACCATCACCACGCCGTCGTGCTGCCGGTGGAGCTGTCTTCCTCAACCTCTCCTTCCCCCTTGCTGGATCAAGAAGGAGGAGACGTCGCTCGTCCCGTACGTGTGTTGAACGCGGAGGTGCTGTCCGTTCAGCACTTGGCATCGGTGATCTGAATCACGTTCGAGTACGACTCCATCATCACCTTGCAAGCTTCCGCACGCGATCTACAAGTGGTATGTAGATGCAAACTCTCTCTCGTTACTCGTTGCTTAGATGAACTCATAGATGGATCTTGGTGAAGCCGTAGGAAAAAATTTTAATTTTCTGCAACGTTCCCCAACAACATTAACATGTATTGTAGTGCCAAGTACATAATAAAATCACTTTCGGAACATATGTCCATGTAGCATGCCTACTATATTGTCTATTTCCTCACATTTATTGAAATGTAAGGATAAAGGGACATGGTTTAAAGTAGGATGAATATAGTATGACATCATTCATATCATGGGCAAACAGATATAAAACAAACATGCTATTGTATCATTGTGTGGGCACGTGAACATCACAACTAGATTACAGATCAAGACCAAAAGAACATTCTTCATCTCTTTTAAACCGTGTAAGGTGAAATGATACGTACGTTAAGACAACTATGTATCAAAGTGAACAGAGTAGCTGACATTGGCTGCAAACCAAGCAGTTAAATGAACACATCACAATAACAAGCAGTTTAAAGGCAGGAGGGGTAAGGACTTACAACAGTGGCTTGAAATGGTGTGCTCATGCCCTTCATCTTGCTGGTGTGGCAATTGTCGGTGTCAAAACCGGCGGATCTCGGGTAGGGGGTCCCGAACTGTGCGTCTAGGTGGATGGTAACATGAGACAAGGGACACGATGTTTTTACCCAGGTTCGGGCCCTCTCAATGGAGGTAAAATCCTACTCCTGCTTGATTGATATTGATGATATGGGTAGTACACGAGTGGATCTACCACGAGATCAAGGAGGCTAAACCCTAGAAGCTAGCCTATGGTATGATTGTTGTTCTTTTTTTATCGACTAGCCTGGCCTCGGTTTATATAATGCACGAGAGGCCTAGGATAACTAGAGTCCTAGCCGAATACGCCGGTGGGTGGGAGTCCTTGTCTTGATCGCCAAGTCTTGTGGAATATTCCTTGTATGCGGCAGCTCTCCGAACTGGCCCATGAGTATACGTCCACGGGGGTCCTTGGCCCAATCTAACAGATCGGGTGATGACGTGTTGAGTACCCCCTAGTCCAGGACATCGTCAGTAGCCCCCTGAACTGGTCTTCAAGTTAGGGACGCTCCTCGATTCTTCTGAACTGTTCTTCATCTTCGGTTGCCGGTCTTGAAAACTGGTTCAACAAATCTTCTCATCTTCGATCTTGAGGATCGCCGAAATGCATTCGATGAGTTTATACGTCGGGTATCCGAGGAGCCCCCTTAAGTTTCCGGCCTTTATCAATGCCTTGTTATTTTTATGCCACACCTCGGGTTTGTAGTTGTTCCCGGAGGCGGTGCCCTCTTGCATCCGAGCTCTAACGCCGGATCGCATTCGAGGTATCTTTGCACCGAGCACCAATGCCGGACTGCTTTCGAGCTCCAACGCCAAATGTATCCGAGCTCCAACGCCGGATCGTGTCCAAGCTCCAACGCCGACTATATCCAAGATGTCATAGATCATCTTGGTCCAAAAAGTTGAAGGAGTTTAGTCGAGCTTTATGCTTTGAAATGCCCTCTAAGGAGCCACCACTTGCATCCGAGCTATATGTTTGAATCGCTTCCGAGGTGGTTCAAGACCTCGGTCATAGGCTGATTTTTGGTCAATATTTTTATTGATGCAATTTATTCTCCGACGAGATATATAGCCAAGAGCCCTCAAGGTGTGTATCGTCCAAAACCGAGATGCACCAAGGATGACATAAGACCGCTGATCCCATGAATCGCCGAGACTCAAAGTTGATTTGCAAAATCGGCCCGAGGATCAAGTCCTAGCTCGCGTAATACTTGGGACACAAAAGCGGCGTGCTCGATCCTCGAGACTCAAAGTTGGGTGCGGCCGACCAACTTGAGGATCAAAATCTCCTCGAAACTCAGATTGCACTTAAAATTTTCTGCGTAGAGAATGTGCAATGCAAGAGTAGCCCCGAGACAACGGGTCGGGTGGCAACACCAGATCAGGGGATCGATGTGCCCCTTTAATATTTGTAAATAATAAGCCTGAAGCCCAGTAAGGATCGATATCCATAGTAAAATCGCTAATTATGTGTAATGACTCTAATGCTCGGATCCGCATTGTACAAAACTTTGTTGACCGACCATCGGCTTCAACCTCCTCGGCCAGTAGCCGAGGAGTGTTTGTCCTACTTTATAAAGCCTTTATGAGCGCAAAGATTTACGACAAACAAGGCAATCTGGCCATACGGTTTTATAAACAAAGGTACGCAGAGAGATATGTTATATTACTGTTTAACATGGGAAATGTCTTCCAAAGAATCCCGCTATCGGTTCCTTTCTTTGGGTTGTCATGCTAAGCATGATCAGGAAACCTCAGCTCTAATGGAAGAGCAAAATATTGAGGATTTAGTTCGGGAGGCCAGTTACTAGCCCCCGGTAGTGTTCGGCGACAGTCGAGGTCAAGCCCTAAACACTTCGGCCAATGTTATGAATGGCCCGTCATTTAATATAGTCATCGGATCGCTGACCAGTTTACGCCTATTGTGATAGTCAGTTTTCAGCTTTCTCCACTGAGGTGCTTGACCATGCGAGCTGGAAGCACAATCACAGTGGTTCTCCCTTTGCACACCTAGCCGGACAAAGCGGAACGTAGGAGGCAAGCACAGGAGCCGGGCAACCCAACTATTGACCGAAGACACAATTCGAAACCGATGCATATATAGCAATACCCGAGAATGTTTTTGCCGAATCCCTAAAGGTGTCCGGCGTTGCACTGCGAGACTAATGCTGGAAACGCACAAATAGTTTAAAAGTGCCATAGGCTCGAAAAGCCAAAAAACTTATTCAAAAGTTTAATGTCCGAACTAGATCAAGTGTTCGGTCCCAATCCGAAAATTGGGAAAAAAGTGCTTCTGCCGTGCTTTAACATGACACATCCTATCTCAAGACTTCAAGCGGGTCAGCCTACGGCTTCAACCTCCTATCTCGATGGCGGAGTACTTCTCGTTAGGCCAGTTTGGTAAACTAAACTCTAGCGGTTTTGGGAGAGAAATTAGGCTCCCGGCTAGTGACCACACACTCGTGTCGAAAAAAGGAATGATAAATAGTAGTAATAATAATAACTTTGCAACGACTAAGAAGAAAAACACTTATTATAAAACGGCTCAAATAAACTTAAGAGCCCCCAAGTGACTTGGGTAAAAGAATGATTGTATGTACCGAAGTACTTATATCATATCTATGTTCACCCGAACTTTATACGCGTCTTAACCGGCCGTCGGCTTCTCCCTCTTCGGCAAGGGCCGAAAAGTGTTATGTACTCCACCTGTCGAGAATATCGACGGCGTTTCTGATAACCAGGCAATCAGGCCATAACAGAAAAAGCGCGCTCAAGGAACTTATGCTATATTACTAACAAAGTGTAAGAAGCATCTTCAAAGAAAATAGTACCCCCACCGATACCTTTCTTCGGTGCTCATTATTACTATGAGACTTGTGCAATAGATTTTTTGTACTCATGAGTTCTGTTGTGTGCCAACCATGATTGAAAACAATAAGAGCGCTAGCTTTCGGCTTCACCCAGTCTGAGGTCAGAGCTCGGAGGACCCGGTCGTGACAATCGCAGAGGTGCTCCCTTTACTCCCTAGCCGAACAATCGGGAACGTAGGGGTAAGCATAGGAGCCAGGCAACCCAGCTTGCAAATCGCTTAAGTCAATATGATGCATATTGTGGCGTAATACACGAACAAGGAACGAAGCCGTACAAGTATAATCATATGCAAGAGGAAAAAGCTTCATGAAGGAAGCCCCCAAGTGAACGGGGTATTTGAATTTCTGTGTCACAAACGAAGTTTGGACAAGGAAATTTTTTACAAGCAACTTTTTTCCAAAAAAGTATAATGCTTGGTCGAACCGAACACAAGTTAAAAATTTAAAACTTTGAGCATGAAGGCAACTTAGCTGGTTTATGTGTTCGGTATTGATGACGCAGTCCGAGCTTGATGTGGGACAAGGTTCCATCCCCCAAGCCGGTCCCGAGGTGGCAGAGCAAAGAGCTCGGCACTCCGAAGTGGTGACATAGCATGGTCAATGCAGGTCGGCTGAGTGATGCCGATGTCCCCGGCACGGGGTAATGAAGTGTTGACGCAGCCCCCCATCCAGCCGAGGTGACGCCGAAGGATATAGTTCGGCTGGATCATTTTCCTATGCACAAAAAATAGTGCAAACCGGGGGTAATTGTAATAATAATAATTAAAAAAAGTGGCATAATAAATAATTTATGCAAATTGAGTAATAAAAGAAATATGGCCTGGCGCCGAAGTCAATGTCGATGCAGGGCGTCGGCGTGATGCAGTAAAGGCATGATAAAGCCTGAATTCACAGGTCGGTCCGAGTTCCGGATGCGGCATTCGCCGGACTATGCACAGAAACTGACCGAACCACCGTGCGATCGTCGTTAATGCGGCCACCATTTGATAGACCTGCGTACATATGATGGACAAATCAGAGTAATAATTCCTTGGGAAAAATGAACCCAAACAAGCAAAAAATACTAGGATTAATAGCACCTGGTTTATTTGTTGTAGCAATCCGAAGAAAGGTGATTCCCAAAATTGGGACTTGATCCGCACACCCATTGCCTGATGGGCGATAGAGCGACGGCATGGCAATGCCGACAAAGGTTGGCTTGCCGAGGCAAAGCCCTTGGCCAGCTAATCGTGACGAAGCTGGTCGGCCGGTGACGCACCGGAGTAGGTTGATGAAGAGATGGCGAAGCCCCCGGTCCAGCCGAGATGTCGAAGCCTCGATGTCAGCCGATGAGTCGAAGTAGATCGGCATGATGGACACCGGCTTGAAGAAGCAACAGTGCGGCCCTACCGATGCAGGTCGTGACGTGGTTAATGCCGGCTTGATGAAGTGATCGTGCGGCGATGCCGGTGTGCCCGCTCTGTGTAATCCGCGGGGCGGTGATGTTGGTGACGATTTATCCTTCGCGATGCCGAACTCTTGTTCGGCTTGCCGAGATTATGATCCGAAGAAGTTGAGCTCGGCTCAACAAGGTGACGACGTGCCTAGCGCAGGTCGGCAGCCGTGGATCAATATTGCCGGACTGGTTTGACACCAGTATGATGTTGGAGATCATGTTCGAAAGATTTTAAAGTTAGTGGGATGTGTTCGGGGAAAAACACAAAACCCAATACAAAACTTTCTTCAAAAAGGATGTCCGAAATCCCGTTCATAAAAAAGACGAACTCGGGTCGGATTCGTTCTCGCGCAGAAAACAGATCCGAAAAGTGATGCACTAATCGGAAGGTTTCCGGAGTTTGGACGGTCGGATCGAGTTGAAATTTTGAGGGGTGGTAGATATAGGAATTACGCAGCCGATCAACGGTTGGATCTTCCAAAGGACGTCCGAGCTAGAAGCTGGACACCACGCCCTAAACTCGTCCAGATTCTCGTCCAGATTTGACAGGGCTCCGGTATATCGCGAATTGCCAGAGATTCCTCCATCGGAACTCGACGAAATTTTTCAGGGTTTTTGTAGACTCAATTTCGCACAATTCCACCGTAGAGATCATTAAAACGACACTTGAGGAGGCGGTGGCGGCGGACACAAGTTTGCTGTCCAGAAAAACAGCATGGCCGCCCGAGGGCAATGTTGACGTTGAGCCCCCGGGCTCCCTGGATGATCCCTCCGTGATCTTGATGGAGATCGGAGTTTATGTCGATGAATACCCTCATCCGAACATGATGATCGGAGGTAGGGCGCAGTCCTTGGTCGAACCAAGGTGACCAGTCGAGCCGGTAACGAAGATGTCGAAGTCGTAGTTGATCTGCAGGCGAGCCATCGAACCTTTGCCGAACACACAGCGGAACTCTCAATGAAACACCAATGTCGGTGTCAAAACCGGCGGATCTCGGGTAGGGGGTCCCGAACTGTCTAGGCGGATGGTAACAGGAGACAAGGGACACGATGTTTTTACCCAGGTTCGGGCCCTCTCGATGGAGGTAAAACCCTACTCCTGCTTGATTGATATTGATGATATGGGTAGTACAAGAGTGGATCTACCATGAGATCAAGGAGGCTAAACCCTAGAAGCTAGCCTATGGTATGATTGTTGTTCTTTTTTTATCGACTAGCCTGGCCTCGGTTTATATAATGCACCAGAGGCCTAGGATAACAAGAGTCCTAGCCGAATACGCCGGTGGGTGGGAGTCCTTGTCTTGATCGCCAAGTCTTGTGGAATCTTCCTTGTATGCGGCAGCTCTCCGAACTGGCCCATGAGTATACGTCCACGGGGTTCCTTGGCCCAATCTAACAGATCGGGAGATGACGTGTTGAGTACCCCCTAGTCCAGGACACCGTCAGTAATCCTTGAAGATTTTCACTATATTTGGTTCAAGTTCTTTTTGGTCCGCACGGGCTTTCCTCGTATTTGGAACAAGTCAATATAGATACGATAATATGGCACCAAAAAAGAAGGAAGTAGCAGCTATTTACAAGAGCCTCGCAGTGTGCTATATAGCTACGAGATCCTGTTGTCTGTTGGAATTTCACTTTAGAACGGTTGGTCTTGTTCTTCAAACAGTTAGCCTAGAAGAAAATACACTTGTAAGGCACATACGTAAATACAAGTTCAATATGTGATCCAATCAAATACATATACCCTACCTGATACTTTGGATCAAACCAGTGTTTAACAAGGGTTGTCCAGTCTTCATCTATAATATATTCCATTGGAGATGTTTGGGCAATTTCATTGTTAGCCTTGCCTTCAAAGTCGGGTTTTCTAAGGTGATACCGATACTGTCGCAGAGCAGACTAATAAACATGAGTGCATGCTTGTTTAGTTGCATCATCTTTCGGATCCAACTTGAACCTCATCTATTGAAAAAATAATGTGGGTCTTATTAGGAGGAAGCTAGAAAGTATGGGACATAGCAAGACAATATTACAAATTGTGATGAATAACATTACTTATGAATAAATGGTCAAGGAAGGTGTTAAACTCGATATCGTCTTTCTCATTTCTGTACTGGATCTACGTTGGGAGGATACGTGTATGACACCTAACGGCAACAACTGCCTCTGATACTAACTTGGTCGACTCTATAGCATCACGTGGCCTTTTTAAACCTGCCTCAAAATGGATCTTCATTCTTCCTCTAGATTTTGTTAATCTGTCAAGTATTATCCCTGATGTCTATTTCCGCTTGCGCCGTGGTGCTAATTCAACAACGAATATGGAAAGTGTTAGTGCACATCAAACTGTGGGAGTACATATAAAGGAGCATGCAACTACAACTTGACTCGGTCAGGTACCATCTTGGTGTTGATGCTCATGAGGTTCATCTGATCTTGCCAAGTCTTATTTTGTCAACAGTGCTTCGGAAGTAGTGTTAGGTGTGAAGGCAGCTTGGAACTGACCAGTTGCAGAGCAAACGAACGACTAACTCATTGAGATGCCGGTACAGTTGAAGCGGATGCTGCAGCTGGTGGAGCAGGTGATACTGTGTTTGTTGATTTAGCCGGTGGACTTGGACCTTCTACTGCACTATAAGTATCAGCAGAATCTCGAGGGCAGATCCTTTTCCGTTGCACCCGACGAGAAACACCATTCCCTACTGTATTCTTTTCCTTACTCTTTTTGATTTTGCCATGTCAAGCCGTACCCACAACACAGAAGAATAAAATCGCTCTTTAGAACTCACTGATGCATGATACAGACAAGCAATACTTTGATGTAAGACAACCATATGAGGATGGAATATGTAAGAAAAATAGGACGGCGTGACATATTCACAGCTGCGATGTGTAAACTAAGCAGAAGGATTTTCAAGAAAATAGAAGGAATGCAAGCTAGACACCATATGAAAGATGCAACCAATATCACTCTGCCAAGTCAAAAGTGTCTTGTCATAAGTGGCATTTCGAAAAATTAGAAGCAGTACAACCTAGAAATCAATGCAAGATGCAACCACTATCAAACTGCCATGTTAAAAGTGCCCAATCATGAGTGACTGATGCGGGGTACACAACAGCAATACTTTGATGTAAGAACACGGTATGAGAGATAGATGCAGTGTATTCTAGACACGGAAAGGCATGTCATATGCACATGTATAACTTATAAACTCAGCAGGTGCAATTTAATCAAAATAGAAGAAATACAGGCTAGACAACATATGCAACATGAAACCAATTATCACACTGTCAACTTAGAGCAAGCACCTGCGATGGTGGAGTACGAGAGATTAACTCATCATATAGACTTGGGACTTCAACTGCATTAGCATTGGCAAATCTAGAGAGTCTCTGTTTGAGTCGGTCCAGAGGACCACCAGCATCCCCTAATTTACTCTTTTCCTTCCTCTTTTGTAATATTGCCTTATGAAGTCAAAACCATAAGAAGATGAATAAAATTAGCTCTGCATAACTGGTTGATGCATGATATAGACGAATACTACTTTGATGTAAGGCAAGCGCATGATAGGAGGATGGAATATATACAAAAAAGACGACATTGCATATTCACACGTACGATAGGAGGATGTAATATGTATGAAAAACAATAAGCAGAAGGCATTTCAACAAAATTAGAAGAAATGAAAGCTAGGCACCATATGAACATGCAACCAATATCACTCTGTCAGGTAAAAAGTGTCTCGTCGTAAGTGCCATTTCAAGAAATTAGAAGCAGTACAAGCTAGAAGACAATGCAAGATGCAACCTACATCACACTCCCAAGTTAAATGTGTCTTATGGGTAAGTGATTGTTGCAGGTAAAAGTTGTAATCTACACAGATGCAATTCAACAAAATTAGAAGCAATACAAACTTGACATCATACGAAACATGCAACCAGATATAACAGTTTCAAGTTAGAGCAAGCACATGTGATGGTGGAGTAGGGGAGATGTGCTCATCATCTACACAGCTATGTTGACTATCCAGCCTTGTGTTGTCTTGCGAATCTTGTTGGGAGGATGGCAGAGTAGAATCTGTAGAGACCCTGTGTTTGAGTTGCTCCGAAGGACCACCATCATCCACTGCCATACTAATTTTCTTCAGCTATATTGATTTTGCATTGTGAAGTCAAGCCGATAATAAAAAGGAATAAAATTCTCTCTTCAGAACTCATTCATGCATGACACTGACGAACACTACTCGGATGAAAGGCAAACACATGATACGAGGATGGAATATGTACGAAAAATAGGACGGCGTGACATATTCACACCTATGATGTGGTAACTAAGCAAAAGGCATTTGAACAAATTAGAAGCGCTGCAAGCTAGACACCATATGGAAGGTGCAATCAATATCACTCTGCCAAGTTAAAACTGTCTCATCATAGGTGGCATTCATCAAACTAGAAGCACTACATGCTAGAAATCATATTCAAGACGCAAACCAATATCACACTGCCAACTTAAAGGTGTCCCATCATAAGTGACTAATGCAGGATACACAAGAAGAGTAGTTTCATGTAAGAACATCATGTGATAGACAGATATAGTATGTACCAAAAACAGGAAGGCATGTCATATTCACACATATCATGTGTAAGCTAAGCAGATCCAAGGCGATGAACGACGGCATAGCAGGAACAACTCCTGTGCGGTGGACGGTTGCGACAGTGGAGCGGCAACGGTGAGGCGCAGGATGGCATGGTCGAAGTGGTTCTGGTACGACGCATGTCAGTGTCGGCATCATGGAGGCAGCTATGCCTCAGCTTCAGCTGCTAAGTCCTTGAGGGTGTTACGGTTGCGGTTGTGTTGGACGACAACTTCAGGGTACCGGCTCTGGCGTGATGGAGGAGGGCGGCGGTGGATTGAGCGTGATGGGGTGGAGGACGGAGGTGGCTGGGGTTTCGTGGCTGGTGGAGAGGGCGTTTTGGCGCCCACAGAGTATGAATGGGGAAACGGAGGGAGGGGAAACTAAGGGGGAATAATGTTTCGGTTTGGGATGCGCTTGTTTGAAATTTGGGGAAAGTTACACACTTTTCCCCCGTCTAAAATTTTAGACATATTGCGGGTCGGGGGTAGGACAGTAATCTCAGGTGTCCCAAATGGTGGGCAGGATAGATGTCGGCCGAGTGCATGGGTGTTAAGGCGCCCACGGCGTATGAATGCTTCTCGGAGGCGGTTGAGACTGACGTCTTGGTGAAGTTACAAACCTACCCCGGTTTAGACCTTTAGACATCGGGCCGATAGGCTACACGGGTCAGAGTCAGGATAGTAATTTCCTACCACCAAACATTAGTCTCACACGGTTTTGGGTGACTAGAGGCTTATTTGGCACTTCGTTCAATATTTGGGAGCAGAAGCATTAATGTTTTCAGTTCTCTTGAATTGAAATTTCAAGATTTGTCAAACTTGACAAATCTTGACTCTTGAAAATCCTAAAACTACGATTATTTTGCAATGGAGGGGTACATTCGAATATACATTGTACACGATTATATATTGAAAAATATGCAACTTACCTCAGTTCATGCATAGTTCCAGATATAATCTCCTTGGTTGCAAAAAAATAGTTAGGCATGCGTATGAATATATAGCATGTTCAAATGCACAACAAAGATTGATGCTCCCTTTTAGATCTATTTACAAATGCCATTATCTCGGATTCAAATAGACGAACGCACTTCCTATGAATTCGACTCTTCGAAACCCCCTTTATGTTGAATTCAACATGTATTCTATTTTGTAGCTAGCAATTTGGAATGTATCCATGTAAGTGACAAATGTATAAAGTGCTTCACACTAACAACATGGAGTGCACCAATTAATGTTTTTATATGAATTGCAAAAGCAATGCATTGTCTGGATTTCAAACCACTCTCACTTATGGATCGATAATATGAAATAAACCCATGAACATGCTAGAATTCAATAGGGTATGGGTATCGGATAGACCGATGTTCGTTCATATGGAAATTGCAAAATTCATGATATCATCCAAAAATAATAATGTCATTTATATTTTAATTTAAAGTGTAGAGCCGTCTTTTACACGTAGATGCACTATGCCTCGGCCTGTTCTCACACACGCGCTATATATCTCTATATCTGACACATAAGTGCACACACTTTATATACATCGGTATTTCTCTCTCACACATGCTCACAATCTCTCCCAGGGTGTCTCATGCACACACTCTATATATATCTCCCTCCCTCTTTCTTACTACTATGTACCATTCTTTTCACTAATCTTAGTTGGAAAACATTATTTCTCTCACATGCATATATACACACGCACGGTCTCTACTAGCCCTCTATAGGCACATATATGTGCCTACGTGTCTCCCGCACACACATTATCTTTAGGCCTCTCTCGCACACATCCCCCCACCTCTCTCATAGTAGTTGGCAGATATGATTCCATCAGATCATTCGGTAGGATATCCCTGACTGTTAGGCTGGATGGTAATACGAGGAAAAGTTTTACCCAAGTCTGGGCCCTTGCAGTCGAGGAAAAAGCCTACTCCTAGTACTGTATATTTATGATAGGGGTGTGTACAAAGTACAAGTGAATACCAAGCATTGTGCGTGTGTATACGATCGACGAACTAGCGCCCGGGCTTATATAACATACTCGGGGCCTAGGGTTACAAATAACATATAGTCGGCTTATCATTAGTGGGCATAGAGTCCTCCACGACTCTGGTAGCTTTGTCTTGTACGCTGAGTCGTCCACATGGGTCTTCGCATAATGCGTCTCGGTCCAACCTATGTGGCACAGGATGTAACCGACCCATGAGTCCTCACGTTGATCAACCACAACTAGAAATGATGTGCCCACCAGACCCCACACGCAATCGGCCACTAAGAAAATAAGCATATACAATAGTACAAAATTATACATGAAAGTTAATTGCATGGTGCATCCAATAATATTTGCTCTGCATTGTGAATGTTTATATTTTCTCCTAAAATATTAGTCACAGGAAAGAGAAACGAAGGGCATATCTCTCCTTGTCTCCACCGGACACCCCCTCTCTGTACACCACTTTCATGTACGCACACAAACTATATCTTGACCCTCTAAAAGTATGCATGCCCCTGACACATTCACGTGTGATGTTCACTGTATTTCAAGCAAAAGCACTATACGGTCACTGGACTTCAGAATATGCTCATTACGGTCATTGTATACATTCTCGTGGTGATCATACGGTATCTAGCTCACGATACGTCTGTGTATTTTGTTGATGACACTGATAGACATTGTATTTGATGCGTGCTCCGTATTTTATTGATGACACTTACAATCATTGTATTTGAAGCGAAAGCACGATATGGTCACAAGACTTCAGAATAAGCTCATCACGGTCACCATATACATTTTGTGGTGCTAACCAACGTTTGGTTGGATGGTTAGGAGGACACTAGTTTCCCCAGCCCACTAGGGTTAAAGTCCTGGTGCTCGCATTTATCCTGGATTAATTTTAGTATTTTTCGGCGATATGCATTCAGTGGGAGGTGACGTTCCCCTCGACTACGAGGCACCTATGGTGACTTCATAAAATCTCAAGATCATATGCTGGCTCACTGTCTCGAAGGTGCTCATAGGGGTAGGGTGTGCATGTGCGCGCTTATAGTGGTGAGTGTTTGCGCATATATATGAGTGCCTGCGTCTATACTGTGTTAAAAAATACATGTCGTGATTATATGTCACTGGCATACATGTCATGATTATATGTCACTGGCTCACCCGTACAACTCCGTAATTTGTTGATGACACGCTCAATTGACCAGTCAAACGTTCCACGTGGCACAACTAGTGTTGCACCATCAGCGCGCATAACCATGGGGCCCACCTGTCAGCTCATATATGAAATAAACAAATGGTAGTTTGAGTCTGTACTGTGTTAATAAAATACATTTTATGGTGATCATACGGTCACTAGCTCACCATACAGATCCATATTTTGTTGATGACATAATCGATTGACCAGTCAAATGGTCCACATTCACTAGCGCCCATTACCGTAGGGCCCACCCATCGGTGCGTATATAAAAGACACAAATGGTAATAAATTAGTGGTTGGTGGGGATTCGAAGTCGTGAGACCTCTGGTTGGCAGCCCGCGCCCCCTAACCAGAGCTGACAAGTGTCTTGTGATGATATGCTGAGTCGGCTGTTTTAATTGCATGCACACACAAGCCACTGTGGTGAATACAAACACATCACACATGCGCACAAACACGCCCGCAACGCTCGCACGCATGCATGCAATACTCACATGTACACATGCACACACGCAACACTCGCACGAACACACACACGCACGCAGGCGTGCAACACTGACACACTCACATGCATGCACGAACACACGCATGCACACTCACATGCATGCAACACTAAAATGTACACATGCACGCATGCAACACTCGCACGCCTGCGCACACAGCACACGACACAAGACACACGCTCAACCTATACGTGCATGCACCCTTTATTAAGGACATGGATTGTTACGGGTATTAATCATTCTTATCTGTGATAAGCAGAACATTGATGTTTGCAGCGGTGTTTATGAATCACAATGTATCGGATGGGCTATCAACGTATATATGAAATTTTTAAAATTCTCTTACATTACATAGTAGGCTTATCAACCTACGTGAAATAGATGATGTCACACTCAATGAACAATCATCGATTTCTGAAATGCCCGCTTCTGACCGCCCTGGCCCACCAAAAGCTCCTCTACCATGTGTGATGACCCAGAAGTATATGGGATCAATTGTATCCCTTTTTGATAAGTAAGAGCGTCAAACCCAACAAGGAGCAGAAGGAAATGACAAGTGGTTTTCAGCAAGGTAATGTCTGCGAGTGTAAGTGCATCTAGTGCCCCTTAGTGATTTTGGTGTATTGAAGACTTATAGGTTAAGGGACTGATGCGTTTGTGAGTGTACACAGGTCTATAAGTCTATGAGGAGTTTGATAATTACAGAGAAAGTCGACCCCTAAAAATGAAGTTCTTCAACTGAAGACTTTGGATTTCTAAAGACTTTCTGAAGACTTTGAAAGTGAAGAAATTGGTGTAACCTTGAAGACTTGGCAATCATTCGAGGAACATGAAGCGTGAAGACTTTTGTTTTTATAGTTTTATTTTCTCTTTCTTGAGTCATAGGAAACACCGTACTGTTAAAGGGGGTCGAGGAAATACTAAGGAAAAATTTCCATGTGATGCTCAACTCAAAATCCTAGACTACCAATCCCTTCGAGTGAAGCCATTGGAAATCTCATACAGTTCAGTCATATTCTTCGGTGACAGAGACAAAGTTCTTCTGGTCTCTGAGGAATTTGTTCTGGCTGAGGAGTTAGGAATTCTCCAGTGCGAATTGCCTACACAGTGAGGAACATGATAGCCCTGAGAAATTTGAGAGTCAAATATTCCGACCGTTGCTGTGCTATGCGCCGACTGTCCCAAAATATCTACCCACCTAACAGTCATATCAGACAAATGCATTTATGTCTTATCATGTCGGGCTGCTCCCTAGGCTATAAATAGCCGCCCCCTACAACCACTAGCTGGTTGGCTGCTCCGAGAGAAACTAACACTTGTCATTTGAGAGCATCCCATCCTCCGAGGACTTTGAGTGAAAATCATCAAGTGAGGAAAACCCAAACCCAACACCTACAAACCCAAAGTGATTGAGCATCACTTAAGAGATTGATCCTGCGTGGATCCGACGCTTGTTACCTTTGAAGACTGTGCTTCTTCCAGACGGTTAGGCGTCAAGGTCTAGAGCATCCAAGAGGAATTGTGGATCGCCGAGTGACCAAGTTTGTGGAGGTCCGGAAGTCACCTGAAGACTTACCACGAGTGATTGGGTGAGGTCTGTGTGACCTTAGCTCAAGGAGAATACGGTGAGGACTGTGTGTTCGGGACTGGGTGTCCTCGAGTTTAAATACTCAGCCGCTCCAACTAGGTGTACAACTGAGACAACAGTTGAAACTGGTCTACCAAATCATTGTCTTCATCAAGCTTACTGGTTCTATTTCCTCAACTCTTTCATTTCCTCATTTCTGTTATCGTGTGCTTGTTCATATCTGTTTGAAGACTTTGACTGAAGACTTTCTCAATTTCCTCAGTTCAATTTCTTCAGCCTGTCCGTCTTCTTTCTGTGTTATCCTGTGTTTACGCTTTCTGTACTCTGTGCTTGTCTTCATTCCATTATGATGACCATGCTTGTGTTCTGTTTTGTTTACATTTGAGTACTTATTCCGCTGCAAGTAGTTCTTCATTTAGGAATTTCCTCACCAGCAAATTCCTCAGTGAAGAATTCATAAAAATTGCCTATTCACCCCCCTCTAGTCGATATAATGCACTTTCAATTGGTATTAGATCAAGGTTCTCCCTTGTTCTGTGTGATTTTGGTTTAACCGCCTGGAGTTTAGTTATGTTGACCGCAGGTATGATCAAGGTCTCTGCTGGGTGTCCTACCTTCGATGGAACGGACTACCCCTACTAGAAGAATAAGATGCGAATGCATCTTGAGGCAATTGATAATGATCTTTGGTATGTTGTGGAAAATGGTGTTCCCTCTGTCACACCTTCTCTGAACGCTACTGATGTGAAGAGATTCAAGCAACTCGATTCTCAAGCGAAGAATATCATATATCGGTGTCAAAACCGGCGGATCTCGGGTAGGGGGTCCCGAACTGTGCGTCTAGGCGGATGGTAACAGGAGACAAGGGACACGGTGTTTTTACCCAGGTTCGGGCCCTCTTGATGGAGGTAAAACCCTACGTCCTGCTTGATTAATATTGATGATATGGGTAGTACAAGAGTGGATCTACCACGAGATCAAGGAGGCTCAGCCCTAGAAGCTAGCCTATGGTATGATTGTTGTAATGGAGGTTATGTCCTATGGACTGAAGCCCTCTGGTTTATATAGACACCGGAGAGGGCTAGGGTTACACAGAGTCGGTTATAATGGTAGGAGATCTACATATCCGTATCGCCAAGCTTGCCTTCCACGCCAAGGAAAGTCCCATCCGGACACAGGACGGAGTCTTCAATCTTGTATCTTCATAGTCTTGGAGTCCGGCGGACGATGATAGTCCGGCTGTCCGGACACCCCTAGTCTAGGACTCCCTCAGACAGTATGGAAGAGTGAGTGCTTTGGAAACTGCTAAGCTTATATGGGATAGGCTGTCCAAAGTGAATGAAGGAGTCTCAACTCAACATGACTCTTGTGTTGACGTTCTTCGCAATCTCTTCAACCGCTTCAAAAGACTCGACAATGAAAATGTCCAGCAAACCTTCGATCGCCTCACTGACATCTCAAATGAGCTTCAAGCGCTTGGCGCCACTGACATCACCGACAATGAGGTGGTGAAGAAATTGCTGAGATCGCTCGATTCTTCATTTGATACCATGGCACTGATGATTCAAGAACGTGATGATTACAAGTCACTTGATCCCGCTGATATCCTCGAGAGGCTAAATACTCATGAGTTCTAGCTTGCTGAGAAGAGAGATCTCTATGGTTCGAACTATGGTAGATCACGTGCTCTAAAGGCCAAGGCAGTCTCTGAGTCTGAAGATGAGGACTCTGCTAGCAGCCTTGGTGACCATGAAGAACTGAGCCAGGAACTAGCACCGCTCGTGAAGAAATTTCAGAAGTTCTCAAGACGTGGTCGGTTTGGAAAATCCTCAAGGAGCAATGATTCCTCATCCAGTGACTAAAAGAAGAGGCTATGCCACAAATGCAAGAAACCTGGTCACTACATCCAAGATTGTCCTTAGTGGGATAAGGAATCAAAGAAGAAGAAATACAAGGATTACAGTTCTGATGACGCAAATAAGAAGAAGAAATCTTCAAAGTCTTCATCATCAAAATCCTCGAAGTCTTCATCTCACAAGAAGAGCAGCTCCAAGAAGGCTCGGGCATTCATTTTCAAGGAAATGAACCCTGAGGCTGAATCTGAGGAACATGAGGATGAGGAGGCATCTGAGGAGTCCGAGTCTAGTGTGGCGAGCCTAGCTCTCTCTACTGCATTCATCAGCAAGTCTATCTTCAACTCTGAAGAAAATGGCTTCACCAACAAGGCTGATGAAGGCAATGATGACTACGCTCCCACCTATTGCTTCATGGCAAAGGGTGCCAAGGTAACTAAATACGCCTCCTCTGGATCTAGTGAGGATGAATCTGATGAAAACCTAAAGCCCAGCTACTCTAAACTTGCTAAGATTGTTGTGAAACAACAAAAGGCTTTTGAAAAGGTTCAAAACATGCTAGATAAAAGTGATGATATGTTGGGTGAAGAAATGGATCGCACTAAAACCTTGGTGAAAATCTTGAGACTTGATCCAAGTTTGACAACCTTCAAGGTCATCATAACACTCTCTTATCTGATCACGAGAAGCTTTCTTATGAATTTCTTCAAAGAAAGCAAGATCTTGAAAATCTAAGAGTGGATTATGAAGATCTTTAGAAGGAGCGTGATTCATTACTTGCTCAACAAATCAGCGCTACTCAGGAAGAATTTGTTCCTCCATGTCTGAAGTGCATTGAACGTGAAACTGCTAATTCTTCACCCGAATGTTCAAATGCTTCTAATGCTACAAATTCTGCATCTGTCTCTGCTATCACTAATTCCTCATCTAAGGACATTGCGAGTATCACTGATGATGCAGGGCTGAAGGAATTGTACATGACAGGCATGTACAAAAGCCTCAAGGGGCATCAGACTCTTTGCGATGTGCTCAAAAAGCAGATCCTCAACAGAAACCCTAGGAAAGAGGGTATTGCCTTTGAGAGGAAACTCAATCTGATGGAACATATTGGAAGCTTTGAAGCGGTACCCCAAAACCTCATGGGTTGCTGCAAAGGGACCTCCAGTTGATCCATCCAACTTATCTGGCTTTACATGTGAATCTCCTCATTCTTCTGATAGTCATTTGACTCCAACTATAAACTGTTCAAAAATCAGAATGGTGAAGTATTGGCTAGATATGTTGGCACTAACTGCAGGAACAGTTCACTTATGAAGAAAATCTGGGCTCCCAAAAGTTTCCTTGAAAGTCTTCAGGTGAATGTCCTCATGACACCACCTGCGAAGAATAGGAACTCCAGATCAAATTGTTCATATGAACCAAATTCTTCATATGGATCCAAGTCTTCATACGGGCCAAATTCCTCACGTGGATCAAATTCCTCAAAAGGATCAAAGTCCTCATATGATCATCCTCGTGCTAACCCTTCTGTTTCGCGGGGTAGTGCTAAGGGCTATGAATATGTGCATTATTCTTCAAATCATTATGTTCACAAGTCCTCGAAGAATTTCTCTGCTTATTCATATGCTTACCCTAACCCCTCTTATGTGAAACAAAGCGGACTGGCGTCTATGTCACCTTTCTCATATGGTTCTCGCGGAGTGATGAATTCTTTGCCACCCCTTCAGATGTGGGTGGTGAAGAAAAAGAACTAATCTCTTATGCAGAGTCAGGTCTCCAGACATGCTCAAAACGTCTGAAGAATTTGCTGGAGACCTAAACAGTGCCTGAAAGGACGCAGGCTAATCATGATGAAATGAACTTTCATTTCACACGTCCTCAATATTGTTTATCTGTTATATTGCTCGAATAAATTGATCTGATGATATTGATGTCATATTCTTCAGTGATGAAGTATATGAGTTCGTAAGTTGCACTAATTCATCTGCAGGATGATCAACCCAAAGCCAATGAGTGGGTCCTTGATAGTGGATGTACAAATCACATGACTGGTGACAAGAATCTATTGATGGATACTCCTTTATCACCGTCGCATCTGAAGCATATCATCTTCGCTGACAAA
Organism: Aegilops speltoides; assembly: GCA_021437245.1. Classification (NCBI taxonomy): domain Eukaryota; kingdom Viridiplantae; phylum Streptophyta; class Magnoliopsida; order Poales; family Poaceae; genus Aegilops; species Aegilops speltoides. The sequence goes on from CM038145.1 coordinate 250,264,295, forward strand.
GGCAAAAGTCAGGTATTGGTCTAGGTAAGGTTGCAATCTCAAAGGATCGACACATGGACAAAGTCATGCTTGTCGAGTCCTTAGGATACAACCTCATGTCTGTCTCAATGCTTTGTGATCTTGATATGGTTGTTGTATTTGGCAAATATCATTGTGTTGTGATCATGGAAGCTGACAATTCCAAAGTCTTCGAAGGCTTTAGTAGAGGAGACTTGTACATTGTTGATTTCTCTACAGGACCACAACCGGCCATATGTCTACTTGCAAAAGCTTTAGAAAGTTGGCTATGGCATCGACGACTTGGTCATGCTGGCATGAGGAATTTGCACACGCTTGCGAAGAAGAAGCATGTCATTGGCATTGACAATGTAAAATTCCTCAAGGATCACTTATGCGGAGCCTGTGAAGCTGGAAAGATGACCAAGGCCAAGCATCCAGCAAAGACTATCATGACTACCACTCGACCATTTGAATTGCTTCGCATGGATCTCTTCGGTCCTAATCATTATTCTACTGTTACAAATGATGCATCTCTATATGGCTTTGTTATTGTTGATGATTATTCTCGTTACACATGGGTGCACATTGTCACTTACAAACATGAGGTCCGGGAAGTCTTCAAACGATTTTCCTCGAGGGCTTCAACCAACTTTGGTGTGAAGATCAAGCACATCAGAAGTGACAATGGGACTGAGTTCAAGAATTCTGGTCTTGATGGCTATCTTGATGAACGTGGTATTACTCATGAGTTATCTGCTCCTTATACACCTCAGCAGAATGGCGTCGTGGAGCGCAAGAATAGAACTCTTGTTGAGATGGCTTGCACTATGCTTGATGAATACAAGACACCTCGTCGGTTCTGGATTGAGGCTATTGATACTACGTGCCACATCATCAACAGAGTATATCTTCACAAATTCTTCAAGAAGACCGCCTACGAACTCCTCACTGACAAGAAACCCAATGTGAGTTACTTCAAAGTCTTTGGTGCTAAATGTTGGATTAGAGATCCTCATCACAATTCTAAATTTGCACCGAAAGCACATGAGGGATTTATGTTTGGTTACGGAAAGGATTCGCACACCTACAAAGTCTTCAACAATGTTCTTCACAGGGTTGTTGAAACTGTAGATGTGCGGTTTGATGAAACTAATGGCTCGCAAAGAGAGCACATACCTTCTATGATAGATGAACCATCACCTGAGGATTCTATCAAGTTCAAAGCTACTGAGGATGTCATTCCCACCGAAGAATCTGCTGAAGAATTCATTCCAGAACAAGATGAACGTCGAGCTGGCGCACCTGAAGAAAATGGTGCTGAGGAAAATGCTCCTGAAGAAAATGCGGATCAAATTCCTCGAAGACAACCCGCTCATCCTCGTATTGCAAACGAAGTGCAAATTGAGAAGATCATCAATGACATTGAAGCACCAGGTCCTCTCACACGCTCAAAAGCATCACATTTGTCTAACTTTGTGGGCACTATGCTTTTGTCTCAATCACAAAGCCCACTAAGGTAGATGAAGCATTTCTGGAGCCTGAGTGGATTCAAGCTATGCAAGAATAATTACATCAGTTCAAGCTCAACAACGTCAGGGAACTGGTTAAACATCCAGATCCTCGCAAACACAACATTATTGGCACAAAGTGGATCTACCGCAACAAGCAAGATGAAAATGGCCTTGTGGTGAGGAATAAGGCATGGCTTGTAGCTCAAGGCTACACACAGGTTGAGGGAATTGATTTCGATGAAACTTTTCCACCTGTTGCTAGACTTGAGGCTATTCGCATATTACTTGCTTATGCTAACCATCATGATATTATCTTACAACAAATGGATGTGAAAAGTGCATTCCTCGATGGTAAGCTTGAGGAAGAAGTATATGTTGCTCAACCCCGTGTTTTGAAGATCCAAAGAATCGACAAAGTCTTGAGACTCAACAAGGCCTGTATGGCCTCAAGCAAGCCCCTCGGGCATGGTATGATACTTTGAAGGAATTCCTCATGAAGAAAGGCTTCAAACCCGGTTCACTCGACCCAACTCTTTTCACTAAGTCTTATGATGATGAATTGTTCGTGTGCCAAATATATGTTGATGATATCATTTTTGGCTGTACTGACCAACGATATAGTGATGAATTTTCCTATATGATGAGTGAAGAATATCAAATGTCTATGATGGGAGAACTGAAATTCTTTTTAGGTCTTCAAATTCGTCAACAACGCAATGGCATATTCATATCTCAGGAGAAATACCTCAAGGATGTATTGAGGAAATTTGGCATGCAAGATTGCAAAGGGGTCAAAATTCCAATGCCCACAAATGGCCATCTATGCACTGATGAAAATGGTAAAGACTTTGATCAAAAGGTATACCACTCCATGATTGGCTCTTTATTGTACCTATGTGCATCTAGGCCGGAGATTATGCTTAGTGTTTGCATGTGTGCCCGATTTCAAGCTACACATAAGGAATCACACCATAAGGCTGTGAAGCATATTCTTCGATACTTAGCTCACACACCAACACTTGGATTATGGTATCCCAAGGGCTCTTCTTTTCATCTCATTGGATATTCAGACTCTGACTATGCTGGTGATCATGTGGACCGCAAGTCAACGTCAGGCACATGTCATTTCCTCGGACGATCTTTGGTCTGTTGGTCCTCGAAGAAAGAGAACTGCGTATCACTCTCCACTACAGAAGCTGAGTACATTGCTGCTGGATCGTGTTGTGCTCAACTACCATGGATGAAGCGAACTCTGAAGGACTATGGCATCAATGTGAAGAATGTGCCTCTCTACTGCGATAATGAGAGTGCTATCAAGATTGCTCATAACCCAGTTCAACACTCGAAGTGTAAGCACATCCAGATTCGTCATCATTTTCTTCATGATCATGTGTTGAAGGGCGACATCTCCATCGACCACGTTAGCACTAAAGACCAGCTGGCCGATATCTTCACTAAGCCCTTGGATGAGAAGAGATTTAGCAAGTTGCGGTGTGAGCTAAATATCCTAGAAACTTTGAATGTTCTCTGAAATGGACACACATCCTAACACTTATGCTGACTTGATGACTTAGATGCGCAACACACAAAGTAATGTTTTTCTTCAATCAATGAAGACTAACCCTCTAAGTGTGAAGAAATTAATGAAGAAATTGATTCTCAGAGCCCTACGACAATTGTATTCGGTGTCTAAAATCAGCTTTCTTACACGGTGGGTTATGCCACCACCCAAAGTTGGAAATCTTCAATTTGAGTTTTTCTTTGTTTTTGAAATTCCTCAGTTTTTCAAATTCTTCAACTTTGCATTGTCTTCACTCTTTTTGGTGTTGTTCTTCATTTGATTATATACATATGAGTTTATGTCCTCGTTAGCATTCACTTATTGCTAATTCTTCAAGTTGTTTTCTTCTACTAAGTGAATTTGATCGGACCCTTCCCCCTCTATGCTAAACTCAACCCAGACTATTCACAAATTCTTCATGTGCGTTCTATTTGAAACTCGTTCAAAATCTTCACTGTGTCCTTGACAGCTGAAGAAATTGCGAACGGAACTTTTAACTTATCTTATCTGAATTTTCGACTTTGCCACTCAAACCATTCCGCATCCCACGACAATACTTATCTATCCACCCACGATCCTACACGATCTCCACCTCTCAGTACGTGGGTGACATATGTCAAGCGAATGAGAAGGGCCAGGGGCACGTTCGTCCGATTTCCTCGGGCGTACAGTTTTTCACTCCCTCTATAAATACCCCTGCCTCTTCCTCACTTCACTTTCACTCCGCTCGCTCTCACTCCCGCTCAAGCTCCCTAAACCCTAGCACTGCCACTACTTCATCGTTGCCGGTGAGGAAGAGCTTCACTGCCTCGACCTCGTCGCGGTTGTACTCACACTGGTTGCGTATTTCTTCACTCCGCCGCCGCCGTAGCCGTCTTCCTCTGCCGAGTAAGGGCGTGGAAGATCTGAACTGACGAACTTCACATCTACACTTCCCAGTTCATCATGTTCTTCAACTCGGGTAATTAAAAGTTACTTTTACTACCCTCTTTGATTCTTATGTTTTCTTGAAAATCTTCAAAGGTGTTTATTCTTCAAATCTTCACACACATGAACACCTCACATGTCATCTTCTCTTGATTCGTTTCTCTAAGCAATGATTTTCTTCAAGATTCCTCAATTGTGTGGATTTTCAATCTATATAACTCTGGAACCTAAGACAAAGAACGCTTAGTGAAATTCCTCAAGACTCATCTGGTCAAATTCCTCAAACCTATTCATTTTTGAAAAACCTTCTGAGAATGCATATGACCTCTCCAAATTCCTCGCAACTATACTCTGTTCACAGGTACAAATGTCCGCTGCTGAATCACTAGGTTCTCATCAACTTAACTCATTTGCAGCGTTCCTTGAAGAAAAGTTGCACACCTCTTCAGAAACTTCAGTTGTTCATATTCCTCAGCTGAATAAAATGACTAAAGGTAGGAAGCTACAGAAGGGTGGAAAGAGACCTGAGGTCAATACCGCTTTCAAAATCCCTGAGGACTTTATGCTAGGTACTGCACACCCCCTGAGGAGGATAGAAATCAGCGCAAGGTGCGCATTCAAAAGATTGAGAGGAGATGGGCATGGGAATGGAGGGAGTACAGGTATGTCACTCCCAAGTATATGAAGAAATTCGCGCTCAACCCTCCATTTGTGGGCATAGGAATTTTGACGCCTTTGCAATCTTGCATGCCGAATTTCCTCAGTACATCTTTGAGGTATTTCTCTGAGATATGAATATGCCATTCTTTCTTTAATTTGAAGACCTAAGAAGAATTTCAACTCTCCCATCATAGACATTTGATATTCTTCACTCATCATATAGGCAAATTCATCACTATATCGTTGGTCGGACAGCCAAAGATAATATCATCAACATATATTTGGCACACAAACAGTTCACCATCATACGATTTAGTAAATAGAGTAGGATCGAGTGAACGGTGTGAAGCCATTCTTCACGAAGAATTCCTTGATGTGTCATACCACGCCGAGGGGCTTGCTTGAGACCATAGAGAGCCTTATTTAGTCTCAAGACTTTGTCGATTCTTGGGATCTTCAAAACCTGGGGGTTGAGCAACATATACTTCTTCCTCAAGCTTACCATTGAGGAATGCACTTTTCACATCCATTTGATATAAGATGATATCATGATGGTTAGCATAGGCAAGTAAAATGCGAATAGCTTCAAGTCTAGCAACAGGTGCAAAAGTTTCATCGAAATCAATTCCTTCAACTTGTGTGTAGCCTTGAGCTACTAGTCGTGCCTTATTCCTCACCACAAGGCCATTTTCATCTTGCTTGTTGCGGTAGATCCACTTTGTGCCAATGATATTATGCTTGCGAGGATGCAGGCGATTGACCAATTCGAGATATTGTTCACTCGAATCGATGTAATTCTTCTTGCATAGCCTGAATCCACTCGGCTCGAAATGCTTCATCTACCTTAGTGGGCTCGAGATAGAGACAAAAGCATAGTGCCCACAAAAGTTAGATAAGTGAGAGGCTTTTGAGCGGGTGAGAGGACTGGTGCTTTGATGTCATCGATGATCTTCTCCACTTGCACTTCTTTTTGCTCTGGCGTGGATGAGTTGGTTGTCGTTGAGGATTTTGATCATCATTTTCTTGACACCAATTTCCTCATCATGTTCTTGGTGCATCACTCGGCGTTCTTCACGAACAGAATGAATTCTTCACCGATTCTTGATGAGGAATGACAACCTCGGTTGCCTTGTGCTTGATAGCATCCTCGGTCTGGTTCATCTAACACGAAGGCAGGTGCTCTCTTTGCGAGCCATTAGTTTCATCGAACCGCACATCTCTGATGTCGACAATCTTGTGAAGAACAATGTTGAAGACTCTGTAGGTGTCTGAGTCCTTCCGTAACCAAGAATAAAACCTTCATGTGCTTTTGGTGCAAATTTAGAGTTGTGGTGAGGATCTCTAATCAACATTTAGCAATCAAGACTTTGAAATAACTCACATTGGGTTTCTTGTCGTTGAGGAGTTCATATGCGATCTTCTTGAAGAATTTGTGAAGATATACTCTGTTGATGATGTGGCGAGCGATCAATTGCATCAATCCAAAACGCCGAGGCGTTTTGTATTCATCAAGCATAGTGCAAGCCATCTCAACAAGAGTTCTGTTCTTGCGCTCCACGACGCCATTTTTTGAGGAGTATAAGGAGCAGATAATTCATGAGTAATACCAAGTTCATCAAGATAGGCATCAAGACTAGAATTCTTGAACTCGGTTCCATTGTCACTTCGATATGCTTGATCTTCACGCCAAAGTTGGTTGAAGCCCTCGAGGAAAATCGTTTGAAGACTTCACGCACTTCATGTTTGTAAGTAACAATGTGTACCCATGTATATCGAGAATAATCATCAACAATGACAAAACCATATAGAGATGCATCATTAGTGATTGCTGAATAATGATTAGGTCGAAGAGGTCCATGTAAAGCAATTGAATGGACGGGTAGTGGTCATGATAGTCTTTGCCGGATGCTTGGCCTTGGTCATTTTCGGCTTCACATGCTCATATAAGTGATCCTTGAGGAATTTGACATTCTCAATGCCAATGACATGCTTCTTCTTCGCATAGCGTGTTCAAATTCCTCATGCCCGCATGACCAAGTCGTCGATGCCATAGCCAGCCTTACGAAGCTTTTGCAAGTAGACACATGGCTGGTTGTGGTCCTATAGAGAAATCAACAATATCTGAGATCTCCTCTCCTAAAGCCTTGAAGACTTTGGAATTGTCGACTTCCATAATCACAACACAGCGATATTTGCCAAAGACAACAACCATATCAAGATCACAAAGCATTGAGATCGACATGAGATTGTATCCTAAGGATTCAACAAGCATGACTTTGTCCATGTGCTTATCCTTAGAGATAGCAACCTTACCAAGACCCAATACGACTTTTGCCTTTGTCGGCCAAATATGATATGCTTGAGGTGGCGGTGATAAAGGAGCATCCATCAATAGATTCTTGTCACCAAATATGTGATTTGTACATCCACTATCGAGGACCCATTCAAGAGTTTTGGGTTGGTCATCCTGCAGATGAATTAGTGTAACTTACAATCTCATATGCTTCATCGATGAAGAATATGATATCAAGTTCATCGATGAATTTCATCAAGCGATAAGCAGATATAGCGATATGAGGGCGTGTGAAATGAAAGTTCATTTCATCATGATTCGCCGCGTCCTTTCGGGCATATTGTCGTCCCCCAGAAGTTCTTGAGACGTTAGAGCACGTCCGAGACCTCGACCTGCAGAAGAGATTAGTTCTTTTCTTCACCACCCACATCGGAGGGGTGGCAAAGAGTTCATCATCGTGCGAGCACCATGTGAGAAAGGTGGCAAATATGCCAAACCATTTAAGCTTAGCATAGGAGGGTTAGGGTAAGCATATGAATAAGCGAGTAATTCTTGAGGACTTATGAACATAATGGTTTGAAGAATAATGCACATATTCATAGCCCTTAGCTTTACCTGCGAGACAGATTTGTTAGCATGATAATAATCATATGAGGACTTTGATCCAGTTGAGGAATTTGATCCTCGTGAAGAGTTTGGTCCATGTGAGGATTTGGATCCATATGAAGAGTTTGGTCCATATGAAGAATTTGATCTGGGGTTCCTGTTCTTCACTTTGGTGGTGTCATGAGGACATTCACCAAGACTTTCAACACAGCTTTTGGGAACACAGATTTTCTTCATAGGGGAACCATTCTGCGATTAGTGCCAACATATCTAGCAAATACTTCACCATTCGATTTTTGAACAGTTTATAGTTGAGTCAAATGACTCATCGGAAGAATGAGGAGATTCACATGTAAAGCCGGATAAGTTAGATGGATCAATGGAGGTCCCTTTGCAGCAACCCATGAGGTTTTGGGATCTTTTCGGGTTTCCAATATGTTCCATCGGCATTCGTTTCCTCTCAAAGGCAATACCCTCTTTCCTAGGGTTTCGTTGAGGATCGCTTTTGAGCACATCACAAAGTGTCGATGCCTTTTGAGGCTTTTGTACATGCTGTCATGTACAATTCCTTCAACCCTGCATTGTCGGTGATACTAGCAAAGTCCTCGGATGATGAATTAGTGATAGCAGAGGCATGAAGAATTTGTAACATTTGAAGCATTTGAACATTGGTGAAGAATTAGCGATTCATGTTCAATGCACTTTAAGCATGGAGGAACAAATTCTTCCCGAGAAGCGCTGATTTGTTGAGCTAGTAATGAATCGCGCTCCTTCGAAGATCTTCATAACATACTCTTAGCTTTTCAAGATCTGCCTTTCTTTGAATAGCTTCAAGAAAGCTTCTCATGATCGATCAAGAGGGTATTATGTTGATCTTGAAGGACGTCAAGCTTGGAGTGAATTCTCTGAAGACATTCACCCAAGGCTTTTGACCGATCCATTTCCTTCGCAACATATTATCACTTCTTTCTAGCATATCTTGAGTTTGTTCCAAAACCGTTTGTTGTTTAGTGGCAACACAAATGAGTTTGGTATTGCAGATTCAATGTCATCATCGATTCATCATTATCGATTCATCATTATCGATTCATCATTATCAGATTCATCATCACAAGACTCGGATGAGGAGCATTCGGTTACCTTAGCACCATTTGCCATAAGACAAGGTGCAGATGATGATGATTCTGGCTCGAAAGTCATCGTTTTGAGAGATTCCTTGAAGTCCTCAAACCAGGGATCATGACATGTTCGATGACCTTCATAGACATCAGAGATTCGGTCCCAGATGAGCTTTGAATTGCCAACATGCATAATTCGCCCGAATTGGTCTCTGGATAGGCAGGATCAGATGATATCCTTCGCTATGATGTCAAGTCGAGTGTACTTGCGAATATCATCAGCATTCGCCATCTTGCATAGATAAGTAAGACCAATCTCAGTGACGGTCCACAGCTCGCTGTTCTTTGCCATGAGGCACTTCTTCATCATGGCCTTCCACTTGGGATAGTCATGACCGTCAAAGATAGGGCATGTCACTTTCTTCATACTTGCGGTCGACATAACTAGAACTCCAGGTGGTTAAACCAAAATCACACAGAACAAGGGAGTACCTTGCTCTGATACCAATTGAAAGTGCGTTATATCGACTAGAGGGGGGGTGAATAGGCGATTTTTATGAAATTCTTCACCGAGGAATTTGCGGTGAGGAAATTCCTTAGCGAAGAACTATTTGCTGTGGAATAAGTACTCGAGGTAAACATAACAGATTACACACATAGTCGGCATGATGAAATGAAGACTAGAGCAGAGTACGAAGCGTAAACACGGGATAACAAGATGAAGACAAAGCGATGAAGAAATTGAACGAGGAATTTGTGAAAGTCTTGATCGAAGTCTTCAAGCACGAATATGAACAACATGCAACACGTAATGAGGAAATGAATAAGTTGAGGAAATAGAACCGGTCGGTTGGTGAAGACAATGATTTGGTAAACCAGTTCAAGCTGCTGTCTCGGTTATGTACGTCTGGTTGGAGCGGTGAGTATTTAAACTCGAGGACACACAGTCCGGACACCCGATCTACGAGCACGCAACTCAGGACACCCAGTCCTCACCGTATTCTCCTTGAACCAAGACCACGCAGCCTCGTCCAATCACTCGTGGTAAGTCTTGGTGACTTCCAAACCTTCACAGACTTGGTCACTCGGCGATCCACAATTCCTCTTGGATGCTCTAGACCTTGGCGCCTAACCGTCTGAAAGAAGCACAGTCTTCAAAGGTAACAAGCGTCGGATCCACGCAGGATCAATTTCTTGATGATGCTCAATCACTTGGGGTTTTAATGGGGTTTGGTTTTGGATTTTCCTCACTTGATGATTTTCGCTCAAAGTCCTCGGAGGATGGGTTGCTCTCAAATGACAAGTGTCAAGTTCTCTCGGAGCAGCCAACCAACTAGTGGTTGTAGGGGCGGCTATTTATAGCCTAGGAGCAGCCCGACATGATAAGACATAAATGCCCTTCAATGATATGACCATTAGGTGGATAAGATATTTTGGTCTGCGGTAGCGAAGACAAAGAACGGTCGGAAATTTGACTTTCAAAGTCCTCGGGGCTATCATGTTCCTCCTTTGTGTAGGCAATTCGCTTTGGCGAATTCCTAACTCCTCGATCGAGCAAAGTCATCGATGACCGGAAGAACTGCGTCTCATCCTTCAAGAATTTGACTGAATGTATGAGATTTCAATGGCTTCACTCGAAGGGATTGGTAGGTGTAGGATTTTGAGTTGAGCATCACATGGAAATTTTTCCTTAGTATTTCCTCGACCCCTTTAACGATGACGGTGTTTCCTATGACTCAAGAAAGAAAATGAAACTACGAAAACAAACGTCTTCACGCTTCATATTCCTCGAATGAATATCAAGTCTTCATGGTCACACCAATTTCTTCACTTTCAAAGTCTTCAGAAAGTCTTCAGAATATCAAAGTCTTCAGTCGAAGAACTTCATTTTTAGGGGTCGACTTTCTCTGTAAATATCAAACTCCTCATAGACTTATAGACCTGTGTACACTCACAAACGCATCCGTTACTTAACCTATAAGTCTTCAATACACCAAAATCACTAAGGGGCACTAGATGCACTTACAAAGTTGGTCTTCGGCTGCCAAAGGCACTGGTGATGACGCCGTCTTGGGCTCCACGGTGACCTCCATCCTGCCGCTCTGCTGGTCTTGGTCTAATTGCACTGAAATGGCAACCTTTGCCTGATGCATCGGTACTCCACGCCTGCGCTTGCCCCCTTTGCACCAAAGAGGAAACAAGGACACTGCACAGGCCGGCGCCCGCCTGGTCTCGATCGTCACGGCTTGCATCAGGAGCATGATACATCTCCAACGTATCTATAATTTTTGATTGTTCCATGCTATTATATTACCCCTTTTGGATGTTTATGGGATTTATTATACACTTTTATATAATTTTTGGGACTAACCTATTAACCGGAGGCCCAACCCATATTGCTGTTTTATTGCCTATTTCAGTATTTCGAAGAAAAGGAATATCAAACGGAGTCCAAACAGAATGAAACCTTCGGCAGCGTGATTTTTTGGAAGAATATCATCCTGGAGGCTTGGAGATCAAGTCAGAAGATACTCGAGGAGCCGAGAGATAGGGCGCGCCCTACTGCCTGCTGCCCCTGTCTCGTGGACCCCTCGAGCACCCCCCGACCGACTTCTTTCGCCTATATAACCCTACGTACCCTAAAACCATCGAATATCAAGATAGATTGGGAGTTCCGCCGCCGCAAGCCTCTATAGCCACCAAAAACCTCTCGGGAGTCCGTTCCGGCACCCTGCCAGAGGGGGAACCCATCACCGGCAGCCATCTTCATCATCCCGACGCTCTCCATGATAAGGAGGAGTAGTTCACCCTCGGGGCTGAGGGTATGTACCAGTAGCTATGTGTTTGATCTCTCTCTCTCTCTCGTGTTCTCTCTATGGCACGATCTTGATGTATCGCGAGCTTTGCTATTATAGTTGGATCTTATGATGTTTCTCCCCCTCTACTCTCTTGTGATGAATTGAGTTTCCCCTTTGAAGTTATCTTATCAGACTGAGTCTTTATTTGAGAACACTTGAAGTATGTCTTGCCGTGTTTATCTGTGGTGACAATGGGATATCACGTGCCACTTGATGTATATTTTGGTGACCAACTTGCAGGTTCATCCCATGAACCTATGCATAGGGGTTGGCACACGTTTTCTTGACTCTCCGGTAGAAACTTTGGGGCACTCTTTGAAGTACTTTTATGTTGGTTGGATGAATCTGAGATTGTGTGATACATATCGTATAATCATGCCCAGGATACTTGAGGTGACAATGGAGTATCTAGGTGACATTAGGGTTTTGGTTGATTTGTGTCTTAAGGTGTTATTCTAGTACAAACTCTTTTATAGATTGATCCGAAAGAATAACTTTGAGGTGGTTTCGCACCCTACCATAATCTCTACGTTTGTTCTCTGCTATTAGTGGCTTGGAGTGACTCTTTCTTGCATGTTGAGGGATTGTTATATGATCTATCTATGTTATTATTGTTGAGAGAACTTGCACTAGTGAAAGTATTAACCCTAGGCCTTGTTTCCTACCATTGCAATACCGTTTACGCTCACTTTTATCGCTAGTTACCTTGCTGTTTTTATTATTTCAGATTACAAAAAACCTTTATCTACTATCTATATTGCACTTGTATCACCATCTCTTCGCTGAACTAGTGCACCTATACAATTTACCATTGTGTTGGGTGTGTTGGGGACACAAGAGACTCTTTGTTATTTGGTTGCAGGGTTGTTTGAGAGAGACCATCTTCATCCTACGCCTCCCACGGATTGATAAACCTTAGGTCATCCACTTGAGGGAAATTTGCTACTGTCCTACAAACCTGTGCACTTGCAGGCCCAACAACGTCTACAAGAAGAAGGTTGTGTAGTAGACATCAAGCTCTTTTCTGGCGCCGTTGCCGGGGATTTGAGTGCTTGAAGGTATATCTTTAGATCTTGCAATCGAATTTTTTTGTTTCTTTTTTATCACTAGTTTAGTTTATAAAAGAAAAACTACAAAAAATGGAGTTGAGTTTGTCTCATACGCTTCATCTTTTTAATATCTTTCGTGAGCATGATGAAAAGGAAAAATTGTGCTCAAGTGCTAGAAGAAGAATGCATTAAAATGCTTGGTACTAAATCTTTGTATGATGAGCATGATTGCAATGTTGTTAGTATGAATTCCTTGAATATCCATGATGCTAATGATATGCAAAGCCACAAGCTTGCGGAAGCTATGTTGGATGAATATGATATTTTTTTGTCCCCCAAGTTTTGATGAGCAAATTTATTATGATGATAGCATGCCTCCTATTTATGATGATTATATTGATGAAAGTGGATTTGGAAGAGTGTCAACTTTATTTAGTGATGATTCCACTATTTCGGAAGAGGTCCCAATTGATTATGAGAACAAAGTTGCTATCTATGATGATTATTGTGATGACTTGTATGCTATTAAGAAAAATGATAACCATGAAACTTGTCATCATGATTTTAGTTTTCAATTGGATTATGCCTCACATGATAATTATTTTGTTGAGTTTACTCCCACTATTCCGAATGAGAAGAAATTTGCTTATGTGGAGAGTAGTAAATTTTCTATGCAAGTAGATCATGAAAAGAATGCTTTAGGTGCTGGTTATATTGTTGAATTCATTAATGATTCTACTGAAAGTTATTATTGGGGAGGAACATATGCTTGTAGGAATTGCAATAATGTCAAGTTTCCTCTTTATGTGCTTCAAGTCTTGAAGCTATGCTTGTTTTACCTCCCTATTCTAGTTGATTATTGTTCCCATAAGTTGTTTGCTCACAAAATCCCTATGCATAGGAAGTGGGTTAGACTTAAATGTGCTAGTCATATGCTTCATGATGCTCCCATTATGTTTCAATTCTTATCTTTTATGTGAGCATCATTGCCATCGTCATGCCTAGCTAGAAAAGGCATTAAAGAAAAGCGCTTGTTGGGAGACAACCCAATATTTATCCTTACTGTTTTTGTGTGTTCACATGATTATGCTACTGTAGTAATCGTGTTTTATAGCTTTTGTTTCAATAAAGTGCCAAGTAAGACCTTTAGGATAGCTTACGGTGATAGTTGTGTTGATCCTGCTGAAAATCAGAAAATTTTGCACCTAGTAATTTAGTTTTGTTAATTCACAGAAACGTGATTCTGATCTGATTCTTTTTTCTCTAGATTGGTACACAAATTTCCTAGGACTTCCAAATTTGGTAGAATTGTTGGAGTTTCAGAAGTATACGTTTGATACAGATTACGACATACTGTTATGTTTTTGACTGATTCTGTTTCTATGTGTTGTTTGCTTATTTTGATGATTCTATGGCTAGTATTAAGTGGTATGAACCATAGAGAAGTTGGAATACAGTATATATTAAACCAATATGAATTTAGATTGAGTTCATTACAGTACCTAAGTGGTGGTTTTATTTTCTTATACTAACGGAGCTTACGAGTTTTCTGTTGAGTTTTGTGTTGTGGAGTTTTCAAGTTTTGGGTAAAGATTCGATGGACTATGGAATAAGAAGTGGTAAGATCCTAAGCTTGGAGATTCCCAAGGCACCCCAAGGTAACATTCAAGGACAACCAAGAGCCTAAGCCTGGGGATGCCCCGGAAGGCATCCCCTCTTTCGTCTTCGTTCATCGGTAACTTTACTTGGAGCTATATTTTTATTCACCACATGATATGTGTTTTTCTTGGAGCGTCATTTTCTCTTGTTAGTATTTGTTTGATGTTAGTTAGAATAATGTTTTGCATCTTTAGTTTCAATAAAAATGTCAAGGATAGCCTTTGCCATGCTTATTTTGCTAGTATACATGTTGCTGTTTGAAAACAGAAAGTTTACCGCTGTTTCAAAAATTCCCTAGAAAAGTCAGAGCATGATATAATGTTGAAACGTTTTGCTTAATGAGCTCTGATAAATTTACTACTGTGGGAATTTTATTCCATAATTTTTGGAGTTAGGGAAGTGTGATGAATCTTGCATTCTTTACGGACTGTACTGTTTTGGCAGATTGCTGTTATGTTTGCATTGTTTGCATATATTTGCTTGTTTAATGATTCTATTTGAGGATAGGAGTATTAAATATGCAAAGGAATTTAGTATGCAATGTTGAATAATGATTTTAGTGATTTGCTACAGTAGAAAATGGTAAGGTTTTGCATTGGTTTATACTAACCTATCTCACGAGTTCTTGTTGAGTTTGTTGTGAATGAAGCTTTTGATAAAAAGATTAAACCATGATATGAGAGGAATTAAGGAGACACAAATGTTCAAGCTTGGGGATGACCAAGGCACCCCAAGATAATATTTCAAGAAGTCTCAAGCATCTAAGCTTGGGGATGCCCCGGTAGGCATCCCACCTTTCTTCTTCAACAACTATCGGTTAGTATCGGTTGAGCCTAAAGTCTTCACATGAGTTGCGCTATCCTTGCAATGTCATTTTATTTTGTTTTGCTTGCTGTTTCATTAGAGTATCAAGATCTGAAATTCTTTTTTGAGAGAGAGTCTTCATATAGTTACATAATTATTTAGCTACTCATTGTTCTTCACTTATATCTTTTTGGAGTAGTTTGTCATTTGCTCTAGTGCATCACTTATATCCTTTAGAGCACGGCAGTGGTTATATTTTGTAGAAATTGATAGTCTCTCATGTTTCACTTATATTATTTTGAGAGTCTTTTAGAACAACATGGTATTTGCTATGGTCATAAAGTTGGTCCGCGAATGATGAGCATCCAAGTTGGGTATGATAAAAACTATCATAGAAAGTGAATTGGATGCTATGATCAACTTGACGCTTGATAATTGTTTTGAGATATGGAGGTAGTGATATTAAAGTCATGCTAGTTGGGTGATTATGAATTTAAAGAATGCTTGTGTTGAAGTTTGTGATTCCCGTAGCATGCACGTATGGTGAACCGCTTTGTGATGAAGTTGGAGCACAATTTTATTTATTGATTGTCTTCCTTATGAGTGGCGGTCTGGGACGAGCGATGGTCTTTTCCTACCAATCTATCCCCCTAGGAGCATGCATGTAGTGCTTTGGTTTTTGGTGACTTCTAGATTTTTGCAACAAGTATATGAGTTCTTTTGATAATGTTGAGTCCATGGATTATACGCACCCTTTCACCCTTCCACCATTGCTAGCCTCTCTTGTGCCGCGCAACTTTCGCCGGTACCATATACCCACCATTTACCTTCCTCAAAACAGCCACCATACCTACCTATTATGGCATTTCCATAGCCATTCCGAGATATATTGCCATGCAACTTTCCACCATTCCGTTCTTATGACACGCATTACTTTTGTAATATTGCTTTTTGCATGATCATGTAGTTGACATCGTATTTGTGGCAAGGCCACTTTCATAATTTCATACATGTCGCTCTTGATTCATTGCATATCTCGGTACATAGCCGGAGGCATTCATATAGAGTCATATCTTGTTCTAGCTTTGAGTTGTAATTCTTGAGTTGTAAATCCATAAAAGTGTGATGATCTTCATTATTAGAGCATTGTCCTAGTGAGGAGAGGGTGATGGAGACTATGATTCCCCCACAAGTCGGGATGAGACTTTGGACTTTACAAAAAAAAGAAGAGAAAGGCCAAAAAAAAGAAGGCCAAAGAAAAAAAAGAAAGAAAAAAGAAAGAAGAAAAAAGTAAAATGAGAGAAAATGAGAGAAGGGACAATGCTACTATCTCTTTTTCCACACTTGTGCTTCAAAGTAGCACCATGATATTCATGATCGAGAGTCTCATATGTTGTCACTTTCATATACTAGTGGGAATTTTTCATTATAGAACTTGGCTTGTATATTCCAATGATGGGCCTCCTCAAAATGCCCTAGGTCTTCGTGAGCAAGCAAGTTGGATGCACCCCACTTAATTCCTTTTGTTGAGCTTTCATATATTTAGAGCTCTAGTGCATCCGTTGCATGGCAATCCCTACTCACTCACATTGATATCTATTAATGGGCATCTCCATAGCCCGTTGATACACCTAGTTAATGTGAGACTATCTTCTCCTTTTCGGTCTTCTCCACAACCACCATTCTATTCCACATATAGTGCTATGTCCATGGCTCACGCTCATGTATTGCGTGAAATTTGAAAAAGTTTGAGATTATTAAAGTATGAAACAATTGCTTCGCTTGTCATCGGGGTTGTGCATGATTAAATACTTTGTGTGATGAAGATAGAGCAATAGCCAGACTATATGATTTTGTAGGGATAACTTTCTTTGGCCATGTTATTTTGAGAAGACATGATTACTTTGATTAGTATGCTTGAAGTGTTACCATTTCTTTTATCAATATGAACTTTTATTTTCTATCTTTTGGACCTGAACATTCATGCCACAATAAAGAAAATTACATTGAGAATTATGCTAGGTAGCATTCCACATCAAAAATTCTGTTTTATCATTTACCTACTCGAGGATGAGCAGGAATTAAGCTTGGGGATGCTTGATACGTCTCCAACGTATCTATTATTTTTTATTGTTCCATGCTATTATATTACCCCTTTTGGATGTTTATGGGATTTATTATACACTTTTATATCATTTTTGGGACTAACCTATTAACTGGAGGCCCAGCCCATATTGCTGTTTTATTGCCTGTTTCAGTATTTCGAATAAAAGGAATATCAATCGGAGTCCAAACGGAATGAAACCTTCGGCAATGTGATTTTTTGGAAGAATATCATCCTGGAGGCTTGGAGATCAAGTCAGAAGATACTCGAGGAGCCCAGGAGATAGGGGGCGCACCCCCCCTATAGGGCGCAGCCCCCTGTCTCGCGGACCCCTCGAGCACCCCCCCGACCGACTTCTTTCACCTATATAACCCTAAGTACCCTAAAACCATTGAATATCAAGATAGATTGGGAGTTCCGCCGCCGCAAGCCTCTGTAGCCACCGAAAACCTCTCGGGAGTCCATTCCGGCACCCTGCCGGAGGGGGAACCCATCACCGGTGGCCATCTTCATCATCCCGGTGCTCTCCATGACGAGGAGGGAGTAGTTCACCCTCGGGGCTGAGGGTATGTACCAGTAGCTATGTGTTTGATCTCTCTCTCTCTCTCATGTTCTCTCTATGGCACGATCTTGATGTATCGCGAGCTTTTCTATTATAGTTGGATCTTATGATGTTTCTCCCCCTCTACTCTCTTGTGATGAATTGAGTTTCCCCTTTGAAGTTATCTTATCGGATTGAGTCTTTATTTGAGAACACTTGATGTATGTCTTGCCGTGTTTATCTGTGGTGACGATGGGATATCACGTGCCACTTGATGTATGTTTTGGAGACCAACTTGCGGGTTCAGCCCATGAACCTATGCATAGGGGTTGGCACACGTTTTCTTGACTCTCCGGTAGAAACTTTGGGGCACTCTTTGAAGTACTTTTATGTTGGTTGGATGAATCTGAGATTGTGTGATACATATCGTATAATCATGCCCACGGATACTTGTGGTGACAATGGAGTATCTAGGTGACATTAGGGTTTTGGTTGATTTGTGTCTTAAGGTGTTATTCTAGTACGAACTCTTTTATAGATTGATCCGAAAGAATAACTTTGAGGTGGTTTCGTACCCTACCATAATCTCTACGTTTGTTCTCCGCTATTAATGGCTTTGGAGTGACTCTTTGTTGCATGTTGAGGGATTGTTATATGATCTATCTATGTTATTATTGTTGAGAGAACTTGCACTAGTGAAAGTATGAACCCTAGGCCTTGTTTCCTACCATTGCAATACCGCGCTCACTTTTATCGTTAGTTACCTTGCTGTTTTTATTATTTCAGATTACAAAAACCTTTATCTACTATCTATATTGCACTTGTATCACCATCTCTTCGCTGAACTAGTGCACCTATACAATTTACCATTGTGTTGGGTGTGTTGGGGACACAAGACACTCTTTGTTATTTGGTTGCAGGGTTGTTTGAGAGAGACCATCTTCATCCTACGCCTCTCACGGATTGATAAACCTTAGGTCATCCACTTGAGGGAAATTTGCTACTGTCCTACAAACCTGTGCACTTGCAGGCCCAACAACGTCTACAAGAAGAAGGTTGTGTAGTAGACGTCATAGCACCTCGCGAGGTATCCTGCCTTGATCTCTCCGCCTCCTCGCGAGCCTGCCTGGCGAGGCTATTCCTGAGGAAGTCGTGTGTCGTCCGCCCTGCGAGGCTTGTCCCCTCGCGAGGGTCTTAAGTCTTGCGCTGATGAAGATGGGCGTCTTGGGCCACCACTGAGAAACCATCTTTGCAGGCCGCAGTGAGCAAGTCTGGGACCCCATTCCCAGAACGCCGACAGTAGCCCCTGGGCCCAAGGCGCGCTCGGACTTGGCTTAGCAGAGAACCGAAGGGGCAAGTGCGGAGCGCCGCGGGCCCCAACAGCCTGCGGCCTTGGGTGCCGCATTGCAGTTGATTGGACGTGGGCGTCTCCGCTTCCCCACGCCGCCTCGGCAACTGCTTGACTTGACAAGTCCCTGCATGCAGAAACGAGTCATGATTACCTGTGATCGTGGAGGCTGGTAGTTGGCCTCCTCGGGACTATAAGTACGGACGGGCGAGAGCCCCCGCAGTCCATCTCTTCCTGCTTCTCTCCTTCTTCTTACTCCTCGCCCTTGCTCCACTCTATGACAATGGCGTCGATCTTTCAGTTTTCAGCGGAAGAGAAGGGGAAGGCCCCCCGAGAGGGCCCCGACCCGCTTCCGCCGAAGAAGCGGTCGGTCCCTGGCAGCTGCGACATGGTCGCATGGCAGGAGACATCGAGGCCCTGGTACGAGCGGCCGCCGCCTGGGTTTCCGCTGCCCTTGTACGCCCGAATCGAGGGCCCTGGAGAAGAAGGCACTGAGCGACACCGACGGCGCCGCCGCCGACGCTGGCGAGACACGGCGGTGCGCGTCGTCACCCCTAGAGTCCATGCCAAGGGCTCTTCTCGCGAGCTTGTGCTTCACGTCGCTATGCCTCCACGCTCTTGGATTCGCCTTCCTCCCTCCTTCGCCTTCGAGATGCCGCCGAGGGGGTCTTTGGAGCTCTGGCTGCAGCATGCCAACTACAGCACCCTCGCGACTGGAGCGGAGGTCGAGGTTGTCGCTCCGGGCAAGGTCTACATGACTCGGGGTTGGGGCGAGATCGCCCGGGTCTGCCGGACATGCGGCGCCCTCGTGATTCATCTTGAATACATGGCGCCTCCTTGATGTTCTTCAAGGTCTTCGACACGGAGGGACGCCGACTGGAGTGCTACCCCAAGGGAGGCAGCCGGGGCATCGAAGTGGCGAGGACCAGGCCTGCCAACCGCTTCCCCAGCAGCTCCTCTGGTAGCAGCGGAGAAGCCGGAGGGTCCAGTGACTCTCCCGAGGTTCACATGACTCCGGAGACGAGCGACGACAGCTACGAGCCCCCAAGCTCACGTCGCGCTCGGAGCAGGGTAGCCGCATCTGGCCGCCAACGCCGCTGATCAGGATGGGGTTGGCGCCAGTGCTGGGCGGCCCACTATTGATGATGGTGTCTCCTGTGGAGGCGTGCGTAGTTAGCGTCCCTTAGGATTAGCACATTTTGTTCCCTGCGAGGAATCGAAGAAACACCCCATGGGGGTACGTAAGGCGCCTGCCATGTCTTTTGTGAATATTATCCTTATTATGAATCAATGTGAGATGCTTGTCCTGTCTCAGCTCGGCTCCCCCTTTCTATCCTCGGAGGGCTTGGTGCTCTACACTGACAGGTCCCGGTCCCCAGGCAGGCTTTAGCCGTCGCTGGTATGCCAGGTCGCGATGCCGTGGTCAAGGCTAGGAGGTGAGCGGCCCAAGGTCCAGTAAGAGCCCCCGAGGCGCGATGCTCAGGAGGTCCCCTTTAGCGCTCAAGAAGCCTCTGCTAGGCAAGAAAGGAATGCAACGTCGCCATGACAGAGCCGCACTAGGCGAGGGTTTGGCGTTGTGTTGATTTAGTTCCTGCAGAGGCGTGACTTATCTCGTGAGCTTGGAGTCGTTTTCCGGCGAGGTGCCTGGCCCACGTGCCGGCAGCTGGGGTGTCGCTGGGTCGGGTCCTCATGAGCTTCTCCCCTCTTCCCCGCACTCTCCTTTGTGCTCTACGTCCTCAGGTCCCGGCCCTCGAGCGAGCTCAACCGCCGCTGGTATGACAGGTCGCGATGTCGTGGGTCAAGGCCAGGGGGTGATGGCTGGAGAGCCAGTAAGAGCCCCCTGAGTCGCGATGCTCAAGCGCCCCCCCTTTTAACGCACGAGCAGATCGCACAGGAGAGAGAGAGAGAGAGAGAGAGAGAGAGAGAGAGAGAGAGCTCACGACGCCCCCACATCATTCCTTAGGTGGATCCTGTACACCAACATGAGGAAAACAAGGACTGCCATTAGAGTTGCCAGCCAACCATTGGTTGCTCCGAGGGAGTAATTGAGGCACTGAGGGCCTGGTGAGGTAGCGCATTGCTGGGCTGCCGCGGCCAGAGCTCGGCCACTTAGATTTGTCAACGTTGCAGGGATGGACCCATGCGCAAGCGTCGTGCCAGAGCGAGCGGCTCCAAAGGTAGGTGTCAATCGAGCCGACGATTATCTCAAGCAGGTTAAGCATGAAGAAGCAAATCAACTTAGATAGATGCAGAGAAAGGCACACGCCGCTGGGTCAGGCCCGAGCGGCTTGGGGATGATGCAGCCCGAGGGGCGCCCCCAACAAGGTAAGCTAAAGACATAAGCAAAACGCATACATGCCGCGGGGGCAGACCCACGCGACCTGGGAATGATGCAGCCCTGAGGGCGCTCCCAGCTGAAACGAAACTTGAAAGAAGTCACCTGATACCATTGTAGGGCGAGTGTCGGAGTAGCTGACGGTGCGTGATGAAGAAGCCAGTCCTCACGAGCCCTAGGAGCTCCGAGCCTCAGGAGGCTTGGCGAGGTCCATCTCCATTTCCTCCAGGAGCACGTGATGCTTGGACGCCCGAGCTTCCAGAATGCTTCTCATCAGGTGCCGGTGAGCAGCAGCCGCGTTCGGCAGGCCGAAGGGCATGTGAACGTAGCTGTGCGGTGGACCCTCGCAACGTCCCACGCGCGAAGGCCAGAAGCACTCCTGAGACGCGACTCGATTGAGCCCTGGGTAGTCGATGCAGACGCGCAGCCCGCCATCCTCGCCTGGATGGGGAGCTACGTTGGGCAGGCGGCGGTTGCCGCGCATGACTCTCGATTCCTGCAACTCCTGAGCGACCTTGGTGATGAACTCCTGAGGGTTGGGCCCTCCTTTGCCTTATGCCTTCCTGAGGGAAACGTGCCGCAAAGCACGCCTCCAAGTGGTGCCCGAGCGCCTCCCTCGTGATCTGGGCAAAGTCAGTGGCTCCCCAGGAGAGAGCCCCCGAGCCTTGCCCGAGGAGGCGCCGGGCGTGCCTCCCTATGTGACGGAGGGTGGCGCCCCTTGGACGGGCGCAGATCCTAATGCGGAGCCTCCGGAGGTGCCTGCCTCCTGAGGCCTTGAGCCAGGTGAGGTCTTCTTCTTCTTGGGAGCTGCTTCAGGAAGGTTTCCACTCTTGCTGTCTGGGTCCTCGATTGACGTGGCTTGGAAGGCACGCTCGAGAGAGCACACCGCATCCTTCTCTTCACAGGGGACCGTGATGACTCCGCCACTTCCTGGCATCTTGAGGATGTTGTAGCCATGGTGAATCACTGCCATAAACTTGGCCAGGGCGGGGTACCCGAGGATGGCATTCTATGGCAGGCGAATATGGGCGACGTCGAAGTCAATGAGCTCGGTACGGTAGTTATTGCGCTACCCAAAGGTGACAGGGAGGCGGACCTGCCCTATCGGGACAGTGGAGCCATCGGTGACTCCTGAGAAAGGCTTGGTTGGTTGAAGCTGGTCGTATGGCACTTGGAGGTTGTTGAATGTCTTGACAAACAGGATGTTGAGCCCTGCCCCACCGTCGATGAGGGTCCTGGTAACTTGCACGTTGCTGATGACCGGGGAACAGAGCATCGGGTGGACACCGGCCGTTGCCGCGCACTTGAGTTGGTCCGCTAAGCTGAACGTGATGGCGCACGCAGACCACCTGAGAGGGCGCGTGGACTCAAACTTGGGGAGGACTGCATTAACTTCGCGAGCAAACTGCTTGGAGATGCATTGAGAGGCTGGGGCCTGAGCGCCGCCTAAGATGCAAGCGATGGCACGCTCTCCTGGAAGCCCCCCAACCACCTCATCCTGATGATGGTCGTCATCACTTCTTGGTGGTGGCGGCAGAGGAGGAAGTCCTGCATTGCCTTGCGGGCGATCCTCATGAGGCTGATCCCTCCAAGCCCCCTCGTGAGACTGGTCCTGCCAGCAATCCTCGCGAGGCCGGTCACGCCACTGTAACGCCCTCGATGCGGCTATATCTCCCACCTGTCGAAGCACGACTTAGAGGCATAACCGCATTGAAAGCAATGTTGCAAGTGAGGTAATCTTCACACAACCCATGTAATACATAAGGGAAAGAGATACATAGTTGGCTTACAATCGCCACTTCACACAATTACGTGAATAAAGCATTACATCATCCAGATACAATCAAGGTCCGACTACGGAACCAAAATAAAAGAAGAACCCCAAATGCAACACAGATCCCTGATCGCCCCAACTGTGCTCCACTACTAATCGTCTAGAAATGAAACATAGTAACGACCAAGGGCCTCATCAAATTCCCACTTCAGCTCAGTTGCGCCATCTGCGCTGGCGTCACCGGTACCTGCATCTGTTTTGGTAGAATCTGTGAGCCACGGGGACTCAGCAATCTCACACCCGCGAGATCAAGACTATTTAAGCTTAAGGGAAGGCTAGTGTAAAGAGGAGGAGCTGCAGACAGCGACTAGCATATATGGTGGCTACGATCGCAAAAGAGAGCGAGAAGAGAAGCAAGGCACGATCGTGAAGCTAGTAGCGATCATGAAGTGATCCTAAAGCAACCTCGTCAAACATAACTCCAACACCGTGTTCACTTCCCGGACTCCGAGAAGAGACCATCACGGTTACATACACGGTTGATGTATTTTAAATAAGGTCAACTTCGGGTTTTCTACAACCGACATTAACAAATTCCCATCTCGCCTCATAACATGACGGTTTTGAAGATAATACCTGCAGGGTGTCCCAACAGCCCATAACAAGCTCTCGCGATCAACGAAGGAATAGACCTTCACCCAAGACACTCGATCAGACTCGATATCAAAGACATCAAGACATTTCGACAATGGTAAAACTAAACCAGCAAGACCTCCGCTGTCCGACAAATCCCGATAGGAGCTGCACATATCTCGTTCTCGGGGCACACCGGATGAGCCAGACGTCGGGTTGGCATAGACCTGGTTGCCCAAAGGCGCCGGACATCGCTCGAGTTGGACCACCACTCGAAGGAGCACCGCCCGGGGGGGCTAAAATAAAGATGACCCTCGGGCTCGCGAAACCCAAGGGAAAAAGGGGTATAGGTGGCAAATGGTAAAACCAAAGTTGGGCCTTCTTTGGAGGAGTTTTATTCAAAGCGAATCTGTCAAGGGGTCCCATAAATCACCCGACCGCGTAAGGAACGCATAAAATCAAGGAACATAACACCGGTATGGCGGAAACTAGGGTGGCAAGAGTGGAACAAAACACCAGGCATAAGGCCGAGCCTTCCACCCTTTACCAAGTATATAGATGCATTAATTAAAACAATAGATATTGTGATATCCCAAAGTATCCATGTTCAACAAGGAACAAACTTCATCTTCACCGCAACTAGCAACGCTATAAGAGGGCTGAGCAAAGCGATAACATAGCCAATCAGCGGTTTGCTAGGACATAGATGGTTAGAGGTTTGACATGGCAATATGGGTGGCATGATATAGCAAGTGGTAGGTATCGCAGCATAGGCATAGCAAAAGAGCGAGCATCTAGCAAGCAAAGATAGAAGTGATATCGAAGGTATGGTCATCTTGCCTGCAAGGTTCTCAGAGTTGTCGAAGGCTTGATCCTCGTAGGCATTCTCAACAGGTTCCTCGTGGGATGGGTCTCGGCAATCCAGCGGCAACAACAATGCGGTGTACGGGGCAACAATTGGAGGAGCTCCCGGCGACGCACGGAAAACCCTTAGCCATGGCAGCCGTGGCTACACGCGCGGACACACGAGCTGGTGCAGGGCAGCGTCGGTCAAGCCGTCGGGCACGAGGCGAAGCAAGGGGTGGAGCAGCTTGGGGCTCGGGGTAGCGCGCAGCGGACGGAGCAACTCCGGTGGTGGCGCTCGGGCTGCAGGAGGCGAGATGGCACGGCAGCGGCCTGGGAACGACGGGCGCAGGGAAAACCAGCGGCAAGGACTTGGTGCGGCGGAACACTCCAGCAAGGCAGCGCTGGCGAGGCAGAGGACGGCGGCTCCGGCGATTCGCCCATGAATCGGGACAAGGAGGCCATGGCCTCGGGCGCAGATGCAGGGGAGCACCGACGCAGGGGACCTGGGCGGCGGCTGCTGTCGTGCGGCGGAGGCGACGAGGACGGCCGCCTGGCTTCGAACGGCGACGGGGTGGAGGAGGCCGAGGGGGGTCAAGCGAGGGAGATGGCGGCCATGAGGGAGGAGATGGGGATCGAGGGCTGCGTGTGGGGATCGGGCACGGGGTAGCGGCGCTGGAGGAGGGGTCGAAGGAGAGAAGTGGGATCGGGCAGGGAGGAGATGGTTAGGGTTAGGAGAGACTGGGCCGGAATGGATGGGCCGGCTAGGTTGGCCGGGCCTAAGAGGCCGGCTGGGCTGCAAGGTTGGGCTCTCTCTCTCTAAAGAAAAAAAAACAATGCAGAGGAATAAGAGAAAGGAGAAGAGAGAAGAGAAAGGATAGAGGAAGAATTTGGGCATGAGGATAATTTTCACGGACTCGTAAAAATGTGAGGAGTTTAAATAAAATGGCAAGAGGATTTTTGGAGAACAATAGATTTGCACATGTTGAATTTAATGCAACATGTTTGAATTTGAAACCCATTCGAAAGGACTCTAAATGGGCTGAGATTCTAGGGGAGCCTTGATAAAATAGAGAGAAATATATTGACAAGGTTTGGAGGTCAAACTCGAAGAGGAATAGACATGGAAAATGTTTTGCACGTGTGTTATGGGTGATTCCTAAATGGAATATTTAATATAGCTCCCTAATATTGGGAGGATATGTTATAAAGAGAATCACCACGTGAATTCCCTCGTTTTAAATGGACCAAAGATCCATGCCATTTATTTAGTTGAGTTGCAAAAGATTTATGAGATGATGGCATGATGACATGATGCAATGCAAAAATAAAAAGGGCAGACACAAATGAAACACACGGCGAAACCCGGAATAGCTGGAAGTCTTAGGGCGCCCGCCTCAGCGGCACGGAGGAGGCAGGGCGGCGACGGGCGCCAAAGCGTCGGCGCGGCGCTGGCAGCGCATGTGACGCGCGGACGGCGACAGGGCGGCCGAGACGCTGGCGGCGCGGCGGGCAACGACGGCGGCGGAGGAGTTTCTGGCGGGCGGAGATCCGGCGGCCGGGGAAGGTCTGTGGCGGCGGCGACGGCTCGGGCGCCCATGGGGCGGCGGCGGCGAGCTGGCGGGAGGGCCTCGCTGGCTGGGGGCCGGGCGGCGGCGGCTGGCTGGCGGCGGCGTGGACGAGTGGCGGGGTGCCACGTGGGCGGCGAGGCGACGGACGTGTCCGGCTGCGGCCGGGCGTGTCGATGGCGGTGGAGGGGAAAACTGCTAGGGTTTCGTCCGGAAATTCGGGGGAGGGGTCTATTTATAGAGGTAGAGGGAGCTAGGAGTGTCCAAATGGGGTGTAGTTTTTGCCCACACGATCGTGATCGAACGACCGAGGGCATGGAGGGGAGTTAGATGGGTTTTGGGCCACTTGAAAGGGGTGTTGGGCTGCAACTTAAAAGAGGCCTTTGCGAGAGTGCGGTTAACCGTTGGAGTACCAAACGAACTCCAAATGACCCGAAACTTGACAGGTGGTCTACCGGTGCTATACCAGGGCCACTTGGCAAGGCTTGGTCCATTCCGAGAATGTTCAACACCCGCAGACGGAAAAAGAACAAGAGGGGACGCCGGGGAACATAGGAGTGCCGGATTGCAAAACGGACAACGGGGAAAATGCTCGGAATCATGAGACGAACACGTATGCAAATGATCTGCACATGATGACATGATATGAGATGCACGACACGGAAAAAATGCAAAACGAAAACAAAACCCAACCATGGAGGGAATATCATAGCACATATCCGAAAATGGCAAGAGTTGGAGTTGCAAATATGGAAAGTTACATCCGGGGTGTTACAACACTCCACCACTACAAGAGGATCTCGTCCCGAGATCTAGGACTGAAAGAACTCTGGATATTCGGAACGGAGGTGTCCTCGCGCTCCCAGGTGGCTTCTCGGAGATACCAGTGCAGAAGGAGGCGTGCGGATGCGTGCACGGATGGTGGGGTGATCCCGGATTCCGGGTGTCCCACATAATGGTGGCATGGCTTACGGCGAACGTGCAAGGAACAATTCGGACACGGTGAAAACATAGGGTGCATCCCATACAACAAATGCATTCGGTCCACGGACATCGTCTCGGTGTTATACCTTTGAAGCATGCGTTTCGGGGAGGATCGAGTTCGATGCGGTGTAGGGGAAGTAGTTGTACACATCTCGAAGAGGGACTTGACGCATCCGATGTCTCCGGGGTCGACGGTAGTGGTACACGGTCATCGTGGGATGGGTCTCGGCAATCCAGCGGCAACATCAATGCGGTGTACGGGGCAACAATTGGAGGAGCTCCCGGCGACGCACGAAAAACCCTTAGCCATGGCAGCCGTGGCTACACGCGCGGACACACAAGCTGGTGCAGGGCAGCGTCGGTCAAGCCGTCGGGCACGAGGCGAAGCAAGGGGTGGAGCAGCTTGGGGCTCGGGGTAGCGCGCAGCGGACGGAGCAACTCCGGTGGTGGCGCTCGGGCTGCAGGAGGCGAGATGGCACGACAGCGGCCTGGGAACGACGGGCGCAGGGAAAACCAGCGGCGAGGACTTGGCGCGGCGGAACGCTCCAGCAAGGCAGCGCTGGCGAGGCAGAGGACGGCGGCTCCGGCGATTCGCCCATGAATCGGGATGAGGAGGCCATGGCCTCGGCGCAGATGCAGGGGAGCACCGACGCAGGGGACCCAGGCGGTGGCTGCTGTCGTGCGGCGGAGGCGACGAGGACGGCCGCCGGGCTTCAAATGGCGACGGGGTGGAGGAGGCCGAGGGGGGTCAAGCGAGGGAGATGGCGGCAGCGAGGGAGGAGATGGGGATCGAGGGCTGCGCGTGGGGATCGGGCACGGGGTAGCGGCGCTGGAGGAGGGGTCGAAGGAGAGAAGTGGGATCGGGCAGGGAGGAGATGGTTAGGGTTAGGAGAGACTGGGCCGGAATGGATGGGCCGGCTAGGTTGGCCGGGCCTAAGAGGCCGGCTGGGCTGCAAGGTTTGGCTCTCTCTCTCTAAAGAAAAAAAAACAATGCAGATGAATAAGAGAAAGGAAAAGAGAGAAGAGAAAGGATAGAGGAAGAATTTGGGCATGAGGATAATTTTCACGGACTCGTAAAAATGTGAGGAGTTTAAATAAAATGGCAAGAGGATTTTTGGAGAACAATAGATTTGCACATGTTGAATTTAATGCAACATGTTTGAATTTGAAACCCATTCGAAAGGACTCTAAATGGGCTGAGATTTTTAGGGGAGCCTTGATAAAATAGAGAGAAATATATTTACAAGGTTTGGAGGTCAAACTCGAAGAGGAATAGACATGGAAAATGTTTTGCACGTGTGTTATGGGTGATTCCTAAATGGAATATTTAATATAGCTCCCTAATATTGGGAGGATATGTTATAAAGAGAATCACCACGTGAATTCCCTCGTTTTAAATGGACCAAAGATCCATGCCATTTATTTAGTTGAGTTGCAAAAGATTTATGAGATGATGGCATGATGACATGATGCAATGCAAAAATAAAAAGGGCAGACACAAATGAAACACACGGCGAAACCCGGAATAGCTGGAAGTCTTCTGGGGCGCCGGGCTTGGGGCGGCACGGAGGAGGCGGGCGGCGGCGGGCGCCGAGCGGGCGGCGGCAGCCTTGGCAGCATGTGGCGGCGCGCGGGACGGCGATGGGGCCGGCCGAGACGCTGGCTCTTGGCGGCGGGCGACGCGGCGGCGGAGGAGCCTGCGGCGGCGGAGATCCAGCGGCAGAGAAAGGTGCGGCGCGGCGGCGGCGGCCTCGGCGCCATGGGCGGCGGCGGCGACATGGGCAGGGAGGGCCCGTCTTGCGGCCTGGGCAGGCCAGCGGCGGCGGCTGGCGGCGGCGGCGCGACGAGTGGAGGGTGCCACGTGGCGGCGGCGGGCGACCCGGACGTGTCCGGTGGCGGCGGAGGGGAAAACTGCTAGGGTTTCGTCCAGAAATTCGGGGGAGGGGTCTATTTATAGAGGTAGAGGGAGCTAGGAGTGTCCAAATGGAGTGTAATTTTCGCCCACACGATCGTGATCGAACGACCGAGGGCATGGAGGGGAGTTAGATGGGTTTTGGGCGACTTGGAAGGGGTGTTGGGCTGCAACTTAAAAGAGGCCTTTGCGAGAGTGCGGTTAACCATTGGAGTACCAAACGAACTCCAAATGACCCGAAACTTGACAGGTGGTCTACCGGTGCTATACCAGGGCCACTTGGCAAGGCTCGGTCCATTCGAGAATGTTCAACACCGCTTTTACGGAAAAAGAACTAGAGGGGACGCCGGGGAACATAGGAGTGCCGGATTGCAAAACGGACAACGGGGAAAATGCTCGGAATCATGAGACGAACACGTATGCAAATGAGCTGCACATGATGACATGATATGAGATGCATGACATGGACAAAATGCAAAACAAAAACAAAACCCAACCACAGAGGGAATATCATAGCACATATCCTAAAATGGCAAGAGTTGGAGTTGCAAATATGGAAAGTTACATCCGGGGTGTTACAGCCACCCTTGGCAAGGGCCACGGTCGTCCCATCGTCCTCCACCTCTTGCTCCGCCTCGGCCGTAGCCCCAATCGTTGCGCTCGGGACATCGACCGACATGGCCTTATCGCACAGCCCTGATCTCTTGGCATTCATTGGTGTTGTGGGTGTGGAGATCGTGGTACACACAGTACCGGCTACCCTTGGACGACTCCGGCTGGTCCCTGGCGCGCTTCATGTCCGGCTCTGCTGCGAGCACAACTGCTCCCTTGCGCTTCACATCCTTGGCCTTGGCTTTCTTTTCTTCTGGGTCTGCTGTTGGGAGCTCGAGAAGGGAGAGATGTCTGTCAGCGTTCTGGGAACGGGGTCCCCAGACTTGCCTGCCTGCAGCCTGCGGCGTGGCTCAAGTAAGGGCCCAGTGCAGCCCAACTTCATCAGCTCAAGCTCAAGACCCTCGCGAGGGGCCAAGCCTCGCGGGGCGTTCAACAGGAAGCTTCCTCAGAGAGCGGCCTCATCAGGCAGGCTCGCAAGGAGGCGGAGAGATCAAGGAAGGGTACCTCGCGAGGAGCCCGTGATGCAAGCCATGACGATCGAGACCAGGCGGGGGCCAGGCGGGCGCCGGCCTGTGCTGTGTCCTTGTTTCCCCTTCGGTGCTAAGGGGGCAAGCACAGGCCAATGCATCAGGCAAAGGTTACCGTTTCGGTGCAACAAGACCAAGACCAGCAGAACGGCAGGATGGAGGTCATTTTGGAGCCCAGGACGGCGTCATCGTCAGAGCCTTTGGCAGCCGTAGACCAACTTTAGTCAGGATAAGTGTACTAGATGTCCCCCTTCAAAATGGCCAATTGTTGGAGCCCTTCCCGCTCATTATTTGGGAAGAGGACCGATCAGAGAGGGGCATCTAGGAGACGGATCAATCAGAGAGAGAGAGAGAGAGAGAAATCACCGAGCGAGTTCATCGCAGAGAGCTCAAGAACAGCCCCTCGCACTAGCTGAACAGCCCCTCGCGAGGCTGTTCTCCCTTTGTATTGTTCATCTTCAGCCCCTGAGGCAATCCACCACAGCACACACTGGAGTAGGGTATTACACCACAATGGTGGCCTGAACCAGTATAAATCTCGTGTCCCTTGTGTGTTCTTCTTTCTAGCCTTGATTCTTTGCAAGACTTCGAGACATGAGCTGGTAGGGGAAAGATCTTCATGCGCACCCCAGAGTTCGAACATCAAGGGTCTGCTGGAACCTGAAATCCGACATTTAGCGCGCCAGGTAGAGGTGCGCCAGAATCTTTCTTCCGTTGGTCGCGTCTGATCTTCGGTCTTATCCATGGCTGACGCTCGCCGGGCTCGCGCCGAGCGTCGGGCTGCTCTCGCCACCCATGTCGTCCAGACGGCGCCCGTTAGCGGTCGCCCCTGTCGTTCCCCGTCGCCTGCTGCCAACGCCGCCACCGGCCCGGCGGGGAACGAGCAGCAGGCCTCGTCCCTGCATCCTTTGATGTGGCGGGAAGGCCGCATCGCCACCCCGTCGCTGACTCCAGCCGGTTTGTCGTCCCACACCCATCGCGCCCCCACGGACGCGCACACTGCGCTGCTCCTGGCGCGTGAGCTCCTGCACTACCGTCCCGTCGACGACCTCTACGAGGACTGGCTCGCCAGCATCACCGAGCTCGTCAGCGCCGCAGGAGGCTCCCCTGCGCCGTCCCTCTCGCTACCTCGCCCTCCGTCCTGCGCAGGAGGCGAGGAGCAGGAGGTGCCTCCGCCACCTCCTCCCCAAGAAGGCGCCCTGGCTCCAAGGCGCACGGCCCCAGGACAAGACCCACCGCATCCGGCGCCTGCACGACAAGAAAGGAGCTGCCAGGAAATCCCTCGTCCCCAAGAAGGTGCCCGCATGCTCCCAGCACCGGTGCGCCATGACCGCATCCCTGCGCCACCACGTCAAGACCCCACGCTGCTCCATGCAGCGATGCGCGGGAATCCCCAGGAGCAAGCCCCGCATCAGCAGAGAGCTCCGGTGGCCACTGTAGGCTGCCGCGCCTTCACCGCTGAGCTGCGTAGCGTTGCATGGCCCGGCAAGTTCAAGCTAGCCGGACCTGCCTCCTCGCTACGACGGCACTGCAGACCCCGCGGAGTTCCTGCAGCTCTACGATCTGGGCATCGAAGCCGCCAACGGGGACGAAAAGGTCATGGCGAATTGGTTTCCCATGGCGCCCAAGGATGGTGCCCGCACCTGGCTCCTAGCACGATCTCCTCCTGGGACGAGATGCGCACTCGCTTCATCGCCAACTTCCAAGGCACTCGCGACCGGCCCCCGGCCATGAGTGACCTGCGCCGCATCAAGCAACAGCCAGGAGAGACCCTGCAGAAGTACATACAGCGCTTCAACAACGCCCGCCTCAAGATCCCCAGGGTGACTGAGGAGGCCATCATCTCAGCCTTCTCGATGGCGTACGTGACATCAAGATGAAAGAGGAGCTAGCAATCCATGAGGACCTGTGCACGTCCCTGGAGCTGTTCAACTTGGCGATCAAGTGCGCCAGGGCTGCGAAAGGGCGCCTCTCCATCCTCGAGCTTCCAGCTGCCGATCCAGAAGAGAAGAAGCCCAAGGTCAAGGACGTGAAGCGTAAGGGAGCTGCCGTGCTCGCAGCAGAGCCAGACACCAAGCGAGGCAGGGATCAGCCTGAGTCATCCAAGGGCAGCCGGTACTGCGTGTACCACGACCTCCACACCCACAACACCAACGAATGCCAAGAGCTCAGGGCTGTGCGAGATGGGCGTATCGGCCGACCCCCCAAGCGCAACGACCGGGGCTATGGCCAAGGAGGAGGAAGAGGTGGAGGACGATGGGAAGACCGTGGACCTCGCCAAGGGTAGTGTGACCGACCTCGCGAGGACCGTTGGCAGAACCAGCCTCGCGAGGGAGTTTGGAGGGATTAGCCTCGTGAGGACCGCCCACACGGCAACGCAGGCCTCCCTCCTCTGCCATCATTGCCGAGGAGGAATGAAGACCATCATCAGGATGAGGGGGCTGGGGGCTTCCAGGAGCCGCGCGCAATCGCTTGCATCCTGGGCGGCGCTCAGGCCCCAGCCTCTCAGCGCATCTTCAAGCAGTTTGCTCGCGAGGTGAATGCAGTCCTCCCCAAGCTTGAGGCCATGCGCCCTCTCAGGTGGTCTGTGTGCGCTATCATGTTCAGCTCAGCGGATCAGCTCAAGCGCGCGGCAACGGTCGGTGTCCTCCCAATGCTTTGTTTCCCAGTCATCAGCAACGTGCAAGTCACCAGGACCCTCATCGATGGCGGAGCAGGACTCAACGTCCTGTCCGTCGAGACATTCAACAATCTCCAAGTGCCATACTATCAGCTCCAGCCGACCAAGCCTTTCTCAGGGGTCACTGATGGTTCCACCGTTCCGATAGGGCAAGTTTGCCTTCCAGTCACCTTTGGGCAGCGCAACAACTACCGCACCGAGCTCATTGACTTCGACGTCGCCCACATTCTCCTGCCATACAATGCCATCCTCCGGTACCTAGCCCTGGCCAAGTTCATGGCAGTGACACACCACAGCTACAATGTCCTCAAGATGCCAGGAAGCGGTGGAGTCATCACAGTGCCCTGTGAGTAAAGGGATCTGATGTGTTCTCTCGGCGTGCCTTCAAGCCGCGGCAATCGAAGACCAGATCACGAGGCAGGAGGCTTCCGGGCGGTCCCTAAGAAGAAGAAGGCTTCACCTGGCCCAAACCCTCACGAGGCAGGCACCTCCAGAGGTGTTGCGTCAGGATTCGCGCCCGTTCAGGGGGCGCCACCCTCTGCCGCACAGGAAGGCGCACCCGGCGCCCCCCTCGGGCAGGGCTTGGGGGCTCCTTCTTGGAGAGCCACCGACTTTGCCAAGGTCGTGAGGGAGGCGCTCGGGCGCCACTTGGAGGCGTGCTTCAAAGCACGTTTCCCTTAGGAAGGTGTGAGGCAAGGAGGGCCAAACCCTCGGGAGTTCATCGTGAGAAACATTCAGGAGCTACAGGAGTCAAGAGTCATGCGCGGCAGCCGCCGCCTGCCTGCCGCAGCCCCCCAACCGGGCGAGGATGGCGGGCTGCGCGTCTGCATCGACGTGCCAGGGCTCAACCGGCCGCGTCTCAGGAGCGCCTCTGGCCTTCACGCGTGGGGCGTTGTGAGGGTCCACCTCACAGCTACGTTCACATGCCTTTCGGCCCGCCGAACGCGGCCACCGCTCATCAGCGCCTGCTGAGGAGCATTCTGGAGGCTCAGAAGGTCAGGCATCACGTGGTCCTGGCGGAGATGGAGATGGCCCTCGAAGATCCACCCGTGCCCCCGGAGCCTCCCGAGGCTCCAGGTCCCGAGAGCTTGTGAGGGTCGGTTTCCTCACCACCCGTCATCCGCTACTTCAGCATCACTTCATCTCCAACGGTATCAGGTGACATCTTTCAAAGTTCCATTTTCAGCTGGGAGCGCCCACAGGGCTGCATCATTCCCAGGTCGCGTGGGTCCGTCCCTGCGGCATGCATCCGTTTTGCTTATGCTCTTTACCTACCTTGTTGGGGGCGCCCCTCGGGTTGCATTATTCCCAAGTTGCTCGGGCCTGACCCAGTGGCGTTTGCTTTTTCCGCACCTATCTGAAATGGATTTGCTCCTTCATGCTTAACATGCTTGACCTAACCGCCTGCTCGATTGACACCTACCTTTGGAGCCGCTCGCTCTGGCACGGCGCTTGTGCATGGGTCTGTCCCTGCAACACCGACAAATCTGAGTGGTCGAGCTCTGGCCGCGGCAGCCCCGCAAGGCGCCACTTCATGAGGCCCTTAGTGCCCCAATCGCTCCCTCGGAGCGACCAATGGTTGGCTGACAACCGTAACAGCGGACCTTTTTTCCCCTCGTGATTGGTATGCATGACCCTCTCCAGAAGTAATGCTGGGGACGTCGCGAGCTCTCTCTCCACCTCTCCGGCACGATCCGCTTGCACGTTAAAAGGGGGGCGCCTGAGCATCGCGACTCATGGGCTCTTACTGGCTCTCCAGCCCTCACCCCCTGGCCTTGACCCACGGCATCGCGACCTGTCGTACCAACGGCGGCTGAGCTCGCTCGAGGGCCGGGACCTGAGGACGTAGAGCATTAAGGAAAGTGCGGGGGAGAGGAAAGAAGCTCACGAGGACCTAACCCAGCAACACCCAAGCTGCCGCCGCGCAGGCCCGGAAACTACGCCAAACCTACGAGATAAGTCACGCGAAAACTGATTCGACTCAGCGCTAAAACCTCACCTAGTGCAGCTCTGTCACAGCAACGTTGCCTACCTTTTTTGCCCAGCGGAGGCTGCTTGAGCGCTAAAGGGGACCTCCTGAGCATCGCGACTCAGGGGCTCTTACTGGACCTTGGGCCGCTCACCTCCTCGCCTTGACCTCGGCATCACGACCTGGCATACCAGCGACGGCTGAAGCCTGCCTGGGGACCGGGACCTATCAGCGTAGAGCACCAAGCCCTCGTGAGGAAATAAAGGGGGAGCCAAGCCGGGACAGGACAAGCATCTCGCATCGATTCATAATAAGGATATAATATTCACAAAAGACATGGCCAGCGCCTTACATACCTCCACGGGGTGATACTTCAATTCCTCGCAGGGAACAAAAGGTGATAATCCTAAGGAACACTAACTACGCGCGCCTCCACAGGAGACACCATCATCAATAGTGGGCCATCAGGCGCCGGTGCCAACCCCATCCAGATCAGCAGCGCCGGCGGCCTGAGGCACCCGCCCTGCTCCGAGCGTGACGCAAGCTCGGGGGCTCATAGCTGTTGTCGCTCGTCTCCGGAGTCGCGTAAAGCTCGGCGGAGTCGCCGGACCCTCCGGCACCTCCGCTGCTGCCCGAGGAGCTGCTGAGGAAGCGGTTGGCGGGCCTGGTCCTCGCCACGTCGATGCCCCGGCCGCCTTTCTAGGGGCAGCATTCCAGCCGACGTCCTACCACGTCGAAGACCTTGAAGAACATCAAGGAGGCGCCATCATATTCGAGGTGGATTACGAGGGCGCCCCCTGTCCGGCAGACCCGGGCGATCTCGCCCCCGCCGCGGGTCAGGAAGACCTTGCCTGGGGTGACAACCTCGACCTCCGCCCCGGTCGCGGGAGTGCTGCAGTCAGCGTGCTGCAGCCAGAGCTTAAGAGGCCCCCTCGGCAGGATCTCGAAGGCGAAGGAGGAAGGAAGGCGAATCCAAGATCGAGGAGGCATGGCGGCGTGGAGCACAAGCTCGCGAGAGGAGCCCTCGGCATGGACTCCAGGAGGAAGGACGCGCACCGCCGTAACCCGCCAGCGTCAACGGCGGCACCGTCGGTGTCGCTCGACGCCTTCTTCTCCAGGGCCCTCGATGCAGGCGTACAAGGGCAGCGAGAACCCAAGCGGCGGCTGCTCGTACCAGGGCCTCGATGCCTCCTGCCGAGCGCCCTCATCTCGGCGGCAGAGGACTAGCCGCTTCTTGGTGGAAGCGGGTCTGGACCCTCTCGGGGGGCCTTTCCCTTCTCTTCTGCAGAAAACCGGCGGATTGGTGCCATTGGCGTAAGGTGGAGTAAGGGCGAAGAAGAAGAAGAAAGGAGTAGCAGGGTGAGATGGACTGGAAGGGCTCGCACCGTTCCGTACTTATAGCCGGAGAAGGCCAACCGTTGGCCACCACGATCGCAGGTAATCATGACCCATTTTTGCATGCAGGGACTTGTCACGTCGTGCGGTTGCCGAGGCGTCGTGGGGAAGTGGAGACGCCCACGTCCAATGAATCGCCACGCGACGCCCAAGGCCGCAGGCTGTTGGGGCCCGCGGCGCTTCGCACTTTCCCCTTCGCTTCTCCGCTAAGCCAAGTCTGGGCGTGCCTTGGGCTCGGGGGCTACTGTCGGCGTTCTAGGAACGGGGTCCCCAGACTTGCCTGCCTGCAGCCTGCGGCGTGGCTCAAGTGGGGGCCCAGTGTAGCCCAGCTTCATCAGCTCAAGCTCAAGACCCTCGCGAGGGGCCAAGCCTCGCGGGGCGTTCAACAGGAAGCTTCCTCAGGGAGCGGCCTCATCAGGCAAGCTCGCAAGGAGGCAGAGAGATCAAGGCAGGGTACCTCGCGAGGAGCCCGTGACGGAAGCCATGACGACCGAGACCAGGCGGGCGCCAGGCGGGCGCCGGCCTGCGCATTGTCCTTGTTTCCCCTTCAGTGCTAAGGGGGCAAGCACAAACCAAGGCATCAGGCAAAGGTTACCGTTTTGGTGCAACAAGACCAAGACCAGCAGAACGGCAGGATGGAGGTCATCGTGGAGCCTAGGATGGCGTCATCGTCAAAGCCTTTGGCAGCCGTGGACCAACTTTAGTCAGGATAAGTGTACTAGATGTTCCCCTTCAAAATGGCCAATTGTTGGCGCCCTTCCCGCTCATTATTTGGGAAGAGGACCAGGGCCTCCCTCTATAAATAGGACTAGCCTCCATAGAGTAGGGGCATCTGGGAGACGGATCGATCAGAGAGAGAGAGAGAGAGACAGACAGAAGCGACTGAACTCACCTGAGCAGTTCATCGCACCAGCTCAAGAACAGCCCCTCGCGAGGTTGTTATCCCTTTGTATTGTTCATCTTCAGCCCCTGAGGCAATCCACCACACCACACACTGGAGTAGGGTATTACACCACAATGGTGGCCTGAACCAGTATAAATCTCGTGTCCCTTGTGTGTTCTTCTTTCTAGCCTTGATTCTTTGCAAGACTTCGAGACGTGAGCTAGTAGGGGAAAGATCTTCGTGCGCACCCCAGAGTTCGAACCTCAAGGGTCTGCCGGAACCCGAAATCCGACAACGTCCCTCCTCAGCCCTTGTGCACTTGGTCGCCAGGTTGAACAACTCCAAGGATGTACACAGATCTTCGTGGATCGCCAGCTCCTCCTTCATCTTGACATCGCGGACGCCATCAGAGAACGCCGAGATGATGGCCTCCTCGGTCACCTTGGGAATCTTGAGGCGAGCGCTGTTGAAGCGCTGGATGTACTTCTACAAGGTCACTCTGGGTTGCTGCTTGATGCGGCGTAGGTCACCCACGGCCGGCGGGCAGTCGTGAGTGCCCTAGAAGTTGGCAATTAAACGAGTGCGCATCTCGTCCCAGGAGGAGATCGTGCCAGGAGGCAGGTTCAGAGCCAGGTGCGGGCAGCATCCTTGAGTGCCATGGGAAACCAGTGCGCCATGACCTTTTCGTGCCCGTTGGCGGCTTCGATGCCCAGCTCGTAGAGCTGTAGGAACTCCACAGGGTCGGCAGTGCCATCGTAGCGAGGGGGCATGTCAGGTTTGAACTTGCCCAGCAAGGCGACACTGCATAGCTCAGTGGTGAAGGCGCGACAGCCTACGGTGGCCACCGGAGCTCTCTGCTGGTGCGGGGCTTGCTCCTGGGGATTCCCGCGCACCGCTGCCTGGAGCAGCGCAGGGTCTTGACGTGCTGGCGCAGGGATGCGGTCGTGGCACGCCGGTGTCGGGAGCACGCGTGCACCTTCTTGGGGACGAGGGATTTCTTGGAAGCTCCTTTCTTGTCGCACAGGCGCCGGACGTGGTGGATCTCGTCCTGGGGCCGTGCGCCTTGGAGCCAGGGCGCCTTCTTGGGGAGGAGGTGGCGGAGGCACCTCCTGGGCTGCACCACCCACGCAGGGCGGAGGGTGAGGCAGCGAGAGGGACGGCGTAGGGAAGCCCCCTGCGGCGCTGACGAGCTCGGTGATGCGAGCGAGCCACTCCTCGTAGAGGTCGTCGATAGGATGGTAGTGCAGGAGCTCCCGCGCCAGGAGCAACGCGGCATGCACATCCGTGGGGGCGCAACGGGCGTGAGACGACGAGCCAGCTGGAGTCAGCGACGGGGTGGCGGTGCGGCCTTCACTCCGCACCGAAGGATGCAGCGACAAGGCCTGTTGCTCGTTCCCCGCCGGGCCGGTGGCGGCGTTGGCGGCAGGCGAGGGGGACCGACAGGGACACCCACTGACGGGAGCCGTCTGGGCGATGCGGGCGGTGAGAGCAGCCCGACGCTCGGCACGAGCCCGGCGAGCGTCTGCCATGGACACAGCGGAAGATCGAACGCGAAACTGCGGAAGAAAGATTCTGGCGCACCCCTACCTGGTGCGCTAAATGTCGGATGTTGGGTTTCGGCAGACCCTTAAGGTTCAAAGTCTGGGGTGCACGCGAAGATCTCTCCCCTACCGATCCACGTCTGATCGCCTCGCGAGAATCTAAGCTAAATGATGAACTACACGAGGGACACAAGATTTATACTGGTTTGGGCCACCGTGGTGGTGTAATATCCTACTCCAGTGTGTGGAGTGGTGGATTGCCTCAGGGGCTGATGATGAACAATACAAGGGAAGAACTGCCTCACGAGAGGTGTTCTTGAGCTGGTGCGATGAACTGCTTGAGTGAGTTCGATCGCCTTTCTATCTGATGAGGACTCGATGAGATGATCCCCGCTCTGATCAGATCCTCCCCCTCTCTGTGGTGGCTAGCCCTATTTATAGAGGCCCTGGTCCTCTTCCCAAATATTGAGCGGGAAGGGCGCAAACAACAACCATTTTGAAGGGGAACATCTAGTACAAGTTATCCTGACTAAAGTTGGTCTTCGGCTGCCAAAGGCACTGGTGATGACGCCGTCTTGGGCTCCACGGTGACCTCCATCCTGCCGCTCTGCTAGTCTTGTTTTAATTGCACTGAAATGGCAACCTTTGTCTGATGCCTCGGTACTCCACGCCTGCGCTTTCCCCCTTTGCACCAAAGAGGAAACAAGGACACTGCACAGGCTGGCGCCCGCCTGGTCTCGATCGTCATGGCTTGCGTCACGAGCACCTCGCAAGGTACCCTGCCTTGCTCTCTCTGCCTCCTCGCGAGCCTGCCTGGGGAGGCCGTTCCTGAGGAAGTCGTGTGTCATCTGCCCCGCAAGGCTTGGCCCCTCGCGAGGGTCTTGAGTCTTGCGCTGATGAAGATGGGCCATACTGGGCCACCACTCGAGCCACGCCGCAGGCCGCAGGCAGGCAAGTCTGGGGACCCCCGTTCCCAGAACACCGACAACAATGCATTCCCTTAGGCCCAAATATGGTGAAGTGTCATGTAGTCGACGTTCACATGACACCACTAAGGGAATCACAACATACATATCATCAATATATCGAACATACATATCAAGTTCACATGATTACTTGCAACATGATTTCTCCTGTGACCTCAAGAACAAAAGTAACTACTCATAAATGATAATCATGCTCAAGATCAGAGGGGTATTAAGTAGCATAATGGATCTGAACATATAATCTTCCACCAAATAAACCATATAGTAATCAACTACAAGATGTAATCAACACTACTAGTCACCCACAAGCAGCAATCTGTAGTTCTGGTACAAAGATTGAACACAAGAGATGAACTAGGGTTTGAGAGGAGTTGGTGTTGCTGAAGATGTTGATGGAGATAGCCCTCCCTGATACGTCCATTTTGCATCATGCTTTTATATCTATATTTATTGCATTATGGGCTGTTATTACACATTATATCTCAATACTTATGGCTATTCTCTCAAATTTTATAAAGTTTACCATGAAGAGGGGGAATGCCGGCAGCTGGAATTCTGGCTGGAAAAGGAGCAAATATTGGAAACCTATTCTACACAGCTCCAAAAATCCTGAAACTCCAAGGAACTTATTTTTGGAATTAATAAGAATTATTGAGCGAAAGAAACACCAGATGGGGCCCACACCCTGGCCAGGAGGGTGGGGGCGCTCCCAGCCCTACTGGGCGCGTCCCCTGTCTCCTGGGCTCCCTAGTGGCCCTCCGGTGTCCATCTTCTGCTATATGAAGGCTTTTATCGTGGAAAAAATTGTGGGCAAGCTTACGGGAGGAAACTCCGCCGCCACGAGGCGGAACCTTGGCGGAACCAATCTAGAGCTCCGGCAGAGCTGTTCTGCCGGGGAAACTTCGCTCTGGGAGGGGGAAATCATCACCATCGTCATCACCAATGATCCTCTCATCGGGAGGGGGTCAATCTCCATCAACATATTCACCAGCACCATCTCCTCTCAAAACCCTAGTTCATCTCTTGTATCCAATCTTGTATCAAAACCACAAATTGGTACCTGTGGGTTGATAGTAGTGTTGATTACTCCTTGTAGTTGATGCTAATTGGTTTACTTGGTGGAAGATCATATGTTCAGATCCTTAATGCTTATTAATACTCCTCTGATTATGAACATGAATATGCTTTGTGAGTAGTTACATTTGTTCCTGAGGACATGGGTGAAGTCTTGCTATTAGTAGTTATGTGAATTTGGTATTCGTTCAACATTTTGATGAGATGTATGTTGTCTTTCCTCTAGTGGTGTTATGTGAACATTGACTTCATGACACTTCACCATTGTTTGGGCCTAGAGGAAGGCACTAGGAAGTAATAAGTAGATGATGGGTTGCTAGAGTGACAAAAGCTTAAACCCTAGTTTAGGCGTTGCTTCGTAAGGGGCTGATTTGGATCCATATGTCTAATGCTGTGGTTAGGTTAACCTTAATACTTATTTTGTAGTTGCAGATGCTTGCAATAGGGGTTAATCATAAGTGGGATGCTTGACCAAGTAAGGGCAATACCCAAGCACCGGTCCACCCACATATCAAATTATCAAAGTACCGAACGTGAATCATATGAGCGTGATGAAAACTAGCTTGACGATAATTCCCATGTGTCCTCGGGAGCTCCTTTCTCATTATAAGAAATTGTCCAAGCTTGTCCTTTGCTACAAAAAGGATTGGGCCACCTTTCTGCACTTTATTTACTTTCATTGCTTGTTACCCGTTACAATTTATCTTATCACACAACTATCTGTTACCTACAATTTCAGTGCTTGTAGAGAAAACCTTACTGAAAACCGCTTATCATTTCCTTCTGCTCCTCGTTGGGTTTGACACTCTTACTCATCGAAAGGACTACGATAGATCCCCTACACTTGTGGGTCATCAAGACTCTTTTTTGGCGCCGTTGCCGGGGAGCGTAGTGCTTTTGGTGAGTGGTACTTGGTAAGGAAACATTTATTTAGTGTGCTGAAATTTCCTGTCACTTGTTACTATGGAAATTAATCCTTTGAGGGGCTTGTTCAGGGTCTCTTCACCCCGACCAGAAGAGCAAAGAGTTGCTCCTCAACCTACTGAACCTACTGAAATATTTACTTTGAGATTCCTTCAGGTATGATAGAGAAACTGCTAGCTAATCCCTTTGCAAGAGATGGAACATTGCATCCCGATTTACACCTTATCTTTGTGGATGAAGTTTGTGGATTATCTTGCAGGTATTCCCGATGATGTTGTCAAACGGAAGGTCTTCCCTTTGTCTTTGAAGGGAGATGCATTGACATGGTATAGGCTATGTGATGATACCGGATCTTGGAATTATAAACGATTGAAGTTGGAATTTCACCAGAAGTTCTATCCTATGCATCTTGCTCATCGTGATCGTAATTACATATATAATTTCTGGCCTCGCGAAGGAGAAAGCATCGCTCAAGCTTGGGGGAGGCTTAAGTCAATGTTATATTCATGCCCCAATCATGAGCTCTCCAGAGAAATGATTATTCAAAAATTTTATGCTCGTCTTCCTCTCAATTATCGCAACATGCTCGATACTTCCCGTGCTGGTTCTTATATGCTGAAGACTATTGAATTCAAATGGGACTTATTGGAAAGAATTAAACGCAACTCTAAAGATTGGGGTTCCGAGGACGGTAAGGAGTCAGGTATGACACCTAAGTTTGATTGTGTTAAATCTTTTATAGATACGGATGCTTTTCGTGGATTTAGCGCTAAGTATGGACTTGACTCTGAGATAGTAGCTTCTTTCTGTGAATCTTTTGCTACTCACGTTGATCTCCCTAAGGAGAAGTGGTTTAAATATAATCCTCCCATTGAAGTAAAAGTAGTTGCACCTATTACAGTTGAAGAAAAGACTGTCACTTATAGTGATCCTATTGTTCCTACTACTTATGTTGAGAAACCTCCTTTTCCTGTTAGGATAAAGGATCATGCTAAAACTTCGACTGTTGTTCATAAAAGTAATACTAGGACTTATACACCTCCTGAGCAAATCAAAGTTGAACCTAGTATTGCTATGGTTAAAGATCTCTTGGATGATGATTTAGATCGGCATGTTATTTATTTCTGTGGTGAGACTGCTAATATTGTTAGACCAGATACTAAGATACATAGACCTGTGGTAGGCATGCCTGTTATTTCTGTTAAAATAGGACATCATTGTTATCATGGCTTATGTGATATGGCTGCTAGTGCTAGTGCGATACCCTATGATTTATATAAAGAAATTATGCATGATATTGCACCCATTGAATTGGAAGGTATTGATGTTACTATCAAGCTTGCCAATAGAGATACTATTTCACCAGTTGGGATTGTTAGATATGTTGAAGTCTTGTGTGGGAAGGTTAAATATCCTGCTGATTTCCTTGTTCTTAGTTCCCCACAAGATGATTTTTGTCCCATTATTTTTGGTAGACCCTTCTTGAATACTGTTAATGCTAAAATTGATGGTGAAAAGGATACTGTTACAATTGGCTTAGAGGATGTGTCTCATGAATTTAATTTTGCTAAGTTTCGTAGACAACCTCGTGATAGAGAATCACCTAGTAATGATGAGATTATTGTTCTTGCTTCTATTGCCCTGCCTCCTACTGATCCGTTAGAACAATATTTGCTAGACCATGAAAATGATATGTTTATGAAGGAAAGAAGAGAAATAGATGAAGTGTTCCTTCGACAGGAACCTATGCTGAAACACAACCTACCCGTTGAAATTATAGGGGATCCCCCTCCACCCAAGGGTGATCCCGTGTTTAAACTTAAACCATTACCTGATAATCTTAAGTATGCTTATCTTGATGAAAAGAAAATATATCCTGTTATTATTAGTGATAATCTTTCAGAGAAAGAAGAAGAAAAATTATTGAAAACTCTGAAGAAGCACCGTGCTGCTATTGGATATACTCTGGATGATCTCAAGGGCATTAGTCCCACGTTATGCCAACACAAAATTAATTTGGAGGTTGATGCCAAAACAGTTAGAGATCCTCAACGACGATCGAATCCTAAGATGAAAGAAGTGGTAAGAAAGGAGATACTAAAGCTCCTTGAGGCATGTATAATTTATCCTGTTGCTAATAGTGATTGGGTAAGCCCTGTCCATTATGTTCC
This sequence comes from Aegilops speltoides, assembly GCA_021437245.1. Classification (NCBI taxonomy): domain Eukaryota; kingdom Viridiplantae; phylum Streptophyta; class Magnoliopsida; order Poales; family Poaceae; genus Aegilops; species Aegilops speltoides. The sequence goes on from CM038145.1 coordinate 250,308,145, forward strand.
TAAAAAGGGAGGTATTACTGTTGTTCCTAATGATAAAGATGAATTGATCCCGCAAAGAATTATTACAGGTTATAGGATGGTAATTGATTTCTGTAAATTAAATAAAGCTACTAAGAAAGATCATTACCCTTTACCTTTTATCGATCAAATGCTAGAAAGACTATCCAAACACACACTTTTCTGCTTTCTAGATGGTTATTCTGGTTTCTCTCAGATGCCTGTATTAGCGAAGGATCAATCTAAAACTACTTTTACTTGCCCTTTTGGTACTTTTGCTTATAGACGTATGCCTTTTGGTTTATGTAATGCACCTGCTACCTTCCAAAGATGTACGATGGCTATATTCTTTGACTTTTGTGAAAAGATTTGTGAGGTATTCATGGATGATTTCTCCGTCTATGGATCCTCTTTTGATGATTGCTTGAACAACCTTGATCGAGTTTTGCAGAGATGCGAAGACACTAGTCTCGTCTTGAATTGGGAAAAGTGTCACTTTATGGTTAATGAAGGCATTGTCTTGGGGCATAAGATTTCCGAGAGAGGTATTGAAGTTGATAAAGCTAAAGTTGATGCTATTGAAAAGATGCCATGTCCCAAAGACATAAATGGTATAAGAAGTTTCCTTGGTCATGCCGGTTTTTATAGGAGGTTCATTAAGGACTTTTCTAAAATCTCTAGGCCTCTGACTAATTTATTGCAAAATGATATTCCTTTTGTCTTTGATGATGGTTGTGTAGAAGCATTTGAAATACTTAAGAAAGCTTTGATCACTGCACCTATTGTTCAACCACCTGATTGGAATTTACCTTTTGAAATTATGTGTGATGCTAGTGATTATGCTGTAGGTGCTGTTCTAGGGCAAAGAGTTGATAAGAAATTGAATGTTATCCAGTATGCTAGTAAAACTCTTGATACTGCCCAGAGAAATTATGCTACTACTGAAAAAGAGTTCTTAGCAGTTGTGTTTGCATGTGATAAGTTTAGACCTTATATTGTTGATTCCAAAGTTACTATTCACACTGATCATGCTGCTATTAAATATCTTATGGAAAAGAAAGATGCTAAGCCTAGACTTATTAGATGGGTTCTCTTGCTCCAAGAATTTGATTTACATATTATTGATAGAAAGGGAGCTGAGAACCCCGTTGCAGACAACTTGTCTAGGTTAGAGAATGTTCTTGATGACCCACTGCCTATTGATGATAGCTTCCCTGATGAACAATTAGCGGTCATTAATGCCTCTCGTACTGCTCCTTGGTATGCTGATTATGCTAATTACATTGTTGCTAAATTTATACCACCTAGTTTCACATACCAGCAAAAGAAAAAGTTCTTTTATGATTTAAGACATTACTTCTAGGATGACCCACACCTTTATAAAGAAGGAGTAGATGGTGTTATTTGATGTTGTGTACCTGAGCATGAACAGGAACAGATCCTACGCAAGTGTCACTCTGAATCCTATGGAGGACACCACATTGGAGATAGAATTGCACACAAGGTACTTCAATCCGGTTTTTATTGGCCTACTCTCTTTAAAGATTCTCGTAAGTTTGTCTTATCTTTTGATGAATGTCAAAGAATTGGTAATATTAGTAGACGTCAAGAAATGCCTATGAATTATTCTCTTGTTATTGAACCGTTTGATGTTTGGGGCATTGATTATATGGGACCTTTTCCTGCCTCTAATGGTTATACACATATTTTAGTTGTTGTTGATTACGTTACTAAGTTGGTAGAAGCTATTCCAACTAGTAATGCTGATCATAACACTTCTATTAAAATGCTTAAAGAAGTTATTTTTTCGAGGTTCGGAGTCCCTAGATATCTTATGACTGATGGTGGTTCACATTTTATTCATGGTGCTTTCCGTAAGATGCTTGCTAAGTATGATGTTAATCATAGAACCGCATCTCCTTATCACCCGCAGTCTAGTGATCAAGTAGAGTTGAGCAATGGAGAGCTCAAATTAATTTTGCAAAAGACTGTGAATAGATCTAGAAAAAATTGGTCCAAAAAACTTGATGATGCATTATGGGCCTATAGAACTGCATACAAAAATCCCATGGGTATGTCTCCATATAAGATGGTTTATGGAAAAGCTTGTCACTTACCTCTAGAACTTGAACATAAAGCATATTGGGCTATTAAAGAGCTCAACTATGACTTCAAACTTGCCGGTGAGAAGAGGTTGTTTGATATTAGCTCACTTGATGAATGGAGAACCCAAGCCTATGAGAGTGCCAAGCAATTCAAAGAAAAAGTCAAACGTTGGCATGACAAAAGGATACAAAAGCGTGAGTTTAACATAGGTGATTATGTGTTATTATTCAACTCTCATTTAAGATTTTTTGCGGGAAAACTTCTCTCTAAATGGGAAGGTCCTTACGTTATCGAGGAGGTCTATCGTTCTGGTGCCATAAAAATCAACAACTTCGAAGGCACAAGTCCGAGGGTCATGAACGGTCAAAGAATTAAACATTATATCTCAGGTAATCCTATCAATGTTGAAACTAATATTATTGAAACCGTAACCCTGGAGGAATACATAAGGGACACTTTCCAGAATGTTCCAGACTCCGAGAAGGAATAGGTATGTGGTACGGTAAGTAAACCGACTCCAAAACAATTCTAATGGCAATTTTTATAAGTTTTGGAATATTTAAGAATTTTAGAAAGAAAGAAGTAGTCCGAGAAGGACACAAGGCCTCCACGAGGGTGGAGGGCGCGCCCACCCTTCCTGGGCGCCCCCTGTCTCGTGGCCACCTCGTGTGCCTCCCGGACTCTGTTTTCTTGCACGTTACGTATTTTGGTCGGTAAAAATTCATTATATAATCTCCCAAAGGCTTTGACCATCGTATCACGCAAATATCCTCTGTTTTTGTTTCGAGCTGTTTTTCTGACAGATCTAGAGCATCATGACATCTCCAAGCACTCCCAAGGACAAGTTTTTCGAGAGGGTTATCAACCCCTATCGCGCGAAGGTGTTGCAACATCCTCAAACCATTGAGATGCGTGAGGGGGTGCTACACATCCGCGATGTGGAGGGACCAAGGCGTACCGGAAGCATGGAGACAAATCTCGAAGCCATGGAGCAACAAGTTTTCAAGTGCCAAGGGATGGTGGAGCGTGGACTCAATGAATTCACCAACAACCACAAGCTAGATGCCAAGGTCATTGGGGGGACCATCTTCAAGCTTCAAGAGAAAATCGAGCACCTCCAAGCCTAGATCTATGACCTGCAAAACCAAAACTGTGAGTATGAATATAGATTCAAGAGGATGAGTTTGGCTACAGATTTGAGGATCCTGGAGACTCGATCATCCTTCTATGATGGTGAGCCTATGCCTTGGAAGATGGACGACAAGCCTACGTCATCAACAACTCCTACTTCACTACCTCCGAGGACATAATTACATGGGTATGGGCACTCCCCTTGGCAACTGCCAAGCTAGGGGGAGGTGCCTCGGTATCGTATCAGCATCACACTCCTAAATTTACCGTTTTATTTAGTTCGATCCTTTTAGTAGTATCTTGATCTAGTAGATTGAAGTTTTAGTATCAAGTAGTTTTGGGTCTTGCTTTGTGATCTCTTTATGTAATTGAGTCAGTGAGCTATGTATAATAAAGATTAGTGCTGATTCAAGGGCTTTGCTATCTTGCTATGATCTTGAGAAAGAAGAAGGAATAAAAAGAATAAAAGAGTTCATATTGATCTTATGGATAGTAATAACTTCACACATAGAAAGTATGAGACATAAAAGTTGTTGAGAGTTGACAAACGTAGTTTTGGTCATCGTTGCAATTAATAGGAAGTAATAAGGAAAGAGAGGTTTCACATACAAATATATTATCTTGGACATCTTTTATGATTGGGAGCACTCATTAAGTATGACATGCTAAAAAAGTTGACATTGGACAAGGAAGACAACGTAATGGTTTATGTTTTCTCACATCTCAGTTAAAGTATATTGTCATTGACCTTCCAAACATGTTGAGCTTGCCTTCCCCCCTCATGCTAGCCAAACTCCTTGCACCAAGTAGAGATACTACTTGTGCTTCCAAATATCCTTAAACCCAGTTTTGCCATGAGAGTCCACCATACCTACCTATGGATTGAGTAAGATCCTTCAAGTAAGTTGTCATGCTGCAGGCAATAAAAATTGCTCTCTAAATATGTATGACTTATTAGTGCAGAGAAAATAAGCTTTATACGATCTTGTTGTGGAAGCAATAAAAGCGACGGACTGCATAATAAAGGTCCACATACAAGTGGCAATATAAAGTGACATTCTTTTGCATTAAGATTTCATGCATCCAACCCTAAAAGCACATGACAACCTCTGCTTCCCTCTGCGAAGGGCCTATCTTTTACTTTACGTTTTTACTTTATGTTTGAGTCAAGGTGATCTTCACCTTTCCCTTTTTCATTTTATCCTTTGGCAAGCTCCTCGTGTTTGAAAGCTCTTGACATATATATCCAATTGGATGTAAGTTAGCATGAACTATTATTGTTGACATCACCTAAAGGTGAATACGTTGGGAAGCAATACAATAAGCCCCTATCTTTCTCAGTGTCCGGTTGAAACTCCATAACCACAAGTATTGTGTGAGTGTTAGCAATTGTAGAAGACTACATGATAGTTGAGCATGTGGACAAGCTAAAAAGCTCTATTCTTGACTCCTTCTGATGTTATAATAAATTGCAATTGCTTCAATGACTGAGATTATAGTTTGTTAGTTCCCAATGAAGTTTCTGAACCATACTTGACATTGTGAATTGATCGTTACTTGAGCATAAGAATTTTACATGATAAAATCTATATATGTTGCTGTTATAAGAATGATCATGATGCACTCATGTCCGTATTTTATTTTTATCAACACATCTATCTCTAAACATGTGGACATATTTTTCAATATCGGCTTCCGCTTGAGGACAAGCGAGGTCTAAGCTTGGGGGAGTTGATACGTCCATTTTGCATCATGCTTTTATATCTATATTTATTGCATTATGGTCTGTTATTACACATTATATCTCAATACTTATGGCTATTCTATCTTATTTTATAAGGTTTACCATGAAGAGGGGAATGCTTAAAATGGAATTCAGGTGGAAAAGGAGCAAATATTGGAAACCTATTCTGCACAGCTCCAAAAATCCTGAAACTCCACGGAACTTATTTTTGGAATTAATAAGAATTATGAGCGAAAGAAACACCAGAGGGGGCCCACACCCTGGCCAGGAGGGTGGGGGGCGCGCCCCCTGTCTCCTGGGACCCCTGGTGGCCCTCCGGTGTCCATCTTCTGCTATATGAGGCTTTTACCCTGGAAAAAATCGTGGGCAAGCTTATGGGACGAAACTCCGCCGCCACGAGGCGGAACCTTGGCGGAGCCAAGCTAGAGCTCCGACAGAGCTGTTCTATCGGGGAAACTTCCCTCCGGGAGGGGGAAATCATCACCATTGTCATCACCAACGATCCTCTCATAGGGAGGGGGTCAATCTCCATCAACATCTTCACCAGCACCATCTCCTCTCAAACCCCTAGTTCATCTCTTGTATCCAATCTTGTATCAAAACCACAAATTGGTACCTGTGGGTTGCTAGTAGTGTTGATTACTCCTTGTAGTTGATGCTAATTGGTTTACTTGATGGAAGATCATATGTTCAGATCCTTAATGCATATTATTACTCCTCTGATAATGAACATGAATATGCTTTGTGAGTAGTTACGTTTGTTCCTGAGGACATGGGTGAAGTCTTGCTATTAGTAGTCATGTGAACTCGGTATTCATTCGATATTTTGATGAGATGTATGTTGTCTTTCCTCTAGTGGTGTTACGTGAACGTCGACTACATGACACTTCACCATTGTTTGGGCCTAGAGGAAGGCATTGGGAAGTAATAAGTAGATGATGGGTTGCTAGAGTGACAGAAGCTTAAACCCTAGTTTATGCGTTGCTTTGTAAGGGGCTGATTTGGATCCATATGTCTAATGTTGTGGTTAGGTTTACCCTGATACTTCTTTTGTAGTTGCGGATGCTTGCAATAGGGGTTAATCATAGGGACATTTACATCTATGCCCCTAATTTGAGCCCACTCTCAGATTTACCCCTAATTTCAAAGCCTGCTCAAATTTGCCCCTCCGCTGTTAGGTGCACTTACAGAAATGCCCTTTTGTGCCGTTACCGTCCGGTCAAAGCAGGTCAAAGTCGGTCAAAGGGCATTGACCGTCCTGAAAAAAATAGCAAAAAAAATCTAAAAAATCTGAAAATTTCTGAGATCAAAGATACTCAGGTTCGCAAGGTGCGTGCAAATTTTCGTGTTGTTTGGGCATTCCAGGAGCTCATGTCAAAGGAAAAACAATAAATATGTAAGCCTGTGAACAGTAAATTCAAAAAAATAGCAAGAAAATTCAAAAAAATATGAAATTTTTAGGCATCAGAGAGGCTATGGTCTACAAGCTCTGTGCAAATTTTTGTTGTGTTTGGACATTGGAGGGGCTTGTGGAGAAAAATACAAAATTTGGCTCGGGAAAAATGACTATTTTGTTTTTTCTTGCCAGAGCTCCTCGCATGTCATTTGATCACGAAAACTTGCAAGCACCTTGTGCACCCAAGCCTCTTTGATGCCAAAAATTTCATATTTTTTTGAATTTTCTTGCTATTTTATTTCAAATTTACTGTTCACAAGCGTGCATATTAACTATTTTTCCTTGCCACGAGCTCCTGGAATGTCCAAATAGCACGAAAATTTGCACGCACCTTGCGCCCATGAGTATCTTTGATCTCACAAAATTTTAGATTTTTTTAAATTTTTTTGCTATTTTTTTAGGACGGTCAAAGTTGTTTGACCGGACGGTAACGGCGTAGAAGGGCATTTCTGTAAGGGCACCTAACGGCGGAGGTGCAAATTTGAGCAGGCTTTCGAATTAGGGGTATATCTGATTAGGTGGTTCGAGTTAGGGACAGAAATGCAAATGGCCCTTAATCAAAGTGGGATGCTTGTCCAAGTAAGGGCAGTACCCAAGCACCGGTCCACCCACATATCAAATTATCAAAGTACCGAACGCAAATCATATGAGCGTGATGAAAACTTGCTTGACGATAATTCCCATGTGTCCTCGGGAGCTCCTTTCTCATTATAAGAAATTGTCCAGGCTTGTCCTTTGCTACAAAAAGGATTGGGCTACCTTGCTGCACTTTTATTACTTTCATTGCTTGTTACCCGTTACAATTTATCTTATCACAAAACTATCTGTTACCTACAATTTCAGTGCTTGCAGAGAAAACCTTACTGAAAACCGCTTATCATTTCCTTCTGCTCCTCGTTGGGTTCGGCACTCTTACTTATCGAAAGGACTATGATAGATCCCCTACACTTGTGGGTCATCACTCCCCAAGATGGGAGAGTTGTTGGTGATGATGATGATGATGATGATTTCCCCCTTTGGGAGGGAAGTTCCCCGGTGGAATCACTCCGTTGGAGGGCAAGAGTGCTTCTGGCCAGGTTCCCCTCGAGACGGCGGCGCTTCATCCCGAAAGTCCTCTCCTTTTTTTTCTAGTATAAAATGACATATATACCAAAAGAGGTGCACCGGAGGTGGGCCTGGATAAGCACAACCTACCAGGGCGCGCCTGGGGGCCCAGGCGCACCCTGGTGTCTTGTGCTCACCAGGGTGGCCCCCTCTGGTACTTATTTGCTCCAATATTTCTTATTTATTCCATACAAAAATCCTGGTGAAGTTTCTGCTCATTTGGAGTTGTGCAGAATAGGTAGCCTGATGTAGCTTTTTCAGGTCCAGATTTCCAGCTACCAGAATTCTCCCCTTTTGTGTGTACCTTGCATATTATGAGAGAAAAGGAACTAGAATTACTCCAAAAAGCTTTATTATGCAATAAACAACATAAATAACAGTAGGTAAACATGATGCAAAATGGACATATCAACTCCCCCAAGCTTAGACCTCGCTTGTCCTCAAGAGAAAACTGAAACCGAAAAACATGTCCACATGCTTAGAGAGAGAGGTGTCGATAAAAACAAAAATACGGACATAGAAGCATCATGTAACTTAATATAACAACAAAAAACTTTAACATAAAACTTTTATTATAGAACTTTTATCATAGACTTCTCATGAACAAGTAACAATTCATCACATCATCGAAGTATAAACTATAAACTCTATTGGAAACCAACAAACTATGTTCCCAGTCACTTTGCAACTACAATTCATCATCTTTTCAGGAAGGGTCACGTATGAGAGCCTTTAGGCAAGTCCACATACTCAACCATCATTAGTCTTCTATGATCGCTAACACTCAGCGCGTACACATGAGCAAAATGTTTCAACCGGACACATAGAAAGACAAGGGTTTATAGTTTTGCCTCCCAACGTATTCATCTCAAGGGTGATGTCAACAGTAATAACTCATGCTACCCATATTCAACTAGATATATGTTCCTAGATCTTTCCTCACCACATGATGCTTGCCAAAGGAGAAAATAAAAAGGAATAGAGGTAAAAACTTTGACTCTTGCATGAAAGTAAATACACAAAAGTAAAAGATAGGCCCTTCATAGAGGGAAATAGAGGTTACCATGCGCTTTTTGTTTGTATGCTCAACCCCTTAGTGCAAGAGAACGTCACGTTATATTGCCCCTTATGATGGCAACCTTTACTATGCAGTCTGTCGCTTTTATTCTTTGCCATCACAAGTTCGTACAACGCTCAATTTTCTCTTACATTAAATGATCTAACACTTTTAGAGGCAATTTGTATTGCCTTATTGCACCGATGACAACTTACTTGAAGGATCTTACTCAATGCATAGGTAGGTATGGTGGACTCTCAAAACAAGATTTGGATTTAAGGGTTTTGGATGCACGAGTAGTATCTCTACTTAGTGCGGAATGTTTGGCTAGCCTGGCCTCCACGGATCCAGTTTCCTTGGGGCCTTGCACATCACGGATGTGGATCACCCCATCACGCATCTGGATAGCTTGAGGGTGCTGCGTCACCTCCCGCGGATATGGGCTGACAATGTTCTCAAAGAACTTGTCCTTGGAGGAGCTTGAAGTGGCCATGGTGGGTTAGATCTGACAGAAAACGGCAAGAAAAGAAAACAGGAGATTTCTCCGTGATATGGAGGTCAACAGGGGGTATATAAAGATTTTTTCTCTTGGGAAACAAGAAAACGGAAGAAAAACAGAGTCCGGAAGGTACCCGAGGTGGGCACAACCCACATGGGCACGCCTCGCAAGCCAGGCGTGCCCTAGTGTCTTGTTCCCACTGATACGTCTCCAACGTATCTATAATTTTTTATTGCTCCATGCTACTTTATCTACTATTTTGGACTATATTGGGCTTTATTTTCCACTTTTATATTATTTTTAGGACTAACCTATTAACCGGAGGCCTAGCCCAGAATTGTTGTTTTTTTGCCTATTTTAGTGTTTCGAAGAAACAGAATATCAAACGGAGTCCAAACGGAATGAAACATTCAGGAACGTGATTTTCTCACCGAACGTGATCAAGGAGACTTGGACCCTACTCCAAGAAGTGCCAGAGGCGGTCACGAGGGTGGAGGGCACCCCCCTGGGTGCGCCCCCTACCTCATGGGCCCCCCTATTGCTCCACCGACGTACTCCTTCCTCCTATATATACCTATGTATCCCCAAACGATCAGAATATGAGCCAAAAACCTAATTCCACCACCGCAACCTTCTGTATCCACGAGATCCAATCTTGGGGCCTATTCCGGAGCTCCACCGGAGGGGGCATCCACCACGGAGGGATTCTACATCAACACCATATCCCCTCCGATGAAGTGTGAGTAGTTTACTTCAGACCTTCGGGTCCATAGCTAGTAGATAGATGGCTTCTTCTCTCTTTTTGGATCTCAATACAATGTTCTCCCCCTCTCTCGTGGAGATCTATTCGATGTAATCTACTTTTTGCGGTGTGTTTGTTGAGACCGATGAATTGTGGGTTTATGATCCAGTATTATCTATGGAAAATATTTGAATCTTCTCTGAATTCTTTTATGTATGATTGAGTTATCTTTGCAAGTCTCTTCGAATTATCCTTTTTGGTTTGGCCAACTAGATTGGTAGTTCTTGCAATGGGAGAAGTGCTTAGCTTTGGGTTCAATCTTGCGGTGTCCTTTCCCAGTGAGAGAAGGGGTAGCAAGGCACGTATTGTATTGTTGCCATCGAGGATAACAAGATGGGTTTGTTATCATATTGCATGAATTTATCCCTCTACATCATGTCATCTTGCTTAAGGTGTTACTCTATTTTTAACTTAATACTCTAGATGCATGCTGGATAGCGGTCGATGAGTGGAGTAATAGTAGTAGATGCAGAATCGTTTCGATCTACTTGTCTCGGACGTGATGCCTATATACATGATCATAACCTAGATATACTCATAACTATGCTCAATTCTGTCAATTGCTCAACAGTAATTTGTTCACCCACCGTAGAATATATATGCTCTTGAGAGAAGCCACTAGTGAAACATATGGCCCCCGGGTCTATTCTCATCATATCAATCTCCATTACCTTATTTACTTGCTTTGTTTTTACTTCCCTTTTACTTTTCACTTTGCATCTATCTATCAAAAATACCAAAAATATTATTTATCTTCTCTATCAGATCTCACCCTCGTAAGTGAACGTGAAGGGATTGACAACCCCTAATCGTGTTGGTTGCGAGTAGCTATCATTTTTTGTAGGTACGAGGGACTTGTGCGTGGTCTCCTACTTGATTGATACCTTGGTTCTCAAAAACTAAGGGAAATACTTATGCTACTTTGCTGCATCATCCTCTCCTCTTCGGGGAAATCCAACGCAGTGCTCAAGATGTAGCAAGAAGAATTTCTGGCGCCGTTGCCGGGGAGGCTCACGCAAGCAAGTCAACAATACCAGGTAGCCATCGCAATCCCTATCTCTCGCATTACATTATTTGCCATTTGCCTCTCGTTTTCCTCTCCCCCACTTCACCCTTGCCGTTTTATTTGCCCTCTCTGTCCCGTTTGCCTTTTTCCCGTTGCTTTTCTGTTTGCTCGTGTGTTAAGTTTGCTTATTTGTCGCGATGGCTCTACCTAGATTTGGTGACCTTCACCTTAAAAGGCTAGAGGAGATTGAAAGCAATGTCAGAAAGTTTATGGTTTTGCAATTTGAGGACAATAATTTCTTTATAAACGAGCTTAAGGAACAAAAAAGTTTTATGAGTTATATGAATAAAGAACTCGACAATATGAATTTGATTGTATAAGAGCCCAAATTGCTCGTCTTGAAAAGATGACCGCTGGAATTTTGGATATGCAAGCTACCTTAGTCAATAAGATGGCCGCTAAACCGAATTCCTATGAAAATCAAGATGAAGATCTAAAAGTTATTGATCTGTCCCCCATTAAATCTTTGTTTTGCAATATGAATCTTGATGAAACTGAATATGATCTTCCTTTACCTAGAAGGCGTTTTAAGAATTCGGAGTTTCTAGATCTTGATGATGAAATTGATGAAAGTGGGATTAAAAGAAATAAAATCCTAGATGTTGCTAAACCCACTATTTTGGATCTCAAGGAATTTAATTATGAAAATTGCTCTTTAATTGGTTGTATTTCCTTGTTGCAATCCGTGCTAGATTCTCCTCATGCTTATAGTCAAAATAAGGCCTTTACCGAACTCATTGTTGATGCCTTGATGCAATCTTATGAAGAAAAACTTGAGTTGAAAGTTTCTATACCTAGAAAACTCTATGATGAATGGGAACCTACTATTAAAATTAAAATTAAAGATTATGAGTTTCATGCTTTGTGTGATTTGGGTGCTAGTGTCTCTACTATTCCCAAAACTTTATGTGATTTGCTAGATTTCCGTGATTTTGATAATTTCTCTCTAAACTTGCATCTTGCGGATTCCACTATTAAAAAGCCTATGGGAAGAATTAATGATGTTCTTATTGTTGCAAATAGGAATTATGTGCCCGTAGATTTTATCGTTCTTGATATAGATTGCAATCCTTCATGTCCTATTATTCTTGGTAGACCTTTCCTTAGAAAGATTGGTGCAATTATTGATATGAAGGAAGGGAATATTCGATTCCAATTTCCCTTAAAGAAGGGCATGGAACAATTCCCTAGAAATAAAATAAAATTACCATATGAATCTATCATGAGAGCCACTTATGGATTGCCTATCAAAGATGGCAATACCTAGATCTATCCTTGCTTTTATGCCTAGCTAAGGGCGTTAAACGATAGCGCTTGTTGGGAGGCAACCCAATTTTATTTTGTGTTTTTGTTTTTGCTTCTGTTTAGGAATAAATAATCCATCTAGCTTCTGTTTGGATGTGGTTTTATCTTTTAGTTAGTGTTTGTGCCAAGTAGAACCTATAGGATAACCTACGATGATAATTGATTTGATTTTGCTGAAAAACAGAAACTTTGCGCGCACGAATATAATTTTTTTAAATAACAGGAATGTAATTTTGCGTTGATTCTTTTTGCTACTGTTCAATAAACAAATTTTCCAGGACTTCCTATTTTAGTAGAAGTTTTAGAGTTACAGAAGTTTGCGTTAGTTACAGATTTCTACAGACTGTTCTGTTTTTGACAGATTCTGTTTTTCGGGTGTTGTTTGCTTATTTTGATGAATCTATGGCTAGTAAAATAGTTTATAATCTATAGAGAAGTTGTAATACATTAGGTTTAACACCAATATAAATAAAGAATGAGTTAATTACAGTACCTTAAGTAGTTCTTTGTTTTCTTTCTCTAATGGAGCTCACGAGATTTCTGTTGAGTTCTGTGTTGTGAAATTTTCAAGTTTTGGGTGAATTATTTTGATGGATTATGGAACAAGGAGTGGCAAGAGCCTAAGATTGGGGATGCCCATGGCACCCCCAAGATAATCCAAGGACACCAAAAATTCAAAGCTTGGGGATGCCCCGGAAGGCATCCCCTCTTTCGTCCACTTCCATCGGTAATTTACTTGGAGCTATATTTTTATTCACCACATGATATGTGTTTTGCATGGAGCGTCTTGTATTATTTGCGTCTTTGCTTGTTAGTTTACCACAATCATCCTTTCTGTACACACCTTTTGATAGAGCCATACATGATTTGGAATTTGTTAGAATACTCTATCTGCTTCACTTATATCTTTTGAGCTTGATAGTTTTGCTCATAGTGCTTCACTTATATCTTTTGAGCGTGATAATTTTTGTTCTAGTGCTTCACTTATATTTTTAGAGCACGGTATAGGATTTGTTTTAAAGAAACTATTGATCTCTCATGCTTCACTTAGATTATTTTGAGAGTCATTAATAGCATGCTAATTCGCTTAATGTTAATATACTTGGTGTTCAAGATATGTGAAACTTTCTTTTGAGTGCGTTGAATACTAAGATAAGTTTGATGCTTGATAATTGTTTTGAGATATGAAGATGGTGATATTAGAGTCATGCTAGTTAAGTAGTTGTGAATTCAAAGAATACTTGTGTTGAAGTTTGTGATTCCCATAGCATGCACTTATGGTGAACTGTTATGTGATGAACTCGGAGCATGATTTATTTATTGATTGTCTTCCTTATGAGTGGCGGTCGGGGATGAGCGATGGTCTTTTCCTACCAATCTATCCCCCTAGGAGCATGCGCATAATACTTTGCTTTGATAACTTCTAGATTTTTGCAACAAGTATATGAGTTCTTTATGACTAATGTTGAGTCCATGGATTATACGCACTTTTTCCCATCCTTCAACCTTTGCTAGCCTCTCTAATACCGCGCAGTTTTCGCCGGTATCATACACCCACCATATACCTTCCTCAAAACAGACACCATACCTACCTATCATGGCATTTCCATAGCCATTCTGAGATATATTGCCATGCAACTTTCCACCGTTCCGTTTATTATGACACGCTCCATCATTGTCATATTGCTAGCATGATCATGTAGTTGACATCGTATTTGTGGCAAATCCACCGTTCATAATTCTTTCATACATGTCACTCATGATTCATTGCATATCCCGGTACACTGCCGGAGGCATTCATATAGAGTCATACTTTGTTCTAAGTATCAAGTTGTAATTGTTGAGTTGTAAGAAAAATAAAAGTGTGATGATCATCATTATTAGAGCATTGTCCCAAGTGAGGAAAGGATGATGGAGACTATGATTCCCCCATAAGTCGGGATGAGACTCCGGACGAAAAATAAAAAAAAGAGGCCAAAAAAAAGAGAAAGGCCCAAATAAAAAAATATGAGAGAAAAAGAGAGAAGGGACAATGCTACTATCCTTTTACCACACTTGTGCTTCAAAGTAGCACCAAGATCTTCATGATAGAGAGTCTCTCATTTTGTCACTTTTATATACTAGTTGGAATTTTTCATTATAGAACTTGGCTTGTATATTCCAATGATGGGCTTCCTCAGAATGCCCTAGGTCTTCGTGAGCAAGCAAGTTGGATGCACACCCACTTAGTTTCTTTTGTAGAGCCTTCATATACTAATAGCTCTAGTGCATCCGTTGCATGGCAATCCCTACTCACTCACATTGATATCTATTGATGGGCATCTCCATAGCCCGTTGATACGCCTAGTTGATGTGAGACTATCTTCCCTCTTTTTTGTCTTCTCCACAACCACCATTCTATTCCACATAGTGCTATATCCATGGCTCACGCTCATGTATTGCGTGAAGATTGAAAATGTTTTGAGAATGTCATAAGTATGAAACAATTGCTTGGCTTGTCATCCGGGTTGTGCATGATTTAAATATTTTATGTGGGGAAGATGGAGCATAGCCAGACTATATGATTTTGTAGGGATAACTTTCTTTTGCCATGCTATTTTGAGAAGACATGATTGCTTTGATTAGTATGCTTGAAGTATTATTATTTTTGTGTCAATATGAACTTTTGTCTTGAATCTTTCGGATCTGAATATTCATATCACAATTAAGAAGATTTACATTGAAATTATGCCAAAGTATCACTCCGCATCAAAAATTCTTTTTTATCATTTACCTAGTCGAGGACGAGTAGGAATTAAGCTTGGGGATGCCTGATACGTCTCCAACGTATCTATAATTTTTGATTGCTCCATGCTACTTTATCTAATGTTTTGGACTATATTGAGCTTTATTTTCCACTTTTATATTATTTTCGGGACTAACCTATTAACCGGAGGCCCAACCCTGAATTGCTATTTTTTTTACCTATTTCAGTGTTTCGAAGAAACAGAATATCAAACGGAGTCCAAACGGGATGAAACCTTCGGGAACGTGATTTTCTCACCGAACGTGATCCAGGAGACTTGGACCCTACTCCAAGAAGTGCCAGAGGCAGTCACGAGGGTGGAGGGCGCCCCCTGGGCGCGCCCCCTACCTCGTGGGCCCCCTGTTGCTCCACCGACGTACTGCTTCCTCCTATACATACCTATGTATCCCCAAACGATCAGAACAGGAGCCAAAAACCTAATTCCACCGCCGCAACCTTCTGTATCCACGAGATACCATCTTGGGGCCTGTTCTGGAGCTCCGCCGGAGGGGGCATCCACCATGGAGGGCTTCTACATCAACACCATAGCCCCTCCGATGAAGTGTGAGTAGTTTACTTCAGACCTTCGGGTCCACAGCTAGTAGCTAGACAGCTTCTTCTCTCTTTTTGGATCTCAATACAATGTTCTCCCCCTCTCTTGTGGAGATCTATTCGATGTAATCTTCTTTTTGCGGTGTGTTTGTTGAGATCGATGAATTGTGGGTTTATGATCCAGTATTATCTATGGAAAATATTTGAATCTTCTCTGAATTCTTTTATGTATGATTGAGTTATCTTTGCAAGTCTCTTCGAATTATCCTTTTTGGTTTGGCCAACTTGATTGGTAGTTCTTGCAATGGGAGAAGTGCTTAGCTTTGGGTTCAATCTTGTGGTGTCCTTTCCCAGTGACAGAAGGGGCAGCAAGGCACGTATTGTATTGTTGCCATCGAGGATAACAAGATGGGTTTTTTATCATATTGCATGAATTTATCCCTCTACATCATGTCATCTTGCTTAAGGCGTTACTCTGTTTTTCACTTAATACTCTAGATGTATGCTGGATAGCGGTCGATGAGTGGAGTAATAGTAGTAGATGCAGAATCGTTTCGATCTACTTCTCTCAGGCGTGATGCCTATATACATGATCATAACCTAGATATACTCATAACTATGCATAATTCTGTCAATTGCTCAATAGTAATTTGTTCACCCCCCGTAGAATATCTATGCTCTTGAGAGAAGCCACTAGTGAAACCTATGGCCCCCGGGTTTATTCTCATCATATTAATCTCCATTACCTTATTTACTTGCTTTGTTTTTACTTTGCCTTTTACTTTTCACTTTGCATCTATCTATCAAAAATACCAAAAATATTATTTATCATCTCTATCAGATCTCACCCTCGTAAGTGACCGTGAAGGGATTGACAACCCCTAATCGCGTTGGTTGCGAGTAGCTATCGTTTTGTGTAGGTACGAGGGACTTGTGTGTGGTATCCTACTTGATTGATACCTTGGTTCTCAAAAACTGAGGGAAATACTTACGCTACTTTGGTGCATCATCCTCTCCTCTTCGGGGAAATCCAACGCAGTGCTCAAGAGGTAGCACCCACCAGGGTCACCTTCCTGATAGTTTCTTATTTTCCTAATTTTCTAAATATTCCCAAACTGTCAAAAAATATTTTTGCGGATTTTTTGGAGTCCGTTGACTTACCGTGTCATGTACCTCCTCTTTTTCCCAATTCTGGAGTATTTCAGAAGGTTTCTTTTATGTGTTCTTCTGGTGTCATAGTTTGGATAATATTGCTTTCAACATTAATGGGCGTACCTAAGATATAATGTTTTATTCGTTGCCCATTAACAACCTTCGGGTTAGTGCCTTCGACATTATTTATTTTGATAGCTCCAGATCAATAAACCTCCTCGATAACATAGGGTCCTTCCCATTTGGAGAGGAGTTTTCCTGCAAAGAATCTGAAACGAGAGTTGTACAAAAGAACATATTCTCCAACTTTGAACTCACGCTTTTGGATTATTTTATCATGCCATTAACTTTTTCTTTGAATAACTTTGCATTTTCATAAGCTTGGGTTCTCCATTCATCTAACGAGCTAATATCAAATAACCTCTTTTCACCAGCAAGTTTGAAATCATAGTTGAGTTCTTTAATTGCCAAATATGCTTTATGTTCTAACTCAAGAGGCAAATGACAAGCTTTTCCATAAACCATTTGATAAGGAGAAATACCCATAGGATTTTTATATGTTATTCTATAAGCCCAAAGTGCATCATCTAGTTTCTTAGACCAATTCTTCCAGGACCTATTGACAGTCATTTGCAGGATTAGTTTTATTTCTCTATTGCAAAGTTCAGCTTGGCCACTAGACTGAGGATGATAGGGTGATGCAATTCTATGGTTGACATCATACTTAGCAAGCATTTTACGGAAAGCACCATGAATAAAGTGTGAACCACCATCATTCATTAAATATCTAGGGACTCCAAACCTAGGGAAAATAACTTCCTTAAGCATTTTAATAGAGGTGTTGTGATCAACACTACTAGTTGGAATAGCTTCTACCCAATTAGTAACATAATCAACAACAACCAAAATATGAGTGTACCCATTATAGGAAGGAAAAGGTCCCATGAAATCAAATCCCCAAACATCAAATGGTTCAACAACAAGTGGATAATTCATAGGCATTTCTTGACACTTACCGATATTACCTATTCTTTGACATTCATCACAAGATAAGACGAACTTACATGCATCCTTGAAGAGAGTAGGCCAATAAAACCCAGATTGCAATACCTTATGAGCAATTCTGTCTCCCGCATGGTGTCCTCCATAAGATTCGGAGTGACATTTTCGTAGGATTTGTTCCTGTGCATGCTCAGGTACACAACGTCTAATAATACCATCTACTACTTCTTTATAAAGATGTGGGTCATTCCAAAAGTATTGTCTTAAATCATAGAAGAATTTTTTTTCTTTTGTTGGTATGTAAAGCTAGGTGGTATGTATTTATCAACAATATAATTAGCATAGTCAGCATACCAAGGTGCACTCTTAGAAACATTTATTGCAGCTAACTGTTCATCAAGAAAGCTATCATTAATAGGTTATGGGTCATCAAGAATATTTTCAAGCCTAGACAAGTTATCAGCTACGGGGTTCTCTGCTCCTTTTCTATCAGTGATATGCAAATCAAATTATTGTAGTAGAAAAACCCACCGAATGAGTCTATTAGCATCTTTCTTTTCCATAAGATATTTTATAGCAGCATGATTAGTGTGAACGGTCACTTTGGAATCAACAATGTAGGACCTAAATTTATCACAAGCAAAACCACTGCTAAGAATTCTTTTTCGGTAATAGCATAATTTTGTTGAGCACTATCTAGAGTTTTACTAGCATAATGGATAACATTTTATTTCTTATCAACTCTTTGTCCTAGAACAACACCAACAATACAATCACTAGCATCACACATAATCTCAAAAGGCAAGTTCCAGTCAGGTGGTTGAACACCGGGTGCAGAAATTAAGGCTTTCTTGAGTGTTTCAAAGGCTTCCAAACATTCATCGTAAAAAACAAAAGGAATATCCTTTTATAAAAGATTTGTAAGAGGCCTAGAAATTTTAGAAAAGTATTTGATAAATCTCCTATAGAAACCATCATGACCAAGGAAACTACGAATACCTTTGATATCTTTAGGACACAACATTTTCTCAATTGCATCAACCTTGGCTTTGTCCACCTCAATACCTCTCTCAAAAATTTTATGGCCCAAAACAATACCTTCGTTAACCATGAAGTGGCACTTCTCCCAATTCAAGACAAGATTTGTTTGTTCACATCTCTACAAAACTCGATCAAGATTGCTTAAACAATCATCAAAAGACTTCCCATAAACAGAAAAGTCATCCATGAAAACCTCAACATTCTTTTCACAAAAATCAGAAAATGTAGCAGTCATACATCTTTGAAAGGTAGCAGGTGCATTACATAGACCAAAAGGCATACATCTATAAGCATAAGTTCCAAAAGGACAAGTAAAAGTGGTCTTTTCTTGACCAGGTTGAGAAACATGTATTTGTGAAAAACCAGAATATCCATCAAGGAAGAAAAAATGTGTGTGCTTAGATAATCTTTCTAGCATTTGATCAATAAAAGGCATAGGGTAATGATCTTTTCTAGTTGCTTTGTTTAATTTTGTAAAATCAATTACCATTCTATAGCCCGTGACAATTCTTTGTGGAATAAGTTCGTTCTTATCATTTGGAACAACAGTTATACCTCCCTTCTTAGGGACACAATGAACATGACTTACCCATCTACTATCAGCTATAGGATAGATTATACCTTCTTCCAAAAGTTTCAATATTTCCGTTCTTACCACTTCTTTCACCTTCGGATTTAACCAACGTTGGTGATCAACAACGGGTTTAGCATCAGGTTCCGTATTAATCTTGTGCTAACATATAGTGGGAATAATGCTCTTAAGATCATCAAGAGTATATCCAATAGTAGCTCGGTGCTTCCTTAGAACTTTCAATAATCTCTCTTCTTCATGTTCTAAAAGGTTAGCACTAATAATAACAGGATATATCTTTTCTCGTCAAGATAAGCATATTTCAAAGTGTCTAGAAATTGTTTTAATTCAAACATAGGATCAGCTTTAGGTGGAGGAGGACCTCCTAGAGTTTCAATAGGCAGATTGTGTTTAAACAGAGGTTGTTGTTCGAACAAGATTCTATCGATTTCATTTCTTTCATGCATATGCAAATCACTTTCATGGTCTAGCAAATATTTTTCTAAAGGATCAGTAGGAGGTACATCAATAGAAGCAAGACCAATAATTTCATCCTTACTAGGCATATCTTTCTTATGAGGTTTTCTACTAAACTTAGAAAAATTAAACTCATGAGATTCATCACCAAAGCTAACACTGACAATTTGTTTCTCACAATCTATTTTAGCATTTACTAAGTTCAAGAAAGGTCTACCAAAGATAATGGGACAAAAGTCATCTTGTGGGGAACCAAGAACAAGAAAATTAGTAGGGTATTTTATTTTCCCACACAAGACTTCAACATCTCTAACAATCCCAATTGGTGATATAGTATCTCTATTGGCAAGCTTAATAGTAACATCCATGTCTTCTATTTTAGCGGGTGCTATATCGTTCATAATTTACTGATATAAGAAAAAAAGGAATAGCACTCACGCTAGCACCTAAGTCACATAAACCATGATAACAATGATCTCCTATCTTAACTGAGACAATAGGCATGTCAACAACTGGTCTATGTTTATCTTTTTCATCGGGTTTGGCAATTCTAGCAGCTTCAGCACACAAGTAAATAACATGCCCATCAATATTATCGACCAAGAGATCCTTAACCATAGCAACACTAGGTTCAACCTTGATTTTTTTAGCTCGTTTAGGTGTTCTAATATAACTTTTGTTGACCAAAGTTGAAACTTTAGCATGTTCCTTCATCCTAACAGGGAAAGATGGGTTTTCAATATAAGCAGCGGGAACAACTGGATCAACATTATAAATGATAGTTTCTTCTTTAGCTTTTACTGGCTCTTTAATTGGTGGGTGATATTTGAACCACTTCTCCTTAGGGTGATCAACATGAGTAGCAAAAGATTCACGAAAGGAAGCTACTATCTCAGAGTCAAGTCCATATTTAGCGCTAAACTTTTGAAAAGCATCGGTATTCATAAAAGATTTAACACAATCAAACTTAGGCTCAATACCTGACTCTTTACCTTCATCGAGTTCCCAATCTTCAGAGTTGCGTTTAATTCTTTCTAAAAGATCCCACCGGAATTCAATAGTCTTCTTCATAAAAGAGCCAATACAAGAAGTATCGAGCATGGATTGATCATTACGAGAAAGTCGAGCATAAAAATTCTGAATAATAATTTCTCTCGAGAGCCCATGATTGGGGCATGAATAACATTGACTTAAGCCTCCCCAAGCTAGAGCAATACTTTCTCCTTCACGAGGCCAAAAATTATATATATAATTCCGATCACGATGAACTAGATGTATAGGATAATTTTTTTGACGGAATTCCAATTTCAACCGATTCCAGTTCCAAGATCCAATATCATCGCATAGCCTATACCATGGCAATGCCTTTACCGTCAAAGATAAAGGGAAAACCTTTTCCTTAGCTTCATCTCCGGGTAAACCTGCAAGCTTAAACAATCCACAAATTTCGTCCACATATATCAAGTGCATATCAGGATGTTCGGTTCCATCTCCTGCATAAGGATTAGCTAGCAGTTGTTCTACCATACCTGAAGGAATTTCATATTCAATATTTTCAGTAGGTGCAGTAGGTTGAGGAGTAACTAATTGTGGTTCTGGTTGAGGTGAAGATACCCCGAACAAACTCCTCAAAGGATTGTTTTCCATAGTAACAAGTGACAGTAAATTTCAGCACATAGTAATAAGTTTTCCTGACCAATTTCCACTTCCCAAGAGTGCTTCACTCCCCGGAAACAATGTCAGAAAATAGCCTTGATGACCCACAAGTATATGGGATCAATTGTAGCCCTTTTCGATAAGTAAGAGTGTCGAAGCCAATGAGGAGCAGAAGGAAACGACAGTGGTTTTCAGCAAGGTAATGTCTGCAAGTGCTGAAATTGTAAGTAACAGAGTAGTTTGATAGCAAGATAATTTGTAACGAGCAAGTCACGGTAATAGTAACAAAAGTGCAGCATGGTAGCCCAATCATTTTGAGGCAAAGGACAGGCCAAAACGGTCTCTTATGATAAGCAAAGTGTTCTTGAGGGTACACGGGAATTTCATCTAGTCACTTTCATCATGTTGGCTCAATTCATGTTCGCTACTTTGATAATTTGGTATGTGGGTGGACCGGTGCTTAGGTGCTATTCTTACTTGAACAAACCTCCTACTTATGATTAATCCCCTCAGAAGCATCCGCAACTACAAGAAAAGTATTAAGAATAAATTCTAACCAAAAAATTAAACTTTTGCATCCAATCGGTCCCTTACGGAATAACACATAAACTAGGGTTTAAGCTTCTGTCACTCTCACAACCCATCATCTAATAACTACTGCACAATGCATTCCCTTAGGCCCAAATATGGTGAAGTGTCATGTAGTTTACGTTCACATGACACCACTAAGGGAATCACAACATACATATCATCAAAATATCAAACACATATCAAGTTCACATGATTACTTGCAACATGATTTCACCCGTGACCTCAAGAACAAAAGTAACTACTCACAAATGATAATCATGCTCAAGATCAGAGGGGTATTAAATAGCATAATGGATATGAACATATAATCTTCCACAAAATAAACAATATAGTAACCCACTACAAGATGCAATCAACACTACTAGTCACCCACAAGCACCAATCTATAGTTCCGGTACAAAGATTGAACACAAGAGATGAACTAGGGTTTGAGAGGAGTTGGTGTTGTTGAATATGTTGATGGAGATAGCCATCCCCAAGATGGGAGAGTTGTTGGTGATGATGATGATGATGATTTTCCCCTTTGGGAGGGAAGTTCCTCCGGCGCAATCGCTCCACCAGAGGGCAAGAGTGCTCCTGCCCAGGTTCCGCCTCGAGACGGCGGTGATTTGTCCCAAAAGTCCTCTCCTTATTTATTGTAAGGCAAAATGACTTATGTACCAGAAGAGGGGCACCGAAGGTAGGCCTGGATGAGCACAACCCACGAGGGCGCGCCTGGGGGCCCAGGCGCACCCTGGTGTCTTGTGCTCACCAGGGTGGCCCCCTCCGGTACTTATTTGCTCCAGTATTTCTTATTTATTCCATAAAAAATCCTCATGAAGTTTCAACTCATTTGGAGTTGTGCAGAATAGGTAGCCTGACGTAGCTTTTTCAGGTCCAGATTTCTAGCTGCCAGAATTCTCCCCTTTTGTGTGTACCTTGCATATTATGAGAGAAAAAGGCATTAGAATTACTCCAAAAAGCATTACTATGCAATAAAACAACATAAATAACATTAAGTAAACATGATACAAAATGGACGTATCAACTCCCCCAAGCTTAGACCTCGCTTGTCCTCAAGCAAAAACCTAAATCGAAAAAAATGTCCACAAGCTTAGAGAGAGAGGTGTCGATAAAAACAAAAATACGGACATAGAAGCATCATGTAACTTAAAATAACAACAACAAACTTTAACATAAAACTTTTATTATAGAACTTTTATCATAGACTTGTCATGAACAAGTAACAATTCATCACATCATCGAAGTATAAAGCATAAACTCTATTGGAAACCAACAAACTATGTTCTCAGTCAACTTTGCCACTAAAATTCATCATCTTTTCAGGAAGGATCACGTATCGGAGCCTTTAGGCAAGTCCACACACTCAACCATCATTTAGTTTTCTATGATTGCTAACACTCACTGAAAGTGCAACTATCCCTAGGTGGTTTTGGTAATTCATAACAACATATAGCTCACTGAGCTAATGCTATTCCAAGACTATTATTTCAGGAAAGCTCAATGAATGGCATGGCATGGATGATGAAAGTGGATCCCTCAAAATACTAAGGACAAAGGATTGGCTCAAGCTCAAATGCTCAAGACTCTTCATTTTATATTTTAGTGATCCAAGATCACATTGAGTCTGTAGGAAAAGCCAATACTATCAAGGAGGGATGAGGTGTTGCTTAATGAGCCTCTTGCTTCATGTGCTTTGTGATATGCTCCAAAACTCTCAACTACTTTCCCACATCCACAAATAACCTAAACCCAAAGCCAAAATCGGTCACACCGATTCTTCCTATCCGGCGCCACCGATTCCAAAAGTCATAGCCACTGCCACAAACCCTAAGCAAATCGGTCTTACCGATAGGGATCTCGGTCACACCGAGATGGGGTTGTAATCTCTCTGTTTCCCTTCGTAACGTTTTGGTCTAACCGAAGAGAGCGATCGGTCCCACCGAGATTGCAATGTAAACTCTCTGTTTCCTTTTTGTAACATTTCGGTCTCACCGAGAAGAGCAAATCGGTCCCACCGAGTTTACCTGACCAACTCTCTGGAAAGCTTATTACCAAATCGGTTTCACCGAGTTTGTGTAATCGGTCTTACCGAGATTACGTTATGCCCTAACCCTAACCGAATCGGTCTCACCGAGATGCATGTCAGCCCCACTGAAAATCACTAACGGTCACTAGGTTTACTAAATCGGTCCGACCGAGTCTGTTGAATCGGTCCCACCAAGTTTGGTAAATTGTGTGTAACGATTAGATTTTGTGTGGAGGCTATATATACCCCTCCACCTCCTCTTCATTCGTGGAGAGAGCCATCAGAACGAACCTACACTTCCAACTTACCATTTCTGAGAGAGAACCACCTAATCATGTGTTGAGGCCAAGATATTCCATTCCTACCATATGAATCTTGATCTCTAGCCTTCCCGAAGTTGCTTTCCACTCAATTCTTCTTTCCACCAGATCCAAAACCTATGAGAGAGAGTTGAGTGTTGTGGAGACTATCATTTGAAGCACAAGAGCAAGGAGTTCATCGTCAACGCACCATTTGTTACTTCTTGGAGAGTGGTGTCTCCTAGATTGGCTAGGTGTCACTTGGGAGCCTCCAACAAGATTGTGGAGTTGAACCAAGGAGTTTGTAAGGGCAAGGAGATCGCCTACTTCGTGAAGATCTACCGCTAGTGAGGCAAGTACTTCGTGGGCGACGGCCATGGTGGGATAGACAAGGTTGCTTCTTGGTGGACCCTTCGTGGGTGGAGCCCCCATGGACTCGCGCAACCGTTACCCTTCGTGGGTTGAAGTCTCCATCAACGTGGATGTACGATAGCACCACCTATCGGAACCATGCCAAAAACATCCGTGTCTCCAATTGCATTTGAATCCTCCAAACCCTTCCCTTTACTTTCTTGCAAGTTGCATGCTTTAATTTCCACTGCCTATATACTCTTTGCATGCTTGCTTGAATAGTGTGATGATTGCTTGACTTGTCCTAAAGTAGCTAAAATCTGCCAAACTCTAAAATTGGGAAAAGGTTAAGTTTTTATTGGTCAAGTAGTCTAATCACCCCCCTTTAGACATACTTCAAGGTCCTAAAAGTGGTATCAGAGCTTTGGTCTCCATTTGCTTTGATTTCCATAGCTTTTGGTGGTGATAGCCTTGGTTTCACAACCTAGGAGAGTATGGCGTCTAGCGAGGGAAATTATCACCGTAGAGGTCCTTACTTTGATGGTACTAATTTTGCTAGTTGGAAGCATAAGATGAAAATGCATATTCTTGGACATAACCCCGCCGTTTGGGCAATTATTTGTATTGGCTTGCAAGGTGAATTTTTCGATGGGAGAGAACTGAACCGTGAAGCTAATGTGGAAGAATTGAAGATGCTGCAATACAACGCTCAAGCTTGTGATATCATCTTCAATGGATTGTGCCCCGAGGAATTCAACAAAATCAGCCCGTCTTGAGAATGCAAAGGAAATTTGGGATACTTTGATTGATATGCATGAAGGTACCGAGTCCGTCAAGGAATCCAATTTGGATGTGCTCCAAAGTCAGCTTGACAAGTTCAAAATGAAGGATGGTGAAGGTGTCGCTGAAATGTACTCTAGGCTTGCTCTTATCACAAATGAGATTACCGGCTTAGGGAGTGAAGAGATGACCGACAAATTCATCATCAAGAAGATCCTAAGAGCATTGGATGGAAAGTATGATACCGTGTGCACATTGATTCAAATGATGCCAAACTACCAAGATCTCAAGCCAACAGAAGTCATTGGAAGAATTGTTGCTCATGAGATGTCACTCAAGGATAAGGAGGAACTTCACAACAAGTCAAGTGGTGCTTACAAAGCCTCAAGTGAAGCCCCCACATCATCAAGTGAAAAACAAACCTTCAATGAAGAATTGAGCTTAATGGTGAAGAACTTCAACAAATTCTACAAGAGTAGAAGCAAAGAAAGAAGCTCCAAGTCAAGGTCTTACAATGACAAGAGATCTTCTAGTCGAGAGCGCAATTGCTACAATTGTGGGAGACCCGGACACTACTCCAATGAGTGTACGGCACCCTACAAAAGAAGAGAAGATTCTCCAAGAAGAAGGAGCAAAAGAGAAGAATCACCACCAAGAGAGAGGAGGAGTAGAGATGATCGTTATGAATGAAGACCCTCACGGAGAAGCAAGGATTCAGAAAGGAAGGACAAGTCATCAAGGGGCGACACAAAACAAAGACATCAAGCTCATGTTGGTGAATGGGTATCCGGCCCCGACTCCGACAATCACTCCGAGAGAAGCTATCACTCCGACTCCGAATATACTCAAGATGAAGGTGTTGCCAGTCTAGCACTTGTGCCAACCAACTCCTACGACATATTTGATTCACCAAATGAAGGTGTTGGAAGATGCTTCATGGCCAAAGGTCCAAAGCTAACACATCCTGAGTATGTTGATTTCAATAGTGATGAAGATGACTTGCTTGTGGATGATGATTTACTTGTTGACAACTCTAGTGATGAATACTATGATGAAACGTCAATTAATCATGCTAATCAAGATAAAACGAATGACAATGATAAGGAGAAGATTGAGCTTCTAACTAAAGAACTAAACACTCTTAAGTTAGCTCATGAAACTATCTACGAATATCATCGAGAACTTTTAAGGGCTCATGAGAAGTTACGCTTTGAAAAGCTCAATCTTGAGCAAGAGCATGAGTTCTTAAAAGCAATCAATGATGATCTCCGCAAGAAAAGTTCTTCTTACATTGCCAAGCGTTTACTCTTATCTACTTACATGCCTCAAGTCAAGTCTAGTAACAAGTACAAGAAAGATACTTCCTCTAGTAGTAACAATAATAATGTCAAATCCAATATTGTTGCTTCTAGTAGTTCTCTTGATTCCACTAATGATTCTCTGAGCCAAGTTACACTTGAGCAAGAAAATAGCTTATTGAAGGGAATCATAGAGAAAGGTGTTTACAAGAGCCTTGCCGGGAGTATGCAATTCGAGGAAATTGTACGCAAGCAAGGAAGGCACCGGAAGAATCAAGGTGTTGGTTTTGAAGAAAAGTTCAATGCCAATGGAGTTGAGTGGGAAGAAGATCAATACCCCAAGAAGAAGTTTGTTCCTCAACAAGAGAAGTATGATCCTACTTCCTTCAAGGGAACACAAGCTCAAGATGATGTTCCACCACAAGACCACAAGAACAAAGGCAAGGACAAGCTTCAAGAAGAGATTGATGCATTTGAAGAAGCACCTAAAGCCTCGTTCAAGTGGGTTCCCAAAACTACGTCAAGTTCTACTTCATCAAGTACAACTACAACTCCAAGGATTCCCATCAAGATGATGTGGATCCCGAAGAAGAAGAACTAGAGAGTTCTTGAGGGTGAGTCCGCCAACATTCTTCACTCATATCATTTTGGCAAGAACAAGTGCAATCAACTTCCACATCTTGCACTAGTTCAAGGAGTCACAAACCCTCATGTTGGTAAGGCAAGGGACAAGGTAACCTAATGATTTCATGGACATGATCTTGTGTGTGCATCACTCTATGTCTATGGATATTCTTGTTTGTTCCTTGTGGGACTAACCCATGTAGGTAAGTTGAAAGTGCAACTCACTCCAAAGGATTGCTCCAAATGATCTACATCAACATTGAGCATCTACATCTTCAACACCTACATGAAGTCATCATCGACAAAACCCAAGGTTAGTTCATCCCTCTAAGGGGGGACATCACATCTAGGGGGATCTTAACTCTGAGAATTGAGTCAAAGCAACTCTAATGGTGTGAACACATTAATGCATTATGTGAAAGCGGTAACCCCACTTGAGCTTAAACAATGAGTATGACCTATGATCAAATGTTCTCATTTGACTCCTAAGTCAATATACTCATATATAGATGACCTAGTCATCGCCAATTGTTTGATAGATGCTAGAATTGGTTGTGCATGCTTTGCCACATATTTCATTTGCCATTTTATGGTGTGATCATGTTGGTGCATATTTTACTCATTCAAGGACATCCACTTGTTGTTTTGATTGTTTGGTTTTTCTTTTTGCCAAGTGGATGGACAAGAATGCCTAAGAACCTTCTTTAGCTATCTATGCTTTCCTCATCTCAAACTCTATTCATGCTACATCACAAAATTTGATCAAGTCAGATCCGAACCACTCTGTGTGAGGAGCACTCGGAGTCCCCGATTCGTCATAGACTTAAACTTCCAAAACCTCTTTGTGACTCTCGGTCTGACCGATTCCTCCATTTTGGTCCTACTGAGATCATCAAGTTGATTTGAGTTTTCAATCTTGGTGCAACCATTTGAACTTTTCGGTCACACCGATTTGCTGTAACTGTACACAGTTATGCATCTCGGTGCCACCGAGTTGTTCCACTCGGTCACACTGACATGGTTGGGCTATATATAGTCATGGGCAAAATTTTGGAAATTTCTCCGAAACCCTTCGCCCGCGCAATAGCTCGCTCTACCATCGGAGGTCTTTGGATCGTCTCCTCGTCGCCAGCAGCCTCTGGTAGCTGGTCTCCGCCGCCGTC
Source organism: Aegilops speltoides (assembly GCA_021437245.1). NCBI lineage: Eukaryota > Viridiplantae > Streptophyta > Magnoliopsida > Poales > Poaceae > Aegilops > Aegilops speltoides. The sequence goes on from CM038145.1 coordinate 250,336,783, forward strand.
AACAGATTTCGGCCCCGCCGTTGCCGCCATAGCGAGTCCACCGCCAAGTTAGGGTATGGACTCGATCTTTGTGCTATCCTCGTCTGATTCCTATCACATTGTATTCTTATGGATTCTTGCCACGATTGAAACACTCTTATCCAGCCAAAGTAATCCGTAGAGTAGATTAGATTCAAAATTTTAGGGTTAGGTTTCCGCCGAAACCATCTCCGACCCACCGAGTTGAAAAACTCGGTCTCACCGATTTGGCTTATGCCATTGCACTAGTGACTCTCGATCTGACCGAGAATTACTAATCGGTGCGACCGATTTGAGGATTCTGTGAAACCCTAGCAGTCTCGGTGCCATCGAACTGTGACTCGGTCCAACCGAGATCATCAGTTTAGGTTCCAAAACTGCTTCGGTATCACCGAGTTTGAAAATCGGTTGATCCGAAATGCTTTCTGTGGAAAACTAAAACTGAATTTTTGAATCATTCTTTTGCAAAAATCTCTGCATTTTGTGATGCTCATCTATTCTATCTCATCTATAACTCTTCACAGGGTTAGCAATCAGCTTTTTGCAGCATGTCAGACCAGAGTGACAGCCAGAACAGGTCAGAAGAGTAGATGGACTTGAGTGAGGGCACTAGTCCCTCAACTACAGATGAACGGAGTAGAAGCACTCCTGGCAACCTGCCTAAGGCTACTACCAGGCAGAGAAGGAAAAGAACTTCAGACTCAGAGGATGAGGATTATAAAGCTGAGGAAGATGAGGCTACTTCCAAGAAAGTAGTGCTCAAGAAGGAATATGGCTCTGCACACAGCACTAAGCCTGTACTGAAGAAGAAAGTTCCTGCCAAGAGGACACCAATGCCTAAAGCCAGAAAGTCCACTCAAGTGCTAGCCTGACAGAACCCAAAGAGGCACCTGAGAAGAAAGTCACTTCTTCCAAACCTCAGAAAGTCCCCACTGGAGAAACTATGAAATTCACAATTGAATCAGAGGATGAAGGTGCTCAGGACAAGAAGAAGAAGAGAGCAAGAACCACAACTGCCAAGGTCCTTGGAAAGCCCTCAATGAGAAGAGATTCTGAAGAAGAGGAAGAGGTTGCTGCACCAGCACCTAAGGCACCCAAGCTTATGGGTGATGCAATCAGATCAGGGGCTGCAACATCTAAGCCCAAAGAAGCACCCAAAGCTGCCTCCAAGGCCAAGCAAGTTCCAAAGAGGAATACTAGAAGTATTCCAGCTGCTGAGAAGAACAAGGCCCCAGTGCCCAATGTTGCTGAAGAAGAAGATGAAGAAGGTCAAGTCCTAAGAAAGCTCAAGCCCAAGATACCAGACCACAATGATGCCCATCCTCTGGCTGAGGACATGAGGATCAGGAAGGATTCAGGGCTGAGGCTGTGGAGGATGGAAGATCCATATGCTTCAAGGAGAAGAACTGCTGTTGACTACAGGTTCCATACAAAGGAACAACAGGACTTCTATGAGACAATTCTGTTGGATAAGAAGCCTATAGTTTGTGACATGAGGTGGGTCCACTGGCCTACATCAAGGACAATGAAGAGCACTATCCAGGAGTGCAAGAAAGCTTTGTTGCTTGTGGAGTTGCTGATTTTGTTGGACAGAAGTTCACCCACTGGAATGATGAACTTATCATGCAATTCTACTCCACAGGACACTTCTACCCAGATGGAAGAATTGTTTGGATGTCTGAAGGTACAAGGTACCAGTCAACTGTTGAAGAATGGGCAAGTCTGATAAATGTCCCTAAGGAAAATGATGATGATCTGGATATCTATGCAAAGAAGAAGATGGATCACAATTCAATGGCTCACATGTAGAAGGAGATCCCACACAAGGCAGTTGAGACTCACAAGTTTGGATCAGTTTACTTTCTGCTGTCAGGGTTGCCAACCATCAATTGGATTCTGAGGCATACTCTGTTGCCCAAGTCTGGTGACCATAACATGATCAGAGGGCATGCCATCAACATGTTGCATGTGTTTGATGTGCCACAGAAGTTCAAAGGCATGAGCCTGATGATTGAAACAATTAAGAGGACTGCAGCAGATCAGAAGAGGAGCTGTGGATATGCACCTCAGATTCAGGAATTGATCAACTCAAAGATGGGCACAGGGAAATATCAGTTAGATAAGGAACATTTTCCACTTTATCCAGACTTTGAGGACAATGAAGTTGTCATGAATGAGAATGATCCAACATCAGTTCAAGCTCAGGAGAAGAAGGAGAAGGCAAAGAAGGATAAGGCTGCCAGGATGCCAACTCAAGAGGAGGCATCTGAATATTTCTTGAAGACCAAACATGAGCAACTTGGTTACTTGATAGCATCTACACTGAGGATTGAGAAGGGACTGGCCACCCTCACTCAGAATCAGGAGAGCCTTGAGAGAATCATGGAACTCAAATTCCATGACCTTGATGTCAAAGTAACTGAGATTCAGTCAGTTGTAGAGCAGCTGCAGGAGGACATGCAGGAGAAGCAGGGCAAGACAACAACCAATGTGTTTGCCAGAGTGCCCAGAGCCCAGAGGTCAGTTGCAGTGCCAGTGACAGACACTAGAGCAACAACTTCAGCACCAGCCACTGCCCCTTCAGTTCCAGTGCAACCAGCTCCAGCATCCACTCCAGCACCCTCTACTTCAACTGAAGCCTTCGTCCTTGGAGTCATCAGGACACCACCACCAGAAGATCAAGCCTGAGAGTCGATCTAGCACTATGCATTTTCTATGAGCTTTTTGGTAACTTGTTGCCAAAGGGGGAGAAAAATGTATAGATCATAGGCTTCGAGAGAGAGAGAGAGAGAGTTGCTTTTGGTCTCTCTTGCTTTATTTGGTGGTTTTAAACTTTGTTTGCTTTGATTGGTTGAGATACTATGCTTGTGAGACATTGATGATCATGTGTTTGATCATAAGCTACACTTATGCATGCTTGATATTATCCTATCAATCTTATGTGATCATTCACTTTGCTTGGTGATGAGTGCATGCATTCAATGTTTATTATTTTGAGCGCTCCACCAAGATGTATGTGACATGGAAGAGTAACCCATGAGCCTAATTCATTGTGCTTTTGCAGTCCAAAGCAAAACTTAAGCTATGCACAAATTTAGGGGGAGCTCTTGCTTATCACATACTTCTCAAAGCGACGATGTTATTCAATCTTATTATCATTTGTCGAAGCTTTGATCTATATGTTGTCATCAATTACCAAAAGGGGGGAGATTGAAAGTGCAACTATCCCTAGGTGGTTTAGGTAATTCATAACAACATATAGCTCATTGAGCTAATGCTATTCCAAGACTATTATTTCAGGAAAGCTCAGTGAATGGCATGGCATGGATGATGAAAGTGGATCCCTCAAAATACTAAGGACAAAGGATAGGCTCAAGCTCAAAAGCTCAAGACTCTTCATTTTATATTTTAGTGATCCAAGATCACATTGAGTCTATAGGAAAAACCAATACTATCAAGGAGGGATGAGGTGTTGCTTAATGAGCCTCTTGCTTCCTGTGCTTTGTGATATGCTCCAAAACTCTCAACTACTTTCCCACATCCACAAATGACCTAAACCCAAAGCCAAAATCGGTCACACCGATTCTTCCTATCCGGCGCCACCGATTCCAAAAGTCATAGCCACTGCCACAAACCCTAAGCAAATCAGTCTTACCGATAGGGATCTCGGTCTCACCGAGATGGGGTTGTAATCTCTCTATTTCCCTTCGTAACATTTCGGTCTAACCGAAGTGAGCGATTGGTCCCGCCGAGATTGCAATGTGAACTCTCTGTTTCCTTTTTGTAATAGTTCGGTCTCACCAAGAAGAGCAAATCGGTCCCACCAAGTTTACCAGACCAACTCTCTGGAAAGCTTATTACCAAATCGGTTTCACCGAGTTTGTGTAATCGGTCTTACTGAGATTACGTTATTCCCTAACCCTAACCGAATCGGTCTCACCGAGATGCATGTCAGTCCCACCGAAAATCACTAACGGTCACTAGGGTTATTAAATCGGTCCGACCGAGTCTGTCGAATTAGTCCCATCGAGTTTGGTAAATTGTGTGTAACGGTTAGATTTTGTGTGGAGGCTATATATACCCCTCCACCTCCTCTCCATTCATGGAGAGAGCCATCATAACGAACCTACACTTCCAACTTACCATTTCTGAGAGAGAACCACCTACTGATGTGTTGAGGCCAAGATATTCCATTCCTACCATATGAATCTTGATCTCTAGCCTTCCCCAAGTTGCTTTCCACTCAAATCTTCTTTCCACCAGATCCAAAACCTATGAGAGAGAGTTGAGTGTTGGGGAGACTATCATTTGAAGCACAAGAGCAAGGAGTTCATCATCAACGCACCATTTGTTACTTCTTGGAGAGTGGTGTCTCCTAGATTGGATAGGTGTCACTTGGGAGCCTCCGACAAGATTGTGGAGTTGAACCAAGGAGTTTGTAAGGGCAAGGAGATCGCCTACTTCGTGAAGATCTACCGCTAGTGAGGCAAGTCCTTCGTGGCGACGGCCATGGTGGGATAGACAAGGTTGCTTCTTCGTGGACCCTTCGTGGGTGGAGCCCTCCGTGGACTCGCGCAACCGTTACCCTTTGTGGGTTGAAGTCTCCATCAACGTGGATGTACGATAGCACCACCTATCGGAACCACGCCAAAAACATCCATGTCTCCAATTGCATTTGAATCCTCGAAACCCTTCCCTTTACTTTCTTGCAAGTTGCATGCTTTAATTTCCGCTGCCTATATACTCTTTGCATGCTTGCTTGAATAGTGTGATGATTGCTTGACTTGTCCTAAAGTAGCTAAATCTGCCAAACTCTAAAATTGGGAAAAGGTTAAGTTTTTATTGGTCAAGTAGTCTAATCACCCCCCCTCTAGACATACTTCAAGGTCCTGCACACACCACGTACATGTGAGCAAAATGTTTTAACCGGACACATATAAAGATAGGGGCTTATAGTTTCGCCTCCCAATGTATTCACCTCAAGGGTGGTTCAGCAACTCGCCACTCGAGGCCAGCTCAATGAGGAGAAGTGAGTTGCTCCACGCCGGCACGGCGGGGAGCATGGGTGTCATCGCTGTCGTCCATGCCGCCACCTCGTACCGCGCCTCCCATGTGTGCGACCGCATCTCCCGTTTCTGTGTCTGAGACTCCCATGCCTGTGGCCGCACCATGGAAGCTGAGACAGAAGACGGGGGCACGGAGAGCAACGAGTCGGTGGCTAGCGCCTCCGCATTCGTCACTATCATCAAGGAGAAGTAGAACACGGGAGTCCGCCGGCGCTTGGGTCCCATGAAGGCCACCGCCCAGGCGACACCGACGTACACAATAGGTGTCTTCTCGAATCCTTCTGTTGCGAGGACCTTCATCGACCCTGCATGGGCTCCAATGTCAGTGTAACAAACCCCTGGGTCTGTTGCCCGGATTGTGCACAGGCATGAGGAGAAGTTCAGAACACCATGATCAACTCAAGCAAGATGGATCGATTCCCTTGAAGGATCCGATGATAGATCAAGAAGGCCAGGACTAGCCAAGAGGGGCAAGATACTGCTAAGGGAAAATCCTCCCCTGCCGGCAGGCTAGCCTGGCGGGCAAGGTGAAAGCACAAGTGCTTCCTGGGTGGTTTTGGTAATTAATGTCAACATATCTCTTTTTGGACTAATGTTTTATCTAGTATATTTCGGATGAGTTCAACATTGGAGTGGCAGGACAAGAGGGTGTGGAACCCCTTCTAGATGCTAAGGACAAACATTGGCAAAAGCTCAAGACTCTTCATTTTCATTTTAGTGATCCAAGATCACATTGAGTCCATAGGAAAAGCCAATAGTATTAAAAGGGGATGAGGTGTTGCTTAATGGTCTACTTGCTCAAAGTGCTTAGTGATATGCTCCAAAGCCCTCAACCACTTTCTCATTTCCACATATGTACAAAACCTAAAGTCAAACTCGGCCCCACCGATTTGATCTACCCGACACCACCGAGTTCATTGACATAGCCACTGCCAAAAACACTAATCAATTCGGTCTCTCCAATGGGATCTCGGTCTCACCGAGATGTTCTTGCAAACCCTCTGTTACCTGCTGCAATCATTTCGGTCTCACCGAGATGTGTAGTCGGTCCCACCGAATTTGCTAGACCAAGTCTCTGTTTGCTTATTGATGAAATCGATCTCACCTAGTTCATCTGATCGGTCACACCGAGATAAGGTTTTTCCCTAACCCTAGCACATCGGTCTCACTGAGTTGATATTGCCGGTCCCACCGAAAAACCTAACATTCGCATTTTGAACCAGATCGGTCTAACCGAGTTTCACTATTCGGTCCCACTGAGTTTGGGAAATTGTGTGTAATGGCTAGATTTTGTGTGGAGGCTATATATACCCCTCCACCCCCCTTCTCCATTTGAGAGAGAGCCATCAGAACGTGCCTACACTTCCACTACTCATTTTCTGAGATAGAACCACCTACTCATGTGCTGAGACCAAGACATTCCAATCCTACCACAAGAATTTTGATCTCTAGCCTTCCCCAAGTTGCTTTCCCCACAAATCATCTTTCCACCATATCCAAATGTGTGAGAGAGAGTTGAGTGTTAGGGAGACTATCATTTGAAGCACAAGAGCAAGGAGTTCATCAACACACCATCTATTACCTTTTACAGAGTGGTGTCTCCTAGATTGGTTAGGTGTCACTTGGGAGCCTCTGTCAAGATTGTGGAGTTGAACCAAGGAGTTTGTAAGCGCAAGGGGATCGCCTAATTCGTGAAGATCTCCCAAAGTGAGGCAAGTCCTTCATGGGCGATGGCCATGGTGGGATAGACAAGGTTGCTTCTTCGTGGACCCTTCGTGGGTGGAGCCCTCCGCGGACTCGCGCAACCGTTACCCTTCATGGGTTGAAGTCTCCATATACGTGGATGTACGATAGCACCACCTATCGGAACCACACCAAAAATCTATACGTCTCCAATTGCGTTTGCACACTCCAATCTCATCCCTTTACTTTCTTGCAAATTGCATGATTTACTTTCCGTTGCTCATATACTCTTGCCAAGCTTGCTTGAAATGTATTGTAAATGTGTAAAATTGTGCTAATGTCCAACCTCAACTTGAAAAACTTAAAAACTGCTACCTTTACTTGTTGAGGGTCTAATCACCCCCCTCTAGACACCTCTTCTCGACCCTTTCAATTGGTATCAGAGTGTTGATTTACGTCACTACAAAAAAAGACACCTGTGACATTTTGGGCCAAACGATTTTGTTTTCTGTCATGCTTATGACACTTCTATGATGATAATTATGACAAAACCCGGTATTATCATAGATGTGTTGGGCTCCTACTTCTATGACAAAAAATCATGATAGAAAATGGGCTTTCCATCCTGGGCGGGCCGGAGATGCAGCTGCATGACATTCTTTAGGCCGTCCATGATGGGGAAAACCGTGGTAGAAGCAAGGGTGAGGAAAATATCGGGGAGTTCCCGGTTACGGTGGGTGATCAGGGGCCGAGCGCTGTGCGTTTCTCTCGTACACGTACGCGCGTGGGTACGAGGCATAGGGCACTAACTGAACCCGAGTGATTACACTAGCTATGTTACTAAACCTCGGTCGATCCCTTGATGTTAACTGAACCCGATCGAGCGATTCCTTCGCTACTGCTGCTAACTGAAGCCGCTCAAACCTGCTGCCTCTTGATGAATAGTGAGCGTGGTTGGGGGTTGAATGAATAGTTCCCAATGGGGGTTGGATGAACAGGACCCTGTGGGGGTGTAGAGGTCGTTGCCACTGGATGAACAGGACCCCGATCTAGCCGACTGGGGCTGAATGAACAAGACAAGCCCATGGAGGGCTGGTTGAACAGTAGCCGGTGGAGGGCTGGATGAACAGTAGCCCATGGAGGGGTGGTTGAATAGGACCTCGTGGAGAGGGCTGGTTGAACAGTAGCCGGTGGAGGAGCGGTGGAGGCTGGATGAACAAGAGCCCGTGGATGAACAGTCGTAGGTGGAGGCTGGAGGAGGTCGACGGTGGATGAACAGTAGCCCGTGGAGGCTAGAGGAGGTCGATGGTGGAGATGAACAATAGCCCGTGGAGTCCCGTTTTGCAGTACGCCACACCCCTCCAGATGAACAGGACCCCCGTTTCGACCGTAGCACTCCAACACAAGTCCGTTTCCTCTGTTTTGTGGTACGCTACTCCCCTCCCGATCAAGAGGACCCCATTTCGACCGTAGGCACTCGAACACAAGTCCATTTCCTCCGTTTTGCGGTAGGCCAGACCCCTCCCGATGAACAGGATCCCATTTCGACCCTAGGCAGTCGAACACAAGGGCGCTTCCTCCATTCTGCGGTACGCCAGGCCTTGTTTCGATCGCTGTTCCGTCCAAGCTGGTTGCCTCCCGATGAACACGACGATGCAGTTTCTCCGTTCTAACCCAACTGGTTGTATGCCCATGAATAGGACGCCATCGCTGCCTCTCCATGTACACGAGCCCTGGCCGTACGTATGCGCAAGTAGGCATTTGAGACCCCTCCCGTATGTACGTACGTGGTTGTATTTACTTTCTTGCAGCCTGGCTATACTTACGTGTACATGCTACATGCGAACCTATACTACAACACATGCGCGCCTCTACTACGATACGTTCCCTTCCTTACTTGTCCACGGTTCATGTTGTTGCCTGCAGACAAACCGATCGACAATATGTACGTACACATTCGTGACCAGAATGACAACGCTACGTACGCTTCGACCAGGTGGATCCGACTATCAGGCACTTCCTTGCATGCAAAGATGTAGCATGTGGGTCCCAGCAGTCAGGGCGGAATTTTTTTTGTGAAATACGGTGGCCCGTACGATGGGTCCGTGCTATTAGGTGGAGGAATCATTATTTTGCGCGTAATAAGGAGGCACTTCCTTGCTGCGCCATGGACGCAACTGTCAGCCTCTCCACGTACAGTATTCTTCTGATGGAAGTCGTTCCTTGACCACATTGACCATGTCGCGCCGAGAGCACCAAGGCGGTGGACAACGACGAGTCCTAGGAAGAGGACGACGTGGAGCTGGGGAAGACGTGGCAGTGGATGCCCACGCGGAGAGGAGTACGAGGGTTCACTAGTTCGGCTGTGGTGTGAGACTGCTGTCACTCCAGAATAACATGGGGTGTGGGTGAGTAGAGGGATGGCCTCTCTAGCAGTGGGAGTGACACGGAGCCCGGGAAGACTCAGCAGTGGTTGCCCATGCGGTGGGGAGTACAAGGGTTGACTGGTTTGGCTGCCGTCGCCGAAAAATAACAGGAGGTCTGGCTGAGTAGAGGGATAGCCAGGCCAGGGATATGGTGGGACCGTGAGGCCTGCCCAGCAGCACAGCTGGCCACGGGAGGCGGGAGCACGCGGTTCCGCCGATGCTGGTTTGGGCAGCTAGAGCAGGAAGATCAGAGACTGAAGAAGCACGATTGTTGTTAGATTGACATCTAACGGTCTGACGTTGGTAGAGTCGATTGTTGACTAAGTTTCTTTTTTTGAGAAACCTTGTGTACGCATGAACTTAGTAGGCCCACAAGTCAGCCTCCAAATCTGTGGCAGACAACATAGAGCCCATTTTCTATTTTTTTAAATAATTTGCAGCCCATTTGCTAATTCTTAAGGAATTTATTATAGCCCATTTTCTGCCCAGGACCACAATCAAAAAGTTCAACCTAATTTCGCATATTTCAGTGGAGTCTGAACTGTTGTAATCCTAAAATGATAAACATTTATTTTTTAAGAACTTATTGGTTTGCCAAAAAAATCATTTTTTGTAAGCAAATAAGACGTGGGACAATTGAGTTGGTTTAAGGGAAAACCAGTGGTAAAAAAATCAGCGTTGGGAGGAAAAAACTAAGGATGTAAATATGAAAAGGGAAGTTTATGTATTCTCAATATAATGATATGTGTATATGAACTAGTAAAACTATAGGTAGAGATTATAAAACGAAAGAAGGACATGGCATTTCAAGAGGAAAATAGAACCGGGCTGTGTGTTTGATTCAGTAAAAAAACTGTCTGCGAATGTTCTAAGACAAAATGTAACTAACGCTGGCAGGCCAGAGGCCAGTAGATAGCTTCTGGATCTTTGTGCCCTGTTGTCGTCATGGGCTGGGCCTGTTAAAAACAAAACCAAGCCTGGGCAGTCTACAGCCCACTTGAAACTTGCTCGACCTGAAAAAACAATATACCTACTGGATCCCAGTTATCAGTCCATACTTGCAGAACTCTCTCGTTTATTAAGTACATTGAAGACTTCATGGGTTTCACCGTCTTAGACGTCAACATTATTCTTCCATCGTGATAATAAGTGCATGCACTTGCTTGCGTACGGCCATGGACCTGCTGGTTTCGTACGGTTAGGCTCTGTATGGACAGCCATCTTGTGGTTCCATGGACGAATTTCATGCAAATTGGATGGTTTTTAGTGAAAGCGGACTAAATTCATTGCATTTTACATATTTATTTTCATTATAGAATATTTTTCATATTTGAACTAATAATAACAGACTAGGCCTTTTTTAGTCCATGGGAGGCGCTTCACGATCCAGGTCGCGACACTTAACTGTTCTGGAAGGCCCAAATCCATCACTCCTCTCTTTTAACAATTTGCAGCTGGACTTGGCATGCCACAGCCCAGTTCCGACATGCTGCATCCAACTATCAGCCTATGAAACCGGATGGATCCCCTGCATACTTTGAAGATGTAAAGAATTTGGAGAACTGGGAATTCTAACGGCAGGTGCTTATGCTACCCATCAAATAAAAATCAGGTGCCTGAAAATTCGTTTCGAAACAAATGATTCAGCTTTATATCCACACCGACCCTCGGCATGATGGTTGGAAGCAAATGCCAAGTTCATACAGAAAGATAGTTAACGACAATACCAACTTGCAGACGACCAGGTAGTACAAGGACCAATACCAAACTAACTTATAATCTTTTTAGTCCCTGCCCTAGTGTTCATCTGGTAGAAAATCTTGCAGAGGACCAGCTCCCGCTCCTTCTCTTGCTCCAGGTTCCCGAGGTGGTACTGGTGCATCACCCTGTTGGTCCTCTGCTGGTCGAAGTTCTTGTTGGTGTGCAGCACCAGAACCTTTTTGCTGCCCATCTGCAAGCCGTTGACCATCATCAGCAAAGCATTGACGGTCTTGTGCCACATCACGTGCATACCGCACTCCGACCATATCTTGCGACGCGTCCACGTGCCCCTTTTGAATGCCCTCGAGTTGCGCTGGAAGAAATGCTTGCTTAGGCCACTCAGTGTGATACCTGCAGTATTGTCGAATACAGGTTGTGGTGTATGTAGTTGGCATTTTCATAACATATTTGGCATGTTGCAGTCACTTGTTTCACTTTTTATTAACTGTCAAATTGTAATTGCTTCACTAGGTCTACGTCTAAAAAGAAAAATAGAGCTATAAACAAAGGAATATGTTTGTGCAAGTAGACGGGCGATCGGTGTTTGTCGGATTAAGGGATCCGCAAACCCTTGAGAGGTTTGAACTCTAGGGTGCGTGCGGAGATCTCAACCTACCCAGCCTGCCTACTCGCAATCCTCCTAAGCCTAGCGCGTCAAGCTCAAAGAGACACAGAGACACAGTAGTTTATCCTGGTTCGGGCCACCTTGCGGTGTAATACCCTACTCCAGCGTTTTGGTGGATTGCCTCGGAGGGCTGAGGATGAACTAGTACAGTGGATGAACTGGCCCCATGAGGTGAGGTGTTCTTAGCTGGTGTGGTGTGCTAGTCGACTTGTCTCCCCTTTATGGTAGTGGCTAGTCCTATTTATAGTGGCCTTGGTCCTCTTCCCAAATGTTGGCGGGAAGGGATCCTACAACGGCCGGATTTGAAAGGGGACAAGTAGTACAGCTTATCCTGACAAAAGTAGTCTTCGCCTGCGAAAAGCCTCTTGTTGTGACGCTGCAGTGGGCTCGTTGATGACCTCCGTCCTGCCGTCCTAGCGGTCCTGGTCTCATTGCACCAGAATGGAAACCTTTGATTGATTCCTTGGGACTCCGCGCCTGTGGCTTGCCTCCCTTGCACCAAAGAGGAAACATGTGCTCTGCGCCTGCCTGGCGCCCGCCTGGCCTTGGTCGTCATGGCTCACGTTAGCTGAGCCTCGTGAGGTAAACCTTGCATAGAACTCTCCGCCCCTCGGGGGCCATCCTGGTGAGGCCGATCCCCTCGGGGGTCTTGGCGTTGTCCGCCTCGCAAGGCTTGGTCCCTTGCCAGGTTGTTGATGCTGCAGCTGGGCCATGCCAGGTCATCGATGGAGCCATGTGGTGGGCCGCCAGCAGGCAGGGCTGGTGAAAGTGCAACTAATCCCCGGGTGGTTTTGGTAATTAATAACAACATATATATCATTGAACTAATAATTATTTGAGTATCATTTCAGAATGTTCAGTGATATGGGTATGGCAAGGACTGAAGAAGTGGACCCCTCAAAATGCTAAGGCAAGCATTGGCAAAAGCTCAAGACTCCATTTTTGGTTTAGTGATCCAAGATCACATTGAGTCCATAGGAAAGCCAATACTATTAAAAGGGGATGAGGTTATGATAATGATCTGGTTGCTCAAAGTGCTTAGTGATACATCTCCTAAACAATCAGCAACTTTCACTTCCATAATACACTCATAAGTAATCTCGGTCCCACCGATATTCCAAACTCAGTCACACCGAGATGAACCACCTCAGCCATAAAGCCAAACCCTAGAAATCTCGGATTTTCCGATTCTGAACTCGGTCTCACCGAAACTTGAGTTGCCAAGCTTCTGTAACCTTCTGTCATCAAATCGGTGTCACCGAGATGATGAAGTCGGTCCCACCGAGATTGGCAAGCTCCCGTCTTTACCCGAATCGGACTAACCGAGTTTGTATTTTCGGTCCCACCGAAAATCCCAACGTTCACATAATTTGAACTTTCGGTCTCACCGAGTTGTCAACTTCGGTCCCACCGAGATTGGTCAAATGTGTGTAACGGTTGGATTTTGTGTGGAGGCTATAAATACCCCTCCACCCCCTCTTCATTCGTGGAGAGAGCCATCAGAAAGTACTACCACCCCTACCTTACATTTCTGAGAAGAGAACTACCTACCCTTGTGTTGAGATCAAGTTGCTCCACTCCCACCATATGAAGCTTGATCTCTAGACTTCCCAAGTTGCTTTCCACTCAAGCCTTTCTTCCACCACAGCCAAATCAGTGAGGAGAGTTGAGTGTTGGGGAGATTATCATTTGAAGCACAAGAGCAAGGAGTTCATCATTATCAACACCATCTATTACCTTTTGGAGGGTGGTGCCTCCTAGATTGGTTAGGTGTCGCTTGGGAGCCTCCGTCGAGATGTGGAGTTGAACCAAGAAGTTTGTAAGGGCAAGGAGATCGCCTACTTCGTGAAGATCTACCCCGAGTAAGGCTAGCCCTCCGTGGGCGTAGGCCATGATGGCATAGACAAGGTTGCTTCTTCGTGGACCCTTCGTGGGTGGAGCCCTCCGTGGACTCTCGCAGCCGTTACCCTCCGTGGGTTGAAGTCTCCATCAACGTGGATTGACGATAGCACCATCTATCGGAACCACGAGAAAAATCTCCGTGTCTCCAAATTGCGTTTGCTCTTCTCCACCTCTCTTTACTACATGTGCAATTTACTTTCCGCTGCCTATACTCTAGAATTGCATGTGTAGGGTGATGCTTGACTTGATCATCATTGTGAATCTGCCAAAAACTTGTCTTTATCAAAAGGCATAATTTTTATATTGTCAAGTAGTCTAATCACCCCCCCTCTAGACATACTTTCGATCCTACAAGTGGTATCAGAGCTTTGGTCTCCATTGTATTGGTTTCCATTGCATTGGACTCCATAAGCTTGGTTTCACAACCTAGGAGAGTATGGCGTCTAGTGAGGGTAATTTTCGTAGAGGTCCTTACTTTGATGGTACAAACTTTGCTAGTTGGAAGCATAAAATGAAAATGCATATTCTTGGACATAACCCAGCCGCATGGGGCATTATTTGTGTTGGTATGCAAGGTGAATTCTTCGAGGAAGGAAAAGTTCTGGATCGTGAAGCTACAACGGATGAATTGCGGATGTTGCAAAACAATGCTCAAGCTTGTGACATTCTCTTCAATGCTTTGTGTCCCGAGGAGTTCAACAAAATCAGCCGTCTTGAGAATGCAAAAGAGATTTGGGATACTTTGGTTGAAATGCACGAAGGTACCGATTCCGTAAAGGAATCAAAGCTAGATGTTCTTCAAGGTCAACTTGACAAGTTCAAGATGAAGGAAGGTGAAGGAGTCGCTGAAATGTACTCTAGGCTTGCTCTCATCACAAATGAGATTGCCGGCTTAGGAAGCGAAGAAATGACCGACCGATTCATCATCAAGAAGATTCTCAGAGCTTTGGACGGAAAGTATGACATCGTGTGCACTTTGATCCAAATGATGCCAAACTACAAGAATCTCAAGCCAACCGAAGTCATTGGAAGAATTGTTGCTCATGAGATGACACTTAAAGATAAGGAAGAGCTTCACAACAAGTCAAGTGGTGCTTACAAAGCTACATGTGATGCTCCCACAACCTCAAGTGACAAGCTAGTTTCCAATGAAGAGATAAGCCTAATGGTGAAGAACTTTAACAAATTCTACAAGAGTAGAAGCAAAGAGAGAAGCTCAAAGTCTAGATCATATGATGAAAAGAGATCTTCTAGTCGTGATCGAAACTGCTACAATTGTGGAAGACCCGGACACTACTCAAATGAGTGTTCGGCTCCCCACAAGAGAAGAGAAGAATCTCCAAGAAGAAGAAGCTCAAGAGATGAGTCACCTCGGAAAGAGAGAAGGAGTAGAGATGATCGTTATGAACGAAGACCCTCTCGGAGAAGCAAGGATTCGGAGAGGAAAGACAAGTCATCAAGGAGCTACACAAGAAGAAAACATCAAGATCATGTAGGTGAATGGGTCTCCGGCTCCGACTCCGACAATCAATCCGAAAGAAGCTATCACTCCAACTCCGACTACAGTCAAGATGAAGGTGTTGCCGGTCTCGCTCTCGTATCCTCCAACTCCAACTCCTACGACTTATTTGATTCACCAAATGAGGGAATTGGAAGATGCTTCATGGCTAAAGGCCCCAAGGTATCACACCCTGAATTCATTGACTTTGATAGTGATGAGGATGACTTGCTTGGTGAAGATGAGCTCTTACATGATAAATCTAGTGAATCTAGAAATGATGAACATGCTAGTAGTCTTTATAGTCGAGAAGAGTTGAATGACAATGCTATGAAGGAGATTGAGCGTCTAACTAAAGAACTAAACACTCTTAAGTTAGCTCATGAAACAACTCAAGAAGATCATAGAGAGCTCCTAAGATCTCATGAGAAGCTACGCTTCGAGAAGCTCAATCTAGAGCAAGAACATGAGTTTCTAAAAGCAATCAATGACGATCTTCGAAAGAAGAGTTCTTCATATCTTGCCAAACGACTTCTCTTGCCTAATTTCTTGCCACCTATTAAAACTAAGCATGACAAGCATAAGAAAAATTCTTCATCTAGTAGTAACAATAACCATGCTAAATCCAATATTGTTGCTTCTAGTAGTTCTCTTGATTCCACTAACAATGTTTCAAGCCAAGTTACACTTGAGAAAGAAAATAGTTTATTGAAAGGGATTATAGAGAAAGGTGTCTACAAGAGCCTTGCCGGAAGCAAGAACTTTGAGGAAATTGTTCGCAAGCAAGGAAGGCACCGGAAGAATCAAGGAATTGGTTTTGAGCGAAAGTTCAACGCCGAGGGTGTTGAATGGGAAGAAGGTCAATATCCTACTCCACAGTTTGTTTCTCAAAAGGAGAAGTATGATCCTACTTCTTCCAATGTGGAACATGCTCAAGATGATCTTCCACCACAAGACCACAAGCTAGAAGGCAAGGACAAGCTTCAAGAGGAGATTGATGCATTTATTGAAGCACCTAAAGCCATGGTCAAGTGGGTTCCCAAGGAAACGTCAAGTTCTACTTCGTCAAGCTCAACTACAACCCCAAGGATTCCCATCAAGATGATGTGGATCCCGAAGAAGAAGAACTAGAGAGTTCTTGAGGGTGACTCCGCCAACATACTTCACTCACATTCATTTTGGCAAAAACTTGTGCAATCAACTTCCACATTATGCACTAGTTCATGGAGTCACAAACCCTCTTGCTGGTAAGACAAGGGACAAGGTAATCATTGCTTTCATGGACATCATCTATTGTGTATCTCAATCTATGTCCATGGATATCCTTGTTTGTTCCTTGTGGGACTACCCCATGTAGGTATTGAAAGTGCCCGAATCCAAAGGATTGCTCCCAACTCTTGATGATCTTCATCAACATTGAGCATCCACATCTTCAACATCTACATGAAGTCTTCTACGACAACCCAAGGTTAGTTTGACCCTTTAAAAGGGGTTCTCACATCTAGGGGGAGCTTTGCTCTAAAGAATTGAGCTAAAGCATCTTCAGATGATGTGAACACATTAATGCTTTATGTAAAAGTGGTAACCCCACTTGTGCTTAAACGATGAGTATGACCTATGATCAAATGTTCTCATTTGACTCCTAAGTCAATATACTCATATAAAGATGACCTAGTCATCGACAAATTGTGTGTTAGTAGCTAGAGTTTTGATTGTGCATGTTTGACACATATTTCATTTGCTATCTTATTGTGTGAGCATGTTGGATGCATGATTTTATCCATTCGAGGACATCCATTTGTTGCTTTGGTCTTTTTGATTTTTCTGACCAAATGGATGGACAAGAATGCCTAAGTTCCTCCCCTAGCTATCTATGCTTTCTTGTCTCAAATTCTATTCATGCTTACATCACAAACTTTGAACAAGTCATTTTCGGACTCTCCGAGTGAGGAGCATTCGGAGCCACCGATCCGTCAAAGGCTAACTTCCAAAACCTTCTAAGTGATTTCGGTCAGACCAACCCACTCAAACTCGGTCAAACCGAAAACATTTAGATTGATCTAGGTTTTCACCTCGGTGAAACCGAGTTGTGATTTTCGGCGTGACCGAAGTGCATAACTGCCCTGCAGTTATCCATCTCGGTGCCACCGAGTTTTACAACTCGGTCCCACCGACAGCAAAGGGGTATATATACTCCGAGGGCCGCGCGCGTTGATTTCTACTTCAAACGCTTCGCCCCCACACCCCTTGCTGCCGTCGCCTTGGTCTCCGGATCATCGTCGTCGCCTGTGCGCCCTCGCCGCAGGTCTCCGTCGCCGTCAACGGACATCTTCTCCGCGCCGTTGCCGCCGTAGAGAAACTCCACCAAGTTAGGGTGAGTTTCGATCCCACTCGTGCTCCCATCTCCGATTCAATGCACGTTTGGTTTGCCTGTAATCTTGCCACGATTGAAATCTTCCTGAACACCAGATTGGTTCTTTTGAACTAGATTCGAGTAAAAGTTTTAGGGTTAGGTTTCCGCCGAACACATCTCGGTGAGACCGATTTTACATTTTCGGTATGACCGATTTGGCCTATGGCCATTGCACTGCACCTTTCGGTCCAACCGAGTTGTGCAAATCGGTGTGACCGAAATGAGGATTTAGTGAAACCCTAGTGTTTTCGGCAGGACCGAAACCCACTTCGGTCCAACCGAAAGTGGTGTGAATGCTTCTGTTTGAACACTTCGGATTCACCGAATTTTAAACTCGGTCTGACCGAAATGTCTTCTGTGAAAACCTAATACTAAAATTTGAACTCATTTGTTTGCAAAAACTTCTGCAGTTTGTGATAACTCTTCTACTCTGCCTACACCTTATCTATTCACAGGTTGTCAGCCATGTCAGATGCCAGTGACAGCCAGAACAGGTCAGAGTCACCTATAGCAGATATTCCAGAGGCAGGCACTAGTCCTGATCCCAGCAGCTCATCAGATGATGGTGAGAGGAGTACACCAAGTGGTTTGCCTCCTGCAGCCACCAGGGCCAGAAAGAAGAGAAACTCAGATGAGGAAGACTCAGATTTTGTTGTTGAGGAAGAAGTCACCTCAAAACCCAAGAGAAAAGTTGTTGCCAAAGAGCCTCAAGGTGAGCAGACCAAGAAGGGCACCAGAAAAGTGAAGGAATCAACTGTTGCTAAGAAGCTGAATATGGAAGAAGCTACAAGCAAAGTGAAGAAAACTTCCAAGAGGAAGAGGTTAGTACATGATGATGCAGCAGAGGAAGATGATGATGAGGAAGCACCCCAGCCTCCTCAGAAGCCTAAGCTCATGGGTGATGCCATCAGGGCTGGAACCACTTCAAAGCCCAAGCAATCTGCTCCAGTCAAGGCAGCTCCAGCAAAGCCTGCTGCCAAGCCCAAGAAAACAGTCAGGAACATTCCAGCATCAGAGAAGAACAAAGATGATGTGCCACCAGCTGTGTCAGATGATGAAGGACCAGTTTTGCTGAAACTTCGTCCAAAACTGCCACTTCACAATGATGCTCATCCTCAAGCTGAAAACATGAAGGAAAGGAAAGATAGAGGTCTCAGGCTATGGAGACAGTCTGACCCATATGCCGTGAGGAGAAGAACTGCTGTTGATCCCAGATTTCACACCAGAGAGCAGCAGGACTTCTATGAGACTGTGCTGATGGACAAGAAGCCCATTGTGGCAGACACAAGATATGTTGATTGGAAATACATTGACAGCGAAGAGCACAGAGACTTCTTTCCACATGTGCATGAGAGCTTCACTGCATGTGGTGTTGCAGACTTTGTAGGTCAGAAGTTGACCAGTTGGAATGATGAGATGATTATGCAATTCTATGCCACAGCTCACTTCTATCCAGATGGAAAGATCACATGGATGACTGAAGGCCAAAGGTATTCTTCTTCTGTTGAAGAATGGGCAGAACTGCTGAATGCTCCAGTGCCAAGAGAGGATGATGTTGATGTTTATGGTATTCCCAAGAAGAATCATGAATCCATGAAGAATATGTACAAAGAGGTACCAGCTAAGGATGTGGGAATCTGGAAGCTCGGCTCAGTGTACTATCTCCAGGCAGGTCTACCTACCACAAACACTATTCTGAGGCATACCTTGATGCCCAAGTCTGGAGATCATCGCATGATCAGAGGATACTCTATCAACATGCTGCATATACTTGATGAGAAGGCACCTTTCAAGGTGATGGACTTAATAGTAGAAACTATCAAGAGGACTGCAGCTGACCAGAAAAGGTCGTGTGGATTTGCCCCGCATATTCAGATGCTTATCAATGCCAAGTTTGGCACGGGCACATACTTGTTGGATAGAGCACACTTACCACTGCAGCCTGAGCATGAGGATAATGTTGTTGTGATGGATGAGGAGGATCCAACGTCAGTTGAAGGTCAAGCAAAGATTGAAGCTGCCAAGAAAGCCAAAGCTGACAAGGAAGCAGCAGCAGCAGCAGCTAAACCAAAGAGTGTTGGAGAACAGCTACTTGAAGCTACCCAAAGGATTGAGCAACGCCTGGCCAGCATTGTACAGTCTCAGGAGAGCCTAGAGAGGATTGTTGAAGACAAGATCCACGCTCTGGATGTGAAGCTGACTGAAGTGCAAGTAACTGTCAACAAGCTTGAGGCAGATATTGAGGAAGCAAAGAGGGAGAAGGAAGAGCTTATGCGTGAGATGCAGGATGACCTAGTCCAGGATGCTTATCAACAGACTGCTCCGGTTCCCACAGGACCCCGATCAGCTGCTATTCCAGTGACTGACACCAGGACTACAGCTTCAGCACCTCCCACAGCTCCATCAGTTGCTCCAGCTCCAGCTCCAGTGACCACTCCTCCAGCACAGACATCAGCTGAAGTCTTCGCCGATGCTGCCATATCAACTCCAACATCAACCCAGACAGGAGCCGCCAGCAGAGTCCCCAGTGACGCTTAGCTCTATGCTTTTTCGAACTTTTTGGTAACTTGTTGCCAAAGGGGGAGAAATTGTATAGATCATAGGACTTCGAGAGAGAGTGCTTTTGTCTTTGCGCTTTTGCTCTTTCATTCATTTGCGGTTTCTTTGAGATACTTCTGGTTTTCGAGACATTCTGTGTTTGATACTACGTTTGATCCTACATTAATGAGTGCTTGGTCATACTATGCTTTAATGTGTGCTTAATGCTTATCATATGCTATTCCTATCTTGTATGACCATTTACTCATGTCTTGGTGATTGGGTGCATGCTATTCATTCTTATCATTTTGTGCGCTCCACCAAGATGTATGTGACATGGAAGAGTGACCCATGATCCTAATCGATTGTGCATTTGCATTCAAACGCAAATCTTAAATAATGCACAAATTTAGGGGGAGCTCTTGTTTATCACATACTTCTCAAAGCGATTTATATTATTCATTGATTATATCCTTTGTCGAAGCTTTGATCTATATGTTGTCATCAATTACCAAAAAGGGGGAGATTGAAAGTGCAACTAATCCCCGGGTGGTTTTGGTAATTAATAACAACATATATATCATTGAACTAATAATTATTTGAGTATCATTTCAGAAAGTTCAGTGATATGGGTATGGCAAGGACTGAAGAAGTGGACCCCTCAAAATGCTAAGGCAAGCATTGGCAAAAGCTCAAGACTCCATTTTTGGTTTAGTGATCCAAGATCACATTGAGTCCATAGGAAAGCCAATACTATTAAAAGGGGATGAGGTTATGATAATGATCTGGTTGCTCAAAGTGCTTAGTGATACATCTCCTAAACTATCAGCAACTTTCACTTCCATAATACACTCATAAGTAATCTCGGTCCCACCGATATTCCAAACTCAGTCACACCGAGATGAACCACCTCAGCCATAAAGCCAAACCCTAGAAATCTCGGATTTTCCGATTCTGAACTCGGTCTCACCGAAACTTGAGTTGCCAAGCTTCTGTAACCTTCTGTCATCAAATCGGTGTCACCGAGATGATGAAGTCGGTCCCACCGAGATTGGCAAGCTCCTGTCTTTACACGAATCGGACTAACCGAGTTTGTATTTTCGGTCCCACCGAAAATCCCAACGTTCACATGATTTGAACTTTCGGTCTCACCGAGTTGTCAACTTCGGTCCCACTGAGATTGGTCAAATGTGTGTAACGGTTGGATTTTGTGTGGAGGCTATAAATACCCCTCCACCCCCTCTTCATTCGTGGAGAGAGCCATCAGAAAGTACTACCACTCCTACCTTACATTTCTGAGAAGAGAACTACCTACCCTTGTGTTGAGATCAAGTTGCTCCACTCCCACCATATGAAGCTTGATTTCTAGCCTTCCCAAGTTGCTTTCCACTCAAGCCTTTCTTCCACCACAGCCAAATCAGTGAGGAGAGTTGAGTGTTGGGGAGATTATCATTTGAAGCACAAGAGCAAGGAGTTCATCATCATCAACACCATCTATTACCTTTTGGAGGGTGGTGCCTCCTAGATTGGTTAGGTGTCGCTTGGGAGCCTCCGTCGAGATGTGGAGTTGAACCAAGAAGTTTGTAAGGGCAAGGAGATCGCCTACTTCGTGAAGATCTACCCCGAGTAAGGCTAGCCCTCCGTGGGCGTAGGCCATGATGGCATAGACAAGGTTGCTTCTTCGTGGACCCTTCGTGGGTGGAGCCCTCCGTGGACTCTCGCAGCCGTTACCCTCCGTGGGTTGAAGTCTCCATCAACGTGGATTGACGATAGCACCATCTATCGGAATCACGAGAAAAATCTCCGTGTCTCCAAATTGCGTTTGCTCTTCTCCACCTCTCTTTACTACATGTGCAATTTACTTTCCGCTGCCTATACTCTAGAATTGCATGTGTAGGGTGATGCTTGACTTGATCATCATTGTGAATCTGCCAAAAACTTGTCTTTATCAAAAGGCATAATTTTTATATTGTCAAGTAGTCTAATCACCCCCCCTCTAGACATACTTTCGATCCTACAGCTGGATACCCCCATATCCAGGATGCCGACAGTAGCCCCCGGGCCTAAGGCGCGCTCGGACTTGGCTTCCAGGCGAAGCCAAAGGGCAAGTGCGGAGCACCGTGGGCCCTAACCTCCTGTGGCCTTGATGTCACATGGCGATTGGTGGGACGTGGGCGACTCCGCTTCCCCATGCTGCCTCGGCAACTGCTCAACTTGACAACTGCATGCTGCATGGAGAGAGAATCATCATTACTGGAGATCATGGGAGGCCGACAATTTACCTTCTCCTGGCTATAAATGTGCGAGCGGGCGGAGCCCCTGCCCATCTCTCTTTCGTCTTGCTCCCGTCTGCTCCTCTCTTCTCCATCCTGCTACCATGGCGCTGATCAGAAGGTATTCCGCGGCTGAAAAGGGGAAGGCCCCTAGGGAGGGGCCCGATCCTCTCCCGCCGAAAAAGCGGCTCCACCTCCCTCACAATGCCAGCATGGGGCGAGAGGTGACCAGGCCTTGGCAGTTGAGGCCTCCGCCTGGCTTCCCCCTTCCCATATATGCTCGTGCTCAGGACGAAGGAGTGCACCATATAGTGGCACCTGAAATGGCATGGCCACCATTGCCCTGCTGACCGCACCACGGACCCACGCCGAGGGTAGCTCGCGCGAGTTTGTGGTGTGGGTGGCAATGCCTCCCGACACCTAGATCCGACTCTCGCGGTTCTTTGCCAACGAGCTGCCTTCGAGGGGCCCGGTTGAGCTGTGGTTGCAGCACGCCGGGTGTCGCAGCTTGGCGACCGGAGCTGAAGTCGAGGTGGTGCCCCCTGGAGATGTCTTCATGACGTGAGGATGGGGCGAGATCGCCTGGGCTTGCAACGTAGAGGGAGCCTTGGCGATCCACTTCGAGTATGATGGCGCAACCACTCTGTTCTGCAAGGTCTTCAATGAGGAGGGCGAACGGCTGGAATGCTGCCTCGGAGGAGACAAGACGTGGGACACTGCAGCGGGTGTTGGACCTGCTGCTGTCCCCTTTGGTGCTTCGTCCAGTAGCAGTGGCGACTCCTGGGAATCCAACAACTCTCCTGAGCCCAGTGATTCTTTGGAGTCGAGCGACGAAAGCTATGTACCGCCAAGATCCCGCCGAGCCGGAGCGCGGCTGCAGCTGCCGCCTGAAAGGACATGCGGTGCCCCCATGTGTGGTTTTGGTAATTGATGACATTCTCTATGGACTAATGGTTGCATCGAGTTATATTTGAAGGATGTTTCCATAGGCATTTGTTGAAGTCCATGTGTTGGTTTCAAGGAGTTTATGGGTTGACGAAGGTGCTATTAAGGAATTATCCAAAGATTGGTCATGTGAGTGTTGAGCTTATTGCAAGAATGTCTTGAAGAAGAAGATTGTGTGATCATTCATATTTACCTTCAATACATCATCCAAATGAAGAGAGTTGGAAAGATTCAAGGTTGATCAAGACTAAGTCAAGAGTGAATCAAGTTGATCAACTCACAAAGCATAGAAGATGTACCGAGTGGGACCAAGTGTTCCCTTGGTATGGTAAGCATTGTCCATTACGCTTTGTGTACTAACCCATGGTCTACGTGAGATTTCTTTGTGGGGTTAGGTATGTTTCCATGGTCTTGCGCCAAGAGGAAGATCCCATACAACCCATGGAGGATGACATCAAGTGGTGATCGTCATCAAGTTTGCAGTGTGCAAGTTCAAGTGGAGCAATACAAAGAATGGCTCACCCATAATGGAGTATGGGGGAGCAATCAAGTTTGAAGCTTGCCATCCATTGTGGGGTCAATGGACTTGTGAAGATGTGCTGAAGAGTGGCTCACCCATAGTGGAGTATGGGGGAGCAATCATCTAGTCTCCATCGACCCATCGCAATCAAGAAAGGTGGTCCATCTTGCGGAGGACAAGATCATCATCATCTAGCTCAAGTGGATCATGTGCAAGGCAAAGGTTTACCCTTGATAGGTTTTCTATTTTACCGGTCTCATGGTGGTAGTTGGGAGACCGGGTTATAGGATCGATAGCCGTACTATCAAGGGGGGCTCTCAAGTGAGTAGCTTGATCGTATCGTTCTTCGAGAGCTCAAACCATTGCATCCTTGCATCATGTTTCTTGGTTCTTGTTTGGTTCTCTTTGTGAGTCCTAGAGCTTATGGTCATCTTGATGACAAGCTTGAGTTCATCAAAAACGGAGTTTGCATGCGTCTTCTATGATGTTTTCGGTGTTGGAGGTTTTACCAGTCTTATCCGAGGAAGGGTTCTCACCATTTTCTTTTGGGCCTTTTCTCATTTGCTTAGTATTGGTATTTCTATCAAGATTGTGTTAGCCCTTGTCGCTAGCTTTCCAACAAACTTGGTTTCGTCGAATTCGGAGTCCGAATGCAGAAGTTGTGGTAGTTTTGGTGTTCTGAAAAGGCTGCAGCGGTACTACCGTGGGTAGGAGCGGAAGTAATTTTTACTACCGTTTTGGGAGCGGTACTACCGCTCTTGGGAGCGGTACTACCGCTTGGAGCAGTACTACCGTGGCTACTTTCGTGGCTACTTCCGCTCGGGACCAAAAACTCGTCACAAGTCCAGCGGTGGTAGGCACGGATGTAATTTTTTAGTACCGCTCACAAGCAGTAGTACCGCTACCCTTAGCAGTAGTACCGCTACCCCTAGCGGTAGTACCGTGATGTCAAGCGGTACTACCGCTTGGTGCGGGCTGTGAGCATAACGATTGGATTTTTCCCCACCTATAAAAGGGGGTCTTCTTCCCCATTGGGATTTTATCCTTTGAGCTCGTTCTTGCCCCCATTGTTGACCTTCTCCGAGCTTGCTAACTCTCAATCCATCCATGGATTCTTGCTAGTTTTGAGGGAAAGAGAGAGAGATCTAGATCCACATTTCCACCAATCACTTTCTCCTCTTAGTGAGGGAACCCCTTGATCTAGGTCTTGGAGTTCTTCGTGTTCTTCTTTCGTTCTTCCTCTCATTTTCCTCCCTAGCATTAGTTGCTTTGGTGGGATTTGGGAGAGAAGGACTTGGGCACTCCGTGTGCCCTTGCCGTTGCATTTGGTGCATAGGTTTGAGTTCTCCACACGATACGTGGAAGTTACAAGTTGAGAAGCTTATTACTCTTGGGTGCTTGGTGCCCTTGAGCTTGTTTATCTTGGGTGCTTGGGCCCCCTAATCGGTTGGTGGTGTTCGGAGCTCAATCATTGTGGTGTAAAGCTCCGGGCAAGCGTCGGAGTCTCCAATTAGGTTGTGGAGATCGCCCCGAGCATTTTGACGGGTACCGGTGACCGCCCCCAAGGGTTGCCAAAGTGTACGGGTTTGGTGACCGCCCCCAAGGGTCGCCATTTGTACGGGTTCGGTGACCGCCCTCAAGGGTCCCTTAGTGGAATCATGGCATCTTGCATTGTGCGAGGGCGTGAGGAGATTACGGTGGCCCTAGTGGCTTCTTGGGGAGCATTGTGCCTCCGCACCGCTCCAAACGGAGATTAGCATCCGCAAGGGTGTGAACTTCGGGATACATCGTCGTCTCCGCGTGCCTCGGTTATCTCTTACCCGAGCCCTTTACTTATGCACTTTACTTTGTGATAGCCATATTGTTCTTTGTCATATATCTTGCTATCACATAGTTGTTTATCTTGCTTAGCATAAGTTGTTGGTGCACATAGGTGAGCCTAGTTGCTTTAGGTTTTGTGCTTGACAAATTAACCGTTAGGTTTATTCCGCATTTGTTAAGCCTAAACCGTAATTATTTTAAAACGCCTATTCACCCCCCCTCTAGGCGACATCCTCAATCTTTCAATTGGTATCAGAGCCTCGTATCTCTTTGTTGGGCTTAACCGCCTAGAGAGTAAAGATGTCGACTAGAGGATTAGGATTCTGTGACACTCTTAGTTTCGATGGCACAAATTTTGATGTTTGGGTAATTCGCATGTTTAATCTCTTTAGGGTCATGGACCCAAATTTAGAGCGAATTGTAGATATGGGTTTTTCTCCTCCAAAGGATCCCCAAAGATTATCTTTAGAGGATGAGAAAAACTCTTATCTCAATGCTCAAGCCTCTAATGTGCTTTTTGATGCTTTGAGCAATGTAGTTATATTTCAACTCATGCCGTTTCGGGATGCTCATGAGTTATGGACAAAGCTTCAAGATAAATATGGTGTGTCCAAGTTTTGTGGGGATGGTTGTTCTCCCTCCACCTCCGGTTATATAGTCTTCTCAACTTCTTCTACTTCACCTACATGTGGTTTGCCACAAGGTAATGATATGGTGAGTAGTGTTGGTCATTGCAATGATGATAGTATGCTTATTGTAGATGATCCTTCATCACTATATTATTGCAATGCTCCCTTTTTGGGCTTTAACACTTTGAGCACTCCAAATGTTTCACATGCTTGTGTTGATATTCCTTGCATATCATGTAGAAATTGCGTGACTAGACCTCATGATGATATGCTTGCTATGTCTTGTTGCCATGATAAAAATGCATCTATTTCCTCGAATTGTTGTGCTAACAATGTAGAGGAAACTGAACACTCCATGGAACAAGATGTGGTGTTTAATGGTGCCTCAAGGAATCCTACATCATCATCTATTGCTTTTTGCCTTATGGCTAAGGCGTCAAAGGTAACTCCTACTTTGTACCCCAATATGTCTCTTGATGATGATGTTGATGCTAATGATGATGAGGATAATGATGAAGAGAATGATAATGTTGCCTCCTTAAAAACTAAGGGGGAAATGATTTTTAAAGCTCTTCATAAAAATAAAATTGCTCGTTCCAACTTCATGGAAATAATGTCCATTGCCATTGATGGCAAGAAATACATTGAGGAGTTGGAATCTCATCTCGAGGAGCATGAGGTCACCATTGAGAAAATGGAAGCTCATGGGCGTGATTACGCAAATGAGATCGCGGAACTATCTCAAGCTCTTGAACATGAACAAACCACCTCCAAATCTCTTGAGGAGACTTTTGCTCTAGAATTATCTAGAGTGAAGGAATCTACTGATAGAGCTCTTGAGGTGGCCAATGTTTTTGAAACTAAAAATGCTAAGCTTGAAGTTGCTCATGCTAGACTCCTTGAGGATTTTGAGCACCTCGAAAATGGCTCAAGGGTCATCAAGGGTGAGCTCATCAAACTCACCGAGTCTCATGCTCAACTTAAAGCTTCTTATTTAAAAGAGCTTGCCAAGTTGCCTTCTCCTCTTGTTGTTAATGATGATGCTTGTGCTACTAATTCTATTACTTGTGAAGCATCCATTTTGAAGGAGAATGTTGAGCTACGGGCTCAACTTGAGGTGCTATCTTGCAATTATGGGAAATTGGAAGAAAGTCATGAAAAGCTCTCAAGCTCTCATGATGATCTTCTAGTATCCCATAGTGTGCTAAAGATAGCTCATGAGGCCATGATTGCTAAGGTAACATCTAGTGAGCCTCATGTGGATACTAGCACTACTTCTAGTCATAATAGTATATTGCCATGTGCTAGTCCTTGTAATTCATCTACTCACAATGTTGGTACATCTTGTGATAAATTGCTTTCCTTGCCTTGTTCCTCTAACGATGAAGCTTATACTTCCTCTAGTACTTGTGTTGAGACTAACCATGTAGAGGAAATCAAAGAGCTCAAGGCCCAAGTCACTTCTTTGAAGAAAGACTTGGAAAAGAGTCATCAAGGGAAATCCACACTCAACAATATCTTGAGTGTGCAAAAATCCCCCAATGACAAAGGTGGACTTGGATTCAACTCCAATAAGAAGAAGAAGTCCAAGATGAACAAAAGGAAGGGCCAAGAACAAGTCAAGAATTTGGCCAAGATTGTTTGCTTCAAGTGCAAAGTAGAAGGGCATCATGTTAGATCTTGCCCATTGAAGAAGAAGGCCATTAGTGTCAAGCAACAAGGGAAGAGGGCACAAGTTCAATCTCATGCTCAACCTCAAGTTGAAGAAAGGCCACTTCCCAAGAAGACTCAAGCTAATGCTTCTCTTGTGGAAAAATCAAGTGAGAAGAAAGTGAAGAGTAGACGTTGCTATTTATGTCGTGAGAAAGGTCACGTCGCTTCTTCATGCACTAGTGGTAACTTATCCAACCCAATTATTATTGATGATATCTATTCTCTTGGGAAGGATAAGGTTGGCAATGTGTTTGCCAAGTTTGTTGGTACTCAAAGTGGTGTCAAGAAAAGAACCATTTGGGTAGCCAAGCCTATTGTGACTAACCTCTTAGGACCCAACTTGGTTGGGGACCAACAAGCTCAAACTTGATCAATAGGTATTTTTGGAGGGCATTTTAGACTTGGCTACATTATGAAGAATTAAGGGGACTTCATCATTCTTTTTGTCACAAGCCAAGTTAATTGGATTATCAAGTTTCCATCTTATATCCAATGTGCCTCCTTACGGTAACTTGTACTTAAATTGTTTACTTTGAAAGTTAGTTGCCCCCTTGCATGTTTTGGTTTTGTTCCTTGCATGTGTTTGTATATGTTGTGCTTCCAACTTGCTTATGTATGTTGGTGTGCACTTCATGTACGTGTGAGTTGTGTGTTGAGCCTTTGTGCATCTTCTTTGTATCTTAGTTGGCTCTTGTGAGAGATTAATGGAATATCCCATTATTGGGAGTGATGTGCTTTGTGCACCTCACACTCCTATAAGTGTGTGTACATGAGGAATACCATCTAGTATTGATATTACAAGATTATCTAGTCACTATGTGGTAAGTCTTCTCATGAGAAATTCAAATTCTAAATTGTCCATTAATTATCTCTTGTTGGATCTTCTTATTGCCTCTTGTTAAGTTTTCTTCATTGGCATCACATTATGGGGGAGTAATATGCTATGTATATTACTAGCCTAGAAAATGTGTACATTTGAGATATTGTCACCTAGTGTTGATATTGTAGATTATCTTGTTCCTAGGTGGCATGTTAGCTCTACAAGTTGCAATCTGCTTGTGTGTGGTGTGAAGATGATGTTGGATATCCTTGCTATCTACCACCGGGAATTCTTTCCATCTACTTCTTGTCTTTTGACAATTGGTAGTCATTTATGTGTGGTAGAATTTATTGATCATCTTTACATTGGCTTTTGTTTTACTTGCCTCTTCTCTTGCCAAGGATTGTGTCAACTCCCATTTTCTTCCATACCACTTGTGGATCTTGTTTATTTCTTGTTCTTGTCTAGTGTTTTCTAGATATAGTGAAAGCGGTGATCCCACCTTGTGCATTTTGTATTCAAATACAAATCCTATATAATGCACAACTCGTGGGGGAGCTATTCTATTTTCTTCAGAACACTCTTCTTGTGATCCTTATCAAGTGTGTTTTGGTGGAAGGCAAGCCATTTCTTTTTGGTACTTTGTGCCATCATGAAACTTTGTTGAGGGCTTGGTTTGTTTGGAACCATCCTCTCTTTGGGAGTTTGACATCTTTAGTTTAGTGTGTATCAATGGATATCTCATTCCTTGATGTATCTTTAATGATATCTTCCAAGTGATGATTTCTCCATTTAGTATTATTTTCACTTGGAATTTCTTTGTCTTTTGGTTTCGGGTTTTGAAAGTCTTGAGCATGCATGTTTACTTCATGTATTTCATTTGGCGTGCTTTCTTTCTTTGACTCAATATATAGGGGAAACTCCACCTAGTCTCAATTTGGATGAGATGTGCATGAAATTCATTTTCATATCTATATGCACATATTTATGTGGAGTTTGTCCTATGTATTGGTGTTTCTAACTATTTGGTCTCGATGAGTTTGGGTCCCGTTTAGTTTGTGTTGTTCTTCTAGGAACATTTGGAGATGCATTGGATGCTCGGCTCACTCACAAGGAAGGTGTTGTCACCATGTGCATATTGGAGTCAAGCTAGGATGATCAATGAACTACTATCTACCTTCAATTGGTATCTACTACATCCTTCCAATGATATCTCGGTAACAAGTATCTATTCATGCTTTCCTCTCTTGCATTCAACCTTGTGTAGGCTGTATCTTGGCATGATACTCATTTCATATCTTGTGATACTTGTTTCCTTTCTCAAAGCATCCCAACGATGATCTCTGTTGCTAGTTGTGATGCCCTTGATGGATGTGTGTTTGGACTTCATTTATATACAATAAGACCATATCTAGCCAAGTGCTATGCTTTCAAGCAAATATCTTATTGGTATATTTATGACTTCCTTGTGGATATCTTGTTCCTTCGTGGTGTAACTATATCGGGTGTACATCCTTCTTTGTGTGTGTATATATATATATATATATATATATATATATATATATTTATCATCATGATTTCGTCTACATAGAACCTTATACACCTGAGAGAAATTACATCTCTAGTTGATATCCTTTCTTTCACGTCCACCTTGTCTTTCTTATGTTATTTCTTTGCTGGCTCCGTGAAAGCTTTTGCCTTGAGTGTGTGTCCTCTATCGTTGCATCTTTATGCACTCTTGTGTGGTGAAGATTATTTTCTTCATGCTTAGCTTTACAAGGCTTTTGCCATCTTAATTGGCATCCCTCGTCTTGATGAGGCTTTCATCTTCTATCTTCACCACGGGTTGTCACAAGCATAAGTTCTTTATATGCTTATTAGTAAGCTTGTGAACCCATTTGCTAGTTGTGTGTGTGGGAATGATAGGCCTTGCACCGTGTGCCTCATTATTTCAAGACTATGTTGATGCTTAATGCTCATCCTATTTTTAGTCCTCTCAAGTGCTTCGCCATGACTCACACACATCACTTTGGTTGAGCCTATTCTTAAGTTGCCTCTTTTACATGTTGCTCAACCATGTGCTTGTTGCAAGCGCTAGGCTTTGTTTCCTATATGCTCACTTGCACTGGATGTGAGTTTCTATTGATTTTGGGGGAGCTATGATCCTATTTTGTGCACTTTGTATTCAAATACAAAAATTCTTATGTGTGCACAAATCATGGGGAGCTTCTCTAGTTTCTTTAGAACACTCCTTTGCATTTATCATAATATCTTTTTTCTTGTGGCATGTAGGATCATTGGTCTAGTTGGTTCAATTGATATCCGTTGATTGCTTGCTTCAATTGGTATCTTCTGATTGCTTGTGTCTCTCTTTGTTATGTCTTTGTGTCATATATTTTTGTTGCAATCTTTGGGCCTCAATATAGTTTGTCTTCCTCCAAGTATTGGGAGTTGGATATGTGTATTGCATTCCACTCTCTTGTTGAGAAATACACAATTTATGGAGGAACACCTTTTATTTTGGCCTTCTCAGCTTTTCACCCATTTTGGCAATCGATGCCAATGGGGGAGGAGTTTCAGAGAGTTTTGTGGAGAAGTCTTCTGAGTTTTCTCCTTGCTTTGGTTTTGGTCCTAAGCATTTGCATCTCATTCTCCTACATCATTGGTTGTTGCATTGCATTGTGATGCATAATTCCTTATATAAACTCTCTTGAAAGTGATTGTCATCAATTACCAAAATGGGGGAGATTGAAAGGACATGCGGTGCCCCCATGTGTGGTTTTGGTAATTGATGACATTCTCTATGGACTAATGGTTGCATCGAGTTATATTTGAAGGATGTTTCCATAGGCATTTCTTGAAGTCCATGTGTTGGTTTCAAGGAGTTTATGGGTTGACGAAGGTGCTATTAAGGAATTATCCAAAGATTGGTCATGTGAGTGTTGAGCTTATTGCAAGAATGTCTTGAAGAAGAAGATTGTGTGATCATTCATATTTACCTTCAATACATCATCCAAATGAAGAGAGTTGGAAAGATTCAAGGTTGATCAAGACTAAGTCAAGAGTGAATCAAGTTGATCAACTCACAAAGCATAGAAGATGTACCGAGTGGGACCAAGTGTTCCCTTGGTATGGTAAGCATTGTCCATTACGCTTTGTGTACTAACCCATGGTCTACGTGAGATTTCTTTGTGGGGTTAGGTATGTTTCCATGGTCTTGCGTCAAGAGGAAGATCCCATACAACCCATGGAGGATGACATCAAGTGGTGATCGTCATCAAGTTTGCAGTGTGCAAGTTCAAGTGGAGCAATACAAAGAATGGCTCACCCATAATGGAGTATGGGGGAGCAATCAAGTTTGAAGCTTGCCATCCATTGTGGGGTCAATGGACTTGTGAAGATGTGCTGAAGAGTGGCTCACCCATAGTGGAGTATGGGGGAGCAATCATCTAGTCTCCATCGACCCATCGCAATCAAGAAAGGTGGTCCATCTTGCGGAGGACAAGATCATCATCATCTAGCTCAAGTGGATCATGTGCAAGGCAAAGGTTTGCCCTTGATAGGTTTTCTATTTTACCAGTCTCATGGTGGTAGTTGGGAGACCGGGTTATAGGATCGATAACCGTACTATCAAGGGGGGCTCTCAAGTGAGTAGCTTGATCGTATCATTCTTCGAGAGCTCAAACCAGTGCATCCTTGCATCATGTTTCTTGGTTCTTGTTTGGTTCTCTTTGTGAGTCCTAGAGCTTATGGTCATCTTGATGACAAGCTTGAGTTCATCGAAAACGGAGTTTGCATGCGTCTTCTATGATGTTTTCGGTGTTGGAGGTTTTACCGGTCTTATCCGAGGAAGGGTTCTCACCATTTTCTTTTGGGCATTTTCTCATTTGCTTAGTATTGGTATTTATATCAAGATTGTGTTAGCCCTTGTCGCTAGCTTTCCAACAAACTTGGTTTCGTCGAATTCGGAGTCCGAATGCAGAAGTTGTGGTAGTTTTGGTGTTCTGAAAAGGCTGCAGCGGTACTACCGCGGGTAGGAGCGGAAGTAATTTTTTACTACCGCCCTTGGGAGCGGTACTACCGCTTGGAGCAGTACTACCGCGGCTACTTCCGTGGCTACTTCCGCTCGGGACCAAAAACTCGTCACAAGTCCAGCGGTGGTAGGCACGGATGTAATTTTTTAGTACCGCTCACAAGCAGTAGTACCGCTACCCTTAGCAGTAGTACCGCTACCCCTAGCGGTAGTACCGTGATGTCAAGCGGTACTACCGCTTGGTGCAGGCTGTGAGCATAACGGTTGGATTTTTCCCCACCTATAAAAGGGGGTCTTCTTCCCCATTGGGATTTTATCCTTTGAGCTTGTTCTTGCCCCCATTGTTGACCTTCTCCGAGCTTGCTAACTCTCAATCCCTCCATGGATTCTTGCTAGTTTTGAGGGAAAAGAGAGGAGATCTAGATCCACGCCACCAATCACTTTCTCCTCTTAGTGAGGGAACCCCTGGATCTAGATCTTGGAGTTCTTCGTGTTCTTTTTTCGTTCTTCCTCTCATTTTCCTCCCTAGCATTAGTTGCCTTGGTGGGATTTGGGAGAGAAGGACTTGGGCACTCCGTGTGCCCTTACCGTTGCATTTGGTGCATAGGTTTGAGTTCTCCACACGATACGTGGAAGTTACAAGTTGAGAAGCTTATTACTCTTGGGTGCTTGGTGCCCTTGAGCTTGTTTATCTTGGGTGCTTGGGCCCCCTAATCGGTTGGTGGTGTTGAGCTCAATCATTGTGGTGTAAAGCTCCGGCAGCGTCGGGTCTCCAATTAGGTTGTGGAGATCGCCTGAGCATTTTGACGGTACCGTGACCGCCCCAAGGGTTGCCAAAGTGTACGGTTCGGTGACCGCCCCAAGGGTCGCCATTTGTACGGGTTCGTGACCGCCTCAAGGGTCCCTTAGTGGAATCATGGCATCTTGCATTGTGCGAGGGCGTGAGGAGATTACGGTGGCCCTAGTGGCTTCTTGGGGAGCATTGTGCCTCCACGCCGCTCCAAACGGAGATTAGCATCCGCAAGGGTGTGAACTTCGGGATACATCATCGTCTCCGCGTGCCTCGGTTATCTCTTACCCGAGCCCTTTACTTATGCACTTTACTTTGTGATAGCCATATTGTTCTTTGTCATATATCTTGCTATCACATAGTTTTTTATCGTGCTTAGCATAAGTTGTTGGTGCACATTGGTGAGCCTAGTTGCTTTAGGTTTTGTGCTTGACAAATTAACCGTTAGGTTTATTCCGCATTTGTTAAGCCTAAACCGTAATTATTTTAAAACGCCTATTCACCCCCCCCCCTCTAGGCGACATCCTTGATCTTTCACCGCCCAGCGTCGCCAGCAATATCATAGGCCTAGTAGTTGCTTTCCCTGCGCGGAATGAAGATCAGCCCTGTGGGGTTTTGTAAAGATCGGAATGTACTTAATATCAGCCTTGCTTCTTTTGATCTTGTAATGAACTCACGTATCCCAGTTTGGCACGATTCCTCCCTTTTCTTGTCCCTAGGCAGTGCGGTGCTCTACGCCAATGGGACCCAGTCCCCAGGCAGGCTTCAGCTGTCGCTAGTATGTCAGGTCGCAATGCCATGGTCAAGGCTAGGAGGTGAGCGGTCCAAGGTCCGGTAAGAGCTCGTGAGACGCGATGCTTACGAGGCCCCCCTTGGCGTGCAAGCAGCTGGACAGAGAATTGAAAAGGGGAGTAAAACTGCCAAAATGGAACTACAAGGCGGGGCATGCAGGGAGCAAAACC
Organism: Aegilops speltoides; assembly: GCA_021437245.1. Classification (NCBI taxonomy): domain Eukaryota; kingdom Viridiplantae; phylum Streptophyta; class Magnoliopsida; order Poales; family Poaceae; genus Aegilops; species Aegilops speltoides. Next base: position 250,371,219 of record CM038145.1, read on the forward strand.
GGTGCTGCAGCGAGCTGAAACTTATCTTTTGGTGTCTGGGTCCATTAGGGAGATGACGCTTTCTCTCGCGATTATGGTACCATTGGGCGCAGCTTGCATTGGCCACCTTCCTGCCTCGCTCGCCAAGGTGCTCTACGTCCTTGGGACCCGGCCCTCGAGCGAGCTCAGCCGCCGCTGGTATGCCACGTCGCGATGATGTGGTCAAGGCCAGGGGGTGAGGGCTGGAGAGCCAGTAGGAGTTCCAGAGAAGCGGTGCTCGGGAGGCCCCCCTTTAACGTGCAAGCGACTCGTGAGGCCAAATGGTGGTTGTTCAAGTCGACCCGTGACCCATTGCCAGATGAACCTGCAGGTTAGATGACAGGAAAGACCGAGAACCCCTGCGGAGTGGGCCTGCAGCCCAGGGCATAGGACAAAGGCACCATGGACCTGGCGAGGTGGTATATGCGAGGCGGGCCGCGAACCAGAGCTCATTCTTCGGGTTTATCAGCATTGCAGGGACGGACCCGAGCACAAGCGCCGTGCCGACGTGAGTTATCATGCAGCAATGCGGGAGAGGTGCTAACCAGCGAACACATGGAGGGCCGCGATGGCGGCGGTTGTAGGGTGACAACCATAGGCAAACTCACAGAAATGGTTAGATAGTCCTGGTGAATGCAAACGATAATGCTGTTGGGCCGAGCCCACACGACCTGTGGATGATGCAACCCGAGGGGCGCCCCCAGACTGATGAGCTAGAGAGATGTCACCTGGTACCGTCGCTGAAGAGGTGTTGAAGTAGCCAAAAAAGTGTGCTGCTGGAGTCCTTCCTCACGAGCCGCTCTGGTGCCGAGCCTCGGGAGGCTCAGATGGACCGAGAGGCTCCTAGAGGTGCTCCTCCATCTCCGCTAGAATCACCTGATGCCTGGCCTGGCAAGCCGTCAGGGCGTCCCTCCCGCAGCGCTGGAAAACCACAGCTGCGCCCGGCAGGCCGAAAGGCATGCGGACGTAGCTGTGAGGTGGACCCTCGCATCGGCCGATGCGAGACAGCCACATGAGCTGCCGAGACGCGGCCCTGTTGAACCCGGGGATGTCGATGCAGACGCGGAACACCTTACCCTTGCCAGGGCAGTGAGCTGCGCTGCGCGGCAGGCGACAATCGCCTTGCAGAACCCTTGCTTTTCGAATCTCCTCGATTGCCTTGTTGATGAACTCCTGAACGCCTGGTGCCTCACGCCTGTTGCCTTCTCCTAGGAAGCATGCTCTGAAGAGCGCCTCCACATGGTGCCCAAGCACCCCCCTCATGACCCTGGCTAGGTTTGAGGCCCTCCAAAGGAGAGCCCCCGAGCCCAGCCTGAGAGGGGTGCCGGGTGCGCCTTCCTATGCGATGGGTAAAGGTTCTGCGTCCAGGGATGCGAGGCTCAGCGCAGTGGCCTCGAGCAATGCGTCCTCACGAGACCCCTGTCCCAGCTGCAGCTTCTTTGTCTTGGGGGCGACCTCAGAAGGGAGGGCGTCGTTCTCGTCTCCAGGATTCTCGACCGCTGCAGCCTAGAAGGCGCACACGAGGGAGCACACCGCATCCTTCACTTCACACGCGACCGTGTGACGCCGTCGCTTCCTGGCATCTTGAGGACTTTTTAGCCATGGTGTGTACCCGCCATGAACTTGGCGAGTGCTAGGTACCCTAGGATGGCTGAAAGCACAAGTGCTCCCTAAGTGGTTTTGGTAATTAATGTCAACATATCTCTTGTTGGACTAACACTTTTACCTAGTATGTTTCAGATAATTTCAACAATGAAGTGGTATGGACTAGAGGATGTGGAACCCCTTCAAGATGCTAAGGACAAAGGATTGGCTCAAGCTCCAAGAACAAGACTCTACATTTTCTATTTTAGTGATCCAAGATCACATTGAGTCTATAGGAAAAGCCAATACTATCAAGGAGGGATGAGGTGTTGCTTAATGAGGTTCTTGCTCAAAATGCTTAGTGATATGCTCCAAAGCCCTCAACTATTTTCTCACATCCACATATGACCTAAACCAAAAGTCAAACTCGGCTCCACCAATTCTTTCTTTCCTGCGCCACCGAGTTCAGATGTCATAGCCACAAACCCTAGGCAAATCGGTCTCACCGATAGGGATCTCGGTCTCGCCGAGATGGGATTGTAATCTCTCTGTGTATGTATCTATTACCAAAATCGGTCCCACTGAGATTGCAATGGAAACTCTCTATTTCCCTTTCGTAACATTTCGGTCTCACCGAAATGAGCGAATCGGTCCCACCGAGTTTACCTGACCAACTCTCTGGTTAGCTTATTACCAAAATCGGTCTCACCGAGTTTGTGTAATCGGCCTCACCGAGATTACATTATGCCCTAACCCTAACCATATTGGTCCTACCGAGTTGCATGTCGGTCCCACCGAAAATCCTAACGGTCACTAGATTTGCTGAATCGGTCCAACCGAGTTTCTCAATTCGGTCCCATAGAGATTGGCAAGTTGTGTGTAACGGTTAGATTTTGTGTGGAGGCTATATATACCGCTCCACCTCCTCTTCATTCATGGAGAGAGCTATCAGAACATGCCTACACTTCCAACATACATTTTCTAAGAGAGAACCACCTACTCATGTGTTGAGACCAAGATATTCCATTCCTACCATATGAATCTTGATCTCTAGCCTTCCCCAAGTTGCTTTCCACTCAAATATTCTTTCCACCAAATCCAAATCCTATGAGAGAGAGTTGAGTGTTGGGGAGACTATCATTTGAAGCACAAGAGCAAGGAGTTCATCATCAACACACCATTTGTTACTTCTTGGAGAGTGGTGTCTCCTAGATTGCTAGGTGTCACTTGGGAGCCTCCGAAAAGATTGTGGAGTTGAACCAAGGAGTTTGTAAGGGCATGGAGATTGCCTACTTCATGAAGATATACCGCTAGTGAGCCAAGTCCTTCGTGGGCGACGGCCATGGTGGGATAGACAAGGTTGCTTCTTCATGGACCCTTCGTGGGTGGAGCCCTCCGTGGACTCACGCAACCGTTACCCTTCGTGGGTTGAAGTCTCCATCAATGTGGATGTATGATAGCACCACCTATCAGAACCACGACAAAAACATCTGTGTCTCCAATTGCATTTGCACACTCCAATCCCATCCCTTTACATTCTTGCAAGTTGCATGCTTTACTTTCCGCTGCTCATATACTCTTTGCATGCTTGCTTGTAATGTATTGTGATTGTTAAACTTGTGCCAAAACTCCACTTAAACTTAAAGAAGTTAAAAACTGCAACTTTTGGCACTTGGTGTCTAATCACCCCCCTCTAGACAACTCTTCTTGATCCTTTCAATTGGTATCAGAGCTTTGGTCTCCATTGCCTTGGTTTAAACACCATTGGAGGAAGATGGATGAGTCTACTTTGGGGAGTCCTAGACATAGAGTGCCTATACTTGATGGAGAGTATTTTCATGAATAGAAAAATGAGATGCTTGTGATTTTCAATGAATATCATTTGAACAAGTACATTGCTGGCCCTTGTGCACCTCATGTTGATCCTATGCATCCTACCCTCAATGAGTCAATTGACATGATTCACAATCTTAGAACTGTTAATCTTATCACTAGAGGCTTGCCTAGAAACTTGATTGGATTTTTGCCTACTCTTAAGTGTGCCTACACTATATGGAAATTTCTTGAGGAACGTTTTCCAAATTATTCCTTGAAAAATCTAGATGAAATTCTCCATAAGTCTATTGCCTTGAGTAAGATGAACTCCAATGATCCTATGTTTAGTGATTGTCTATTTGAGCTTACAAACCTTATGCGTGCCAAAGGAGATGTTGGAATTATTAGTTATATTATTTTTGAAGCTATTAAAATTCATAAAGAAGATCATTGTCAAACTCACTCTAACGAATCACCCTCTCTAGGATTTGATCCACCACATGAGGATGTTGAACATGGATACTATGACGAGGATGATGATAGTGACTTTGATCATGATGATGCAATGAGACACTTTGGTCTTATGGCAAATCTTTGGGGATATATGGCAGGAGGAAAGGAATGGGTTCTTGATAGTGGATGTAGCGATCACATGACCGGAGATAAAGATATGTTTCGTGAGCTTGCTGAAAACGATGGTCCTCGAAAGTATGTCACTTTCGGTGACAACTCAAAGGGTAAGGTGGTTGGCCTCGGTAAGGTGGCCATATCACATGATAGCTCCATTCAAAATGTTATGCTCGTTGAATCTCTTGGCTACAATTTACTCTCAGTATCTAGACTTGCTGATTTCAGTTTCAATGTTCTATTTACTGAAGTAGACTGCCAAGTGTTTCGTAGAGATAATCATAAAATGGTCTTTGCCGGTATACGTAGGGGCAACCTTTACATTGTTGACTTCACTAAAAAGGCTCAACCTAGAACTTGCTTTATCGCTAAATCCTCTAAAGGTTGGTTATGGCATAGACGATTAGGTCATGTTCGCATGCGAAACCTTGACAAGCTTATTAAAGGAAATCATATCCTTGGTGTTAACGATGTCATATTTGATAAGGATAGACTCTGCAGTGCTTGTCAGGCAGGTAAACAGGTTGGAGGGAGGCATCCCATGAAGAACATCATGACCACAAGGAGGCCACTCAAGCTAACATGGATCTTTTTGGTCCCAACGCCTACAAAAGTCTCGGTGGAATTTTTTTTGGTCTAGTTATAGTTGATGATTTTTCAAGATTTATATGGGTGTTCTTTCTAGATGATAAATCGCAGGTCCAAAAGATCTTCAAAAACTTCGCTAGGAAGGCCCAAAATCAATTTGATGTGAAGATCAAGAAGGTTCACAGCGACAACGGAACAGAGTTCAAGAACACAAATGGACACCTTTCTTGATGAAGAAGGGATTTCACATGAGTTCTCGGCTACGTACACACCTCAACAAAATGGAGTTGCTGAGAGGAAGAACCGGACGCTCATCAAAATGGCAAGAGACGATGCTTGATGAGTACAAGACGCCGAAGCACTTTTGGGTGGAAGCGGTTGAGACAGCTTGTCACGCAACAAATCGCTTGTATCTTCACAAGCTACTCGGCAAGACGGCATACGAGCTCCTCACCGGTAACAAACCCCAAGTTGGATACTTTCGAGTATTCGGCTCAAAGTGCTACATTCTTTATAAGCATCATCGTTCTAAATTTGCTCCTAAGTCTCATGAAGGTTTCCTACTTGGTTATGGCTCAAACTCTCACACTTACCGTGTCTACAATAATTTCACCCGAAAGGTTGAAGAGGCGGTAGATGTGAAGTTTGATCAATCTAACGGCTCGCAAGTAGAGCAATTGCCAATTGATGTAGGAGCCAAAGACCCCTCGGAAGCAATCCAAGACTTGTCTATTGGCAAGATTCGTCCAACGGAAGTGAAGGAGAGTACCTCGTCCGTCCAAGTGGAAGCTTCTACCTCACGACAAGGTGAACCAAGAGTTGATACGGAAGCATCCACAAGTGGGACACACCAAGATGAAGAAAATGAGGAAGTACACCAAGATGAACAACAACAACCTCCTTCTCCACCACAACAACAGAACGACAACATCAACAACGAAGAAGGCCAAGAAGAAGAACAAGATGAAGAGGATGTTCAACCAAGATCCAAGCAAAAGCTCTCACGAGTTCGAGCAAGAATTGCTAAAGACCATCCCGTCGAGCAAATCTACAATGATATCCAAACCGGGAGAATCACTCGCTCAAAAACTTGTTTAGCTAACTTTTGTGAACACTATTCATTCATCTCTATCATTGAACCTATGAAGGTTGAAGAAGCATTGGAAGATCCGGATTGGATAAACGCTATGCATGAAGAGCTACACAACTTTGAGAGAAATCAAGTTTGGACATTAGTTGAGAAGCCCGACAACAACCACAACATCATCGGTACCAAATGGGTGTTTCGCAACAAGCAAGATGAAGATGGACAAGTAGTTCGCAACAAAGCACGTCTCGTCGCCCAAGGATACACACAAGTCGAAGGTATGGACTATGGTGATACATATGCTCCCGTTGCTAGACTTGAGTCCATTCGCATTTTACTTGTCTATGCTAATCACCATGATATCACCTTGTACCAAACAGACATTGAAAGTGCTTTTCTAAATGGTGAAATAGAGGAGGAAGTCTATGCTAAGCAACCTCCCGGCTTTGTCAATCCTAAGAAACCTAATCATGTTTACAAACTTCACAAAGCTCTTTATGGACTCAAACAAGATCCTAGAGCTTGGTATAAATGCTTGACCAGGTTCCTTATTGAAAAAGGCTTTGAAATTGGAAAAATAGATTCTACTATTTTTATTAAAAGGGTTAATGGAGAACTATTTGTGTTCCAAATTTATGTCGGTGATATTATATTTGGACCAACTAACCCTCATTTTAGTGAAAAGTTTGGAAAGCTAATGTCGTAGAAGTTTGAGATGTCTATCGTGAGTGAACTCAAATTTTTTCTTGGTTTGCAAATCAAGCAAACTAAGGAAGGTACCTTTGTCTCTCAAACGAAGTACATCAAGGACTTATTCAAGAAGTTCAATATGCAAGAATGCAAAGGTATGACTACACCCATGCCTACTAGTGGACATCTTGATTTGACCAAAGATGGTGAACCGGTCGATCAAAAGGTTTATCGCTCTATGATTGGTTCATTGTTATATCTATGTGCTTCACGTCCTGATATTATGCTAAGTGTGTGCATGTGTGCACGATATCAAGCTGCTCCTAAAGAATGTCATCTTAAGGCCGTGAAAAGGATAGTGAGATACTTAATCCATCCACCAAACTTTGGCATTTGGTATGCAAAGAGGGCCTCTTTCGATCTTGTTGGCTACTCCGACTCGGACTATGCCGGTGACAAGGTTGATAGAAAGTCCACTTCGGGTACTTGTCAATTTCTTGGTAGATCTCTTGTATCTTGGTCTTCCAAGAAACAAAACTCGGTATCCTTGTCCACCACCGAAGAGGAATACATCGCCGCTAATTCATGTTGTTCTCAATTGCTTTGGATGACCCAAACTCTTAAAGATTATGGGATATATGTGAAACATGTTCCATTACTTTGTGACAATGAAAGTGCTATCAAGATTGCTCACAATCCCGTGCAACATTCTCGAACTAAGCATATTGAAGTTCGTCATCATTTCATTCGAGATCATGTTGCCAAAGGGGACATTAATCTTAAGCATGTTCGCACCAAAAAGCAATTAGCTGATATATTCACTAAACCACTTGATGAGAAAGTGTTTTGCAAGTTAAGAGGTGAATTGAACATCATTGATGCTTCAAACTTGGAGTAGGAACTCCATTGTGGATACATGCAAGACATGAGTCGATGACTAACCCTTGATATTTCTCTTATGATGATCTTCTGTCTTTGATATATTTGCACCTTGCATGTTATCTAACCCTTGTAGGAACTTGGATGAATCTAAATCTATGAGATTGCAACTCATTCACATCTTGAGCGATCTCTACATCACCAAGTCTCTACATAATGGTGGTTGAAGACAAGGAAGCACGAAACCATTCAAACATATCCTTTTACAAATTCTATGTTAAGTTTCATGATTGTCATTTTGGATACACAAGTGCTCTTCCTTGCAAAAACTAACCCATGTAGGTAGATGGACTCAAATTCCAAGTGGTGCTCCCAACTCTTGATGAGCTACATCAACCTTGAGCAACCCACACAAGTTCAACTACATGATCATGATCAACACCACCACCCAAGGTATGTTATTCCATCTTAGAGAAGCTTTACTCCAAGTCATGAGTCAAAGCAACTCGACAAGATGTGAATACATCAAGATGCTCAAACGAAAAATGGTAACCCCATTTTGAGCTTAAACGATGAGTATGACCTATGATCAATATACTCTAACATAGGTGACTTCATCACCGACCAACTCTAGATGAAGGTTTCTTGTGTTCCTCTCTGTGCTATTGCATTTGTCTCATGCATATTTGTTTCCCCTTTCAAAAACCTTCATCTAGATTTCTTTTATGTTTCTGTCTGTTCTGCATTCCCTGCATCCAATTCATTGCAAATCTTTCAGTTAATTCCTTGCAAATCCTTGTGAGATCTTACTTGTCTAAGTGAGCCGAGGTGACAGGTGTTTTCCTTGTGATGAACTCGGTCACACCGGACTGTTGTTTTCGGTCTAACCGAATCTTTTCGGTGCAACCAAAGCATACAACTCGGTACCACCGATTTCACTATAGGAAATATAGCTTGCCACTTGTTTCTGCATTCTTTTTGATCTAGCTCCACACAATGAATCTTGTCCTCAATCAGCATCACATTCAACTTCCTGCTTTGTCCTGTGACTCAAGGACCAAACCCATCATGACAAAAATCCATAAGAACCCTTCTTGGAAATTGATGTCAAAGGGGGAGAGAGAGAGAGATCACATCAAAGCTTAATCATATCTATAGGGGGGAGAGAATACTCAAGGGGAGAAAGAGTAATCATCAAGGACCCCACATGCTTGGTGTTAAAGAGGAGAGAAGTCACATGTGTTCAAGAGGGGAAAGACATGTTCATATTTGCTCGTTTGCATTAGCTCTATTTATTTTCTTTGAGCTATGATTTTGCTCTGATTTTCTGTTCCCTATCTTCTCCCAGTATCCCATGCTAGATTCAGGGGGAGCGAGACATCTAAGGGAAGGAAGTCCTTAAATTCATTGCACATCTTTACCTTTGGGGACATGTCTATATCCAGTGTGGTACTTAGTACTCACTCTCTACATGTCATCCCAGTCTTGGTACTCTTGTGGTTCTTTCGTTTGCTCTGGCTAGTAGATGCATCTGTGTTATCTAACCTTATTTTCACAGGTTCATTCCATCCTAAGCCAACTCAAGACCACAAGGTAAGTATATGCATCATAGTCATGTGTACGAGGAATTCTTGCTGATGTACATACTGTTTGCAAGAAGGACTCATGAGCATGAAGGTACATTCCCGATATTCACATCTTTTGCTCTGATGCATATAGCCAAGATACATGTAACATGATGCTTACTCTGTCATGTTTATGCATTCGCATGCTACTATATTCCATATTCACATGATTGCATACATGTAGGGGAGCCTATGCATGTTACATGTCTTTCCAAAGCTTTACTAATTATTCTCTATATCTTTATCTAAAGCTTTGATGTATGTTGCCATCAATTACCAAAAAGGGGGAGATTGAAAGCACAAGTGCTCCCTAAGTGATTTTGGTAATTAATGTCAACATATTTCTTGTTGGACTAACACTTTTACCTAGTATGTTTCAGATAAGTTCAACAATGAAGTGGCATGGACTAGAGGATGTGGAACCCCTTCAAGATGCTAAGGACAAAGGATTGGCTCAAGCTCCAAGAACAAGACTCTACATTTTCTATTTTAGTGATCCAAGATCACATTGAGTCTATAGGAAAATCCAATACTATCAAGGAGGGATGAGCTGTTGCTTAATGAGTTCTTGCTCAAAATGCTTAGTGATATGCTCCAAAGCCCTCAACTACTTTCTCACATCCACATATGACCTAAACCAAAAGTCAAAATCGGCCCCACCGATTCTTTCTATCCGGCACCACCGAGTTCAGATGTCATAGCCACTGCCACAAACCCTAGGCAAATCGGTCTCACCGATAGGGATCTCGGTCTCACCGAGATGGGATTGTAATCTCTCTGTGTATGTATCTATTACCAAAATCGGTCTCACCGAGTTTGCATAATCGGTCCCACCGAGATTGCAATGTAAACTCTCTGTTTCCCTATCGTAACATTTCGGTCTCACCGAAATGAGCGAATCGGTCCCACCGAGTTTACCTGACCAACTCTCTGGTTTGCTTATTACCAAAATCGGTCTCACCGAGTTTGTGTAATCGGCCTCACTGAGATTACGTTATGCCCTAACCCTAACCATATCGGTCCTACCGAGTTACATGTCGGTCCCACCAAAAATCCTAACGGTCACTAGATTTGCTGAATCAGTCCGACCGAGTTTCTCAATTCGGTCCCACCGAGATTGGCAAGTTGTGTGTAACGGTTATATTTTGTGTGGAGGCTATATATACCCCTCCACCTCCTCTTCATTCGTGGAGAGAGCCATCAGAATGTGCCTACACTTCCAACATACATTTTCTGAGAGAGAACCACCTACTCATGTGTTGAGACCAAGATATTCCATTCCTACCATATGAATCTTGATCTCTAGCCTTCCCCAAGTTGCTTTCCACTCAAATCTTCTTTCCACCAAATCCAAATTCTGTGAGAGAGAGTTGAGTGTTGGGGAGACTATCATTTGAAGCACAAGAGCAAGGAGTTCATCATCAACACACCATTTGTTACTTCTTGGAGAGTGGTGTCTCCTAGATTGGCTAGGTGTCACTTGGGAGCCTCCGACAAGATTGTGGAGTTGAACTAAGGAGTTTGTAAGGGCAAGGAGATTGCCTACTTCGTGAAGATCTACCGCTAGTGAGGCAAGTCCTTCGTGGGCGACGGCCATGGTGGGATAGACAAGGTTGCTTCTTCGTGGACCCTTCATGGGTGGAGCCCTCCGTGGACTCGCGCAGCCATTACCCTTCGTGGGTTGAAGTCTCCATCAACGTGGATGTACGATAGCACCACCTATAAGAACCACGACAAAAACATACGTGTCTCCAATTGTGTTTGCACATTCCAATCCCATCCCTTTACATTCTTGCAAGTTGCATGCTTTACTTTCCGCTGTTCATATACTCTTTGCATGCTTGCTTGTAATGTATTGTGATTGTTAAACTTGTGCCAAAACTCCACTTAAACTTAAAGAAGTTAAAAACTATAACTTTTGGCACTTGGTGTCTAATCACCCCCCTCTAGACACCTCTTCTTGATCCTTTCAATGGCATTGTAGGGCAGGCGGATGTCGGCGATGCGAAGTCGATGAGCTCAGTGTGGTAGGTGTTGCGCTCGCCGAAGGTGATAGGGAGGCGAACCTGCCCTATCGGGTGTGTAGAACCGTTAGTCACTCATGAAAATGGCTTGGTTGGGTGAAGCTAGTAGTATGGCACTTGGAGCCTGTCGAATGTCTGAACAGATAGAACATTGAGCCCTGCTCCGCCATCGATGAGAGTCTTGGTGACGAGCACGCTGCTAATGCTGGGGGAGCAGAGCATAGGGAGCGCGCCGGCGGTGGCCAAGCACTTGAGCTGGTCTAAGGAGTCCAAGGTGATGGCGCACTTGGACTACCTGAGAGGGCGAGTTGCTTCGGGCTTGGGGAGCGCTGCATTCACCTCGCGCGCGAACGGCTTGAAGACGCGGTGGGAAGCTGGGGCCTGTGAGCCGCCCAAGATGCAGGCGATGGTTCGAGGCTCCTGGAAGACCCCAGCCCCCTCGTCCTAGTGGTGATCTTCATTCCTTCTTGGTAGTGGAGGAAGAGGAGGCAGAGCTGCATTGCCCTAAGGGCACTCCTCATGAGGCTGCTCCCTCCAGGCGCCCTCGCGAGGCTGGCCCTGCCAGCGGTCCTCACGAGGCTGGTTGCACCACTCCTGACGATGGTCGCGTCTGTCCCAGCGTCCTCCTCCTCGGCCGCCCCCTCGACCGTAGCCTCGATCGGTGTGCTCGGGGTGCCGACCGAGGCGCCCGTCACGGAGGGCCCTGAGCTCTTGGCAGTCGTTGGTGTTGTGGATGTGAACGTTGTGGAAGATGCAGAACGGCCGGTTGCTCTTGGATGACTCGGGGTGGTCGTAGCCGCGCTTCGTCGCTGGTTCAGCCGCAAGCACGGATTATTGGGGAACGTAGTAATTTCAAAAAAATTCCTTCGCACATGCAAGATCATGGTGATGGCATAGAAACGAGAGGGGAGAGTGTTCGTCCACGTACCCTCGTAGACCGTAAGCGGAAGCGTTAGCACAACGCGGTTGATGTAGTCGTATGTCTTCATGATCCGACCGATCCAAGCACCGAATGTACGGGGCCTCCGAGTTCAGCACACGTTCAGCTCGATGACGATCTCCGGCCTCCGATTCAGGAAGCTCCAGAGATGAGTTCCGTCAGCACGATGGCGTGGTGACGATGATGATGTTCTACCGGCGCAGGGCTTCGCCTAAACTCTGCGACGATATGACCGAGGTTGAATATGGTGGAGGGGAGCACCGCACACGGCTAAGGAACGATCCGTAGATCAACTTGTGTGTCTATGGGGTGCCCCCCACCCCCATATATAAAGGGGGAGAGGAGGAGGGGGTCGGCCTAAGGGGAGGCGCGCCCTAGGAGGGGGAAACCAACTCCAAGTAGGTTTCCCACCTCCCTTTCCTATTCCAAGAAGGAGGGGGAAGGAAGGAGTGGGAGAGGGGGAAGGCAAGGGGGGCGTCCCCCTTCCTTGTCCTATTCGGACTCAAGGGGAGGGGGCGCGCCACTTGCCCTGGCCAGCCCCTCTCTCTCTCCAATAGGGCCCATCAAGGCCCATTACTTCCCAGGGGGGTTCCGGTAACCCTCCGGTACTCCGGTTTTTCTCCGACAACTCCCGGAACACTTCCGGTGTCCGAATATAGTCATCCAATATATCAATCTTTATGTCTCAACTATTTAGAGACTCCTCGTCATGTCCGTGATCACATCCGGGACTCCGAACAAACTTCGGTACATCAAAACTTGTAAACTCATAATAAAACTGTCATCGTAATGTTAAGCGTGTGGACCCTACGGGTTCGAGAACTATGTAGACATGACCTAGAATCATTCTCGGTCAATAACAAATAGCGGGACCTGGATGCCCATATTGGTTCCTACATATTCTACGAAGATCTTTATCGGTCAAACCGCATAACAACATACGTTGTTCCCTTTGTCATCGGTATGTTACTTGCCCGAGATTTGATCGTCGGTATCCAATACCTAGTTCAATCTCGTTACCAGCAAGTCTCTTTACTCGTTCCATAATACATCATCTCATAACTAACTCATTAGTTACAATGCTTGCAAGGCTTAGGTGATGAGTATTACCGAGAGGGCCCAGAGATACCTCTCCGACAATCGGAGTGACAAAACCTAATCTCGAATTATGCCAACCCAACATGTACCTTCGGAGACACCTGTAGAGCACATTTATAATCACCCAGTTACGTTGTGACGTTTGGTAGCACACAAAGTGTTCCTCCGGTAAACGGGAGTTGCATAATTCATAGTTGCAGGAACTTTGTATAAGTCATGAACAAAGCAATAGCAGTATACTAAACGATCAAGTGCTAGGCTAACGGAATGGGTCATGTCAATCACATCATTCTCTAATGATGTGATCCCGTTAATAAAATGACAACACATGTCTATGGTTAGGAAACATAACCATCTTTGATTAATGAGCTAGTCAAGTAGAGGCATACTAGTGACTATATGTTTGTCTATGTATTCACACATGTATCATGTTTCCGGTTAATACAATTCTAGCATGAATAATAAAATTTTATCATGATATGAGGAAATAAATAATAACTTTATTATTGCCTCTAGGGCATATTTCCTTCAGTCTCCCACTTGCACTAGAGTCAATAATCTAGATTACATAGTAATGATTCTAACACCCATGGAGTCTTGGTGCTGATCATGTTTTGCTCGTGAGAGAGGCTTAGTCAACGGGTCTGCAACATTCAGATCCATATGTATCTTGCAAATCTCTATGTCTCCCACTTGGACTTGGTCCCGAATGGAATTGAAGCGTCTCTTGATGTGCTTGGTCCTCTTGTGAAATCTGGATTCCTTTGCCAAGGCAATTGCACCAGTATTGTCACAGAAGATCTTCATTGGTCCCGATGCACTAGGTATGACACCTAGATCGGAAATGAACTCCTTCATCCAGACTCCTTCATTTGCTGCTTCAGAAGCAGCTATGTACTCCGCTTCACATGTAGATCCCGCCACGACGCTTTGTTTAGAACTGCACCAACTTACAGCTCCACCGATTAATAAAAACACGTACCCGGTTTGCGATTTCGAATCATCCGGATCAGTGTCAAAGCTTGCATCGACGTAACCATTTACGACTAGCTCTTTGTCACCTCCATATACGAGAAACATATCCTTAGTCCTTTTCAGGTATTTCAGGATGTTCTTGACCGTTGTCCAGTGATCCACTCCTGGATTACTTTGGTACCTTCCTGCCAAGCTTATTGATAAGCATACGTCAGGTCTGGTACACAGCATTGCATACATGATAGAGCCTATGGCTGAAGCATAGGGAACATTTTCATTTTCTCTCTATCTTCTGCTGTGGTCGGGCATTGAGTTTGACTCAACTTCACACCTTGTAGCACAGGCAAGAATCCTTTCTTTGCCTGATCCATTTTGAACTTTTTAAAAATTTTGTCAAGGTATGTGCTTTGTGAAAGTCCTATTAAGCGTCTTGATCTATCTCTATAGATCTTGATGCCCAATATGTAAGCAGCTTCACCGAGGTCTTTCATTGAAAAACTTTTATTCAAGTATTCCTTTATGCTATCCAGAAATTCTATATCATTTCCAATTAATAATATCTCATCTACATATAAAATTAGAAATGCTACAGAGCTCCCACTCACTTTCTTGTAAATACAGGCTTCTCCAAAAGTCTGTATAAAACCATATGCTTTGATCACACTATCAAAGCGTTTATTCCAACTCCGAGATGCTTGCACCAGTCCATAAATGGAACGCTGGAGCTTGCACACTTTGTCAGCACCTTTTGGATCAACAAAACCTTCTGGTTGCATCATATACAACTCTTCTTCTAGGGATCCATTCAAGAATGCAATCTTGACATCCATTTGCCAAATTTCATAATCATGAAATACAGCAATAGCTAACATGATTCGGACAGACTTAAGCATTGCTACGGGTGAGAAAGTCTCATTGTAGTCAACCCCTTGAACTTGTCGAAAACCTTTTGCAACAAGTTGAGCTTTATAGACAGTTACATTACCATCAGCGTCAGTCTTCTTCTTAAAAATCCATTTATTCTCAATGGCTTGCCGATCATCGGGCAAGTCAACCAAAGTCCACACTTTGTTTTCATACATGGATCCCATCTCAGATTTCATGGCTTCTAGCCATTTTGCGGAATCTGGGCTCATCATCGCTTCCTCATAGTTCGTAGGTTCATCATGGTCAAGTAACATGACTTCCATAATAGGATTACCGTACCACTCTGGTGCGGATCTTACTCTGGTAGACCTACGAGGTTCAGTAGAAACTTGATCTGAAGTTTCATGATCATTATCATTAGCTTCCTCACTAATTGGTGTAGTTGTCACAGGAACTAGTTCTTGTGATGAACTACTTTCCAATAAGGGAGTAGATATAGTTATCTCATCAAGTTCTACTTTCCTCCCACTCACTTCTTTCGAGAGAAACTCCTTCTCTAGAAAGGATCCATTCTTAGCAACGAATGTCTTGCCTTCGGATCTGTGATAGAAGGTGTACCCAACAGTCTCTTTTGGGTATCCTATGAAGACACATTTCTCCGATTTGGGTTCGAGCTTATTTGGTTGAAGTTTCTTCACATAAGCATCGCAGCCCCAAACTTTAAGAAACGACAACTTTGGTTTCTTGCCAAACCACAGTTCATAAGGCGTCGTCTCAACGGATTTTGATGGTGCCCTATTTAATGTGAATGCGGCCGTTTCTAAAGCATAACCCCAAAACGATAGCGGTAAATCAGTAAGAGACATCATAGATCGCACCATATCAAGTAAAGTACGATTACGACGTTCGGACACACCATTTCGTTGTGGTGTTCCAGGTGGCGTGAGTTGCGAAACTATTCCACATTGTTTCAAGTGTAGGCCAAACTCGTAACTCAAATATTCTCCTCCACGATCAGATCGTAGAAACTTTATTTTCTTGTTACGATGATTTTCCACTTCACTCTGAAATTCTTTGAACTTTTCAAATGTTTCAGACTTGTGTTTCATCAAGTAGATATACCCATATCTGCTCAAATCATCTGTGAAGGTGAGAAAATAACGATACCCGCCGCGAGCCTCAACATTCATTGGACCACAAACATCAGTATGTATGATTTCCAACAAATCAGTTGCTCGCTCCATAGTTCCGGAGAACGGCGTTTTAGTCATCTTGCCCATAAGGCACGGTTCGCAAGTACCAAGTGATTCATAATCAAGTGATTCCAAAAGTCCATCAGTATGGAGTTTCTTCATGCGCTTTACACCGATATGACCCAAACGGCAGTGCCACAAGTAAGTTGCACTATCGTTATCAACTCTGCATCTTTTGGTTTCAACACTATGAATATGTGTATCACTACTATCGAGATTTAATAAAAATAGACCACTCTTCAAGGGTGCATGACCATAAAAGATATTACTCATATAAATAGAACAACCATTATTCTCTGATTTAAATGAATAACCGTCTCGCATCAAACAAGATCCAGATATAATGTTCATGCTCAACGCTGGCACCAAATAACAATTATTTAGGTCTATACTAATCCCGAAGGTAGATGTAGAGGTAGCGTGCCGACCGCGATCACATCGACTTTGGAACTGTTTCCCACGCGCATCGTCACCTCGTCCTTGGCCAGTGCTCGCTTATTCCATAGTCCCTGTTTCGAGTTGCAAATATTAGCAACAGAACCAGTATCAAATACCCAGGTGCTACTACGAGCTCTAGTTAGGTACACATCAATAGCATGTATATCACATATACCTTTGTTTACTTTGCCATCCTTCTTATCCGCCAAATACTTGGGGCAGTTCCGCTTCCAGTGACTAGTCTGCTTGCAGTAGAAGCACTCAATTTCAGGCTTAGGTCCAGACTTGGGTTTCTTCTCTTGAGCAGCAACTTGCTTGCTGTTCTTCTTGAAGTTCCCCTTCTTCTTCCCTTTGCCCTTTTCTTGAAACTAGTGGTCTTGTTGACCATCAACACTTGATGCTCCTTCTTGATTTCTACCTCCGCAGCTTTTAGCATTGCGAAGAGCTCGGGAATAGTCTTGTTCATCCCTTGCATATTATAGTTCATCACAAAGCTCTTGTAGCTTGGTGGCAGTGATTGGAGAATTCTGTCAATGACGCTATCATCCGGAAGATTAACTCCCAGTTGAATCAAGTGATTATTATACCCAGACATTTTGAGTATATGCTCACTGACAGAACTATTCTCCTCCATCTTGCAGCTGTAGAACTTATTGGAGACTTCATATCTCTCAATCCGGGCATTTGCTTGAAATATTAACTTCAACTCCTGGAACATCTCATATGCTCCATGACGTTCAAAACGTCGTTGAAGGCCCGGTTCTAAGCCGTAAAGCATGGCACACTAAACTATAGAGTAGTCATCAGCTTTGCTCTGCCAGACGTTCTTAACATCGTCAGTTGCATCAGCAGCAGGCCTGGCACCCAGCGGTGCTTCCAGGACGTAACTTTTCTGTGCAGCAATGAGGATAATCCTCAGGTTACAGACCCAGTCTGTGTAATTTCTACCATCATCTTTCAACTTTGCTTTCTCAAGGAACGCATTAAAATTCAACGGAACAACAGCACGGGCCATCTATCTACAAACAAACATAGACAAGCAAAATACTAACAGGTACTAAGTTCATGATAAATTTAAGTTCAATTAATCATATTACTTAAGAACTCCCACTTAGGCAGACATCTCTCTAGTCATCTAAGTGATTACGTGATCCAAATCAACTAAACCATAACCGATCATCACGTGAGATGGAGTAGTTTTCAATGGTGAACATCACTATGTTGATCATATCTACTATATGATTCACGCCGACCTTCGGTCTCCGTGTTCCGAGGCCATATCTGCATATGCTAGGCTCGTCAAGTTTAACCTGAGTATTCCGCGTGTGCAAAACTGGCTTGCACCCGTTGTAGATGGACGTAGAGCTTATCACACCCGATCATCATGTGGTGTCTGGGCACGACGAACTTTGGCAACGGTGCATACTCAGGGAGAACACTTCTTGATAATTTTAGTGAGAGATCATCTTAAAATGCTACCGTCAATCAAAGCAAGATAAGATGCATAAAGGATAAACATCACATGCAATCAATATAAGTGATATGATATGGCCATCATCATCTTGTGCTTGTGATCTCCATCTCCGAAGCACCGTCGTGATCACCATCGTCACCGGCGCGACACCTTGATCTCCATCGTAGCATCGTTGTCGTTTCGCCATCTATTGCTTCTACGACTATCGCTACCGCTTAGTGATAAAGTAAAGCAATTACAGGGTGTTTGCATTTCATACAATAAAGCGACAACCATATGGCTCCTGCCAGTTGCCGATAACTTCGGTTACAAAACATGATCATCTCATACAATAAAATATAGCATCACGTCTTGGCCATATCACAGCACAACATGCCCTGCAAAAACAAGTTAGACGTCCTGTACTTTGTTGTTGCAAGTTTTACGTGGCTGCTACGGGCTGAGCAAGAACCGTTCTTACCTACGCATCAAAACCACAACGATAGTTTGTCAAGTTGGTGTTGTTTTAACCTTCGCAAGGACCGGGCGTAGCCATACTCGGTTCAACTAAAGTTCGAGAAACTGACACCCGCTAGTCACCTGTGTGCAAAGCACGGCGGTAAAACCAGTCTCGCGTAAGCGTACGCGTAATGTCGGTCCGGGCCGCTTCATCCAACAATACCGCCAAACCAAAGTATGACATGCTGGTAAGCAGTATGACTTATATCGCCCACAACTCACTTGTGTTCTACTCGTGCATATAACATCAACGCATAAAACCTAGGCTCTGATACCACTGTTGGGGAACATAGTAATTTCAAAATTTTCCTACGCACTCGCAAGATCACGGTGATGGCATAGCAACGAGAGGGGAGAGTGTCTTTCCACGTACCCTCGTAGGCCGTAAGTGGAAGCGTTAGCACAACGCAGTTGATGTAGTCGTACGTCTTCACGATCCGACCGATCCAAGCACCGAACGTACGGGGCCTCCGAGTTTAGCACACGTTCAGCTCGATGACGATCTCCAGCCTCCGATCCAGCGAAGCTCCAGAGATGAGTTCCGTCAGCACGACGGCGTGGTGACGATGATGATGTTCTACCGGCGCAGGGCTTCGCCTAAACTCCGCGATGATATGACCGAGGTGGAATATGGTGGAGGGGAGCACCGCACACGGCTAAGGAACGATCCGTAGATGAACTTGTGTGTCTATGGGGTGCCCCCCGCCCCCGTATATAAAGGGGGAGAGGAGGAGGGGGCCGGCCTAAGGGGAGGCGCGCCCTAGGAGGGGGAAACCTACTCCAAGTAGGTTTCCACCTCCCTTTCCTATTCCAAGAAGGAGGGGGGAGGAAGGAGTGGGAGAGGGGGAAGGCAAGGGGGGCGCCGCCCCCCTTACTTGTCCTATTCGGACTCAAGGGGAGGGGGTGTGCAACTTGCCCTGGCCGGCCCCTCTCTCTCTCCAATAGGGCCCATCGAGGCCCATTACTTCCCGGGGGGGTTCCGGTAACCCTCCGATACTCCAGTTTTTCTCCGAAAACTCCCGGAACACTTCCGGTGTCCGAATATAGTCATCCAATATATCAATCTTTATGTCTCAACTATTTCGAGACTCCTCGTCATGTCCGTGATCACATCCGGGACTCCGAACAAACTTCGGTACATCAAAACTTGTAAACTCATAATAAAAATGTCATCGTAACGTTAAGCGTGCGGACCCTACGGGTTCGAGAACTATGTAGACATGACCTAGAATCATTCTCGGTCAATAACCAATAGCGGGACCTGGATTCCCATATTGGTTCCTACATATTCTACGAAGATCTTTATCGGTCAAACCGCATAACAACACACATTGTTCCCTTTGTCATCGGTATGTTACTTGCCCGAGATTTGATCGTCGGTATCCAATACCTAGTTCAATCTCGTTACCGGCAAGTCTCTTTACTCGTTCCGTAATACATCATCTCATAACTAACTCATTAGTTACAATGCTTGCAAGGCTTAGGTGATGAGTATTACCGAGAGGGCCCAGAGATACCTCTCCGACAATCGGAGTGACAAAACCTAATCTCGAATTATGCCAACCCAACATGTACCTTTGGAGACACCTGTAGAGCACCTTTATAATCACCCAGTTACGTTGTGACGTTTGGTAGCACACAAAGTGTTCCTCCGGTAAATGGGAGTTGCATAATCTCATAGTTGCAGGAACTTTGTATAAGTCATGAAGAAAGCAATAGCAGTATACTAGACGATCAAGTGCTAGGCTAACGGAATGGGTCATGTCAATCACATCATTCTCCTAATGATGTGATCCCACTAATCAAATGACAACACATGTCTATGGTTAGGAAACATAACCATCTTTGATTAATGAGCTAGTCAAGTAGAGGCATACTAGTGACTATATGTTTGTCTATGTATTCACACATGTATCATGTTTCCGGTTAATACAATTCTAGCATGAATAATAAACTTTTATCATGATATGAGGAAATAAATAATAACTTTATTATTGCCTCTAGGGCATATTTCCTTCACGGATGGCCCCTTGCGCTTCACGTCTTTGGCTTGGTCTTCTTATCTTTTGGATCAGCATCGGGGAGCTCGGGGAGGGAGAGGCGTCCATCCTTAGCTGTTGTGAACTTGTTCGCCATGTTGAACATCTCCAGAGCGGTGCAGAGATCCTCATGGATGGCGAGCTCTTCCTTCATCTTGACATCACGGACGCCATTAGTGAATGCTGAAATGATGGCCTCGTCCGACACCTTGGGGATCTTGAGGCGAACGTTGTTGAAGCGCTGGATATACTTCTGCAGGGTCTCTCCAGGTTGCTGCTTGATGCGGCGCAGGTCACCCGCGGCCGGCGGACGGTCGTGAGTGCCCTGGAAGTTGGCGATGAAGCGGCTGCGCATCTCCTCCAAGGAAGAAACTGACCCCTCGGTCAGGTTTAGGAGCCAAGAATGCGCGCCATCCTTGAGGGCCATTGGGAACCAGTTCGCCATGATCTTCTCATTGCCGCTGGCCACCTCGATGCTCAGCTCATAGAGCTACAGGAACTTGGCGGGGTCGGCGGTGCCGTCGTAGTGTGGAGGCAGGTGAGGCTTGAACTTGCTCGGTCAGACGACATTGCGGAGCTCCGGAGTGAACGCGTGGCATCCTGCCATGGCCATCGAAGGTCGTCGAGGGGGGTGGAAGCTGGTCCTGGTGCACGCGCACCGCCACCTTCTGCGGCGGTACGCGGACCTGGTGCTGGAGTGCTGGAAGCACGCGCGCTTCTCCCTGGGGACACTGCACCACCTGGCAGCTCACGTCCTCCTGAGCCGGTGCAGGGCGAGGTGTGTCGCGCTGTGGCACCACACGCCTTGGCTCGATGATGGCGCCTTGGGCCGGAGGTGGTGGAGGAGCCCCGTGCGCCACGTCACCCACTACAGGTGGTTGCTGAGGCAGCGAGCGAGCCGGCTCGGGCGGAGCCCCCGTGCGCAACACTGACGAGCTCAGCGATCCGCTCGAGCCATTCCTCGTAAGAGGTCATCAACCGGGCGGTAGCGAAGGAGCTCCCGCGCCATGAGCAGAGCGGCTTGCGCATCCGCTTGGCCGCGACGCTCGTGGGATGACGAAGCTGCTGGGGTCAGTGATGGAGTAGCGGTGCGCTCGTCACGGCGCACCGACGGGTGCAGCGATGAAGCTTGCTGCTCGTGGCCGGCAGGGCCCGTGGCGGCATTGGCCACCGGAGACAGAGCACGACGGGCACAACCATCACCCGCCCGAGCCGTCTTAGCGACGCGGGCGGCGACTGCGGCCCGACGCTTGATATGTCTCCAACGTATCTATAACTTTTTATTGTTCCATGCTATTGTATTACCTGTTTTGGATGTTTATGGGATTTATTTTACACATTTATATAATTTTTGGGACTAACCTACTAACCGGAGGCCCAGTCCCGTATTGCTGTTTTTTTGCCTATTTCAGTATTTCAAATAAAAGGAAGTCAAACGTAGTCCAAATGCAATGAAACCTTCGGGAGCGTGATTTTTGGAACGAACGTGATCCAAAGGACTTGGGGTGCAAGTCAAGAAGCAGCCGAGGCGGCCACGAGGGTGGAGTGTCGTGGGAACGACTCCGACAGTAAGAGAGCGGTAGGATAACGAAGCATGATCTATCGAGATGCATATGGGTGACACGGTGATTTTAGCGAGTTCGGGCCTCTCACAGTGGAGATAACAACCCTACGTCTCGTGCTCCGGAGAGGCTTTGTTTTATCTGAGTATATATCCGGAGATTACAATGTGTGTGTGAGAGAGAGGAACGGATCCCCATGCCTGAGCTAAGTCCTGAGACTAATGGTGAAAAGAGAGAGAGGTGGAAGAAAAGGCCCCCCTAGTCTAGTGGTGGGGGGTGGCTTATATAGAGTGCGCCACCCCCTCACCTCCTATGTTACAAAGTGGGGTATGAATGCCATAATGCCAGCCCGCTATTAAGCCCTCACTATTAGAAAGATGCTGACTGCTTTGCTGCCTGCTGGTCTTCGTATATCCGAGTGAGTCGTACGGTCGAGTGGTGAACTGTCATCCGAGTGGATGGTATGTTGCTTGGTCGAGTGGATAGTATGCTGCTTGTCCGAGTGGATAGTGTGTCTGTATGAAATTGACCTGGACCCACATGTTGTGTGGACCCCATGCTTCATGATATTTCGACCCTTCGTGGGCCTACCTGTTATGTATATCCCCAACATTAGCCCCCGAATCGATTGCGATTTTGCAGATCGAGTTGGTGTAAGACACAGTTTGGTCCGAGTGATTACAGAAATACTCGGTACATGTCGTCGCGCTTTCAGACAACCAAGGTTTGAACAAAATCTCAATGGATTCCGGCACCATGCTTCCCGACTGATCGAGGTAAGCGTCTGTGAGGAGCAACTTGGTGACATTCATTCATCTCTCGGGAGAGGTTTAACTCGTGATCTGAGTATGGGTGTGTCATTAAGTCCGTGCAACCAGATTGACACATGGACTGATCTCTTAGAGAGATGTCATTCTTATCCCGGAGGAACGTCAATATGAGTCGGTTTTAGATCCACACTTGTGAGTTTCACACTTTGAGTCCTAGAAGAAGGCTCAAAATAGGTCCACGGAGGAGCGTTAAACTCGCCTTATAGAATATTGTTTTGGAGTGATTTGGAGTTGGGCCTGCATCGAGTAACTGATTACTTGGAATTTCTTCACGCCTGGAACGTGTCTTTTTTGTTGTTGTTCATCACTTGGACTGGTCAGGCCGTACCGAGTGGAGATTACTCCAGTGGGGGCACACTGAGTGCACCCACTGGGTGTAGTCCCCGAGACCGCCGTCGACTGCGGGCAGTCGGCGGGGGTATGAGAGAACTAAAACTCTTCTTAGATGGTACTGATCGAACTTGTTCTTCTCTGACTCGGAGGTCGAGTAATACTGGAGATGGGTTTGCATCGAGTAAAATGTTTCTTTCTGAGTTCTCTTCCAGTGGGGGCACGCTGAGTGCACCCACTGGGTGTATAACTGTCGTGGGAACGACTCCGACAGTAAGAGAGGGGTAGGATAACGGAGCTTGATCTATCGAGATGCATATGGGTGACACGGTGATTTTAGCGAGTTCGGGCCTCTCACAATGGAGATAACAACCCTACGTCTCGTGCTCCGGAGAGGCTTTGTTTTATCTGAGTATATATCCGGAGATTACAATGTGTGTGTGAGAGAGAGGAATGGATCCCCATGCCTGAGCTAAGTCTTGAGACTAATGGTGAAAAGAGAGAGAGGTGGAAGAAAAGGCCCCCCTAGTCTAGTGGTGGGGGGTGGCTTATATAGAGTGCGCCACCCCCTCACCTCCTATGTTACAAAGTGGGGTATGAATGCCATAATGCCAGCCCGCTATTAAGCCCTCACTATTAGAAAGATGTTGACTGCTTTGCTGCCTGCTGGTCTTCGTATATCCGAGTGAGTCGTACGGCCGAGTGGTGAACTGTCATCCGAGTGGATGGTATGTTGCTTGGTCGAGTGGATAGTATGCTGCTTGTCCGAGTGGATAGTGTGTCTGTATGAAATTGACCTGGACCCACATGTTGTGTGGACCCCATGATTCATGATATTTCGACCCTTCGTGGGCCTACCTGTTATGTATATCCCCAACATTAGCCCCCGAATCGATTGCGATTTTGCAGAACGAGTTGGTGTAAGACACAGTTTGGTCCGAGTGATTACAGAAATACTCGGTACATGTCGTCGCGCTTTCAGACAACCAAGGTTTGAACAAAATCTCAATGGATTCCGGCACCATGCCTCCCGACTGATCGAGGTAAGTGCCTGTGAGGAGCAACTTGGTGACATTTGTTCATCTCTCGGGAGAGGTTTAACTCGTGATCTGAGTATGGGCGTGTCATTAAATCCGTGCAACCAGATTGACACATGGACTGCTCTCTTAGAGAGATGCCATTCTTATCCCGGAGGAACGTCAATACGAGTCGGTTTTAGATCCACACTTGTGAGTTTCACACTTTGAGTCCTAGAAGAAGGCTCAAAACAGGTCCGCGGAGGAGCGTTAAACTCACCTTATAGAATATTGTTTTGGAGTGATTTGGAATTGGGCCTGCATCGAGTAACTGATTACTCGGAATTTCTTCACGCATGGAACGTGTCTTTTTTGTTGAATGGCCGTCACTCGGGTTGGGCGGACTGTTCCGAGTGGATACCATTCCAGTGGGGGCACGCTGAGTGCACCCACTGGGTGTAGTCCCCGAGACTGCCGTCGACTGCGGGCAGTCGGCGGGAGTCTTAGAGCCTGTCTTTTTGTTGTTGTTTGGCCGTCACTCGGACCGGGCTGACCGTTCCGAGTGGATACCAACAGTCGGCGGGAGTCTTAGAGCCTGTCTTTTTTGTTGTTGGTCATTACTTGGACTGGTCAGGCCGTACCGAGTGGATATTACTCCAGTGGGGGCACACTGAGTGCACCCACTGGGTGTAGTCCCCGAGACCGCCATCGACTGCGGGCAGTCGGCGGGGGTATGAGAGAACTAAAACTCTTCTTAGATGGTACTGATCGAACTTGTTCTTCTCTGACTCGGAGGTCGAGTAATACTGGAGATGGGTTTGCATCGAGCAAAATGTTTCTTTCTGAGTTCTCTTCCAGTGGGGGCACGCTGAGTGCACCCACCGGGTGTAATCTCGAGCCTCTGTCGGACTAGATGAGTCCGCGAGGGTTTAAGTCTCGGTAAACCTCCATGCAGTTGGCACGGCAAATATCTTTGTCTGGAACTGAATCAATCGGATGGATGCGTAACGAGGTGGTTGTACGAACGATGTTCGACGAGTAAGGTCGCCTGTACGATTCAGCGATGGCGCTTCATTTTTACCCTTTTGCATGAAAGGGGTATTTATCCAAGTGGACGTGCTTCACTTGTAGATCTTCGGCGAACCGAGCATGTATGGTCAGAAGAATATTCCTGATGTGATCAACAGGTTGACCAAATGGGCGTAACCCCTGAGGGTGACATGGCCAACTGCCGTGCGTAGCCCCCGAGTGATGCTCGAAGGAGGTAAACTTGCTACAGAGTGTGATATGAGGTTTGACCATATGAGTAACTTAGCCGTTCCCGTGCTGGGGGTGTAGAGGTAAAGACATGTCCAACTGATGGTGACGCGCGAGGCGGCAGAGGGGCGATGATGTGTACAACCGAGTGACGATGCACGGAGCGGTCGAGTGGTGAAGACGCGCGCAACCGAGTGGTGACGCACAGAGCGGTCGAGTGGTGAAGACGTGCCCAACCGAGTGGCGATGCGTGGGGCGGCCGAATGGTGATGACGTGTGAAGTGGTCGAATGTAGGACTACATATCTAGCCAAGTGAAGATGCACGGGACAGCCGAGTGGGGAAGACGTGCACAACCGAGTGGCGGCGCGCGAAGCGGCTAAGGCGAAGTCGTGTGTCACCGGACGGTGAAAAATGGTCCTCGGAGGACTTAGTCGAATGCTTTTGAAGCTTATGTAGTGACGAGTTTGGTGTAGTGTGGTTGCGACGCAACAAGACCGGCGTGACAACTAAGTCTGAGTAGGAAAGAAGATGGCGTGCAGAGCATCTGGGTGATTATAAAACTTGTCCAAGTGGCGGATTGAATGCACTTGTTGAAGTGAAGGATCTGACTGGTGATGAAGTACTCGACCACTCAGGCGAGTGTCATTTCAAATGAGGTGCAGCCCTCGAGTGCGGCGTAGCCCCCGAGCATACTACAGGCTTCGACAACGGACATGCCGGAATATGAGAAATATAGTCTTGAATGGATGATTTGCAATTCATCGAGTCGGATTTGGGTAAATATAGTTTAATTATGAAAGGGACTTATCTGTCTCATGCCCGACGAGGTCTATATCATTGATACGATGAAGAGAATTCCATAGAGGGGTTGGCCGGACGTGTTTGAAGTCAACAGAGCGACAAGGTCAGTGTTGTGGTGCGCTAGGACCAGTATGGTGACCGAGTCCGAGCAGCGATGAAGTTGGCGCGTAGGGCCGTCGAGTGATCACGTAACTTGTGTAAAAAATGGCACAAGTCAACACAATAATTTCTTGAGGAAATTTGATGTGTGCTAAAATGATTTGTGTGAATAACACCCATAGACACCCGCTAGGAGTGCAAGGGGCTTGCTGGTTGACCAGCAAAAGTCTAAAAGAGCGAAGGATTCGTTCGCACTTGTCGAAGCGAGAGATCCTACTGAACTCGTTGGAATACTGGCTAAAATAAAACGGAAGTGTAGTGTTCGACTGAGTTGCAGCCCCGGAGGACCGATGCAAACTCGAAATGAAGAACGACACATGGTGTTCGTAAATGATATATGCAAAAAAAATGGAAGTTGGACTTGGGAGTCACATAACCAGTACTAAGCAAGTATGTGAAAATAAGCAGTCGAGCATAGAGGTACACTCGATGGTGTGGCGTCCGAGTGAACGTGATGTGTGAATTATGGAATACTCGGGAAGACGAAAATAACAGAATGTAAAATGACTTAGCTGTCTGAAGGCGCGCGGGGCGGTCGAGTGGTGATGAGGTGACCAACCGAGTGGCGACGCGCCGGGCGGCCGAGTGGTGATGAGGTGACCAACCGATTGGCGACGCACGGGGCGGCCGAGTGCTGATGAGGTGACCAACCGATGGCGACGCGTGGGGCGGCCGAGTGGTTATGAGGTGACCAACCTATGGCGACGCGTGGGGCGGCCTAGTGGTTATGAGGTGACCAACCTGGTGGCGACGCACGGGGCGGCCGAGTGGTTATGAGGTGACCAACCTGGTGGCGACGCACGGGGCGGCCGAGTGGTTATGAGGTGACCAACCTGGTGGCGACGCACGGGGCGGCCGAGTGGTTATGAGGTGACCAACCTGTGGCGACGCGCGGGGCGGCTGAGTGGTTATGAGGTGACCAACCTGGTGGTGACGCGCGGGGCGGCCGAGTGGTTATGAGGTGACCAACCTGGTGGCGACGCACGGGGCGGCCGAGTGGTTATGAGGTGACCAACTTGGTGGCGACGCATGGGGCGGCCGAGTGGTTATGAGGTGACCAACCTGGTGGCGACGCACGGGGCGGCCGAGTGGTTATGAGGTGACCAACCTGGTGGCGACGCACGGGGCGGCCGAGTGGTTATGAGGTGACCAACCTGTGGCGACGCACGGGGCGGCCGAGTGGTTATGAGGTGACCAACCTGGTGGTGACGCACGGGGCGGCCGAGTGGTTATGAGGTGACCAACCTGGTGGCGACGCACGGGGCGGCCGAGTGGTTATGAGGTGACCAACCTGGATCGTGTTTTTAAACTTAGGCGAGTACTGGACTGCATCTAAGCCCCCGAGTGGGAGGGTTGCTCTCCACTCGGCAGGATTTTTTTGAAACTTAGGCGAGTACGGGACTGCAGCTAAGCCTCCGAGTGGGAGGGTTGCTCTCCACTCGGTAGGATTTTTTGAAACTTAGGCGAGTACTGGACTGCAGCTAAGCCCTCGAGTGGGAGGGTTGCTCTCCACTCGGTAGGATTTTTTGAAACTTAGGCGAGTCTTGGACTGCAGCTAAGCCCCAGTGGGAGGTTGCTCTCCACTCGGTAGGATTTTTTGAAACTTAGGCGTCTTGGACTGCAGCTAAGCCCCGAGTGGGAGGTTGCTCTCCACTCGGTAGGAGTTTTCGAAACTTAGGCGAGTACTGGACTGCAGCTAAGCCCCCGAGTGGGAGGGTTGCTCTCCACTCGGTAGAATTTTTTTGAAACTTAGGCGAGTACTGGACTGCAGCTAAGCCCCCGAGTGGGAGGGTTGCTCTCCACTCGGTAGGATTTTTTAAATTTAGGCGAGACAGATTCGCAACTAAGTCACCTACTGGGGGATTTAGAGCATATAAAAAAGAATAACAATCATTTATGAAATTGTAAAAACTGGGACGCGGGGTCACCGAGTGGTGATGAGGTGACCAACCGATTGACGAGGCCCGGAGCGGTCGAGTGGTGATGAGGTGACCAACCGATGCGGGGCGTCCGAGTGACGTAGACGCGTCCTGCAGAGTGGCGACGCGTGAAGCATCCGGATGATGTAGATGCGTGTCGCGGAGTGACGATGCGCGGGGCGTCCTGGTGAAGTAGAGACGCGTGCCGCAGTGGCGACGAGCGAGGCGTCCGAGTGACGTAGACGCGTCCCGCAGAGTGGCGACGCGCGGAGCGTCCGGATGATGTACACGCGTGCCGCGGAGTGACGATGCACGGGGTGTCCTGGTGAAGTAGAGGCGCGTGCCGCGCAGTGGCGACGAGCGAGGCGTCCGAGTGACGTAGACGCATCCCGCAGAGTGGCGACGCGCGGAGCGTCCGAGCGATATAAACATGTCCCGCGGAGTGATGACGCGCCTTGTCCTCTGACTTGCGCTCAGGTACTGGACGAGGAATCCGTCCGAGTGAACTCGGGTTCATGGCCGAGTGAACCTAAGTCTGTGTCTGAGTGGCTTTTTCTGACTGAACTCTGAACCAATCTAGTTTGCTACCATCCGACTGAAAAAACCATCGGGTGACCCTGTAAGTTAGTACTAGCAAGTATGGCCGCAGAGTTGAAGGCCGGACGGTTATACATGCATGCATGCATGAATTTATTGGTGCGGAACCGATGGGTTGTTGGAAGCAATTAGATATCCTTGGCGGTTAATAAGGCAATTAATAATCCCCATCAATTGGCCGGTTAATAAGGCGATTACCTTAACGAAGCGGTCAATCCTTGGCGGAATTATGAGACCGACGTTTATAGGCGTGCATTTAATGATTGCCGGTGAAGCCGCGTATGTGTGGGAGATCCGGAGATATCCTTCTGATTCCGTTTTCCCTGCATGCAGTTAATGCTCGATTAGATGGCCCACGCTATGCAAGCACTTACCAGCCATTTATTGCTTCAATCCCAAACGGCCGTCGCTGCCGCAACGCGCCTTCACCATCGAGACCGTCGCAGACGACTAGCACTGGAGGCAGGCAACGGCCGACGCCGCCGTAGCGCGCCTCCACCACCGAGACCGTCGCAGACGACTAGCACCGGAGGCAGGAGCACTGCCTGCCCGCACCGCCACCGCAGAGGTTGCCGGCGAGCAGCCCAGAACACAAGGCCGGAGTTGATGGCGAGGTGAACGGCGACGACGGAAGTGTGTGTGGCTCAACGACGGGGTTGGAGACGATGATGACGTGGACGCCGCTGGTGGCTGCGCGCGGAGGCGCAGTTGGCGGTGCCGAGGTCGGGGACGACAACGGAGCGGATGGCGCCGAAGGTCGTCCGTGGAGGCGCAGTCAGCTGTGTTGAGGTTGGAGACGATGATGACGCAGACGCCGCTGGTGGCTGCGCGCGGAGGCGCAGTTGGCGGTGCCGAGGTCGGGGACGACAACGGGGCGGATGGCGCCGGAGGTCGTCCGTGGAGGCGCAGTCGGTTTCTTGCTTTCGCGCCGATTGAAGCGATTAGCTCATGCGGATGGGAGGCCAGCCAACCTGAAGGCAAATAGAGGGCACCAGCTGGAACCGATGTGCCGCTGGTGGTAGAAGAAATAACCATCTGCATCATGGCTCGATAGACGCCATGCCCCACGGTGGGCGCCAACTATCGTGGGAATGACTCCGACAGTAAGAGAGGGGTAGGATAACGGAGCATGATCTATCGAGATGCATATGTGTGACACGGTGATTTTAGCGAGTTCGGGCCTCTCACAGTGGAGATAACAACCCTACGTCTCGTGCTCCGGAGAGGCTTTGTTTTATCTGAGTATATATCCGGAGATTACAATGTGTGTGTGAGAGAGAGGAACGGATCCCCATCCCTGAGCTAAGTCTTGAGACTAATGGTGAAAAGAGAGAGAGGTGGAAGAAAAGGCCCCCCTAGTCTAGTGGTGGGGGTGGCTTATATAGAGTGCGCCACCCCCTCACCTCCTATGTTACAAAGTGGGGTATGAATGCCATAATGCCAGCCCGCTATTAAGCCCTCACTATTAGAAAGATGCTGACTGCTTTGATGCCTGCTGGTCTTCGTATATCCGAGTGAGTCGTACGGTCGAGTGGTGAACTGTCATCCGAGTGGATGGTATGTTGCTTGGTCGAGTGGATAGTATGCTGCTTGTCCGAGTGGATAGTGTGTCTGTATGAAATTGACCTGGACCCACATGTTGTGTGGACCCCATGCTTCATGATATTTCGACCCTTCGTGGGCCTACCTGTTATGTATATCCCCAACATGGAGGGCACGCCCACCCCTACAGGGTGCGCCCCCTATCTCGTGGGCCCCTCGGGCGGCCACCGACCTACTTCTTCCTCCTATATATAGCCATGTACCGTGAGAACATCATAACAAGCCACGAAAACCTAGTTCCACCGCCGTAACCTTATGTATCCGCGAGATCCCATCTTGGAGCCTTCGCCGGCGCTCCACTGGAGGGGGAATCGACCATGGAGGGCTTCTACATCAACACCATAGCCCCTCCGATGAGTTGTGAGTAGTTTACCATAGACCTTCGGGTCCATAGTTATTAGCTAGATGGCTTCTTCTCTCTTTTTGGATCTCAATACAATGTTCTCCCCCTTTCTTGTGGAGATCTATTCGATGTAACTCTTTTTGCGGTGTGTTTGTCAAGATCCGATGAATTGTGGGTTTATGATCAAGTTTATTTATGAGAAGTATTTGAATCTCCTCTGAATTATTTTATGTATGATTGAGTTATCTTTGCAAGTCTCTTCGAATTATCAGTTTGGTTTGGCCTACTAGATTGATCTTTCCTGCAATGGGAGAAGTGCTTAGCTTTGGGTTCAATCTTGTAGTGTCCTTTCCCAGTGACAGCAGAGGCAGCAAGGCACATATTGTATTGTTGCCATCGAGGATAAAAAGATGGGGTTTATATCATATTGCTTGAGTTTATCCCTCTACATTATGTCATCTTTCTTAATGCATTACTCTGTTCTTATGAACTTAATACTCTAGATGCATGCTGGATAGCGGTCGATGTGTGGAGTAATAGTAGTAGATGCAGGCAGGAGTCGGTCTACTTGTTGCGGATGTGATGCCTATATACATGATCATGCCTAGATAATCTCATAATTATTCACTTTTCTATCAATTCCTCGACAGTAATTTGTTCACCCATCGTAATGCTTATGCTATCTTGAGAGAAGCCACTAGTGAAACCTATGGACCCCGGGTCTATTTTTTAGCATATAAGTTTTCAATCTACTTTTATTTGCATCTTTACTTTTCTAATCTATATCATAAAATACCCAAAATATATTTATATTATCATACTATCTCTATCAGATCTCACTTTCGCAAGTGGCAGTGAAGGGATTGACAACCCCTTTATTGCGTTGGTTGCGAGTTCTTTGTTTGTTTGTGTAGGTGCGTGGGACTTTTGAGGAGCCTCCTACTGGATTGATACCTTGGTTCTCAAAAACTGAGGGAAATACTTACGCTACTATTG
The DNA here is from genome assembly GCA_021437245.1 of Aegilops speltoides. Classification (NCBI taxonomy): domain Eukaryota; kingdom Viridiplantae; phylum Streptophyta; class Magnoliopsida; order Poales; family Poaceae; genus Aegilops; species Aegilops speltoides. The sequence continues at coordinate 250,403,152 of CM038145.1, forward strand.
CTGCATCACCTTTCCTCTTCAAGGAAAACCAACGCAAGCTCAAGATGTAGCAAGAAGGATTTCTGGCGCCGTTGCCGGGGAGGTCTTCTCTCAAGTCAAGACATACCAAGTACCCATCACAAACTCATATCCCTCGCATTTACATTATTTGTCATTTGCCTCTCATTTTCCTCTCCCCCGCTTCACCCTTGCCGTTTTATTTGCCCTCTCTTTCCCAATCTTCTTCTCCTCTCTCTTTCGCTTGCCTTTTTTCTGTTTGCTCGTGTGTTGGATTACTTGTCGCCATGGCGCAAGATAATACCAAATTGTGTGATTTCTCCAATACCAATAATAATGATTTCCTTAGTACTCCGATTGCTCCTCTTAATGATGTTGAGTCTTGTGAAATCAATACTGCTTTGCTGAATCTTGTTATGAAAGATCAATTCGCCGGCCTTCCTATTGAAGATGCCGCTACTCATCTAAACAACTTTGTTGATTTGTGTGATATGCAAAATAAGAAAGATACAGACAATGATATTGTTAAATTGAAGTTATTTCTGTTTTCACTTAGAGATCGCGCTAAAGTTTGGTTTTCATCTTTGCCTAAGAATAGTATTGATTCATGGAATAAGTGCAAAGATGCTTTTATCTCTAAGTATTTTCCTCCCGCTAAGATCATCACTCTTAGGAAAGATATTATGAATTTTAAACAACTTGATCATGAGCATATTGCCCAATCTTGGGAAAGAATGAAATTGATGATTCGCAATTGCCCTACTCATGGTTTGAATTTATGGATGATCATACAAATTTTTTATGCTGGATTGAATTTTGCTTCTAGAAATCTTTTAGATTCGGCCGTGGGAGGCACATTTATGGAAATCACTTTAGGAGATGCTACAAAGCTCCTTGATAATATTATGGCTAATTATTCTCAATGGCACACCGAAAGATCTACTAGTAAAAAAGTGCATGCTATAGAAGAAATTAATGTTTTGAGTGGAAAGATGGATGAACTTATGAAGTTGTTTGCTACTAAAAATACTCCTCTTAATCCCAATGATATGCATTTGTCTACTTTGATTGAGAATAATAATGAATCTATGGATGTGAATTTTGTTGGTAGGAATAGTCTTGGAAACAACGCTTATAGAGGAAACTTTAATCCTAGACCGTTCCCTAGTAATTCCTCTAATAATTATGGAAATTCCTACTATAATTCTTATGGTAATTTTAATAAGATTCCCTCTGATTTTGAGAATAGTGTGAAAGAATTTATGATCTCTCAAAAGAATTTTAATGCCTTGCTTGAAGAAAAATTGCTCAAAGTTGATGATTTGCCTAGGAACGTTGATAGAATTTCGCTTGATGTTGATTCTTTATAACTTAGATCTACTTCTCCTAAGCATGATATCAATGAGTGTCTCAAAGCAATGAGAGTGTCCACTGACGAGTGGAAAGAAAGAACCGTTAGATTGCGTGCTAACAAAGATTGCTTTGTAAAGGCGTGTTCTTCTAGTTTCAATGAAAATAATGATGAAGATCTTAAAGTTATTGATGTGTCTCCTATTAGATCCTTGTTTTGCAATATGAATATTAATAATAATGGGACTGGAGATGAGTCAACTTTAGTTAGAAGGCGTCCCAATAATTCGGAGTTTTTAGATCTTGATGCTAAATTTGGTAAAAGTGGGATTGGAGCGGTCATGACTTCAAATAGCATTGAACCCACTATCTTGGATTTCAAGGAATTTGATTATGATAATTGTTCTTTAGAATGTTGTATTTCCTTGTTGCAATCCGTTGTGAATTCTTCTCATGCTTATAGCCAAAATAAAGCTTTTACCAAACATATCGTTGATGCCTTGATGCAATCTTTTGATGAAAAACTTAATTTGGAAGTTTCTATACCTAGAAAACTTAATGATGAGTGGGAACCTACTATAAAGATTAAATTAAAGATCATGAGTGTTTAGCTTTATGTGATTTGGGTGCTAGTGTTTCCACGATTCCGAAAACTTTATGTGATATTCTAGGTTTCCATGATCTTGATGATTGCTCTTTAAATTTGCACCTTGCGGATTCCACCATTAAAAAGCCAATGGGAAGGATCAATGATGTTGTCATTGTTGCAAATAGAAATTTGGTGCCCGTAGATTTTATCGTTCTTGATATAGATTGCAATCTTTCTTGCCCTATTATTCTTGGTAGGCCTTTCCTTAGAACGATTGGCGCGATTATTGATATGAAGGAAGGGAATATTAGATTACAATTTCCATTAAGGAAAGGCATGGAGAACTTTCCAAGAAAGAAAATTAAATTACCTTATGAATATATCATGCAGGCTACTTATGAATTGAGTGCCAAAGATGGCACTACTTAGATCTATCCTCGCTTTTATGCCTAGCTAGGGGCGTTAAACGATAGCGCTAGTTGGGAGGCAACCCAATTTTATTTGTGTTTTTGTTTTTGTTTATGTTTAGTAATAAATTTTGCATCTACCTTCTGTTTAGATGTGTTTTATGTTTTAATTAGTGTTTGTGCCAAGTAGAACCTATAGGATAACCTATGGTGATAGTTAATTTGATTCTGATGAAAAACAGAAACTTTTCGCACACGAAATTAGTTCTGTTAAATCACAGAAACGTGCTTTTGCGTTGATTCTTTTTGCTGTAGATAAATAGACAAATTGCCCAGGACTTCCTATTTTGGTAGGATTTTTAAAGTTCCAGAAGTATTCGTAGGTTACAGATTACTACAGACTGTTCTGTTTTTGACAGATTCTGTTTTTCGTGTGTTGTTTGCTTATTTTGATGCATCTATGGCTAGTATTAAGTGGTAAGAACCATAGAGAACTTGGAATACAGTAGGTTTAATACCAAAATAAATAAAGAATGAGTTCATTACAGTACCTTATGTGGTGGTTTTGCTTTCTTTCACTAACGGAGCTTATGAGATTTCTTGTTGAGTTTTGTGTTGTGAAGTTTTCAAGTTTTGGGTAAAGATTTGATGGACTATGGAATAAGGAGTGGCAAGAGACTAAGATTGGGGATGCCCATGGCACCCCAAGATATTCAAGAATATCCAAAATCCTAAGCTTGGGGATGCCCCCGGAAGGCATCCCCTCTTTCGTCTTCGTTCATTGGTAACTTCACTTAGAGCTATATTTTTATTCGCCACATGATATGTGTTTTGCTTGGAGCGTCGTGTATGATATTAGTCTTTGCTTTTTAGTTTTCCACAATCATCCTTGCTGTACATACCTTTTTGGAGAAGCCCACTTGATTAGAATTTATTAGAATACTCTATGTGCTTCACTTATATCTTTTGAGCTTGATAGTTTTTGCTCTAGTGCCTCACTTATATCTTTTAGAGCATGGCGGTGGATTAATTTTGAAGAAATTGTTGATCTCTCATGCTTCACTTATATTATTTTGAGAGTCTTTTAGAACAGCATGGTATTTGCTATGGTTATAAAATTGGTCCTAGAATGGTAGGCATTCAAGTTGGGTATAATAAAAACTATCATAGAAAGTGAATTGGATGCTATTGTAAATTTGATACTTGATAATTGTTTTCAGATATGGAGGTAGTGATATTAAAGTCATGCTAGTTGGGTGATTATGAATTTAAAGAATGCTTGTGTTGAAGTTTGTGATTCTCGTAGCATGCACGTATGGTGAACCGCTTTGTGATGAAGTTGGAGCACAATTTTATTTATTGATTGTCTTCCTTATGAGTGGCGGTCGGGGACGAGTGATGGTCTTTTCCTACCAATCTATCCCCCTAGGATCATGCGCATAATACTTTGTTTTTGATGAATTGTAGATTTTTGCAATAAGTATATGAGTTCTTATGACTAATGTTGAGTCCATGGATTATACGCACTCTCACCCTTCCACCATTGCTAGCCTCTCTTGTGCCGCACAACTTTCACCGGTACCATACACCCACCATATACCTTCCTCAAAATAACCACCATACCTACCTATTATGGCCTTTCCATAGCCATTCCTAGATATATTGACATGCAACTTTCCATTGTTCCGTTTATATGACACGCATCATCATTGTCATATTGCTCTTTGCATGATCATGTAGTTGACATCGTATTTGTGGCAAGGCCACCTACATCATTTTCATATATGTCGCTCTTGATTCATTGCATATCCCGGTACCCGCCAGAGGAATTCATATAGAGTCATATCTTGTTCTAAGTATTGAGTTGTAATCTTGAGTTGTAAGTAAATAAAAGTGTGATGATCTTCATTATTAGAGCATTGTCCCAGTGAGAAAAGGATGATGGAGACTATGATTCCCCCACAAGTCGGGATGAGACTTCGGACTAAAGAAAAAATAAAAAATAAAGAAAGGCCAAAAAAGGCCCAAAAAAAGAAGAAAAAAGAGAAAGAAAAAAAGAAGAAAATGAGAGAAAAAGAGAGAAGGGACAATGCTCCTATCCTTTTTACCACACTTGTGCTTCAAAGTAGCACCATGATCTTCATGATAGAGAGTCTCCTATGTTGTCACTTTCATATACTAGTGGGAATTTTTCATTATAGAACTTGGCTTGTATATTCCGATGATGGGCTTCCTCAAAATGCCCTAGGTCTTCGTAAGCAAGCAAGTTGGATGCACACCCACTTAGTTTCTTTTGTTGAGCTTTCATACATTTATAGCTCTAGTGCATCCGTTGCATGGCAATCCCTACTCACTCACATTGATATCTATAAATGGGCATCTCCATAGCCCGTTGATACACCTAGTTGATGTGAAACTATCTTCTCCTTTTTTGTCTTCTCCACAACCACCATTCTATTCCACATATAGTGTTATGTCCATGGCTCACGCTCATGTATTGCGTGAAAGTTGAAAAAGTTGAGATCACTAAAGTATGAAACAATTGCTTGGCTTGTCATCGGGGTTGAGCATGATTAAATACTTTGTGTGATGAAGATAGAGCAACAGCCAGACTATATGATTTTATAGGGATAACTTTCTTTAGCCATGTTATTTTGAGAAGACATGATTGCTTTGATTAGTATGCTTGAAGTATTACTATTTATTATGTCAATATGAACTTTTATTTTGAATCATTTGGATCTGAACATTCATGCCACAATAAAGAAAATTACATTGAGAATTATGCTAGGTAGCATTTCACATCAAAAATTCTGTTTTTCATTTACCTACTCGAGGACAAGCACGAATTAAGCTTGGGGATGCTCGATACGTCTCCAACGTATCTATAATTTTTTATTGTTCCATGCTATTATATTACCTATTTTGGTTGTTTATTGGCTTTATTTTACACATTTATATCATTTTTGGGACTAACCTACTAACCAGAGGCCTAGCTTGTATTGTTTTTTTGCCTATTTCAGTATTTCGAAGAAAAGGAATATCAAACGGAGTCCAAATGCAATGAAACCTTCGGGAGCATGATTTTTGGAACGAACGTGATCCATAGGACTTCGAGTGCAAGTCAAGAAGCAGCCAAGATGGCCACAAGGGTGGAGGATGCGCCCACCCCTACAAGTCGCGCCCCCTATCTCGTGGGCCCCTCGGGCGGCCACTGACCTACTTCTTCCTCCTATCTATACCCACGTACCTCGAGAACATCAGAACAAGCCACAAAAACCTAGTTCCACCGCCGTAACCTTCTGTATCCGCGAGATCCCATCTTGGAGCCTTCACCGGCGCTTCGTTGGAGGGCGAATCAACCATGGAGGGCTTCTACATCAACACCATAGCCCCTCCGATAAGTTGTGAGTAGTTTACCACAGACCTTCGGGTCCAAAGTTATTAGCTAGATGGCTTCTTCTCTCTTTTGGATCTCAATACAATGTTCTCCCCCTCTCTTGTGGAGAACTATTCGATGTAAATCTTTTTGCGGTGTGTTTGTCGAGATCCAATGAATTGTGGGTTTATGATCAAGTTTATCTATGAGAAGTATTTGAATCTCCTCTTAATTCTTTGATGTATGATTGAGTTATCTTTGCAAGTCTCTTCAAATTATCAGTTTGGTTTGGCCTACTAGATTGATCTTTCTTGCAATGGGAGAAGTGCTTAGCTTTGGGTTCAATCTTGCGGTGTCCTTTCCTAGTGACAGCAGGGGCAGCAAGGCACATATTGTATTGTTGCCATCGAGGATAAAAAGATGGGGTTTATATCATATTGCTTGAGTTTATCCCTCTACATCATGTCATCTTTCTCAATGCGTTACTCTGTTCTTATGAACTTAATACTCTATATGCATGCTGGATAGCGGTGGATATGTGGAGTAATAGTAGTAGATGCAGGCAGGAGTCGGTCTACTTGCTGCGGAAGTGATGCCTATATACATGATCATGCCTAGATAATCTCATAATTATTCGCTTTTCTATCAATTGCTCGACAGTAATTTGTTCACCCACCGTAATACTTATGCTATCTTGAGAGAAGCCACTAGTGAAACCTATGGCCCCCGGGTCTATCTTTTATCATATAAGTTTCAATCTACATTTATTTGCATCTTTACTTTTCCAATCTATATCATAAAATACAAAAAATATATTTATCTTATCATACTATCTCTATCAGATCTCACTTTCGCAAGTGGCCGTGAAGGGATTGACAACCCCTTTATTGCGTTGGTTGTGAGTTCTTTGTTTGTTTGTGTAGGTGTGTGGGACTTTTGAGGAGCCTCCTACTGGATTGATACCTTGGTTCTCAAAAACTGAGGGAAATACTTATGCTACTATTGCTGCATCACCCTTTCCTCTTCAAGGAAAACCAACGCAAGCTCAAGACGTAGCAACGCTCGGCGCAAGTCCGGCGCGCGTCGGCCATGGAGGTGTCGGAGTGGTAGTGGATTAATCGACGGAGGAGAAGATCCAATGCACCCCTACCTGGCACGCCAAATGTCGGATTAAGGGATTCGCAAACCCTTGAGAGGTTCGATCTCTGGGGTGCGTGCGGAGATCTCAACCTACCCAGCCTGCCTACTCGCGATCCTCCTAAGCCTAGCACGTCAAGCTCAAAGAGACACAGAGACACAACAGTTTATCCTGGTTCGGGCCACCTTGCGGTGTAATACCCTACTCCAGCGTTTTGGTGGATTGCCTCGGAGGGCTGAGGATGAACTAGTACAATGGATGAACTGGCCCCACGAGGTGAGGTGTTCTTGAGCTGGTGTGGTGTGCTAGTCGACTTGTCTCCCCTCTATGGTAGTGTCTAGTCCTACTTATAGTGGCCTTGGTCCTCTTCCCAAATGTTGGCGGGAAGGGATCCCACAACGACCGGATTTGCAAGGGGACAAGTAGTACAGCTTATCCTGACAAAAGTAGTCTTCGCCTGCGAAAAGCCTCTGGTCATGACGCTGCAGTGGGCTCGTTGATGACCTCCGTCCTGCCATCCTGGCGGTCTTGGTCTTGTTGCACCAGAATGGAAACCTTTGGCTGATTCCTCGGGACTCTGCGCCTGTGGCTTGCCTCCCTTGCACCAAAGAGGAAACCCACGCTCTGCACCCGCCTGGCGCCCGCCTGGCCTTGGTCGTCATGGCTCACGTCAGCTGAGCCTCGTGAGGTAAACCTTGCATAGAACTCTCCGCCCCTCGGTAGCTAGCCTGGTAAGGCCGATTCCCTCGGGGGTCTTGGCGTCGTCCGCCTCGCGAGGCTTGGCCCCTCGCGAGGGTCTTGTGTTGTTGATGCTGCAGTTGTGTCGTTCCAGGCCGTCGATGGAGCCACGTGGTGGGCCGCAGGCAGGCAGGGCTTGATACCCCCATATCCAGGACGCCGACAGTGTCTCACCTGGAAGTTTCTTAGGATGGGTGTAGCATAAGCCGTGCTCGCACTCGATGGTTGGTATGAACACATCGATGAGAGGGTGAGATCTCGCGCTGTCAGCACTCACTTTGGCCTCAAGGTGCTCAATCAGCTCCTGGTCCGTGGGATCGAACTTGATGCCAGCTGGCAGCACCGGCCAATCCTTCTTTGGACTTGCATCAGTTAATTCCAGTTATACGGTACTCAATGTATGATCAATCGACTGTTTTAAGTGAATGATGAAATATTTCGACAGATAAGTGGGACTCCAAATCTGAAGTCCACAATACCCGAACACGCCGCTAGGACTCTTATGTCACCTCACGCGTAGCGTGTTGTCACGTCAATTCAATGTTAGGACATGATGAATAATTTGACCGATGTATACTAGTACTACTACTGTACTGTACTCACTGGTCGTATTTAGTGTCACATTTTAACCATAGGTTTAACTAACAAAATGTCAATGCATGTCATCGAAAATCATACCATTGAAACTATGTTCAAATATGAATCAAATGATATAATTTTTCGTGACATGCATTAACATAGTGAAATTTATGGTCAAAATTTGACACAAATTATGAAGGGGACCAATAAACCAGGAGGGAGGTAGTAGTACGAGTAGCGCAATATACGATATAGAGGACTAGTACAAATTTAGAAATGGAGTACGAAGTTACAAGGCTGTGCGACAAACTTTGTAGGCTTCTGCACAGCATATCCATCATCATTATCAGTACATCCTACGCAGGTGAGTTAGGATGCACTTGATCCTAGAAAGGTATATATCCTTCAAACCAGAGGAGTGCTTCAAACTAACAGCAATACATAATATCCAACAAAAGAGGGTCATGCTACAGTAGCAGGATACATGGTTTTTAGTAGTTGGGTAGGGCTGTTTTGGTCTGGACCTGGATTCATGGTGGTTTCGTTAATGAAATCGGAGGGGAGCCCCCCTCTTTTGCTCAAAAAAATGGCCCAGTCTAGACATCAGTACGAACCAAGTTGTGCATATTTGCTATTGGCATGAACCACATTGCTGCATGTCGGGTTTGCAAAAGCCATCCATCGCACGGAAGCTTGATTCCTTTCACACACTGAAGATTGTCTGGCAACAAGCTCTGTCTATGAATCTCTAGATATGGTGATTCATGAAAACCATGGTATGATGTGTAAACACAGTTCCCCCTGGTGAATGGAAGTTGCATAGCACGGTAATCATCGTCGGTGATATGATCGATGATTGGTTGGATGATCGGATAATTGAGCCCGAGGAATATGGAGTGGTTGCCGAGGCTGTAAACCCGCCTCTAGTTGAATACGCCTGGCCCAACAGAGCTAGGATATTTCTCGAACACGAAGTAGCCATAGCCATCACAGCCACGAACACCCCAGGCATTTGTACTGCATGTGGTTTGATGTAATGGTTTTTTCAATTTGGTACGTGCGAATGAGCATCAAATGACCGCCATCAGCTGAATGAGCGATAAACAAACACCCACCGACTAGTATGATTCCAGGTCCTGGAATCATGAAGGCCAGCGCATTTGCGTCTGCTGCAACAAATCAAATTGGAGACCAAAAGGACAAAAATATACAATCATGTTCAGAGTATGTGTGGAATTAAGATTATTATAATAGTGACACATATCATAGACAGAGAATTGCAATGTCGTGGTCATAATCATACCCCAAGTTAAAAGATTAAGCCAATGGCTTTCATATTCTAGCAATATGTCATGGTTCAAACATCAGGTAAAAATGAGAGGAAAACAGCTATGACAGGGCCTACTCATATTCTACCATAGCAGTTACAACTGTTCTCATATCAACTCTAAACAATAACATGCATGGTTATAAAAATCTTGGAAATGAGAGTAACATATAGCAATAATGAGGTTGTACTCATAATATCTATTCTAACAATCATTAGATGCAAATTGTTCTCATATCAACTCTAATAATAACATGTGTGGTCATAAAAATCGAGGAAATGAGAGGAACATATAGCAATGATGTGGTTATAGACATACTATCTATTCTAAAATTCTAACAATCGACACGCAGTCGTATTCATAAGGTAAAGATGAGATGAGATAGAACAATTACACGACAATAGATTGCACCAGTATAGGCAGCCAATATGTGCATCGACCGCCTAAACGATGCCATCGTGCACTATAGCATCAGAAAGAAATGTAGGCTCAACAGGATTGTTGATGAGCCATAACCATGTATGGAGACCGGATTCCAGATAGACTAATCCCATGTCGAACAAGGCAATGAGCTTGTAATCCATGTAGTCTTCTGATGGTGTGTGCACTTCGCAGATTACAACCTTCAGCAAACGGAGGTCGCACCAAAAGCTCGACGCATCTTGTGCGTAGTAGGCAGGAGTGTCCGGCGGGCCACGGGGCTTGATGGCGGCGGTATCCAACAATGGAAGGGTGATCTCTTGCTGGGTGTAGATATCCATGAGACGCCACGGACTACCGGACTGGTGGATTAGGACGATCCAGTTGGCCTTCATGCCTGCCCAGTAGTGGTCGCGCATGAAGGAAAGGGTGACGGGGAGTGCTAGTACATCGAGGGGCACCACGGCGACCTCCGTAGGATCGTCAAGTCGGTACCTGCGAGGATCGGGCATCAGCAAGCAGGGTGTCTTGAAAAGAGCCGGCCGGTTGCAGATGAGTAGACGGTACAAAGAAACCGAACATGTGGCCAGACGCAAGGTGCTGAGCAGGTCCATATGGTTACAGATCTGCTCCAAGACAACATCTGGGAGGGAATTCCAATCGCGGTTGTGCAGGTCAGTCAGTTCTGCCATAGGTTTTTTTAGGGCGCTGAGTGATGGGGGTTTTCGGTGCCTACGAGCGAGCGGGGAAGTGGATTTGGGCGGGCGAGTGAAGAAGATGGCATGTGTGGCCGAGCAATGAGCGGGGGGGATATGGTACACGCGAGCTACCAAGGAAGATGTCACGGGCAGGTGAGCTGTGAGCGGGCGGAAATGGTGTACGGCCGGCGATGGGGAACAAAGGAGGAAGAAGAAGAGAGGAGGAAGAAGAGGGATAGACGGGGAAGAAAGTGCATCAAATCTCAATTCTACTAGTACTACTACCAGGATATACCGTCCTTCGGAGTGTAAATAGTTAAGCCGATGACATGTGGGTCTACCTCAAGAGCGCCCATATGTCATTTAATGGAAAAGAGAGGTGCGTAGGCTTATTTGCGGAAGCGTGCTCCCCTGGAAAACATGATGGCAATACTGGGTAAGGCTGATTCAGCTTATTAATTAAGTGCCCCATCTGTTGCAGCGTGTTTTGTCACTTCACTATGAACACTAGTTGAATTGTTCTCTCTTACCGAGATGGGGAATAATGGATCGCCAAGACTTCCAATCTAAAGTATCCCTATGCCTCTACTCTCATCCTGTCTAACAAGATGAAACATTGGCCAAGACACCCGACGCCAATAATGTAGGAGTACTAGTAGTATTTTGTGTCAAATTTTGACCATCTATTTAACTAATAAAATGTTAATGCCTTTCACCAAAAATCATATCACTGGATTCATATTTGAACATAGTTTTAATGGTATAGTTTTTTATGACATGCATTGACACTTTGTTAGTTAAATTTACGGTCAAAACTTTACAGTAAGTATGAAGGGGACCATTAAACCAGGACAGAGGTTTATATACAGGTCAATAAGAGAATCATCAACCAAGGTAGTAGTAAATGATGAGTGCCCGAAGATTTTTTTTCAAAAGTACTCACGAATGGGCTCGTCTTCCTCAAGAAAATTGTGTTTACAAACGTATTAATTGGAATGCATGCGTGAGGAACAAATGACCAGAACTTTTACACGCATTGGTGAGTTTTCTCTTAATTCTTGCATGCAACATTTTAATGAAGCTTGAAATATGAACATGTCAATGGGAGGGAGTAAAAGCCTCATGCATGCATGCAACAGGCAACACTCACACCTACACATGGACGTGCGCAACACTCACGCATCCCTGCGGCACACAACACACGACATGACACCCACGCTCATGCTCAAGTGCTCAACCTACTCCCTCTGTCCGTGAAAGACTGTACATATAGAGATTTACACATTGACACTACAAAGAAATACACTTCCGTGATGATATGTGTTTGTCACCGTAGGTCGCATTTTCTATCATGCATGTACATCCATGACAATTTTATGACAGAATCAAGATAGTCATACCCGTGCTGTCGTAGAAGTGTTCCATGACATTACCAAAATTATCATCACGGAAGTGTCCACTTCCATGACGATAAATCGCGTGTCACAGAAGTGCTTTCGTCAAGGGTGACCGACACGTGGCATCCACCGTAACGGAACGTTGTTAAGCTATCAGGTCCGGTTTTGGACCCGATGACCCATTAACAGCCCCGACAAATGGGGATTTTCCACGTGTAAAATCATCATTGGCTGGAGGAAACATGTGTCGGCTCACCGTTGGGATAGATGTCATCCACTCATTGGACCCAAGGCGCCTATGATACGTCGACACGTGGTACGGCCCAACATAGGCCCATTCCTGTGAAAAGGTCGGCCCATTTGACTTGGTCAAAAGGTGGCGGGCCGACCCACTGAAAGCCTGTTAACGGCGTGTCCGCATATAGCCCATTTACAACCCGCTAACCCAGGGCCCGTCACGCCCTATCCGAATTAGGCCCAGTAGCGTCATCTGGGCCATCCAATATGATTCCAGCCCGTTTTAACTTCCGGCTCATGTGTGGCCCATGACTTCTTTCGGCCCATATGAGGCTCTTTGGAACTCTTGGCCCATTAACGGCCTATGGTGAAACTGGACCGTAATGAACAGTGTATCACTTTATAGCCATTAACGGCCCATTATTCCACTGGGCCGTTTCCAGCCCAAGTTATCTTTCGGCTTCTCAGGGCCCATTTATTCTTGGGCTCATTTGCAGCATTCGGTTACTTACGGCCCGTTACTATTATTTTCTGCTTGTGGGCCAAATTCAGCCCATCATTATAGTCGGCCCGTTTGTCGACCGTTAATATGTTGGGCCGTTTTCATGTCAAAAAAACCCATTGGGTTGTTTTCATACAGTTATCAATACAGCCCGTTATGGTCCACGAATAGTATGGCCCATGATTGGCAAAATGATGATACGTCCCGTAGAAGGCCCATGGATCCTACGGCCCGTAGAAGGCCCATGGACCCTATGGCCCATAGAAGGCCCATGGATCCTACGGCCCGTACAAAGGCCAACGGATCATACGACCATAGAAGGCCCATGGATCATACGGCTCGCAGGAGGCCCATGGTTACAACAGTTTGTGTGCTACCATGATTATTTTGGCCTATTTACCAAAAATAGGCTATTGTGGCCACTAGAAAAACACAGAAAAAGAACTGCAGTGACTACAAGCAAACAACTAAATAAGACAATGAGGAAATAAATAAGCAAGCAATTAACGCTAGCCTATTACCGCTATTACACATATTACATCCACTGGGCATCAAAGTTCGCCACCAGTGGAAATATAGGGAACAAAGGAGCATATTACATACATTGGCCGTCAAAATTGGCCACCAGTGCAAATAAACACGGCAGCAAAACAAGAGCATAACTGAAACAACTTCAGAAGAGCTCAAGAAACGTTATCCTGGGTATCCACCATGCTGGCAATAAGCTTAGCAAGCTTATTAGCTTTGTCCTGTTTGGCACTAAAATCCTCCAACGCTTGCTGTTGCACCAGAAAGTATGCATCTGAATGCTCTAGGGACTTCCATAGTCCTTCCGCTTCTTGTCGCAGCACAGCTGATCGATGTCTTTCATCTTGCAGTTCAGACTCAAGAAACCGAATTGATTCAGACAGTGAGTTTGAATAGCTTGTGCAAGCAGTAGTGGCCAGTAACTCGAACACTAAACCAAGACAGGACTTTAGGGTTGTCTCACTGTCTTCAAGATAGTCTTCCTTAGCTGTTTTATCAGCTTTGTTGGAGACCAACAAGGATGTGTCACTATCCTGAACCTTATTTGCATTACTTCCTTTACCATTTCTTAATAAGGCACTCTTCCCCAATATTCTGTCAGCATTCTAAAAGAAGAAACAAGCAGACTCATAACAGGTTTAGCATGTACTAGTATATGAAACTCATTTTGGTGAACCAGTTCAATAGTAAGGTGGACAGGATTAAACTACCAATTCTTTGCATCAAACAAACATATATCTATGTCCTATAGTCACTACATTGTCTTGCCAAATCAAAATAGATACACGGTTCAAATCATATCAGTTCAAGGACAAAGCAGCAGTGAAAGAATACAAAGCATGGGAAACTACACAGCACAACAAGATTTCAGATGGGTACCATGGGTCTACATGTACAACAACACTATTGGCTCTGTTGTGATGCTAGTAATATGCATGATATGAGAAGTCAATTGTATACACAATTGAAATTGAAATCAACAGAGCTATTGATAAGAGCAAACCTATTAAAGAAATGTGCGTGAACATCCCTGTTGTGCCATTGAAGTTTCGATTGGATCCTTCAATTTAAAAATAAGTTTGTATGAGTAAATATAGTGATACAAGAGCAAAGCAGTATGCACGATAGCAATCATAGTTAAAAAAAGGCGCGCCTAGGCTCTAGGCGTTGGCAAAGCGCATTGCGCATAACTAAACTTAATCTGTGCATAACTACGCATAAGCATGCGCTTTGGTCAGTAAAGCGCAAGGCGGTGGCAAAACGCACAAATAACGCCTAGCACTTTTTTGAACTATGATAGCAATGGAATCTTAAATTAGAACAGTTGTTCTTCAGGTTTAGGCACTTGTTCTACATGAATAGAGTATAGTAAGACGCAAGAATATAGTACTTAAAAATAGAAAATGAGCTCATAGACCTTACCACATTCTTGGTTGGGACGATCTGAACAATGCGTTCCCGTCATCGTCCGATAAATGTGTCTCAGGAGAACGTAAGGGAATTTGATGAGTTTCTTTGCTGGTAAAGTATGTTTTCTTCAGGTAATTCTGATACTGCCACCAAGCATTCTTGAAGATAGTAGACGTATTAGCACAGGTTACCTCATCCTGAGTTTCCAAATCGGTCCTTCTCTATAGAGAAAAATGGGAAAATTTGCCGTATTATAACCATCATGGAGGTAGGATGTATGGGACAAAGCAAAGTAATTGCCATGAATAACATTACTTACACATAACTCCTAGATAAACACCTGCAACTGGCATTTTCCTTCATATTTAGTATAATATTTCCAAGATGGGAAGATATGCACATATGATTTAACAACATCAAATGCGATAGCTGCTAAACTACGACTAGCTGGTTGGGCTTCCTCCACAGGAATAGGCATACTAACTGGTGGAGTTGGGGTTCGCCGTGGTTGTACTGGCCCTTTGGGCACTGGAGCTACCTTACTAACTTCTCTTGTTTGGGAGCTCTGTGGTGGAGATGGTGTCGTGTCAACAGGAACTGGGTTACTATCTGCTGAGGTTGGGGTTAGATTGGGTGAAGCTAGTTCTCTGTCCATTGAAGTAGGGGTACAATCTGCGAGAGTTTGGGTTATGTGTGGTAGGGCTGGTTCTTGTGCATGTACAACTGGGGTGCTATCTCCACCAAGAGGTAGCACTGTTTTATTTGAAGACCGTGTTTTTAGTCCGTTGGATACTGTCATCACCCGCTCCAATTCAAATGGCTGATAAACAGGAAACATAGTTGAACGTACAGACATTGTATGAGAGACAGATGAAATAGATAGTGTGGAAAAAAGGCATGAAATAGTTGACATGAATATTGTTTAACTAAAATGGATAGCATGACATAATTTCACATATATGATGTATATCTAAACTGGATAGCATAGCATAACATAATTCAAAGATATGATGAATAACTAAACAGGATCGCATGACAGAATTCACCTACATGGTATCTAAGTAATCAGGACCGCATCATTTAATTCACATATGTGATTTATATGCTAAACAGAGGGCATTCAATGTGATGTCTGAACTAAGAACATGGTGTTGAATATTGTGTATATGATGTCTAAACTATGCAATGCAAGACACCATATGCATGATATGAGCAGTATAACCGTGCCAAGTTTGAGCATACACCTCGGTGGGGGAATAGGACTGGTCATCTGTCTCTGAATCCATCTCTGAGGAGATATCGGGACCCAACAAGAGATATGCTTCGATAGGTAGCACTATCTGCTCTGAAGGGCTTGTTTTCACTCCAGATTTTTCCATCTCCCACCCAAATGGCTGATTCACAGGAAGAGTAGTTTAATGTACAAACATTGTCAACAAATGGAAATGTAATGAAGAAAAGGATGGGCAAGATATCATTCAAATATATGATGCCTGGTTAAACAGGATGGCATTGCACATTTCGCATATATTATGGCTGGCTAAAAGACATGAGACTACATAATTCCCATATATGATATAGAAACTAAAAAGGTGGCATTACAGAACATGTCTAAATTAAGCAGATGACATATATGATCTCAAAAGTAGGCACTACAAGGCAACATATGCATGATATGACTAACATTGAGGGAGTCCTGGACTAGGGGGTGTCCCGATAGCCGAACTATCATCATTGGCCGGACTCCAAGACTATGAAGATACAAGATTGAAGACTTCGTCCCGTGTCCGGATGGGACTTTCCTTGGCATGGAAGGCAAGCTTGGCAATACGGATATGTAGATCTCCTACCATTGTAACCGACTCTGTGTAACCCTAGCTCTCTCCGATGTCTATATAAACCGGAGGGTTTTAGTCCATAGGACAGAACAACAATCATACCATAGGCTAGCTTCTAGGGTTTAGCCTCCTTGATCTCGTGGTAGATCCACTCTTGTACTACCCATATCATCAATATCAATCAAGGAGGAGTAGGGTTTTACCTCCATCGAGAGGGCCGAACACAGGTAAAAACATCGTGTCCCTTGTCTCCTGTTACCATCCGCCTAGACGCACAGTTCGGGACCCCCTACCCGAGATCCGCCGGTTTTGACACCGACAAACATCATCATGCTAAGGTAGAGCAAACACCTTGGTGGGTAAAATAGGAGTGGTCAGAGGCGTCTGAATCCGCCTCAGAACAGATATCTTCCTCTGGATTGTAATCTAGAGAGGGGTGGGGAGGGTTTGCCATTGAACCCACCATGGAGCGATGTATGCATGACATTGTATTGCCGCGCAAAACTCTTCTCTTTTTCTCTACATGTTCAGCATGACTGTGTACAATATCTGACATGCATACAAAAAAATATGGTGACATTATGTAAGGAGAGCATGCAGAAATTTAGAGTGATGGTAACAACCAGTGGATGGATCCAAAATAATGATAGCAGGCTGATGATTGCTTTAAATTAATAAAAAGACAGATGATGATTGCTTTACTATTTGTTTCCCGCCCAAGATGAACAACATAGGCATACCCTAGGTGAACCAGATATTAGACAGACATACTATTCACCGTTGCCTTGATATGTGCCCCACAAAAATTTAGAACTCAAGTTTGAACATTAATTTGGACCTGACTTGGAGTTCAAGAGGTGAACAGGACGATAAAGTAGCAGGTAATTTTAAGCAATGCATAACATAAGCAGAAACAAAAGAGTGCGACCTCTCTTGTGGACCCATGTACTCGTCACGTTCATCTGCTGAGTCGATGATGGTGATGCTGTTGCGGTGGGTGCCGGCGGCAGGGAAGGAGATCTGAGGCAGCAAAAGACGGTCAGGAGTCGTGATGTCTGGTTTGGTGTATGCTTCTGTCGATGGAACAGCTCATATGAGGTGGACGACGTCGCGGCAGGAGCAGGACAAACCACACAAAGTTCCCTTCGACACGTACCTGTAACTGAAGTAATTCTGTAAGGGCTCATTTGGCTTGCATGATTCTTAAAACGTAGGGATAGGGAAAACACTAGAATAGGATAGGAACGCACATGGTAAACAGAGCATTTGTAAACACAGGATTTCTGTCAACTTGGGTGTTTGGTTTACACGAGTTGGAAGAGCAGAGGAATGCAAAGAAACATGGCCAAAATAAAGCGAAACCATATGAAAGCGTGTACAATTAGAATATTATTCTGGCACTAATGCACTTGGTCTTGTTTTCATGCATAGGATTTTGAAAAGTAGGTCCAGGTGGATGTTTTGCTTCATTCCTTTCAACAAAATGCATGAATAATTGAATAGTAGAGTGCCATTGGAAAATTTCCTATTGCTATGTTTTTCCGTTGAACCAAAATAGCCCTAATGGATCGACGTGAATGTATAGTAATACGTGATGCAACAAGTGTACAACCTCTTTGCCGTAGCCGTGTCGACCTCAGCATCATTGGGTTGGTCGCTGAAGCAGTTGAGGCAGAGGTGGTTGTTGGAGGTGTGGAGGAAAATCTGAGGAATCTGTAGACGGCGTCCATGGCACTGCTCTATTGTGATGGATCGTTCTGTCGTTGGAGCAGCTCCGGTGAGCTGTAAGACGTCAAGGCTGAAGCAGCACAAGATAGACATCGTCAATCTCAAGTAGGATTCTAATAGCATCTCCAATAGATGATGTAAAATAGATGTAAAATTTACATCACCAAAAACCACCTGACTACAACAGATGAGGTAAAAACTGTTGACTCTGAACTTAACTGTCGAAACTAAAATTTACTGTGGAATCTGAATACTCTTGTCGGCTGAGGCAATGGTAGCAGAGAGGCACTTGACATGTAGTTTAGGCAGGGCCTGCAGTTCATCTTCAACCTACACCCCCCTGAGCCGCCAGCCACCACCGGCCGAACCGTCGGCCCCGGCGCCGCCTCGCTGCCCCGAAACAACTCCCCACCGCCGCTCCGGCCAGCCCTCTAGGCCCTCGCCCCCACCCTGAACCCTAAGATAGATAGTGGGGCACCTCTCCGGTGAGCCCCTGTCCCCGCCGTGGGTGGTTCTTCCTTAACTCCGGCGAGCCCCCCCAACCCCTGAAAATCGACTGTCCCAAAAGTCGATTCAGTCAAGTGAAGTGTGGCTAAATCGGAGCAGAGCAGCAGCACGAGTGAGTGGGAGAGCAGCAGCAGCAGCAGCTGGGCGAGCGAGCGATCAAGCGAGAGCTGGAGCAGCAGCAGCGCGAGCAAGCGAGCGAGAGCCGGAGCAGCAGCAGCAGATCTGGCTGGTATGGCCGCCGCCGCCGAAGGGGCCCCGCACTAGGGGAGAGCCGCCATGGAGATGCCACCCGCGGCGCTGACTTCAAGGTAGCCGCTCCATGGGGGTGCGGGATGGAGCACCATCGGCGCCGGGAGGTCGAGTTAAGGAGAAGGTGCGATGTGATGAGTGTACAACCTCTTTGGTGGCGCCGAGTAGGCCTCGGATTCATCCAAGGAGTCGATGAGGATGTTGCGGTTCCGGTGGAGCAGGTTAAGGCGGCGCTGTGAGGATGGAGCAGCCGCGATAGACGAGGCGATCATCGGAGCAGCTCCTTGGAGGTGGAGGACGGGGCGGCTGAACCGGCGGGACAACGAGATGGACGACGGATCCACATCCGAGGAGGTGGACGAGGGACGTCGAGCTGTTGCGGTGGACGATGTCGTCGGGGAAGAGGCTCCGGCTGGGTAGCGGTGAGGTGGCGGACGAAGGAGGGTGGGGTTTCGCAGCTGGAGCGGAGAGGTTATGGCGGCCTGGGATTTCGCATGGCGAAAAGGGGGCGATGGGAGGGGTGAAGCATGACTTAGGAAAGCGCTTGTCCAAAATGTAGGATGTGTTACAAAAGTACCCCCACCGATTTGAACTAGCGGCCCTTTCGCCTCAGGGCTAGAAGGGGGATTTCGCGTGTCGGGATTTGGCAGCTGGAGGGAGTTTTCGCGCGCGTTGTAATTTTGGGATAGCAAGGCGCGGGTTGTGAAGGCGCCAGTTTTGGGAGCACAATATCTGAATTTTCGGGATATAACAAGACGCGGGTTGAATTTTAGGGACAAGCCTAACATGTAGTAATATTGTACTTGTACGTGCCAAATCAATTCGCACTTCCCTCAACCAAAAATAAACAAAACAATAAAACTATTCACACCACACAAAGAGAGAATCTTGCCCTGTTTTACTATACAAATGCTATTCAAAGCTACTCCCTCCTTCCGTCTATATAGGGCCTAATGCGTTTTTCGATGCTAACTTTGACCAAATGTTAGAGCAATAATATATGACATGCAACTTACACAAAGCACACCGTTAAATTCGTTTGTGAAAGGTTCTTTCAATGATATAATTTTCACATTGTGCATGTCATGTACTATTAATCTTGTCAATAGTCAAAGGCGGTCTTAAAAATCTCATTACGCCCTATATAGATGGAAGGAGGGAGTATGAATCCATGTTATGTCCGATTAAATTTTTTCGCTTGCTGTATAATGCATGTAACCTACTCATACCAACATTTTAGTGCACTCCAAATGTCTATACTACCGCTGCAATTCGAACTGAATTTGAATTCGTTTCTCTATTTCAATAAGAATCTACAATCATGATTGTTGCCAACTTCAACCATCATTCCTGTATTACCTTAATAACACACCACATGATTACTATAGAGATAGATATGAACTATGTGTACCACAAGAACTCGAATTCTATTTTTTGAATACACTTGATGTTGATTCCAAATAATAGTACATTTGATGTACTAACTATATATTCATAATCTAAACCATGTTCCATACGTACACCGTGTTTATCACACAAAGTATAGTGCCCCGCCCCCTACATTATGACAAGTATTTAGACCTGAGCTGCAAAAGCCACACATTAGCCCAAATTATAATCAATGTTCTATGTATTATACGTAGTACTAGCAAGATGCCCATGCGTTCCACAGAACATCAACATGATCAAGGGGCCTAATTTGCAAATATGGAGAGGGGTGTGGGTATCTTTTTTCAAACTTGCCATAGTTTCCTTCAGATCCGCCAGATATAAATCGGACGGCCTATATTGCTGGATGGCAGGTACACCATCATCAACAACTCCGTTTTTTATAAGAGTAGAGGTAAATATATTATATGTAGTATAACATGTTCATAACCACACCATGTGTATCACCGTTATATATATTCACACATGCGTCGGTTTAGAACACTATGATAAATTCTTCAAATATCCGAATTCGCTTTTTATAATGAAGTATGACCTCTATTCGTCTTTTACACCCACACAATCCTCTTATCTTTGTAGCTAGCGCTAACTTTCTCTCGTGCATGCACACGCCCGCATCCCTCTCACCCTCCCTCAGCATTCTCTAGCTCCATCATGCAAATTCGTCTTTTCACTTTAGGTCGTTCACGCACGGTGTGTGTAGGCCCCCCAGCTCCTTCTTTACGGCACACATCGATTGATATGCCTCTCTAGCCAGGTGTGCCTAGCACAAACACAAGCTTCCCCTCTTCTCTTGTCACCGTCCATGCCTCACTCCCACCACTCTTTTCATCGATCTCGTACTCGCACACTCCTTCCCCCTCGATATAGTATGCCTCTCGTACCACCTCCTAGATGCATCCCTCTCTCTCTATCCTTCTCCTCGTGCCTCATTTGCTTCTAACACACACATGCATGTATACCGATCGATCTCCAAACATATACCTAGATCGACTTTAACTATCCCCCCCCATCGATTGACGTACCTCACAAGTTATGTCTCTCCTTTCCCTAACAAAGGGCTATTGATCTTCCTATGTAGTTACGTCTGCTTACCACAGCCATATCGTCCCCCCTCATCATTCGTGCATGCCTCCTGACCCATCTCTCACACGCAAATGCACAGACAACAAGCAGCCATCTCCTCTCTTATTGATATTGCGGGCGTGCCCTACGTTTGTCTAGCAAGCCTATCCCACCATTTGTTAGAAGCAACTCCACTACCACCCCCTCCAACACTCTAGCTCTGTCTCTCTCCCAACCTTATTCCTCTCCTGCACATATGCATGGATGCCGATCGATCTCCCTTAATACATGAGGCAGATAGATCTCCTTAATACATGAGGTAGGCCTCTCTCCTCCTCCACATTGTACCTCTATAGTTAATTGGGCCTCCCTCTTCCCCCACCACACACCGATAGTCAAGCGCTGCAGGTAGGTATCCATGCCACAGAGACAAACTGCACATGTCCCCTCTCACATTCCAGTAGGCCAGCCACTCTATATCTTTGACATGGGCACACACAAATTCAATGGCACTCTTTATCGATCACGCACGCACACACACACACATCATCCCTCTCTTCGATTCTATGGACACTCAAGACGATGATACCTCCACTCTCTTCTCGTGGATCGCCCCCTCTATATATATGTTATATCCAGGACTCTATTTCACACACATTGCATATGTTATATTTTTTGAATGACCCCTCCCAAAAAAACTCTCACGAACCCACACACTATATCTCTCTAGGTTTGTATCTCTCTCACACAACCCCACGTAGGTGGTGTATGTATACAAGAAGAGAATAGGTGCACCGTGCATGTACTCACGCTTCGTGCCCAACCACACCTGCGCGGGTACACGGTGGAGCTCATTTCTTTACGAAATGGCAGCCCACGTGCTAATTTGAACGCCTGTAGTGGTTGTTTACCTAGCGAGGTCGTGTACCACGCGTGCACGAAACAAAGTTCGACTTGACGTGTTGCCGCGTTATTTTTAAATAAAGTTATAGCGCTCAATGGCACATACACAGAATATAAAATGATTTTTATGGAGAAAAAGGTAGTCCGCTCCACTATATACAATGGAGCCTGCCTGACTGGTTTGTCACTCTTCAGAGTAGCTCACACAAGGTTGCGGTGGCCTCTCTCTCTCTCACCGTTGGTCAATGATCCGGCCGCATCCCGTCCGCCGGGGGAAAGGGAGTGCGGTGGCCTCTCTCTCTCTCACCGTTGGTCACTGATCCGGCCGCATCCCGTCCGCAAGGGGAAAGGGAGGAAGTGCATCATTTCTCATTCAACGGTGCCGAGGCAGCACATCCCGATCTGCGGTACATGCCGTTCTCTCTGACCAAGCTCCGGCGCGGCAGGGCCTACGCTACCTGCTCGCTGCCGCAGTATGGACAGATTCTGCCCGCTGCCGCTCACCTAGTTACATCCTGATGACCTCCAGGTATCCCCTCCGGCCTTGCTCCACTGCCCGTCTTCCCACGTCGCTGCATGTGGATCTTCCATAGTTCTTTGCCCAAAATGTAGCTCGTCCGGCGTACTTTCCATATTGCAATCTCGTCCTCACACCGTTTTAGACAAACACAACCGTGTTGTTATCTTACCTTACGACAAGGAATATGCTTCTTTTTTGTCGTCGCATGTGTCATCAACTGTTATTGGCCAGTAATTATTTCCTTTCTATCTCTTTTTTACAAACAGGGCTATCCATTTCACCTTGTTACTATTGCGACCTTTTGGTGAACTGCACAAATCACTTTTTTCTTAAGAGTGTTTTGTGCAGTTGTACTAAAATGTCACACGGGCAACGTCTCTACATTTCGGTCTTGTTGCACAAAGGAGACTGGGTTTGCTCTATCCTCCTCATCCAACTCGGAGCCTAATCTTCTCCAACTAGTTAGTCTTAAGAGAGACTGCAAAGGTGACTGAGGGAGTCCTGGACTAGGGGGTGTCCGGACAGCCGGACTATCAACATCCGCCGGACTCCAAGACTACGAAGATAGAAGATTGAAGGCTCCGGATCGTGTCCGGAAGGTACTTTCCTTGGCGTGGAAGGCAAGCTTGGCAATCTGGATATGTAGATCTCCTACCATTGTAACCGACTCATGTAACCCTAGCCACTCCGGTGTCTATATAAACCGAGAGGGCTTTAGTCCGTAGGGGCGAAGATACATCTCAACAATCATACCATAGGCTAGCTTCTAGGGTTTAGCCTCCTTGATCTCGTGGTAGATCTACTCTTGTACTACCCATATCATCAATATTAATCAAGCGGGGCGTGGGTTTTACCTCCATCGAGAGGGCCTGAACACAGGTAAAAACATTGTGTCCCTCGTCTCTTGTTACCATCCACCTAGACGCACAGTTCGGGACCCCCTACCTGAGATCCGCCGGTTTTGACACCGACATTGGTGCTTTCATTGAGAGTTCCTCTGTGTCGTCGCTGATAGGCTTGATGGCATCTTCAACCAACAACGCTGTCCTGGGCGAGACTTTTCTCCTCGGACAGATCTTTGTATTCGGCGGCTTTGCACTGCGGGCCAATTCTCTTGGCCATCTGGAGCAGATCGAAAGCTACGCCCCTGGCCGTCAGGTCAGATTCGGAAGCTTAAACTTCACGGCCAATCTCCGCGGAGACTTGATCTTCGACGGACTCGAGCCTGACCAAAGCGCGCCGCCGCTGCGACGATGGGCACGATCTAGCTCTGCCGCCGACGAAGCCTTGGTGGCCGACTCAGATCCGCTTGACCATTAGCCCGAGCCGATCGCCTGATTGAGGGTCGGTGGGTAGACGCCGCCCGGGCTTCAACATCCAAGGCGATGGGGCCGAACACTGACCTTGTCCCCTGCGAGACCCGTGATTCCGAGGTGCCGGACTCCTCGCCGGACTCCGAACCTCCCGCGCCCCCACCCATTGGTCCGGATTGGGCGCCGGTTATGGAATTCACCGCCACGGACATATTCCAACACTCGCCCTTCGGCGATATCCTAAACTCATTAAAGCATCTCTTGTTATCGGGAGAGTCCTGGACGGACTATGGCCAGGATGGTTGGAGTACGGACGACGAAGAAATTCAGAGCCCACCCACCACCCACTTTGTAGCCACCGCCGAGGATTTAACCGACATGCTAGACTACGACTCCGAAGACATCGGCGCTATGGACGGCGATGCGGAGATGAACAGAACCAGCGCCTACTGAGGCAATGAAGGCCACCTCGTCATATAGCGTATACATAGTGGATACCCCAAAAGAAGGGAGGGAGGCGAAGAAGCGTGAGGCGACTCTTTAAAGAAGCAACTCAAACGCCGGCGTCAGCGGCGCCGCTCTAAATCCCGCTACAGCAAGAATGGAGATTCCGGCACAGGAGACAATAACACTCCAGAGAGCGCCGAAGACAATCCCCTCCCGCACGACTCAGCGCAGGAGGATGCAGAACCAAGCCCCCACGAGAGGGCGGCAGACGAAGAGGTTGAGGATGATAACTATATGCCTCCCTCCGAAGACGAAGCAAGCCTCAACGATGACGAATTCGTCGTACCTGAGGATCCCGTCGAACAAGAGCGCTTCAAGCGCAGGCTTATCGCCACAGCAAACAGCCTAAAGAAAAAGCAGCAGCAGCTTCAAGCTGATCAGGACCTGCTGGCCGACCGATGGACCGAGGTCCTCGTGGCGAAGAGTATAAACTTCGAGCGTCCTTCCAAAAGTTACCCAAGGCGCAAGCTGCTCCCCGATTAGAGGAGGAAGCATACATACCTTCTTCACCAAATGCGATATGGTGACCGACCACCCCGTGGTCGTGGCGAGAGGCATCCAGGCCCCAGCCACGAGCGTACCCGGCATCGCTCCAAAAGTACGGGCCAAGAGGGAACGCTACCGGACTTGCGAGACATATTGGAGGACAAGGCAAGGCAATCCAGATCCATCTACGGATCACGTGGGCGCCCTACAACCCACGACGAATACCGTCGCGCCGGATACAATAACCCCGGCCGGGCCGAACACGGCAGACAGCGCTCTCTCGAGCTGCGTCGCGATATCGCTCAATACAGGGGCGCCGCACACCCGTTATGCTTCACGGACGAAGTAATGGATCATTAGATCCCCGAAGGGTTTAAACCCGTAAACATCGAATCTTACGATGGCACAACAGACCCCGCGGTGTGGATCGAAGACTAGCTTCTCCACATCCATATGGCCCGCGACGACGATCTCCACGCCATCAAATATCTCCCACTCAAGCTTAAAGGACCAGCTCGGCATTGGCTTAACAGCTTGCCCGCAGAGTCAATTGGGTGTTGGGAAGACCTGGAGGCCGTGTTCCTTGATAACTTCCAAGGCACATATGTGCGACCACCAGACGCCGATGACCTAAGCCACATCATTCAGCAGCCAGACGAATCGGCCATACAGTTCTGGACACGGTTCTTGACAAAGAAAAACCAAATCGTCGACTGTCCGGATGCGGAGGCTCTTGCAGCCTTCAAACATAACATCCGGGACGAATGGCTAGCCCGGCACCTGGGGCAGGAAAAGCCGAAATCCATGGCAGCCCTCACATCGTTAATGACCCGCTTTTGTGCGGGAGAGGACAGCTAGCTGGCCGAAGCAACAATCTCCGTAAAAATTCCGGCAGTCCGGATACTAAGGACAACAACGGCAGGTCACGTCGAATCAAAAACAAGCGCCGCATTAACGGCGACGATAAGGAGGATACGGCAGTCAATGCCGGATTCCGAGGCTCCAAACCCGATCAGCGGAAGAAGCCATTTAAAAGAACCACTCCGGGTCCGTCCAATTTGGACCGAATACTCGACCGCTTATGCTAGATACATGGCACCTCTGAAAAGCTAGCTAACCACACCAATAGAGATTGTTGGGTGTTCAAGCAGGCCGGCAAGTTAATTGCCGAAAACAATGACAAAGGGCTAAATAGCGACGACGAGGAAGAAACCCGGCCGCCGAACAACAGAGGACAGAAGGGTTTTCCCCCACAAGTGCGGACGGTGAATATGATATATGCGACCCATATACCCAAGAGGGAGAGGAAGCACGCACTACGGGACGTCTATGCGATGGAGCCAGTCGCCCCAAAGTTCAACCCATGGTCCTCTTGCCCGATCACTTTCGATCGAAGAGACCATCCGACCAGCATACGCCATGGTGGATTCGCGCGTGGTTTTAGACCCAATCATCGATGGGTTCCACGGCGAGAGTCCCGATGGACGGCGGTAGCAGCCTGAACTGCTTTATCGGGATACGGTCGCCAAAATGGGCATAGACCCATCCAGATTAAACCTACAAAGACAACCTTTAAAGGTGTCATCCCAGTGTGGAAGCCAATCTATGCAGGCTCGATTACTGGAATTGGTCTTGGATCACGGATAACTTCCGAAGCAAAGAGTTAATCTTCGACATAGTCCCGTTTAGCAGCGGCTATCATGCTCTGCTTTCGGACGAACGCGTTTACAAAATTCAATGCGGTGCCGCATTATGCATACCTAAAGCTCAAGATGCGGGCCCTCGTGGAGTCATCACGGTCAATGGGAATACGGGCGCTCCTCCGAGCGGAGGAACATCAATGCTCGCGCGGCGAAGTCTGAGTAGCCTTCTAAGGCAATTCTCAAGTCCGGCAGCCAAAAAGCCGGATACCTCAAAGCGCGCCCGGAGCAATGCCAACCAAGACCACCTGGCGCGATCGAGCCGCATCGCCAGTAATGCGGCCCCAACCCTCGCCCGCGTACGATTGCAAGGATAACACTCCGCGTACATCATTACGCTTTGGAGATACCATGGGCGCAGGGGAAGGGGCACGATCACAAAGAGACCAAGAGTGCGGCTCGACCACACCAGGGGCTCATTCGAGCGCCCCCCTTGTCTTTATTTTATCTTTTCTTATTTTATGTATACAGGAATCTGTTAACCAGAAGCCCTGTTCGATGGCGAACTTGCCAAACTCATGATGCAAACAGTCAGGGACTAAAGGAGGCCGCGGCGAATATTCAGATGGTCTCAATTACGAGCATTAAATTGAATTACATACACCAAGTCTGTAGCTCATCCCTGGAGGGGGACATGTTTATTTAGTCCAAATCCCTTGCTTATCGCACTATTTGTATCAGTCCGCTCCACTAGCAGACTTTCTTTCATAAATAATGCAGCACCTTTTTATTGCAATTGCGTTATCTTTTATATATGTTCATTACATGACATCTTGCACCCGTACATTTTGGTACGGCCGAATACGCCAGGGGCTTATGTTCCCCAAATTATGGTGTGATTAAGTCCAAACACTTTCACAAGTGCGGCACCCCGAACTTATAGCATTATATGAATTGGCTCCGAATCATGTCTTGGGTCAATAGTTGGGTTTGCCCGGCTCCCATGTTTTGGTGCCTTACGTTCTGTTCCGTCGGCTAAGGTAGCACTGGGAGAACCACTGCGATTGCGCCCCGGTTGAGCCGGGTTAACGCCTCAGTGGAGAAAGCTAAAACGGCCGGCATGATAAGGCGAGAGCGGTCGCTGTTCGAGAGGTTCTTCGGGTCCTTAAAGACTCATGCCGCTTGAGAAGTTCGGATGATGTCCAACGAAGGCGTGGATAGCGCCCGGATTCGGTCTTCGAATACCGGGGCTTCACCAAATTTAAAATTATAGAATTATATGGCTAAGTGAGAGTGTTAAAGCATTATAAGTCCGGTTGCCTTGTTACGTAGTGTTGGCGCCTCCTAGATGGACCCAATAATGGGAACAAGAGTGCTCAAGTTTATCACCGAACACCCCAGCACTTGTGGCTTGGGGCTGAAGCCAACGACTTGCCATCTCTCATATTTTACAAGCGGCCGCATGAAGGTAATATTTTAAATTAAACAAGCGTTGCTCATGGCGCATATAAACGAAGTTTTCGGCGCCCAGGATAACTACACAGCAAGTTCACTCAAAGGTTACATTTCGAGCACTCATCTCGCAATATTGCAGGCTCCCTTCAGACAACTTTATAATACCGCTCCGCGTCGATGCTCCTTGCCCGGCGGTGGCGGATCCGTGAGCTTCTCCGCATCCAGCTTGCCCATTGCACCTTTATGCGGGCAAGGGCCCGCGGCGCCTTCAATGCAAAGGAGCGCTTGATTACATCCAGCCTAGGGCATGCATTTACCAGCCGCCGCACTAGGCCAAAGTAGCTTCCGGGCATGGCCTCTCCAGCCACAACGGACTATGAGGCCCTTCATGGCCTCCTCGGCTACCTTGTGAGTTTGACCAGCTGCTTCACTGGTCGCTTGGGGCACTGGATGACCGGCCTCAGCGTACTGAGACCAGAAGACCTTCTCCGTCGAGCTCCCCTCCTCGCCATGATAGAATGCGGCCGCATCAGACGCACTACGCGGCAGATCTGCAAACGCCCCTGGAAGGCTCCGAATTCGGGTAAGTATCCGGTAATTCACATTAACATGCCTGCTCTGCATGAAAAATGCCTTACCCGCAGCTATCTTCTTCATGTCCTCGACCTCTGAAGGGCCTTCGGCCTCGGCCTTGGCGGACTTGGCACTTTCAAGAGCGAGGCAAGCTCGGACTCGAGTCTTGAGTCACGCTCCAAACTCTCATGCTTTTCCATGAGAGCACGGAGCTCTTGCCGAACTTCCGCCACCAGCGCCGCTTGCTTTTCTCGCTCAGCCCGTTCCGTGGCCGCATTGCGTTCGGCCACGGACACGGCATCCTTCAGGGCTGCCACCTCGTTAGTGGCCCCTGCAATACACATGTTATCCTTATTAAATTTATTTGCAACCAAAATCCTTTTCTGTAAGGTACTTATTCAAAGAGGTGTTACTCACCTTCTTTCTCCTCGAGCTGCTTCTTCGCATGACCGAGCTCTTGCTCGGATCGCTCGAGGTTCTTCTTCAGCACCTCGACCTCTGCCGTTAATGAGGCAGAGTTCAGCAGCGCAGCCTGCAAACCCATATTGACATATTTTTAGCAACCCTGCGTATATCTTGTTAGATCCTTAGTCCGGCTTTTCCTTCCGAACACCGAACTAAGCATCAGGGGCTACTGTCTATGCGGTATTACACTACATAATTTTAACTTCTTACCTCAAAGCCTGTTAGAAGGCTGTTGCAGGCTTCGGTCAGTCCGCTCTTGGCGAGCTAGACCTTCTCAATCACAGCACTCATAAGAGTGCGGTGTTCTTCCTCAATGGAAGCGCCTTTAAGCGCCTCCAACAGGTTATCCGGCGCCTCTGGCTGGACGGAGGCCGCCGGCGTCTCGGTCCTGCCCTTCTTTCGAAGGGGCCGCTTGCCAGACTCTGGAACCACTACGAGTTCCGATGTAGAGTCCGGCACGAAGTCCGGGAGGTCGCCTGACGACGCCTCTGGAGCCTCCTCCTGACGGGTCCCCTCTTGGGATCCCACCTCGGCGTCCTCATCGGCGCGCGGGGTAGAGGCGGTCGGGACGGAATTTACTTCCGACGAGGCCAACGACCCGCTCATCGAGTCGGGAAGATCATCCTTGGCCGGACTACAGCAGAATGCGGCGTTAGAAGGATACTTCGTGACATAAAAGGTACGGCATATAGATGATCTGAATACTTACGATCCGGCCGGACGCCTGGCCCTTGGAGGCCACTCATCCTCGCCAACGCTGATGTTGGCGAAACTATCCGGGGGGGATAGTTCTCCCCCTCTTGGACCCTTCGGCCGCCCCGATTGGGGAGGCCTTCCTCTTCTTCTCTCCTCCTCGGGGAGTACTCCTCCGCCGCCTTTCGGGAGGAGTCCTCGTCGTCGTCGACGCCTTTGATTCGGAACTCTTTCGAGTCCCCGTGGCCACCTTCTTGGCCTTCTTCTCCGGCACCACGTGCGGTGCGGAACCAGCAGCCCCGCTAAGCGGGCGTCCCATCGGTTCTTCCGCATGGGAGCCGGGCTGATGAGTAGCTTGCCTTCTCCATCCATTCTGTCAAAGGAAGAGGCAGATTAAAAACCTCACTAGAGTCAATCTAATTACCACAATTGTCCCGTAATGGGGTTGAATCACTTACCTCGTCGATCGGAGATCGCGAGCTGAATCATGGGTCTTGGTCACGGAGGCGGGGCTTGGCGCCCTTGAACAGCACCTCCGTGCACCTTCGTGTGTTGTATCGAAGAGCCCGCTTAACATCTGGTGCTGTTCCGGATTAAACTCCCACAAATTGAATGCCCGTTCTTGGCATGGGAGAATCCGCCGGAGGAGCATGACCTGGACCACATCGACGAGCCGGAGCCTGTTGCTCACCATCTTCTTGATGCAGGCTCGGAGTCCCGTCACCTCCACCGGACTGCCCCACTGCAAGCCCTTCTCTTTCCAGGAGGTGAGCTGCGTGGGGATTCCAGATCTAAACTTGGGGGCCACCGCCCATGTGGGCTTGCGCGGCTCGGTGATGTAGAACCACCCCGATTGCCACCCCTTGACGGAGTCCACGAAGGTCCCTTCTAGCCAAGGGACGTTGGGCAGTTTGCCCAACATAGCGCCTCCGCATTCCGCTTGCGTCCCCTTCACAACCTTCGGCTTGACGTTAAAGGTCTTGAGCCATAGGCCGAAGTGGGGCTGGATGCAGAGAAAGGCCTCGCACACGACGATAAACGCTGATATGTTGAGGATGAAGTTCGGCGCCAGATCGTGGAAATCCAGGCCGTAGTAAAACATGAGCCCCCGGACAAATGGATGGAGCGGAAAGCCCAGTCCATGGAGGAAGTGGGGGAGGAAGACGACCCTCTCGTGTGGCCCGGGGGTGGGGATGAGCTGCCCCTCGTCGGGCAGCCGATGCGCAATATCGCTGGAAAGATATCCGGCGTCGCGCAGCTTAGTGATGTCCTCCTCCTTAGCGGTGGAGGCTAACCATTTACCTCCCGCTCCAGACATATTCGGAGAAGGTTGAGGCGAGATGTGCGAGCTTGGGCGCTGGAGCTTGAGTTCGCAGGGATGGATGAGCAAAGGAGGAAGAAGGCGTAGGTGAGAAGGTGAATCCTTATCCCTTATATGTAGGCGGACAAAACAATGCGTCCCCCCACCGGCCTGGTAAAGCTCGCTTATCTCCCAAGTGCCACCATCAATGGCGCGCGGTTGGGTTACCCACGCACGTATTGATGAGAATCCCGGAATAAGGGGAACACGATCTCTGCTTCGACAGGACGTGCCAAGGAAACTGCTTCGCTAAACGTGCTGAGGTGCTATGGTAATTCAAACGAGGGCTTGGCTGCGGTGTGATGTCACGCCGCATAATACGTCAGCAGATTGAGCTAGTGTATATGTTTCATTCTCTCTACGGTGGAATGTGGAAATTATTTTTGCAGAGTCGGACACTATCCTGGTGTTCATTATCTTCTCCGGATTACTCAAGGGAGGAACCCGCCTTGCAATGCCGAACATTATGCACGCCGGACTTATCGTCATTGAAGACTGGTTCAGGGGCTACTGAGGGAGTCCTGGACTAGGGGGTGTCTGGACAGCCGGACTATCAACATCCGCCGGACTCCAAGACTACGAAGATAGAAGATTGAAGGCTCCGGCTCGTGTCCGGAAGGTACTTTCCTGCGTGGAAGGCAAGCTTGGCAATACGGATATGTAGATCTCCTACCATTGTAACCGACTCTGTGTAACCCTAGCCACTCCGGTGTCTATATAAACCGGAGGGCTTTAGTCCGTAGGACGAAGATACATCTCAACAATCATACCATAGGCTAGCTTCTAGGGTTTAGCCTCCTTGATCTCGTGGTAGATCTACTCTTGTACTACCCATATCATCAATATTAATCAAGCAGGGCGTGGGTTTTACCTCCATCGAGAGGGCCTCAACACAGGTAAAAACATTGTGTCCCTCGTCTCTTGTTACCATCCGCCTAGGCGCACAGTTCGGGACCCCCTACCCGAGATCCGCCGGTTTTGACACCGACAGTGACCGACTTCTATTTGTGTGTTTATTGTTTCATCAGCAGTCCTCTGTTATCGTAATCACACTTATTATCTTTGGAACAGGGACGCTCAGCTCTATTTTAGTGGAACTGCACAAAATGATTGGAATGTTGCATGCTCCAGACAGCTACTTTTTTCCCAACATGCCTTGTTGATTTATGTAGAGCTGGGGGACGTTGCTGCCAATGAAAGCATGGACCAATTTTAATTTAACACCTTCTCACAACTCTGTCTTCAGTTGTGATGTAAATATTAGCTCTGATCTGCTAATACTTGACATGCATTAGCAAGGAAGTTAGTTTTTTATTGTTTCCGAAAGAGCATCGATGGCAAGACACACGAAACAAAAGCTGAAAGCTCACACCATTGTACAATTTCATGTCGCTAGAAAATTATTTGTATAGTACGTCAATTATGTAAACAAATGATGGAAGCTTGATAGCATTGCCAGAAGCCTCTTCAGTATCCGGGTCCATGTGCCATGCACAAAATTATACTCCTTCGTTCCTAAATATTTGTCTTTTTACAAATTTCAAATGGGCATATTTCAGAGTGTAGATTCACTCATTTTGCTTCATATGTGTACTCCCTCCGTTCCTAAATACTCTATTCGTCTTTCTAGAGATTTCAACAAGTGACTACATACGGAGCCAAATGAGCGAATCTACACTCTAAAATATGTCTATGTACATCTGTATGTAGTAGTCCATTTGAATCTCTAAAAAGACAAATATTAGAGTAGTCACTCGTTGAAATCTCTAGAAAGACAAATACTCCGGAGTATATTTAAGAACTGAGGGGGTAGTGCACAACCGCATGGGAGACTCAGCCCGGTCGTTGCGCTGCATTAATAGTGAGTAATGAGCAATCAAATCATAAGCCCCACCTTTGCCACTGTAAGTTGCTCAGAAGAAGCAACCATCAATACGCTCTTCTTTGAAACCGCTCATACTACTCCGTCCGTCACTGTTTATAGAGCGCGCTTCAGAAAAAAGAAAAAGAAATCTGTGGGACCAAGGCGACTAGCGATCGGCCTGAAAAATAGCATTGGTAGTTATAGCACGGCGTCTATTACTAGAGGGAATAATGCGTACACACATGCATGCAGTGCTTCCACCCCGGGTACACACATGAATGCACTTACTCCACTCCATAGTAGTACTCCCTCCTTTCCGGTTTATAGTGCTCAATTCAAAAATCTCACCAATCAAGGTAGATGGCGAGTGGTGGAATACTTTTTGTAGTTTTGCAAAAGCACCTAATTAATGCTCTTGTTTTCCTCAGAAAATTATGTTTATCAATGCATTAATTGCAATGCATGCATGCATAAAGTACATGCATTGGTCAATTTTCTCTTAATACTTGCATGCAATGATTTAATGCACCTTGTAATCTGAACATGTGATGGAAAACAACCAAATTGAGCCTTATAAAATGGAAAAACTAAAATTTTGAGATAAGCCCTATAAACCGGAAAGGAGGGAGTACATCGAGAGAAAATTGTGGACTTGATTGCGGTTACCACGCCCTAATTAATTGAGCACTAAACCAAACGTGTCTAATGTCTCTCTAGTGGTGGAAATGCATTGAGAGAAATGCATCATAATGAAGCGCGCCCTGTAAATTGTGACAGAGGGAGGAGTAGTATGAAGGTGCAAAACCAAGTACGCGTATGGCCAGTCGGTCAACGCACCTCCTATTGGCATATCACTGACATGTGGGACAGGAGTGTGAGCAAACCGATCTCAATTGATGGCAAAGAGCCAACCCACTGTTCCTTGAGAGAGACGAGGAGCGAGAACACATAGATGGGCTCACACGGAGGCCAAGATGTATTCGAGCATGGTTGGTTGATCGATATCATCATTACATGTTGGGCCGCGCCCTTCTTCGGAATAAACGTGTACTTTATCAGAGATAAAAAAATAAGAGTACAGACGCTCCACCATGCGGTTCTAGTAGTAGTACTACTCGTACTACTACGCTTGGCTCTTCGCCTCTTCGTGAAGTCGAATAATGATGGTACTCCACATGTTGGGTACTACAGTGTATGCTTCTAACAATCTGACACCGAATGGACTGATGCATGTCCACCGAGGGTAGGTTGCATTAGTCAAAAGGCGTAAGCGAGCTTCACCTTGTCCTGCAAGCTTCTCCACGTTCTGCAAGTTGATGGGACACACCAAAAAGTAGTGCTAGTCCATACTCCCTCCTTTCCGGTTAATATGGCTTAATCTTTTTTGCGGGTAAATGTGAGAGCTTTATTCATACATAAGAATTCTTAGGACGATCAGCCAAGACACTGGTCACTAGGAAGCAAGGTACCCCGCAAAAAAAGAAGTAGGAAGCGAGGTGTTTCATCAAGCCAGCTCTTGCCCAATTCAAAGTGCAGCAAGCACGGTTCGCACGAAGATGCGCCGCAAGGTTTGCTGACCTGTTTACATGCTGAATAACAAAAAAAGAGGAAATATTACCGAGCGCTCCTACTTGTAACAGGATATGAGACAGAATTAAGCGAGAATTATGGCGAGTGTTCCATGCAATCAACTTCCATTATCACATGAGAGAACCCTTGAAGAGAACCAAATGTGTTGAAGATTGCTTTATCACATTTTAAAATTATAATAAGAGTGCAGACGCTCCTCCATCCTGTTCCTAGTACGAGTATAGTACATACCTCTATAGACTATAGTAGTAGTACTAGTACTACTAGTAAACTTTGCGTTTGGCTGTTCGCCTATTCGGGAAGTCGGACAATAATAGCACTAGTAGTATAGTGTATGCTTCTGGCAATCTAACACCAAATTAACTGTTGCACGTCCACCGCCTGAGCGAGGGAGAGCTTGCATTAGTCAAAAGTTTCTCCTTGTTCTGCGAGCCACCGCGCGCAAGCTTCTCTCGTCCTGCAACCTTCTCCTTGTTCGGCAAGTTGACGGGACACAACAAAGTAATGCTAGTCCATACTGCCTCCTCTCCGGGTAATATGGCTTAATTTCAAACAAGATAAATACACTGGCTGTCACTGTATATTTGTAAAAATACGGCCAGTGTACTTCATAATACGCTCATTGTGTTATATATATATATATATATATATATATATATATATATATATATATATACGGTCTATTCTGCTAATATTAGCAGAATAACTATTCTGCACACCACTTCCGCACTGCACACTGACCGCAAGTGCACTGCATCTTCTTGACGACGAGCACTGCAATATAGACTAGTGAACTTCGTGTCGAAAAAAACTGCACACGTTCTTTTTTTGGTACTGTTTTTGCTCTAATTTTTTAACTGTTTATCGGAATGAGGCGTGTAATATACCGTTGAAAAGCTATGGATTAGGCGCAACTTCAACATGTTGAACACTTTTCGAGATTCCACACGGTTTAAGAGCAGTTTTGAAAATTGTGCGGCGGATGACGAGTGGCAGTGAGCGTTTTTTCGCGTTTATCTCTAAACTGCTTGTCGGAATGAAGCAAATGATACGCCGTTGGATATATATCATCGAGGCGCATCTTTTTCATATATAAATGTTTCTCTAGTTCGTTACGGTTTAAGAGCAGTTTCAAATTTACTAAATCGCGGAACTCTGTTTTTCAATTTTTTTGAAATTTTCGGTACTGTTTTTGCTCCAGTTTTCTAACCGTTTGTCGGAATGAGACGTATGATACTCCGTTGCAAAGCTACGGACAAGGCGCAACTTTGATATGTTGAAATGGTTTTGAGATTCCTTACGGTTTTTATTTAATTTTGAAAATCGTGCGGCTGACTTCGAGAGGCAGCGGCTGTTTTTTCGTGAAATTTTAACAAACGGCTGGTCGGAATAATTCAAATCATACGCTGTTGGAAAGATATCAACAAGATGCAACTTTTTCATGTAGAACACTCTCTCTAGTTCTTTACGGTTTAAAAGGAATTTTGAATTTACCGAAATGCGGACACTCTGTTTTTCGCGACACCCAAATCGACGTGGGTACTTCATCTGACTGAAAACCGCACTGCAACGAATGAAAACCGCACTGCATCAGACCGACAAGTGCACTGGATGATTTCTTTTTTGTGGGACGTAAATTTTCCCAAACGAGGTAGCAAACCGCACTTCTTTAGACTAAAATCCGCACTTCATCAGACGGGACAAGTGCACTGCATGATTTCTTTTTTGTGGAACGTATTTTTTCCCAAACAAGGTGAGTGCACTTCATGTCGAGCGTTGGTGAACCGCAATACTATGAAAAGTGAACCTCGAGACTACCGTAAACGGGCCGCGACACTACCGAAAGTGAGAGGTGCGAGTTTTTTCCATACTCAATAATTTTTTTCGTGCGTAGACCGGGCGAGTGGACCGCAGGGACCGAGCAAGTGAACCACATGTAATGAGAAGTGAGCTGCTTTCCGAGGCGTTTTGTTTTTAGATTACCAAGTGAACCACAAAGGAGTTTTATAGTGAACCACAAAGGAACTACATGGTTTTTCATTTTCCCATTTTTACATACTTAATCCAAGTGAAGTACAAAAACACAAACCCAAAATTGCACGGTAGCACTAAAGGAACCACACCCACTGCACTGCAAACTGTTATAAATAATTACAACTTTAAACATACAGGAGAGGAAAAAAAGAACTACTATGCCAGTATATTCTACAAGAGAGCAAATAATCTCCTTGTTTTTTTCTCTGATGGGGATTGCTGATCAAGACGCCGCCGAGCAGCGGAAGTAGATAGCATTTTACTGAGAAATGACTGCAAAGAAATTTTCACACCTGAAGTGAACTGAACCTTCCAACCAATCATACAATTTCTCATCTAATTTCAGCCGGGCAAAACTTCCCGATTCAGCAAAGTGCTGAGCAGACGAACTGCAAATTGGGGAGGAGAGAGCTGCAGGGGGTCCTCTAGTGAAAAGCCGAGCTGCTGCGGAGCAACTAGTGGCAAAAAAAGAACTAAAAGAGACACAGGATGCCAACGCGGTTCTGTACTCCTCTGCAATTCCTTTTTGCATCTGAAACGTGCGAGGTACAGAGAGGGAGGTGGTGGAGGAACGGGGAGGCAAGAGTCGCCGGTAACCTCCCCTAGCTCGCCGGATTCGGTGGATGGTGGTCGGTGGAGGGCGGCGAGGCGGATCTGGCAGCTAGCTAACGCAGGGCCCGACATGGACTGCGACGCGGATCCAGCGGTCGGAGGATGAAGGGGAGGAGGGAGAAGTGTCTGCTGTCCAGGACGGCATCGGAATCCGGCGATGCAGCGGTAGTCAGGGGCGTTGGCGGATCCGACCAGAGTAGCAGAGGAAGTGTCGTCGCGGTGCTAGAGGGCGGGGGGCGGGGGCTGCTAGACCTTACGGACGAGGTTGGCGGAGGGGAGGGGAGGCTAGCAGGGGCCGGAGAAGGTGGGGAGGGTGGGGCTACCGGTGGGCGGGGGAAGAAGGAAAGTGGATCCAGGGGGTGGCGGCGATTCGGGAAGGAAGAGGAGGCCAAGGCGGGCCGGGAGGAAGTGGGCGTGGTGACCCGGCGGGAGGAAGAGGAGGCGCGGGAGGGACGGCGGCGGAGGAGGGAGGCGGCTGGCCGGGAGTTGGGCCGACAGTGCGGGGGGGGGGGTTTGCAGGATCAGGCTGGGAAGGGAGGTGGAGGTCGTGCGGGAGTGGGAGGTGGTGCTCGACCACAGGATAAGGTGGGAGGGGAGGACTTTTTTTCTGACCCACGCAGTTCGGTCGGGTGTTTAGCATGGTTAGTCTGTAGCTACGGGATGGGCGGAGGTGTTAGCAGAATAAGGTTCGGGTGTGCAGAATAAGGTCTTAAGGGGTGTTATCATAATAGACCCACCCTATATATATATATATATATATATATATATATATATATATATATATATCTGGTGTTTATACGGTCACTAGCTCACCCTGACTGAGTATGTGTGTGCATGCACGTGTAGGTTGAGCACTTGAGCGTGACTGTGTGTGTTCCATCGTGTGCTCGGACATGCATGCATTAGGGCGTCGCGCGCATTTTTGCGACCATGTGTACGTGTGACTGTTGCATACACGTAGGGGGAGTACGTGTAGGGGCCACTAAGGAGCAGTCAAATCACACAGTAAGTTAGTCGGAAGAAGCAACCATCATTTCACTCTTCAATGACATGTACGCAATATAAAATGGTTGATATGGAGAGAAAAAGAAAACCACTATATATACACTAGCAGGAGCCTAAGCTACTAGCCTGCTTGCTTAGGTTGCTCTCTTCACAAGCATATAACGACGGGCCTGATCCCGCGGCTGGGGGAAGGGGACAATGTTCTGCATAGACGCGGTCGACATCGCCGAGGGAGAAAACCCACAGTCAGTGCATTCCAATCGGGGGTCACCGCGGTATGGGCCGATGCCGCGTCCCAAACACCCTTCTAGCTACAGCCCGACGTCCCAGGTAGTCCATCTTCCTTTTGGAGCCGGCTTGCTCCACTATTGTAGCTCCATCTCCATGTCGATCTTTCTCTACTTCTACCGGCTTCTACTTGTGATGAGTTTATGTCTCATGAACTAGTGCCAGTACTACTATTCTAATCACACTTCTTCAATATCTTTGCCATTAGGGATGCTCAGGTCGATTTGAGTGGAACTGTACAAAAGCATCGTATGATTCGAGGGTGCCAGCCGTCTTTCCTTCGACAGGTTCTACCTGGCCAGGAAATTAAATCATGTTTGGGGTTTAGGGTTTAAGTCGTAGTGACCCCATCAGTAGTTTTTCTTTCGTACACGCTCTCACAACTTTTTTCTTTAGTTGTGAAGTAAATATTGGCTATGATTTGTGAATCATTGAGATGCATCAGCATGCGTGTTAGTTTTCCTTTGTATTTGATGGAATGTTGTAACGGGGCAACCTTGGAATAGGAATGAAATTGGAGTGGAAAGTTTCCGTTTTTCCGGAGAAAAAATGAAAACAAAGAGAAACCAACGTTTTGTTTCATTGGATCGCGCCATCCAGCAAAACCAATGTTTAAATTACATCTATCGTGTTCGTGTCTCACCCTCCTCCTCGGCTCGACCCCACACGGTCGCTCGACATGCCACTCACCGTAAACCGAGTATACGATAACTTTCTCGCCTGCTTGTCGATGGATCGCACCATGGAGTACTAGCACTATTGGAAGAGATTGACGAGTTGGGGGAGGACAGCTAGCTATAGCACGGACTCCCAAGAACTTTTTACATGCATGTTGTAGCCGGCTATTGCAACCTTTCAACGCGGAGCAGTCGCGTGCACCCGGAAGTGGCGCGGGCGATGCTCCCTCGACCAGAGCACCGCTTCAATGCCGGCGCCAGTGAGAGGTCGCGTCCGCTCTGGCCTGGCATGAATGCGGCACTGACCGTTTCAGACGGGAAGCACGCGCGGGTGATGAAGAGGGTTCTGGTTGGTCAGGACCGGCCGTGGCAGCGGTCCGGACGTCCGCAAACAAGAGATGATGTACGTTAATATTGCTGCATATATAATTAACAATGTAAATAATGTGCCAGTTGGACAAATATGATTGGAGATGGAGATGGAAATGGAATTTTACGTAAACACGGATATGCATGTCTATGTCTATGTGTGTGTGTGCCCGACGACTCTCGCGACCTGGAAGCGGGGACGTGTTCTTGATCGAGTTTTCTTTCTTGGTACGTTAAAAAATTGTCCGCCAGTTTTTGTTTCTTTTTTTCAGGAATGCACGTATTCTATTTAAAACCACTGCTATGGAGAGATTTTTTTTACTCCATTATAGCCTCTTGTTTGATAGAGTTTCTCGCGTCTCGCTCTCTCACCCTCTCCATATCAAAACAAGATGACAGTGTCCACTCTATCTCTCTCCTCACCGGTGGTCACAGATTCGGCCAAATCCCGTCCACTGCAGGAGGTGAGGAGGTGCAGCATTGATGTTGTCGTCGTCCCCGATGGAGGAAGCTGATGCCTACCGTCCTCTCGGAGCCGGCGCTGGCGTGGACACAGATCCTTTGCGCCCTTGTTCACTGCCGTCGTGTGGGCAGATCCCACCCGCCCGCCTAAACGACATCTCGCCCACCTGAGGTATAACTTCTTGTACTGGTCCAGCTCCCCAGGTCGCTGCGTGCGGGTTTTCTTCTATGTGACTACTCCCCAGCTCCCCATGTATAGTAGCTAGGGTTCGTCGGCTGGTCCAACATCACCTACTAGTACTATTATATAGGAAATGCCACTCAAAAAGTTGTCCTGATTTATGCCTCGGTGGAGGTATACATGGTTTTTCGACAAAAAGTACATGGTGGTTGTGCGGTCATTGTCCATATGGTGGTAGTACTATCATTGGTTAAATGAAGAAATGCTTTTTTTTCTCGGGTATCCGGGTTTAGTTCCCATCAAGATAATTATGATGCTTCTATTTGTTGGTGTACTTTTCATTAGTTCTTATTGACAGTTGAGATGTCGTTGCTAATCTTGTAAAAGAAAGTAACAACACTATATCCCTTTTTATATTTTTGGAAACAGCGATGCGTATCTCCATACCCGGTCATGTCTTCCTCAATTTTAGTGGAACTGCACAAAATTGAATGGTCATTGTTGTTCCGCCTCACTGTCCTCTGCCATGTGGTTCTTCCTTCCTCGAGCTTGATTTTTGAGAAGAAACAGACCACAATGAGGATTTGTCAAACTTCATAGGTGCCACACCCAAACTGGATGCCAAATGGATGATGCATCACCACAATGACCTATCGATTCTCATGGTTGCGCCTCATGGTTGTGTCGCCTGGTGAAGCTGATCGATTTTCAATGAAAAACAAGATGTCTTCCATCAGTGCTCTTTGCTTGTTACGCACAAAGATGATATCCTTCGTCAGT
Source organism: Aegilops speltoides (assembly GCA_021437245.1). Lineage (NCBI taxonomy): Eukaryota > Viridiplantae > Streptophyta > Magnoliopsida > Poales > Poaceae > Aegilops > Aegilops speltoides. The sequence continues at coordinate 250,444,462 of CM038145.1, forward strand.
TCACCTTGGTTGCGTTGGAGACGCAGTCGTCTTTCACGTTGGTGCAATTTTATCACACAATTGGCTATGAACCAAATGTTTCCTCGAAGAAGGATCGACGTTGGTACTAAGAGCATAAGTTTTGTATTGATTTCTAAACCTTCTCACAACTTTGTCTCCAGCTCCCCTATAATTTTATTTTTCCAGCTATTAACTTTGATTTAAAAAATGGTGTGGACTAAAAACCCGGATGGACGTAGTAGCCCTCCATTTTTATTTACTCCGCATATTAGATTTGACTGAAGTCAAACTTTGTAATACTCTCAAACCTTTCCGATAATTGAAATTAAAATTCTTTATTTGTACACACTCTCACATGTTTCCGATAATTTGGCACATGTGTGGTTGTTCACTTAAGGGAGGGTAGTGTACCGCACATGAAGGACGGGAAGTGCGACCAGGACGCGTGGGCGTGGATCGTTAGTTCATCGGAAGTAGTAGTAGTTTTCTTCACTGTACGTTAAATAAAGAGTTTCGTTTCGTACTTACACAATTTAAAACGATTGTGATGGAGAGAATAAGAAAACCACTCCACTATATATTAGTCGTATACACGAGAGTACTATATGGACGCAGCTTCATTGACTTAGTGCACCTGCCTTTGGGTTTATGACAGGTGGGCCCAAAATGTGGCTGGCTCACCTGTCATATAGCCAAAAGCAGGTGCAGTGAAGGCATTGGAGCTCAGTCCGTACTACAGTAGTATATATAAGTTGGAGCCTCAGCGCTTGTTTGCTAGGGTTTGCACTCTCCACACTCTCGCCGCAATACATATATGTATACAAGCTGGAGGCTCAACGTTCATTTGCTAGGGCTTGATATATTCACAGTCTCTCACCCTCTCTTCACCAGATCTAAACAAGACTATGTTGGCCTCTTGTCTCTCTCTCCCCCCTCACAGCTGGTGAAGGAGGCATCCGTATCCCGTCACACCGGGAAGGGGAGGAGGTGCAGCATTCACTCTATCGCCTTCGGCGAGGAGGCAATCCACTACCAGCTGCGTTGTTCTCTTTCACCCAGCGCCTGTGCGGGAGGGCCACCGACCCCTTCTTCCTTGCTGTCGTATGTAGTGTGGGCAGATCCGGCCTCCTGCCGCACGCCTTGCCAAATCCCGACGACCCTAAGGTATAAGTTTATTTGAAACCATCGTTGCTCTAGCTGCATGTGGATCTTTTTCGATCTGTAGTCGAATCTAGGTCTTGGTTCAAAGAGGAAAGAAGGGTGCGGTGGGCTGGAGCAAGAATCTAGGACGTGGTTCAATGAGAAAAGAAGGGACGGAAAGTAGTATAGACTGGCTATCCAACCGCTTTGTTGGTCGAAAAGGGAAAAAGGGGGTAACATAGTACACACATCTATAAGGAACCGATCCCTTTGTTGAAAAGGGAAAGAAACTGGGGGGTCGGGTAGTTTGTGCAGGACTAGATTTGCTGCCCTCACATAGGAAAAAGGTTCAAAGAGAACAAATATGGGACCAATGCATATTTGCTGCTTGGCTACATACTCTGCATCACCCATTTATACGTGTGGAGGCACATGGTGCTGGCATGTCCCATACAGCTATTTTGTTGTTGTTAATCTAAGAATGCCGTCGGAAAATTGAAGCAATGCCACTGTTAAAAGTAAATTACATTTTTTAACGAATGTTGTTTTAAGAGAATATCTCTATTAATATGAATCAATGCAACCGTTTTAGAAATGCTACTATCCTACTTTGTTTTCTATCCAAGATAAGTTAGATGCTTCTTTCTGTCACCGTTTGTTTCATCCTCCTTTATCGGCAAGTAATTGTTTCCTTTTTTGCCTCTGTTAAAACAGGGGTATCGATTCAACTTGTTGCTATCGCGACATTTTGCTTCGCTACTCAAAACAGTTTGCTTGATTTCAGTGCAACTGCACAAAACGATATTGGATTTCCTATTCGTGTTGGCAGATTCGTACTTGATCTTGTGAGCGTCATGACAGGTTGGTACTTGCCTTCATCCACATGATCATGCAGTGTGTTTTGAGATGTTGTGCTACTTGTATTGGTACTATTATAAATAAATGTTGAATTGAAGCTATTGTATTGCTCTCTTTTGCCATTAAGTAGTGAACAAAATTGGTACCAACCCAGACATGATGCTTGTTGCTTTGTTACAACAAACTCTGCATCACCCCCTTTATAAGTAGATGGAAGACTATGGTGTTGTTGCGCCCACTCTCCTCAGGAACTATTTATGCTTTTTGTTAATCTATTGCCGCTGGTAAAATTAAGCAATGCCACTCTCAGAATTAACTACTGAATCTTAGTTCAAAACTGCAACACTTGTTAGGGATTGGCGGGATTACCATTTTTGTGGCTGCTGTTTCATCCTCCTTTATTAGCCAGTAATTGAGTCCTTTTTTGCCTCTGTTTAAACAGGGATATCTATTCAACTTGTTGCTATTGCGACATTTTGCTTCGCTATGCGAAACACTTTGCTTGATTTCAATGCAACTGCACAAAACGAGATTGGATTTCCTATTCGTGTTGGTAGATTCATATTTTATCATGGTGTTCTCATGAAAGGTCAGTACAGGCCTTCATCCACATGATTGTGCAGTGTGCTTTGAGATGTTGTGCTAATTTTATTGTACTGTTTTAAATAAATGTTGAATTGAAGCTATTGTATTGATGTCTTTTCCCATTAAGTAGTGAACAAAAATGGGACCAACCCAGACATGATGCTTGTTGCTTTGTTACAACAAACTCTACATCACCCCCTTTATAAGTAGATGGAAGCATATTGTTGTTGCGCCCACTCTCCCCTGGAACTATTTATGCTTTTCGTTAATCTAATGCCCCTGGTAAAATTAAGCAATGCCACTCTCAGAATTAATTAACTACTAAATCTTAGTTCAAAACCGCAACACTTGTTAGGAATGGTACTATCCTGCTTTGTAGTTCTTTCTACATGTTTAACCAAGGTATTGTTAAGATAATGTCTCTGTTAAAATGAATCAGTTACATTTTTTTAGGAATGGTACTTTTCTGCTTTGTTGTTCTTTATACATGTTGAAACAAGGCATTGCGAAAAAATTCTCTTTTTTATACATAGGTCATCGATTCGGCATTGGTTAAAAAAGGGCAGGGTGCCCCCTTTTTTGTAGTAAATAGTTCAAACCATTTTATTGATATGAGTGTTCTATACCAGATAAATTTTACATTAGCTATTTCCCGTCTAAATTCGGTACTAATACTTAAGATAATGTCTCAGTCAATATGAATGAATCACACTGATGGAGAATTGCTACTCTCCTGCTTTATTTCCAATTAAGATAAGGTAGATCAGTAGATGCTTTTCTTCTCGAAGTACAAGTCATCAACTGTTATTTCTCAGTAATTGTTTCCCTTATACCTATTGTTGCTTACAGGGATATCAAAATTAAACCTCGATTTTATTCCGACTTCGATTTTAGTTGAACCGCACAAAAGGAGCCAATGTGTCCAAGGCAAAAATTGCTGCATTACTAGGTCCAGTTGGTCGTTCCACTTTGCAGAAAGAAGCATTCACTGTTTGCGCTACATTACAGAAGGAATGACCAAGAAGCTTTATTGAGTATTATTAGATGCTGGTGACATGACTAGTCTGCAGAGAGCATTGGCAATTCTACAACATGTGGAGTGCACTGGGCAAAAAGTGCCCAAACAAGTACAAGAAGCGACGACAGGACTCCACAATCATAGGCATTACATATTTTGAATGGGAAAAGCTTGTCAAAGTTTAATCATTGATGTTAGCAAGAAGACGTTAGTTTAATATATTGGAATTGGAAAACCTTGTCAAAATTTGCTCATTGATGTTAGCCAGAAGACATGCATTTGATATTTTTGAGTGGGACGCCCTTGCTGTGAGTAGCGTTGATTGTTTTTTCCTATTCCTGTGTTCTGTTTAGAAGTAAATAGTTACTTTGCTGAGATATTCCTGTGTTAAGAGTTTGCTCTGAATATTGTCTATGTAATGACAGGTCTTGTGTTTGATTGCAAAGTTGAGCTTGGAATGTTGTGGCATGCGGCATCACGAGCTGTTCACAGTGCCTCCTAATAATAATGTTTCCTATTGTTTTGCATGTCGATCTAATGCCAGTGATTTGCTTGTTAAGAAGATCATCCTCTTCTGTTGTTTCCATGTTTAAGAAGTTCATCGTCTTATGTTTCATTCATAGCCTATACGACAAGTCGGGTAGGTTAGACGTGAAACCATATGATCTTCCGACCAACTCATGATATTAGGCCGTGATTGGATCGTCATTTTCCAACCAAAACCGCTTGTAAAACTGACGCTTGTAAATAAAAGCACATGGTCTCGGGCAAAGCGCTTGGTTGGTCGATTTCGACTAGTAAAATACCGGAAGTACTTCACACGCAATAAAAACGCTGAACGACACTCGGACGATTGCTAATCCAGCTGTTAGCTGCTGTTTCAGCCTTGCCCATGGATGGCATGATACGAACGTCGTGCATGTATCATTTGGTAATGTCATCCATATAGCAGTGCTCGTAATATACACTGGTCTCTCAAATTACACGCGTGACCCGCCGGTTTTACTTACAGACCTCGGGCCCTCGGTTTCATTATGCCTGTATTTTACATGTTGTTTCCGATGACGAGTAAATTACACTTGTATGTTAATACAGGTTTGAAATAAACCAGAGCTCCCAAGCGCGGCCTTACCGTTTCATGCCGTCTCAGTTTCTCGAAGGTGCTCATAGGTGTCCGATGATCCTGGCTTCCTGAATGAGCAGCGGGCGCTGCATCAAACCATCTGTAGGGCCCGCGAGGCCCTCTTCGTCGTCCTTCGAGTTGTTGCGCTCGCCGTGGCGCCGAGCATTGTTAACATCGTCAACGAACATGAGGATTCAGGAGATGACTTTATTTTGACTGGATGACACTAGGGACCCACTAGGGCCATAGCCGTACGTACGCAAGTGCCTCCTTATTATGTACAACTATATATTTTTTTGCTTCCTCCTGGTTTCCTGACATCACGGTCCCACACCATTGTCAATCTATGTAGTCAATATAAATGAGAGAATTTCACAAGGTGCGGCCGACAGCTGGGACCAAGCAGCTTGAGCAGTATTTGTGTTTCTGAGGCGTGAGCACTGCAAAGTTTTTCTTGGTGATGATTTTCGTTGTTGTTCAGAGGAGAGTAGGGTATTAACTGGGCGGGTTGTGGCCCGTCTAGCCCAGGCCAGATATCCAGCCCAGATATTAATTTTTTCAAGATGAAAATGGCTAGCCCAGCTATACGTTTTTTTGAGGAATACCCAGGCAAGGTCAACTTGTTATTCTCCGTCCCGCTGAGCTGCAAATCTTTCCTAGGAGGGATGCATTAGGCTTAACAGGAAAATGGGCTTTAAAATAATAAATGGGATGTAATTATAAAAACTGGGCAGTAACTATAAAAAATGCACCAAACATGAAATTAGTTTATATTATTTATGGATTTTGGAAATCTTAAATTTTCATTGTTGCGCGCAATGTTTCGTAGGATTTTTACGTAATACAAATTTATATTTAATGACTAGAAATTTCAGGATAAAAATATTTCGGATCCCATCAAAATGTGGGAAATTTTATTGAATTCTGTCTTCAACGGTTGAGGTTATTAATCGTTGTCCTAGCTAGAAAATGGGTTGTACTTTTAACAAACTGTAAATGGGCTGTAGTAAATTCCATTAGGATTCAAAAACGGGTTGTACATTCTTACAAATCGCAAATGGGCTATAAGTTCTCTGCCACACACTTGTGGGCCTACTAAGTTGATGCGTCCCCTAAAAAATAAGTTGACGCGTATGCAAGGCTTTGTCAACTTATTATAGTCAACACACGGTTCTAGCAGCAGTGGCCGTTGGATGTCTATCCAACGGATGTTGTGCTTCTTTAATCTCGAATATTCTTAGCTTCGGCCGCCCAAAAAATGATTCCTCCTCCTGACATCTGGGGCGCACCATTTCGGAGGCTGGCCTGTGGGCCTACTAAGTTGGTGCGTACCAAGGGCTTTGTCAACTTAGTCAATATAAACGATTCTAGCTTCAGTGACCGTACTTCATTCACATTTCTTGCATGGGACTAAGAATGCAACCAAGGACACAGATTTGAATTTTCAACCAATTTATATGCATTAGAGCATGCGCATGTAGTTCAAATTTGAATTATGCACATAAATGCATTGAAAACTCAATTAATGCATAAAAATGTCCAAACGAACCCCGAAAAATCCCAAAAATTGACACAACACTCCTGTTGTTCTATGTTGACACTAGAAATTTTTTGAAAGCAATAAGAGGCAGCAGATATCATTTCATCCCCAAAGGTGGGACGTTCCCTACCGAAACCATCAGGCTTGTTGTGAGAACCTTTGGTTTGTGAGAAGCATATCCCCAAACCTGCCCCAAATGGGACAAAAAAATTACCACGGCATGTTGATGCCGCTCCATGATAGCATGCCAAGTTTCATGAATTTCAGACGAGTTTTGGATTTACTAGAATTTAAAAACCAGGAATCTCAATGTTTGCGGCTGAGTGACGGTGGCAGGGTGTTTGACATTCACTCCCATTTCTTGCTTGGGACCTAAGCATGCAACCAAGGACAAATATTTGAATTTTCAACCAATTTATATGCATTAGAGCATGTGCATGTAGTTCAAATTTGAATTGTGCTCATAAATGCATTGAGAACACAATTAATGCATAAAAATGTCAAAATGAACCCCGAAAAATCCCAAAAATTGACACAACACTTGTGTTGTTCTATGTTGACACGAGAAATATTTTGAAAGTAAGAAGAGGCAACATATATCGTTTCGTCCCCCAAGGTGGCACATACCCTACTTAAACCATCAGGCTTGTTGTGAGAGAAGATCTGGTTTGCGAGAAGCTTATACCCACACCTGCCCCAAATGGGACAATATTTTTACCACGGCATGTCGCTGCCGTTCCATGATATCATGTCAAGTTTCATGAATTTCAGACGAGTTTTCAACTTAATAGAATGTTAAAAGCATGTATCTCAATGTTAGCAGCTGAGCGACAGTGTCAAGGTGTTTGACATTCATTCTCATTTCTTGCATGTGACCTAAGCTTGCAACCAAGGACAAACATTTGATTTTGTAACCCATTTTTATGGACTGGAGCATGTGGTTTAATTTTGAATTGTGCACCTAAAATGCCTAGAAAACCAATTTACCGTATAAAAATGTCCAAACGAACACTGAACAATTCCATTTTTTTTACAACACACATATATTTGCATGTTCACTACAGATAAAAGGTCTAACAATTCAAACACCGTCCATTGCCGCTATTACCCCATTATGTAATTCAAATCAAAATTAAAAATCAAGTAGATCTCACATAGTTTATTATCACCAACAGTGTGAGATGCAGTACAAAATATCCTGGAGCATCGTCAGTGTATAGTACACCTATGGCTTACGCGAGAAGGTGCATCGGCTACAGTCCACAGCCGGCGTGTTAAGCACACTAGCTCACTCCACAAATATCATTTCATTGTTCAATCGTCACCGGTGAAATATGGGGACGTGGACCAACATCGTGAGGGCAACTTTGGCGGCCCACTCCGGCGAGAGCGCGGCCGCAGCCGCCATGTGCGTGCTAACAAGGTGCATGAATGCAGCCGCAATATGCGACCGGGCGACCATGGCAGCCCAAACGGCCGCTGTTGCTTCTCAGGTGGCGGCAACAACATCTGCCTCGGGGATAGCAACTGGCGAGAGTGCCACAACAGCTGTCCGTTCCACAGTGGCGGCCTTAGCCTTGACGGAGGCTGCCAACGACCATGTAGACGCCGCCCATGCCTAGCTCGTGGCGTTCACCGCACAAATCGAATGATGCTTCTCTGACAACTGTCGGCAGCCCACGACCGAAGAGTTGGCAATCGCCAAGAGTGTTCGAGCAGTCGTCCGTTCCTCCGCCACATACCTTGTGACGACGGAGCCCGTCCAGGCCCAGATCGCGGCCGCCCATGCCCAGCTCATGGCGGCCTTTTCCAAAGAGATGGCGGACGCGGATGGCGAGATGCTTGTCGAATATGGTGTGATGGATGTCATGGAGCTACTTCCCCAGGAGATCGTCGGGCACGAGCTGGATATGGAGGAGGCGGCGGAGATCGATGAGCACCAGCTGTAGTAGTACTCTTTGTTTTGTTTAATTAAGAGCGCTAGTCTTTAATTTGTTAGAGTAATGTTTAGGCCAGCTAGCTCTGTTTAATTACTGAACTTTCTCGATTAAGAAGTGTGGGTGTGCTGTAGTCTCCTTTGTGTACCCAAATTATGCAGTGACGTGGATGAGCACTGTAACCAGGGAAATTGGAACCAAAATTTTTGACGTTCAAACTCATCGCACACGGGTTAAACTATCTGAATCGTTTGTGATGTTCACATATCGTACACAGTTCTGAATAAGGGACCGTGTCTGATGAAACTTTGTGCGCCGGTTTTTCGCTGAAGCGATTCCAAATTTTCGGCTTCTACGGAAATATCTGTTGGGGAACGTAGTAATTTCAAAAAATTTTCCTACGCACACGCAAGATCATGGTGATGTATAGCAACGAGAGGGAAGAGTGTTGTCTACGTACCCTCGTAGACCCGAAGCGAAGCGATCACAACGTAGAGGAAGTAGTCGACGTTCTCCTCGCGATCCGACCGATCCGGCGCCGTTACTCGGCGCCCGAGTTCTTGACACACGTACAGCTCGATGACGTCCCTCGTACTCGATCCAGCCGAGTGTCGAGGAGAGTTCTGTCGGCCGACGGCGTGGTGGACGATCTTGATGTTTCACGGCGCAGGGCTTCGCCTAAGCTTCGCGACGGTATAACCGAGGTGGAATATGGTGGAGGGGCACCGCACACGGCTAAGGAACGATCTCATGATCAACTTGTGTGTCTCAAGGTGCCCCCCGCCTCGTATATAAAGGAGGGAGGGGGAGGCCGGCCGGCCCTAGAGGCGGCGCCGAGGAGTCCTACTCCCACCGAGTAGGACTCCCCCTTTCCTAGTTGGACTAGGTTTGGGGGAGGGGAAGAGGAAGGGCGCCGCCTCCTCCTGTCCTATTCGGACTGGGGGGAGAGGCGCGCGCCACCTCCTGGCCGCCCCTCCTCTTCTCCCTCAAGGCCCACCGAGGCCCATTTACCTCCCGGGGTTCCGTAACCTCCGGTTTCCCAGAAATTCCGTTTTCGTCCGGAACCATTCAACTCCAAACATAGGCTTCCAATATATCAATCTTTATGTCTCGACCATTCCGAGACTCCTCGTCATGTCCGTGATCACATCCGGACTCAACTCCTTGGTACATCAAAATACATAAACTCATAATAACCGCCATCGTAACCTTAAGCGTGCGGACCCTACGGTTCGAGAACAATGTAGACATGACCTAGAACTATTCACGGTCAATAACCAACAGCGGGACCTGGATGCCCATATTGGTTCCTACATATTCTACGAAGATCTTTGTCGGTCGACCCGCATAACAACATACGTTGTTCCTTTGTCATCGGTATGTTACTTGCCCGAGATTCGATCGTCGGTATCCAATACCTAGTTCAATCTCGTTACGGCAAGTCTCTTTACTCGTTCCGTAATACATCATCTCACAACTAACTCATTAGTTGTAGTGCTTGCAAGGCTTAAGTGATGTGCATTACCGAGTGGGCCCAGAGATACCTCTCCGACAATCGGAGTGACAAAACCTAATCTCAAATACGCCAACCCAACATCCGCCTTTGGAGACACCAGTAGTACTCCTTTATAATCACCCGATTCGTTGTGACGCTTGGTAGCACCCAAAGTGTTCCTCCGTAAACGGAGTTGCATAATCTCATAGTTACGAGAACATGTATATGTCATGGATAAAAGCAGAGCAACATACTAAACGATCGTGTGCTAAGCTAACGGAATGGGTCATGTCAATCAGATCATTCAACTAATGATGTGACCTTGTTAATCAAATAACAACTCCTTGTTCATGGTTAGGAAACATAACCATCTTTGATTAACAAGCTAGTCAAGTAGAGGCATACTAGTGACACTGCTTTGTCTATATATTCACACATGTATTATGTTTCCGGTTAATACAATTCTAGCATGAATAATAAACATTTATCATGATATGAGGAAATATATAATAACTTTATTATTGCCTCTAGGGCATATTTCCTTCAGCCTCCCACTTGCACTAGAGTCAATAATCTAGATCACATCACCATGTGATTAACATCGATAGTTCACATCATCATGTGATTAACACTATAGTTCACATCGCCATGTGACCAACACCCAAAGGGTTTACTAGATTCAGTAATCTAGTTCACATTGCTATGTGAGTAACACCCAAAGAGTACTAAGGTGTGATCATGTTTTGCTTGTGAGAGAGTCTTAGTCAACGGGTCTTTCACATTCAGATCCGTTATGTATTTTGCAATTTTCTATGTCTACAATGCTCGCACGGCTACTCTAGCTAATTGCTCCCACTTTCAATATGTATCTAGATCGAGACTTAGAGTCATCCAGATCGGTGTCAAAACTTACATCGACGTAACCCTTTACGACCTAACCTTTTGTCACTTCCATAATCGAGAAAGATATCCTTATTCTACTAAGGATAATTTTGACCGCTGTCCAAAGATCTACTCCTAGATCACTATTGTACCCCTTGCCAAAATCAGTGCAGGGTATACAATAGATCTGGTACACAAGATGGCATACTTTATAGAACCTATGGCCAAGGCATAGGGAATGACTTTCATTCTCTTTCTATCTTCTCGCCGTGGTCGGGTTTTGAGTCTTACTCAATTTCACACCTTGTAACACATGCAAGAACTCTTTCTTTGACTGTTCCATTTTGAACTACTTCAAAATCTTGTCAAGGTATGTACTCATTGAAAATCTTATCAAGCATCTTGATCTATCTCTATAGATCTTGATGCTCAGTATGTAAGCAGCTTCACCAAGGTCTTTCTTTGAAAAACTTCTTTCAAACACTCCTTTATGCTTTGCGTAATAATTCTACATTATTTCCGATCTACAATATGTCATTCACATATACTTATCGTAAATGTCAGAGTGCTCCCACTCACTTTCTAGTAAATACAGGCTTCACCATAAGTCTCAGATAAAACTATATGCTTTGATCAGCTCATCAAAGCGTATATTCCAACTCCGAGATGCTTGCACCAGTCCATAGATGGATCGCTGGAGCTTGCACACTTTGTTAGCTCCCTTTGGATCGAAAAAAACCTTCTGGTTGCATCATATACAACTCTTCCTCCAGAAAACCATTCAGAATGCAGTTTTACATCCATTTGCCAAATTTCATAAATTGTGGCAATTGCTAACATGATTCGGACAGACTTAAGCATCGCTACAGCTTGAGAAAATCTCATTGTAGTCAACATCTTGAACTTTGTCGAAAACCTTTTGCAACAAGTCGAGCTTTGTAGATAGTAACACTACTATCAACGTCCGCCTTCCTCTTGAAGATCCATTTATTTTCTATGGTTTGCCGATCATCGGCAAATCCATCAAAGTCCATACTTTGTTCTCATACATGGATCATATCTCGATTTCATGGCCTCAAACCATTTTGCGGAATCTGGGCTCATCATCGCTTCCTCATAGTTCGTAGGTTTGTCATGGTCAAGTAACACGACCTCCGTAATGGATTGCCGTATCACTGCTTTTACCTACGAGGTTCGGTAGTAACTTGATCTGAAGTTACATGATCATCATCATTAACTTCCTCACTAATTGGTATAGTAGTCACAAGAACAGATTTCTGTGATGAACTACTTTCCAATAAGGGAACAGGTACAGTTACCTCATCAAGTTCTACTTTCCTCCCACTCACTTCTTTCGAGAGAAACTCCTTCTCAAGAAAGGATCCATCTTAAGCAACGAATATCTTGCCTTCGGATCTGTGATAGAAAGTGTACCCAACAATTTCCTTTGGGTATTCTATGAAGACGCACTTCTCCGATTTGGGTTTGAGCTTATCAGGATGAAACTTTTCACATAAGCATTGCAACTCCAAACTTTAAGAAACGACAACTTGGGTTTCTTGCTAAACCTCAGTTCATATAGTGTCGTCTCAACGGTTTTAGATGGTGCCCAATTTTAACGTGAATGCAGCTGTCTCTAATGCATGATCCCAAAACGATATTGGTAAATCAGTAAGAAACATCATAGATTGCACTTTATCCAATAAAGTGTGGTTACGATGTTTGGACACACCATAACATTGTGGTGTTCCAGGTGGCGTGAGCTGTGAAACTGTTCCACATTATTTTAGTTGAAGACCAAACTCATGACTCAAATATTCGTCTCGCGATCAAATCGTAAAACCTTATTTTCTTGTCACGATGATTTTTCCACTTCACTCTGAAATTCTTTGAACCTTTCAACTATTTCAGACTTATGTTTCATTAAGTAGATATACCCATATCTGCTCAAATCATCTGTGAAGGTCGAAAATAACGATACCCGCCATGAGCCTTAACACTCATTGGATCGCATACATCAAGATGTATTATTTCCAATAAGTCATTGCTCGCCCAATGTTCCGGAGAACGGAGTCTTAGTCATCTTGCCCATGAGGCATGGTTCGCAAGCATCAAGTGATTCATAATCAAGTGATTCCAAAATCCCATCAAGATGGAGTTTCTTCATGCGCTTTACACCAATATGACCTAAACGGCAAGCCACAAATAAGTTGCACTATCATTATTAACTTTGCATCTTTTGGTTTCAATATTATGAATATGTGTATCACTACGATCGAGATCCAATGAACCATTTTCATTGGGCGTGTAACCATATAAGGTTTTATTCATGTAAATGTAACAACAGTTTATTCTCTTACTTAAATGAATAACCGCTTTGCAATAAACACGATCAAATCATATTCATGCTCAACGCAAACACCAAATAACATTTATTTAGGTTCAACACTAATCCCGAAAGTATAGGGAGTGTGCGATGATGATCATATCAATCTTGAAACTATTTTCAACACACATCATCACTTCACCCTTAACTAGTTTCGCTTATTCGCAACTCCTGCTTCGAAGTTACTACTCTTAGCAACCGAACCAGTACCAAATACCGAGGGGTTGCTATAAACACTAGTAAAGCACACATCAAACCCTGTATATCAAATATACCCTTTTTCACTTTGCCATCCTTCTTATCCACCAAATATTTAGGGCAGTTCCGCTTCAAAGGACCATTTCCTTTGCAAAGTAAGCACTCGGTTTGTGCTTTGGTTCAGCTTTGGGCTTCTTCGTGGGAGTGACAACTTGCTTGTCAATCTACTTGAAGTTCCCTTTCTTTCCCTTTGCCCTTTCTTGAAACTAGTGATCTTGTCAACCATCAACACTTGATGCTCTTTCTTGATTTCTACCTTCGTCGATTTCAACATCACGAAGAGCTCGGGAATCATTTTCGCCATCCTTGCATACTATAGTTCATCACGAAGTTCTACTAACTTGGTGATGGTGACTAGAGAATTCATCAATCACTATCTTATCCGGAAGATTAACTCCCACTTGATTCAAGCGATTGAAGTACCTGCATAATCTGAGCACATGCTCACTAGTTGAGCGATTCTCTCCATCTTTTAGCTATAGAACTTGTTGGAGACTTCATATCTCTCAACTCGGTATTTGCTTGAAATATTAACTTCAATTCCTGGAACATCTCATATGGTCCATGATGTTCAAAACATCTTTGAAGTCCCGATTCTAAGCCATAAAGCATGGTGCACAAAACTATCAAGTAGTTATCATATCGAGCTAGCCAAACGCTCATAACGCCGCATCCGCTTCCTCTGCATTAGGTCCGCTACCTAGCGTGCATTAAGGACATAATACTTCAGGCAGAGAATGAGGATAAACCTCGATCACGGATCAAATCCGCATCATTGCTACTAACATTTTTCAACACAATTTTCTAGGAACATATCAAAATAAACATATGAAAACAACAACGCAAGCTATTGATCTTACAACATAATTTGCAAAATACTACCAGACTAAGTTCATGATAAATTTAAGTTCAATTAATCATATTACTTAAGAACTCCCACTTAGATAGACATCTCTAGTCATCTAATTGATCACGTGATCCAAATCAACTAAACCATAACCGATCATCACGTGAGATGGAGTAGTTTTCAATGGTGAACATCTTATGTTGATCATATCTACTATATGATTCACGCCGACCTTTCGGTCTCCGTGTTCCGGGCCATATCTGCATATGCTAGGCTCGTCAAGTATAACCCGAGTATTCTCATGCGTGTGCAAAACTGGCTTGCACCTGCTTGTAGATGGACGTGAGCTTATCACACCCGATCATCACGTGGTGTCCGGGCACGATTTAACTTTGGCAACGGTGCATACTGGGAGAACACTTCTTGATAATTTAGTGAGAGATCATCTTATAATGCTACCGCCAATCAAAGCAAGATAAGATGCATAAAAGGATAAACATCACATGCAAATCAATATAAGTGATATGATATGGTCATCATCATCTTGTGCTTCACGATCTCCATCTTGCAGCACCACCATGATCACCATCGCCACCGGCCGACACCTTGATCTCCATCGTAGCATCATTGTCGCCTCGCCAAACTTATGCTTCTACGACTATCGCTACCGCTTAGTGATAAAGTAAAGCATTACAGGCGATTGCATTGCATACAATAAAGCGACAACCATATGGCTCCAGCCGATTGCCGATAACTTCGGTTACAAAACATGATCATCTCATACAATAAAATATAGCATCACGCCTTGACCATATCACATCACAAGATGCCCTGCAAAAACAAGTTAGACGCCCTCTACTTTGTTGTTGCAAATTTTACGTGGCTGCTACGGGCTTAAGCAAGAACCAGTCTCACCTACGCATCAAAACCACAACGATATTTCACAAATAGACTCCGCTTTAACCTTCTCAAGGACCGGCGAGCCACACTCGGTTCAACTAAAGTGAGAGAGACAGACACCCACCAGTCACCTTTAAGCAACGAGTGCTCAGAGCGGTGAAACCAGTCTCGCGTAAGCGTCACGCGTAATGTCGGTCCGGCCGCTTCATCTCACAATACCGCTGAACCAAAGTATGACATGCTTGGTAGGCAAGATGACTTGTATCGCCCACAACTCACTTGTGTTCTACTCGTGCAAAACATCAAACCATAGAAAAACCTAGGCTCGGATGCCATCTGTTGGGGAACGAGTAATTTCAAAAAATTTCCTACGCACACGCAAGATCATGGTGATGTATAGCAACGAGAGGGAAGAGTGTTGTCTCGTACGCACTCGTGAGACCAAGCGAAGCGATCACAACGTAGAGGAAGTAGTCGATGTTCTCCTCGCGATCCGACCGATCCCGGCGCCAGCATTCGGCGCCCAGTTCTTGACACACGTACAGCTCGATGACGCCCCTCAGACTCGATCCAGCCGAGTGTCGAGGGAGAGTTCCACAAGACGACGACGGCAGGACGATCTTGATGTTTCACCGCAGCAGGCTTCGCTTAAGCTTCGCGACGGTATAACCGAGGTGGAATATGGTGGAGGGGCACCGCACACGGCTAAGGAACGATCTCATGATCAACTTGTGTGTCTCAAGGTGCCCCCTGCCCTCAGATATAAAGGAGGGAGGGGAGGCCGGCCGGCCCTAGAGGAGGCGCTGGGATGAGTCCTACTCCCACCGGGAGTAGGACTCCCCCCTTCCTAGTTGGACTAGGTTTGGGGAGGGGAAGAGGAAAGGGCGCCTCCTCCTGTCCTATTCGGACTGGGGGAGAGGCGCGGCCACCTCCTGGCCGGCCCTCCTCTTCTCCCTCAAGGCCCACCGAGGCCCATTTACCTCCGGGGTTCCAGTAACCTCCGGTTTCCCAGAATTTCGCTTTCCTAACCATTCCAACTCCAAACATAGGCTTCCAATATATCAATCTTTATGTCTCGACCATTCCGAGACTCCTCGTCATGTCCGTGATCACATCCGGACTCGAACTCCTTCGGTACATCAAAATACATAAACTCATAATAACCGCCATCGTAACCTTAAGCGTGCGGACCCTACGGTTCGAGAACAATGTAGACATGACCTAGAACTATTCACGGTCAATAACCAACAGCGGACCTGATGCCCATATTGGTTCCTACATATTCTACGAAGATCTTTGTCGGTCGACCGCATAACAACATACGTTGTTCCTTTGTCATCGGTATGTTACTTGCCCGAGATTCGATCGTCGGTATCCAATACCTAGTTCAATCTCGCTATCGCAAGTCTCTTTACTCGCTCCGTAATACATCATCTCACAACTAACTCATTAGTTGTAGTGCTTGCAAGGCTTAAGTGATGTGCATTACCGAGTGGGCCCAGAGATACCTCTCCGACAATCGGAGTGACAAAACCTAATCTCAAATACGCCAACCCAACATCCGCCTTTGGAGACACCTGTAGTACTCCTTTATAATCACCCGCCACGCCAGACGCTTTGGTAGCACCAAAGTGTTCCTCCGTAAACGGAGTTGCATAATCTCATAGTTACAGGAACATGTATATGTCATGGATAAAAGCAGAGCAACATACTAAACGATCGTGTGCTAAGCTAACGGAATGGGTCATGTCAATCGATCATTCAACTAATGATGTGACCTTGTTAATCAAATAACAACTCCTTGTTCATGGTTAGGAAACATAACCATCTTTGATTAACAAGCTAGTCAAGTAGAGGCATACTAGTGACACTCTGTTTGTCTATATATTCACACATGTATTATGTTTCCGGTTAATACAATTCTAGCATGAATAATAAACATTTATCATGATATGAGGAAATATATAATAACTTTATTATTGCCTCTAGGGCATATTTCCTTCAATATCTACCTCCCTGCCCCCTCCCCCTTGCCAAAAGCAACATTTCCCCTGTTTCCGCCTTCCTTTCCAAGTTGAAACCTTCACGCCTTGCTTGCAGCGCCGCCCCCCTCACCGGCGACCCTCATTCACGCTGCTCGGCCTCGTCTATCCAGGCAGGTAATCCACACCAGACCCCCATCCTCCTCCTCCTTCCACATCCCACATGCCCCGACCACCGGCGCGACACCTTCCACCCAAATCACCGACCCATCCACCAAATAAGCGCCGCCCTAAGCCATGGTGCGCGCAGTATAGCCAGGAGCTCAAGGAGCATTTGGCAGCGGAGAAGCAAATCATGGCCGCACGCGCGAATGAGTCGCGATGGCTACCATTCGTGCCGACCCCCAGATCTTGGAGGAGCACCTTGCCATTTGCTAGCTACGCCAATTAAGCATGCTCGGTTTACCCGTTGCGTGTGTTTGTTCCTGCCTTTCCTTAAAAAATTCTAGTAAATTGTGCTATCTAATTTTACCATGCAATCTGTTGCTCCTGTGTATATGTTCTATATGTCGTGCAGTGTGGTGCTCACTTATTAACTGTTTGTTTAATTATTTGTCGTCTTCAGGTAACTGTTTGGTTCAATTCTGCAAATGTGATGTTCAATTCTTCAGGCTGCAATTTTGTATTGTCTTCCATGTGATAAATAAATCGAATTTATCTTTACAAAATACATGAGAAACGAATACAATTGCTATATTTTCGAGTTGTCAAGCATGCTTGGTTTGGTTATACATTGTGCAATGTGGTGCTCAGTAAACGTTTGGTTCATTTGTGTTGTGGTGTTTAGTTAACTGTTTGGTTCAATTTTGCAATGTGATGTTCAATAGTTGTGGGTACATTTTGTTATTGTATACCATGTGAGAAGTAAATCGAATTTGGTTGTACTAAATACATGAGAAACAAATACAATTGCTATATTTCCAAGTTGTTAACCATGCTTGGTTAGGTTAACTGTCTGATCTTCTATTAGGAGTATGTTATATTGTGCAATGTGGTGCTTAGTTAATGTTTGGTTCATTTGTTGTGGTGTTTAGTTAACTGCTTGGTTCAATTTTGCAATGCGATGTCCAATTGTCGTGGGTGGAATTTTGTATTGTTGTGCATGTGAGGAATAAATCGAATTTGTCTGCACTTAATACATGAGAAACATATACAAGTGTTATATTTCCTAGTTCTTAATCATGCTTGGTTTGGATAAATGGATTTTCCATGTGGCTTGAATTAATCTGATGAATCTGCAATGTGCTTATTTTTCATCAACATATTTTACTGATAGCATGCGAACCCTTACTTAACCTGATGACTAACTACCTTATATGTGTTGCAAGGAAACAATGGGAAGCACTGAGGTTTACAATCGAGGTTAGCACGTGCATGGTCCATTGTCTAATAGCACATTATTGTGCAATTGCAGGAACCATTCTAATACTTAGGTTTTCAACAATTTGGTCTTGCACATGTAGGTCCCGGCGCCGAGGTTTTGACCCACCGCTCAACCCTTTTGCATATGGGGAAATGAGTTGTCCATGAATTTCAATCAAGTCAAGAAACTCAGAAAGATTGTTAGGATAAAGAAATTAGCGACAAAAAACAACAAGATCTTTGTCTGCACAATGAAGAAGACATCGGTTCACTACAAGATGGTACTAACTATTATACCTGGCCTTTTTTATTCCTTTGCCCCATTTCCAATATAGAGAAGATATTTATGCACATCCTTGTTTTCAGGTCTTTCCAAAGCAGTTCACTGATGATTACCTCTCAAACCAACTCTAGGGTCAGGAGGCAAGGAAGGTTTTCATACAACACTCATGGTTCAATATTGAAGTGTTCCTAAAGAGGAGGAAGGTTGGACGGTCAATCATCCACAGGCACTGGCTCAAAGTTGCAAAGACCTTCAACAACAATGAAGGCTCAATATTCGCGTTTCGCTTCAGCAGTTTTCCCGATGAGATGCATCTGTCTATGTACCATCTATGATGCTAATCCCAAAAGATTCTAGATGTTGCATGTGAAACTTGGTGCTGGTGCAGTTGTGTA
Organism: Aegilops speltoides; assembly: GCA_021437245.1. NCBI lineage: Eukaryota > Viridiplantae > Streptophyta > Magnoliopsida > Poales > Poaceae > Aegilops > Aegilops speltoides. Next base: position 250,463,513 of record CM038145.1, read on the forward strand.
ATGGGGTAGCTGAGTGCTAAAGCTATATCATGCTGTACTCTTATGTATTTCAGTTATGAAACCCTGCTTCCTTAATATGGGAATGAAATATATTATGTGTCTAATATTAATGTCAATTAGATTAATAAATGGATTATTAATAATAGAGCAATTAGCCTGCTAATTGGTTTTTGCTATTGCAAACGGTTATTGAGAAAATACCATGGGTGATGACCTAAGGCAACGCACACAGTTTCTAGGAATAAACCGTGTTGGATCGATGAACAATCACACACGACATTCTCTTCAAAACTGTTTTCATTAGGCCACCTTGCGCAAACGTTTACCGTATAAAAACTGTTTGTGATGGACAGCCTTTGCCACGCAGTTTCTTCTACGCATAGTGTGTGATGCATCCAATAACGCAAACGATAATTTTTTTAATATTGTATGCGATGGGAATGCTATCACAAACGATTTAACGGGGAAAATTGTGTGTGATGTACCTACAAACGGAAACGTTTTCTTTGCAGCGACTGTGTGGGATGTATATACAAACAGAAACGTTTCGCGGGGACTGACTATGTGGGATGTACTTACAACCAGAAATGATTTTGCCTATGTAATTGTATTTTTTAGCATTGTTGTACGTATAACCGTATTTGCTCGCTCGCTGGTCGCACACGACCTCATTTTGCCGAGCATGTGTGCCAAGAGGGCATATCCCCGACGGTTTCTGGGTCGTGTGGGAAGGACCCCCCCCCCTATCGCCCACACTCACAAGGTGACGGTTCCGAATGCCGTCGCGGAAAGGGGTTAAAAACCGTTTGTATAGCACCTCCCTGTACCAGTGTTTGTGTTCTACTCGTGCATATCATCTACGCATAGACCTGGCTCAGATGCCACTTTTGGGGAACGTAGCATGCAATTTCAAAAAAATTCCTGTGATCACGCAAGATCTATCTAGGAGATGCATAACAACGAGAGGGGGAGAGTGTGTCCACGTACCCTCGTAGACCAAAGCGGAAGCATTAGTTAACGCGGTTGATGTAGTCGAACGTCTTCACGATCCAACCGATCCAAGTACCAAACATAAGGCACCTCCGTGTTCAGCACACGTTCAGCTTGATGACGTCCCTCGAACTCTTGATCCAGTAGAGGGTCGAGGGAGAGTTTCGTCACCACGACGGCGTGGTGACGGTGTTGATAATGTGATCCGTGCAGGGATTCGCCTAAGCACTATGACGCTATGACCGGAGGAGTAAACTATGGTGGGGGGCACCGCACACGGCAAAAAGAACAACTGATGTGCCTTTGGGGTGCCCCTTCCCATGTATATAAAGGAGGTGAGGGGGTGGCGGCCGGCCTAGAGGGGGCGCGCCAAGAGGGGAGTCCTACTAGGACTCCCAGTCCTAGTAGGATTCCCCCTTCCTTTTCCGGAGTGGGAAAGGGGGAAAGAAGTGGAGAGGGAGAAGGAAAAGGGGGGGCACACGCCCACCCCTTGCCCAATTCGGATTGGGCTTGGGGGGCGCGCGCCACCTCCTGTCCGCTGCCTCCTCTCTTCACTAAGGCCCATGTAGGCCCATTAACTTTCCCCGGGGGTTCCCGTAACCTCCCGGTACTCCGAAAAATGTCTGAACCTCTCCGAAACTTTTCCGGTGTCCAAACATAACCTTCCAATTTATCAATCTTTACCTCTCGACCATTTCGAGACTCCTCATCATGTCCGTGATCTCATCTGGGACTCCTAACAAACTTCGGTCACCAAAAACACATAAATCAAAATACAAATCATCATCAAACATTAAGCGTGCGGACCCTACGGGTTTGAGAACTATGTAGACATGATCGAGATACATCTCCGATCAATAGTCTATAGCGGAACCTGGATTCTCATATTGGCTCCTAAATATTCTACGAAGATCTTTATTGGTCAAACCACACAACAACATACGTTGTTAACTTTGTCATCGGTATGTTACTTGCCCGAGATTCGATCGTCGGTATCTTCATACCTAGTTCAATGTCGTTACTGGCAAGTCTCTTTACTCGTTCCATAATGCTTCATTCCGCAACTAACTCATTAGTCACATTGCTTGCAAGGCTTACAGTGATGAGCATTATCGAGAGAGCCCAGAGATATCTCTCTGATACACGGAGTGACAAATCCTAATCTCGATCTATGCCAACCCAACAAACACCTTCGGAGACACCTGTAGAGCATCTTTATAATCACCCAGTTATGTTGTGACGTTTTATAGCACACAAGGTGTTCCTTCGATATTCAGGAGTTGCATAATCTCATAGTCAGAGGAACATATATAAGTCATGAAGAGAGCAGTAGCAATAAAACTTAACGATCATTATGCTAAGCTAACGGATGGGTCTTGTCCATCACATCATTCTCTAATGATGTGACCCTGTTCATCAAATGACAACACATGTCTATGGTCAGGAAAGATAACCATCTTCTATTAACAAGCTAGTCAAGTAAAGGCATACTAGGGACACTTAGTTTTGTCTATGTATTCACACATGTACTAAGTTTCCGGTTAATAGCATTCTAGCATGAATAATAAACATTTATCATGATATAAGGAAATATAAATAACAACTTTATTATTGCCTCTAGGGCATATTTCCTTCAGTCTCCCACTTGCACTAGAGTCAATAATCTAGATTACATAGTAATGATTCTAACATCCATGGTGTCGGGGGGATGAACCCCAGGCAGGCAACGGAACCTGGATCCTCTACAAAAAAGGTGGGGCCCGCATCGCCCCTCAAAACCGGCACGCGCCTGGCCAGGTCGCTCATCCCGGCAAGGCTCGCGGCCCGGCCAATCCCTCCGACCCAGCAAGGTACATCGACCCGGACTCAGCAACTGGCGCAAGGCGGCCGAACCCGGCACGACCAAGGCTTCCCCAACAAGCCGACCCCACCCGTGGCGTGCGCTGCAATCCACCCACGGGTCAAGCTCCCGTCCCATCCAGGCCGTACAATGGGACGAGACATCAATCACCGATGACCAAGACAATAGTGTTTTCACCCATGCTCGTGGTCACCGGAGCGGGCAACAAGGTTCTTACCTACCCGGCGACTGTGGCTGGCATGGCAACAGTGCTTCCGCCCTCACCGCTGACGACAGCAAGCGGCAACCTGACGGAGAGCACTATACATGACTCGACTCGGCCACGCCCAGACGATCGACAAGACGGCGCACAGTTCCCCTATGCACGCGGGGCCCGCACCTAGGGGAACCCGGCGAACCACAAGCCCTCGAGCGGGACCCAGCCCGGCATCCCGGACACCGACAATACGGACCCACCGACTCGGCATATTACCATTGTAACACTGGGTGGGTTGATCTATAAAACCCCCCAAGAACCCACGCCTACAGAGGCATGTAATGTAAGGAAACAGAAGATACACAAGGCTGCCTGTGAGAAGCAGAAAGAACAAGCAATCATAGGACTAGCCACCAAGCCACAACATCGGAGAGAAGGAGCGGCCTAAGCCTTGGCCAGCTTCCTTCCTCCTCATACAGCTCCAGGAGCAACATTGTACTATCGATCATCCAACTACACTCGACATGACTAGGGGTATTATCTCTCCGAAGAGCCCCGAACCTGGGTATGTCTGGCGTCCTGCGCCCGCTCATGCCAACCTCGCCTCTGGAGCCCACCAACGCCCTCGAGCCTCCTCCTCTCTTTAGCCATCCCTTGGCATCTATCGTGCGCCCACCACGACACATGGAGTCTTGGTGTTGATCATGTTTTTCTCGTGGAGAAGGCTTAGTCAACGGGTCTGCAATATTCAGATCCGTATATATCTTGCAAATCTCTATGTCTCCCTCCTTGACTTGATCACGAATGGAATTGAAGCGTCTCTTGACGTGTTTGGTTCTCTTGATGTGTTTGGTTCTCTTATGAAATCTGGATTCCTTTGCCAAGGCAATTGCTCCAGTATTGTCACAAAAGATTTTCATTGGACCCTGTTGACACCAGATTTTGGCACGGTCAATAACTTATTTAAGATGGCCTCAAATGGATAAGTGATCTTCATGAAAGAGTTCCGTGTTGTTGATATGAACATCTTTCAAGTTTGGGTCATCGCAGTCCGATTTCATCTCGAAGGCCGAAACTATGCTCAAACCTCAAAGTACTAAGATCTTATATTCAAAGTACAGTTTGGATGATTAAGCCACCAAGACGACCTCAAATGGAAAAATTATCTACATGCATTGTCTTCGTCTCGTCGAAACGATCAATTTTGATATAAGAATCGTTCCAATCTGAGTTCATATGAAAAAGTTAGAGCCATCGGAATACAGCCCTATCATGAGGCAAAAACTGGCGCGCCCCACCAAACACCCTGTCTGATGGGTAGCGCGAGGGATAGCCTGTTTTGCGTGTGCGATTTGACCCTCAAGATTACCTCTGATCAAAAAACATTCAACATACAAGTTGTTCGTCTTGTTGAAACGGTCAACATTGCTTTTGGGCTCGTTTCCATCCGAGATCGTTTACCACTACAAAAAAGACCCGCAAGGTGCAGCCAGTTTAAACCGAACAGTTTTGTAAAGTTCGGACAAAACCAATCCGAATTTGACTAGGGTTTTGGACATGAATCCAAGCCTTTTCCTTGCATGGGAAGTCCATCCGCCTCTTATATACCTAAGGGGTGACGGCCGATTAAACAACACACAATCGATCAATCAATCTACTACTTTTCCGTGTTCATCTACTTTTATCTCTCCCATGTATCTTTCTTCTCGTTCTTCGTCGTTCTTCAAGATTGGAGGCTGCGAATCCACGAGGCTATAGGGGCGGTAAGACCGACCTCGAGCAGCCAATCGTCGCCGCAAGCCCTGACGGGGTCCCACCCGGGCGAGCGGGGCGTCTGGTCCCAAAAGCACCGGCTTGCTGTCTTGCCTATCGCGCTGGAAGTCGGCCTCCCGCGGTGTGAGTTGTGGAGCATCTCCCTCGATGCCGCGGGTACACATTGACGTGTTTGTGTGACGCGTTCCAGCGTCAACACACTTTTTGGCGACTCCGCTGGGGACGAAGCTTTGAACGGTCTCCAGCCCGTTCTTGCCACGAAGAGATCGTCATCAAGTTTCTGCAATCTACAAAGGTAATATGAATACCCAATTCCCCTTTGTAGATGTAAATAATCCATATGTTGTTGCTGGATCACCTATTGAGCATAATGTATCGGCTAGCCCTAGTTTTATCAATCATGCATCTAATTATGTGCAAGGGCCGATGCAAAACAATCTTCATGTTTCAAATTCTTATAAATTTAGCAACATGCAACATATGTATCCCAACTCCCATGCATCGGCAACCCCACAAATTCATATGTCGATGAGAAACATGATGAGTTCGATTAATCAATTTGAAACACCCCAAGTTAGAATTTCCAATGTCATACAAGAAAGTGTTTCACCCTTTTATTCATCGGCAGCTAATGTGCAATATAGTAATCCAACCATGCCGATGAATGAGAGAATTGGCCATGCTACTAATGGCTATTTGGCCGCATTCTCAACCGCTATATGCTACACCTCATGTTAGTAATTCTTCGCACCATACACAATGTAGATGCTCATAATTCGCTTCACACCTTCCTGGTTATAGCCGAATGAATGTAAATTTTACAGAGCGGTTGTGCCCAACATTGTAGAAGATGAGGTAGTGGTGGCTGCATTGAAGAGTTTAGCCCAAAATAAGAGAATTAGTGCTCTTTGCCTTGAACAACATGAAAAGGGGCTATTTCCTGATTATGCCGCAATAAAAGATAGAGTTTTGCAAGAAGATGAATCTTTGCCAATTGATAAAATTGGCAAGCAAAAGTATGGTCTTACAACACTGCATATGCCTTCACCTAGTACTACATCATATTATACACCCCCTACACAATTGCAAAATTTCGCAACACCGTGTGTCATTGCCGAAAGAATCTAAAAGCATTGGGGGCAATCATATCCGGAGTGGGCTGAAATTGAGAAAAAGCTTAAAGCTAATTTTGCCGCTCGCCGTCAGAAACAAATAGAAAAAGAATTGGCTCAGATAAAAGAAGCATTGCCAATTGGCACTATCAATGAAAAGAAGGATGATTCGGAACATGAAAGTGCTTTGGTTGAAAAATCCGAATCAAGTAGTATATATTCTGAATCCATCAAATCCAACGAGGCAAGCATTATTGAGAAAGGGCATGGCAAGCATAGGAAAACAACGGTGCTTGATTTTTCTGAAGTTAATGGAACCTACTTCCTGCCCTATGAGTTCCATGCCGTGAAATTGACAAGCTTCAAGGACAAGAACAAGTAGCGAACAAAGTTCGCCGACAAAAATCTTCAAAGCAATGATGCATAGATTCAAGAAAAAGATGATGACAAGGTGTTGGGGAGCCATCCAAAGACGGAGCAAGATGTTCTTCAAATGGCACCACTATCATGCTCTCCCAACATATTTGAAGAGGTATGCATTGTGAATAATTTACCTATTTTCAGATTCGGTTGCAACTTCATTATTGATGCATCTATAAGAAATATTCTCATAAGTAATTTTGAAAGAACAATGAGGAAGGGTAATTTACTTGTTAGCAGTAAAATTGTTATGGAACATATCGGTCAACCCATTGCACCATTTATAAAGACCGATAATGACTTATTGTTACAGCCAAAGCTTTTCCCGTTGCTTTCTCTAAAGTTCATATCTAGTTGGGTAGCTTTGCTTATTTCTTACTTGGCTTACACTTGGTCTCAACTGAGACATGTATGTTTTAAATATCTTCGTTTTAGAAATTTAAAGCCAAGGTTAAATTCTATTGAGAAAACCGATGCTAATATAATATCATATCCAAAGACATCGGAGATAGAGTGGAAAACACAATGCATAGCCGAATGGGGAGATTCCAAATCTGAACCATTCGTTTGCTTATCTCCAAAGCCATTCAAACAGCAAGATCGGCTAGGAAACAAGAAGTATACTTTCAATTCAAGCATGTGTGATAAAATATTTGATTTGTTGCTGAAAAATAATTACATTACAATTCTTGATCACCATGTTAAGCCATCAATCCAAGGACGAATGTATTGTAAGTTGGATGATTCGTCCAAGCATAATTTTGAGGATTGCAACATGTTTCGTCGAATAGTTAAGTCGGCCATTGAAAAAGGACGATTGAAGTTTGTTGAAACACCAAGAGATGACCAGTCTATTCCGATTGGTCCCGATGGAAAAAGTTTTTACATCGGTTGCTTCAAGCCGATCCATTTAAAAAGAATGTAAAAGCTGCAGGTGATGGGATCAAGCTTTCAAGTAAAGAAGTTGTTGAAGAGCATAACGAGCATAATCTTGAGGGCGGGAGTTCCATCGAAGCTACAATGGAGACGCCAAGGACTAGGGGGCAGCAAGCAAATCTAAAGATCGGTGCAAGCACAACCAAAGAAAACAAAGGCCGACGTAAGCATAAAGGTAAAAGGCCGAAAGTCACTTTCGCACAACTATTGGAAAAAAAATCAAAAGAAGAGTGAAGAGAAGAATGCTTATCGGCCAAACCATGCAAAGAAACCAAGATCACCCCCAAGGTGCAAATATGAGGATTGGTATTGGCAAAGTGATAATTTTAATGCAACATATTCATATCCTTATTTTGGGTCGTCAATGCCAATGCCGTGGATGCCTCCCTATGCTCATATAGATACATATACATCATGGGACAGGTATGATACAAGGGCACATTCTACATCTTATTCTAGACCATCTCACCAATACTATGCAGCTCAAAGAAGATCAACATTTGAACAATCACGCGTCAAAGACCGTTTCAATCATAAGGAATCGGTCAAGAGCTCAAGGAAGAAGAAAGAGGTGGTCAAGCAGGTTTACCGCATTAAAAGAGATGGTCGTAAGAGTGCAATTTCAGATTTGATCTCGAATGAAAAAGAGCCAATTAAAGTGTTGACATTGGCTACTAAAGGCAATGAGACAAAACAATCAATTGATAAAAATCAGAGTGCCAAATCTGAAGAAAAGAAGTTGAGGGTGCATAAGGCCCAAAAAGAGTTGCCATTTGTTGAAACAAAATCACAGCTGAGATGCCCACTCGGTTTATCGTATTGGCGAAAGAAGGAATTACAAAAACTTAGTGCACAAGAGCTGAAAAAGAAGAACATGGCATGGGTTCCGAAGAGGAGCAGTCAAAATGAAAGTGATGTGCAACCTTCTATTGCAACAAGTGTTACAAAAGTGAAGAAAGAGAAGGATGGAAGCCAAAAACAGTTAAGCCGAAGGTTTGCATCACCCCATCAAAATCTTCGGTTAGCACATCATCCATATTCTTCAACCATACCATTGATGCCTTTGCCATGGAATTCATCATCAGGTATGATAAATTACCCTCCCTGGATTTATTTTAATCCATGGAAGTGACATAATTTTCTGCATCATGAGAGGGTATTACCAAATATCTATACATTTTATTAGCTACATTTTTTCTTGCTAATCCAAAGGGCCGAAATATTTGATTGCTATTTCATTTGTTTATTTTGGCTATACATGATTTGGTGAATGAATTCTACATGGGCATTATGTTGATGGCCGGTATTTATCTATCGCCCTAAGAATATGTCAAAGCATGGCTGATGTAGTATCCTAACATCGTCCTTAGTTCAATTAGAGGCCAAAACGAGGTACATGTTCATTGATATTGCCCTTGTCTTTCTAGTACTATGGAGATTATTTTCGATGGTAAATTTGTGGCAATGGCCAAGGTGTTGGTGTTGCTTATTTATCTTCATATGGAGCTATTTTGTGAAGCCTCAGGCTGCTTATAATATTTATGCACAATCATCAAAGCCGAATATGCATTGTCATTCGGATTGGAGCTTTGCCTTGATATAGGTGCTATACATATTGAGGCTTCCGGTGATTCGTTATTAGTAGTGCAACAAATATACAAGGGTTATCAATGTTTTGACGGATCACTTATAGTTTATCTTTTGGTATGTCTAGATGCAAGATTTACCTTGGGTTGCTTTGAAATTGTTCATATATCTAGGCATGACAATTCAAAAGAGTTGGCACATCAAGCGTCCGGCTACTATGTTAACCATGGTGTATTGCATTTCTATCAATAGCCGATGCTAGGTCTTGTCAACATAGGTAAGGCTGAATCGAAGCCCACCACTTCGGCCACTAATGAAACTTTTATGCAGGCGAAGTAAGGATTGAAGTAAGTTCATTCTTGATTATCTGCAAAATCCTAGCGAAAGGGTGAACAATATGGTCCGGAGGATGGTTTTGATCTATGGAACCTTATCACCGGATTGTTATAGAAGCCGAGAAGTTTTCACCCAAGTTTGCATCAAGAGGTTCAAACAAGCAACGGCTGATATATACTTGTCGTCCTAAGAACATGCAAAATGGCCGATCGAGTGTTGACATCGTCCTTAGAACAAGCTATGCGGAAGTTATTTTTCGGCACACAAACTTTGCCGAAAAACATGGGGGCATGTGTTGACACCAAATTTTGGCACGGTCAATAACTTATCTAAGATGGCCTCAAATGGAGAAGTGATCTTCATGAAAGAGTTCCGTGTTGTTGATATGAACATCTTTGAAGTTTGGGTCATCGCAGTCCGATTTCATCTCGAAGGCCGAAACTATGCTCAAAGTACTAAGATCTTATATTCAGAGTACAGTTTGGATGATTAAGCCACCAAGACGACCTCAGATGGAAAAATTATCTACACGGATTGTCTTCGTCTCGTCGAAACGATCGATTTTGATATAAAATCGTTCCAATCCGAGTTCGTATGCAAAAGTTAGAGCCATCGGAATACAGCCCCGTCAGAGGCAAAAAGCGGCGCCCCACCATACACCCCGTCGATGGGTAGCGCGAGGATAGCCTGTTTTATGCGTCCGATTTGACCTCAAGATGACCTCTGATCAAAAACATTCAACATAAAGTTGTTCGTCTCGCTGAAACGGTCAAGGTTGCTTTTGGGCTGCTTCCATCCGAGATCGCTTACCACCACAAAAAGACCCGCAAGGTGCAGCCAGTTTAAACCAAACAGTTTTGGAAAGTTCGGACAAAACCAATCCGAATTTGACTAGGGTTTTGGACGTGAATCCAAGCCTTTTCCTTGCACGCGAAGTCCAGCCGCCTCTTATATACATAAGGGGTGACGGCCGATTGAACAACACACAATCAATCAATCAGTCTACTACTTTTCCGTGTTCATTTACTTTTATCTCTCCCCTGTATCTTTCTTCTCATTCTTCGTCGTTCTTCAAGATTGGAGGCTGCGAATCCATGAGGCTCTAGGGGCGGTAAGACCGACCTCGAGCAGCCAATCATCGTCGCGAGCCCTGACGGGGTCCCTCCCGGGTGAGTGGGGCGTCTGGTCCCAAAAGCGCCGGCTTGCTGTCTTGCGTATCGCGCTGGAAGTCGGCCTCGCGCGGTGTGAGTTGCGGAGCATCTCCCTCGACGCCGCGGGTACACATCGACGTGTTCGTGTGACGCGTTCCAGCGTCAACAGACCCGATGCACTAGGTATTACACCTAGATCAGATATGAACTCCTTCATCCAGACTCCTTCATTTGTTGCTTCCGAAGCAGCTACGTACTCCGCTTCACACGTAAATCCCGCCACGACGCTCTGCTTGGAACTGCACCAACTGATAGCTCCACCATTCAATATAAATATGTATCAGGTTGTGACTTAGAGTCATCCGGATCAGTGTCAAAGCTTGATCGACGTAACCATTTACGACAAGCTCTTTGGCACCCCCATAAACGAGAAACATATCCTTAGTCCTTTTCAGGTATTTCAGGATGTTCTTGACCGCTGTCCAGTGATCCACTCCTAGATTACTTTGGTACCTCCCTGCTAAACTTACAGCAAGGCACACATCAGGTCTGGTACACAGCATTCCATACATGATAGAACCTATGGCTGAGGCATAGGGAATGACTTTCATTTTCTCTCTATCTTCTGTAGTGGTCGGGCATTGAGTCTGACTCAACTTCACACCTTGCAACACAGGCAAGAACCCTTTCTTTGACTGATCCATTTTGAACTTCTTCAAAACTTTATCAAGGTATGTTGTCGGTGTCAAAACCGGCGGATCTCGGGTAGGGGGTCCCGAACTGTGCGTCTAGGCGGATGGTAACAGGAGACAAGGGGCACGATGTTTTTACCCAGGTTCGGGCCCTCTCGATGGAGGTAAAACCCTACTCCTGCTTGATTAATATTGATGATATGGGTAGTACAAGAGTGGATCTACCACGAGATCAAGGAGGCTAAACCCTAGAAGGTAGTCTATGGTATGATTGTTGTGATTGTTGTCCTACGGACTAAAACACTCCGGTTTATATAGACACCGAAGAGGGCTAGGGTTACACAGAGTCGGTTACAATGGTAGGAGATCTACATATCCGTATTGCCAAGCTTGCCTTCCACGCCAAGGAAAGTCCCATCCGGACACGGGACGAAATCTTCAATCTTGTATCTTCATAGTCTTGGAGTCCGCCGATGATGATAGTCCGCTATCCGGACACCCCTAGTCCAGACTCCTCAAGAGCCCTCGAACCAGGCTTCAATGACGACGAGTCCGGCGCAAGATATTGTCTTCGCATTGCAAGGCGGGTTCCTCCTCCGAATAATTCATAGAAGATTGTGAACACCAAGATAGTGTCCGCTCAGAAAATAAATTCCACATACCACCATAGAGAGAATAATATTTACACAAGTTCAATCTGCCGACGATTTTGTGGCGTGACGTCACACCACTACCAAGCCTTTACTTGAATCGTTTTTATTATACCACCTCAGTGCATTTAGCGAAGCGGTTTCCTTGGCACGTCTTGTCGAAGCAGAGGCTCGTAAGTCAAGCACGGAACGAGCCTTGTCTACGAAGCTTCGCTTCATCATCTTGCTTGCTTCTGGTGAAGCTTAACACTGTGTTCCCCTTATTCTGGGATTCCCATCAATACGGACGTGGGTAACCCAACCGCGCCCGTCGCCACGCCCCCTCCATCGAAGGCGGGTTCCAAACGGTCACGGAGACGGCTCTTGGTATTCTCCTTCTTTATAATGAGACCCAGGCTCGTTCTTTTTCGTCAATCCTCAATCGAATCCGCCCCTCGCCCCGAGCTCCAACACTCAGGGCTCCAGATTCGAGCGCTTTGGAACTTCTACAATGTCCGCCCGACTTGCGGGTCAGGATGCCCTCCTCCGTCACGGAGGAGGACGTGCTAAAGCCGAGAGAAGCTGTGTACTTAACCTACGAGATTTCGCATAGGCTTCCTGCCCAAGGGCAAGTCATTCCCACTCCCGAGCCAGGCGAGAGCGTCGTGTTCGTGTCTCACCTCCGTCGGGGTTTAGGCTTCCCGATGGATCCCTTCGTGAGGGGGCTCATGTTTTACTATGGGTTGGAATTCCACGACTTGGCTCCGGAGTCCATCCTCCACATCTCATCATTCATTGTCGTCTGCGAAGCCTTCCTCCGCACTACCCCTCACTTTGGTTTGTGGCTCAAAACCTTCAACGTGGGGCCAAAGATGATCGAGGGGCGTCAAGCAGAATGCGGCGGGGCGGTTGTAAGCAAGAGGGTCGATGCTCCATGGCCAGAGGGCTCTTTCCAGGAGGAGCTCGGTTTGTGGCAACAGGAGTGGTTCTATATTACTGCTCCCAGGGGCAGCAGGCAGAAGCCGCCGCCCGTCTTCCGCTCGGGCCCTCCACAACGGCTGATGTCATGGGTCAACAAAGGGCTTAACTGGGGGCCGTCAAAGGACGTACCCCTATTGCAGGGCCGGATTCGAGACCTCCAAGAGAGGGAGATCAATCTGGTCGTAGTGATGCAGGTTATGCTGATTCGGCGTCTTCTGCCCTACAAACGTCGCCCCCTCCTCCTGTGGGAATTCAATCCAGAGGGGCCACGAGCTCTCCAACACTTCATGGGTACAACGCCCGTGGAGATGTACAAATTGTTCTTCGGATCACAAGAAGTGTGTCCGGAATTGACCGAGGACGCCGGCTTAAGCTGCAATCGCCCCGATGCTCAAGTAAGTAGCCCTGTGTCCGGACATACCTTTTTCTTGCATATTCTTGGATTTGCCTTTTAACCAATCGTCCTTTGAATAGGAGTGGATAGCGCAAGCAAAACTGATACGGTGTCCGGCCCCCCTCCCGGAGACCGCGCCAGACTCGGTGTTGGTCAAGATGCTGGAGGTTGCGCCTCCAGAGGAGGGTGAAGGGGAAAACAGAGAAACTACCGCCTCTACTAAGGAGGCTTTAGAGAAAGGGGGGATCGAGAATCCCTCCTTCCAGGGGGAGAAGAGGACCGCTTCCGAAGATCCGGAGGCTAAGGCCTCAAAGCGGGGGAAGAAATCTTCACCAGAGGGTCCTATGCCGGGAAACCCCGCCGCACTATCTCCCTAAGGAATCAGCCTCCAAATGAGCCGTAAGTAGAAAAAGGGGAGTTTTGTAATAAGAGACATCCCTATTTTTGCTTCTGAGGATAACCAAAGTTGTTATCTTGTAGTTCGGATCTCCGTCCTTCTCAGCTGAGCTCGTCCTCGGGGGACCTTCGTCCGGAGATGATGGAGAGTGAGACGCCTCCATCTGCCGCGCCATCAGGCGGGGTGGACGACCCTGAAGTGTCGTCGCGGAGGGTCTCCCTAGGTCCGGTGGGGCCGGAGAGTTCGGCACCTACTGGTGTATGGCTGGGGGAGCTGAAGGATCTGCTCGAGAGGGCATCTATCTTAGAAGATCACCGTATATTGATAAATACGGTGATTGAAAGAATTTCGTCCGCTGAGGGCGGGTTGCATGATGTCGTCAGAAGTTTACTGGCGGGTTTTGAGGTACGTAAAAATGACATACCTTTTGACAGTTTTGCACATAGAGTGCGCCCTGTATAGATAGTAGCCCCTGAGACTCGGAATGTTGTCGAAAGCGACAGCGTGCCGAGGATCATAATCTCAGTTATTAATTCTCGCCTTTCCTATGCAGGTGGCGGATCGTCCGGTGGCCAGCCGGACTGATAGAGTTGCCGAGCTAAAGCGGCAACTTGACGTTGCGGATGTAGACATCGCGTTGGTCAATAAATGACTTGACGAGTCACAAGGTAGGTTGTTTCTCCGTGGTCATCTAGTAAGGGGGCTGACGCCCACTCCTTACAATATGTATGCTTGATACAGATGGTGTTGCTGCTGTGGAAGACCTTCGGGCAGAGCTTGCTTGAGCTAAGGAGCAGGCCAGAAGGAGTGATGTGGCTGCCTCGATGGCAGCCGAAGAGCTAAAAGCCGAAAAGGCTGCTTACTGCCAAAGCAGGGAGGAGATGGCCGGAATGGCCGTGAAGCTGAAGGATGTTACCGACCGCTATGAGGTTCTTGAAAAAGAACGCCGAGCGAAGCAAAAGGACCTGAAGAAGGCCACCGCCAAAGCCAAGGATGCCCGTTCTGCACTGAGGGCTATAAAGGAGGAGCTGCGTCAGGCCGGAGATATTGCGGCTGGAAAGCCCTTTCTGCTGCGCAGGAAGTTCACAGATCCGAAGTATGCTCAGGTGGGCCAGCTGTGGGGTGCGGAGGATCCTTATCTGGATTTGGCGGCAAGTGCGGCGGATGCGATTGTGCACTTCCGAAGCCAAAAGAATCACGAGATGGAAGAGTTGTTTTGGTCTCAATTCCACAGTCCGGAGCGTCCACTTCCGTTGAGCGATCGGTTGGCTGAGTGGGCTGAGCTGAATAGATTATCTAGATTTGCCATGATGGATGTGGTGGCTCATGTGTGGCCGGATAGGCCTAAGCCGAAGAGTTATTTTGGCTTATTGCAGCAGTTCCTTGGGGCGGTGCCGCATATCAAGGCGATGAAGCGGTCGGCATGCATAGAGGGTGCACGGATGGCTCTCGCCCGTTTCAAGACATACTGGGTGGAGATGGATGCCACTGATGTTGCCTCCCGGGATTCAGACAAAAGCCGGTTACCCGCCGAGCACTATTTTGGGGAAGTCTGCAGGCGCTGCTTGATAGAGTCGCGAGGTTTCAAAAATGTATGTTCAAATGACATGTATGATTTGTGAAACCATATTTATAATATGAGTGCTTTTTATACTTGTGTGTTCAAGTGTTTAAATATCTCCTGTGCAGCCGTTAATGTATATGTGTATATAACCTGAAAGATGGCGTTCTTGACAGCCCCCACGCACATGGTGCGGGGTGTTTGCAAAATAGCGATTTTCACACTTAATCCAACGCCTTGGTCCTGTGAAGGAGGTGGTAGCATAGCAAACTAGGCAACCGGACTATAGTGCTTTATCACTTTCACTTAGCCATAGGAGTTCGAAGGTGGGGCTACGATATAGCCCCTGGGGGCACCGCACTCTCCGAATTCGGGGCGCGTATGTGCCTGACCGTGAAATGGTCCTTCGTCAAAGCGGAGGAATTCTAGACACTCCGGTAGTCGATCGAGTGGTTGACCGGTCTCTCGCTATATCATGACATCGGTTTTGGCTTTCATCGAGGTGCTCGCCAGCCGAACCGGGCACAATCGTAGTAGTTCTCCGGTGCCGCGTTAGCCGATGATACGGAACGAAGGCAGCAAAACACAGGAGCCGGGCAAACCCAACATTTGACCAAAGACATGATTTGGAGCTGATGCATATAAGGCCTAACTCGAGATGCCGAACACTCCCTAAGGTATTCGGTCTTTATGATAACAGGCAGAACGATGCCCTAAGCCCCTCGTGTCCGGGTATGGGCGAAAATTTCTGACGCGGCCGATGCCAAAACGCCAGCCTCCTCATCAGTTATGGTAAGAAACCGGGGGATGTGGATCAACAAGAGACAGTAAGAAAGGTTTACGCAGGGTCTTAATCTGAAAAGAATCCTTGCAACGGGTCCCTGCTGCATGTCTGCGCCTGTGTCTCCGTTGTGCTATATCCTGGACGGGTGTAGCACGCTGTTCATCTGTAAAAGAGAAGAACTTAGTTTGGAAAGACATCGTGCGAGCAATGTATTAAAATAGAGCGTGAAAAAAGAAATGGATGAAGTTGAGCTTTTATTGGTTCTCATTGTTCATGCTCACAGCCCCTTGTAAAGGGGTGTGCGGCTAGGAAGCCCCTAGTTTATTTAAGCCGGACTCGCCTAGCCGTGTTCGGGGTCTTAAGCGACCTTTCAAAGAGATAATGCCGCGTGGACCGTGCATTTTAAGTGTAAGAGATGCATAATGCGGTATTGCGTTAAAGTGGGCGAAAGCTTCATGTCCCAATAGTGCTTGATGGCTACTTTTAAATGGGGCGATATGGAAGATTAGCTTTTCGCGAAGGAAGTTGTCGGATTAACCGAACACAACTTCTAGTAGTAAGGAGCCCGTGCAATTGGAGTAGGGGCCTGGCGTCACTCCTTTGAAGGAAGTGCTGCTATGGCGAATTTTGGTCGGGTCTATCCCCATCCTGCGGATTGTGTCCGGATATAGCAGGTTTAAGTCGCTACCGCCATCCATTAGGACTTGTGTAAATTGTAGTCCGTCGATTATAGGATCCAATATCAAAGCAGTCCATCCTGCGTTTCGAATGTTTCTGGAGTACTCCAGATGGTCGAAAGTAATTGGTTTTGACATCCAATCTCGGGATTCCGCTGGGGTGGACCGTGCGGCGCGTACTTTAGTAGGTGCCGCACTATTGTTCCGTATTATCACGTGAAGTGAGTTTACTATTTTGACTTCTTGTGGAAAGTCTTTTGTTTTCGGCGCTCGCTTGTGGGGTTCGCCATCGCCTTCGCTGGTGTGTCGAGCCCTTGTGTTCGGCGTTAAGTCGGCGGACTGTTTGAAGACCCAACAATCTCGGTGGGTATGGTTTGCGTGCTTCCCGGGTACTGTGGATTTGACATATCCTGTCCGTAATTTTGTTTAGGTTGATAGCTCGTCACCGTTGTCTTTAAGAGGCGGTGTTTTGTTGTTCGCCGAGAGCTTTTGAATCCGGCGTTGACCGCTGTGTTCTTTGGGCCATTTTCTTTACTCCGCGCCGATCCTTTCAAGGCCGTGATTTCCCATTTCCATCTCTGACCTCGAATGTGCTTGGGTCGCTGGTGCTGCATCTTGCCAGCTAGCTATCTTCTCCCGCGCAAAAGTGGGTCATGAGGCTCGTTAGCGCGGCCATTGTTCTTGGTTTCTCCTGGCCGAGGTGTCTGGCGAGCCATTCGTCTTGAATGTTATGTTTAAAAGCTGCTAAGGCTTCGGCGTCCGGACAGTTGACTATTTGGTTCTTTTTGGTGAGGAACCTGTTCCAGAATTTGCGTGCTGACTCTCCGGGCTGTTGAGTTATGTGACTTAAATCGTCTGCATCCAGAGGGTGGACATAAGTCCCATGAAAATTTGCTCTAAACGCATCCTCGAGCTCTTCCCAACTTCTAATGGTATTTTCTGGGAGGCTTTTGAGCCAATGCCGAGCTGGCCCTTTGAGCTTGAGGGGTAGGTATTTTATGGCATGGAGATTGTCGGTGTCAAAACCGGCGGATCTCGGGTAGGGGGTCCCGAACTGTGCGTCTAGGCGGATGGTAGACGAGGGACACGATGTTTTACCCAGGTTCGGGCCCTCTCGATGGAGGTAAAACCCTACGTCCTGCTTGATTAATATTGATGATATGGGTAGTACAAGAGTGGATCTACCACGAGATCAAGGAGGCTAAACCCTAAAGCTAGCCTATGGTATGATTGTTGTAATGTATGTTGTCCTCACGGACTAAAGCCCTCCGGTTTATATAGACACCGGAGGAGGCTAGGGTTAGACAGAGTCGGTTACAATGGTAGGAGATCTACATATCTCAGACGCCAAGCTTGCCTTCCACGCCAAAGAAAGTCCCATCCGGACACGGACGGAGTCTTCAATCTTGCATCTTCAGAATCTTGGAGTCCGGTGGATTTATGATAGTCCGTTGTCCGGACACCCCTAGTCCAGACTCCTCAAGAGTAGCCCTAACCAAAGCTTCAATGACGATAAGTCCGGCGCAAGATAATGTTTGGCATTGCAAGGCGGGTTCTCCCTTGAATAATCCAGAGAAGATCATGAACACCAGGATAGTGTCCGCTCGCAAAATAAATTCCACATTCCACCGTAGAGAGAATAAAATGTACACCAAAGGTAATCTGGCGACGATTATGCGGCGTGACATCACACCGCTACCAAGCCTTTGTTTGAGTCGCTTTTTACTATACCACCTCAACACATTTAGCGGCGCGTTTCTTGGCACGCCTTGTCGAAGCAGAGATCGTGTTCCCCTTATTCCGGGATTCTCATCAATACGGACGTGGGTAACCCAACCGTGCCCGTCGCCACGCCTCCTCCATCGAAGGTGAATCCCGAACGGTCACGGAGACGACCCTTGGTATTTTTTCCCTTTATAAGAGGACCAAGGACCGTTTCTTTTCTTCAATCTCGCATCGAATCTCCTTCTCGCTCCTAGTTCCAGCACCCAGAGCCCCATATTCGAGCGCTTCGGATTCTCAACCATGTCCGGCTCGACCTCCATGGTCGGTGGATACGGAGGAGGACGTGTCAAAGCTGCGGGAGGCCAAGTACCTGTCCTACGAGATTTCGCATAGGTTGCCTGCCCAAGGGTAGGCCGTGCCCGCCCCCGAGCCCGGTGAGTATGTTGTCTTCGTACCCCACCTCCGTCGGGGTTTAGGCTTCCCGACGGACCCCTTCGTGAGAGGGCTCATGTTCTACTACGGGCTGGATTTTCACGACTTGGCTCGAGTCCATCCTCCATGTCTCCGCTCATTATCGTCATGAGGCCTTCCTCGCGCCACCCCCCACTTCGCCTGTGGCTAAAACCTTCAATGTGGAGCCAAGATGATCGGGGCGTCAAGCGGAGGCGGCGGGCGGCCATAAGCATAAGGGCCGATGCCCCATGGCCTGAGGGTTCCTTCCAAGAGGAACTCGGACTGTGGCAGCAGGAGTGGTTCTATATCACTGCTCCGAAGGGCAGCAAGCAAAAGCCGCCGCCTTCATTCCGCCCGGGACCTCCACGCCAACTGATGTCGTGGGTCAACCAAGGGCTCAATTGGGGGCCGTCTGAAGACATGCCCTCACTGCAGGGCCGGATTCGAGACCTCCAAGCGAGGGAGATCAATCTGGTCGTGGTGATGCAGGTAATGCTAACAAGACGTCTCCTGCCCTGCAAACGCCGTCCTCTCCGTCTATGGGAGTTCAACCCGAAGGGACCCCGAATTCTCCAACACTTCATGGGTGCAACACCCGTGGAGATGTACAGGTTGTTCTTCGGACCGCAGGTGGCGTGTCCGGAATTGACCGAGGACGCAGACCTAAGCCGCAATCGCCCGGATACTCAGGTAAATAGCTCAGAGTCGGGACGTTTTATTTATCTGCCTTTTTAGGGTTCGCCTCCTGACCCATAACTTTTCACAGGAGTGGGTAGCGCGATCGAAGCTGATAAGGTGTCCGGCTCCCCTCCCAGAGACCGCACTGGAGCCCGTGCTGGTCAGAATGTTGGAGGTCGCGCCCGTAAAAGGGGGCGATGGGAAAGATAAAGGAGCTATTACTTCGCCCAAAGGGGCGTCTGAAGAGGGGGGAATCAAAAACCCCTCCTTCCAGGGGGAGAAGAGGACCGCCTCCGAAGATCCGGAGGCCAAAGCCCCTAAACGGGGGAAGAGATCTTCACCGGGGGGTCCGGCGTCCGGGGAGAATCCGGACGTACAATCGTCACCAAAGGATCAGCCCTCCAACGAGCCGTGAGTATGAAAAGGGGAGTTCATTAGTAAGAAAATACCTCCATTTGTGCTTCTGTGGGTGACCGAAATTTTTATCTTGCAGTTCGGATTTGCAGCCTTCGCAGATGAGTTCGTCTTCGGGGGACCTTCTTCCGGAGATGATGGAGAGTGAACGCCCGCTCACGCGCGCCGCCGATAGGGCGATGAGCTCAAGTATCGCCATGGAGGGTGTCCTCGAGTCCGGAGGGGCCGGGAGTTCGCGCCCGCTAGTGTCCGCCGGAGAATCAAGAACC
The DNA here is from genome assembly GCA_021437245.1 of Aegilops speltoides. Taxonomy (NCBI): domain Eukaryota; kingdom Viridiplantae; phylum Streptophyta; class Magnoliopsida; order Poales; family Poaceae; genus Aegilops; species Aegilops speltoides. The sequence goes on from CM038145.1 coordinate 250,483,529, forward strand.
TCGCCGGAGAGGGCGCCCATCTCGTAAGATCACCGTGCGTTGATGCGTATGGTGATTAGAAGGATTTCGTCCGCCGAGAGCGGATTGCGTGATGCCGCTACGAGTTTGCTGGCGGGATTCGAGGTACGCGAAAATGACGCACCTGTTGTTTTGGCCTTTTTGCACATAAAAGTGCACCCTGTATAGGTAGTAGCCCCTGAGACTCGGTAGGTTGTCGAAAACGACAACGTGTCGAGGATCGAAATCGCAAGTAATGAATGTCGCCGTTCCTATGCAGGTGGCGGATAGTCCGAGGGCTAGCCGGACTAGTGGGGTTGCCGAGTTAATGCGGCAACTTGACGTGGCGGATGCTGACATCGCACTTGTCAACCGGCGACTTGACGAGTCGCAAGGTAAATGAGTTCTCCACAGTCGCTTTGTTAAGGGAGTCAAAACCCTCCTCTGATAAATTAAATGCTGTTATACAGACGGTGCTGCTGTTGTGGAGAGCCTTCGGGCCGAACTTGCTCAAGCTAAGGAGCAAGCCCGAAGGAGTGACGCGGCTGCCTCGAGGGCGGCCGAGGAGTTGAAAGCCGAAAGGGATGCACACCGCCTAAGCAGGAAGAGTTGGCGAATTGGCCGTGAAAGTAAAAGATGCTGCCGACCGCAATGAGGCTCTTGAAAAGGAGCGCTTATCGGAGCGGGAAGACCTGAAGAAGGCCACCGCCAAGGCCAAGGATGCCTGCTCTGCAATGCGGGCCATGAAGGAGGAGTTGCGCCAGTCGAGATATCGTGGTCGGCAAGCCTTTTTCGCTCGCCGCCAGTTTATGGATCAAAAGTATGCTCAATTTGATCGGCTGTGGAGTCTGGAGGATCCGTATATGGACTTAGCGGCAAGTGCGGCTAATGCCGTTGAGCACTTCCGGAGCCAGAAGGATCACAAGACGGAAGAGCTATTTTGGTATCAATTCCATGGTCCGGATCGCTCACTTCCGTTGACCGACCGGTTGGCCGAATGGGCCGAGCTAAATAGATTATCCGGACTTGCCATGATCGACATCGTGGCTCATGTCCGCCGAGAGGCCCAAGGCGACGAGCTACTTCGCTTCTCGCAGCAATTCCTTGAGCGGTGCCGCATATCAAGGAGATGAAGCGGTCGGCCTGCATCGGCGGCGCGCGGATGGCTCTTGCCCGCGGAAGGCGCATTGGACGAGATGGATGCCACCGCTGTTGCGCCTGTGGTTCGATGAAAGCCGACTCCCGCCGAGCACTATTTCGGGAAGTTATGCGTGGTGCTCGGCAATAGAGTCGCAGATGCTCAAAAATGTCACGTTCAAATGAACGCTTTTAGCTTGTAAAACGATGATTATGCTATAACTGCTTTTATACTTGTGCGCCCCAAGTAGTAAAACTTCTCCTATGCGCCCGCCACGATACATTTGTATAACCTGAAAGATTGCAGTCTTTGGCTTCAGCCCCCATGCACAAGGTGCGGGGGTGTTCGCAAAAATAGCGTGTGTTCACACTTAATCCGATGTCTCGGTCCTATTTAGGAGGTGGTAGCGTAGCAAACGAGGCAATCCGGACTATAATGCTTTATCACTTTCACTTAGCCAGTGGAGTTCGAGGGTGGGGCTACGATATAGCCCCTGGGGGCACCGCACTTCTCCGATTGCGGGGCGCGTGTGTGCCTGACCGGGAAATGGTCCTTCATCAAAGCGGGGAATTCTAAACATTCCGGTAGTCGATCGAGTGGTTGACCAGTCTCTCGTTGTATCATGACACTATTTTTCGCTTTCATCGAGGTGCTTGCCCAAATTAACCGGGGCACAATCACAAGAGTTCTCCGGTGCCGCGTTAGCCGGCGATACGAACGAAGGCAGCAAAACACGTGAGCCGGGCAAACCCAACATTTGACCAAAGACATGATTCGAGCTGATGCATATAATGCCTAACTCGAGACACCAAACACTCCCTAAGCTGTTCGGTCTTTATGATAATGGGCGAATAATGCCCTAAGCCCCTAGTGTCCGTGCACGGCATGGTCTTCGACGCGGTGATGCCAAAACGCCAGCTCCGCTTTGGTTATAGGAAGAAACCAAGGAGAATAACAACAAGAGACAGAGAAAAGGTTTACGCAGGTCGAATCAAAAGAATCTCGCGAACGGGTCCCTCACCGCACGCCTGCGCTACCGTGTTCCATTGTGCCGTTATCCTCGACGGTATGCACGTTGTTCATCTCAGAAAGAGAGGAACACTTAGTTTGAAAACAATTCGTGCAAAAAAAGGTATGTGTGAAAGAAAAATATGAATAAGCAAAGCGGGTTTGAATGAACCCGCGGTTATTTGTGCGCGCAGCCCCTTGTGAAGGGGTGTGCGGCTAGGGAGCCCTAGCCTCATCGATGCCGGACTCGTTTATCCGAGTCCGGGTCTTTGGGTGACCTCAAGATCGAGATGATGCCACGCGGACGGGCATCTTGAGTGTAAGAGACGCGAATGTGGTATGGCATTGAAACGGACAAAAGCCTTTCGTCCCAAGAGTGCTTGATATCCACTTTTAAATGGGACGATATGAAAAATTAGTTTTTCGCGCCGAAAGTTGGTCGGTGATCCGAACACGACTTCTAGTAATAGGGAGCCTGTGCACTTGGCATAAGGGCCCGGCATCACTCCTTTGAAGGAAGTGTGGCTCTGTCGAATTTTGGTAGGGTCTATCCCCATCTTGCGGATTGTGTTTGAATACAGCAGGTTTAAGTCGCTGCCTCCGTCCATTAGGACTTTAGTAAATTGTAATCCGTCGATTATGGGATTCAATGTCAGGGCAGTCCGTCCCACGTTTCGAACGCTTCTGGAATAGTCTAGGTGGTCGAAAGTGATTGGTTTTGATATCCAATCTCTATGGTCTGCTGGGTTGGACCGTGCGAGGCTCTTTTTAGGAAGTGTCGCACTATTTTTCTCAGATTATCACATGAAGTGAGTTTACTTTGCTTTGACCTCTTGTGGGAAAGTCTTTTGTTTTCCGTGCTCTGCTGGTGGGGTTTATCGCTTATTGGACGCGTCGAGCCCCTTGTGGTCGGCGTTTAGTCGGCCGGACTGTTTGAAAACCCAACAGTCTCGATGGGTATGGTTTGCAGGGCTTCCGGGGGTACTGTGGATTTGACATATCCGACCCAAAATCTTGTTTAAGTTGGACAGCTCATCGCCGCTATCCTTAAGAGGTGGTGTTTTGTTGTTTGGTCATGAGCTTTTGAATCAAGCGCCGATTGCCGTGTTTTTGGGCTTTTCTCTTGATTCCGGCGCTGCTCTTTTCTCGCGTCGTGATTTTCCATTTCCATCTCTTATCTCGGATGTACTTGGGTCATTGGTGCTGCATCTTGCTAGCCAGCTATCCTCTCCCGCCAGAAGCGGGTCATGAGGCTTGTTAGCACGGACATTGTCCTCGCTTTCTCTTGGCCGAGGTGTCCGGCAAGCCATTCGCCTCTGGACGTTGTGTTTAAAAGCTGCTAAGGCTTCGCGCTCGGACAATGACTATTTGATTCTTTTAGTGAGGAACCTGTTCTGAATTTGTGCAATCGACTCTCCGGCTGTTGAGTTATGTGACTTAGATCATCTGATCCGGAGGGCGGACATAAGTCCCTTGAAAATTTGCTCTAAACGCGCCCTCGAGCTCTTCCCAACTTCCCACAAGAGTTTTCTCGGGAGGCCTTTAAGCCAATGACGGGCTGGCCCTTTGAGCTTGAGGGTAGGTATTTTATGGCATGGAGATCATCTCCTCCGCCATGTGTATATGTAGTATATAATCTTCTATCCGCATCTGTGGTCTGTTGTTCCATCGTAGGCCTCTATGTTTATTGGTTTAAATCCTGCTGGGAATTCATGGTCCAGCACCTCATTGGTGAAACATAGTGGGTCTGCGGCGCCCCTGTATTTGGGTGTGCCGCTATCTTCGGACACTTGACGTGTTGCCTTGCTTCTTGGGGCCTTCTTCTTTGGCCCGTAGATGGACCTGGCTGGGCAATCTGTCCTTCCAAGTTCGTTGGTTGGTTTATGTGTGGCGCCGCTTTCAGAATTTGGCCTGTCATCCGGCCGTCTATCCAACCAGGCAGCCTCTTTATTTTTTGACTGTGGGGCTCTATGGCCTCGCTGTCGATTCTCGTAGCGACTTGCGCTTCGGGTAGCTCTTTGATTGGTGGCCATTGCCGTATTTATCCGCGGTCTTGAGTACTTTGCTCCACCTCATTATGAGTGTGTCTTCCGCTGTTTTGAGCTTCCGCTTTTCCTTCTTCAAGCTTCTTGCAGTGTTGACGAGTCTTTTCTGGAGGTTTTTACCTTCCGGCGGCGTGTCCGGCGTGAGATCGTCCGAACCGTCATTTTCGCCGGGCCTGGACTGATTATCTGACTCGTCCTATTCGGACGGCTGCTTATCTGCATGTTCGTCGTCCGCTTTTGTGCCCTGCTGTATTGCGGGGTCCTTAGGAGCGTTGTTGTTGTCGAGGCGGGGCTTAGGGCGGCGTCTGCGCCGCCGTTTTGGTTGTTTATCGGTGGGGTTATCCTCTGCCGCGGCCCGTTGGTCCTCGTTATTGCTCTCTTTTGGGGTATCCACCATGTATATGTCGTATGACGAGGTGGTCCTCGCGTGCCCTATAGGGGCTGTTTCTTGTTTGTCTCCGGCGTCGTCGTCTATACCGTCGATGTCTTCGGAGCCGTAGTCTAGCATATCGGTTAGATAGTCGATAGTGGCTACAAAGTGGGTGGTGGGTGGGCTCTGAATTTCTTCGTCGTCCATATCCCGACCGTCCCGGCCATAGTCCGGCCAGGACTCTCATGATAACGAGAGATGCTTTAGTGAATTCAGGATGTCGCCAAAAGGCGAGTATTGGAAGATGTCCGCGGGGGTGAATTCCATAACCGGCGCCCAATCCGATTTGGTTGGTAGGGGCGTGGGAGGTTCGGAGTCCGGCAAGGAGTCTGGCACCTCGGAATCACGAGTTTTGCGAGGGACAAGATTAGTGTTCAGCTCCATCGCCGTGGAAGTTGAAGCCCCCGAGGCGGTGTCCATCCACCGATCCTCTATTTGGGCAATCGGCTCCGGACTAATGGCCGAAGCAGATTTGCGTGCGGCCACCAAGGCACTGTTCGGCGGCAGAGCTAGATCATGCCCATTGCAATAGTGCGGCGCGCTTGGCTGTGGCTCGAGTCCGTCGAAGATCGAGTCTCCGCGGACATCGGCTGTGAAGTTTAGGCTTCCGAATCGACTGACGGCGGGGCGAGCTTCGATCTGCTCCAGATGGCTGCTTAATTAGCCCGCAGATCTTGGCCGCTGAATCTGAAGATCTGTCCGGGAGGAAAGTCTCACCACAGACAGCGTCGTTGGTTGAAGATGCCATCGGACCTATCGGTGATGACACAGAGGAACTCTCAATGAAAGCACCAATGTCGGTGTCAAACCGCGGATCTCGGTAGGGGGTCCCAATTTTGTGCGTCTAGGCGGATGGTAACAGGAGACGAGGACACGATGTTTTACCTGTGTTCGGGCCCTCTCGATGGAGGTAAAACCCTCGTCCCGCTTGATTAATATTGATGATATGGGTAGTACAAGAGTGGATCTACCACGAGATCAAGGAGGCTAAACCCTAAAGCTAGCCTATGGTATGATTGTTGTAATGTATGTTGTCCTACGGACTAAAGCCCTCCGGTTTATATAGACACCGGAGGAGGCTAGGGTTACAGAGAGTCGGTTACAATGGTAGGAGATCTACATATCCGTATCGCCAAGCTTGCCTTCCACGCCAAGGAAAGTCCCATCCGGACACGGGACGAAGTCTTCAATCTTGCATCTTCGTAATCTTGGAGTCCGGCGGACGATGATAGTCCGGCTGTCCGGACACCCCCTAGTCCAGGACTCCCTCAGAGATCATCTCCTCTTGCCATGTGTATGTGTAGGATGTAATCCTCAATCCAGACTCCGGGGTCTGTTGTTTCGTCATATGCCTCTATGTTTACGGGTTTGAATCCCGCTAGAAATTCATGATCCAGTACCTCATCAGTGAAACATAGTGGGTGTGCTTGGCTCAGATTTAGGTGTGTCGTTATCTTCGAACACTCGGCGTGTTGTGTTGCTCTCTGGAGCCCTCTTTTTTGGCCCGTAAATGGACCTGATCGGGCCATCCTTTTTGCGAGGATCTTTATGTGTATCATGTGCCGGCTTGTGTGCGGCGCTGCTTGCCGTTCTTAGCCTGTCATCTGGTCGTCTATCCGGCCAGGCGGCCTCTTTGCTTTTTGATTGTGGTGGCTCTACGGCCTCCTCGTCAAATTCGGGCAACAGCTTGCGCTTCGGGTAGCTCTTTGCTTGATGACTATTGCCGTATTTGTTTGCGGTCTTGAGTACTTTGTTCCATCTCATTCTGAGTACGTCTTCCGCTGTTTTGAGCTTCCGCTTCTGCTTCTTCAAACTTCTTGCAGTGGCGACGAGCCTTTTGTGAAGGCTCTTATGCTCTGGTGATGTGTCCGGCGTGAGATCGTCTGGACTATTGTTTTCGCCGGGGATGGGTTGCTTGTCCAATTCATCATGTTCGGATGGTTGCTTGGTTGCATGTTCGTCCTCCACTGGTTCACCCTGCTCTACGGCTGGGTCGTTATGGGTGTTGTTGTTGTCGAGGCGGGACTTCGGGCGGCGCTTGCGTCGCCGTTTTGGTTGCTTCGCCTCGTCCCGTTGTTCCTTGTTATCGCTTCCTTTTGGTGTATCCACCATGTATATGTCATGAGTTGAGGTGGCTTTCCAGTGCCCTGCAGGCGCTGGTTCTTGGTCGTCTCGGGCATTGTCGTCCATACCGTCGATGTCTTGGAGTCGTAGTCTAGCATGTCGGTTAGATCGTCGACAGTGGCTACAAAGTGGGTGGTGGGTGGGCTTTGAATTTCTTCGTCGTCCGCATCCCAACCCTCCTGACCGTAATTCGGCCAGGGCTCTCCTGATAGCGAGAGATACCTTAGCGAATTCAGAATGTCGCCAAAAGGTGAGTGTTGAAAGATGTCTGTGGCGGTGAACTCCATGATTGGCACCCAATCGGATTCGATTGGAGGGGGCGCAGGAGGTTCGGAGTCCGGCACCTCGTAGTCACGAGCGTCGCAAGGGACAAGGTCAGTATTCGGCTCCATCACCGTAGAGGTTGCAGCCCCCGAGGCGGTGTCTAGCCACCCATCCTCGATCTGCGCGGTCAGCTCCGAATTAAGGATCAGAGCGGACTCATGTGCGGCTTCCAGGGCACTGTCCGGCAGCAGAGCTAAATCATGCCCATCGAGATAGTGAAGCGCACTCGGCTGTGGCTCGAATCCATCGAAGATCAAGTCTCCGCGGATGCCAGCCGTGAAGTTTAAGCTTCCAAATCTGACCTAATGGCCAAGGGCGTAGCTTTCGATCTGCTCTAGATAGCCAAGCGAATTGGCCCGCAGTGCAAAGCCACCGAACACGAAGATCTGTCCGGGGAGAAAAGTCTTATCCTGGACTGCGTCGTTGTTGATGATTGAAGGAGCCATCAAGCCTATCGGTGATGAAACAGAGGAACTCTCAATGAAAGCACCAATGTCGGTGTCAAAACCGGCGGATCTCGGGTAGGGGGTCCCGAACTGTGCGTCTAGGCGGATGGTAACAGGAGACAAGGGGCACGATGTTTTACCTGTGTTCGCCCTCTCGATGGAGGTAAAACCCTACTCCTGCTTGATTAATATTGATGATATGGGTAGTACAAGAGTGGATCTACCACGAGATCAAGGAGGCTAATCCCTAGAAGCTAGCCTATGGTATGATTGTTGTGATTGTTGTCCTACGGACTAAAACCCTCCGGTTTATATAGACACCGGAGAGGGCTAGGGTTACACAGAGTCGGTTACAATGGTAGGAGATCTACATATCCGTATTGCCAAGCTTGCCTTCCACGCCAAGGAAAGTCCCATCCGGACACGGGACGAAGTCTTCAATCTTGTATCTTCATAGTCTTGGAGTCCGGCCGATGATGATAGTCCGGCTATCCGGACACCCCCTAGTCCAGGACTCCCTCATATGTGCTTTGTGAAAGTCCAATTAAGCGTCTTGATCTATCTCTATAGATCTTGATGCCCAATATATAAGCAGCTTCACCGAGGTCTTTCATTGAAAAATTCTTATTCAAGTATCCTTTTATGCTATCCAGAAATTATGTATTATTTCCAATCAACAATATGTCATCCACATATAATATTAGAAATGCTACAGAGCTCCCACTCACTTTCTTGTAAATACAGGCTTCTCCAAAGGTCTGTATAAAACCATATGATTTGATCACATTATCAAAGCGTATATTCCAACTCCGAGAGGCTTGCACCAGCCCATAAATGGATCGCTGGAGCTTGCACACTTTGTTAGCACCTTTTGGATCGACAAAGCCTTTTGGTTGCATCATATGCAACTCTTCTTTAAGAAATCCATTAAGGAATGGAGTTTTGACATCCATTTGCCAAATTTCAAAATCATAAAATGCGGCAATTGCTAACATGATTCGGATAGACTTAAGCATCGCTACGGGTGAGAAGGTCTCATCGTAGTCAACTCCTTGAACTTATCGAAAACCTTTCGCAACAAGTCGAGCTTTGTAGACAATAACATTACCGTCAGCGTCAGTCTTCTTCTTGAAGATCCATTTATTTTCTATGGCTTGCCGATCATCGAGCAAGTCCATCAAAGTCCATACTTTGTGCTCATACATGGATCCCATCTCATATTTCATGGCCTCAAGTCATTTTGCGGAATCTGGGCTCATCATCGCTTCCTCATAGTTCGTAGGTTCATCATGGTCTAGTAACATGACTTCCAAAATAAGATTACCGTACCACTCTGGTGCGGACCATACTCTGGTTGACCTACAAGGTTTGGTAGTAACTTGATCTGAAGTTTCATGATCATCATCATTAGCTTCCTAAACCCCCATAATTATTGCCTCTAGGGCATATTTCCTTCAGGTAGTGTAGCAGCATCTCAGGTAGCAGCTGTAGGGGCTCGAGCGAGAGTAGGATCTGTTGCTCATGCAGTAGAAGCGCGCACAAGAGTAGAGCAACAACACAAGCAAGAGCAAGAGCGAGAGCAGCAGCACAAGCAAGAGCAAGAGCAGCAACGCGAGCAAGAGCAGACCAGACAGGGGACCGAGAGCAAGAGCAGAGCAGCAATGGAAATGAGAGCCAAAGCAGCAGCAGCTCCTACTGATGTGGACGTTGCCACCAAGGGAGCGACGCCGTGGAGGAAGTGGTCGGTGATGCCACCATGGATGGAGCCACGCCATGTCGGCTCGGGACCGAGTGCCGGCAGCACCGTGAGATCGAATCAAGAAGAAAATGCGGCCATTAGTGTAGAACCTCTTTGATGTCACCGATTAGGCCTCAACTTCATCCAAGGAATTGGTGATGATGCTGCTCTTCCGATGGTGCAGGTGAAGACGGCGGTGTGGGAATGGAGGTGGCGCAAAAGACGAGGGGAATGTCGGGGAAACTCCTTGAAGGTGGAGGACGGGATGGCTAAACCGGCGGGACAACAAGATCAACGACGGATCCTCATCAGGTGTTGTGTATGAGGGACGTCGAGGTGTTGTTGTGGACGACGTCGTCGGGGAAGAGGCTTCGACTGGTGGCGGACAGAGCAGGGTGTGGCGCTGGTTTTTGCATCCTCGGTGTACGAATGGGTGGGTGCATGGGATGGGAGGGGGGAACTATGGCTTAGGGATGCGCTTGTCCGAAATATGGGGTAAGTTATGAAAGTACCCCCACCGATTTGAGCTAGGCGGTTCTTTCGGTTCAGGGGTATCACGGGCATTTCGTGTGTCGGGATTTCGCAGGAGGTGGGAGTTTTCGCGCGTGTTGTAATTTTGGGATAACAAGGCATGGGTTGAGATGGAGGGAGTTTTCGGAGCGCAACGAGACAAAGATATATCTTAAATATTTCAGCGTAACAAGGCACGGGTTGAAGAGGCTGGAGTTTCACAGCACGATAGACATAGATGCTAGCTTGAAATTTCGGCATAACAAGGTGCAGCTTGAAATTTCCAGAGAACAAGCTTAACGTGTACAAAAAAAGACAATTCGCACCTCATCACTAGAGAGAGCCATGTCCCATTTTACTATATTACTAGAAATGCATTCAAATACAACAACAAAAAAACTAAAAAAATGGGGACAACAAACATAACGTGTACAATACCAAATCAATTTGAACTTCCTTCAACAATAAAAAACAATTCGTGTTGTCTAGCATATGGACTAAATTTGAGTACATTTTCCCTGTTTGAATGGGATTGTACTTGGATTAGTTATACAACCATCTAAATATTATATTCACAACACATGACATGAATATAGGAGTAGTAAATTCCTATATAAATACGAACTAAATGTACATATGATCTCAAATTCAAATATATGTATCCATTTTATGTTGAATTCAGATCATAGTACATGTATGCTCTAGCTAGATGTTCGGAATCTAAATCCTGTATGATACTACACACAATGTGTTTAACACGCACAACACACACACAAACACTATTTAGACTAGTAAGGTACTCGTGCATTGCACGCATGAGATTTGGCAACCAAATTATAAATAAATACCACATTATAGCATGTAAGCTTTGAGTCATATATGCATGATGTAGATGTTCGTTTAATTCTTATAGTTCATCCCATTCAAAATCAATTAGTTTTATAAAAAAGCTAATCTATTTTAAGATTCATGGAATTATGCGTTCTAAAGCATAAAGTAAAATAAGTAATGACAATTCATGTAAAAAAAGTTTGGGCAATTATGATACTAAAGATTCTAGAACAAAGAAAAAGTCCTTGTGTTTTGAGGTTTGTGCATGATGCTTAAGTTCAACCATGGAGTCCTCTTGATTGTACATGTGGCAAAATCTAGTGGAATGTAGATGATATCCAACGGCCAGTAGTGCTCGGATTTGCCATCTTTGCACCATTGGATTGGCTTCATCCAACGTTCATCTTTCAAAGTTATTCGCACACTATATAGGGGTATAGATATAGACTAGTAAGGTATACGTGCATTGCACGCATGATATTTGGCAACCAAATTATGAATAAATACCACATTATAGCATCTAAGTTTTAAGTCATATATGCATGATGTAGATATTCATTAATTCTTATAGTTCATCTCATTCAAAATCAATTAATTGTTATAAAAAAGGTAATCTATTTTAAGATTCATGGAATTGTGCCTTGTAAAGCATAAAGTAACAACAAATAATGGCAATTCATGTAGAATTTTTTTGGGCAATTATGATACAGAATATTCTATATATCTAGTCACGTCTCACCCTCTTTCCCACGTACACATCAATCAATCTATACCTCTCTATATAGGATTACATATAATACACCCACATTATATATCCATCGTCCCCCTCTCATCATCCATGCCTTCCGCTTCATCTCTCAGACGCGTGCACAATGGCGAAGACATAGGGCAGCAAGGGCCCTGCCCCCCTAACATCACTATATATTGAGGCTAATATGAATATGACCAGTAGATCAATTGCTGGTAAAATGGTTTAAGTTGATGAATTGGCCCTGCCCGTAAAGGAATAGCAATGTTTGGCCCCCTAGCTCATTTATTTTTCATGGCTCCACCACTGCGCGCAACCGCGCACTCGTCTCCTCTCTTTAAATATTGATCTCGCACTTGTGCACTCCATAGTCTCCCTCCACTTGGCCCCTCACACCATCTTCTAGCTCCCACCCTCATATCCCAGTGCTTGTACGCTTGTAGAGCTCTTCCTTCTATCTGTCTCTATCGATATCTCTTCGGTCGACCCCTCACCTCCCTTCTCGTATATCACTCCGGCCCCATGCACATACATGTATGTATGTAGGCCTCTCCTTCACACAAATTGCATTGACACGTATTCCCTCACCATATCTTAGTATCTCTCACACACACGGACTACGTGTGCGAAAGAGAAGAGGTGCACACACGCACTTGTTCCCACATATAAACGCGCGGGTGCACGGTGGAGCACATTTGTACAAAAAATGAGCGTGTAGAAAGCCTTTAAATGATGTGCCAAACTAGTCTATATCTATACCTATATATCTATATCTATACCCCTATATTGAGTGCGAATAGAAAGATGGTCGTTGGATGTAGCCAATCAGACGGTGTAGAGATGGCAAATCCGAGCACTACTGGCCATTGGATATCATCTACATTCTACCAGATTCTGCCACACATACAATCTAGAAGACTCCATGGTTGAACTTAAGCATAATGCACACAAGTACTTCTCCTTTGTTCTAGAATCTTCCATATCATAACTGCCCAAACTTTTTTTCTAGTTGAATTGTCATTATTTGTTTTTTACTTTATGCTTTACAACGCACAATTCCATAAATCATAAAATAGATTGACTTTTTTATAAAAACTAATTGATTTTTAATGAGATGGACTATAAGAATTAAACGAACGTCTACATCATGCATATATAACTCAAAGCTTACATGCTATAGTGTGGTATTTATTCATAGTTTGGTTGCCAAATCTCATACGTGCAATGCACGTGTACCTTACTAGTACTTACTTTTTCAGTTAATATATTATGATTAAAATGATGTGGGGCATCCATGAAGCCACGTGACACGTGTGGAGGCGTTGTCGCAACCTCCTTGTGTGGATTGATCACAACGACGTGCTGCTGGTTCCAGAAGAATGTACTCGTCCTCTCTCACGCACACTGGCAGTACATGCACGAAGTGAAGATGTGCATGCACACACTCATTCCCTCGCACACACACATGGGTACACGGTGCGACACATTTTTGTACGAAGATCCACCCCATGCGATAATTTGATGCGTGTAAAGTCGTTCACTTCATTGATGGCCAATTAATACAATGCATGCAAATTGGAGTGGACGTGAGGGAGGAAGTAGTTGAGAAAGACATTACTACTCCACTGCGAGCATGCGAGTAGTTAAATCATGGGTAGCTACTTCCATTGGTCTCCTTCGTATTTTATGCCAAATTGTGACCATAATTTTAAGTAACACAATATTTATGCATGTCATAAAAATTAATGTCATCGAAAACTACTTTCAAATCTGATTCCAATGATATAATTTTTGGTGACATGCATTAACATTTTGTTAGTTATTTTTTTGGTCAAAAATTGGACCATAAAAAGGGCGCCAATAAACCAGGACGCAGGTAGGATGATCAATTTTTGCCAGTGTTACTGTTGATGGCCTTTGTATTTAAATATGGACGAAGTGAAGTGGAGACTATCTTTATCTTAGCCTCATAGGGCTCTCCCAGTGGCTACGCTCGCCCCCCGCCTCGCCCACCAGATCCCGCCATGGAGGATCCCTTAGATCCCAGGATCCCGCGGGCTACCCTCTCGCTGCAGCCCGCAGCACTGCCGCCTTTGAGCGAAACCTACATGTGTTTCAGAGGGGACCCGTTGCTCTGGAATCATAGATCGGTGGCACCGGAGGACATGTCAGGGCGGCAAGGGAAAATTAGATCGAGGAAGCGTCGCATCGATTGGAGACAAGTTTGAAGGAGCCGCGCCTGGCGAAGCACAAGGCAGAGGCGCAAGTCGATCTCAGGGGAGAGATGGTGAGGGATGTCAGCATCTGGCAGCATCACATTGACTTCGAGCTGGGGCTAATGGCAGAGATCATATTCACGGAGTCAACTGCGGAGGAAAGAACATGCATGCCTGCAGAATGGCATGAGCAGCTGATGCAATTGTTCAAAGGGCATTAGGAGAAGCCAAATCCCGGGACCAGCTGCGGCGGTGCCGCTGGGCATGCATCGTAGGCGAGATGAGCTGCCCTCCTTCCCCGCCAGTGATGTAGTGACCTACTCGGTTTCTGCTGCAGTGAACTTGCAATGCCATGTCAGTTTGCAACCTTGACAATCACTCCATCCATATGTATTGTATTCCTGTGAAAGTACTTGGTCATTTGGAAAAAGATGTAATTGGTTCATCACTAGTTTTTGAATGCTTGGTCGTGACAATCACCCGAAGCCACAACCAGAAGTCTCCATCGCGTAATAACTATGATCGGTCGCACCAACAGACGGTCGGTAGGACTCGTGTCTCACCGAAGGGACACACATCAGCTTGGTCTAACATGTACGACTAGTTACATCACTGACTTGTGCGACCGCATTTGAGCAATAGTACTTCAAATTTAAGTTCCACTAAACTCATCGGAAGCCGTTTTGGGCCTCGAAACCAAAACCATCAATTAATCTTTAGCTTGTTCCCATCACATTCCAAAGTAGTACTACCATGCTATAATTAAGTGCAAACCTGCTCACACCTAGTACGTATCAGACCTGAACGTGTTCCTACTATGAAGGTTTTAGTACTAGTGCTGGTACTAGGTTATAAAAAGGGGAACTACCTAGCCGAAAATTACTCTACCTTCATCCTCATAAGTCTTTCTTGTTCGTCCGTCCTTGCCATGACCAGTGTGCAGCGCCCTAGGTCGAGTACTACTCATAACAAGGCAGCGGCGACCAAGGTCGCGGGAAAAAAGAGGGCTCGCCGCCTCACAGAGACCTCGGAAGATCTCTCACGGGCAGGCGAGGGCTCCCATGAGCGCCCTAGCCGCGGAGGCGAAGATGTCGAGCTGGCGGCACTGGAGTCATTATCCCTCGACGACATGCCCGATCAGCTCAATAAGCAGAAGGAGTTCAGCTTGGTGGAGCTGCTGAAGGAGATCCTCGACGACATGCCCGCTGAGCTCAATGAGCAGGGGGAGTTGACTGTCGGCTTGGTGATGCTGCTGAAGAAGAGCATTGCCTCGGATAAGAAGGCGACCTGTGAAATCCTACAACTTCAAGAGGACAATGCGAAGCTCCGCCATGAGCTCGACCTACTGAAGGAGGAGAACACCGGCTAGAAGAAGCTGCAAGATTCATATTGTGGACTTTCGAAGCAGCCTAGGACTTATTTTTATAGAAAAATGTACAATACACTCTAGATTTTAAGACATGACCGACAAATGCACAGGGCAAGTATGTACCTAGCAGCCATTGACATGAATATTCCATAATAGCATAAATAAGCAGCACAAAAATACAATCACCAAAGAAACCTAAAGGGAAAATACCATGTCTACACACAAATATCAATAAAGTTGCACATCAGATGGGGAGAAAGAGAACATGGTGTTAACATAAGCCTACGCATATATACCTTGACATGAACAAAACTCTGAACCTCAGTCACAACCATGTTATGCTAAAAAACAAAGTTCACACGCACAAGTGCATTCACGGAATACATGACGTATATCCACAAGAACAATATGATTTTTTTTTCAACTAGAATCAACTAGAAGAAAATATATTACCTCAACTTCTTGCATGTAGAATTATTGCTTTTCGCTTCAAACCAATCAACTCATTTCCTTGCACCTCATAGCAATTCTCAACATTAACAACCTAGTAAATTATTCGAGAATTCATGTCAGCTGCAATCATCTAATGAGAAACAATCAAGTATTACTTATAGGCTCTCAAGAATTGGCACGAATATAAGAGAAACATATTTGCAATTGATGGATTTTTACTTGTTCCATATGCATGATAGAAAATAATGACAAAATATACAAACAACCCATTCAGATCATGGAGGAAACAAAAATTTCACCACAAATATCTGCAATAGCCTGAGTAGCTCCCTTGTCATTTAGGTCCCGAACATGAGTGTCAGTAAGCATTTCCAATTGGAACTTCAGTGAATCATCAGCCACATTGATGTACACATTTATAGTTGATCAATGATTTGACTGGAAAAGGGAGGCAAAAAATTTATATACCAGCAGAGGGGACGATCCATGCCTTTAAAACGAATAAACCAAAAAGGAGAGCTCACATAGAGTCTATGATCTTCGATGTGCACTTCATGATGCTCATGATAAAGCCCCTGAGAACTGGATCGCCATCAATAGACCAGAACCACATGTCGCTCCAGAGTTGTATCGACTCAGATAAGGCTATACCATATTTCTCATTCATGTGGTTTAGATGTGCACTCCAATGTCATCTAAACATCACCAGACAAGAACCACATGATGCTCACAAAAAGCTCCCAACTATATTCCACATAACTGAAGCAAAGAAAATATTTTGAACAAAGGGTTTGATCTGCAACGATGCTGCAAAGGATCATCATCAAATAGTAAATAACTGTTCTAAGAATAGTGCCAATGAGTTGAACATGGGAAGTACTCCTGCCTCCTAGCTTAAAATTCAAACATCAATTTGCACAAATAAATCCATGTTGATAGTTGTATTTTCATAGCCTCGTCAAAAATTAGTTACCTATGATTAAGACATTAAGGTTTAACAATAGAAATAGAGTTAAGCCAGTATAAACTCAAGTTTAGGTCAGCAAAATCGCTCCTAATCAGCTCCAGGTTTGTCAACTACTATTATCCAACCTAAGATTCTTTCCATCTACCAAAGTCATTGTCACCTAATCTAGAGATCCAGGGAAAATCTGAACACATCAACAATATCCAGTTAAGATGTAGACCTTGGAAGTACACACTACACAAACTGAATAGTCAAGTCCCATGGTATTCACACTCTTCAGATATAAAAAATACAAGTGTTCTCTTAAGAAAAAGGAGGTGCATACCACAAAGTTTACACCGAATACTCTAGTCACATGTCAGTCCTAGTGCTTGGTTCATGCAATCAAAATCGCTAAAGAAAATAAGAAGAGCATTAATTGCGAGCAGCAAATAAACCAGAATGACATGAACATAAGGATAGCTCAAAACAGAATTGCTTCAAACATATGTAAAGAAACACTAAAATACTGAAATTAGTTGTAATTCAAGTATTTGACATTAGATAAACTCACCCTTTCACATAGAAATATAGAATCTTTTACTTCATTGACCTTGTGTTATGCTCAAGCTTACAATAGAGCTGACCTTCCTCCACATGAGTACATAGCTACATCAAGACCACCACATCAAATCCTCCTGAACTAAAAGCAAAGTAATTAACCAGTCATCCTTATTGTTTTCCCATTCCCTGTAGGACATTCCCTTTTTTTGTATCTTTTACCGAGGAATATATCTTCTGATACCGTGTTAATCTACAAACAAAAAAAATTCCCCTTTTGTTGGACTAAAAAAGGCTATTCTACATCACCGGAATTTAGGAACACCGCAAATGCAGCAATTGTAACAACAATCCTAAATTGGAACGTGCATCAGCCTATATAATTATTAATCGGAAAACACACTTTCCACAAAATTATTTATCGAACTCAAGAAAACCTACTTAAGATGGATGGAACCAACATTCTTGAGATACACATAGATTGATGGACGATGAATGGCTACCTAGGCGAGACATTGAAGCAAAAGTCACGGATTTATCAAGAAGTGTAGAAAGTAAAAACTAAATAGGCGACCATCTCCAAGATCACAAAGCAAATATGAAACCTGAAATTTATCTAACATGAGGCCAACAAGAGAACTGCCTGAGTAACAATTTATCAACATAAATTTTTCCTTCCTAATTAAGCCAAGCCCCAGATACTCTTATCCATGCACAAAAGAACAAAAATACCAACATTCCATGCACAAAGGAACAACAATCGTCGGCACTACCAGGAAGGGACAAGAGGCATAGATCTACACTCCACTAAAAACAAGCAAGTAAGCAAGGCAACCACACGAAAAAACAGTGCACAAAGTGAATGCTACTTTTGGCTGTACGAGAAACAAGACAAGAAATAGAAGGCTCTTATTCGCCAGCATGCACAACAAGCACGCCGTACAACCGTGTACCTAGCTCTTGAAAAGAAGAGGAGCATAAAGGAGGGGGAGAAGAAGGGTTGACCTGCAGATCAGTGAATGGAGATGATCAGGCATAGATCGAAGGAAGCACCGACCATAGGATCAAGCAACATAGGGCCAATCTGCAGGTATACAAAGGAAAAAATAGAGACGAGCAGCATCCAATCACCAAGAACGTGAGAAAATAGACACATACCTAGAGATCGATGAGTGCATCAGTAGATCCCGCGGAGAGACCGGAAGAAAGAGGGGACCTTCAACCAAACGAGATCCCAAATCAACGAAAGACGGGTACAAACGGAACCATCTCCTTCACCGCCTCCTCCTCATCTTCCTGGCTCTCACAGGGGGCGGCGTACAAGCAAGAGAAGGTGAGGGGGTGGGCTGACCTCAGATCCTCCCGTCCATCCCTGTAGCGTCGCCCTCTAGTGGAGTTGTCGGATGGCTCACGCTGGCTGGTTGTTGAGCGCCGAGCAGAAGGTCGACCACCAAAGCTGTGCGGCCCAGCGATGAGGAGAGGCCGCAGGAGGAGAAGGGTGGGAGCATGGCGGCGACGGTGGTGGTGGCGGCGGCAGGTGAAAGTGCGAAGGGAATGGGAACGAGTGGGAGGCGTCACTAAGTTTCGCTCGGCGCTGGTTTTTATCCCAGGCGTGCAGCTCACCCGTCAGGGCACACCACATACCTGGCGACGAACAACACACATGCACGTCAACAAGGCGGGCCCCCACCCCCGAGCCTCTCCTGACGCATGGGACACTCGTACAAGAACACCCACCCACTTAAATGAGGAATGACCGCGATGCCGCATCCAGGCCCGCCTGTAAGTGTTGGGGGTCAACGAGAGGAGGACAAAACCGAGCCTGAACTGGAACGAGGGAGCGGCCAAGATCGGGACACGTCAGCGAGGACCCACAGATCGAACGGCCCCTATTCCAAATGATCTGGGAGCGCCCTTATTCCGCCATGAATCAAAATTGAGATTTACAGCTCTGTATCCGGGATCTGCCGCAGGGTGGCGCGACCCGCTGACCTCAACGGATTAAAATAGTGGCAGCGGGCCTACTTTTTAGGCGAGATCTGCTTGCGAAAGCGCCAACACCACCAGCCCAGACCAGATCTACGACGTGCTACCGCGGTACCGCCCCGGACGAGACATTTCCCCGTCACTCAAAACACGCGCGGGCGCCGCGTGTGCGAGCGCAAATTGTAATAAGCCGGTCCTCCTCCTGCCCCGGACCGGAAGCGCTCGCTCGCTCGAGGGGGAGACGTCGCGTCCGCCATGGGGTGCTCCTTCTCCGGGCTGAACGCGCTGTACGACACCGTCGGCGGAGGCGGCGGCGACATCTGGGTCAACGACTACCGCTTCCGCGTGCTCCGCAGGCTCGGCGACGCTGGCCCCGCGGGCTCCTCCGTCTTCCTCGTCAAGGAGGTCGTCGCCGCCGCCGCGGCCTCCGACGGCACCGCCGGAGTGGGACCCGGCGCCGCGGGCCTCGCCAAGAAGAAGGGCGTCGACCCGTCACACATCTCAGGTCTGCACCTTGTTTAGCTCTCTTCACCCCCCTGACCCAGATCTGAGGGTGTTGTCGGTTAGATCACGCATGCACTGGTTTGAATTCGGCGTGGGGCGTGGGGCGTGCGGTGGCGAAATGCCTCTCTATCTTCATTGACTGGGTCAATCCAGATGTGCCCTCACCAACGGAGATCCGCACGGAAACTTTCTCATTTCATTAAAATCCTGCTTCAGATTATGATTGTCTCCTCAATTATGTCAGCACTTGCGTAGTTTTTCGCTCCTACTTTACTGGATTGCTTCCCACATTGTCAACTCGTGTATACACATTTTGTCCTCATCCAAAATTCCGAATGGACCAAACCATGCGGCGATAGATCTACCAAATGATTTGATTCGGAGAGACAGCCATATCCGTGTCCTAGTTTAAGTTTATGTGGTTACAATCATTTTCAATTGTTGATCCGCTCTATTCTATTGGCATAATTTATGCCTTGTCGAATTTTGGAGAACCATATTGGAAAGTGCATTTTGCTGCAGCATGCTAAACTAGCCACTCCATTAAATTTGGCTTAGGTCCAATAGCGTCAACCTCTTGAGCATCCTGTGAGTTGCATATGTTCAACCAAATACCGCCCTTCAAAGCTAGAATCTATCAAACTGCTTTCTAAGATTTACGATAAAACTGACTAGTATATTCTACTAAAGGGTGCAAGACGAATATCATGGCATTTCAGTGATAAGATTACCTGATGAATACCAATCTATTGATAACTTTTGACTCTTCATCTTTTAAAGATCATCATGCTCTGGTTGTTGTATTTTGTTTGGCTTTCCAGGTATTATTTGTTGCACTTATTTCTTGTAATCATCTCATTCTCCTGGATTTTCTTTTCAGCTGACGGGACATATGCTTTGAAGAAAGTTCTTATTCAGAGCGACCAACACTTGGAGCTAGTTCGGCAGGAGATCCGAGTGTCCTCTCAATTCAGCCATCCAAATTTACTTCCACTTCTTGAAAATGCCATTATTGCAGTCAAGGTAAGTTGGGTACAAATAGATATCATGACTGCATCCAAATCATGATATTAGTACTATATCTTTCATCTTCCAGCTTACTGATATTTACTTAAAAAAAATATTTGGTAACTTATGTTGGGTAACAAAAAAAAAACAGATATGGTTGACTATCTGCTGATGGAGATTTAGCAGCTTTAATTGGTATCACAATACGGTAATTGAAGTATCTGTGCTGTTACCAACAGATCTGCACTTATATGTATGTAGGGTGTGCAAGATGGGTCGCAGAACCATGAGGCTTACTTGTTGTTCCCAGTTCACTTAGATGGAACCTTGCAGGATGTAACTAAATCCATGCAAGAAAAGGAGTACCTTTCAACAATCACCATTCTCCAGATATTTCGCCAGGTAAATACTTATTACTTACTGCTGTCTTGTGTACAATACGATATTGTATCCTTACTGGATAACTACAATAGGGGTGCAATGGTAGTTCGACATACCATGTTGGAATAATTAGACATGACCGAAATGGCTCATAATCTTCTACTCTTATTTCCCTTTTTTTTCTATCACTTTAGAGTTTAGACCAGAAGTTTTATTTATATCAAAATTGAGACCCAATTTTTTTTATCTTGTTCTTGATCATGAATTGTATTTGTTTGACCTTCCTTGATATAATTTTTTATGTTCTCCATTAATTCAATATTCCTTTGTGATATTACTAAATTTAGTATATAGCAAAAGTGGACTGTACCATCACTAAGGTTGATCAGTGGATTTAGCAAAATCGATTTACTTATGCTTGTAACAACTGTAAGTTATACTCTTTTAGCCCCTTCTGCTGCTGGTAGCAACTTTCTGTGAGGATTAGCCTGTTAGTTATGTGATTTGTGTTGCCTACAGCTATGTGCAGGGCTGAAGCATATGCACAGTTTTGAGCCACCATATGCTCACAATGGAGTTAAACCAGACAATGTCCTCATAACTCAGAGGAAGGAACAGCCTCATCTTGCTATCTTGATGGACTTTGAAAGTGCTCGCCCAGCAAGAAGAGCTATTAGATCACAAGCAGAAGCTTTGCAGCTGCAGGTACCTTTACACTTATAGATGGTAACTGAAATGGTTAATATAGTTTATATTAACAGTTTGTTGAGCCAGTGCTGACTGTAAGGCAATCTAGTGTAATTGATAGAAAGATCGAACTTTTGTTCACATTTCTGTAGTTTGGCAACAAGTATGAGAAATCATTCGGGAGCTAATATGGATTATTTTATGATTTCTTTCTGTAATTATGATGAGTGCTGGACTTCTTACTTTGACTGGCAATTGATTTAATGTAGGAATGGGCTTCAGAGCACTGCTCTGCACATTTCCGGGCACCTGAATTATGGGAGTGCCCACCCCATGCCGATATTGATGAGAGGACAGATGTATGGTCTTTGGGATGCACCCTTTATGCTATGATGTAAGTTCTCTCATGCAGAAACTTTATGAACTGATGCCGTTTGATGTTAATTGTTTTGGGACTGGTAGTTAGTACCTATGCCTAAAACTACTCGCATCGAATTAAGGTTTACTTCATTTATGTTGTTTGCAATAGTTTTTAAGGGGTACTCCCTCCGTTCCAAAATAATTGAAGTTCTAGGTTTGTCCTAAGTCAAACTTGTTTAAGTCTAACATGACCAACTCTATAGAAAGATGCAATCAGATCTACAGCACCAAAATACCAAATACACATAATATGAAAGCATATTTCATGAAGAATCTCATGAGACTAATTTGGTGTTCTACTTCCTCCGTTCCTAAATGTAAGTCTTTTAGAGATTGCACTACAAACTACATACGGATGTATATAGACATACTTTAGGGTGTAGATTCACTCATTTTGCTCCGTATGTAGTCCACAGTGGAATATCTAAAAAGACTTATATTTAGGAACGGAGGGAGTAGATGCTAATATTTTTTTTTATAAAATCGGTCAAACTTAAACAAATTTGACTTGGGACAAACCCGGAACTTCAATTATTTGGGAACGGAGGTAGTAATTAAACAGCACCTTTTTTAAATACTGCTGTAGTTACATAGAAATCCTGCCATCTGTTTGAAACCCTTTTTATATTGTATTTTGTCAAAATTCTCCACAACCCGAAGTAGCCTATTGTGACACAATTCTTCAAAAATTGGCAGCAACATAGTAGACCTGTTCTGTGTTAGTAAAAAGGCCTGTAATTATAAGACCATCCATGCAGAATCCATTATTTAGGGCTATTTTTTATTTTTTTGTCTGGAACTGGATCAAGACAGCTCATCATGGCGTATTGCCATGGCATGTCATTGTATCTAGTACTTAGTTTATAGATTCTGTAGTGCAAGCTGCTGATCATCTGATCATGTTCTTATTTATTATAGGTATGGAAAGTCACCATTTGATTATGAGCTCGATGAATCTGCTGGCGAAAGCTTAGTAACAGTCATTAAAAGTGCACAGGTGAAGTGGCCTACTGAGACGGGTTCGTCCTATCCTGATACTCTCCGCCAGTTTGTAACCTGGATGCTGCAGCCACATCCTGCGGTTCGTCCCAATATTGACGATATTATCATCCACGTTGATAAACTCATTGCGAAGCACTCAACTTGACGAGTAAATGGAACTGCTTCAACAGAAAGAAGAAAAGGAATTCATATGTAAGTTTATAGAACATCTGCTTGATTCATTAAAAGTGACATGGTCCTTGATAGTTATTGTATGGAAGGAAAAAAGAGGATGTTCTTCTGTAGCAGGCTTCACCGATTTAAGAACTGGCTGTTCCTGATGTCTGTAGATGTATGTATTTTTTGTGCCAAAGTGAGATTCAGGGGTCAATAAATGATATCATTCTCGTGGTTTCTCCTGATTCCGTAAATCTTATTTGAGCGAGACTTGTGCATGTTCTGTTGAGCAGCCTACATATACTACTCCCTCCGTCTCAAAATACTACTCCCTACATATACTACTCCCTCCGTCTCAAAATAAGTGACTCAAGTTTGTACTAACTTTGTACTAAAGCTAGTACAAAGTTGAGTCACTTAATTTGGGATGGAGGGAGGACGTATTAAACAACCATTTCAAAATACTGATATGGTAATGCAAGAATTTAAAGCTAGTACAAAGTTGAGTCACTTAATTTGGGACGGAGGGAGTACGTATTAAACAACCATTTCAAAATACTGATATGGTAATGCAAGAATTTTGAACACAATGACATCTTAGTATGAAATTTAACTATGTTTGAATTTAAGAATTTCACATATATTTTGTAGTAGCATAATTTTTGAGAGAAAGATACTACTCCCTCCGCCCGGAAATACTTGTCGGAGTAATGGCTAAACATAGATGTATCTAGAACTTAAATACGTCTGGAGAAATGGATAAAAATAGGTGTATCTAGAACTTAAATACGTCTAGATATATCCATCCCCGCGGACAAGTATTTTCGGACGGAGGGAGTATTTGATTTGGATTGCTAAACTTGTGTGGGCAGCGTCCAGATGGAAAATGCGTGGTTGTTAAGGGCACCACTAGCTATAGTGGCAGAGAACGTCAAAAAGTGCAAATAGAGGATGGGCTCCATGGGGCTCCACACTAAAATACCGATTTTATACATTGATTTTTAAATGTATGTACACACATTTATACTACATACGTGTGAATTTTTGTAACAATATATTTTGATATGTGGCTTACAAAGATAAGATAAATACATACACGAAAATGGGCCGATTATTTTTGTTGGGCCGGGATTTTGCTTCATTTGTGTAGCTTACAAATCATAATATTTTTGAACAAAATTTTACAGATCTGAAGTGAACATGTATAAGCCTTAACATAACTGTTTTTGAGTGTTTCTGAAACATGGAAATTTCTTTTCCGAGTTTTCCGAAACAAAGGTGTCTCCTAAAACTTCCCACTTATACACATGAAATAATCTTATTGTGGAGGAAGACATACAAGTACAACGGATGAAATTGCCATAAAATCGGCCAAGCTCTCCTTTTCTCTTTATGGAATATGTACAATCACCTACATGCACTTAGGGCGTGTATGCCCGCATAGAGGACAACCAGACCTACGCGGAAAGAAAATATGCTATCTGGTTCCCTGCGTTCACTATTGGTTCTACATCACACGGAACTTAAAGCAGCTCCTAGCCAAGCGCGCTAGAAACGTCCAAATCGGCAGTTTTTCCAGAGCCGGGTCCGCGCGATGCACGTGGGCGGTGTCGGCTGCACGTGAGGAGCCACACTTGAGAAGTCGTGTTGCTTCTCGAAGCGCCGACAATAATTACCCTTACCTTCCCTCACCACTATCTTCCCTCGCTCCACTCTCCCATTCTCATCGGCGGCGGCGACGTTCAGCGGATCGGAGAACAAGGCGACCACCGGCCTCCATCATCTGCATTCGCAACATCGCCCTCAACACTTCGGTAATGGCGGTAAGCGCTGCTTTGACCTCCTCACTTACTATTTCACATTCGATCCACGTTTAGATTCAATCCACGTTATAGGGGAATGGGGAATCAGGGAAATAGCCATAGAACTGATCATAACATAATCGCGAGTTCCTAATAGCAATGGACTTTAGGGTTCTGATCTAACTGAGTACAAGCGGGATGGGATTGGGAGTTAATCTTACATAGTAGTTTCTAATCTTAGGCCCAATGACCGTGGAGGCAGTTGGAGCGACGGGTACCCTTGGCCTTGTTCTTGTCCTCCGACTGGACCACCGTCTCGTCGTCCTCACCGGAGTCCAGATCAATTGGCCAAGTATGCTGGCCTAGCTCCGGTGCCCTGACAACCAATCCCACCACTTCTTCTTCTTCCTCTGGCTCCAAACCGATGACCTCCTGTACCACCAAAGTCCTATTCCGGTACGCTGTGACACACTGGTCATGAGGAGCCCTGTACTCCCTGTACTTGGTCCACCTTGGCCTCGTCCAGTGTCACTGGAGTCAGCTTGATTCATGGCCCAGCGAAGGATGTCGGCTGACATAATGCCCTTCACTGGGTCAGGAATCAGCGTCTTCAATTCCTCTGTCGTCGCTTTCTTCACCACAGCATCTGCCTCCTTGCACATGTCTTCGATGCTGCTAAAGTTCGAGCACACTTCCATGTTGTTCACGAACTTGGTGCGGTCAGCGAGTGAGCACTCGAGGAAGAAAGCCCTCCATCCAATGGCCCAAGGGAAGGGGTTGGGGTTGAAGTTGGAGTTGGAGTTCATGTCGATGGATAGGAGGAAGAGTGAGAGACAAAGAGGGTTAGATGAGTGTGGTGGTGGGTAAGTAGTGATCGTCAGGCTGGGTAAATATAGGGGATTTGGACGATAGGTTTTAATGTCGATCAACCTTCGAACTTTGTGTTGTTCATAACACCATGAACTTTGTGTTGTTCATAACGCCGTGAGCTTTGTGCTCTTCATAACGTAGATCGAGACGTAGATGAGGGCAAGGAGGTGGTGCCTTCCTTGAGGTTGTGCCAACCAGGCATGAGGAGGTTCCGCCCATGGACGATGAGTGGTGCTGGAGGAGCCCTGCTGGGGATATTACCACCAGGTGTAAACCTGCCAGCTTGGGCCGAGTTAACTCCATTAGTGGTACAAGCAGATAAAGGCCCAAGGCCTATAGTCGGTTTAGAACTTGTAGCCGTAAACCGGCCTGATGTATAACTTGAATTGTAAGTTAGGAATAGAGAGATACCAACCGGGATACGAGTATGAACCGGTTGGGACTCTATGAACCGACGGGCGTCACTCGTGTATATAAGGGGACGACCCGGCGATGGTTCAAGACAGACAACCACAACTCGAGCCTAGGCGAAGCTTGTTTGCTCCCTAGCCATCGAGACTACATCAATTCCATCACAACTAGACGTAGGCTTTACCTTCATCGAAGGGGCCGAACTAGTATAAACCCTTGTGTCTTTGTGTCCGCTTTAACTCCTTCAAGTAAACCCGTAGCGATGGCTCCACGACTAAGTCCCTACGCTAGGACATCTGCCGTGACAAATCCACGACAGTTGGCGCCCACCGTGGGGCTATCGCACGATGGTTTGACGATCTTGGAGGGCAAGCTCAAAGGACTCGAAGGCTACGTCGTGGGCCGGATGACCAAGAGTCGTCGCGGCCGGATCTACATCGACGACGCCGGATGGGGTCCCGAGGCCGATTCAATCGAGTACGGATACCGGGTCCCCTTCGGCGGCATACACGTTTTCATCGGCAAGATCGGGGAGCCTGGGCCTGAGCCGGACATCTGCACCGACCTCGTCGAAACGGCTCAGCGTGCGCGACCTGCCCAGGTTGAACCGACCGCGAAGCATGTCTTCGTTGGAGTCATCCACGGAGGACACGACGCCGGTTCAGAACACGGTAGTGAGACCGTCGTTTATTCCGGCGACGAATCTTCAACAGGAGAGACCGAATCATTGTACCAGCTGCAGGGCAATATGATCAGGGGCTGTTCCGACGGCGACAGTATTCCGGACCCCCCGAGCCAGTTCAACCGGGTTGGGATATTCATGGCCGGTACGCAGGCAGCGAACCACTCTTCAACCGCAGCAGCGATGCTTTCCGGATCAGCAACGACAGCGGCAGCAGGGGCAGGAGGCCCGGTGCGCCCGCCGGTTCAAGTTCTATCAGATCTGTTTGATGCACTAGCTGCGCTTATGGCGGAGGACAACCCGGCGGATCAAGAGGCTCATAATGCAGAAATTGCAAAGGTGAAAGAGCAGATCACGCAAGCCAAAGCGGATCTAGCGTCGGAGAAGGAGCGCATGGCATGAGCGGCCGCCTCTGACGCCTGTGCTTACAAACTCATGCTTGGCCAGAGTGCGTCGCAGGAGGTGTTGAAGCGGAAGTATAGATCACGCTTGCCGTTAGGGTTTGATCCTAGAAATCTATTTCAGACCCCGGGAGCCGGACCCAGTAATCCGCCCCAGCACAGGGAGGTAAACCAGATTGAGGCACCGGGAGCAGGAGCGACGGTCCAACCACGCCTGATGGAGCCTCCTCAGCAGAACATGGCGGTTCCTCCACTGGTACAGACACCCCCAGGTCATTATTCTAATCCTATGGACAACCTTGTTGCAGCCGCCGCCGATTGGAGGCTATCCTCGAAGGAGATTCCCCAAGCGCTTGAGACACGCCGGGTTAAGGAGCTTCTCGGATCTGCGCCGATCCAAAGCGAGGCGATTCATACACCGTGATCGGATTCATTCTACGCCCGTTCCAAGCCGGAGCTATAGCAGGCGCATGGATGAACCGACCATATCAAGCAACGCGCGGGACCGTGAGGCGGCCCGTGGCAATCACCAGATGGGTGGCATTCGTGATGCTCAGGAGGTGGTGGACCGGGCCCGGGCACGCAGGGAGGCCGAGTTAGCGACAGATGACGCGGGTCAACATACACCGGTTCGCCCTACCACCTTCGCCGGACCAGGAGCCGCATCCGCTTTAGGGGTGCCCTGTTTGATCCCCGCTTTACGCAATGTGCGCCTGCCTAAAGACTTTAAGGGTCCACGCAAGGTGCCGAATTACACCGCTGATCTGTCCCCTGAAGCGTGGGTTGAAAGTTATGAGATGGCCATGGAGATGCTAGATGTCGATGAGACCGCATGTGCAAAGTACTTCACCATGATGCTGGAAGGCACGACTCGTACTTGGTTGAAGAGCTTACCGCCCAATTCTATCAGCTCATGGGCCCAGTTACGGGCTCGGTTTATTCAGAACTTCAAGGATACGTGTAAGCAGCCCAAGTCCATAGTAGACCTGGCGGCTTGTGTCCAGGAGGAAGGGGAGTCAACAACCCGTTGGGTACGCCGTGTTTCCGAGATTTTGCACTCCTCTGACAGGATCAACGCTGATTCTGCGATCTTAACATTAGAAGGCAACTGCCGGTTTGAGCCTTTAAAATTAAAATTGGGGCACATGAAGCGGTTACAGAATGACATGGGAACCCTCATGGCGCTTTGGTGAAGTATGCTGATTCGGACGGTACCAAGGATCCCGAGGCTGATGATGATGAAGCGAGGAAGGAAAGAAGAACGGCAACTCCAAGGGGCAGCAGTACAAACCGGCAGGTCATGGAAACGGAGGCAAGCGCAAGGCAGATGGCAACCCGGATTTCGTAGCCAACACTAACGCACAGGACAGAGGGCAGCGGCGCAGAGGCAAGGCGAATCGGGGTCAAAATCCTAATACGAGCCGTTTGAATTACTTATTGAATCAACCTTGCCCCAAGCACGGGACGAAGGAGTCCCCATCGAACCATCTCTGGAAAGATCATATATTATGCAGAGTTTAAAACTCCAATGCTTTCCGGTATGACCAGGGGTGGTGGTTCGGATCCGGTTTCCACGGGCGGGTCACGATGGAGCTTCGGTTCGAGTCTTAATCAAAGCGGTCACAATAGTCGAATAATCGGGGTGGCCAGCAGCAGCAGCAGCAGCATCGGGTTATCGAGCCAACCAAAGCAGGTTGAATAGCGGCGGTATCATGTTTTCACAACTAGTTTGGACAAGCGCGATCGGAAGCTTCACAAGCGGCGATCAACTCTGTTGAACCGGCCTTGCCGCGTTATCTCGCTGGTCGGAGCAGCCTATCGTGTGGAGCAGAGAGACCATCCCCGGTGGATAATCCGGGTCACCGGCATTGGTGGTAGACCCTCGGTGGGGGCTATAAGTTCACTAAGGTACTTATGGATGGAGGAAGCGAGATTAATATATTATATTATGAAACTTTCCGTCGCATGGGTCTAACAGACAAGGATCTCGCACCGTCAATACGGTGTTCCATGGCGTAGTACCGAGCAAATCTGCTTATCTGTTGGTAAGATAGCCCCGATGTGGCTTTTGGAGACGAGCACGATTCGGTCCGAAAAGCTAACTTTTGAAGTAGTAAAATCCGAGTCCATATCATGCTTTGTTTGGGCGGCGGCTTATGCTAAGTTCATGGCACGACCTTGTTATATCTACTTGCAGCTCAAAATGCCGGGTTACAAGGGAACGATAACGGTGCATGGAAGCCGCCGAGTTGCTTTGGAATGTGAGGAAGGTGATGCAGCTTATGCAGAGGCTATCTGTGCTACGGAGGAGTTAAAGTTCTATAAGGACAACGTTGATCCGGCAGATATGACCCCTTTAAAGAAGCCAACTACTGAGCATGAATCGGATCTGAAGTTTAAATCGGCAATGAGACCAAGCTTGTTGACTTCGTGCGGCGATTCGTCCAAGCAGTTCACTTGTCGGTGCTAACTCGATCCCAAATAGGAAAGCGCCATCGAGTTCATCCGTGAGAACCGGATATCTTCGCATGGAAGCCATCTGACATGCCAGGTGTACCGAGGGAACTCGCTGAGCACACACTTAATGTGGATCCTAAGTATAAACCGGTGAAACAGTTTCTCCGCCGGTTTAACGAAGAAAGGCGCAAGGCCATTGGAGAGGAAGTAGCCAGGCTTTTGGCGGCTGGCTTTATCATTGAGGTGTTTCATCCAGAGTGGCTTGCTAATCCGGTGCTGGTCCTTAAGAAAAATGGCACTGGCGTATGTGTGTGGACTACACAGATCTTAACAAAGCCCGTCCGGCGGATCCTTTGCCCTCCCGCATTGATCAGATTATTGATGCCACGGCAGATGTGGCGTTTAAGTTTTTGGATGCGTACTCGGATATCATCGATCAAAATGGCGGTTAAGGACCAGGAGAAACAGCGTTTATAACTCCCTTTGGAGCCTTCGCTATGTATCTATGCCTTTTGGGCCCAAAAGCGCCCGAGCTACTTATCGGTGGTGTGTAGAATTGCTCATACACACGATCGGCCGCAATGTGCATGCTTATGTGGATGATATTGTGGTGAAATCAAGACAAAAGGAGACACTGGTGGACGATTTGAAGGAAACCTTCGACAACTTGCGCATTTACAAGATGATGATTAATCCGGCCAAGTGCATTTTCGGTGTTCCGGCAGGCAAGTTATTGGGGTTTCTGGTGTCTAACAGAGGAATTGAGGCTAATCCGGAGAAAATTAAAGCTATTACTTCCTTGGCTAAACCAAAGTGTATCAATGACGTTCAGCGTCTGGCGAGCGAAATCGCTGCGTTGAGCGGTTTATCGGCCGCCTCGGAGAAGGCCATCCTTATACCGATCTTTGAGGAAAGCAGATAATTTCGCTCGAGTCCGCCACGACGAAGCATTTGAGGATCTAAAGCGCAATTGGCCAATCCGCTGTTCTTGCGGCTCCGGTTGACAAGGAGCCGCTGTTGTTATATGTGGCAGCCAATGCTCGAGCGATGAAGCGGCCATTGTGGTGGAGCGCAAGGAGGCGAGCAAGGAGTATCCGGTTCAACGGCGGTTTATTATATCGATGAGGTGCTTATTGAGTCCAAGCAAAGGTATCCGCATTGGCGAAGCTAGTCTATGGTGTTTTTATGGCGATCGGAAATCAAGCAATATTTCCAAGGGCACCCTATCACGAAGGGTCGATTCAGCTCCTTTGGGTGATATCATCTGTAACCGGAGGCGATCGGTCGGATTGCCAAATGGGCCATAGAGCTTGGGCGCATGGACTAAAGTATATACCACGCATCGTAGTGAAGTCTCAAGCACTTGTTGATTTCATTAATGACCGGCGGAGTTACAAGCACCGGAGGAGAAGCGGATCACACATATTGGACTATTCATTTCGACGGATCCAGGCGGTTGGAAGGCTCGGGGCGGAGTCGTTTAACTTCCCCACGAGGTGATAAGTTTTGTTACGTTCTCCGTTTAATGTTCCCTTGTACTAATAATGCAGCTGAGTACGAAGCCTTGCTCCATGGCCTCCGGATGGCTAAGGAGATGAACTTAAGCCGGGTTAAGTGCTTTGGTGACTCGGACCTGGTGGTTCAGCAAGTATCTGGCACTTGGGACTCTAAGGACCCACTTATGGCCGCATATCATCGAGAAGTGGATAATATTGCAGGTTGCTTCAAGGGTTATCAAGTGGATCATGTGGATCGCCGGAAGAACGAAGCGGCGGACGCTTTAAGCCGGTTGGGTTCTCAGCGTAAACCGGTCCCGCCTAATGTCTTTTTGGACGTCTTGCACAACCCGTCAGTCCAGCTCCCTGGTGAAGCGGATTTGGCTATTCCTGATCCGGAGGCTCAGTTGGTGGCAGCATTACATGCTATTCCGGATTGGACGATTCCTTTTCTTGCGTATATGACTCGAGGGGAGTTGCTAGAGGATGAGATTCTGGCCAGACAGATAATCTGGCGCTCCAAATCTATGACGATTCTTAATGGTGAGTTGCATCATTGCAGTGTATCAGGGGCGTTTCAACGTTGTGTTTCCCCTGAGGAAGGCTGTGAAATTTTAAGAGAAATCCATGAAGGAGATTGTGGACATCACGCCGGCTCAAAGTCCCTGGTAGCAAAGGCGTTTCGTCACGGATTTTACTGGTTGACCGCACACGCTGATGCGGAGGACTTGGTTAAACGGTGTGATGGATGTCAGAAATTTTCAAGGCGTGTGCATATACCGGCGCAAGAGTTGAGGATGATCCCAATAACGTGGCCGTTTGCAACTTGGGGGCTAGATATGGTCGGGCCATTTAAACGATCCAAGGATAAGAAGACCCACCTGTTGGTGGCAGTGGACAAATTTACCAAGTGGGTTGAAGCGGAGCCTGTCAGCAAGTGTGATGCGGCAACAATGGTGCGCTTCATCAAGAAGGTGATTTTCGGTTTGGCTTTCCACACAATCATTCTTGACAATGGCACTAATTTATCCAAGGGTGCTATGAAAGAGTTCTCGTGAACGTGAGCACATCCGACTTGATGTATCGTCGCTGGCTCATCCCCACCCAACGGGCAGCAAAACGAGCTAATCAAGAGATCTTACGAGGCATAAAACCTCGCTTATGGTTCCGTTATAACGAACACCGTGGTGCTGGGTTGAAGAGCTACCATCGGTGCTATGGAGTATCAATACTACGCCAAACCGGTCCACTTTGGATATACACCGCTTTTCATGGTCTACGGAGCGCAGGCGGTCCTTCCCAAAGATATCCGCACGATTCGCCCGTGTAGCGGCTTATGTTGAAGCGGACAACGAGGCGGCACGGCAGGGCGCTTTGGATCTATTGGATGAAGAGCGTGATATGGCAGCTGCTCGCTCGGCGATTTACCGGCAAGATCTTCGTCGTTATCACAGCCGCGGGTTAAAACCGAACCTTTCAAGAAGGAGATCCGGTGCCGCCTCATCCAAGACCGCACGTACATGCACAAGTTATCCCGCCTTGGGAAGGACCTTTTGTGGTCGCAAGAATCTACACAACGGATCATACTATCGATTGATATTCGAGAGCGTCAAGACTCGCGTACATCAGAGGAGGAGACCAACAGGCCGTGGAATATAACTCATCTTCGGCCTTACTACACTTGAGTCATCGGCTCAGTTTATGTACATATCATGACAATGTATATATTATCTTCGATATAATAAAAGCCGGAGCCTGAGCTAAAGCGGGGTCTCTGTCTTTCTTATCATGCGTGGTTACATGGGGTGCTTCTATTTTAAAGCGGCCTCCGGTTTACCCCTTGACATTTGTTTTTATCACTTGGGGGCTTGGTCGGTATCAACCAATGCAACACCTCTTGATAGGCGAAAGCCACCAGATCATTTGGGGACACGGTCACGCTCAACCGTCCGCGCTCTTGGTCGACCAATAGGGCGAGTCATTTGGGGCTTGGTCGAACCCGAACCAATGTCATGCCACTTGGCGGCGTACTCGCCAAGAGTCTTTGGGGACTGGCCGACTTGCACCATCGCTTCGCCTTCGGGAGCTTGGTTGTGTCGACCATGGTAATGCCATCCGACCAGCTCAAGAAAGCTTTTCTTTTGCAACGAAGTTATTGCCTTTGTTGCCACATTTTTCCATAATTGGTATTCGATTTTTTGTGGTTTTCTAACCCGACAAACGTTTTTATCCGGTTCAACTGCCGCCACACATTGACATGATACGGTTTAATCTTCGCCGGAGTTTTATCTGCCTGGTTTACTTTCTTCCCGTTAATCATCATTGAATAACAAGGGGCTTGTCTTGATTCAAAGACGGTTTATATGGGAGTTATTCTCTCCCGGACGGTCATGGTTTTAAGGCCTCCGCTTCAAGTTTGGCTATGCCAGCTTCATGCCCAGATACGGCAGGTATTTGTATCACATACTTATTGGATTTTTGATATATATATATTGAATACCATAAACCGGCTGGCGGTATCACCGCCACCGAGGTTCAACTTTTTCTGGTTGCAGGAAATACGAATCAAACAAAAGTTTCACTTCTTATGCACGAAGGCATATTCAGGCGGAAAGTTTTAAACTAAAGTTATTACAAGGCAACACGGTGCCCAAGTGAGATCATTGTTCTTTGGGTAAACCGCCAATGACAGATATTTAAACCGCCACGGTTCAAGCTCGCTCTTCATCTTCCGCCGCTTGACCTCTTCGTCTCTACCCATTGGTGGAAATCAACAATGGTCCAACGATTCCCATTAGCGCTTGGAAAACAGCCTCTTCGTGGATCGAGAAGACGGTTCAATATCGAGAGCGTAAGTATGCTTACGGATTGGAGGGATCAGATTTTCCGCTTCAAAAGTTGGGGCAGGCACTCGCTTGTTTTGGTCATTGTATTGCGCTTGGTAATGCTCCAAATCGGCTTCTTCGGCCAAATGACAAGCTAGCGGGCGTACTGCACGGTTTATAGCCCGTAAATCCTCTTCATTGAAATCAGAGCCATCTTCTTTCACACTGGGATAGCCTTGAGCTGCTTCCACAGGATCAAAATCTGGTACCCATGCGTTGGCTCGGATCAAGGCGTTGATAGCTCCGGTTCGAGCGGCAGATTTTTCACCTCTTCAATCCGGGCGGGAAGCATGGACAGCCGGTTCGAGTATCTTGAATCAAGGAAGGTGCGGATTGTTATGTGACGCTGTGGTGATGATCTTACTGGGCTCCGGTATACAACTGTTCTACCAAGGTATAGACAACCTTCAGTTTCTTCCGCACATCATTACCTAAGTGTCCAATGCGTGTGCCTACAACAATAAACGGTTAGTTTCAAACCGGAGTAATGATACAACAGGTGCAACACATCACAACTGTTCAAAAGAAGCTTACCAAAGATTGCCGCAGTCATAGAATGTACTTGCCGCTTTACGGCTGTCAGATCATCTACCACCGGTTTAAGGGCAGCTTCAAAGATTTTCGCCCGTTTGATCAAATTGGCCTTCTCAGTGGCCCAGTCCGCCTGTTCTTTCTTCAAGCTTTCCTTCACTTGTTCAGCAGCGTTCAAAGCACTGGTTAACTCTTTCTTGGCCTTCTCTGTTTCGGCCTGCTGGGTTTTCAAAGCCGCTTGTAAATCGGCAATCCGGTCATCTTTGATTTTCACCTCACTGTGTATTGATAGTACGTTCACCGTAAATTAAGATAGTCAAAGTCCCAACCACACAACACAGTTATATGCTTGGCACTTGGGGGCTAATGTACCTTTGATTTTTGCATTATTACTAGATGACAAAGTCCCAAGCTCAATACAAGTATTCAAATTGGCACTTGGGGGCTAATGGCTATTCGATCTAGCAATGTTTCTAAAGGCAGTTTTTATGGAAGTGCCGGTTTAAATATGCACAGTTCAACCGGCCCCTGGAGCTATGCAGGTAGGTTTCAAAGTTGTTAAGGAATATAGTCAAGTCCCGGTTTGATCAAGATTACAAACCGGCCCTTGGGGGCTACAAGAACTGATATACTGGCGGTAAGGAAAGGAGTGAGTTACCTCAAACTCGTCCCTCATTAACTTGACCAGGCCAGCTTCATAGTCCCGGCTCATATAAAGCCGGTTTAAATATCCAGAATGAAGGTCTTGGGCACTTAAAGCAGCATATGTTTCCAGTTCAACATCCCATTTTCCTTTGTTCAAGGTGGAAACATCTTCTTTCACAGTATGCCTGGTTAAGGTTGCAGGATTCCCCGCTTCAGAGCGGCCCATACCAGTAATCACAACGTCATCATCTTTCGACTCGACGGATTGTGTGGGCACGGCCGTTTTAGTAGCAGGACTGCGAGGTTTCTCAAACCGAACGGTGCTGGCAGGTGGATCAGCAGAGATTGAGGTATTGACAGGCCTCTCTTCAGGAATAACCACCTCTTGAACCGGAGGATCGTTGGGAATATCTTCAGAGGCAAAATTTTCAAGATCCGGCGCTCTCTCATGATCTGAGGCGGCAGCTTCTTCAGCTGTTTTGTCCAAGCGGGCCTTCTTGCTGGGTTTCGGTTTGGTTCTAAAGAGACAAAGAGTCAGGAAAAAGGCATATCCCTTACAGAATATATCAGAAAGCATATGGCCGGTTTGACTTACCCGGCGGCTATCTTCAACGGTGGTAGCTGAGTGGCTGAGGATTCGCCAGAGGATGAATGGGAAGTAACCCGATAATCGGTCGGACGGATTAAGAGGTTGACGCAAGAAACCCGCTTTGGAATTTAAAGCAATAAAAAGGTCGGAGACCTCGAGCGGCGCTTTCAAACCGGGCTGTTTGGTAAACCGCAGAGGTAACTACCGGCATTTGGACGGGTTGTCTGGCGAGCTTCATGTTGTTGTGTCTTCATAAGAAATTTGGGATCCAAATAAGCAAGAGGGTGAGAAAAATTAACTTTCCGGTTTGCTGGCGAAATTTTGGTAAAGGAAAATTTGTGAATCGGAAGAAAGAATAGTTACCTCGGCGAATCTGCGTTCTTGGCTTCAAATCATCCCGACAAGCATCATCATCAATAAGGCGTGTAAAAAGCAAGCCAAGAGAATCAAGTTCGGATTACCCACATCATCGCCAATGGTCGGGTCGATGAAGCGATGGTCTTTCTCTTATGAGCTGATTTCTTGACAATTTTGTTTTGGGCGGGTTGGCGCCTCGCTTTCTCCGCTTTGTCTTGTGAAAGTTTCTTGCTCCAAAACGGATTATCACCCTGGATCAGAAGTGACTAAATGTTGGATACATGAAGCAGTAACAGGTTTAATGATGAAGCGATTAGAAACTTACCGCAGGTGGTTTGTTGGTGGTGCAGTAAGGAGCTAGACCGGTTTGAGCATAGAGGTGCTCCGGTTCATTCAGCATCCTTTTCACCGAGTCCGTAACTTCATCATCAGAAAGTTCGAGTTTTGTGTGTCGGAGTGGGTCGTCGACGCTGCCAAGATCTCGACACATCAAACCGAACGCCGCTCGAGGCAATATGCCCCAGATAACCAGCAGCGTGCAAGATCAATTCCAATAAACCGTTGGCCATAAAGGCTCGGAGCTTGGACAGTTGTGGGCGATTTGCTCTATCTTTGGCGCTTAATCTTTGAGGAAGCGGATGAGTGTTGCTTAGCCGCTCGGGCGAAAGCCAAGTAAAGGATTTTCATCTTCAGGAGAAGTGTCCTTGCAGTAAAACCAAGTCGCATTCCACTCTTTGGGATGAGTATGGAGTTTGACGTGGGGATAGGTGATCTCCTTCCTTTTCTGAATAGCCATACCACCCAATTCCGTATTGGGGCCGTCGGTGAATTCAAGTCTGACGGTTTAGATGGAAGAGGTCTCTAAACAGTTCAATGAAGGTTCCTCTTGCGATATACTTGAGATAGTACTTGAAAGTGGCATAAATTGGTGACGGAGTTGGGGCCAATGTCCCGGGACGGAGCTGAAAATTGGCCAACACGTCCGGTAAAATTTTGAACCGGCGGTTTGAAGCCCCGGCCAGTGATCTGCAAAGACCACAACTTCTCCTTCTGGGGTGTGGGAGGACATTCCTCTCGTGGACCCTCCAGTGGATCAGTATTTTTGTCATCTAAAGCGCCAATCGAGACCAGTTCATTTAGCTGTGACTCGGTGACGCGGGAAGGAACCCAGTTGCATTCATACACTTGTTTGGCCATGATAAGATCTACAAAAGTAATTGATCCGGTTCAAGAGCGTGCTTGTTACAAAGGGATTGATCTAAGTTATGATAAACCGGAGGCAGTTCGGTAAATCGATTTCTTGTGATATGATATCAGATGGGCTCTGGCGGTTCAACAAGGGGACTAATGGTGTACCTGTGCCGGTTTAGCAGCTTTTTCTTATGGCGAGTTAAACCGCCTAATCTAGGCTTTGGAAATAATTGAAGCTATGGATAGTTTGCAGAAACAAGTTTCACAAAGATCCCATGATAGCTACGGATCAAACGCAGGTTTACAGAAAACAGAAAACATTTCACGGAAGTGAAGCAGAAATGGAAGTGGACTATAAGGCAGATATGTATGCAGAAGATCCATGGGTTTAAGATAAGAAAGTACAGCGGATGCGTAGGAATCATTATTAATACAGTACAGATTCACAGTGTGGTTCAAAGTTAAAAGGATAAACGGAAACGCATACGAAGAACACGGTATGAAGTGGAACCCTAAAACAGATCTAAGGTAAGAAGGGAAGAAGCTCACCAGAACGGAGAATTCATGGAAAGAGGCCGCAGATACTGCACGATCGATCGATCGATGCCCAGACGAGGCGAGCGGTCGACGGCGATGGTGGAGCTCCGAGAGCAGCGCGCGAGGAAGACGAAGAAGAGGAGACGAAGGAGGAAAGAAATGACCTTTCGTCCCATTTATAAGGCAGCCTGGCTAGGTCAAGCGCGTGGATCCAGGAACTGCTATTAAAGAAGGCGTTATTACGGATCAAATTTCAGGATGACGTCATGCCGGTTTACAGTGACCAGAAGTAATGACGACATGACGGTTTACTATATAATAGAAGATGTCCAAGATACAAGCTTTGTGAAGGATTGACATGAACTGCTTCAAATCAATCTGGGCCTAATGTCAGGATATTACCACTAGGTGTAAACCGCCAGCTTGGGCGAGTTAACTCCATTAGTGGTACAAGCGGAG
The DNA here is from genome assembly GCA_021437245.1 of Aegilops speltoides. NCBI lineage: Eukaryota > Viridiplantae > Streptophyta > Magnoliopsida > Poales > Poaceae > Aegilops > Aegilops speltoides. The sequence goes on from CM038145.1 coordinate 250,521,870, forward strand.
AAAGGCCCAAGGCCTATAGTCGGTTTAGAACTTGTAGCCGTAAACCGCCCGATGTATAACTTGAATTGTAAGTTAGAATAGAGAGATACCAACCGATACGAGTATGAACCGGTTGGGACTCTATGAACCGACGGGCGTCACTCGTGTATATAAGGGGATGACCCGGCGACGGTTCAAGACAGACAACCACAACTCAAGCCTAGGCGAAGCTTGTTTGCTCCCTAGCCATTGAGACTACATCAATTCCATCACAACTAGACGTAGGCTTTACCTTTATCGAAGGGGCCGAACTAGTATAAACCCTTGTGTCTTTGTGTCCGCTTTAACCCCTTCAAGTAAACCCGTAGCGATGGCTCCACGACTAAGTCCCTACACTAGGACATCTGCCGTGACAAATCCACGACAAGCCCCCCGATGGCAAGGTTGGAACTACATGCACTACCATGAGGAGGGTGGACCAACTCACTTCTGGAAGGTGATCCTTGCCCCGAAGCTCGAGTTCATACCAATGCCCCTAGACTTCACCAAGCACTTCACGGCCGTGCCAACGAAGTTCAAGCTGAAAACGGACACCGGCTGCTCATGAAGGGTCATTGTGAGGCTGATGAATGGCAGGGTCACCCTTGATCAGGGTTGAGCGTAGCACCCCTATGTAATGAGCTACGGTGATCATCATCATTTTGCTAAGTCATCATGATTAACTAGTCTTGATCATCTTTTGATTCATATTTCATTTCAAATTCCATTTTAGATCAAATTCAAATTGCAAGTGAAATTAAGAAATTTACAAACAAGAAAACTAAAAGTTCATGCAATGGCAAATAATCAACGAATAATTGTTATGGTGAAACCAACATTTTATAAAGTGGTTAAATGCCCTAAAATAATTAAAACAGGGGCCAACAAATTTTTAAAATGCCTTTCCTAAATTATGAAAATACAAACTGTTTTAAATAAATCCCCAAACTTTTGTGGCAGTGCCAAAAATTACTATACAAATAATGGGCCAAGTCTCATATTTTATAAAACTAAAATACTATTGAAAATAGAAAGAAAACATAAATGAATAAAAGAAAAACAAAATAATTAAAAAAGAAAAGAAACCCCCCTCCCCCTAGGCCTTAGGCCATAGGGACAGGCCCAGGCCAACCTAGCCCAGCAGCCCCCCTGGTCGTCTCCCACCTCGCTACAGTTTTTTCGCGAATACGCAAAGCTTGCGTATCATTTCATTGATAGAAGAGAATAGAGAAAGTACAAGATAGGGTACAACACACTACACGAACGCAAAGGCGCGAGTATGGTGCCCGGAGCAGAGGGAGAGGGGTGCTCAGCCTGAACAAGGGACACACACACACACACACACACACACACACACACACACACACACACACACGACTAAACCCACCTAGCCCGGCCTCCGGCCAGATAAGCAAGGAGACACGGGGCAAGGGACACCCATACCGCGTCACGACTAACACAAGGCACCACCTCCGAATGGCCGTGGCTTCAGACCTGACATGATCAATGTACTCCCACCGAGAGATCAGCGAGTGGGTTGCAGGACCCGGCCAGGACGAAGATGAAAACCATGGGAGAAGCATCTGGGAGGACGTACTCCCTCCGGTCCTTTTTTCTCTGCGTCTAAGGTCCAGCCCGCATACCAAGGAGAGGAGCAATTAGCAAAAAATGGACTGTTTTGCCCCTGGATTCATCCGAGGAGACCCTGGTTGCATGCGAGATTGGCTCAGACTTTGCATGCATGTCGGCTCTCTCTCTCCCCTGTCCATCTCTCTGCACGCATGCGCCTCTCCCTCTCTCTCTCTCTCCTGTTTCTGCATGCAAGCAGCTCTCTCTGCCTTGGATGATGCAAAGCACATGGGAAAGAGAGATGGGATTACTGCAGGCACGCATGCGGTGGAAAGGGATGGAGGGCATGGTTGGAAAGAGCAGCGAAAAAATGCCAATGCACAGAGCATTGCAGGAAAAACGAAATTTTCTTAGATGCGGAGAAAAAAGGACCGGAGGGAGTACATAGCACCTAGGTGCCCACGCTATGAGATGCAGCCCGAACCGACGCGATCGCTCGCAAGACTCAAGTTCCAACACCGGGGACGCCGAGCAACAAGACAACGCCTTCAAGAAGGGGAACGACTTTATAGCGTCGTTGTTGTCCGATCCTGGGAACGAACCTGGGGTTTCCCTAGATCCTCAAAGGGGCGCATAAAGGGACCATGACAGCACCTCCAAGAAGGTTACGACACCTGCGAGTGTCGCCGCTGCCAGCATCGGCAAGCCGAGCAGAGATTTCACCCTGGCCGATTCTGAGCAATCCCACATCCGCCGGGTTGAGGTCAAGAGATGAGGAAGAACGTGTAGGTCGAAACTGGCATCACATGGAGGGGGCTGTGCCCGTCACCAAGGGCAATACCGGGCACCGCCGGACACGCATGCATTGGATATGGCGAGGGGATGAGGCAAGGAGGTTGGCGAGGTTGGGGAGGCGACGGGAGCTGGCAACGGAGGTGTAGGATCGAAAGTATGTCTGGGGGGGTGGATTAGACTACTTGATCAAATAAAAATCTAGCCTTTTCCCAATTTTAAGTCTTGGTAGATTTTAGCAACTTAACACAAGTCAAGCAATCAACCTACACATGCAATTCTAAGAGTATAGCAGCGGAATGTAAATCTTTGCATATGAAGGTAAAAGGGGGAGTTTGGAGGGAGCAAATGCAATGTAGACACGGAGATTTTTGGCGTGGTTTCGATAGGTGGTGCTATCGTACATCCACGTTGATGGAGACTTCAACCCACGAAGGGTAATAGTTGCGCGGGTCCACATAGGGCTCCACCCATGAAGGGTCCACGAAGAAGCAACCTTGTCTATCCCACCATGGCCATCGACCATGAAGGACTTGCCTCACTTGGGTAGATCTTCATGAAGTAGGCGATCTCCTTGCCCTTACAAACTCCTTGGTTCAACTCCACAAACTTGACGGAGCCTCCCAAGTGACACCTAACCAATCTAGGAGACACCACTCTCCAAAATGTAATAGATGGTGTGTTGATGATGAACTCCTTGCTCTTGTGCTTCAAATGATAGTCTCCCCAACACTCAACTCTCTCTCACAGATTTGGATATGGTGGAAAGATGATTTGAGTGGAAAGCAACTTGGGGAAGGCTAGAGATCAAGATTCTTGTGGTTGGATTGGAATGTCTTGGTCTCAACACATGAGTAGGTGGTTCTCCTCAGAAAATGAGTAGTATAAGTGTACGCATGTTCTAATAGCTCTCTCTCAAATGGAGAAGGGGGTGGAGGGGTATATATAGCCTCCGCACAAAATCTAACCATTACACACAATTTACCAAACTTGGTGGGACCAAATAGTGAATTTCGGTGAGACCGACCTGGTTCAAAATGTGAACGTTAGGCTTTTCGGTGGGACCGACAAAACCAACTCGGTGAGACCGATGCGCTACGGTTAGGGAAAAACCTCATCTTGGTGAGACCGATCACATGAACTCGGTGAGACCAATTTCAATAATAAGCAAACAGAGACTTGGTCAGGGCAAACTCAGTGGGACCGATCGCTCATTTCGGTTAGACCGAAACATTACGAAAAGGAAACAGAGAGTTTGCACTGCAAAATTTGGTGGGACCGATCGCTCATTTCGGTTAGACTGAAAGGTTACGAAGGGAAACAGGGAGTTTGCAATCCCATCTTGGTGAGACTGAGATCCCTATTGGTGAGACCGAACTGATTAGGGTTTCTGGTTATGGCTATGTCAAGTGAACTTGGTGGCGCCGGATAGATCAAGTCGGTGGGGCCGAGTTTGACTTTAGGTTTAGGACATATGTGGAAACGAGAAAATGGTTGAGGGCTTTTGGAGCATATCACTAAGAATTTTGAGCAAGCAAGCCATTAAGCAACACCTCATCCCCTTTTAATAGTATTGGCTTTTCCTATGGACTCAATGTGATCTTGGATCACTAAAATGAAAATGTAGAGTCTTGAGCTTTTGCCAACGTGTGTCCTTAGCATTTTGAGGGGTCCACATCTCTAGTCCATGCCATACCAATCATTGAACTTTATGAAACATTAGTCTTGAATGGATGTTAGTTCAATGAGCTATATGTTGTTATGAATTACCAAAACCACCCAGTGATTAGTTGCACTTTTAATCTCCTCCTTTTTGGTAATCGATTACAACATATAGATCAAAGCTTCGACAAATGATAATATGAATGAAGTACATCATCGCTTTTAGAAGTATGTGATAAGCAAGAGCTCCCCCTAAATTTGTGCATTATTTAAAATTTGCTTTTGAATGCAAATGCACAATCGATTAGGATCATGGGTTACTCTTTCATGTCACATACATCTTGGTGGAGCGCTCAAAATGATAGAATATGAAATATGCACTCATTACCAAGATAAGATATGAATGATCATACATGAGAGATAGAATATCATCATTCAAGCACAAACATTAAAGTATGATATGATCAAACACATGATCATAGAAGTATCTCACACACAAGCATAAATAGTGTATCACCCAAACAAGCAAGCAAACAAAGTAGCAAGAGAGGCAAAACAAGCAAAACACACACTCTTTCGAAGCCTATGATCTGTACACTTTCTCCCCCTTTGGCAACAAGTTACCAAAAAGCTCGAAAATGCATAGTGCTATGCGGCTCTCTAAGCACGATCTCCGGGAGCTCCAGAGTGTGAAGGTGGCGTGGAGAGGAGTCCTGCAACGAATGAATCTCAAGAGGTCTGTGGAGCTGGTGGAGTTGCAACCGGAGGAGCAACTGAGGTTGTAGCTACAGGTGCTGCGAGTGTAGGTCTGGTATCAGTAGCAACTGGCACAGCTGTGGACCTTGGTCCCCTTGGGACTTGTTGAAAAGCATCTGTTGTAGGTCCCTCATCTCTATCTTCAAGCTGTTCTTGAATCTCCTCCACAGTTGATTGAATTTCTATGACCTTCACATCTAGATCATGTATCTTTGTTTCAATTATCCTCTCAAGACTCTCTTGATTTTGAGTCAGGGTGGCCAATCCTTTCTCAATCCTCAAAGTAGACTGAATGAGATAACCAAGTTGATCTTGTTTGGACTTGAAAAATATCTGGGATGCCTCTTCATCACTTGGTGGCTTGGCTGCCTTCTCTGCTTGTGATTTTTCTTTCTTCTCCTGAGCCTCTACTGAAGTAGGATGTGTACCATCCATGACAACCACATTGTCTTCAAATTCAGGCAACATGGGAAGGTGCTCCTTGTCCAAGAGATATGTGCCTTTGCCCATCTTGGAGTTGATAAGCATCTTAATGTGTGGAGCATATCCACATGATCTCTTCTGATCAGCAGTAGTCCTCTTCACTACAAAAAAAAGACACATCCATGACATTTTGGGCCGAACAATTTTTTTTTCTGTCATACATATGACACTTCTATGACGATAATTGTGACAAAACCCGTTATCATCATAGATGTGGTGGGATCCTACTTCTATGACAAAAAATCATGACAGAAAATGTGCTTTTCGTCCTGGGCGGGCCGCAGACGCAGCTGCATGACATTCTTTGGGCCGACCATGACGGAAAAAACCGTGGTAGAAGCGAGGGGGAGGAAAATTTTGGGGAGTTGCCGGTTACGGTGGGAGAGCGATGCGCGTTACTCTCGTACGTACGCGCGTGTGTGCGAGGCATTGGCTCTAACTGAACCCGAGCGAGGCGTTGGGCTCTAACTGAACCCGAGCAATTGCACTACAGGCTACGCGTTACTGAACCCGAGCGATCGATCAATGGCTGTTGTAGGATCGAAAGTATGTCTAGAGGGGGGGTGATTAGACTACTTGACAATATAAAAGTTATGCCTTTTGATAAAGACAAGTTTTTGGCAGATTCACAATTATGATCAAGTCAAGCATCACCCTACACATGCAATTCTAGAGTATAGGCAGCGGAAAGTAAATTGCACATGTAGTAAAGAGAGGTGGAGAAGAGCAAACGCAATTTTGGAGACGCGGTGATTTTTCTCGTGGTTCCGATAGGTGGTGCTATCGTACTTCCGAGTTGATGGAGACTTCAACCCACGGAGGGTAACGGCTGCGAGAGTCCACAGAGGGCTCCACCCACGAAGGGTCCACGAAGAAGCAACCTTGTCTATGCCATCATGGCTCACGCCCACGGAGGGCTAGCCTTACTCGGGGTAGATCTTCACGAAGTAGGCGATCTCCTTGCCCTTACAAACTTCTTGGTTCAACTCCACATCTCGACGGAGGCTCCCAAGCGACACCTAACCAATCTAGGAGGCACCACCCTCCAAAAGGTAATAGATGGTGTTGATGATGATGAACTCCTTGCTCTTGTGCTTCAAATGATAATCTCCCCAACACTCAACTCTCCTCACCGATTTGGCTGTGGTGGAAGAAAGGATTGAGTGGAAAGCAACTTGGGAAGGCTAGAGATCAAGCTTCATATGGTGGGAGTGGAGCAACTTGATCTCAACACAAGGGTAGGTAGTTCTCTTCTCGAAAATGTAAGGTAGGAGTGGTAGTTCTTTCGATGGCTCTCTCCACGAATGAAGAGGGGTGGAGGGTATTTATAGCCTCCACACAAAATCCAACCGTTACACATTTGACCAATCTCGGTGGGACCGAAGTTGACAACTCGGTGAGACCGAAAGTTCAAATCATGTGAACATTGGGATTTTCGGTGGGACCGAAAATACACACTCGGCTAGTCCGATTCGTAAAGAGACAGGAGCTTGCCAATCTCGGTGGGACCGACTTCATCATCTCGGTGACACCGATTTGATGACGAATGTTCTGAAGCTTGGCAACTCAAGTTTCGGTGAGACCGAGTTCAATCGGAAAATCCGAGTTTTCTAGGGTTTGGCTTTATGGTGAGGTGGTTCATCTCGGTGTGATGAGTTTGGAATATCGGTGGGACCGAGATTACTTATGAGTGTATATGGTAGTGAAAGTTGCTTTGATAGTTTAGGAGATGTATCACTAAGCACTTTGAGCAACCAGATCATCATCATAACCTCATCCCCTTTAATAGTATTGGCTTTCCTATGGACTCAATGTGATCTTGGATCACTAAACCAAAAATGGAGTCTTGAGCTTTTGCCAATGCTTGCTTTAGCATTTTGAGGGGTCCACTTCTTCAGTCCTTGCCATACCCATATCAATCGAACTTTCTCAAATGATTCTCAAGTAACTATTAGTTCAATGATATATATGTTGTTATTAATTACCAAAACCACCCGGGGATTAGTTGCACTTTCAATCTCCCCCTTTTTGGTAATTAATGACAACATATAGATCAAAGCTTCGACAAAGGATATAATCAATGAATAATATCGTCGCTTTGAGAAGTATGTGATAAGCAAGAGCTCCCCCTAAATTTGTGCATTATTTAAGATTTGCGTTTGTATGCAAATGCACAATCGATTAGGATCATGGGTCACTCTTCCATGTCACATACATCTTGGTGGAGCGCACAAAATGATAAGAATGAACAGTATGCACCCAATCACCAAGGCATGAGTAAATGGTCATACAAGATATGAATAGCATATGATAAGCATTAAGCACACATTAAGGCATAGTACGACCAAGCACTCATTAAGGTAGAACGAAACGTAGTATCAAACACACAGAATGTCTCGAAAACCAAAAGTATCTCAAAGAAACCGCAAAAGAATGAAAGAGCAAAAGCGCAAAGACAACAAAGACTCTCTCTCAAGTCCTATGATCTATACAATTTCTCCCCTTGGCAACAAGTTACCAAAAGTTCAAACAACATAGAGCTAAGCGCCACCGGGACTCTCTTGGTGGCTCTATGTCAGGTTGATGTTGAGTTGATATGACAACATCGGCGAAGACTTCAAATGATGTCTGTCTTTGGAGGAGTGGTCACCGGAGCTGGAGTTGGAGCAATCTGAAATCGTGGGAGGTGCCGTTGTAGTCCCGTGTCTCATCATCGAATAGCAATGATCGGGTCCTGTGGGAACCGGAGCGATCTGTTGATAAGCATCCTGGACTAAGTCATCCTGCATCTCACGCATAAGCTCTTCCTTCTCCCTCTTTGCTTCCTCAATGTTGAAAGTGCAACTAATCCCCGGGTGGTTTTGGTAATTAATAACAACATATATATCATTGAACTAATTATTTCTTGAGAATATTTCAGAAAGTTCAATTGATATGGGTATGGCAATGACCGATGATGTGGACCCTCAAAATGCTAAGGAAAACATTGGCAAAAGCTCAAGACTCTATTTTTGGTTTAGTGATCCAAGATCACATTGAGTCAATAGGAAAGCCAATACTATTAAAAGGGATGAGGTTATGATGATGATCCGTTGCTCAAAGTGCTTAGTGATTTATCTCTCAAACTATCGCAATCTTTCATTCCAACATAAACTCATAAGTAATCTCGGTCCCACCGATTCCATAAACTCAGTCACACCGAGATGAACCACCTCAGCCATATACCCAAACCCTAGAATTTCGGATTTTCCAATTCCAAACTCGGTCATACCGAAACTAGTGTTGCCAACCTTCTGTAACCTTCTGTACTCAAATCGGTGTCACCGAGATGAGAAAGTCGGTCCCACCAAGAATGGCAAACCCTAGACTTTGGAAGTATCGGACTAACCGAGATTGTATTTTCGGTCCCACCGAAAATCCCAACGTTCACAAGATTTGAACTTTCGGTCTCACCGAGTTGTCAACTTCGGTCTGACCGAGATTGGTCAAATGTGTGTAACGGTTGGATTTTGTGTGGAGGCTATAAATACCCCTCCACCTCCTCTTCATTCGTAGAGAGAGCCATCAGAAAGAACTACCACTCCTACCTTACATTTCTGAGAAGAAAACTACCTACCCTTGTGTTGAGATCAAGTTGCTCCACTCCCACCATATGAAACTTGATTTCTAGCCTTCCCAAGTTGCTTTCCACTCAATCCTTTCTTCCACCACAGCCATATCAGTGAGGAGAGTTGAGTGTTGGGGAGATTATCATTTGAAGCACAAGAGCAAGGAGTTCATCATCACCAACACCATCTATTACCTTTTGGAGGGTGGTGCCTCCTAGATTGGTTAGGTGTCGCTTGGGAGCCTCCACAAGATGTGGAGTTGAACCAAGAAGTTTGTAAGGGCAAGGAGATCGCCTACTTCGTGAAGATCTACCCCGAGTAAGGCTAGTCCTCCGTGGACGTAGGCCATGATGGCATAGACAAGGTTGCTTCTTCGTGGACCCTTCGTGGGTGGAGCCCTCCGTGGACTCTCGCAGCCGTTACCCTCCGTGGGTTGAAGTCTCCATCAACGTGGATTGACCATAGCACCACCTATCGGAACCACGAGAAAAATCTCCGTGTCTCCAAATTGCGTTTGCTCTTCTCCACCTCTTATTTACTACATGTGCAATTTACTTTCCGCTGCCATTACTCTAGAATTGCATGTGTAGGGTGATACTTTACTTGCTCATCATTGTGAACTTGCTAAAAACTTGTCCTAATCAAAAGGCTAAACTTTTAAATTGTCAAGTAGTCTAATCACCCCCTCTAGACATACTTCCGATCCTACAAGTGGTATCGAGCTTTGGTCTCCATTGGATTGGTTTTCCATTGCATTGACTCCATAAGCTTGGTTTCACAACCTAGGAGAGTATGGCGCCTAGTGAGGGTAATTTTCAGAGAGGTCCTTACTTTGATGGTTCAAATTTTGCTAGTTGGAAGCATAAAATGAAAATGCATATTCTTGGACATAACCCCGCCGCATGGGGCATTATTTGTGTTGGCTTGCAAGGTGAGTTCTTCGAGGAAGGAAAAGTTCCGGATCGCGGGCTACAGCGGATGAGTTGCGGATGTTACGTAACAATGCTCAAGCTTGTGACATTCTCTTCAATGGTTTGTGTCCCGAGGAGTTCAACAAGATCAGCCGTCTTGAGAATGCAAAAGAGATTTGGGATACTTTGGTCGAAATGCACGAAGGTACCGAGTCCGTGAAGGAATCAAAGCTAGATGTTCTTCAAGGTCAACTTGACAAGTTCAAGATGAAGGAAGGTGAAGGAGTCGCTGAAATGTACTCTAGGCTCGCTCTCATCACCAATGAGATTGCCGGCTTAGGAAGCGAAGAAATGACCGACCGATTCATCATCAAGAAGATTCTCAGAGCTTTGGATGGAAAGTATGACACCGTGTGCACTTTGATCCAAATAATGCCAAACTACAAGAATCTCAAGCCTACCGAAGTCATTGGAAGAATTGTTGCTCATGAGATGACACTTAAAGATAAGGAAGAGCTTCACAACAAGTCAAGTGGTGCTTACAAAGCTACAGTTGAAGCTCCCACAACCTCAAGTGACAAGCTGGTTTCCAATGAAGAGATAAGCCTAATGGTGAAGAACTTCAACAAATTCTACAAGAGTAGAAGCAAAGAAAGAAGCTCAAAGTCTAGATCATATGATGAAAAGAGATCTTCTAGTCGTGATCGAAACTGCTACAATTGTGGAAGACCCGGACACTACTCAAATGAGTGTTCGACTCCCCACAAGAGAAGAGAAGAATCTCCAAGAAGAAGAAGCTCAAGAGAAGAGTCACCTCGGAAAGAGAGAAGGAGTAGAGATGATTGTTATGAACGAAGATTCTCTCGGAGAAGCAAGGATTCGGAAAGGAAAGACAAGTCATCAAGGAGCTACACAAGAAGAAAACATCAAGCTCATGTTGGTGAATGGGTCTCCGGCTCCGACTCCGACAATCACTCCGAAAGAAGCTATCACTCCAACTCCGAATACAGTCAAGATGAGGGTGTTGCCGGTCTTGCTCTCGTATCCTCCAACTCCAACTCCTATGACTTGTTTGATTCACCAAATGAGGGAATTGGAAGATGCTTCATGGCAAAAGGCCCCAAGGTATCACACCCTGAGTTTATTGACTTTGATAGTGATGAAGATGACTTGCTTGGTGAAGATGAGCTTTTACATGACAAATCTAGTGAGCTTAGTAATGATGAACATGCTAGTAGTCTTTATAGTCGAGAAGAGTCGAATGACAATGCTATGAAGGTGATTGAGCGTCTAACTAAAGAACTAAACACTCTTAAGTTAGCTCATGAAACAACTCAAGAAGATCATAGAGAGCTTCTAAGATCTCATGAGAAGCTACGCTTCGAGAAGCTCAATCTAGAGCAAGAACATGAGTTTCTAAAAGCTATCAATGACGATCTTCGAAAGAAGAGTTCTTCATATCTTGCCAAACGACTTCTCTTGTCTAATTTCTTGCCACCTATTAAAACTAAGCATGACAAGCATAAGAAAAATTCTTCATCTAGTAGTAACAATAATTATGCAAAATCAAATATTGTTGCTTCTAGTAGTTCTCTTGATTCCACTAACAATGTTTCAAGCCAAGTTTCACTTGAGCAAGAAAATAGTTTATTGAAAGGGATTATAGAGAAAGGTGTCTACAAGAGCCTTGCCGGAAGCAAGAACTTTGAGGAAATTGTTCGCAAGCAAGGAAGACACCGGAAGAATCAAGGAATTGGTTTTGAGCGAAGGTTCAACGCCGAAGGTGTTGAATGGGAAGAAGGTCAATATCCCACTCCAAAGTTTGTTTCTCAAAAGGAGAAGTATGATCCTACTTCTTCCAATGTGGAACAAGCTCAAGATGACCTTCCACCACAAGACCACAAGCTAAAAGGCAAGGACAAGCTTCAAGAGGAGATTGATGCATTCATTGAAGCACCCAAGGCCATGGTCAAGTGGGTTCCCAAGGCAACTTCAAGTTCTACTTAAAAAGCTCAACTACTACCCCAAGGATTCCCATCAAGATGATGTGGATCCCGAAGAAGAAGAACTAGAGAGTTCTTGAGGGTGACTCCGCCAATATACTTCACTCACATTCATTTTGGCAAGAACTTGTGCAATCAACTTCCACATCTTGCACTAGTTCATGGAGTCACAAACCCTCATGTTGGTAAGTCAAGGGACAAGGTAATCATTGCTTTCATGGACATCATCTATTGTGTACTTCAATCTATGTCCATGGATATCCTTGTTTGTTCCTTGTGGGACTAACCCATGTAGGTATTGAAAGTGCCCGAATCCAAAGGATTGCTCCCAACTCTTGATGATTTTCATCAACATTGAGCATCCACATCTTCAACATCTACATGAAGTCTTCAACGACAACCCAAGGTTAGTTTGACCCTTTAAAAGGGGTTCTCACATCAAGGGGGAGCTTTGCTCTTAAAAAAATGAGCTAAAGCATCTTCAAATGATGTGAACACATTAATGCTTTATGTAAAAGTGGTAACCCCACTTGTGCTTAAACGATGAGTATGACCTATGATCAAATGTTTTCATTTGACTCCTAAGTCAATATACTCATATATAGATGACCTAGTCATCGCCAAATTGTGTGCTAGTTGCTTGTGTTTTGTTTGTGCATGTTTGACACATATTTCATTTGCTATCTTATTGTGTGAGCATGTTGGATGCATGATTTTATCCATTCAAGGACATCCATTTGTTGCTTTGGTCTTTTGGATTTTTTCTTTTTGACCAAATGGATGGACAAGAATGCCTAAGTTCCTCCCCTAGCTATCTATGCTTTCTTGTCTCAAACTCTATTCATGCTTATATCACAAACTTTGAACAAGACTTTTTCGGACAGATCGAGTGAGGAGCACTGAGCCACCGATCCGTCAAAAGCTTAAATTCCAAAACCTTCTAAGTATTTTCGGTCAAACCAATATACTCAAATCGGACGCATCAAATCACTTGGATTGATCTAGGTTTTCACCTCGGTGAAACCGAAGTTACAAATTTCGGCGTGACTGATGTGAGTAATCGCTGCGCTAACCATCTCGGTCCCACCGAAGTTTTCAACTCGGTCCCACCGACACCGAAGGGTATATATACCCGAGGGCAGCGCGCTGATTATTCCTTCAAAACGCCTCGCCTCAAACCCTTTCATTGCCGCCGCCGTGGTCTCGGATCGCCTCCGCTGTCGCTCAGGCGCCCTCCGCATGGTCTCCATCGCCGTCAACGGTCTATCTCATCGCCCGTTCCGCCGTGAGTGAAACTCCACCTAGTTGGGTGAGTTTCGCTTTCTTCGTGCTTCAACCTCGATTCAATGCACGATAGATTTTGCCTAGCTTCTTGCCAAGTTTGAAATCTTCCTATCCAGCAGATTAGTTCTTAGAACGAAATTGAGTAAAAATTTTAGGTTAGGTTTCCGCGAACACATCTCGGTGTGACCGATTCTACGCTCTCGAATCGACCGATTTGGCCTCTGCCATTGCCTCGCACTTTTCGGTCCAACCGAAGTTGTGCAAATCGGTAAGACCGAAATGAGGATTTAGTGAAACCCTAGTGTTCTTGGCTAGACTGAAACCCATTTCGTCCAACCGAAAGTGGTGTGAATGGTTAGGTTTAGACACTTGGATTCACCGAATTTTAGACTCGCCGACCAAATGCATTCTGTGAAAACCTAAAACTGAAGTTTGAACTCATTCTTTTGCAAAATCCTCTGCAGTTTGTGATAACTCTTCTATTCTCGCCTATACCTATTCTATTCACAAGTTGTCATTATGTCCGATGCAAGTGACAGCCGTAACAGGTCTGAATCACCGCTGAGATTCCAGAGGCAACACAAGTCCCAAGCAAGCAGTTTTTCAGATGATGGAGAGAGGAGCACCCCAAGTGGTTTGCCTCTCGCTGCCACGGGCTGTGAAGAAGAGAAATTCGATGAGGAGGACTCGACTTTGTTGTCGATGAGGAGATTACATCCAAGCCTAAAAGGAAAGTGGTTGCCAAAGGCTATCAAGGGCAACAAACAAAGAAAGGCACCAAAGAAAGAGAAGAAATCCATAGTTGCAAAGAAGCTGAGCATGGAAGAAGAAACCTCCAAAGAAGATAAAGAAAACTTCCAAGAGGAAGAGGCTAGTTCATGATGAAGCCGATGATGACTCGATGAGGAAGCACCCCAGCCTCCTCGAAGCCTAAGTTGATGGGAGATGCCATCGTAGGTGAGCACCTACCAAATCTAAGCCATCAGCTCCAAGAAAGGCAGCCCAAGCCAAACCTGCTGCCAAGCCAAAGAAAACAGTGAGAAATATTCCTGCTTCAGAGAAGAAGAAGGACAATGTGCCACCGCTGAATCGATGAAGAGGCACATGTGTTGCTAAAGCTCGCATGTAAACCGCCACCCATAATGATGCTCATCCTCGAGCTGAAAATATGAAGGAAAGGAAGGACAAAGGTCTCGGGCTATGGAGGCAAGTTGATCCATATGCCACCAGAGAAGAACAATTGTTGACTCAAGGTTCCACACCGAGAGCAACAAGATTTCTATGAGACAGTGCTTATGGATAAGAAGCCAATTGTTGCCGACACCAGATACGCTGATCGGGATTACATCGACAAAGAAAGAGCACAGAGACTACTTCCCACATGTGCATGAGAGCTTCACCGCATGTGGAGTTGCAGAGTTCGTTGGTCGAAGGTCGATCGCTTGGAATGATGAAATGATCATGCGCTTCTATGCCACCGCACACTTCTATCCAGATGGCGAATTGTATGGATGATGAAGGCGTAGATTCTCTTCAACAGTTGAAGAGTGGGCAGCACTTCGAATGCTCCAAAGATCAAGAGATGATGATGTTGATGTTTATGGAATCCCCAAGAAGAATCACGAGTCTATGAGGAACATGTACAACGAAGTACCAGCCAAGGATGTTGAGATATGGAAGCTTGGATCAGTGTATCATCTTCAGGCAGGTCTCCCAACCACTAACACCATTCTGAGGCATACTTTGATGCCCAAGTCAGGAGACCATCGCATGATAAGAGGCTATTCTATCAACATGCTGCACATTCTGGATCAGAAGACACCTTTTAAGGTGATGGACCTGATAGTTGAGACTATCAAGAGGACAGCAGCAGACCAGAAGAGGTCATGTGGGTTTGCCCCACACATTCAAATGCTCATCAATGCCAAGTTTGGCATGGGCACCTACTTGTTGGATAGACCCCACTTGCCACTGCAGCCTGAACATGAAGATAATGAAGTTATAATGACTGAGGATGATCCCACATCTGTTGAAGGACAAGCTAAGTCTGAAGCGCCAAACAAGCTAAAGCTGAGAAGGAAGCAAGAAGCAGAAAGAAAGCCCAAGAGAGTTGGAGAACAACTTCTTGAAGCCACTCAGAGGATTGAACCACGCCTGCCAAGCATAGTGCGCCTCGGGAGAGTCTTGAGAGGATAGTTGAAGACAAGTTCCATGCTCGATGTCAAGTCGATCAAGTGCAGTCACCGCCAACAAGCTTGAGGCGACATCGAGGAAGCGAAGAGGGAGAAGGCAGAGCTCATGAAGGAGATGGAAGATGATCTAGTCCAGATGACTATGAGCAGCCTCGCTGCAGTGCCCACAAAGCCCAGATCAGTTGCTATTCCAAAGGATGACCCTGTGGCTACATCATCAAGACCTCCTACAGCTCCGCTGGCCCAGCTCCAGCCCAAGATCCACTCCTCCAGCTCCACAGACTTCAGCAGAAGCTTTTGCAGATGCAGCTATCTCCACTCCATCGACGCAGACAGGAGCCGCCAGCAGAGTCCCTAGTGACGATTAGCTCTATACCATTCGAACTTTTTGGTAACTTGTTGCCAAAGGGGGAGAAATTGTATAGATCATAGGACTTCGAGAGAGAGAGTGCTCGTTTTTGCTCTTTCGCTTATGGTTTTCCTTGAGATACTTTTGAGTTCTTCGAGACATTTCGTGTGTTTGATACTACGCTTGTTTCTATCTTGATGAGTGCTTGATCATACCATGCTTAATGTGTGCTTAATGCTTATCATATTCTATTCATATCTTGTATGATCATTTACTCATGTCTTGGTGATTGGGTGCATGCTATTCATTCTTATCATTTTGTGCGCTCCACCAAGATGTATGTGACATGGAAGAGTGACCCATGATCCTAATCGATTGTGCATTTGCATTCAAACGCAAATCTTAAATAATGCACAAATTTAGGGGGAGCTCTTGCTTATCACATACTTCTCAAAGCGACGATGTTATTCATTGATTATATCATTTGTCGAAGTTTTGATCTATATGTTGTCATCAATTACCAAAAAGGGGAGATTGAAAGTGCAACTAATCCCCGGTGGTTTTGGTAATTAATAACAACATATATATCATTGAACTAATTATTTCTTGAGAATATTTCGAAAGTTCAAGTGATATGGGTATGGCAATGACCGATGATGTGGACCCTCAAAATGCTAAGGAAAACATTGGCAAAAGCTCAAGACTCTATTTTTGGTTTAGTGATCCAAGATCACATTGAGTCCATAGGAAAGCCAATACTATTAAAAGGGGATGAGGTTATGATGATGATCTGTTGCTCAAAGTGCTTAGTGATTTATCTCTCAAACTATCGCAATCTTTCATTCCAACATAAACTCATAAGTAATCTCGGTCCCACCGATTCCATAAACTCACCACACCGAGATGAACCACCTCACCATATACCCAAACCCTAGAATTTCGGATTTTCCGATTCCAAACTCGGTCATACCGAAACTAGTGTTGCCAACCTTCAGAACCTTCAGACTCAAATCGGTGTCACCGAGATGAGAAAGTCGGTCCCACCGAGAATGGCAAACCCTAGACTTTGGAAGAATCGGACTAACCGAGATTGTATTTTCGGTCCCACTGAAAATCCCAACGCTCACAAGATTTGAACTTTCGGTCTCACCGAGTTGTCAACTTGGGTCCGACCGAGATTGGTCAAATGTGTGTAACGGTTGGATTTTGTGTGGAGGCTATAAATACCCTCCACCTCCTCTTCATTCGTAGAGAGAGCCATCGAAAGAACTACCACTCCTACCTTACATTTCTCGAGAAGAAAACTACCTACCCTTGTGTTGAGATCAAGTTGCTCCACTCCCACCATATGAAACTTGATTTCTAGCCTTCCCAAGTTGCTTTCCACTCAATCCTTTCTTCCACCACAGCCATATCGGTGAGGAGAGTTGAGTGTTGGGGAGATTATCATTTGAAGCACAAGAGCAAGGAGTTCATCATCACCAACACCATCTATTACCTTTTGGAGGGTGGTGCCTCCTAGATTGGTTAGGTGTCGCTTGGGAGCCTCCGTCAAGATGTGGAGTTGAACCAAGAAGTTTGTAAGGGCAAGGAGATCGCCTACTTCGTGAAGATCTACCCCGAGTAAGGCTAGTCCTCCGTGGACGAGGCCATGATGGCATAGACAAGGTTGCTTCTTCGTGGACCCTTCGTGGGTGGAGCCTCCGTGGACTCTCGCAGCCGCTACCCTCCGTGGGTTGAAGTCTCCATCAACGTGGATTGACGATAGCACCACCTATCGGAACCACGAGAAAAATCTCCGTGTCTCCAATTGCGTTTGCTCTTCTCCACCTCTTATTTACTACATGTGCAATTTACTTTCCACTGCCATTACTCTAGAATTGCATGTGTAGGGTGATACTTGACTTGCTCATCATTGTGAACTTGCTAAAAACTTGTCCTAATCAAAAGGCTAAACTTTTAAATTGTCAAGTAGTCTAATCACCCCCCCTCTAGACATACTTCCGATCCTACAAATGTCTGCCTCAAGCTTGTTGACAGTTACTTGCACTTCAGTCAGCTTCACATCCAGAGCGTGGATCTTGTCTTCAACAATCCTCTCTAGGCTCTCCTGAGACTGTATAATGCTGGCCAGCGTTGTTCAATCCTTTTGGGTAGCTTCAAGGAGCTGCTCTCCCACACTCTTTGGTTTAGCTGCTGCTGCTCTTTGCTTCCTTGTCGACTTTGGCTTTCTTGGCAGCTTCAATCTTGGCTTGACCTTCAACTGATGTTGGATCCTCCTCATCCATCACAACAACATTGTCCTCATGCTCAGGCTGCAGTGGTAAGTGTTCTCTATCCAACAAGAATGTGCCCGTGCCAAACTTGGCATTGATAAGCATCTGAATATGCGGGGCAAATCCACACGACCTTTTCTGGTCAGCTGCAGTTCTCTTAATGGTCTCAACCATCAAGTCCATCACCTTGAAAGGTGCTTTCTCATCAAGTATATGCAGCATGTTGATAGAGTATCCTCTGATCATGCGATGATTTCCAGACTTGGGCATCAAGGTATGCCTCAGAATAGTATTTGTGGTAGGTAGATCTGCCTGGAGATAGTACACTGAGCCGAGCTTCCAGATTCCCAAATCCTTAGTTGGAACCTCTTTGTACATGTTCTTCATGGATTCATGATTCTTCTTTGGAATACCATAAACATCAATATCATCCTCTCTTTGCACTGGAGCATTCAGAAGTTCTACCCATTCTTCAACAGAAGAAGAAAATCTTTGGCCTTCAGTCATCCATGTAATCTTTCCATCTGGATAGAAATGAGCCGTGGCATAGAATTGCATAATCATCTCATCATTCCAACTGGTCAACTTCTGACCTACAAAGTCTGGTCCTTCATCATCTGACAGTTTCTTTCCTTTCCTTCATATTCTCAGCTTGAGGATGAGCATCATTGTGAAGTGGCAGTTTTGGACGAAGTTTCAGCAAAACTGGTCCTTCATCATCTGACACAGCTGGTGGCACATCATCCTTGTTCTTTTCAGATGCTGGAATGTTTCTGACTGTCTTCTTTGGCTTGGCAGCAGGCTTTGCTAGAGCTGCCTTAGCTGGAGCAGATTGCTTGGGCTTTGAAGTGGCTCCAGCCCTGATGGCATCACCCATGAGCTTAGGCTTCTGAGGAGGCTGGGGTGCTTCCTCATCCTCATCTTCCTCTGCTGCATCATCATGCACTAATATCTTTCTCTTGGAAGTTTTCTTCACTTTGCTTGTAGCTTCTTCCAAATTCAGCTTCTGGGCAACAGTGGACTGCTTGACTTTTCTGGTGCCCTTCTTAGTTTGCTTACCTTGTGGCTCTTTGGCAACAACTTTCCTCTTAGGCTTTGATGTGACCTCTTCCTCAATGACAAAATCTGTGTCTTCATCATCTGAGTTCCTCTTCTTTCTGGCTCTGGTGGCTACAGGAGGTAAACCACTTGGTGTACTCCTCTCACCATCATCTGATGAGCTGCTGGGATCAGGACTAGTGCCCGCCTCGAATATCTCGCTATAGGTGTCTCGACCTGTTCTCGATCACCACCGCATCTGACATGGCAGACAACCTGTGAATAGATAAGGTGTAGGCAGAGAAGAAGAGTCATCACAAATTGCAGAAGTTTTTGCAAACAAAATGAGTTCAAATTTTAGTATTAGGTTTTCACAGAAGACATTTCGGTCAGACCGAGTTTAAAATTTGGTGAATCCGAAGTGTTCAAACAGAAGCATTCACCCCACTTTCGGTTGGACCGAAGTGGGTTTCGGTCCTGCCGAAAACACTAGGGTTTCACAGAATCCTCATTTCGGTCACACCGATTTGCACAACTCGGTTGGACCGAAGGGTGCAGTGCAATGGCCATAGGCCAAATCAGTCATACCAAAAATGTAAAATCGGTCTCACCGAGATGTGTTCGGCGGAAACCTAACCCTAAAACTTTTACTCGAATCTAGTTCAAACGAACTAATTTGGTGTTCAGGAAGATTTCAATCGTGGCAAGATTCTAGGCAAACCAAACGTGCATTGAATCGGAGATGGGAGCACGAGTGGGATCAATACTCACCCTAACTTGGTGGAGTTTCTCTACGGCGGCAACGGCGCGGAGAAGATGTCCGTTGACAGCGACGGAGACCTGAGGCGAGGGCGCACAAAGCGATTTACGAGACGATCCGGAGACCAAGGCGACGGCAAAGAAGGGTGTGGGGCGAAGCGTTTGAAGGAGAAATCAACGCTGCCCTCGGAGTATATATACCCCTTTGTCATCGGTGGGACCGAGTTGTAAAACTCGGTGGCACCGAGATGGATAACTGCAGGGTAGTTATGCACTTCGGTCACGCCGAAAATCACAACTCGGTTTCACCGAGGTGAAAACCTAGATCAATCTAAATGGTTTCGGTTTGACCGAATTTGAGTGAGTT
The DNA here is from genome assembly GCA_021437245.1 of Aegilops speltoides. NCBI lineage: Eukaryota > Viridiplantae > Streptophyta > Magnoliopsida > Poales > Poaceae > Aegilops > Aegilops speltoides. The sequence continues at coordinate 250,541,937 of CM038145.1, forward strand.
GGTCTGACCGAAATCACTTAGAAGGTTTTGGAAGTTAGCCCTTGACGGATCGGTGGCTCCGAGTGCTCCTCACTCGGAGGGTCCGAAAATGACTTGTTCAAAATTTGTGATGTAAGCATGAATAGAATTTGAGACAAGAAAGCATAGATAGCTAGGGGAGGTACTTAGGCATTCTTGTCCATCCATTTGGTCAGAAAAATCAAAACGACCAAAACAACAAATGGATGTCCTTGAATGGATAAAATCATGCATCCAACATGCTCACACAATAAGATAGCAAATGAAATATGTGTCAAACATGCACAATCAAATCTCTAACAACTAACACACAATTTGTCGATGACTAGGTCATCTATATATGAGTATATTGACTTAGGAGCCAAATGAGAACATTTGATCATAGGTCATACTCATCGTTTAAGCACAAGTGGGGTTACCACTTTTACATAAAGCATTGATGTGTTCACATCATTTGAAGATGCTTTAGCTCAATTTTTAGAGCAAAGCTCCCCTAGATGTGAGAACCCCTTTAAAGGGTCAAACTAACCTTGGGTTGTCGAGAAGACTTCATGTAGATGTTGAAGATGTGGATGCTCAATGTTGATGAAGATCATCAAGAGTTGGGAGCAATCCTTTGGATTCGGGCACTTTCAATACCTACATGGGTTAGTCCCACAAGGAACAAACAAGGATATCCATGAACATAGATTGAAGTTCACAATAGATGATGTCCACGAAAGCAATGATTACCTTGTCCCTTGACTTACCAACAAGAGGGTTTGTGACTCCATGAACTAGTGCACAATGTGGAAGTTGGTTGCACAAGTTCTTGCCAAAATGAATGTGAGTGAAGTATGTTGGCAGAGTCACCCTCAAGAACTCTCTAGTTCTTCTTCTACGGGATCCACATCATCTTGATGGGAATCCTTGGGGTTGTAGTTGAGCTTGACGAAGTAGAACTTGATGTTTCCTTGGGAACCCGCTTGACCATGGCTTGAGGTGCTTCAACAAATGCATCAATCTCCTCTTGAAGCTTGTCCTTGCCTTTTAGCTTGTGGTCTTGTGGTGGAAGGTCATCTTGAGCTTGTTCCACATTGGAAGAAGTAGGATCGTACTTCTCCTTTTGAGGAATAAACTGTGGAGTAGGATATTGACCTTCTTCCCATTCAACACCCTCGGCGTTGAACTTTCGCTCAAAACCAATTCCTTGATTCTTCCGGTGCCTTCCTTGCTTAAGTAACAATTTCTCAAAGTTCTTGCTTCCGCAAGGCTCTTGTAGATACCTTTCTATAATCCCTTTCAATAAACTATTTTCTTGCTCAAGTGTAACTTGGCTTGAAACATTGTTAGTGGAATCAAGAGAATTACTAGAAGCAACAATATTGGATTTAGCATGGTTATTGTTACTACTAGAGAAAGAATTTTTCTTATGCTTGTCATGCTTAGTTTTAATGGGTGGCAAGAAATTAGACAAGAGAAGTCGTTTGGCAAGATATGAAGAACTCTTCTTTCGAAGATCGTCATTGATTGCTTTTAGAAACTCATGTTCTTGCTCTAGAGTGAGCTTCTCGAAGCGTAGCTTCTCATGAGATCTTAGAAGCTCTCTATGATCTTCTTGAGTTGTTTCATGAGCTAACTTAAGAGTGTTTAGTTCTTTAGTTAGACGCTCAATCTCCTTCATAGCATTGTCATTCGACTCTTCTTGACTATAAAGACTACTAGCATGTTCATCATTACTAGGCTCACTAGATTTATCATGTAAGAGCTCATCTTCACCAAGCAAGTCATCCTCATCACTATCAAAGTCAATGAATTCAGGGTGTGATACCTTGGGGCCTTTAGCCATGAAGCATCTTCCAATTCCCTCATTTGGTGAATCAAATAAGTCATAGGAGTTGGAGTTGGAGGACACGAGAGCAAGACCGCAACACCTTCATCTTGATCAGTAGTCGGAGTTGGAGTGATAGCTTCTTTCGGATTGATTGTCTGAGTCGGAGCCGAGACCCATTCACCTACATGAGCTTGATGTTTTCTTCTTGTGTAGCTCCTTGATGACTTGTCTTTCCTCTCCGAATCCTTGCTTCTCCGAGAGGGTCTTCGCTCATAACGATCATCTCTACTCCTTCTCTTCCGAGGTGACTCATCTCTTGAGCTTCTTCTTCTTGGAGATTCTTCTCTTCTCTTGTGGGGAGCCAACACTCATTTGAGTAGTGTCCGGTCTTCCACAATTGTAGCAGTTTCGATCACGACTAGAAGATCTCTTTTCATCATATGATCTAGACTTTGAGCTTCTCTCTTTGCTTCTACTCTTGTAGAATTTGTTGAAGTTCTTCACCATTAGGCTTATCTCTTCATTGGAAACTAGATTGTCACTTGAGGTTGTGGGAGCATCACTTGTAGCTTTGTAAGCACCACTTGACTTGTTGTGAAGCTCTTCCTTATCCTTAAGTGTCATCTCGTGAGCAACAATTCTTCCAATGACTTCGGTTGGCTTGAGATTCTTGTAGTTTGGCATCATTTGGATCAAAGTGCACACGGTGTCATACTTTTCATCCAAAGCTCTGAGAATCTTCTTGATGATGAATCGGTCGGTCATTTCTTCGCTTCCTAAGCCGGCAATCTCATTGGTGATGAGAGCAAGCCTAGAGTACATTTCAATGACTCCTTCACCTTCCTTCATCTTGAACTTGTCAAGTTGACCTTGAAGAACATCTAGCTTTGATTCCTTCACGGACTCGGTACCTTCGTGCATTTCAACCAAAGTATCCCAAATCTCTTTTGCATTCTCAAGACGGCTGATTTTGTTGAACTCCTCGACACAAAGCATTGAAGAGAATGTCACAAGCTTGAGCATTGTTTTGCAACATCCGCAATTCTTCCGCTAGAAGCCCGCGATCCGAACTTTTCCTTCCTCAAGAATTCACCTTGCATACCAACACAAATAATGCCCCATGCGGCTGTGTTATGGCCAAGAATATGCATTTTCATTTTATGCTTCCAACTAGCAAAATTTGTACCATCAAAGTAAGGACCTCTACGAAAATTACCCTCACTAGACGCCATACTCTCCTAGGTTGTGAAACCAAGCTTATGGAGTCCAATGCAATGGAAACCAATACAATGGAGACCAAAGCTCTGATACCACTTATAGGATCGAAAGTATGTCTAGAGGGGGGGTGATTAGACTACTTGACAATATAAAAGTTATGCCTTTTGATAAAGACAAGTTTTTGGCAGATTCACAATTATGATCAAGTCAAGCATCACCCTACACATGCAATTCTAGAGTATAGGCAGCAGAAAGTAAATTGCACATGTAGTAAAGAGAGGTGGAGAAGAGCAAACGCAATTTTGGAGACGCGGTGATTTTTCTCGTGGTTCCGATAGGTGGTGCTATTGTACTTCCACGTTGATGGAGACTTCAACCCACGGAGGGTAACGGCTGCGAGAGTCCACGGAGGGCTCCACCCATGAAGGGTCCACGAAGAAGCAACCTTGTCTATGCCATCATGGCTCACGCCCACGGAGGGCTAGCCTTACTCGGGGTAGATCTTCACGAAGTAGGCGATCTCCTTGCCCTTACAAACTTCTTGGTTCAACTCCACATCTCGACGGAGGCTCCCAAGCGACACCTAACCAATCTAGGAGGCACCACCTCCAAAGGGTAATAGATGGTGTTGATGATGATGAACTCCTTGCTCTTGTGCTTCAAATGATAATCTCCCCAACACTCAACTCTCCTCATTGATTTGGCTGTGGTGGAAGAAAGGATTGAGTGGAAAGCAACTTGGGAAGGCTAGAGATCAAGCTTCATATGGTGGGAGTGGAGCAACTTGATCTCAACACAAGGGTAGGTAGTTCTCTTCTCGTAAATGTAAGGTAGGAGTGGTAGTTCTTTCGATGGCTCTCTCCACGAATGAAGAGGGGTGGAGGGTATTTATAGCCCCCACACAAAATCCAACCGCTACACACATTTGACCAATCTCGGTGGGACCGGTTGACAACTCGGTGAGACCGAAAGTTCAAATCATGTGAACGTTGGGATTTTCGTGGGACCGAAAATACAAACTCGGTTAGTCCGATTCGTAAAGACAGAGCTTGCCAATCTCGGTGGGACCGACGCCATCATCTCGGTGACACCGATTTGATGACGTATGTTCTGAAGCTTGGCAACTCAAGTTTCGTGAGACCGAGTTCAATCGGAACCGAAGTTTTCTAGGGTTTGGCTTTATGGCTGAGGTGGTTCATCTCGGTGTGACTGAGTTTGGAATATCGATGGGACCGAGATTACTTATGAGTGTATATGGCAGTGAAAGTTGCTGATAGTGTCAGGACCCCGACTCAATGTCACATCGATCTAGCCTGTAACACCTCATATCACTTTGCGGCCTCACGCACGGTATTCCCACGGGTGTCGCCTTACCTTTGCCCGGGACCGTTTGCGCCTTTTGGCACACGATATGATAGTGTCGCTAGCATCCATATGATAAGGAGCCCGGCTGACATGGCTAGTCGTAAACCCAAAGTGGCACAGACTTACAGGACAGCATCCATGACCAAAGATCGAACGTGTCGGTCATCGTATCGAAAGTGAATCCAGTCAGTAGCACTGGCTAGCAGGACTCGTGAACCGGCAGAAGCGGCTAACAGACTCGGTATTCATCGCGACATTTCCCGAAGATGCATACAGAACGAAGAAGGACACATGCCGGCCAGCCTAAGTGTTCCGAGCAAAGAGCAAGCTACTGTGCTCAAGGAAACACTAGGAGACATTTCCGGTAAGAGAGGCTACTAAAGATAAACAACTAGATAGTCGATCCCACACATACCAAGCATTTCAATAACATACACACAATATGCTCGATATGTGCAAATACAACATGGCATCACAACATGACTCTACGACTCAAGTATTTCATTCAATAGGCTCCGAGGAGCGAGATATTACAAACAGGGTCTCATGACCCAACATTCGTGAGCATACAAATCAAAGCACAAGCGAAGCTTAACATGTCCGAGTACGTACATCTACAAATGAAAAAGGCTTAGAAGCCCGACTATCTACTGATCTCGCCGAGGGCACAAGATCGTGAGCCGAGGTATCAAGCTAAACGTCAAGTCCACGTGGAACTACTAGCGAGACCAAGTCTCTCGCAAAAACATAAAATAGGCAAACGTGAGTACAAATGTACCCAAAGAAGACTTACATCGATCTAACTACATATGCATCATTATCAACAAAGGGATGGTGGGGTTTAATCTGCAGAAGCCAGCTTTGACTCGGTGGCTATCCCGAACTACGAATTGCAAGTAACTCTTTTGAGGTGGCGCACACGAGTCCACATATTCACCATATCAATACACCACTATGGATCCGCTCCGTCTCCCTACGAGAACGCCATCCAAACGGGCGCCCGGTTTACCCGGCCACGTGCCTACCGCATCACAGCCCACCCCTACGGCCAACACAAGCACGGCCTCCAAAGATACTACAAACACCGTAAACTACTTGCAACTCCCGGACAGAGGACAAGGGTGGTTAAGAAGCCGAGAGGGTCCATTGGTTTCGGGCCCAATGCGTGGTAGTAGCTGAATCATGGATCACAAACACGTAACTCAGTTCCCGAGGACGGCTGCAATGAGACAACCCACCATGTACTCCTACATGGCCTCTCACCGCTACCTTTACCAAATCGTGTTCACACACTTAGCTCACACACAATAGGACATGTTCACACCTCTGATTCATCCTTGATGAATCGCACCCGACTCAACTCTAAGAGTGTGCATGACAAACAAGCATGAATGAGTAGGCACATCAGGCTCAAACAACTCCTACTCATGCTAGTGGGTTTCATCTATTTACCGTGGAATGACAGTCATGCAAAGGATAAGGGGTTCAGCTACCGCAGCAAGTAACAGATTGAATCGTTGTTGTCCTAATGCAATAAAAGAGAGCAGGAGCAAGAGAGTGGGATTGTATCGGAATGAACAAGGGGTTTTGCTTGCCCGCACTTCAAGATAACATTGAGTCTTCATCGCTGTCAACGATCACATCAACGATACAATAGCTCACCGAGGGGAACAACACCGCAAACACAGAAGATACACGATCAATGCAATGCACAATATGATGCATGCTATGTCATGGCAACATGCTGGTGTTTTTGAGCTGATGCAACTAGCAACAGATTAAATGAAGTTGGTTTGAATACAAGATTCAAATTCAAACTCCATATGTGATTATTCAAATGCCATTTAATTGATTTGTGCTAAACAGCAGCTATAAGTTGTTCTAACATGCATGAAAATGGTACAGATGGATTCCTTGAATTTTTCTGATAATTTTTCATATATAAATTATTTCATTCTGACTTACGGTTGATTTTCTATGATTTATTGAAGTTTAGGGCATTTTCTGAATATATTAAGTCATTTAAGATTTATTTAAATTCCAGAAAATATATTACTGCGTCAGCATGACATCAGCACGATGTCAGCAAGTCAACCGGGGCTGACCGGGGTCAAACCTGACTTGTGGGACCCCTACGTCAGTGTCTAACTAACTAACTTAAGTTAATTAGCACTAATCTAATCCTAATCTAACTTAGTTAAGGCCCCGGCCCACATGTCGCTGAGTCGCTGGCTTAACTAAAATTAGTTATTAATTTAACCAAAAGTTAGCGGTGGTCCGCCCGCATGTCGCTGAGCCCGGAAGTCAAACAGGTCAAATCCCGGTCAAGGGTCAAACCCACCGCGACATGACGCCGGGCGAGGCCCGAGACGGCGGCGCTGTCCGAAACGCAAAGACATGTGCCACGGTTGGGCGCGGATGGCACCGCTGGAACCTGGGCCTCGTCCCGCCGGTTGGTGCTAGAGGGTCGCGGAGACGACCTAAATCGACGGCGGTGTCGCTCGCGACGGCCGGAGTTCGGTGCCGCTGGTTTGACGTTGCGGTCGCGAAAGGGGAGCTGGTTGGTGTGTTGGGCTCGGGGCTTTATGAGCACGGTGAAACACTCCGTTCTTGGCATCGCTGCGTTATGGCCACGGCTGCGCCATGGCCGGGCGGCGAAGCTCTCGGCGCGACGACAGCATCGGTGTTAGAGGAAGAAAACGGGCCAGGGAAGAGGGGGAAACAGCACAGGAGCTCACAACGGGTGCAGCAGTGGCCTCGGCGAGCTCAGGGAGGCACCGGAGCGGGCGGAGCATCGAGGGGGATCTCCGGCGGCCGAGGTCGGAAACGGCGGCATTGGCAAGGCTTCAGGGCGTCCGGCGTTGCGTAGCTCAGCGAGGAGGTCGAGGACGATGCGGCGGAGCTTATGGACTCATCGGCAGGGCGAGGGGTGGTCGGTGGCCGTGGTGGCGTGAACACGGCGGCGCTGGTGCGCCGGTGTGGCGCGCAAGGGAAACAGGGGAGGGGAGAGAGAGAGCAGCGAGTGAGAGAGGCGAGAGAGGGGTCACGGGGCGTCTCCAGAAGCTCCACGATGCAAGATGAGGCGAAGGAAGCGTCGACAACGCTGGCAGAGGTGGCCTCACTGCTGCTCGGCGGCGGTGCGGCCGTCCCCCTCCTCGCCATCTTGGCAAAGGTAGGTGGTGACTGGCATGGGCTGTGGGCTGCCCAGCCTGTAAGTGGCCCGGGCCTCTTCTCTCTCTCTCTCTGTTTTCTATTTATTAATGTTTTCTATTTTGCAGGTTTGTTTTGAATTTGGTTTTGAAACCAATTCAATTTATTTTGCTTCTGACAATATTTTTAGGAGCTAAAAGAATTAAAACAATGCTCCACAAAATATTTCAGAATTATTGGACCTATATTTATTTAATAGTAGATATAAATCCAATTCAAATAATTATTGATTTAATTCAAATGCCCAAAATAAATGTTTCTGAGACACCAAAAATATTGGTTTGGATTTTACCTCTTGCCAATATTTCCAGAGGATAACAGAACATTTTCTTGACTCATTTGATGAGATTTAAATGTTGGTTATTTTTAGAGGTTTTTCTGAGGTTTTTTTTGAAAATTCCCCAATTCAAATTTCATTTGAATTTAAACATGATGCACACATGGAAACTAGCATAGGTCAGGCCAGAACTAGGGATGTGACAACTCACCCCCACTAAACAAGAATCTCGACCCGAGATTCAAGCGTAGGGTAAGGCGAAGGGGGGGACGCAAACGAACACAACCTTCACGATCCAGGTTGCACTTCATAAGAACGTTGATTCGATCACCATCTTGTCTCGATGTCTTGCTTCAGGAACTCTTACCAACATGACAACGAGAAGGAAAAGAAACTCTAGAAGGGTCGATCTTTTCGAAGATCAACAACTTAGGATCAACTCACGGGGTGAGTTATAAAAACATCTCGCAAGCTGAGATACAATGCACACATCTAGAGGATTGGAGTGGAACAGACGACGAGGGTTCACTAGGTAGACAACAATTCCACACCTAAGAGGGTGGTGAACGGTTGTCAACGTAGCGAGAGTTTTGAGTTGCCAAGATACCACAGCGAGACATTTTTAGAGGAGGCAATTCGTGGATTTATCCCCTTAAGTGGCAAAAAGAATTACATTTGATTTAGAGATCATTGAAACTCTCTATACCAGCCTAAGTCAACTCACAATCGATCATTTGAAGGAATCCGAAAGAATAACATTCTCGGGCCAGAACGGATGATGTGGATTACCTTGTTGAAGACCACACAAGGGATGATTTTAGTAGTCGGGAGAAGCTCAAAGAGAGAGAGTGAATCTACTGCTTGAAGAGTTATAGCATAACCGAGGAAATTGAGAGCAATCCCGCTTAGTAACTACGATAGCACCTAATGCTTGTGCGTGTTCTCAAGAACTTGAGCATTTCCATACTCATCAAGGTTTTATCAACATCCGTGTCAAGGGTGCCGACAACACAACATACTACCATGATGAGTAGCGATGGACGATGCGAGATAAAAGGAAGACAACACTTTCTCGATTTCACCTTAGCGGGCCAAGGGGACTAAATCGATGATCGATCGAGAGACATTTAGCACTCCGCTTCTAATGTTCTCCTTGATGTACTAGCGTATCCCATTCATTGAAATGGTCTGGCATATAGAACATCAAGTAAAGGTCGGACTTCGGAACACAAAAATCATAAGGCACAACTAAGGAGTAAATCCTACGAAGTCCTTATGGGGAGGTGGCCAACTTTCTCAATCAAGATACTACAATAGCAGGTCTTCCGGCGGGGTGTGTTGGCCACGACATCCACTTTACCGTTATCGCGAGACCAATATTATAGTTCTTGGGAAATGTTCCAACCATCATATCTCGCCGAGATTCAGATCTGGTTGGTGTCGAATAATCCGACTCATCGAGGCTAGAAAGAAAATGAAAGTTTGCAACACAAATCGACGAGATGACGCCGCGAGATTCTCGAAATGAACTACGATAGCAAGCTCCAAAACATGAGCTGGTTCTCTATAAACCTGTGAGCACGCTGTCCAAGACAAGCATGACCACATAGTAGTCTTATAATAAAACACTAGTAAGTTCAGGAGGGAAACCATCATCGAGGATATCAAGTCCCGCATAAGTCTCGAGCCTCACGAAGGAACTTCTTCTCCTTGAACAAATCAATCGGTGGCTTGGTGTGCTAGGAACACATATGGAGTGGAGGTAATTAATCTACCAAACCATAGAATACTTCAGACGTATGCATGACTGATTTGGGATGATTCCAAAGGAAGCAACATTGACTTTCTCGAATTCACGGCAAAGAACTTGCATCAAATGTACATGAACTAGAGGAAGTCACTTCTTACATCCGAACATATGTTTCATGAGCTAGCATGAACAAATGCTTTAAAAAGTTTCCAACACTAGCTTAATGTTCAACAAAACTATGGAGAAGACAGGGATGTTGTCGATGGGCTCAACAGCAATTTATCCAGATTCCCATGGAGTTGGAATTCCATAATTATGTGAACAAGGTGATAGTATTGGTCAGACCCAAAAGATATAATGGTGTATGCTCGAGGAAAATCCACGAGTAAGACAACATTACGAGCATCGTTGGTTCTGATTTGATTTGAGAATAGCCCACACTCAAATCAAAGTTTTGGCAAGACAATAGCTCCAACAACTGGTCTCGAGGATCAATTGATGAAGAAATCATCTTTCTTCAACACACACACAAGATATCCCTTAACATGAACCAAGTCAGACAAGCTTTTATCTTCCAACTCTCCAAGTTGTTGTTTAGCTTAACCAACTAGCTCAGGGGTATCCAACATGGATTCTTGGAGAAAGGGTGGTTTACAGGAATAAACCAACTTGATCACGAAGTCAGCATAGCGGTCAGGTGACGACCTGGTGATACTTCCGAGAAGATATTCAGAAAATCACGAGCCACCGGTATGTTACTAAGCCCGAGAACAATCTTGCTTTTCAGGGCAAGACGATATGATCAATAGAGCAAGGGTTTGACAAATCCTAACTCATTGATCGAGGAGTGCACCAGAAATAAGGACTAGGTAGCACAATCATACTTAGGGTGACGATTCAATAATCAACACGCTAAGAATGAGGTTATCGTCCATTTAACTACCAAGCAACGGAGTTGCCAGCAGTATTGATTTCACACACCATGATTCACTTGTCGGCATTCCGGTTACAATAACACAGAAACCGAGGAATGAACAATGATGGCGAGGAGTATTACTACATCAAGAATTCATAGGATGGTGTGCAATTCTCATGAAAATCCTGACATAAAGACGGTAATACTTCAGGGTAGAACAGAATCAAAAGCTGGATTAGCAATTTGATCTGCAGAGCACAACTGCTTTGACCCAATCTTAGAAATGGATGAGGTACTGGAGTTTGTTTCTCCTAGTCATCCTGAATAGAATGGCTTGACGGACCACAAGAGTAATAGGCATCGATGTACGAATGCACGCATACTCTTGACTATCAATTGATAGACGAGGGTCAGAATGCAACTAAAGAGAACAACTCAAAGGAACATATAATTTTCTGAGTTGTGGATGCATAGATTAGTGTGTCGAGCGAAGCTCAACTTTTCTTCCGGATAACCCATGCAGAAAGGTGGAACTGGCAGAGTCGCAATATAAAATGGAGAACTCATCAAGAGCACTCCTGTTGTGATCTTTTGATCCAACAAACTTCTGCCATAAATGGTTCACGTTATTTGGAAGAAGGAAATACCACGGACCTCGAGGACTATCGCAAGGTTACTAACAACCTAAAGGAACTAGCAAACACTATCAACATGAATTGAGTAGGGTGAATATCGGGTTCAAAACCCAGGAGTAGAATACCTATTACTAAATGGCATCACGGGATGCTTTCGAGAATGAAGGCCAGAATCATCACACTGGGACACAAATCATGGCTAGATTACTAGATGATCCCCTAAGACACCTAGGGTCATAATAATAATTCCAACATATATGTCGAGGCAATAGAATACCTCAACTCACCGATTAGTGTGGTTAATCCGCCCAAAGGAACATCGGACGGAGGAAGGGATTTTGCAAATGCTTCGCACTATTTAGGAACCCAGATGACTCGACAAAGATAACGGCAGTAAATGCTCAAAAGATTGAAGACATGTTACAAAAATGGTGGCATAGCCACTCAAGCACAATATCAAGGTTTTCGAGATCAACAGCTATGAATATACTGAAGTAGTAAAACTGAACCGAGATTTGAAACTATCAATTGTATAAGTCTATGGGTCAAGAACACGCCATCCTCGATAGATAGATGAGAAGCCTAGTTCTTAATCCCCGTAGAAGAGAAGAGGTTGACTCGATCGAGAAGGCCATGAGGTATAAGGAGTAAAAAGAGCCTTACGCTCCATCCCACAATCAATTCCTTACATATAACTAAAGCATTTCTAGACTCAACTTCACCAGTTTGGCTTGGTAATCCTACAGCAACAAGCTCGATACCAAAGCTGTCAGACCCGACTCAATGTCACATCGATCTAGCTCAGAACACCTCATATCACTTTGCGGCCTCACGCACGGTATTCCCACGGTGTCGCCTTACCTTTGCTCGGACTGTTTATGCCTTTTGGCACACGATATGATAGTGTCGCTAGCATCCATATGATAAGGAGCCCGGCTGACATGGCTAGTCGAAACCCAAAGTGGCACAGACTTACAGGACAGCATCCATGACCCAAAGATCGAACGTGTTGGTCATCATGAGTGAATCCAGTGCTGTAGCACTGGCTAGCAGACTCGTGAACCGGCCAGAAGCGGCTAACAGACTCGGTATTCATCGCGTGACATTTCAAGGGATGCATACAGAACGAAGAAGGACACATGCCGGCCAGCCTAAGTGTTCCGGAGCAAGAGTGCTACTGTGCTCAAGGAAACACTAGGAGACATTTCCGTAAGAGAGGCTACTAAAGATAAACAACTAGATAGTCAGATCCCACACATACCAAGCATTTCAATAACATACACACAATATGCTCGATATGTGCAAATACAACATGGCATCACAACATGACTCTACGACTCAAGTATTTCATTCAATAGGCTCCGAGGAGCGAGATATTACAAACAGGGGTCTCATGACCCAACATTCAGAGCATACAAATCAAAGCACAAGCGGAAGCTTAACATGTCTGAGTACAGACATCTACAAATGAAAAAGGCTTAGAAGCCCGACTATCTACTGATCTGCCAGGGCACAAGATCGTAGCTGAGGTATCAAGCTAAACGTCAAGTCCACGTGGAACTACTAGCGAGACCAAGTCTCTCGCAAAAACATAAAATAGGCAAACGTGAGTACAAATGTACCCAAAGAAGACTTACATCGATCTAACTACATATGCATCATTATCAACAAAGGGATGGTGGGGTTTAATCAAAGACAAGCCAGCTTTGACTCGGTGGCTATCCCAACTACGATCGCAAGTAACTCTTTTGAGGTGGCGCACACGAGTCCACATATTCACCATATCAATACACCACTATGGATCCGCCCGCCTCCCTACGAGAACGCCATCCATAGCACTCACGCTTATCTTGCGATTTTAAAGTATCCACTTTCACTTGTCTATGAACTGATATAAGCAACCCAGAAGTCCTTTACCGCGGACACGGCTATTCGAATAGATCATATTAACCCTGCAGGGGTGTACTTCTTCACCACTTACCGCCGTTTACACGACTTGTACTCGGCAACCTTCAAGCGGAAGCCCAACGTGGGTGTCGGCCACGACCTACCTAAACACTCAAGTCCCTAGTCCAGTTTATCGCCTATTTGGGTTCCATCTATGAGGAGTTCCGCCAAGTTTCGCTCACAGCCCCAAACGATGTGAACAGGTTCCGTGACACCAAACGGGCGCCGGTTTATCTGCCACGTGCCTACCGTGATCACAGCCCACCCCTACGGTCAGCGCTGCGCACGGCCTCCAAAGATACTACAAACACCGAAACTACTTGCAACTCCCGGACAGAGGACAAGGGTGGTTAAGAAGTTTAGAGGGTCCATTGGTTTCGGGCCCAATGCGTGGTAGTAGCTGAATCATGGATCACAAACACGTAACTTAGTTCCCGAGGACGGCTGCAATGAGACAACCCACCATGTACTCCTACATGGCCTCTCACCGCTACCTTTACCAAATCGTGTTCACACACTTAGCTCACACACAATAGGACATGTTCACACACTCCGATTCATCCTGATGAATCGCACCCGACTCAACTCTAAGCAGAGCAGGCATGACAAACAAGCATGAATGAGTAGGCACATCAGGCTCAAACAACTCCTACTCATGCTAGTGGGTTTCATCTATTTACTGTGGAATGACAGGTCATGCAAAGGATAAAGGGGTTCAGCTACCGCAGCAAGTAACAGTTGAATCGTTGTTGTCCTAATGCAGTAAAAGAGAGCAGGAGCAAGAGAGTGGGATTGTATCGGAATGAACAAGGGCGTTTTGCTTGCCTGGCACTTCTGAAGATAACATTGAGTCTTCATCAGTGTCAACGATCACATCAACGGTACAGCGTCTACCGAGGGAAACAACACCGGCAAACACAGAAGATACACGATCAATGCAATGCACAATATGATGCATGCTATGTCATGGCAACATGCTGGTGTTTTTGAGCTGATGCAACTAGCAACAGATTAAATGAAGTTGGTTTGAATACAAGATTCAAATTCAAACTCCATATGTGATTATTCAAATGCCATTTAATTGATTTGTGCTAAACAGCAGCTATAAGTTGTTCTAACATGCATGAAAATGGTACAGATGGATTCCTTGAATTTTTCTGATAATTTTTCATATATAAATTATTTCATTCTGACTTACGGTTGATTTTCTATGATTTATTGAAGTTTAGGGCATTTTCTGAATATATTAAGTCATTTAAGATTTATTTAAATTCCAGAAAATATATTACTGCGTCAGCATGACATCAGCACGATGTCAGCAGGTCAACCGGGGCTGACCAGGGTCAAACCTAACTTGTGGGACCCCTACGTCAGTGTCTAACTAACTAACTTAAGTTAATTAACACTAATCTAATCCTAATCTAACTTAGTTAAGGCCCTGGGCCCACATGTCAGTGAGTCAGTGGCTTAACTAAAATTAGTTATTAATTTAACCAAAAGTTAGCAGGGTCCGGGCCCGCATGTCAGTGAGCCCGGGGAAGTCAAACAGGTCAAATCCCGGTCAAGGTCAAACCCACCGCGACATGACGCCGGAGGCCCGAGACGGCGGCGCGGTCCGAAACGCAGAGCCCGTGCCACTTGCTCGGGCGCGGATGGCACCGTTGGAACCCTGGGCCTCGTCCGCGTCGGCTGGTGCTAGAGGGGTCGCCGGAGACGACCTAAATCGACGGCGGTGTCCGCTTCCGCGGCGGCCGGAGTTCGGGTGCCCGCGGGTTTGACGTTGCGGTGCGTGGAAAGGGGAGCTGGTTGGTGTGTTGGGCTCCTGGGGGCTTTATGAGCACGGTGAAACACTCCGTTGCGGGCACGCGCGGCTATGGCCACGGCTGCGCCATGGCCGGCGGCGAGAAGCTCTCGGCCGCGACGGCATCGGTGTTAGAGGAAGAAAACGGGCCAGGGAAGAGGGGGAAACGGCACAGGACCTCACAGCGGGTGCAGCGGTGGCCTCGGCGAGCTCGGGGAGGCACCAGAGCGAGCGGAGCATCGAGGGGGATCTCCGGCGGCCGAGGTCGGAAACGGCGGCATTGGCAAGGCTCAGGCGTCCGCGCTATGTGTGCTCAGCGAGGAGGTCGAGGACGATGCGGCGGAGCTTATGGACTCATCGGCAGGGCGAGGGGTGGTCGGTGGCCGTGGTGGCGGCGAACGGCGGCGTCGGGTGCGCTCGGGTGTGGCGCGCAAGGGAAACAGGGGAGGGGAGAGAGAGAGCAGCGAGTGAGAGAGGTGAGAGAGGGGTCACGGGGCGTCTCCAGAAGCTCCACGGCGCAAGATGAGGCGAAGGAAGCGCCGGCAGCTGGCAGAGGTGGCCTCGCTGCTCGTGCTCGGCGGTCTGGCTGTCCCCTCTCGCCACCGGCAAAGGTAGGTGGTGACTGCATGGGCCAGTGGGCTGCCCAGCCTGTAAGTGGCCCGGGCCTCTTCTCTCTCTCTCTGTTTTCTATTTATTAATGTTTTCTATTTTGCAGGTTTGTTTTGAATTTGGTTTTGAAACCAATTCAATTTATTTTGCTTCTCGCAATATTTTTAGGAGCTAAAAGAATTAAAACAATGCTCCACAAAATATTTCAGAATTATTGGACCTATATTTATTTAATAGTAGATATAAATCCAATTCAAATAATTATTGATTTAATTCAAATGCCCAAAATAAATGTTTCTGAGACACCAAAAATATTGGTTTGGATTTTACCTCTTGCCAATATTTCCAGAGGATAACAGGAACATTTTCTTGGACTCATTTGATGAGATTTAAATGTTGGTTATTTTTAGAGGTTTTTTTGAGGTTTTTTTTGAAAATTCCCCAATTCAAATTTCATTTGAATTTAAACATGATGCACACATGGAAACTAGCATAGGTCAGGCCAGAACTAGGGATGTGACAGATAGTTTAGGAGATGTATCACTAAGCACTTTGAGCAACCAAATCATCATCATAACCTCATCCCCTTTTAATAGTATTGGCTTTCCTATGGACTCAATGTGATCTTGGATCACTAAACCAAAAATGGAGTCTTGAGCTTTTGCCAATGCTTGCTTTAGCATTTTGAGGGGTCCACTTCTTCAGCCTTGCCATACCCATATCATCGAACTTTCTCAAATGATTCTCAAGTAACTATTAGTTCAATGATATATATGTTGTTATTAATTACCAAAACCACCCGGGATTAGTTGCACTTTCAAATGTTAATCGAACCCGATGGAGCGATTCTTCGCTATCGCTGCTAATCAAGCCGATCGATTGATGAACAAAGGAGCGCTATGGGGGGGTTTGATGAATAAAGGAGCGTGGCGCGTTTCCTCGGATGAACAGGAACCCGTGGTGTGGAGGGCTGGATGAACAGCAGACGGTGGAGGGGTGGCCGTGGAGGGGTGGTTGAACAGGACCCCATGGTGTGGAGGGCTGGATGAACAGTAGACGATGGAGGGGTGCCCGTGGAGGGGTGGTTGAACAGGACCCCGTGGTGTGGAGGGCTGGATGAACAGTAGACGATGGAGGGGTGCCCGTGGAGGGGTAGTTGAACAGTAGCCGGTGGAGTAGCGCACGGTGGATGCTGGATGAACAGAAGCCCGTGGAGGCCGGAGGAGGTCGACGGTAGCCCGTGGAGGCTGGAGGAGGTCGACGGTGGAGATGAACAGTATCCCGTGGAGTCCCGTTTTGTGGTACGCCACACCCCTCCCGACGAACATGACCCCCGTTTCGACCGTGGCGCCCAACACAAGTCCGCTTTAAATCCGCTTTGCGGTATGCCACACTCCTCCCGATCAACAGACCCCGCTTCCCGTAGGAGGTCCGCTTCTCCGCTTTGGCGGCACGCCACACCCTCCCAATCAACAGACCCCGCTTCGACCGTAGGAGGTCCGCTTCTCCGCTCGCGATACACTAGGCCTCGTTTCCATCACCTGTTCCATCCAAGCCGGTTGGCTCCCACGCGTTCCGTTGCCTCCTGATGAACACGACGCATTCCGTTGCCTCCCCATGAACACGACGCATTCCGTTGAATCCCCATGAACACGACGCATTCCGTTGCCTCCCCATGAACACGATGCATTCCGTTGCCTCCCCATGAACACGAGCCCTCGCCGTACGTATGCGTGACTAGGCGTTCGAGACCCCGCCCGTATGTACACATAGATGGCCGTATTTTCTTTCTTGCACCCTAGCCGCTGTACGTACGTGTACATGCTACGTGGGCGCCTCTACTACGACACGTGCGCGCCTCTACATCAACCAGTATATATGTACGTACATGTTCGCGACCAGAATGACAATGCTACGTACGCTTCAACAAGGTGGGTCCCGACTGTCAGGCAGTTCCTTGCGTGCGAAAATGTAGCTGGTGGGTCCCAGCAGTTAGAGGGGCGAATCATTTTTTTTGCCCGGACACACTTCCTTTGCATGCGAAGATGTAGCTGGTGGGTCCCAGCAGTCAGGGGGGCGAATCGTTTTTTTGCCCGGACGCACTTCTTTGTGTGCGAAGATGTAGCTGGTGGGTCCCAGCAGTCGGGGGGCGAATCGTTTTTTTGCCCGGACGCACTTCCTTGCGTGCGAATATGTAGCTGGTGGGTCCCAGCAGTCAGGGGAAACTTTTTTTTCACGAAATATGGTGGCCCGTCCGGTGGGTCCCCGCTGTCAGGTGGAGGAATCATTATTTTCCGTGTAATAAGGAGGCACTTCCTTCTGCGGTCAGGACCCACTGTCACCTCTCCACGCATACCCACGTCCGATGGAAGTCGCCTTGACCACGCTGACCACGCCAGGCCGAGAGCACCACGGCGGTGGACGGCAATGAGGCCTAGGAAGGGATGACTTGAGCCGGAAAGACGCAATGGATGCCCACGCCAAGAGGAGTACGAGGGTTCACTGGTTCGCTGCGGTGTGAGGCTGCTGCTGCCGAGATTAACAGGGGTGTGGGTGAGTAGAGGATGGCCTGGCCAGCGGTGGGAGTAGTAGGGGCGGTGAGGCCTCATGGCATCACAGCCGGCCACGGGAGGCAGGAGCACGCGGCACGACCGGCGCTGGTTTGGGCGGCTGGAGCAAGAGGACTAGAGGTTGAAGAAGCACTACAACCGTTGGATAAACATTGTACGGTAACAGGAGCTAGAATCGTTCATATTGACTAAGTTAACAAAGCCCTCCGTCCCCGTCAACTTGGTAGGCCCACAAGTCAGCCTCCCAATATGCTGGGTTCCAGCTGGCAGGGGGAGTATTCATTTTTTTGTGCATAATAAGGAGGCACTTCCTTGCGTGCGAAGATAGCTGGTGGGTCCGACAAGTCAGCGGGGGGCACGCTTTTTTTGCGAAATACAGAGGCCCTTTCGGTGGGTCCCAGATGTCAGGTGGAGGAATCATTATTTTGCGCGTAATAAGGAGGCATTTCCTTATGTGCAGCCATGGACCCAGCTGTTAGCCTCTCCACGCACAACCTACTTCCGATGGTGTCGTTCGTTGACCACATTGACCACGCCGCGTCGAGCGCATCCAAGGTGGTGGATGACGGTGAGGCCCCGGACAGCAACGAGCCGGAGATGGGAAGACGCGGGAGTAGAGTCGCAGACGGAGAGGTGTACGAGGGTTAACTGGTTCTAGTGCGGTGTGGTTCGCCAGTCGATGGAGAAGAACAGGAGGTGTGGAGGGTTGGAGGGATGGCCTGGCCAACGGTGGAGTAGTGCTTCATAGCGAAGCGTGCTAAGAAGAGCTGCTAGCAGCAGGAGGCGGAGGTGGTCCCATGCGCGCCGAGGAAGAAGACGAGAGATTGAAGATGGATGCCGACCGCTGGATGTAAATCCAATGGCTAACATGTCGTAATCATTTGTTGACTAAATTTACAACGACTTGCTTGGCTTCACCTATTGGCCCACATTTCACCTCCAAAATGTGGCATGTATTCAACCCATTTTTTCAGAATTTACAGTCTTTTTTTTTGCGCGGTAGAATTTACAGTCAATTTGATCTTTTTTTTGAATTACAACCATTAGCTGGGCTGGGTGAACAATTAATGTAGCTTTCATGTGGCCCATTTATTTTATTTCCTAAAAAGTTACAGGCCATTTGCACTTTATCTAGATACACGATTTTGCTGGGCTGATTCTAATTATAATGTTGGGTTGGGCCAGCAATTTTATCAAAAAATAAAAAAGGGCCGAGCATTTTGTTATAAATATATTTAAATAATAAGTGATATTATTACATTCATCCTTAAATCTTACCAAGCTTTTGTACACAATCACTAGGATTTTCGTGCCAAAACAATCCAGGATTTTATTTGTTAAGAAATTATTTTTATAAGTTAATAAGATGTGGGATATTGTTTTTTTACATATGTAAGTATCCGTTAAATATATGATGACAATAAAATAATATATAATAACATATAAAATAATTTAAATATACATAATATAGTTAAAAGGAAACATAAGTTGTACCATGCTCCTATTCTTATATAGAAAAATAGAAACAGACCGCCGCGTTTTCTTCAAAAAATACATAAATTGGGCTGCCAAAAATAAAACCTCGGATGGGAGGTCCATAGGCGGTCGATACATGACGGCCCTAAGAAAATACAAACAGGCCCTCCCATCCGAGGTCGTGGGCTGCGATGTTAAAAATGAAAGCCTAGACGGGCAGCCCAAAACCACGCCCAACACTTGCCAAAACTCCGTCCCTCGCTTTTCTCGTGTTTCGCACACTCAACATTGTGTGGGCATTTTGACTGCATCATATGAAGATGTGCTATGCATGAATGTTGATCAAGATGATGTTAATCGGCTGGTAGTTCCATTTTCACCACGAATAAAACTTCCAACATGATGTTAACCCTGTTTGAAAAGGCCGTGTTAATATAAATGCTCGCCTCTGAAAGTTGCGCTTATCCGAAATGAACTTGAAGTTTCTTATCTGAATCAAACTTGCGCTTTCTTCTCGTCTGCACTTTTATACTCCTATGAAACTACATTTTTTTAAGTGCTAAAAATAGATCTCTAGAATTCATAAAATTCTTCATATGCTCAGTACTGCAAATCTGAAATTCAAAAGACATTCATATGTGAAAGTACTATCAAAATACACAACACAAAACACAATTCACAACCTGCAAATACTGACAACCCTAAGCTCCTCCTGACAATTCACAACCTGCCCGACTATTGGGCTGGGGGGCAGTCCCCTCCTATTCCTCGACGGCAGACAGCCGCCCCGTGAGACGATGTGAACGGTGAGGGAGACGATGGCGGGGAAGCGTCGTCGGGCCAACTGCTTTTCTCCTCTTGCAGTTGGGTTCGGTTGATGAAGACTCCACCGGCTCGCTCTGGCAGGACACCCTCACAAACGGCACCCTATAGATGCTCGATCCTTCAATCTCTGGTGGATGCTTCATCTGGGATCGATACTCCCACCACCGCTCCCACACGATCAGATTCAGTGAATCTGTTTGCTCCATGGCCCAGAGGAGCAGCTCTATGTACTCGGGCGCGACTCCTCCGGGAGTATCGCCGCTTTTCGCTCTGCTGCAGATATTTGGCCATGGATGTCGCCATCGCCGCTTAGTTGGTCCTTGTTGTCAAACCAAGATCAGATCCCCAACATCCTAGCTAGCTTCACAGTGTCGCCGTCTGCGATCCTCACGATCGGTTGTACTCTCCATCGATTTATTTCTCCATAGCACCTTCACTGCCATGTGGTTTTTGAATGGAAGACGAGAGGAGCGGCGCTAGTTTTGGATTATAATGGGAGATGAGCAACGCTGGTTTTGGACTGGAACAGGAGAGGAGGGGCGGTGGTTTTGAAATGGAAGAGGAGAGGAGCGGCGCTGGATTTAGATTGGAACAGAGAGGAGTGCCAAGTGGTTTAAGAGGAGAAGAGCGGAAGAGCGCGCTGGTCTTGGAAGTATTTTTTGTTGTTTTATGATTTTGGGTCAAAGTTTGACCACGTACTATATGTGACAAGCAAAATGTGAATGCATGTCACCAAAATTGTATCGCTTGGTTCAGATTCGAATGTACTTTCAAATTATATTATTTTTGCAATGTATAACATATATTTTATGTGCGAAAATCATGGTCAATTATGACCCAGAATAAAAGGGAGACTAGTTAATGTGGGGTCGCTTTCTTAATTGAAGGGTAAATTAATTTTGATTTTGATCCAGTCACAACGCGCCGGCCCTCTCGCCCAATCCTAAATCGCTGCCGCACGCTCCTCTCCCTCTTCTCCATTGTAAAATCACCTCCTTTCCTCTCCATCATCTCCATTCCAAAACCACCGTCTCGCCTCTCCCTCTTCCGATCTTCTCCATTGCAAAACCACCTCCTCTCCTCTCCATCATCTCCATTTCCAAACCACCGTCTCGCCTCTCCCTCTTCCGATCTTCTCCATTGCAATACCACCTCCTCTCCTCTCCATCATCTCCATTCCAAAACCACCTCCTCTCCTCTCCATCATCTCCATTCCAAAACCACCGTCTCGCCTCTCCCTCTTCTGATCTTCTATCCATTGCAAAACCACCTCCTCTCCTCTCCATCATCTCCATTCCAAAACCACCTCCTCTCCTCTCCCTCTTCTCTATTGCAAGACCATCGTCTCTCCTCCCATCTTCCAAAGCTAGCACCGGACCACTAAGAACGACATCTATGGAGAGGATGCAAGAGCTGAATCAGCAGATCGCCGCGCGCACTGTGCAAAGTTAGCCAGGTTGAAGGAGATCCTTAGTTGGTTTGACAATGAGTGGGAGATTTGGAGGACGGTGTGGGACATGTGGCAATGTATGCGAAAGAGAGAGACGGCGGCGATGAGGGCGGCAATGTACATGTACTCCTCGGCGGCAGTCACGCCGCAGTCCTTCGAGTTCATCGAGTATCTCCTATGGGCGATGGAGCAGACATATTCGCCCGAGGCGACAGTCAGGTGGAGGTGGTGGGCGTACAGGTCGAAGGTCGAGCACCCAGAGGATAATGAATCGATCGATGTCGCTTCCCCGACGTTCTCCACGGTTCCCTCGACGCTCGCCTCATTTCAACGGTGGCGGTAGGGTTTAAGGTAAGCTTTGCACTAACCTAATCTTCCACCTACTCATGCTTACAATCAGTGTGACAGCTAATGAAAATCATGCTTACAATCAGTCTCCGAGTACTACGCCAATCACCCTAAAATAGCTCTGGACCTTTGGGTCAAAGTTGTGACACAGTGTACAAATAAAGAAAAATAGATTGGTTCTTCTTTCAGAAAAGGGTACTCCCTAGAAAATTGCCAATATAAGCTACTAGTATTTGGTTAGAGGACTTGCTGCCAAGAAAGATCCATCCACAGAGAGCGCCACACATGGATGCCAATGCGTGCATGTAGCATGGTTGGTGTCGGTAATTTTTACTTGGCACACCTCACACTCTGCATATATGCCGGTTCCATACGTACATTTGTGCAGTTCCACCAAAATGCAAATTGAATAACCTGTTTGCACAGATAATGAAAAAGCGTGATTACATTATAGTGGCACTAGTTGATGAAACACACAAAATAAATAGAAGAAAATATTGCGATAGTATCATAGTATGCCATCTCATGAGGGCGAGATGGGCCTCGACGCCTCATACGGTGCGCCTCATATCGACATCGCCCCAAGTCTCCCAGATACACCTTCTCGCCAAGGATGAACATCGATTGTACAACAAGAGTACAAGGAGGCGCTTTGAGACATTCAAATCTCTATTTTTGTACATATCAACTAAAATTAAGCACCCCAGTTTGCGTAAACGCTTAAACATTAACAATGGGACTAGTTGATGAAACATACTTTAACAAAGAAGCACTTTCTTTATCTACATTGGAAATGAAATGATAGAGATGACACTCGCTCTATTTTAATCAGATTATTACTTCATTTTATCAAGTGACACTAGGGTCGAGCGGTGGCAAACGAGGTGTACCGCAGGCCGCAAGGATGGAGGCCGGGGTGCTTAGATCGATGTCAAGCTGGCTCTTCAAATACCAACATGGATGATTCAATTCATGGGACCTTTTGGTGCAGCTCACCTAAAATGAAGCAATGTCCCGTGAGCTAGTAGCTTCTTCTTCATTTTTTTTAAGAAAAGGGCTTCAGCCCCGGTTCCATTTCCATCAGAAAACGAAACCCACAAAGCTTCTTCTTCATTAGTTGCAATAAAATTGAGCAACATCAAGGTTGATTGTGAAGCTCCTGGAATGCTCAACTATAATTTGGATATCATTTGTGCAGTTCAACTAAGATCGAGCGTGAAATGTATATCTCTGTTTGCACAAAAAAGGTGGAAAGGAGGGTGACTAACAAGTAACAAGTGATGAAACATGCATCAAATGAAAAGAAGCATGTTCCTTATCCTAATGGCAATCCTACAAGGACAAGAGCAATTTCTAAAGCAAAGGCATTGCTAGATATTAGTGTGGGCATCAGGATTAACTATGACAACCGTTAAATACGACATTACTTTGGGCACGGGAGAGTAGGCGGACCAGGACAGTTGCATTTCTAACAAAAAGAACCAACTTATCTTAATGGGAAATTTTAGCAGGACATGTAAAGAGGTGCCATTGATTCATATTACTGGAGGCATTACATTGAAAAGAACATTGGTTTAACATGTCCTTACTTTTAACAATGCGACTGCTACATTTTACCAGTGGCATTACATAAGAATGGCTCAGGGCAACAAACATCAGAACATGATATCTGGGTTGGTCCCATTTTTGTTCGTTATAGCCACCTTATACTGTGAGGCTAGCAAATCTAGTGCTGGACTTACTCTGTTGACTTGTCCCCCAGTCCCCAGTTTCTTTCCTTTTTCAAGCAATAGATCGGGTTTATATTGAGTTTGTACTGCGTTTCCCTTTATTTCCCTATTAGACCTAGAGACCAGCTGGATAGCCAGTCTCTGCTACTTTTCGCCCCCATTATTTCCTCTTTCGACCAAGTCCTAGATTCAGGTAACAAATCCTCCCCCACCCCACCCCTTTCTTCCTTGTTTGAACCAAGTAGTACTAGATTCGAGTGCATGAACTAGTTTTACCTCTTAAACGTAAAAAAATTAGGTGGTTTTTGAACGGCCGATCGATCCTATCTACGAGGGGGCCTGAGAAATAGTAAAAGTTACAAATGCAGCGACGTCAGGAGCTCGGGAAGTAGAGCAAGGCCGGTTTCGAAGGAAGTTATACCTGATGGTCGCCGGGATGTCGCTAGGTGGGCGGCGGGAGGCCGGATCTGCCCACACTACGGCAGCGAGAAAGAAGGGGTCGGAGGGCCTCCCTCGCCAGCGATGCTTGGGAGAGAACGGCAAGGCAGGCTGATCGGGACGCGCCCAGCAGTGGGTAAGAGCCGTTGCCGAGGACGACCGCGTGAACGTTGCACCTTCTCACCTTCCCCGACGGAGAGGATCCGGCTGGATCTATGACCAGCGGTGAGCAGAGAGAGAGAGAGAGTGGCCACCGCTGTCGTGTTTATATCTGGAGAGGCCGAGACGGTGTGAAGAGAGCAACACTAGCAAGCAAGCACGAAGGCTCCTGCCTATATAGTGGAGTAGTACTTAGTTTTCTTTTGTCTACCGGAGTCGGCTTGACCTCGTCAATGACTGTCAAGAAGTCTTCATGCACGTGGCCCGGAGGCGCAGTTGTCATCATTTTGATCTAAAGCGCTGGATTATAACATATAACACAAAAAATGCCACATGACAAGAAATCATAACCTCACTGCCCAAAGGAGACAACATGAATCCCGACAGACAAACTAGACGAGGAACAAAGCTCAAATTAAAGATAAACTCGTAGAAAAGGGGTCCGTCGATAGATGTCCTAATTAACATAGCCAGCTTGACCTAGATGGCAGCCGAGTAGTCACTGTTCGTGCATGTGCCCCCAATGACTAGCCCAACTCGCTTGTCGCTGTTTAACCCCGCAGTGATCCAAGCACATGACACATAATTTTGCGAGATGACAAGAAACCTTTTTAGATTTCTCACAACAACTACAGCCATGTACAACACAGCCTCGCACGATATGTAGACGATAGCCAATCCAGCGTGTCTCGCTGGAGTCTGGTCACATGCATGGACGAACCGATCTTCCGTGTCTTGCGTGGATCTTCCGTGCACCAACGTAGTACAACACTTCTCTAGTACTATCGCCGCTCCCTCTTCTATTAAGTCACCCGACTTGCGGGACGGGGAGTGTGCCTATGGTCGGTTCTCAATTGCCGCCCCACATGTGTGTGCGAACGCAATATGACACGCTGCTCCATTCGAGAGCAGCGTGCTGCATCGACCGACCGTCTGGGGTGCGACGCGAACGCGACGTGCGTGCTATATACTCCGTACATGTGTACCGCCGTTTTCTAGACGCTTTGCTCCATGGATACAAAATTAGTATACTGTATACTATTTAAAAGTCGAGGGCGGGGCTTTTCCTGCCCGGTAGGCGGCGGGACAGTTCTGCCTAGTCGGTTCGACAGAGACGCGAGAAGACGAGGGAGTAGGCTGCTGCAAACGTAGGGCTGTGTGATTTGACAACGAGTTACTGCTGGACAGGTGGGGCCCCGTGATTTGACTTGCCATTATCATTTTAACTGCGGTGCTACGACCTGCGTGAGTCTCCCGATTCCTGACCACCTCCATACAGGTGCCTCTCCCAATGCTCCACCATGTAGTAGTAGAGGCTGGCTCTTGCATGAGAGCCCACTTCTCCACTTTTTCCTTGCCTCTCTTTCCTCCACATATGCAAAAATGCCATGTAAAGCGCACTATTGTACTTACTTGCTCCTACAGGTGCTTAAGCTTGCCACATAGGCATAAAGTTTGATGTGGCAAGTTAATCAAGAAGAGAGAGACTAGTTTGGTGACCCAAGGAAGAAACGGTGCTAAGCACGTGTACCTAGGTGAAAAGACAATTTTGAGTCTATAGCTAATTAAATGAAGCAAACTTAGCAACACCATTTCATTGGAAGGGGTCACTCCTTGGCAAATGCAATAAATACTAGTACTCCCCGTGTCCCATTATATAAGAACGTTTTTGACACTACACTAGGTAGTGTCAAAAACGTTCTTATATTATGGGACGGAGGGAGTACAAAGAAAGAGATAGAGAGGAGTAAAAAAATACTCTTATAGCCAACCTTATAGCCAACCTTGTTGTAGTATGAGTGACTAAGTGATGACTATGTATGACATGCCAACATCAGATAGCCTAACGCACCGTGTTAAATCTCCAAGGGCGCGACCGCGCGAGCGACGTGACAGTCGTGGTAGGCGCGACCATGATACGGGCTGCTGGCAGCCCTTGGATCTGAGATCAAACGGTCGCATGCTAAGTTGCTGAAAATTTGCAGAATAACCCTCCAGGATAGGATATTCACCCATAGGTCTAGAATCACGCCATGCAACCGTTCGATCTCAGATCCAAGGGCTCTCGGAAGCCCGTATCATGGGAGAATGGAAAGCCACTACCCTGCCATTCAAACACTGGTAGTTCGCTCCTACTCTTTCCTGCACGTCCTTTAATACTACGGCGGTTCGCTCCTAGTCGTCCCGTCCATTCACATTATGGCAGCTCCACTAATCCTAACCCTCCTCCCAAATCCATGGCGTCCCAAATCTCCCCGATCGGCGGTAAGTACAAGGTTAGAACCATCACCGGCGATGAGTTCGACGTCATCTACACCCGCACTTCGCGACGGTGAAAGGATGCCTTTCTCGCTTCAGACGCATGTTCGAAAACTCACATGATGAGTGGGTCGCTGGGCTAGATGTTGAGTACACCACAGTCATGGGACGAGAGAAGGATCTAAAGGACGAAGAGATGAAGAAGCCCGCCGTGATCCAGGTTTGCGTACATAATGTTTGCTTGGTCTACAACATATGCCATGCTGACGTTGAGTGCCAGGATTTTAAGAACTTCCTCGAGGACAAAACAGTAAAATTCATTACTGTAGACTTTAAGAATGACAAAGAAGTCTTGCGTCGGATAGGCCTCATTGTAGGCAACCCCTTTGACCTCCAGAAGAATCGGCTGGTGCCCTCTCATTAGCCTTCAATGATGACCCTGGCAGGAGCCATGGTTCATCCTTCGTACCGCAAACTGGAGAAACCTCATTACACGTTTCATCGTCATGCATGGCAGCGGAATGTACTAGATATAGACCACATCCACTACGCTACAATGGATGGCTACCTTTGTTTCAATATCTACAAGGGTTGGATGAAGAGCAACAACCAAGTTGGCGGTTCAAGCAAAGAAGTATCGGCCAAGAGGAAGAGGGACAAGGACGAAGTCGAGGTCGTGGACGAGGACTCCGAGTAAGGTGGCAGTGTCGTTGCTCATGGCGGTTCTAAACTTCTAATGCAATGTCTACCGGATTAGTTGCATAGTTTAATTTCAGGTGTTCTTAGTTTAATTTGAGGGGTGTGTTGTGCTGAGGCCCCAACAGAACTATGTTATGTTTTTTCTCGTTACTTTAACTCTTCAGTATGTACATACTAGTACTAGTATTTCTTTAATAGAATTTAGCACCCAATTAAGCATGTACTAGCTTTTTTAATAGTACTATATGCATAATTTGGCGATTTAGCGCCTCTATATGTACCACCTTTTTTTAAAATTTCAATTTTTGCTCCATGGCGCAATCCATCGATAGTGGAGTACTACTGTACAAAAGTATACATTTTTTAAAAGGCTAGCGTACTGTTCATCACACACACACACACACACACACACACACACACACACACACACACACACACACACACACACACACACACACACACACACATATATATATATATATATATATATATATATATATAGCCAGTTAAATTCTCAACCTAGAATGACGTGCATGCCATGTAGTAAACCGATCCGGAGGAAGTATAGTAAAAATGAGGTGATTTTACCCAGCGATCGGCGGGGGAGCATGGCCTGTCATGCAGTCCCATGTGTCATGATATACCAAGGCGATGCACGTGTCCCTCTTGAGGCAGAAGAGATACTAGTACGTGGTTTGAGATGATGTCGAACCGAAGTGTGAAATAATGGTTGCTTCGTCCGTCTGGGAAGGTGCGACATTGTGATTTGACGTCTCATTGCTCATTACTAACACCGACCGCATGCAGTGGGGTGCGTACTTCTGCTGTTCTCAAGATCATTATTTGGTGCTTGACACGTCGATTCGGTTGCACATGAGATGACCCCACATCCTTTGTCAAAATAAACAACACCCGATCAATGCATTTCACTCTTCCGTGCAACGGACGGGCACCTTACTTGCTCCTACAGGTGCTTAAGCTTGCCACATAGGCATAAAGTCTGATGTGGCAAGTTAATCAAGAAGAGAGAGACTAGTTTGGTGACCCAAGAAAGAAACGGTGCTAAGCGCGTATACCTAGGTGAAAAGACAATTTTGAGTCTATAGCTAATTAAATGAAGCAAACTTAGCAACACCATTTCATTGGAAGAGGTCACTCCTTGGCAAATACAATAAATACTAGTACTCCCTGTGTCCCATAATATTAGAACGCTTTTGGCACTACACTAGTGTCAAAAACGTTCTTATATTATGGGACGGAGGGAGTATGAAGAAAGAGATAGAGAGGAGTAAAAAAAATACACTTATAGCCAACCTTGTTGTAGTATGAGTGACTAATATTCACCCATTGGTCTAGAATCACGCCATGGAACCGTTCGATCTCCAATCCAAGGGCTCTCGGAAGCCCGTATCATGGGAGAATGGAAAGCCACTACCCTGCCGTTCGCACACTGGTAGTTCGCTCCTACTCTTTCCCGCACGTCCTTTAATACTACGGCGGTTCGCTCCTAGTCGTCCCGTCCATTCACATTACGGCAGTTCCACTAATCCTAACCCTCCTCCCAAATCCATGGCGTCCCAAATCTCCCCGATCGGCGGTGAGTACAAGGTTAGAACCATCACCGGCGATGAGTTCGACGTCATCTACACCCATTCTTCCGCGACGGTGAAAGGATGCATTTCTCGCTTCAGACGCATGTTCGAAGACTCACATGATGAGTGGGTCGCCGGGCTAGATGTTGAGTACACCGCAGTCGTGGGACGAGAGAAGGATCTAAAGGACGAAGAGAGGAAGAATCCCGCCGTGATCCAGGTTTGCGTGCATGACTTATGCTTGGTCTACCACATATTCCATCCCGACGTTGAGTGCCAGGATTTTAAGGACTTCCTCGAGAGCAACCTAGTCAAATTCGTTACTGTAGACTTTGGTAAAATCTCATTTGTGATAAGAGCAAGCCTAGAGTACATTTCAGCGACACCTTCACCATCCTTCATTTTGAACTTGTCAAGCTGACTTTGGAGCACATCCAACTTGGATTCCTTGACGGAGTCGGTACCTTCATGCATATCAATCAAAGTATCCCAAATTTCTTTTGCATTCTCAAGACGACTGATTTTGTTGAATTCTTCGGGGCACAAGCCATTGAAGAGGATATCACAAGCTTGAGCATTGTATTGCAGCATCTTCAATTCTTCCGCACTAGCTTCACGGTTCAGATCTCTCCCATCAAAGAATTCACCTTGCAAGCCAATACACACAATAGCCCAAATGGCGGGGTTATGTCCGAGAATATGCATTTTCATCTTATGCTTCCAACTAGCAAAATTAGTGCCATCAAAATAAGGACCTCTACGGTGATAATTTCCCTCGCTGTACGCCATACTCTCCTAGGTTGTGAAACCAAGGCTATGACCACCAAAAGCTATGGAAATCAAAGCAAATGGAGACCAAAGCTCTGATACCACTTGTAGGACCTTGAAGTATGTCTAGAGGGGGGGGCCTGATTAGACTACTTGACTAATTAAAAACTTAACCTTTTCCCAATTTTAGATTGACAGATTTTAGCTATCTTTGGACAAGTCAAGCAATCTTCACACAATTCAAGCAAGCATGCAAAGAGTATATGAGCAGCGGAATTTAAAGCATGCAACTTGCAAGAATGTAAAGGGAAGGGTTTGGAGGATTCAAACGCAATTGGAGACACGGATGTTTTTGTCGTGGTTTCGATAGGTGGTGCTATCGTACATCCACGTTGATGGAGACTTCAACCCACGAAGGGTAACGGTTGCGCAAGTCCACGGAGGGCTCCACCCACGAAGGGTCCATGAAGAAGCAACCTTGTCTATCCCACCATGGTCGTCGCCCACGAAGGACTTGCCTCACTAGCGGTAGATCTTCATGAAGTAGGCGATCTCCTTGCCCTTACAAACTCCTTGGTTCAACTCCACAATCTTGTCGGAGGCTCCCAAGTGACACCTAGCCAATCTAGGAGACACCACTCTCCAAGAAGTAACAAATGGTGCATTGATGATGAACTCCTTGCTCTTTTGATTCAAATGATAGTCTCCCCAACGCTCAACTCTCTCTCATAGGATTTGAATCTAGTGGAAAGAGGATTTGAGTGGAAAGCAACTTGGGGAAGGCTAGACATCAAGTTTCATATGGTAGGAATGGAATATCTTGGCCTCAACACATGAGTAGGTGGTTCTCTCTCAGAACTGGTAAGTTGGAAGTGTAGGTTTGTTCTGATGGCTCTCTCCATGAATGAAGAGGAGGTGGAGGGGTATATATAGCCTCCACACAAAATCTAACTGTTACACACAATTTACCAAACTCGGTGGGACCGAATCAACAAACTTGGTCGGACCGATTTAGTAAATCTAGTGACCGTTAGGATTTTCGGTGGGACCGACATGCAACTCGGTAGGGCCGATATGATTAGGGTTAGGGCATAAAGTAATCTCGGTGAGACCAATTACACAAACTCGGTGAGATTTTGGCAATTAGCTAACCAGAGAGTTGGTCAGGTAAACTCGGCGGGACCGATTCGCTCTTTTCGGTGAGACCGAAATGTTACGAAAGGGAAACAGAGAGTTTACATTGCAATCTCGGTGGAACCGATCGCTCACTTCGGTTGGACCAAAATGTTACGAAGGGAAACAGAGAGATTACAATCCCATCTCGGTGAGACCGAGATCCCTATCGGTGAGACCGATTTGCCTAGGGCTTGTGGCAGTGGCTATGACATTTGAACTCGGTGGCACCGGATAGAAAGAATCGGTAGGACCGATTTTGACTATGGGTTTAGGTCATATGTGGATGTGAGAAAGTAGTTGAGGGTTTTTGGAGCATATCACTAAGCACTTGAAGCAAGAGGCTCATTAAGCAAAACCTCATCCCTCCTTGATAGTATTGGCTTTTCCTATAGACTCAATGTGATCTTGGATCACTAAAATGTAAAATGTAGAGTCTTGAGCTTTTGAGCTTGAGCCAATCCTTTGTCCTTAATATTTTGAGGGATCCACTTTCATCATCCATGCCATGCCATTCATTGAGCTTTCCTGAAATGTTTGTCTTGGAATAGCATTAGCTCAATGAACTATATGTTGTTATGAATTACCAAAACCACCTAGGGATAGTTGCACTTTCAGGTTGCTGAGTACATGTCTTGTAAACGGCGATAAGTGGTGGAAGCGTGTGTGAAGAAGTACACCCCTGCAGGGTTAACATCATCTGTTCGAATATCCGCGTCCGCAGTAAAGGACTACTTGGTTGCCTATACAGTTCATAGACAAGTAAATGGAAACTACTAAAAGCCTCAAGACAAGTGTGAGTGTCGTGGATGGCCCTTCCATAGGATGACGGGAGTGTATCCTCGGTAGTGTATTGATGTGGTGTGTAGTGGACTCGAGTGTGCAAAACAATGACAGGCAGGAGTCTCGTAAGATAGTTTAGCCAAGAGTCAAAGCTGGCTTGCTGCAATAACCCCACCATCCCTTTGTTGATAATGTGCATGTATGTAGTATCTGATGTAAGTCTTGCTGAGTACCTTTGTACTCATGTTTGCTTAATTACAATTGAAGAAGATGCTGCAACCCCTTCTGATGGGTTCTACGTAGACCTTGATGTTGATGAGTAGCCTGAGGCCCAGGTGGTGATCTTGAGCACATGGTGGACCCTTGTAGGATAGATAGGCTTCCTCAAGCCTTTTTTACTTTCTAGATGTCTGTACACAGACATGTTGCTTCCGCTTATGGCATGTATGTTTGTATGACTTGAGTGATGGGTCGTGTGACCCCTATCTGTATGAATGATATGTATGGCTCTTTGGAGCCTTTAAATAAAGTACTTGAGTTGTAGAGTTTTGTTGTGATGCCTTGTTGTATTTGCACATATTGAGCATATTGTGTGTATGTTTGAAATGCTTTGTATGTGTGGGATCTGACTATCTAGTTGTTTACCTTGGTAGCCTCTCTTACCGGGAAATGTCTCCTAGTGCTTCCATTGAGCCATGGTAGCTTGCTACTGCTCCGGAACACTTAGGCTGGCAGACATTTGTCCTTCTTCGTTCCTGTGTCTGTCCCTTTGGGGAAATGGCACGCAGTGATCCTTTAAGTCCTTGTAGCTTGCTATGACTTGGGATTCATTCACTATTGATCGACACGTTCGTTGCTGGGTCATGTATGCCTGTCCTTGTAAGTTAGCGCCACTTTGGGTTCACGACTAGCCATGTCAGCCCGGGTTCTTTGTCATATGGATGCTAGTGACACTATCATATACGTGAGCCAAAAGGCGCAAACGGTCCCGGGCCTGGTAAGGCGACACCCGTGGGAACCGTGCATGAGGCCGCAAAGTGATATGAGGTGTTACATACTAGATCGGTGTGGCATTGGATCGGGGTTTTGACAGATAATGTAGATCTCTGTTGAATACGTATTACTAATAGTCTGCAATGAGATTGACAGGATAAACAGAGACAACAAATTAATATGAATGAGCGGAAACAGAGATATATAGAGTCTGCTTAATTTAGTCCTCCTTCTTCTTCTTCTTCTTCTTCTTCTTCTTCTTCTTTCTTCTTCTTCTTCTTCTTCTTCTTCTTCTTCTTCTCCTTCTTCTTCTTATTCTTCTTGTTGCATGCCCCGCAACATCGTCTTGGCGAGGACGCTTCTTGCCTCTGACCGTTGGCTTTTCATCGCCACCACTGCCTCCATCATCATTGTTGTCGTCGTCCTCCAACTCCTTGTTCGACCATTCCTCCTCCTCATCATCCTCGTCCTCTTCTTCGTCCTCCGACGGCTCCTCGTCCATCTGGTTGTCACCTGACGACTCCGGAAGCGGCGTCCCTTCCATGATCCGAATATAATTGAAGTTTGGGATCGACGCCAGACTCATGGAAGACGAGCGGGATGATTCCAATATTGACCTATCATCGGGTGCCAGACTGCTGGCCAAACTATCGTCCTCGCTGTCGCTCGACATGGCTGCGGTCGTATAAAAACCGCGAGAAAGCGAGATTGCAGAGTGTGTGCAAATGTGTAGCGCGGCCTGCCAGGGACGATGAAGATGGTGGACACTTAAGCAGGGTATGCAAAGAAGAGGAAATGCCAATTGAAGCGGGGGTTGACGTATTATCTAACCGCTCCAAATTCTTGGGGTTACGCAGGACTCCTATTGGCTGATTTACTTTTTCTAGACAAAAACAAGGAACGAGTTTTGGGATTATGCACCAGTACCGGTATGAACGGACTAGGACAGTTGGCAAGCAATACATTGAGCTCTTCTTATTGATGAAGCCAGTAATAATCAAACTACAAAGGGAAAGAAAAAAGACAAAGGAAAATATCTGCACGAACCTTCGCATAACATCAATGGCATAGGACGTAGATGTGCATTAGTTAGAGCACATCTAGATGTGCTTTAGCAATACTGTCAAACAAAACCCCTAATCATCATTGCAAACAGCGCATAGAACATGGCTAATGCGACAACCACAACTACACATGCTAGTTCCTTCTTGTCTCTTGCTTTCATCTGTTGCATGTGATTGATTCTTTCTTGCTTCATCATATCGATTGTACATTCCATATTAGCCAGTTTCTTCTTCAGCTTTACATTATCTTCTACGAGCTTGGTGATAACACTTTGAGCCCTGCCATGCCATTCTTCATCCAGCCAGGTAACAAAGGCACAAGCCTCATATCCCTGCCAATGTTAAATAGTATTCAGGATGAGCGGTGGCCTTAACTCAAGTAAAATGATGAACTTAGAACTAACCTCTAAGGGGCAACTGAGAAACCGCCTGCCAATGTCAAATCCCTCTATGCATACACATGGAGCGGGAGTGCGCCCGTGCACACAACTCAGCTTTTGGTACTTCTCGCCGGTGCAAAACTCGGAGTCGAACTCGTGTTGCGAGAGTCTGGAGTCATGCTCCGGATCTGGTGGCAGATCGCTTTCCTGGTGTGGGGGGGGGGTCATTCAGGACGGATTCAGCAAGGAGCTACTTTGGACATGCTAAAAAAGATCAGGATAGATTGGAGCCTGACAGGACGATTCAGATTCGTAGTACACCTGCCTTTTTATGACTTTAGGCAAGTGCTCGGCAGCGACCACCGTCGAGCGGTGATACGAGTAGGAGCAGCCGCACCGAAACCATCAACACCACTCATCCGCATTCCCCCAATGTCAGCACCACGCGAGGGAATTTGTAGGCTATCTAGGGATTTGGGGGAAATGGGGAAATTGTGGAGATAAGCTAATGGTTGGGAACTACTTATGGCATAGTATGTTGTATATGACACACTATTTATACATGTTTTTTGTGTTAGGTATTGCAACTTCACACACGATTTCCGCACCAAACCATGTGAGAAGACAATGTAGGTGAGGCACGGTTGTCGTTACATAACAGTATGTCCCTGTACATATAATTGAGTTACAATGATACCGTGTAAACAGCCGCTCTGCGGATATCCGTCAAAAAATAAAACAGTCGCTCTGCAGATAGAGATGGCGGCGGCGGCCTAGGCAGCGACTACCGGATAAGAGGTCAATACTCAGTTGGTGGGCGGTGGCGGCGTCGTAGGAGGTCAATCCACTACAAAAAAAAGACACATCCGTGACATTTTGGGCCGAATGAATTTTTTTTCTGTCATACTTATGACACTTCTATGACGATAATTGTGACAAAACCCAGTATCATCATAGATGTGGTGGGCTCCTAATTCTATGACGAAAAATCATGAAAGCAAATGTGCTTTTCATCCTGGGTGGGCCGGAGACGCAGCTGCATGACATTCTTTGAGCCGTCCATGACGAAAAAAACCGTGGTAGAAGCGAGGGCGAGGAAAATATTGGGAAGTTCCCGGTTACGGTGGGTGGTCGGGGGCCAAGAGATGCGCGTTTCTCTCATACACGTACGCGCGTGGGTGCGAGGCGTTGGGCTCTAACTGAACCCGAGTGAGGCGTTCGCTTAATCAACCCGAACCGACAGATTACAGTTACGCTGCGTTCAACCCGGCGATCGAGCGATTCCTTCACTACGCTCCCAACTGAAGCTGATCGATGCTGCCTCTGGATGAACAGTGAGTGTTGTTGGGGCGGTTTGGATGAACAGTTCCTGGTGGGGGTTGGATGAACAGGACCCCGTGGTGTTGCCGCTGGATGAACAGGACCCCGATGGATCGAGCCAGTTGGGCGTGGATGAACAGGACCCCGTGGAGGGCTGGATGAACAGGACCCAGTGGAGGGAAGGTTGAATAGTAGCTGGTGGAGGGCTGGTTGAACAGTAGCCGGTGGAGGGCTCGATGAATAGTAGCCCGTGGAGGGGTGGTTGAACAGGACCCTGTGGAGAGGGCTGATTGAACAGTAGCTGGTGGAGGAGCGTGCGGTGGAGGCTGGATGAACAGGAGCCCGTGGATGAACAGTCGCAGGTGGAGGCTGGAGGAGGTCGATGGTAGATGAACAGTAGCCCGTGGAGGCCGGAGGAGGTCGACTGTGGAGATGAACAGTATCCCGTGGAGTCCTGTTTTGCGGTACACCACACCCCTCCTGATGAACAGGACCCCCGTTTCGACCGTAGCGTGCCAACACAAGTTCGTTTCCTCCGTTTTGTGGTACGCCACAACCCTCCCGATCAACAGGACCCCGTTTTGACGATAGCAGGTCCAACAAAAGTCCGTTTCCTCCGTTCTACGGTACGCCAGACCCCTCCCGATGAACAGGATCCCGCTTCGACCGTGGTCGGTCGAACACAAGGCCGTTTCCTCCGTTTTGCGGTATGCCAGGCCTTGTTTCCATCAGCTGTTCCGTCCAAGCCCTCCTGATGAACACGACGGCGCGTTCCATTCTGACCCAGCAGGTTGGCTCCCCATGAACACGACGACGATGCAGTTTCTCCGTTCCGACCCAGCCATGTACACGAGCCCTGGCCATCCATATGTGTGAGTAGGCCTTCGAGACCCCGCCCGTATGTACGTACGTGGCCATATTTACTTTCTTGCATCATGGCCGTTGTATGTACGTGTACATGCTACGTGCGCGCCTCTACATCGACCAGTATGTACATACACGTTCGTGACCAGAATGACAATGATATGTATGCTTCGACCAGGTGGGTCCCGACTGTTAGGCACTTCCTTGCGTGCGAAGATGTAGCTGGTGGGTCCCAGCAGTCAGGGGGTGAATCGTTTTTTGACCGTAATATGGACGCACTTCCTTGCGTGCAAAGATGTAGCTGGTGGGTCCTAGCAGTCAGGGGGGAAACATTTTTTTGCAAAATACGGTGGCCCGTCTGGTGGGTCCCTACTGTCAGGCGGAGGAATCATTATTTTGCGCGTAATAAGGAGGCACTTCCTTGCTGCTGTCGTGGACTCAGCTGTCAGCCTCTCCACGTATAGTACTCTTCCGATTGAAGTCGTTCCTTGACCATGTTGACCACACCGCGCTAGAGCACTAGGGCGGTGGATGACGGCGAGGCCTAGGAAGGGGACGACGCAGAGCCGGGGAAGATGCGGCAGTGGAAGCCCACGCAGAGAGGAGTGCGAGGGTTCACTGGTTCTGTTGCGGTGTGTGGCTGCCGTCACCGCAGAATAACAGGGGGTGTGGGTGAGTGGATGGCCTGGCCAGCAGTGGGAGTAGTAGGGGGAGGTGAGGCCTCTGCGGCATCACAGCAGGCCACAGGAGGCAGGAGCACGTGGCACGACCGGGGCTGGTTTGGGCGGCTGGAGCAAGAAGACCAGAGGTTGATAAAGCACTATGGCCATTGGATGGAGATCGTACAATTAGTGGAGCTAGAATCGTTCATATTGACTAAGTTGACAAAGCCCTCTGTCCCCGTCAACTTAGTAGGCCCACAAGTCAGCCTCCCACTATGGTGGGTCCCAGCTAGCATGGGGTATTCATTTTTTGTGCATAATAAGGAGGCACTTCCTTGCGTGTGAAGATATAGCTGGTGGGTCCGACCTGTCAGCGGGGGGAATGTTTTTTTCACAAAATACAGAGGCCCTTCCGGTGGGTCCTAGCTGTCAGGTGGAGGAATCATTATTTTGCGTGTAATAAGGAGGCATTTCCTTGCGTGCAGCCGTGGACCCAGCTGTCAGCCACTCCACGTACAGTCCACTTCCGATAGATGTCGTTCATTGACCATGTTGACCAGGCCACGCCGAGAGCACCAGGGCGGTAGACGACGGCGAGGCCTAGGAAGGGAACAACATGGAGCCAGGGAAGACTCAGCAGTTGTTTCCCACACGGAGGGGGGTACGAGGGTTTACTGGTTCGTCTGCCGTCGCTGGAGAATAACAGCAAGTGTGGGTGAGTAGAGGGATGGCTAGGCCAGCGATAGGAGTATGATGGGGCGGTGAGGCCTGCACTGCAGCACAGCCGACCGCGGGAGGAGGGAGCAGGCACTTCCGCCGGCACTTGTTTGAGCGGCTGGAGCAGGAAGAGCAGAGATTGAAGAAGCACGACGGCCGTTGGATGGACATCCAACAGTCACTACTCTCGTGTGTTGACTAAGTTGGCACA
The DNA here is from genome assembly GCA_021437245.1 of Aegilops speltoides. Lineage (NCBI taxonomy): Eukaryota > Viridiplantae > Streptophyta > Magnoliopsida > Poales > Poaceae > Aegilops > Aegilops speltoides. Next base: position 250,579,977 of record CM038145.1, read on the forward strand.
ACGTTGCGTGTGCGCCAACCTTTTCTTTGAGGAAAGCATATGCGTCAACCTTTAGTAGGCGCACAAGTCAGCCTCAAATATGTTGAAAACAACATACAACACATCTTCCATTATTTCTAATAATTTACAGCCCATTTGCTAATTCTTAAGAATTTTTTTGGAGCCCATCTTCTTTTTGTTAGCATTACACCTCATATTGTGTCCATGATTAAAAATTATACGAAAATTTGCATATTTCGGTGCGGTCAAATATTTTTAATCCCGAAATATCGATTCACATTCGGACTATTTTGAAAAAACTAATTTATATAAATATAAAATCCAAATAATTGTCCACGCATAAAAATCAATTGAATTTAAAATCTTGTAATGAAAAAAATTTGAAACTAATTCCCGGTTTGATGTGTTTTAAAAATGTACAACCCATTTCTGGGGAAACCGAATGAAACTCTCCTCGTCTTGCAAGATTTGCAGCCCAATAGGGTTGATAAAGCAAGTAGGCCTCGTTTGGGTATTTCTTTAAAAAAAATAGAACTGGGCTAGCCATTTTCAGCAAGAAAAAAAACACAACTGGGCTAATGATGTGGTAAACATAAATAAAACCCTGGCTAGACGGGCCACAGCCCCCGCACAGCCCCATTGTTACCCCGATCCGTCGCTAAAACTAGTATAAATAACAACTGCTTGTTTCTCAAAAAAACTGCACGACCTGCTGGGTCCCTGGTGTCGGCCGCTCGTAGTGTAATTCTCTCATTTATTGACTATGTTGACAATGGCGTGAGCCCCAGATGTCCAACCATTCAGAGGAACCATTTTTTTAGGCTTGTAATAATGAGGCACTTGCTTGCGTACTACCATGACGCTGGTGGGTCCCTACTATCATCCTCACCATGTACAGTCATCTCCTTGTTCCTCTCGGTTGTTTAAGACGTTGACAACACAAGAGGGCGACGCACCGCGCACGGCGAGCGAACCAAGGCGGAGGAAGACGACAAGGCCTCGGATGGAACGAACAGGAGCGGTGGAAGATGCGCCGGTCCAGTCGCAGGCGGAGGGGAGTACGAGGGTTGACTGGTTCGGGTGCGGGTGTGTGTTGGGGCTGACATCATCGGAGAATAGCAGGATGTGTGGGGGAATATAGGGAGGGACTGGCCAACGTTGGAGGGTACGGTAGGGCGGCGTAGGCGTAGCCAGCCATGGGAGGCGGGAGCAGGCAGAGCCGACGGGATGGTTTGGTTTGGGCGACTGGAGGAAGGAGACAAGAGATAGAAGATACACGACAGATGTTGGATGTCAATCCAACGACTGGTAGGCAGAATCGTTTGTTGACTGGCTAGTAAGTCAACACCACCTTGTATAGGCTATTTCCTCGTGGGTCCCAAATGTCAGAATCCAAATCTGTCACGGTCATGCAGCCTTTCCTATGAAAATTTATAGGCCATTTGATGTGCTAGTTCGAAGTAAGTTTGTGGGTGCTGGTGGGGGCTAATCATTTGGCTTCTGTAATGCATAGTGAGCTCAAGCATCCGACGAGAGTGATGTTATTCCCCTTGGTTGGGATTTGCTACAATATTTCACTCTAAATTAAACGAATGGCAAGCCATTTGCCTTGTTTAAAGAAAATATGACAGTCACAGCCGAGTTGAAAAGGGAAAGAACATCTAACTCCAGCTTACAAACTGTACAAAAGCACGAGGGTTAATTGTTCATCAGCTTTAGACAAATCCCAGGTTGAAAAGGGCAACAACATCTAACTTCAGCACTATTTTCGGCAGTCACAGTCAAATGGATCGGTCAGGTCCATAGAATGAACATCCTGGGTCATAAAATTTACTGTATTATGACCACAATATGTTGTAAATAGAAGCCCGGCATGTTCGGAAGCTCTTTTGCCCACCTGAAACTCCTTGTTTTGCTCTTCGACATACCCATCCGTCAAAACCATGCTGCTGATAAACTTAAGCCTGATGGACAATAGTAACCTCGCATTCAGCAGGAAGAATGTGACAAATTAGTGTTTGAATGGTTGGCTACATATCGTTCTAGCGTTATTGTCTTCAATCGAATCTCATGAGAAGTAAGAAAATCCCGGTGCTTACGAATCCATCGATTGGTTATAACTTTCTTACCCCGTCTTGTTGCCTAAATAGACATGAAGATTGAAAACAGTTAAGGTCTAAAAAAAGAGTGTCGAAAGAGCAACAACTGAATGGTTAATTCTAGTACACTATATGCGGGCTTCCAATGTGCGTGGAGTTATCACCTTTATATACAACTTCTCTAGACATGGAAAGCATTGCAGCAAGCCAATAATCTTCTTCATATCAAAACTATTCATTTGGATATATAAGATCTTGACAGAATCCAGCACCATTGATAGGCCATCCATGGAGAAACTCTTCATTGAGCATAGAACTTAATATTAGTACAAAATGTGTACTCCAAGATGATATATAACTTATGCGCGGTTTATGGTTACAAGTGTAGATGATAATATAAAGTACCTGAAGAACTGTTGAGCCAAACACCATATTGAAATGAGCACCAAGATCATGTATTACACCCAAGGTCTCCAGTTTAGGCGCAGAGAGGACGATTATTTGCAATGGTGAATAAGTAGAATCAAGGATCAACCTTTGAAGTGAAGGGGCATCTTGGATGATGAGCTGCCTTCCGTCAAAAGAAATTCCAATTCTTACAAGGTTAGGCGACTTTATTTGGAGACAACCAATTCTAACTGTGAAAACAAGCACCAAGCACTCCAGGGCAGGGCAACTGGAGTGGATGATGCTGTGCAATGAGGCCTCCGATATACGAACCCGCACAAGTAAAAGTTTCTTGAGAAATGGGAGTCGAAGGTTTAGTACCAGATTGTCTGGTAGGTAGCAGAGCGCAAAGGTGGTGGTGTGGAGAGAGGAGGAAAACCACGAGATGGACATCGGTATTGAGGGCACAAGTAAATGGCGTTCGGTATGTGGTAGGTGATTTCCAGGGGAATAGTAGAACTCAAGCAGAAGTGGTTCTGTGAATTCATGGGATTTCAGCCAGGCGTCCACCATGCAGGGCATGGTATGCTTGCTCAGGTAGCATGACGGGATGCAGAGGCTTTGAACGGAGCCCTGGTGGGAGGAGATGACGGCTTTGGGGATTTCAAAATCATTGAAGAGAGATAGCTGACGATAGTCAAGATTAAGGGCCACGGCGCGCCATAGAGGGCGCCACCGAATTGAGAGGACCTGGGTGCGGCAACAATCCTTGGTGGGGAGAAGCGAGATAATCTCCCCAAGGACGGCGTCCGGGAGATCGTTGATGCGGTCTACCCGAGATTCTATGGGTTCCTGGGATCCGATGGGGGCGGGGTTGCCACTTCTCCCCATGCTGCCGGGTGTGGGATCTACAATAGGCGTCGCCGCTGGCAGGAGCCTCATCTTCTTGGCGCTGGGGTCAGCCGACTCCATTTTCCTCGAGGGCGTCCCGTCGCACTCACGGATTTGAGCAGAGTAACGAATGACGAGCCTAGTTGTAGTGCGAGTGAAGAAGAAGGGGAGCTAGGGTTTTTCTGTAGTTGTGAGGAAGAAGGGGAGCTCGAGTTTTCTGTAGGAGTGAGGTGAGGAATATGGGGGTACGAGTGGAGTGAGCTGACGCAAGGTGGGTGGGAGTGAGGAGGAAGAAGAGCACCCTGGTTTTTTTGGGGGGGGGGGGGTGTGCTGGGTGTGGGTAGCGCCTCTCATTAAGTAAATATATGGGCTTTTGAAATGATTTTACTATTTACTAGGGTGGATGGGCTATTTTGTCTTGGGCCCAGAGAAACAATTACTACTAGTACAGTGGAGACACTCTACAGCTACCCCGAAAAACAATTACTACTAGTAAAGTGGATACACTACCGCTTCTTGCTCCTCCTAGGTCATCGAAACATCTCCCTCTACTGAATGTCGTTATACTTTTGTTCACCGACATGAGGGTCATGCATCGCGTGGGCCCAAATGCCATCCACCAAATTAGAAGGCAGTATGCAGGCGGAGAGTCACCCCGGTCGTAGCGCGGCAGTAACGAGCCATCGTATCACAAAACCCCACCTCCCCACAGTCTAAGTTTTACGGACGAAGCAACCATCATTTCAATCTTCGCTGAATCCCCTTCTCCCTCACCGTCTTCAAGAAAGGCAACACTCGCATCTGCCACTATTCTTCTCTCCCAACGAAGGGAAGGTAAGCGGATCCGTGATGTTGGTATATTTTCATTCAGAGAAAAAAAGAACTTTTGCAAAGCAGTAACCGATCCTCACTCTCTTTTTGTTTCATTGTCATTGCGATTGTGTTTTCCTTTCAGTGGTCTCCTAGTATTCGTCAGTTTCATGATGGACTAAGGAGAACCAGGCAAAGATCTGCCGATATTGGAGCAGACGCGGGAGGCTGATCCCCACGAGACAGAGAGCTCCAAGAAGATGGAGGCAGCCACCGAGCCGACCCCAGATACCCTCAGGACCACTACTGAGATGGTCAACACCCCGTTTGAGGTTACAACCCCCGTGGCACTGCAGGAGCAGTTTCCCCCCTCGAGGATGTGTCCCCCCGTTGAGGTGCCCAAGGTGATTTTCTTCTTTGCCGATATCGATTGTGGTTTTTCATTTAAGTATGTGGTGATGAATAATGCAAAATTTTATTAGCTTCAATGCCATGCTATACATAGTGGTTTAAATAACTTGTGTTTCTTATACTAGAAAGTGATTCAGAATTTGTTTCTGTTTCAATTAGAGCCCTGATGCAGACAAGGATTGTGTGGTTGTACATCTCACTCCCTATGAGGCGGATGACCTGAATATACGCACTGGGAAAACAAAGTTCTTAGGTTGTTGGATCCTGGAAGCCATTTGCGCTTATTCCAATGTCGAGTTGTATTCCAGCCTCACTGTTGTCAGGCGTATTGTCCAGGGTGTACTGAAGCATAAGAAGTTCAAAGCTACTCCTTCGTTTGTGATGCATACTGTTCTTGTCAAGCTTACGCAGGAAGATGATGTGGCATGCCTCCACAAACAAGTTTATGAGTGGCAAGGCCACAAGGTTGTCTTCATGAAGGTTCACAGGATTGAGCTATTGCCGGACGTCCTCAATGATGTTCATGGCAAGGTTCATCTTGTGTCCAGCCCAAATTAGATCGAGGCATGAAATAGTTGCCCCAGCTAGGGTTTAATAGTAGTTTGGATTGTATCTAATTATCTGAACCTTGCCTGTTATCGAGCCCTCTGGGGCTAGTACTCTGTTTGAATCCGTCTATGGGAACTGCTGCTACTTTTATGTGCTCGTGAATCATGTGAGTACCATCATAATTGTTGCCGAAACAGATGCGTCCTCACTAGTTTTTTCATGAATATGGCATGGTAAGACATGAGTTGTCACGGTTTATCATACGAGCAGTGTGTGTTTGATGAAATAGAGTACTTGTTCTAGAATTGTGCGCTGACATATACGTAAGTACTTGTAAACACTGTTGGTGCTACCCCACTTGTAAGCAGTTGTGAAAAACACGGCACATTGGCTCAGCTCGCTTCAACACTAGGCTATTAACCAGCTAACAATCAACAATCTGGTGTCTGACATATAAGCAACTATGTATCTTGTTATAGTGGTTCATGCAGTTAACTGAGGCCACAATGTAAATTCCAAACGTTCACACGCTAGTCCAGCGTTCATGTGGAACACTCACATAACAAACATATACTAGTTCAAAAGACAAAGTTGTGAGAAGGTTTACGAATAAAAACAAGCAAGGCTTCTCTAAGCAAAGGGCCTCCCGGCAGGTTTAAATTTCCTGGAGTTCACTCTGGTTTTTTCTTGTTGCCACCATCCAGGGTTAGGTTCTCTCATTCCAAAATAACCAATTATAATTGTGGTCTTAGCTAGAATGCTGAAATGAAGCATGCAGTGTACTGACCAGCTGAAATTCTTGTGCATTCCACTAAATTTAAGCACCGCTATTTACAGAAATAAGCAGACCACAATGCATCTTGTTCGCGCACCTGTCCAAAAAACCGCCGTGCAGCCGTGCCAGCTAGTCCTCAGTCCATAGATGAAATGGTAGAAAGTGCATTACGGACTAGGATGCAGTTGTTTTTGCTCGTCCCTGCACTGCAATCAGGAAGTAAAACGTACGAATCAACTTCTTTTAGATTGCGTTGGTCATTCTACCTTGTTACTACCAACGTAGGAATACCTGGAACACTGATGGTTAGAGGACGACAACTAGGAATAGCCATCTCATTTTGTGCAGTTGTACTAAAACTGAGGTGTGTACTTTTGATTGCGCAGACAGGAAACGATATGGGGACAGACACCCCTGTTTGCGCAAATATGAAATACGGTTATTTAAACAGCGACAGATATTTGCAGTGGCATATAATTAATAGCAACATCTATTGTGTTATAATTGGCACTAGATTGACAGTATGAAAGTGCCCTTATGTAAGTAGCATCACATCACATCAACACTGCCACTAGATTAACATGCAGAACAATAGCATTAGTATTACTGTCATGAGAGTAGCACATGGTCAGTAAATGTGCAATCAAATTTGTGCAGTTCCACTGGGATGAAGCAATGTTAGCGGTGTGAGATTTAAGTGTAACTGCAAAAACACAATTTATGGGAAATAAAGCAAGACGGAAGCACTTCATAAAATGGTGGTGGCATTGCTTCAATTTATAGACAACACTAGACCATTACTTATAGTAACATTAGGTGGCATTGCTTAATGCTTCATGTGATTTTACATTAACGACAGCGATATGGGCGTAGGGACAATAGGGGCATAAAGTGGTGAGGCAGATGTGGTTGCCGAGAGCGGCAAACACTCAGGCATCATGTCTGCATTTGCCCCATTTTTTATCTCCTCGGCAACATTTTCCTATGTGAGCGCAGGAAACCTAGACCTGCTCATTCTCATTTGCATTGTCCCCCAACACCCGTCACTTTCTTTCCTTTTTCAACCAAGAGACAGGTCCACTTCCCCACACCCTTCGCCATCCACCATGCTTTCTTCGCCTTTTCAACCAACAGACCGGTTGGGTAGCCAGTATCTACTACCTTCCCCCGTTTCCTCTTAGAACCAAGTCCTAGATTCATGCTACAGCTTTCCCACTTTCTTCCCTGCTTGAACCAACTCTTAGAGTCGACTGTATGAACTAGCTTTACCTCTAATAATAGTAAAAATCTAGGTGGCTTTGGAACAGCGGACGGAAGTACAAAACGATCCACACGAAGCCAAGTGGGGAGCTGGGGCAGTAGAGCAAGGCATGTTTCAAAGGAATATATACCTAAGGGTCGTTGGCATGTGGAAAAGACAGCGTCGGGAGGCCGCATCTTGGCCACAATACCGTAGGGAGAAGAAGGGGTCGGAGGCCCTCCCGAGCCGGCGCTCTCTCGGAGAGAACGACATGGCCGCCGATCAGGACGCACGGGCAGCCGTTGGTCTCCTCCCTCGCCGTCGACAATAGCATGAATGATGCACCTACACCCCTTCCCCGGTCGAGGTTGTCTTGCCGAATTTGTGACCAGCCATGAGCAGAGAGAGTGTGGCCACCTATGTCTTGCTTAGATCTGGAGAGCATGAGAGAGTGAAAGAGAGGAACCCTAGTAAAGCAAGCGCTAAGGCTCCTGCTTATATATATAGTGGAGTGATTTTGTTGTACCAGCTTCAAAAAATGCGCCCCTCGTGTACCATGAGTGGGTGTGAGAGAACTAGTGCGTGCGTGCACTGCTTCTCTTCGTGAGAGTACAATATACTATGCCCAAAGAACGTTCGCCACAAGAGTAATAGTATAAGTGTGTGACGTGTGAGCTGAAATAAAATGTGAGCGATGTCTTTTGTTTTTTAGAAGTTCTGAGGGTAGGGAGTGAAGAGCACACATGTGTGTGACATCTACCTGCAAATAGACGGTGTGTGCGAGAGGACTCGGGAGAGTGGTGACTCGTGAGGGTGCGTGTGTGCGTGAGAGAGAGGGGGCACGTATCAATGCAAGGCATGTGTCCGTAAATCATTATCCGACAAACGTTCGCCACAAGCCTTTTTCTTGACGAATGCCGTAAGAACCGTTAGATCGGCATCCGACATTGTCAGCCATTTAACAGAACAACCACTCCTCCTACACACAAATCTTCCACGTGAGTGTTAGCAACTGCCGTATGCTCCCTCCGTTCCAAAATGTAGTGCATATAGCTTTATTGAAAATTCGAACCTCGCAAAATTTACCGAGTTTTCGTGTACCAAATTACACATATAGAATACTCAGTATATATCATTTCATTCATCTTCGAGAGGTAACTATAAATATGGGGGAGGAGTCTACAAAGAAAGACCATCCTATCACCTACAACAATTTCAACCATCCTTTGGTGTGGAGGAATATCATAGGAACTCTATATGATATGATTTTTATAGGATTTTTTCTTTAGATCCAATTGGTTCATAGGAATAGATTCATATACTCCACATTTCAAAGGAAATAAACATGATATCATTTTTATAGATTTAGAGCCACTTAGTTCATATGAATGGATTCCTATACTCTCATAATTTCAAAGGAAAATAAACACTAGCGTATATTCAATAGAAAAGCTCCTATTATATGAACCAAATTACATCTCTTTTCTAATCCCTCCTCATGGGAATTGAGATACATGTCATCTCTAGATTCAATAGAAAAGTTCCTATCATGTGAACCAAATGACATCTCTTTTCCAATCCCTACTCATAGGAATTGAGATACTCCATGTCATCTTTTTCCCTACAACTTCCATGTATACATCTTCTATTCCTAAATAGCTAGTACAACCCACTAGTAGCTTTTTTCCAAGACATGCAACTATGGCACAAGAACTATATAGTGTGCAAATAACTTTGAAAGATGGTCACTGGATGAAGCTAATCCGACTGTGCAGAGATGGCAAATCTTAGCACTACTGGCCGTTGGATATCACCAACATTCCACCAGATCTGCCACATGTACAATTTAGAAGACTCCATGGTTGAACTTAAGCATAATGCACAAACCTCAAAACACAAGCACTTCTCCTTTGTTCTAGAATCTTCCATATCATAATTTCCCCAAAAAAATTTCTAAATGAATTGCCATTATTTGTTTTTTTACTTTATGCTTTATAATGCACAACCCCATGAATATTAACATTTTTATAAAACTAATTGATTTTGAATGAGATGAACTATAAGAACTAAACAAACATCTACATGATGCATATGACTCAAAGCTTTACGTGCTATAGTGTGTATTTATTCATAATTTGGTTTCCAAATCTCATGCGTTCAATGCATGTGTACCTTACTAGTTTTGAGTAGAGTAGCAAATTTCACGCGGCCCCGGGTATATCAAAATGCAGGGCCCATGCATGATTGCCTTTTGGTCGAACCTACGTCCACAATTTTTTGTACATACTATATCTCCACGGGTCCTCGAACCCAAAATGCTGCCTCGTTATCGTAAAACCAAGCGGCCCACACATATTTAAGGCGTCGACTCGAACTCAATCCCTCTCCCGTTTACTACCACGTGGCCCCGCACGCCGTAGTACTCCTACAAACCCTAACGCCGCATGCATCATCGGTTTTCTTCAAGAGGACGAGGGAGAAGCCGATTTGTAGTGGAGGCACTTTCAAAAAAAGGATCTGTAGTGGAGACCCCTACCCTAGGATTCCATAGGTAGCTGCCGCACGCATCATTGGTTTTCTCTTTTCTTTATGCTCTTGCGTCCTAGAGTGAAATGATGGTTGCTTCGTCCGTCCAGCTTAATGTGGGAAAGGTGGGGCTTTGTGATTTGACCCCCATCACTCATTTTCTACTACTGGGGCGCTACTACTGGGGTGCCTCCAATGCCAATCGCTGCTCCGAACTGTAATTTGGTGCATCGCACATGGAATAAGACGGTGGATGTGCCACATGTCGGCCAAAGGGGTCCTGTTAAGTGTGTTGCCATTTCATGTGCGGACTGACCCTGCTTGAGTTGTTACGCCAACACGACAGGAGCAGCCTACCACTTGGTTTTGCTCCTTGGTGAATCCTGACTATATTGATCTAAAAAGATACATACTTTACTACCCTCTCCATCTCATTTTTTTAGGTGTCTCGGTTTATTGGGTGTGCACGTTGTTCTAGGTCATCCATTTGACTAACTAAATACGAGTTACTATGTCACAAAAAGTATATCATTGGATTCTTAAGCGGATATAGTTTCTAAACATATATTGTTCATCACATATAGCCAGTTAAATTCTCAACCTAGAATGACGTGAATGCCTATGTAAACTGATACAGAGGAAGTAGTAAAAATGAGGCGATTTTACCGAGCAATCGGCGGGGGAGCATGGCCCGTCATGTGGTCCCACGTGTCATAATGTACCAAGGCGATGCGCGTGTCCCTCTTGAGGCAGAAGCAATACTACATGGTTTGAGATAATGGCGAACCGAAGTGTGAAATAATGGTTGCTTCGTCCGTCTGGGAAGGTGCGGCATTGTGATTTGACGTCTCATTGCTCATTACTACTCTTCAAGCGGTATGATCAAAAGGCCCCCTCTGTTTCTGCACTATTATTTGGTGCTTGACACATCGACCCGGTTGCTATATGTCCCACATGTCGGCGAGAGTAAGTATAGAATTCATGAAAGCGAGCGTCGACGGAGGAGTACAAGACACGACTTGGTTTTTGCTGCTTCGCGCGATCCATCGATACAAACCCGGACTAAAAAAAGGCGAGGGTGGGTCTTTACTCACGCGGCAGCAGGGGAGTTTGGCATAGTCTGTTCGAGGCAAGGAGGGAGGAAGGGAAACAAGCAAATAAAGGTTGAGCGACTTAGTTTTGGGAAAATATGATTTTATAGAGTACGTACCCAGTTTATAGGGGTCATCTAAAAAAAATCGGTTTTCCATTTTATAAGTCTCAATTCTACTAGTTGTAGTAGTACCATCACATGTTGGATTTCGAGGTGCGTTAAATCACCTGATGCAAGCAGTGTCAAGAGAAAACTCACAAATGCATGTAGAAGTTCATGGAAATTTAGTGGTCATGCATGCATTCGTTCCAATTAATGCCTCGGTAAACATAACTTCTTGAGAAAAACGAGCATACTAATTACTTGTGCAAACTATGAAATTAAATCCACCACTCACCATCTACCTTGGTTGGAGAGATTTTGAAATCGAGCCATAAACTGGAAAGGAGGGAGTAGTAACTTTTGTCTCGATTACTATTTGTGGCCTTGTATAGATGCAAAAAGTATTTTTTATAGTGTCCTTGTATAAGTAAATGGAGGGATTACTAAAGGGCATATATATTCCAAACAATATGATAATCTCTATAACCAAGGTAGGGACAAGGAGTAAGCGGAGAGAGTAGTAAAATTTTCTCCTCGTACTGTGATCTCCCGCGCGCGTGGGCGAGGGAGCGGGCGTAAGGCGTAGAGTACTAGTAAGCAAGCTTCACCTCATCCTGCGAGCCACCGCACCCGTGGGCGGGGGATACGGTGTACTAAGCAAGCTTCTCCTTGTTCTGGGAGTTGACGGGACACATCAAAAGTATTCCAGTGTATAGAGCCTTGCCTCTAAGGTAGGCCACACATGGTTTGCCTCTTTTTTAACATAACGCGTCAAGTTGCAATTTGTTTGTTCACCTGTGGTATACGATCCTCCCTCCATCAAGTGGACAACCAGTACACGTCTAAAATTACGACGTGGGCTGCCTATTCGTACAGAAATGAGCTCCACCGTGTACCCGCGTGGGTGTGGTTGGGAAAGAGACGGGAGTACATGCGCCGTGCGTGCACCTCCTCTCTTCGTGCATGTCCCCCACCTATGTGTGTGTGTGTGAGAGAGATAGATACAAACCTAGACATAATGTGCCGTCCATCCCCATGCCTCCGCCCAGTCCGACCACCAGTCACCACCACACCCCACTCCTTCTCACCTTATCTCTCATCTTTCTCCCTCCATTTTTATATACAAGGCCACTATCAAAATTAAAATTTGCAGATATACAAGGCCACTAACACTAATCGATGCAATATTAATGGTGTTTGCCTAATAGTACTAGCAAAGGAGGACATTAAGTATCCCTTGCATGCATGCGGGAGTGTGAGCATTGGCTTGATGTGCATGAAAGAGAAGAATACACATTAATTTACACGGCAAACAAGGAAACAAGGTGGCTTGGAACATTGACTTAGAAGACATTAATTTTTGCCTTGGTACTTGTAATGTGGGTTTGTGGCCTTGTATACAAAAATGGAGTCCGATAATATTCTCGAGATACCATTTTTTCAATAAAATTCTCGAGATATCATTAGTTTTTACAAATGGGATTACTCCTGCATGGGTCAATCGCAACATGTGTTTTGTGAAAAAATGCATCTTGATGTTCCGTGCAATGCACGGGCATCTTGCTAGTCCATGAAAACAACACATGGCAAAATTCCATGGCGAACGAGGGATTTTAATCTGCTGGGAGGGGCTGTTTGGATCTTGCCCGGGGTAGCCAAAATATTGGCGACCCTTTTGTCCACCGGTGCTTTTGCCACCGATGAACGAGGAATGGCTCGGGTGCTCCTGCATCCTCCAGCGCGCACGTTGGAGACGAGCTCGCACGAGCTGTGTTTTTTTGTCCCTCCACGCTACCCGAGCCGCCCGTAGACCGACCGGCGACCCGCAAATTACGCCATCCAACCGTAGCCTCACACATAGCAACTCAACCAACCGGACGAAATTCATGTAAACACGGCGATATTTCATATAAACAATGATGGAAATCATATAAAATACCAGATTTTCATACAAACATGACAGATTTCATTACATTCAAATGAACTACGAGGTGCTAGTTCTGGACAACACAGATATATAATACTTGGCCTAAATGGTCACCCGCCGATCCATTTGTGTTCCTCACGTCCGGCAGCACGATCATCGGACTGCCGGGAGCCTCAGAGGTATATGCTTTAACGCAAAGGACGGCTCGCTTTCCCACTGCCCAACTGATATCATTGGCTGATGCCGAAGATGATGGTGGAAGGGGGCTTCCCCGCTTCCATGGAGCCCATGCATGGTCGACGAAGGTCCTCGCAACAAAAGGATCCGGCAAGACACCTGCTATGTACGCCAGCGTCGCCTCCACGGTGGCCTTCATGGGACCCAAGCGGCGGCGGCCTCCCGTGTTCTACTTCTCCTCGATGATGGCGACAGATGCGGAGGCGCTGGCCACCGACTCGTCGCTCTTCGTGCACCCGGCTTCTGTTGCTGCTTGCATGGCGCGGCCGCCGGCATGGGAGTCTCGGCCACAGAAACGGGAGACGCGGTCACAGACACGGGAGGCACGGTACAAGGTGGCGGCATGGACGGCAGCAATGACACCCGTGTGCCGCTCCTTGTCGAGCTGGCCGGGAGCAGCGAGTTGCTGAACCGCGCGCCGGCTTGGGGCGGCAACTGTCTCCGTCGGGCGAGGGGAGGGAGGTGGATCAGCGAGCTGCATAGCTCGTATCCGGCGGGCTCGGCGGGCCACCCAGCCGGCTTGGATGTGGGATAACTACTCTTCGTAAGCCATTGTAAGAGTGGAAAAAATGGTGAAGGAGGAGATAGGGGAGCGGCGGAGGTGTGCGATTCTTGGCCGGCGTTTGGCCTCGTTTAAATAGGAGACTAAATAGACGGTGGACGAGAGGAGCTCGGCCGGCGTTGTATTTAATGCCGGCCCGGTCTTGAACGGGCGTGTGTCCAGAGTGGGCTTCTCGGCTTCCACACAGGTGGGTTTCATGGAGGTGTTTGAATGCGGCAAGGAGGCGTGTTCAGCCGGGCGTGCAGCGAGTGGCACCCTCAGCTCTGACGTACGACACAGCGCTGTTCTTCCACTGACGTGTGGGATCTTTGGGTACATGGCATGCATGTCAGTGACCCAACGCAGGCAGCGCACAGCAAAGGAACTTTTGCTGGGCCAGGGCGGTCAGAAGCAGGCATTTCATAAACCGATGATTGTTCATTGAGTGTGATGTCATCTATTTCATGTAGATAAGCCTACTATGTTGATAGCCCGTTCAATACATTGTGATTCATAAAGACCGCTGCAAACATCAATGTTCTGCTTATCACAGACAAGATTGATTAATACCCATAACAATCCATGTCCTTAACAAAGGGTGCATGCACGTATAGGTTGAGCGTGTGTCTTGCATCGTGCGCTGTGTGCATGCAGGCGTGCGAGTGTTGCATGTGTGCAAGGGTACGTTTCAGTGTTGCATGCATGTGTGCGTACGTGCGTGTGTTCGTGAGTGCATGTGTACATGTCAGTGTTGCACGCCTACATGCGTGTGTGTGTTCGTTATGTGTATGTGTCAGTGTTGCACGCCTGCATGCGTGCGTGTGTTGCGTGCGTGCGTGTGTTTGTTATGTGTACGTGTCAGTGTTGCACGCCTGCATGCGTGCGTGTGTTGCATGCATGCATGTGTACGTACGGGGTGAGGCTACACATCAGTTGACTGACTTTTTCATCTCTGGTCATTAGATTTTCCAGCCATTGGATATGAAATCAAGGGCCTGTAGTTTATCTTCAAACTCCACCCCCTGAGCCGCCAGCCAGCATCGGCCGAACCGCCGGCCCCCGGCCGGCCCGTGCCGCCACGCCGCCCTGCCCGCCCCGAAACCACTCCCCACCGTCGATCCGCCGCCGCACCGGCATCCCTCTAGGCCCCCCGCGCCGAGTCTTTTCTTCGGCGATCCCCATGCCACCGCCCAATCACCGCACCCCCTCCCACCACCGGCGACTGCCAACCAGAGGTCTCATGACTTCGAATACCCACCGACCACTAATTTATTACCATTTCTATCCTTCATATACGCGCTGATGGGTGGGCCCTATGGTAATGTGCGCTGCTGAATGTGGATCGTTTGACTGGTCAATTGCTCGTGTTATCAACAAATTACGGGGTTGTATGGTGAGCCAGTGACTGTATGATCACCCTAAAATGTATTTTATTAACACAGTACATAATCAAACTACCATTTCTACCTTTCATATACGGGCTGACAGGTGGGCCCCATGGTTACGCGCCCCGATGGTGCAACACTAGTCGCGCCACGTGGAACGTTTGACTGGTCAATTAATTGTGTCATCAACAAAATACGGAGTTGTATGGGTGAGCCAGTGATCGTATAATCATGACATGTATTTTTTTAACACGGTACAGATGCAAGGGCTCATATGTATGCGCAAGCACTCACCGCTATAAGCGCACACACGCAGACCCTACCCCTATGAGCACCTCCGAGAGAGTGAGCCAACATATGATCTTGAGATTTTACGAAGTCACCATAGGTGCCTCGTAGTCGAGTGGAACATCTCCTCCCACTGAATGCACATCGCCGGAAAATACTGAAACTAACCCAGGATAAATGCGAGCATTTGGACTTTAACCCTGGTGGGCTCGAGAAACCACTGTCCTCCTAACCATCCAACCACATGTTGGTTAGCACGACAAAATGTATGTGGTGATCTTGATGAGCTTATTCTGAAGTGCAGTGACCATATCGTGCTTTCGCTTCAAATACAATGACCGTAAGTGTCGTCAAAAAAATAAGGAGCACGCATCAAATGCAAAGTCCATCAGTGTCATCAAGAAAATACAGAGACGTAGAGCTAGATACCGTATGATTACCAGGAGAATGTATATGGTGACCGTAATGAGCATATTCTGAAGTCCAGTGACCGTATAATGCTTTAGCTTGAAATAAAGTGACCATCATGCGTGAATGTGTCGTGGGCATGCATACTTTTAGAGGGCCGAGAGATAGTTTGTGTGCGTACGTGAAAGTGGTGTAGAAAGAGGGGGTGTCCGGTGGAGACAATGAGAGATATGCCCTTCGTTTCTTTTTCCCATGACTAATATTTTAGGAGAATATATAAACATTCACAATGCAGAACAAACATTTTTGGATGCACCATGCAATTAACTTTCATGTATAATATTGTAGTATTGTATATGCTTATTTTTTAGTGGCCGATTGCGTGTGTGGTGTGGTGGGCACATCATTTCTAGTTGTGGTGGGTCAATGATACGTCTCCAGCGTATCTATAATTTTTGATTGTTCCATGCTTTTATATTACCCGTTTTGGATGTTTATGGGCTTTACTTTACACTTTTATATCATTTTTGGGACAAACCTATTAACCGGAGGCCCAGCCTGAATTGTTGTTTTTTTGCCTATTTCAGTGTTTTGAAGAAAAGGAATATCAAATGGAGTCCAAACGGAATGAAACCTTCGAGAGTGATCTTTTTGGAACAAATGCAATCCAGGAGACTTGGAGTGGACGTCAAAAAGCAGCCGAGGCAGCCACGAGGGTGCAAGGCGCGCCCTAGGGGGGTGGGCGCGGCCCCCACCCTCGTGGGCCCCTCGTGGCTCCCCTTTCCGACTTCCTTCGCCTATATATATCTAAGTACCCCGAAAACATCCAGGAGCACCACGAAACCCAATTTCCACCGCTGCAACCTTCTGTACCCGTGAGATCCCATCTTGGAGCCTTTTCCGGCGCTCCGCCGGAGGGGGAATCGATCGTGGAGGGCTTCTACATCAACACCATAGCCTCTCTGATGAGTTGTGAATAGTTTACCACAGACCTTCGGGTCCATATTTATTAGCTAGATGGCTTCTTCTTCTCTCTTTGAATCTCAATACAATGTTCTCCTCGATCTTCTTGGAGATCTATTCGATGTAACTCTTTTTGCGGTGTGTTTGTCGAGATCCGATGAATTGTGGGTTTATGATCAAGTTTATCTATGAGAAATATTTGAATCTCCTCTGAATTCTTTTATGTATGATTGGTTATCGTTGCAATTCTCTTCGAATTATCAGTTTGGTTTGGCCTACTAGATTGATCTTTCTTGTAGTGGGAGAAGTGCTTAGCTTTGGGTTCAATCTTGCGGTGTCCTTTCCCAGTGACAGCAGGGGTAGCAAGGCACGTATTGTATTGTTGCCACCGAGGATAAAAGGATGGGGTTTATATCATATTGCATGAGTTTATCCCTCTACATCATGTCATCTTGCTTAATGCGTTACTCTGTTCTTATGAACTTAATACTCTAGATGCATGTTGGATAGCGGTCGATGTGTGGAGTAATAGTAGTAGATGTAGAATCGTTTCGGTCTACTTGTCGCGGACGTGATGCCTATATACATGATCATGCCTAGATATTCTCATAACTATGCACTTATCTATCAATTGCTCGACAGTAATTTGTTCACCCACTGTAATACTTATGCTATATTGAGAGAAGCCACTAGTGAAAACCTATGGCCCCCGGGTCTATCTTCCATCATATAAGTTTCCGATTTATCTTATTTTGCAATCTTTACTTTCCAATCTATATCATACAAATACCAAAAATATTTATCTTATCTTATTATCTCTATCAGATCTCACTTTCACAAGTGGCCGTGAAGGGATTGACAACCCCTTTATCGCGTTGGTTGCGAGGTTCTTGTTTGTTTGTGTAGGTACGAGGGACTTGCGTGGAGCCTCCTACTGGATTGATACCTTGGTTCTCAAAAACTGAGGGAAATACTTACGCTACTTTCTTGCATCACCCTTTCCTCTTCAAGGGCAAACCAACGCAGTGCTCAAGAGGTAGCAGTCAACATGAGGACTCATGGGTCGGTTCCATCCTGCGACACATAGGTTGGACCGAGATGCATTATACGAAGACCCATGTGGAGGACTCGGCTTACAACACGAAGCTACCAGATTCATGGAGGACTCTATCCCCACTGGTGATAAGCCGACTATATATGATTTGTAACCCTAGGCCTCGAGTATGTTATAGAAGCTTGGGGGCTAGTTCATTGATAGTATACACACACGCACAATGCCTAGTATTCACGTGTACTTTGTACACACCCCTATCACTAATATACAGTACCAAGAGTAGGCTTTTTCCTCAACTGCAAGGGTCCGAACTAGGGTGAAACTTTGCCTCGTATTACCATCCAGCCTAACAGTCACGGATATCCTACCGAATGACATGATGGAATCATATCTGCCAACTACTAAGAGACAGGTGTGTCTGGGGGGGGGGGGGTCGGGGCAATGTGTGCGAGAGAGGCCTAAAGATAATGTGCGTGCGAGAGACACGTAGGCACATATATGTGCGTATAGAGGGCTATTACAGACCGTGCGTGTGTATATATGCATGTGAGAGAAATAGTCTTTTCCAACTGAGATTAGTGAAAAGAGTGGTACATAGTAGTCAGAAAGAGAGAGAGAGAGGGAGATATAGAGAGAGCATGTGCGTGAGACACCCCGACACCCCGGGAGAGATTGTGAGCATGTGTGAAAGAGAAATGTTGATGCATATAAAGTGTATGCACTTATGCGTTAGATAGAGAGATATAGAGCGTGTTTGTGAGAACGGGTCGAGGCATAGTGCATCTACGTGTAAAAGGAAGTTCTATGCATTAAATTAAAATATAAATGTCATTATTATTTTTGGATGAGATCATGATTTTTGCAAATTGCGTATGGACGAAAATCGGTCTATCTGACACCCATACTCTATTTAATTCTAGCATGTGCATGTGTTTATTTCATATTACTGATCCATAGGCTGAGAGCGGTTTGAAATACAGGCAATGGATTACTTTTGCAATTCATATATAAACATTAATTAGTGCACTCCATGTTGTTAGTGTGAAGCACTTTATACATTTGTCACTTGCATGGATACATTCCAAATTGCTAGCTACGAAATAGAATACATGTTGAATTCAACATAAAGGGGGTTTCGAAGATTTGAATTGATAGCAAGTGCATTCATCTATTTGAACCCGAGATAATGGCATTTGTAAATCAGATCTAAAAGGGGCATCAATCTTTGTTGTGCGTTTGAACATGCTATATATTCATACGCATGCCTAATTTTTTTTTGCAATCAAGGAGATTATATATGGAACCATGCATGAAGTGAGGTAAGTTGCATATTTTTTAATATATACTCGTGTACAATGTATATTCAAATGTACCCCCTCCATTCCAAAATAATCATCGCTTTAGGATTTTCAAGAGTAAAGATTTGTGAAGTTTGAAAAATCCTAAAAGTTCAATTCAAGAGACCGAAAACGTTAATCCTTCTGCTCCCAAATATTGAACGAAGCGCCAAATAAGCCTCTGGTCACCCGAAACCACGTGAGACTAATGTTTGGTGGTAGGAAATTATTGTCCTGACTTTGGCCCGTGTAGCCTATCGGCCCGGTGTCCAAAGGTCTAAACCGGGGTAGGTTTGTAACTTCACCAAGACGCCAGTCTCAACCGCCTCCGAGAAGCATTCATACGCTGTGGGTGCCTAAACACCCGTGCGCTCGGCCGAAATCTATCCCGCCCACATTTGGGACACCTGAGATTACTGTCCTACCCCCAACCCGCAATATGTCCGAAATTTTAGATGCAGGCAAAGTTTGTAACTTTCCCCAAATTTCAAACAAGCGCGTCCCAAACTGAAACATTGTTCCCCCTTAGTTCCCCCTCCCTTCGTTTCCCCATTCATACTCCGTGGGCGCCAAAACGCCCTCTCCACCAGCCGCGAAACCCCAGCCTCCTCCGTCCTCCACCCCATAGCGCCCAATCCACCGCCGCCCTCCTCCATCACGCCAGAGCCGGTACCCCGACATCGTCTTCCAATGCAACCGCAACCGCAACGCCCTCAAGGACTTAGCAGCTGAAGCCGAGGCAGAGGTGCCTCCACGACGCCGACACTGATGTGTGCCGTACCAGAACCACTTCGACCATGCCGTCCCGCGCCTCACCGTTGCCGCTCCACTATCGCAACCGTCCTACGCACTAGAGTTGTTCCCGCTATGCTGCCGTTCACTGCCTCGGATCTATTTCCCCGCCGCCGACAAACGACCACTACACCACACTCAACAACTTGGCCATGGGTTCGTCTAAGGCTCCACCATCCTCCACAACTTCTCGTTTCCAGCGAACCACAAGAAGATCATTGGAAAAACAGAAGGAGGACACAGCACTGCCAGCAGAAAGAGGTACTCATATTCCCTTATTTGTGCAAATCTTACGTCTCTGCTCACACCGTATTCATCCCATGAAAGAAACTAGTTGAGTGCTTCTTACTGCATCTTCTTCGTGATACTAAATGCACAAGGTTCCCTCCCTTTACTATTTCACCTTTGCTAGAGGTCAGTAGCCCGCCTAGATTTCAATTCAGGGTCAGTCGAACCGCAATTAAAAGAAGCAGCACCTGACGATGTCCTGGACTAGGGGGTACTCACCACATCGTCTCCCGATCAGTTGGATTGGGCCGAGGACCCCCATGGCCGTATACTCATGGGCTAGTTCGGACAACCCCTACCGCAACAAGGAAGACTCCACAAGACTTGGCGCCTAAGACAAGGACTCTCCTAAACCTTAGGCCTCCAGTGTCTTATATAAACCGAGGCCAGGCTAGTCAATAGACAATCTCATATTCATTATTATCATCTCGTGGTAGACATATGTACTCTGTACTATCCCCATATGAATACAATCAAGAGCAGGACGTAGGGTTTTACCTCCATCAAGAGGGCCCGAACCTAGGTAAAATCCCGTGTCCATGTTACCATCGCTCCAAGACGCCTAGCTTAGGAGCCCTACTACGAGATACGCCGGATATTGAACTGACATTGGTGCTTTCACTGAGAGCCTGCTGGGTGGTCGTCACGGATCGATGGGATGATCAGGTGATATCTTTTCAGTTAGATCTGTTTTAGGCCGATCTTATTTTTCGCAAATCGTTGCTGTCGGCTTGTATGATTTTTGCTTGCAGAAATCAATCCCGTAGAAGTTTTATGCGGCGGCTGCAGCGCGCAAGGTTCGGCAGCTCGTTGGTCCGCCCGCATACGGCGTGCTAGAGACGATCTCCAGAACAGTGCGCCAGAGGTGACATGTGCGTAGAGCAGCAGCGGCAGGAGCCCTGATGGGCGAACTCGGTGCCAGCCGCCCAATCAGCTCCATGGAAAAATCCAGCCGAAAACCTCCTGTGCGAGCCTATCCGTACTGACCATATGTAGCATGGGGCTAACAATACTTCGGATCGGCGGCTGTTCAGGGAGATTCTATCCTTTCTTTTTCTGTCTTCTCATTATTTAACTAAGCTGTACTTTTCTTTAATGGTCTGTCTTTCATGAATTCACGTACTGACTGGACCTTAGCTTGATAAGTGGTACTACTATATACCGCTACTACTTTTTGAGACTGTGCTGATCAATTCTTTTGCAAACAGCATCATTGTCGCTCTGTGTTATTTTCCCGCAGATTGGGTTCGGCTTCGCGTGTACACACTACCAAGATGAGAAGTGCACGTAGGTACACTGGCGCTTGATTACAAGGCGCGCCTAGAGCAGCGGCGGCAGGAGGCCCGGTGGCTGAACTCCGCACCAGCGCCGGGACACATAACCCCGGGTCACCCGATCAGCGCCAGCCCCGTACGCCCGATGGGCGGCAGCATATGTATCTGCTATAAAACAAAAATCCACCTGCGGGTCGGCCGAGGAGCTGGCGCAGCAGTTGTACTGCCCATACGGTGCACAGGAGCTGACGAGACTTCAAATCGCTGGCAATGCACAGGCTGATTCGGTCCCCTTTTTCTTTTGGCTATTATTTAATTAAGATAAGATAGTCTATGCTTTTTGCTAACCATCTGTCTTCTGGGTACTTCCCGCGTGCAAGTACTAGTATTATCACTAGAGATGCCTTTGTCCACGTAATAGAAGGAACACTCTTAGATTGCTACAGTAATCACCTGGAGACAAAAAAACCTCTGAGTACGGGCAGTACTAGTCCTGCCTTTTTACCTCAGATTTCACCTCCTCAGGACAAGAACATCAGGTTTTATTTTTCTAATTACCTATACTATATGTATTAAATACGTATGGGATGTTTTTCTGCTGGTTTCCATGAATTTTTCTGTGTAGATTTCTCTGTCGGTTACAATTCGGCCCGTTGATCGCATCAGCGTGGTGGTCCGTCCAGTTTCTGACCAGCCGGCTTCCTCCATAGTTCGGCGGATACCATGTTCGCGGCCCGTCCTGTTAGATGAATTCAAACTAGGTCGCGGGGTCACCACATTGGGTCAACGTGTCGCCGGACCAACCTCGGACCTTAGGCCATGTTTCTTTATTTATTCACTTTGCATAAACTACTTATGCGTTTTTTTTCAATTATTATTCCTTGCTTGCACTATTTTATGTGTGTAGGTAATCAACTTTGACTGTGTCACACAGTCAACTCTATGGGCCGATGGCGTCGTCCTGCCTGCATCGATCTAGTTGTGGCGTCGCCTCAGCGCGCGTCCTTGTGCCAGCATCTCCGCGGCAACTCTGTCAGGACGACCTTGGCGTTCAGGCCATATTTCATTAATTATTTACTTAACTTAAATTCATTAAGTAGAGGATTTTTTTTAAA
Organism: Aegilops speltoides; assembly: GCA_021437245.1. Classification (NCBI taxonomy): domain Eukaryota; kingdom Viridiplantae; phylum Streptophyta; class Magnoliopsida; order Poales; family Poaceae; genus Aegilops; species Aegilops speltoides. The sequence goes on from CM038145.1 coordinate 250,602,469, forward strand.
AAAATATCTGGCTTGCACTATTTTATCTGTCCATGCAATTAACTTAGACCGAGTCGCACTGTCACCTCGGCGTGCCGACGACAGCAACCTAATTGTGTTATCGCCTTGGTGCACTGCCCTATGTTGGCAACCCCGCGTCGCTGCTTCATCAACCTACTCGGCCGGAGACTCCGGCATCACCCTGCCGACGTGCTCCATCACCTCGGCTAGACTGGGGGCTTCACCTCTTCGGAGTGCCGAGCTCTTCGCTCGGCCACATCGGGCTTGGGGGTTGAGACCTCCACCCACATTGAGCACGGACTGCGCCATCAATGCCGAACACATTAACCAGCTAAGTCGCTTTCATGCTAAAAAACATTCAGTTTTAAATTTTGTCCGGTTCGGCCAAGCATTATGCTATTTTTGCAAAAGTTGTTTTGAGAATTTTCCTTTTCATAACTTTGTTTGTGACACACAAATTTAAATACCCCTTTTACTTGGGGGCTTCCTTTATGAAGTTTTTCCTCTTGCATATGATTATACTTGTACGGCTTCGTTCCTTGTTCGTGTATTACACCACAATATGCACCATGTTGACTTAAGCGATTTGCAAGCTGGGTTGCCTTGCTCTTGTGTTTACCCCTACGTTCCCGATTGTTCGGCTAGGGAGTAAAGGGAGCACCTCTGCAATTGTCACGATCGGGTCATCCGAGCCATATCTCAGACTGGGTGAAGCCGAAAGCTAGCGCTCTTACTATTTTCAATAACGGTCGGCACACAACGGAACTCATGAGTACAAAAAAATCTATTGAATAAGTCTCACAGTAATAATGAGCAACCGAAGAAAGGTATCGATGGGGGCACTATTTTCTTCGAAGATGCTTCTTACACTTTGTCGGTAATATAGCATAAGTTCCCTGAGCGCGCTTTGTCTGTTACAGCCTTATGACCTGATTGCCTGGTTATCGGAAACACCGTCGATATTCTCGATAAGTGGAGTACATAACACTTTTCGGTCTTTGACCAAAGAGGGAGAAGCCGACGGTCGGTGAAGACGCGTATAAAGTTCGGGTGAACACAGATATGATACTGCTACGTCTCGAGCTTGCGTTGGTTTTCCCCGAAGAGGAGGGGGTGATGCAGCACAGTAGCGTAAGTATTTCCCTCAGTTTTTGAGAACCAAGGTATCAATCCAAGAGGAGGTCACGCGCAAGTCCCTCGTACCAAGCACAAAACAATAGCAACTCGCAACCAACACTTAGGGGTTGTCAATCCCTTCACGGTCACTTACGAGTGAGATCGATAGAGATAATATTTTGGTATTTTTCATATAAAGATGCAAAGTAAAAGGTAAAGGCAAAACAAGTAAAATAAAGTAATGGAGATTGATATGATGAGAATAGACCCAGGGCCATAGGTTTCACTAGTGGCTTCTCTCAAGAGCATAAGTATTCTACAATGAGGTGAACAAATTATCGTTGAGCAATTGATAGAATTGAGCATAGTTATGAGGTTATCTAGGTATGATCATGTATATAGGCATCACGTCCGTGACAAGTAGATCAAACGATTCTGCATCTACTACTATTACTCCACTCATCGACCGCTATCCAAAGATGCATCTAGAGTATTAAGTTAAAAAGCGAGTAACGCCTTAAGCAAGACGACATGATGTAGAGGAATAAATTCATGCAATATGATAAATACCCCATCTTGTTATCCTCGATGGCAACAATACAATACGTGCCTTGCAACTCTTTTTGTCACTGACTAAGGACACCGCAAGATTGAACCCAAAGCTATGCACTTCTCCCATTGCAAGAACTACCAATCTAGTTGGCCAAACCAAACGGATAATTCGAAGAGACTTGCAAAGATAACTCAATCATACATAAAAGAATTCAGAGAAGAATCAAATATTTTCCATAGATAAGTTGGATCATAAACCCACAATTCATCGGTCTCAACAAACACACCGCAAAAAGAAGATTACATCAAATAGATCTCCACGAGAGAGGGGGAGAACATTGTATTGAGATCCAAAAAGAGAGAAGAAGCCATCTAGCTACTAGCTATGGACCCGAAGGTCTGAAGTAAACTACTCACACTTCATTGAAGAGGCTATGGTGTTGATGTAGAAGCCCTCCGTGGTGGATGCCCTCTCCGGCGGAGCTCCGGAACAGGCCCCAAGATGGGATCTTGTGGATACAGAAGGTTGCAGCGGTGGAATTAGGTTTTTGGCACCGTCCCTAGTCTAATGGGGGTACATAGGTATATATAGGAGGAAGGAGTACGTCGGTGGAGCTCCGAGGGGCCCACGAGGCAGGGGGGCGCGCCCAGGGGGGTGGGCGTGCCCTCCACCCTCGTGAACGCCTCGTGGCTTTCTTGACGGAGGATCCAAGTCTCGTGGATCTTATCTGATGAGTAAATCACGTTCCCGAAGGTTTCATTCCGTTTGGACTCCATTTGATATTCTATTTCTTCAAAATACTGAAAAAGGAAAAAAACAGCAATTCTGGGCTGGGCCTCCGGTTAATAGGTTAGTCCCAAAAATAATATAAAAGTGGAAAATAAAGCCCATTATAGTCCAAAACAGTAGATAAAGTAGCATGGAGCAATCAAAAATTATAGATACGTTGGAGACTTACCAGGCATCCCCAAGCTTAATTCCTGCTCGTCCTCGAGTAGGTAAATGATAAAAAGAGAATTTTTGATGCGGAGTGATACTTTGGCATAATTTCAATGTAAATCTTCTTAATCATGGTATGAATATTCAGATCCGAAAGATTCAAGACAAAAGTTCATATTGACATAAAAAATAATAATACTTCAAACATACTAATCAAAGTAATTATGTCTTCTCAAAATAACATGGCCAAAGAAAGTTATCCCTACAAAATCATACAGTCTAGTTATGCTCCATCTTCCCCACACAAAGTATTTAAATCATGCACAACCCCGATGACAAGCCAAGCAATTGTTTCATACTTTAACATTTTCAAAACTTTTTCAATCTTCACGCAATACATGAGCGTGAGCCATGGATATAACACTATATGTGGAATAGAGTGGTGGTTGTGGAGAAGACAAAAAGAGGGAAGATAGTCTCACATCAACTAGGCGTATCAACGGGCTATGGAGATGCCCATCAATAGATATCAATGTGAGTGAGTAGGGATTGCCATGCAACGGATGCACTAGATCTATAAGTATATGAAAGCTCAACAAAAGAAACTAAGTGGGTGTGCATCCAACTCGCTCGCTCACGAAGACCTAGGGCGTTTTGAGGAAGCCCATCATTGGAATATACAAGCCAAGTTCTATAATGAAAAATTCCCACTAGTATATGAATGTGACAACATAGGAGACTCTCTATCATGAAGATCATGGTGCTACTTTGAAGCACAAGTGTGGTAAAAGGATAGTAGCATTGTCCCTTCTCTCTTTTTCTCTCATTTTTTTATTTGGGCCTTTTCTCTCTTTTTTTATGGCCTCTTTTTTCTCTATTTTTTTTCGTCCAGGGTCTCATCCCGACTTGTGGGGGAATCATAGCCTCCATCATCCTTTCCTCACTTGGGACAATGCTCTAATAATGATGATCATCACACTTTTATTTTTCTTACAACTCAACAATTACAACTCGATACTTAGAACATAATATGACTCTATACGAATGCCTCCGGCAGTGTACCGGGATATGCAATGATTCATGAGTGACATGTATGAAAGAATTATGAAAGGTGGCTTTGCCACAAATACGATGTCAACTACATGGTCATGCTAAGCAATATGACAATGATGGAGCGTGTCATAATAAACGGAACGGTAGAAAGTTGCATGGAAATATACCTCGGAATGGCTATGGAAATGCCATAATAGGTAGGTATGGTGGCTGTTTTGAGGAAGGTTTATGGTGGGTGTATGATACCGGCGAAAGGTGCGCGGTATTAGAGAGGCTAGCAATGGTGGAAGGATGGGAAAAGTGTGTATAATCCATGGACTCAACATTAGTCATAAAGAACTCATATACTTATTACAAAAATCTAGAAGTTATCAAAGCAAAGTATTACGCGCATGCTGCTAGGGGGATAGATTGGTAGGAAAAGATCATCGCTCGTCCCCGACCGCCACTCATAAGGAAGAAAATCAATAAATAAATCATGCTTCGAGCTCATCACATAACGGTTCACCATACGTGCATGCTACGGGAATCACAAACTTCAACACTAGTATTCTTTGAATTAACAACTACTCAACTAGCATTACTCTAATATCACCATCTTTATATCTCAAAACAATTATCAAGCATCAAACTTATCTTAGTATTCAACGCACTCAAAAGAAAGTTTCACATATCTTGAATACCAAGTATATTAACATTAAGCAAATTACCATGCTATTAATGACTCTCAAAATAATCTAAGTGAAGCATGAGAGATCAAGTTTCTTTAAAAAAAATCAACCACCGTGCTCTAAAAGATCTAAGTGAAGCACTAGAGCAAAAATTATCACGCTCAAAAGATATAAGTGAAGCACAATGAGCAAAACTATCAAGCTCAAAAGATATAAGTGAAGCATATAGAGTATTCTAACAAATTTCAAGTCATATATGGCTCTCTCAAAAGGTGTGTACAGCAAGGATGATTGTGGTAGACTAACAAGCAAAGACTCAAATAATACAAGACGCTCCAAGCAAAACACATATCATGTGGTGAATAAAAATATAGCTCCAAGTAAATTACCGATGGAAGTGGACGAAAGAGGGGATGCCTTCCGGGGCATCCCCAAGCTTTGACTTTTTGGTGTCCTTGGATTATCTTGGGGGTGCCATGGGCATCCCCAAGCTTAGGCTCTTTCCACTCCTTGTTCCATAATCCATCAAAAGAATTCACCCAAAACTTGAAAACCTCACAACACAAAACTCAATAGAAATCTCGTGAGCTCCGTTAGAGAAAGAAAACAAAAGACTACTTTAAGGTACTGTAATTAACTCATTCTTTATTTGTATTGGTGTTAAACCTACTGTATTCAAACTTCTCTATGGATCATAAACTATTTTACTAGCCATAGATTCATCAAAATAAGCAAACAACACACGCAAAACAGAATCTGTCAAAAACAGAACAGTCTGTAGTAATCTGTAACTAACGCAAACTTCTGGAACTCTAAAAATTCTACCAAAGTAGGCAGTCCTGGAAGATTTGTTTATTGATCAGAAGAAAAAAGAATCAACGCAAAAGCACGTTCCTGTGATTTATCATAACTAAATTCGTGCGCGCAAAGTTTCTGTTTTTCAGCAGAATCAAATCAACTATCATCGTAGGTTATCCTATAGGTCTTACTTGGCACAAACACTAATTAAAACATAAAAACACATCCAAACAGAAGGTAGATGGATTATTTATTCTTAAACAGAAGCAAAAACAAAAAATACAAAATAAAATTGGGTTGCCTCCCAACAAGCGCTATCGTTTAACGCCCCTAGCTAGGCATTGATAATTTTAACGATGCTCACATGAAAGACAAGAATTGAAGCACAAATAGAGCATCATATAGCATGTGACGAACACATCTAAGTCTAACATACTTCCTATGCATAGGCATATTATAGGCAAACAAATTTGCAAGGCAAGCAAAAACTAGCATATGCAAGGAAGAAGAAGGTGATGATAGCAATCTCAACATGAAGAGAGGTAATTTAGTAACATGAAAATTTCTACAACCATATTTTCCTCTCTCGTAATAATTGCATGTAGGATCATAAGCAAATTCAACAAAATAGCTATCACATAACATATTTTCAACACGATCCACATGCATGTAAAGTTGACACTCTTCCAGAATAGTGGGATTAACATTAACTAAAGTCATGACCTCTCCAAAGCCACTTTTATCAAAAACTTCATAAGATTGAACATTATCCAAATATGTGGGATCAAAAGTTGACACTCTTCCAAATCCACCTTCAATATTATTGCAAACACTATTATCTATCTCATATTCATCATGGGGATTAAATAAATTTTCAAGATCATAAGAAGAATCACCCCAATCATGATCATTGCAACAAGTAGAGGGCATACCAAAACTAGCATCCCCAAGCTTAGGGTTTTGCATCTTATTAGCACAATTGACAACAAAAGATTTTATAATAAAATCATTCCAATCATGCTTTTTATTCAAAGATCTATTGTGAGTCACTTCACGGATTTCAGGCAAAACCTTATAAAGATAATCTAGTGCATCCAAATTACTAGGAATTGGTTCATCATAATTGGATCCCTTAAAAAGATTGGCAAGCGAATCAAGATCCATGGACTTTTAGCGAGTGAAGATGCAAGCAAAAAGAAGGTACAAGCAAACATAAGATCGAACGGAAGAAGGGCGAATAAAATGGCAAGGGTGAAGTGGGGGAGAGGAAAACGAGAGGCAAATGGCAAATAATGTAATGCGAGAGATAGGGATTGTGATGGGTACTTGGTATATTGACTTTTGCGTAAGCCTCCCCGGCAACGGCGCCAGAAATCCTTCTTGCTATGTCTCGAGCTTGCATTGGTTTTCCCCGAAGAGGAGGGGGTGATGCAGCACAGTAGCGTAAGTATTTCCCTCAGTTTTTGAGAACCAAGGTATCAATCCAGTAGGAGGTCACGCGCAAGTCCCTCGTACCTGCACAAAACAATAGCAACTCGCAACCAACGCTTAGGGGTTGTCAATCCCTTCACGGTCACTTATGAGAGTGAGATCTGATAGAGATAATATTTTTGGTATTTTTCATATAAAGATGCAAAGTAAAAAGGTAAAGGCAAAACAAGTAAAATAAAGTAATGGAGATTGATATGATGAGAATAGACCTGGGGGCCATAGGTTTCACTAGTGGCTTCTCTCAAGAGCATAAGTATTCTACAGTGGGTGAACAAATTACTGTTGAGCAATTGATAGAATTGAGCATAGTTATGAGGTTATCTAGGTATGATCATGTATATAGGCATCACGTCCGTGACAAGTAGATCGAAACGATTCTGCATCTACTACTATTACTCCACTCATCGACCGCTATCCAACATGCATCTAGAGTATTAAGTTAAAAATAGAGTAACGCCTTAAGCAAGACGACATGATGTAGAGGAATAAAATTCATGCAATATGATAAATACCCCATCTTGTTATCCTCGATGGCAACAATACAATACGTGCCTTGCAACTCTTTCTGTCATTGAGTAAGGACACCACAAGATTGAACCCAAAGCTATGCACTTCTCCCATTGCAAGAACTACCAATCTAGTTGGCCAAACCAAACGGATAATTCGAAGAGACTTGCAAAGATAACTCAATCATACATAAAAGAATTCAGAGAAGAATCAAATATTTTCCATAGATAAGTTGGATCATAAACCCACAATTCATCGGTCTCAACAAACACACCGCAAAAAGAAGATTACATCGAATAGATCTCCACGAGAGAGGGGGAGAACATTGTATTGAGATCCAAAAAGAGAGAAGAAGCCATCTAGCTACTAGCTATGGACCCGAAGGTCTGAAGTAAACTACTCACACTTCATCGCATAAGCTATGGTGTTGATGTAGAAGCCCTCCGTGGTGGATGCCCTCTCCGGCGGAGCTCCGGAACAGGCCCCAAGCTGGGATCTCGTGGATACAGAAGGTTTTGGCAGTGGAATTAGGTTTTTGGCTCCGTCCCTGGTCTAATCGAGGTACGTAGGTATATATAGGAGGAAGGAGTACGTTAGTAGAGCTCCAAGGGGCCCACGAGGCAGGGGGCGCGCCCAGGGGGGAGGGCGCACCCTCCACCCTCGTGACCGCCTCGTGGCTTTCTTGACGGAGGGTCCAAGTCTCCTGGATCTTATCTGATGAGTAAATCACGTTCCCGAAGGTTTCATTCCATTTGGACTCCATTTGATATTCTGTTTCTTCGAAATACTGAAAAAGGCAAAAACAAGAATTAAAATGGGCCTCCGGTTAATAGGTTAGTCCCAAAAATAATATAAAAGTGGAAAATAAAGCCCATTATAGTCCAAAACAGTAGATAAATTAGCATGGAGCAATCAAAAATTATAGATACGTTGGAGACGTATCAGATACAAGTACTTCGGTTCATATAATCTTTATACATAAAATTCTTTTACCCAAGTCACTTGGGGGCTCTTAAATTTATGTGAGCTATTTTATAATGAGTGTTCTTCTTCTTAGTCGTTGCAAAGTCTTTTTTTTATCACTCCTTTTTTCGACGTGAGTGTGTGGCCAATAGCCGGGGAGCCTAATTTCTCTCTCAAAGCCGCTAAAGTTTGCTAAACTGGCCTAACGAGAAGTACTCCGCCTTCGGGATAAGAGGTTGAAGCCGTAGGCTGACCCGCTTGAAGTCTTGAGATAGGGTGTGTCATGTTAAAGCATGACAGAAGCACAATTTTTTTCTAAGACCAATTTTCTGATTGGCACCAAACAATTGATCTAGTTCGGACTGTTACTGATGTTTTTTTGGTTTTCCAACCCTATGGCACTTTTCAACTATTTGTGCGTTTTCCGCATAAGTCTCGTAGTGCAACGTCGGACACCTTTAGAGATTCGGCAAAAAATCTCGGAACTTGCTATATATGCATCAGTTTCAAATTGTGTCTTCGGTCAATAGTTGGGTTGCCCGGCTCCTGTGCTTGCCTCCTATGTCCCGCTTTGTTCGGCTAGGTGTGCAAAGGGAGAACCACTGCGATTGTGCTTCCAGCTCGCATGGTTAAGCACCGCAGTGGAGAAAGCCGAAAACTGACTGTCACAATAAGCGTAAACTGGTCAGCAGTCCGATGACTTTATTAAATGATGGGCCGTTCATAACATTGGCCGAAGTGTTTACGGCTTGACCTCGGCTGTCGCCGAATACTAAGCGGGGGGCTACTTGCTGGCCTCCCAACTTTAAGCTCCTATGACTAAGTGAAAGTTATAAATCCCGCATATCTGATTGCCTCGTTCCCGCCAACACAACCGCCTTTGGGCACCGAGACGTTGGCTAAGGGTTGTTTTGTTATTTCGGAAACACCCTGCATAGCATCTACAAGGGGGTACAAGCCGACGATGGTCCACTTTCGGATTATAAACGGTCGCAACGGAAGTGAAAGTTTGGTTTCATTTAGACCATAGAGTTTGGAAGCTTTCCCTGAACTAACTCCTCAGTATTTTCCTCCCACATGGATCGGAGCTGAGGTTTCATGATCATGCTTAGCATGACAACCCAAAGAAAGGAACCGATAGCGGGGCTATTTTCTTTGGACGATGTTTCTTATGTTAAACAATAATATAACATGTCTCTCTGCGTACCTTTGTTTATAAAACCGTATGGCCGGATTGCCTTGTTTGCCGTAAATCTTTGCCCTCATAAAGGCTTTATAAAGTAGGACAAACACTCCTCGGCTGTTGGCCGAGGAGGTTGAAGCCAATGGTCGGTCAACAAAGTTTTGTACAATGCGGATCCGAGCATTAATGATGTAAAGTACCTGGATGCATAGAGTCATTACACATAATTTGTGATTTTACTATGGATATCGATCCTTAATTCGGCCTCCCATGCCCACATTAAGGCTCGGGGGCTACTGGGCTTCGGGCTTATTATTTACAAATATTAAAAGGGCACATAGATCCCCTGATCTGGTGTTGCCACCCGACCAGTGTCTCGGGGGCTACTGCATTGACAATCCAACGCAGAAAATTTAAAGTGCAATATAGTTTTCGAGGAGATTATTATCCTCAGGTTGGTCGGCCACACCCAACCTGAGTCTCGAGGACTTTGCACATCGTGTTTCTATTCCTAAGTATGCTGCCTAGCTGGGAATTGATCCTCAGGCTGATTTTGTGAATCAACCTGAGTCTCAGGGGCTACTAGGGTCAGCGGTTTGATTTTTCCTTTAGGTGCATCCCAGATATTAGGCCAACACGCACCTTGAGGGCTACAGGCTATACATCTCGGCAGAGATTACATTGCATAATTCGGAATTAAATTCATAAAAATCAGTCCATGGCCGAGGTGGTGCACCACCTTGGATACAGTCCAGCGTTGGTGTTCGACTACAATAGACACCCCGGAAGCAGTCCAGCATAAAGCTTGGACGCCAGTGGCTGGCTCCATAGAGGGCATTTCCGGCATTAAGCTCGGCTAAACTCCTTCAACTTTTTTGAACCAAGATGATCTATGACACCTCGAATAAAGTCCAGCGTTGGAGCTTGGACATAATCCGGCATTGGAGCTCGGATACATTCCAGCATTGGAGCTTGGAAGCGGTCCGACATTGGTGCTTGGCTGCTAAAGATACCTCGAATGCAGTCCGGCGTTGGAGCTCGGACGCAAGAGGACGTTGCCGCTCGGGAACAACTTCAAACCCGAGTATGGCATAAAAATAACAAGACATTGATAAAGGCCGGAAACTTAAAGGGGCTCCTCGGATACCCGACGTGTAAACTCCTCGAAGTCACCTCGGCGATCCTCAAGATCAAAGACGAGAAGATTTGTTGAACCAGTTTTCAAGACCAACGACCAAAGGTGAAGAATAGTTCGGAAGAATTGAGGAGCATCCCTAACTTGAAGACCGGTTCAGGGTGCTACTGACGGTGTCCTGGACTAGGGGGTACTCACCACATCGTCTCCCGAATAGTTGGATTGGGCTGAGGACCCCCATGGCCGTATACTCATGGGCTAGTTCGGACAACCCCTACCGCATACAAGGAAGACTCCACAAGAGTTGGCGCCCAAGACAGGACTCTCCTAAACCCTAGGCCTCCGGTGTCTTATATAAACTGAGGCCAGGTAGTCAATAGAAAATCTCATATTCATTATTATCATCTCGTGGTAGACATATGTACTCTGTACTATCCCCATATGAATACAATCAAGAGCAGGACGTAGGGTTTTACCTCCATCAAGAGGGCCCGAACCTGGGTAAAATCCCGTGTCCATGTTACCATCACTCCAAGATGCCTAGCTTAGGACCCCTACTACGAGATATGCTGGATATTGAACCGACAACACCCGCTTAGGTGCGCGGAGCTCCTAGTCCGCCTGTTCGCCGGGGAAGCGGCGGATCGGTGTCTATCATAGGGGTGTGGGGTGCAGGAGCTGCTTGTGCTTGATCTGGAGGTCGGCGGGGCTTGAATGGATGGCCGGGGGGGGGGGCGGTGCCAAGCATGCCGGTGCGGTGAGGTCGAGGGGAGGGCGGAGGCAGGGGACTGGGCCGGTGGTCGCTGGCGTTTTGAGGAAGATCGTCAACACTGACTGGTTGGAGGTAGATGAAGGCGATCTGCCCATTCTTTGTACATCGGATGTTGCAGAAAAAATGGACTGACCTATTTGTTTTCAGTCCACTGTTATTTTCATAGAATCTTGTAGTAATTTAGTGTGCCATGCATGTTGTAGAGCTATCATATGTCTCCCGTCATTTATTTCTCACCGACCTGCTATCTGCTACCTTTACACTTTACTACTTATGCACACACTTCACCCATACTCACACTATTGTTTTTTATGCATGGGTATTTCAGACTCTGACGCAGTGTTGATGAATGCAGAAAAGAAAAGACAGAAGTCGCTCCAGTGTAATTCGAAGATAAGCACTAAGTGTTTCAGCGCTCTAAAGGGTGCAGTGTCAGCAGTTGGAGACAGTAAACGTATCTCTGCAGTCGATGATCTCAGTTGCCACACACAACCATCCTAGGTGCTTGCTTTAACTTCACGCTGTCAAATATGGTTGCATGTTGCATATGGAGTCTAGCTTGTATTGCTTCCAATTTGTTTAAATTGCATCTGCTTACTTTACACATTGTACCTTTGATAATGACATGCCTTCCTGTTTTTGATACATACTACATATGTCTATTAACCATGTTCGTACATCAAACTAATGCTCTTTTGTATCCCTCATCAATCACTTATGATGAGACAGTCACCCTAGTGGGTTACTGTGAGATGCCCTAATCGTTTAAAGAGTGCAGTGTCATCCTCCCCACATGATTCTCAAGAAACAACAAGGCTAAATGAAGATAGTCAACGTAGCTCTCTAGTTGATGACCACAATTCCCCCACACCACCATCGCAGGTGCTTGCTCTTACTTGGCAGTGTGATATGTGGTTGCATGTTGCATATGGTGTCTACCTTGTAATGCTTCTAATTAGGATAAATTGCATCTGCTTAGTTAAAACATTATACATGTGAATATGAAATGCCTTCCTTTTTTTGGTACATACTACGTCTTTCTATTAACCATGTTCTTACATCAAACTACTTTTCTTGTGTATCCCTCATCAATCAATTCTGAATATACACCTACAAGTTGACAGTGTAATATTGGTTGCATCTTGCATATCATTTCAAACATGTATTGCCTCTAATTTGTTGAAGTGCCACTTATAATGAGACACATCTAACTTGCTAGAGTGATTTTGGTTGGATATTTCATATGGTGTCTAGATTGCATTGCTTCCAATTTGTTGAAATACCTTCTGCTTAGCGTTTTTCATACATATTCCATCCTCCTACAATGTGGTTGCCATACATAAAAGTTGTGTTCATCAGTGTCATGCATCAACGAATTTGAAAGTGCGAATTTCATTCCTTTTTCTTGTGTGTTTACCTGACAAGGCAAAATATTAAATGACGAAGGCACGGAATGATGGTGGTCCTCTAGAGCAACTGAAATAGATGATCTCTTCAGATTCTCCTACTACTCCTACTGCCATGCAAGTTCCAAATCTCATCTCCTCTACTCCACAACCCAAGGTGCTTGCTCTAACATGGCAGTGTGATATCTGGTTGCATGTTGCATATGGTGCCTAGCTTGTATTGCTCCTAATTTGTTAAATTGCATCTCCTTAGCTTAGACATTATACATGTGAATATGACACGCCTTCCTGTTTTTGGTACATACTACACCTGCCTATCACACCATGTTCTTACATCACACTACTGTTCTTGTGTATCCTGCATCTATCGCTTATGATGAGACAGTCACGCCCGTGGGGTAGTATGAGATGCGCTACTCTTGTAAAGAATGCAGTTTCATCCTCTCCACATGATTCTCAAGAAACAGCAAGCCCAAATGAAGATATTGAACGTAGCTTTGTACTTGAAGACCGCATTTCCCCTACACCACCATCACAGGTGCTTGCTCTAACTTCGTAGTGTGATATGTGGTTGCATGTTGCATGTTGCATACGGTGTATAGCTTGTAATGCTTCTAATTAGGGTAAATTGCATCTGCTTAGTTTACACATTATACCTGTGAATGTGACATGTCTTCCTAGTTTTGGTACACACTACATCTATGTGTTAACCTTGTTCTTACATGAAACTTCCTCTCTTCTGTATCCTGCATCAATCACTTACGATGAGTCACCTTTATTGTTGCATATTGCATATTATTTCTAGCATGTTGCCATGTATTGCTTCTAATTTGGTCAAATACATTTGTTAGGGCACCATTTTAATTTGGCAGAGTGATATTGGTTTCATCTTTCATATGGTTTCTAGCTTGCATTGCTTCTAACAAGTTCAAACACCTTGTGCTTAGTTTACACTTTATACATCATACATGTCAATATGTCACGTCGTCCTGTTTTTCATACATATTCCATCCTCCTATCATGCAGCTGCCTTACATGAAAGTAGTATTCGTCAGTATCATGCATCAATGAGTTTTGAAGAGAAAATTTTATTCCTTTTTCTTGTGGGTTTGCCTTGACAAGCCAAAATCAAGAAAGAGGAAGGAAAAGAGTAAGGAAGGCGATGATGGTGGTCCTCTGCAGCAACGTAAATGGAGCATATGTATGGATTCTCCCTGTACTGCTAGTGCATTACAAGGTCCAAGTCTCCGCTCCCCTACTCCACCATCCAAGGTGCTTGCTCTAACTTGGCAGTGTGATATCTGGTTGCATGTTGCATATGGTGTCTAGCTTGTATTGCTCCTAATTAGTGTAAACTGCATCTGCTTAGCTTACACATGATACGTGTGAATATGACACGCTTTCCTATTTTTGGTACATACTACATCTGTCTATCACACCATGTTCTTACATGAAACTACTCTTCTTGTGTATCCTGCATCGGTCACTTATGATGGGACACCTTTAAGTTGGCAGTGTGATATTGGTTTGCGTCTTGAATATGATTTCTAGCATGTATTGCTTCTAGTTTGATGAACGCCACCTATGACGAGACAGTTTTAACTTGGCAGAGTGATATTGATTGCACCTTCCATATGGTGTCTAGCTGCTTCTAATTTGTTGAAGTGTCTTCTGCTTAGTTACCACATCATAGGTGTGAATATGTCAAGCCGTCTAGTTTTTCGTACATATTCCATCCTTGTATCATGACTTCGCCTTTCATCAGAGTAGTGTTCGTCAGTATCATGCATGAATGAGTTCTGAAGAGCGAATTATATTCCTTTTTCTTGCCGGTTTGACCTCACAATGCAAAATCAATAAAGCTGAAGGAAATTGGCAAGGCATTGGATGATGGTGGTCCTTCCGAGCAACTGAAATGGAGGTTCTCTACAGATTCTACTCTGCCATCCTCCCAATAAGATTCGCAAGACAACGCAAGGCTAGACAGTCAATGTAGCTGTGTAGATGATGAGCACATCTCCCCTAGTCCACCATCACAGGTGCTTGCTCTAACTTGGCACTATTATATGTGGTTGCATGTTGTGTATGATGTCTAGCTTGTATTGCTTCTAACTTTGTTGAATTGCATCTGCTTACTTTACACATAATGCCTGTGAATATGACATGTGTTCCTATTTCTAGAACATACTATATTTGATCACACCATGTTCTTACATCAGACTACCGTTCTTGCATATCCTGCAACAGTCACTTATGATAAGGCACCTTTAAGTTGCCACTGTGATATTGGTTGTGTCTTGCATATGATTTCTAGCATGTACTGCTTCTAATTTGTTGAAACGCCATACAGTTTGAACTTGGCAGAGTGATATTGGTTGCAACTTTCATATGGTATCTAGCTTGCAGTGCTTCTAATTTGTTGAAATGCCTTCTGCTTAGTTACCACATCATAGGTGTGAATATGTCATGCCATCCTGTTTTGCATACATATTCCATCCTCACATCATATGTTTGCCTTTCATCCGAGTAGTGTTCGTCAGTATCATGCATGAATGAGTTCTGAAGAGCGAATTTTATTCCTTTTTCTTATCGGTTTGAATTCACAATGCAAAATCATTACAGTTGAAGGAAATTAGTCTGGCAGTGGATGATGGTGGTCCTTCGAAGCAACTCAAATAGGGGTCTCTACAGATTCTACTCCGCCATCCTCCCAACAAGATTCGCAAGACAACACAAGGCTGGACAGTCAAGGAAGCTGTGTAGATGATGAGCACATCTCCCCTACTCCACCATCACAGGTGCTTGCTCTAACTTGGCACTATTATATGTGGTTGCATGTTGCGTATGATGTCTAGCTTGTACTGCTTCTAACTTTGTTGAATTGCATCCGCTTACTTTACACATAATGCCTGTGAATATGACATGTGTTCCTGTTTCTAGAACATAAGTGTACATTATGAGCACATCTCTCCTACTCCACCATCACAGGTGCTTGCTCTAACTTGGAACTGCTATATGTGGTTGTGTTTTCCGTATGATGTCTAGTTTGTATTGCTTCTGAATTATGTTGAATTGCATCTGCGTAACTTACAACTTATACCTGCAACGATCACTTACCCATAAGACATATTTAACTTGGGACTGTGATGTAGGTTGCATCTTGCATTGTCTTCTAGCTTGCACTGCTTCTAATTTCTTGAAATGGCACTTATGATGAGACACTTTTTACCTAATAGAGTGATATTGGTTGCATGTTCATATGGTGCCTAGCTTTCATTTCTTCTAATTTTGTTGAAATGCCTTCCGCTTACTGTTTTTTCATACATATTCCATCCTCCTATCGTACATGTGAATATGCAACGCTGTCTTTTTTTGTATATATTCCATCCTCCTATCCTGCGCTTGCCTTACATCAAAGTAGTGTTCGTCTGTATCATGCATCAACCAGTTATGCAGAGCTAATTTTATTCATCTTCTTGTGGTTTTGACTTCATAAGGCAATATCATAAAATAGGAAGGAAAAGAGTAAGTTAGGGGTGGTTGGTGGTCCTCCGCATCGACGCAAACAGAGATTTTCTAGATTTGCCACTGCTACTGCTAATGAAGTTGAAGTCCCAAGTCTACATGATGAGTTCATCTCCTGTAGTCCACCATCGCAGGTGCTGGCTCTTAGTTGACGGTGTGATAATTGGTTTCATGTTGCATATGTTGTCTAGCCTGTATTTCTTCTATTTTGATTAAATTGCACCTGCTGAGTTTATACGTTATACATGTGCATACGACATGGCTTTCTGTGTCTAGAATACACTGCATCTATCTATCATACCATGTTCTTACATCAAAGTACTGATGTTGTGTATCCCGCATCAATCACTCATGATTGGACGCTTTTAACATGGCAGTTTGATAGTGGTTGCATCTTGCATTGATTTCTATGTTGTACTACTTCTAATTTTTTGAATTGCCACTTACGACAAGACACTTTTAACTTGGCAGAGTAATATTGGTTGCATCTTTCATATGGTGTCTAGCTTGCGTTACTTCTGTTTTCTTGAAAATCCTTCTGCTTAGTTTACACATCGTAGCTGTGAATATGTCACGCCGTCCTATTTTTCTTACATATTCCATCCTCATGCGGTTGTCTTACATCAGAGTATTGCTTGTCTGTATCATGCATCAACGAGTTCTGAAGAGCAATTTTATTCTTTTGTGTTGTGGGTACGGCTTGACATGGCAAAGTCAAAAAAGAGCAAGGAAAATAATATGGTAGGGAGTGGTGTTACTTGTCGGGTGAAACGGAAAAGGGTTTGCCATCGAGATTCTGCTGGTACTTGTAGTGTAGTAGAAGGTGCAGTCCACTGGCTAAATCTACAAACACAGTATCACCTCCTCCACCAGCTGCAGCATCCGCTTCTACTATACCAGCATCTCAACGAGTTACTTGTTCGTTTGCTCCGGAACTGGCTAGTTCCCGAGCTGCCTTCACACCCAACACTACTTCCGAAGCAATGCTGACACAACAGGACTTGGCAAGATCAGATGAACCTCATGATCATCAACACCAAGATGGTACCTGACCGAGTCAAGTTGCAGTTGCATGCTCCTTTATATGTACTCTCACAATTTGATGTACACTAACAGTTTCCATATTCGTTGTTGAACTAGCACCACGGCGCAAGCGGAAACAGACATCAGGGATAATGCTTGACGGATTAACAAAATCTAAAGGAGGAAGAATGTAGATCCATTTTGAGGCAGGTTTAAAATGGCCACGTAATGCTACAGAGTCAGCCAAGTTAGTATCAGAGGCAACCGTTGTTGTTAGGTGTCATGCACGTATCCTCCCAACATGGATCGAGTACAGGAACGAGAAAGACAATACCCAGTTTAACACCTTCCTTGACCATTTCTCCGTAAGTAATGTTATTCATCGCAATTAGTAATATTGTCTTGCTCTGTCCCATACTTTCTAGCTTCCTCCTAATAAGACTCACATTGTTTTTTCAACAGATGAGGTTCAAGTTGGATCCAAAAGATGATGCATCTAAACAAGCATGCACTCATGTTTTTCGATCGCTTTCTGACAAGATGTCGGTACCACCTTAGAAAATCTCACTTTGAAGGCAAGACTAACAATGAAATCGCCCAAACATCTCCACTGGAATATATTACAGATGAAGACTGGACAGCCCTTATTAAATACTAGTCTGATCGAAAGTATCAGGTAGGCTATATGTATTTGATCAGACCACATATTGAACTTGTATTTATGTATGTGCCTTATGAGTGTATCTTCTTCTAGGCTAACTGTTTGAAGAACAAGACCAACCATTCTAAAGTGAAATTCCAACACACAACAGGATCTCGTAGCTATATTGCGCATCGCGAGGCTCTTGTAAATAGCTACTACTTCCTTCTTTTTTCTATGCCATATTATCGTATCTATATTGACTTGTTCCAAATACAGAGGAAAGCCCGTGCGGACCAAAAAGAACCTGAACCAAATGCAGTGCAAACCTTCAAGGATTGCCACACCAGCAAGATGAAGGGCATGAGCACACCAGTTCAAGCCGATGTTGTAAGTCCTTACTCCTCCTGCCTTTGAACTGTTTGGTACTATGATGTGTTCATTTAACTACTTTGTTTGCAGCCAATGTCAGTTAATCTGTTCACTTTTATACACAGTTGTCTTAACGTATCATTTCACCTTACATGGTTTAAAAGAGATGAAGGATATTCTTTTGGTCTTGATCTGTAATCTAGTTGTTATGTTCACGTGCGCACACAATGATAAAATAGCATGTTTGTTTTATATCTGTTTGCCCATGATATGAATGATGTCATACTATGTTCATCCTACTTTAAACCATGTCTTGTTATCCTTAGATGTCAACGAATGTGAGGAAATAGACAATACAGTAGGCATGCTACATGGACATATGTTCCGAAAGTGATTTTATTATGAAGTTGGCTCTACAATACATGCTAATGTATTACAGTAGTTCACCCAAATAAGTTATGTATAAACGTGTAACCTACTTTGTTTGTTTTTTTTCTCATTAGTAACTTATCTAGTACACTAATCTACAAGTTCAAACTTTCAGCAAGCTATGGAACAAATGATTGAACAGCCACAACCACCTGAAGGTGACGAGGCTACCACAGACACAATGTCACCTCTTGCTGCAGTGCGTCAGTATCTCTCCACTAACAGTGCAAAAAGCACCTTCCTGCGTAATTCTGGGTTGGTTGTCAAGGTAACCTCGTCCAAATCGCCTATTGAACAAAATCATCCAGCTAGACAGAGTGATATATCTGTGTTCCAGACACAAGTCCAATCCCTAATGGATGTCGTTTCGGAAACAAGAATAGTGGTTGACAAATGTCGTCAAGATATGAATGGTGTTGAAACCAGACTATCAGACATTTGCTTCGTTGTTCAAGAGCAATGGCGGAAAAAGGTGAAGATCGTGTTGCTCCATCAGATTCTACAGCATGAAACATTAGCACTCAGGTCAAATGATTTGTGCTTCTATACATCTGATGGTGCTTTTATCTACAAGGACTGTAAACTTTATGCCAACAGGCCTTTTGTTGTATGGTTGGTATTTATTTTGTTGTGATACAACATTTATGATGCTGCCAAAGGCTGCAGTAATTACGACGCTATTTTTGTATAATGTAGGTTTATCTTAGTAATGTATTCGGACGAAAGCTTCGTAGGAGCCCAACATGCCAACATTCGTCGGGCCCATTCCAATTGGGCTAAAAACAGTTATGGGCCAAAATTTGCATGTAGCCCACTAAAAATATTTGGGCTAAATCAGCATAAGCTTTCATATTTTTTCTAGTAGGCTTGTGCCCATAGTGGGCCTTTAACAGGCCTAAACATAATTTGGGCCCTCAGTAACAATAGGTCATTTACAGGTGTAAATATCTCGAGCCCATAAAAAACATGGGCCTTTAATAGGCCGAAAGTGAGATTGGGCCCTGATTGTGCCAAATAACCCACTGGTCTTAGCAAGTCTAAATGGTGGCCCATTTACATTGCAGATCTTTCACAGGCCAAAATTCGGACGGGCCGTAAATGCGCCGACCTAATACATGGGCCTTTAATAGGCCGGAAGTTTGTTGGTCTTGATTAGCGTCATTTTTATATGGGTCGTTAATTGTCCTGATGTGACGTTGGGCCACATATGGCCCATGGATTTCGTCCAATGTTAACAGGCCAAAAGTGGCCCAAATTTATAGTGGGCTTCTAACATGCCGAATGTCAGACATGGCCGAATATGACCCAAATCCTTCACGGTCGTTTATGGGCCGAAAGTTTCAATGGCCTGTAAATGGGCCCAAATGAAGCATGACCTTTAACAGGCCGGAAATACACCGGGCCGTAATTTGGCCCAAATACTTAGCGGACTACTAACGGGCTAGAAGTGACCATGGGCCGCGATGATGACAAGTTTAGGACAAGCCGTTGACAGGCCGATTTGACACTAGCCGTACAGGCCTTAACTAGGAATGTTGGGCCTTTAGCTGGGTCGGCCCATTATGGTCTGCAAAATCTTGTGGGCCTTTAGCTGGGCCGGCCCATTATGGTCCGCTAAATCTTGTGGGCCTTTAGTTGGGCCGGCCCATTATGGTCTGCAAAATCTTGTAGGCCTTTAGCTGGGCCGGCCCATTATGGTCCGCTAAATCATCTGGGCCTTTAGTTGGACTGGCCCATTTAGACTTTATGGGCCACTTTTGGGCCCGTCCACGTGTCAACATATCATAGGCCCATCTCGGCTGTTCGATGAGTGAAACCTATGACAACACGGAGCTAACGCGTGGTTCCGTCGGCCAATGAGAATTTTACACGTGGAAAATCGACATTGGTCATGGCTGTTAGCGGGTTATCGAATCCCAAACAGGACCAGATAGCTTAACGGCAGTTAACGGCGTTTCGTTACAATGGATGCCACGTGTCGGTTACCCTTGACGAAAGCACTTCTATGACGTGTGATTTATCGTCATGGAAGTGGACACTTCCGTGATGATAATTTTGGCAATGTCATGGAACACTTCTACAACAGCACAAGTATGACTATATTGATTCTGTCATAAAATCGTCATGGATGTACATGCATGACAGAAAACGTGACCTACTATGACAAACATGTATCATCACAGAAGTGTATTTTTTTTATAGTGATAGTCGACACTAAACCAGCTGGAGCAATGGAGAGTTATCCTAGACATTCACGGCGAAGGCGTCCTTGTGCCGCCCGCACTTGGTCACACTTCAATGTCGTCGTCGTTGAAGACGATGACCTTGAGCATGTTGGGAGCCAACAACTTGAAGGTCACTATATACCTAGTTTTGATCTGATGGACGGCGGCGAAGGTGGCCCAATGTGACGCCTCAGACTTAATCGTGCACTAATCATACACACAAATGAGCACGATCAAGATCAGAGACTCACAGGAAGATATCACAACACAACTCTAGACACAAATTAAAGTCATACAAGCTTTGTATTATAAATCAGGAGCCTCGAGGGCTCGAATACATAAGCTTGAATAGATGAGAGTCCACGGAAGCAACAATATCTGGGTACAGACATAAGTAAACAAGTCTGCCTTAAGAAGGCTAGCAAAAACAACAACAAGAAGGATCGGAAAGGCAAGGCCTCCTGCCTGGGAGCCTCCTAACTACTCCTGGTCATCGGCGGTCGCCACGTAGTAGTAAGCTCCATCGGGGTAGTAGTAGTCGGCCGCGGTGTCAGCTGGCTCCTGGACTCCATCATATGATCGTAGCAATCGGGTAGAGGGGAAAAGGGGTAGAAAAGCAATCGTGAGTACTCATCCAAAGTACTCGCAAGACTTACATCAGATCTATACTAATTATGCATCATTATCAAAGGAACTAGATCATTGATGGCGTGTGTTGCCGTGCCCGTCTATTTTGGCGGCAGAGTTATATGAATTGTTACCGATATATGAAGGCAAAAGCTAAACAAAACTAAAATGAAAACTACAGGGAAACTAAAATATGCTAAAATAACTTGTTCCACACATTATTCCCTTTTGTTTTGATATGAGTATTCACATCAGTAATAAGTAGAAACTGAAAAGAGAAATACATTTTGTTAAGAATAACGTTATTTTTCTGAAAATGCCCAACACATGAACTCTTTTCTATCAGTTTATACATGATGTGATACACTTATTAAGCATCTACCCAATCCTACCTCTAGAGCACCGGTAAAAGCATGGGCAACTTCACCGTCGGATAAGACTTGTAGTTCATAATATATCAATGAAGTATTTGCAGTTACAATGCGAAGAAGAGGATCCTCCATAGTTTGTAGTATTTAGCAGTGAGCATCAAATTCAGATATTACAAAGCTGCGTAAATTGCGCACATGAACTACAATGTGTCGTGATTTGGAGAGGGGCATATGCTGCAAAATCTGAATATTAAAGATTTTTGTGTGAAATGATCTAGCTTTTCCTCCTCGAGGCTACTCATTCCAAAATCCTTTCTATAATTTTGCTGCCCGTTTAAATAAGAACAAGATTATTTCCAGGTGAGATTGATAAATGAGATACAAAGATTATCATTAAACGTGATGCAAGTAATTTGTTATTTGTTATCATCCTACCTTCAAGAGGTTGATTGTTAGTTGCAGATCAGCCTTCTCATACCGTAACTTGCAATGTGGAGAACATGGAAAACATAAAATACTGAAATTAAATGATACTCCCTCCGTCCCAAAAAAGTGATTCAAGTTTGTGCTAACTTTAGTACAAAGTTAGTACAAACTTGAGTCACTTATTTTGGGACGGAGGGAGTATGTTAGTAGGTTGCAAAATCATAGAGCTAAGAAATCTAGCAATCAACAATACTCAAATGTGTGAAAACTTCTCTTTGGCACTCAATACTCATAGGTGAAATTGGACCCACAGGGTTTAGAGAAAGATGATCCACCGAATGATGGTGTCATGGTGTTATTTATGGCAACATGAACTTAAGATGACGATAAGACTCTCGTATATTGTGCAATATAATTTACTAATTCCAGCATATATTATGTCACCATTTGATTTCTACTGTAAAAAAAAGCATATCTGTTTATTTGCTTTTAGTTGCTTAATCTGCAAAAAAGGTGAAGGAAAATTTAGGAAAATAACAAATTGAAAATACAAAAAAAGTGAAAAATACTATCTTCTAGAGGGAGAGGTCAATATAAAGTTTGCATTGCAAAGTAAGCAATCCAGCATCATGTACTTGCACTAGAATTAAGTTGGTGCTCGCACGGTGGAATTAAGTCACCGTTATGAAATATTAATAAACCTGAAATACAAATTCATCACACGAGATATTATTTCATCCAAATGCAAACCAAGAGAAGTCACCTCACGTGGATGGTCTCTGTTTGTGGGAGATTTGGCTTAGCGACAGAGTAATACACCCTGGCATGGCATTTCTGAAGTAAAGAACAATTAATCTCTGCTGATCAGATAAATGGAAATAAAGAAACACATAAGAAACAGACAATTCACAAAAAAATATGATAAAGAAAAACTCTGTTGATGCATATTTTATTATGAGAAAAGGTGTTATGGCTCGCATGAAACATAAATGAAAGGAATCACAAAATATAAAAAGGGAATAAAAAAGTAATGAGCATATATGGCGATTACATTTGGATTAAAGGGATTTGGCATGGCATAACATGGGAAGCAAATGGTCTGATGGTTACTGTCGGTGTACTAAGGTAGGGGTACCTCAGTACCCCAACTTGTGCACGGGCAGTTACAGCTCCCCGCAGCTGGATCAACCACATGCTTGCCGGAGACCATTCCTGCTCCATATCAAGCCATTCAAGAACAAAGTGCACAAGACAGAAGATCGAGACCCCGGCAAGCGGAGCTTGCCGGGAAGGCCATTTCAGGCTCAAGATTACACCACTCAAGCAAGGCCCCGGCGAGAGGAGCTCATCGGGAAGACTAGAAGATTACATCGTAAAAGACACGCCTTGGCACCGCATGCGTCTCGGCGAGGGCCCGGGGAGCGGCAAATTCTGAGCCCGCAAGCTCCGGGCCGCAAGATCAAGACCCGGCAAGGCGCTTGCCGGAGAGCTGCGCAGTGTGCTGCGCTCCAGCTCATCCGCCCACGTGCATACAGGGCCTTTCCAGGAACGCGTGGCGGATGGCTGTGCAGCTTGGGGGACACGTTGGCACTTCACGGTGGTGAATCCATCGCCGTGGCAGACGGAGACGCAAGGGCGGGAGCTTTTGGGGTCGACGGCGACGGGCATTAAATGCCCTTGTCCCCCTCTGTCAAAAGTAGGTAGAAACCACTGTTCATGCACTGTAGCTTCACTGTTCCCGCACTGTTCCAACTACTACCTCTTTTAGCTTTTTACCCCTTTCTCCTACGTTGACACCTGTCGGTGACCCCTTGCACTATAAAAGGAGGCCCATGCACAACGTAGGGGGGGTTCGGATCCTGGGCAACTCTCGCGCCTTGAGGTTCGGCTAGTTCAACTCACCCAACGCCACACCACCATACGCTCGCATTCTTGAGCGGGATCAAATATAAACACAAATGCAGCAGTAGGGTTTTACGCGACCATCGCGGCCGGCTCGGTAAAATCCGCCCGCGTGCCTCGCCTCGATCTGCTCTCAGGCCTCCTCCGCCTCGCATCGTACCGCACTCACGAAGGGCCCGGCCCCATAGGTGCTTTCGCGGCGGCTCCTCCTAGCGCCGCCCCGCCCCGACATCTTTGGCGCGCCAGGTAGGGGGCGTCGAGGTTGTGCGGACCTGATCCGGCGTCTGCGCGGGCGTGTTCGCCATCAACATCTCCAATTTCACCAGCGACTTCGTCAACAACTACGCTATGGCCCCGAAGAAGAAGGCTTCGGGGGCTGCAGGCCCGTCTGCGTCCCTTCCGCCGCCACCGGAGCCAGCGGTGGGCGGAGGAGACGCCGACGGAAGGGTGGTCGCCGCAGCGCATACTTTCGGGCGCCACGAGATCGAGGACGGACGGGTGACGCGCTTTGGTCTCCGTGGATCCACGTCCATCCCAGCGCCTGGCGACCAGCGAGCGCCCTACCACGGGAGGTGGTATCCGCCGCTTTGGACAAGGACACGCAGGAGGCTCGCGGGGCGCCCGGACCAACGTCCGGACACGGGCAAAGCGAAGGCACCGGGAGGACCTGCTCCTTCTAACACTGCGAGTCCGAAGCTTACCCGCTCCTCGCACCGCCGCTCCGCTCCCTCCACTCCGGCAGAAGCGCTCGTAGAGCGCAATCGCCCTTGACTTCCCCGGCGGCGGACAAGGCCAAGACGGAGGCCACCATCAAGAGCTGGTCGCCGCCAACAACGACCCCTCGCGCCGCGGCGGCCGCGCGCCGCAGCAAGCTGAGAAGGCGAAGGCTAACGGCGACAAGGCCGCTGGGGTGCAACCTCGCACTCCCGCCGCAGAAGCAAAAACGCCGTCCCGCTGGAACCACGCAGCGACGGCTCCTGGCGTCGTCGATCCGCAGCTCGTCGGGATCAACGCCAGTCCTCGGCGATCGGCGACAAGAAGATGCTCGGACCACGATCGGCGCGCGAGAAACTTCGGCGACAATCGAACGAGAGCTGGAACGCTGCCGACACGTCGCGCCCGGTGAACGGGCGACTTGCCGACGCGCAGGTTGCCTGCATTCACCCGCGAGCTGCGGCGCGTCGAGGGCTCCAAGATGAAGAACTTCAAGCCCGACGTAGCGGAAAGTAATGACGGCAAGACGCACCCTCGGAGTTCCTCGGTGTCTACACCATCGCGGTGCAGGCTGCGGGGCGCGACGACAAGATTCTCAGCGAACTACTTCCGCTCGTGCTTAGGCGAGCGTTCGTTCTTGGCTTATGCACTTGCCGAAGGCTCCATTTCTTCTTGGGCGACCTTTGCCATCAGTTTGTTGGCGCCTTCACGGCGACCACAAACCACACGCCAGAGAGCGATCTCCACATTTTGGCCCGTAGGAAGGAGAATCCTGCGCAAGTATATCCAACGCTTCAGCCGTGTGCAACGCAACATTCTGATGTCCACCCTGCGCGGTTATCGGCGCGTTCCACCGAAACGTCGCGTAACCGCCGCATGCGTGAAGAAATGGCGATGACCAAGATTCGGGATGTCGTGAGCTCTATGCTCGTCGGCGACAAGTGCGCACGCGCGGAAGAGGGAAGGAGACTCCCCGGGGAGGATGCTGACGCAGGAGGAAGCGATAGCAACGACAACGCCCCGGCAAATAAGAGCCGGCGGCGGAACAACAGAGGGAAGAGCAAGAAAGAGGTGCTTGCCGCCGAGAAGCCCGGCAAGGAGGCTCCCGCCAAGCGAACACAAGGTTGTTTCTCCGGCAAGGAACCAACCCCTGTAGCGGCAGCCGACAAGCAGGGCGGCTCCGACAAGCAATACTGCAGAATCCACCGCACCAAGGGCCACGATCTCACCAACTGCAAGCGCGTCGAGTACCTCGTCGAGCAGCAGAAAGCTGAGTACGAGAGGCGCGACAAGGAGAAGGCCCAAGGTGGCGGAGGAGAACCGAGCAAGAAGCGGCCGTTCAATGGCCGGGGAGGGCGTCGCGACAAGGCCAAGTAGCGGCAAGGTGATCGACCTCCCCGGGGCCGCGACAAAGACGACGAAGACGACGATGAAGACATGGAGGATGAGGATGATAGTGAGCGGGAGTTCCAGAAGGCCACGGAGGTCCTGTGCGTCGACGGCGGCGCCTCTCTGCACACCTCCCACCGCCAGCTAAAGCAGTGGGTGCGTGAGGTGAACGCAGCTGAGCCGCCCGTGGAGTCGCGCAGGCTCCTCAAATGGTCCGGCACGCCCATCATTTTTGATCTTGAGGATCACCCTGACCGCACCACCGCGGTCGGGTGCTTGCCGATGCTGGTCTCACCCACCATCCGCAACCTCAAGGTCACCAAAATGTTGGTTGACGGCGGGGCCGGCCTGAACTTGATCTCCTCTGCTGTGATCGAGAAACTCCAAATTCCAGATGGCGAGCTCGAAGAGACCGGTTCTTTCCAAGGAATCAACCCGGGACGGAGCAAGCCCAAGGGAAAGATCACTCTGCCGGTGACCTTTGGCGGGGAGCTCAATTTCAGGACTGAACGCATCACTTTCGACGTCGCCGATATTCCGTTGCCATACAATGGGATACTCGGCCGTCCCGCCCTCGCCAAGTTTATGGCAGCTTCTCATTATGCGTACAACGTACTCAAGATGCCGGGGCCGATAAGCGTCATCACTATCCACGGTGACAGAAAGGATGCGCTTATCTGCACCGACAAGATCTACCGGGAAGCGGCAGCCGCGGCCGACAAGAATACACTTGCCGCTGAAGCTCCCGGGGGGAAGAAGACAAAAACCAAGTCCGGCAAGTGCTCTGGGGCCCACTCCGCAACCGCACCTCTTCGTCTTGGCGCCGCCGCCGAGGACGCACCATCGAGCTCCACCGGCAAGAGTAAGAAGGAATGGCCGCCCACCGCAACCAAGAAGGCGCCCGCCAAGGAGGACGGCAGATCGTGGTACCTTCACCATCGATGCCACGCTTGACAAATAGGAAAGCGGCTGCTCGTTGCCTTCTGCGGGCGAATGTCGATGTGTTTGCATGGCAACCGTCTGACATCCCCGGTGTTCCCAGGAAGGTGATTGAGCACAAGCTTGCCGTTTGCCCTCATGCGCGGCCCATCAAGCAAAAAGTAAGGAAGCAAGCCATGGAGCGCCAAGAATTCGTCAGCGAAGAAATCAAGAAACTAGAGGCGGCAGGCCTAGTTAGAGGTGTAATCCATCCGACATGGTTAGCAAACCCAGTTGTCGTGCGTAAGGCCAATGGGAAGTGGAGACTGTGTATAGACTTCACTGATGTGAATAAGGCATGTCCCAAGGATCCATTTCCTTGCGGCGCAAGATCGACGGATCGTTGACTCCACTGCCGGATGTGAGCTACTCTGCTTTCTTGATGCATATTCAGGCTATCACCAAATTTTCATGGCCAAAGAGGATGAAGAGAAGACTGCATTCATCACTCCATGTGGCACATATTGCTTCATACGCATGCCATGTGGGCTAAAGAATGCGGGATCAACGTTTGCAAGGGTAGTGTATACTGCTTTTGAGCCACAGATCCACAGAAATGTAGAAGCTTACATGGACGATATCGTGGTGAAGAGCAAGAGCAAGGATACGCTGATTCAGGATTTAGAAGAGACATTTTAGAACCTGCGCAAGATCCAGCTTAAGTTGAACCCCGAGAAGTGCGTCTTTGGGGTCCCCTCCGCCAAGCTTCTCGGGTTCTTTGTGTCGCAGAGAGGGATTGAAGCCAACCCCGACAAGATTAAAGCCATTGAGCAGATTGAAGCCCCGAAGCGAGTCAAGGATGTCAGAAGGCTCGCTGGATGTGTGGCCGCCCTCAGTAGGTTCATTTCAAAGTCTGCAGAACGCGCCCTACCTTTCTTCAAAATCTTGAAGAAGGCGGGTCCCATGAAGTGGACTCCGGAAGCAGAGGCAGCGCTGCAAGATTTGAAACGGTACCTATCCTCCGCTCCAATACTTGTCGCACCCAGACCACAGGAGAAGTTGTTGCTATATCTAGCGGCAACCAACCAGTGGTTAGTGCTTTACTTGTAGCGGAGAGGAGTCCGACGAGGAGGCCACACCCCGCAAGTTTAATCCAGCGACAAGCAGGGGGCTGCCCCGGCAAACTCTGGCCCCGACAAGGGCAACTCTGCGCAGGAACAAGATGAGGTGCGGAAGAAGATGGTGCAACACCCAGTTTATTTCGTAAGCTCCCTCCTCCAAGGGGCTAGATCAAGATACTCTGGTGTGCAAAAATTGCTTTTCGGCCTCCTCATGGCCTCGAGAAAGCTGCGCCATTACTTTCAGGCACACGAGATAACAGTGGTCACTCGCTTTCCGCTGAAGAGGATATTACACAACCCAGAAGCAACAGGCAGGATCGTTGAGTGGGCACTGGAGCTGTCGAGCTTTGGACTCAAGTTTGAAAGTACTTCGACCATACAGAGCCGAGCTTTGGCAGAATTCATAGCAGAATGGACCCCAACACCCGATGAGGAAATCCAAGAGACAAGTGCACCCGTACAGGAAGCGACAAGTGAATGGGTAATGTACTTTGACGGCGCCTTCTCGCTGCAAGGCGCCGGTGCCGGCGTGGTACTCATCGCGCCTTTGGAGAGCACCTCAAGTATGTTATCCAGATGCCCTTCCCAAGGGAGCAAGCAACAAACAACACCGCTGAATATGAAGGTTTGCTCGCCGGCCTCGTGGATTGCGGCGAACTTGGGATCAAGAAGCTGATTGTGCGGGGAGATTCTCAGTTGGTGGTCCGGCAAGTTAACAAGAGCTATCAGAGCCCATTAATGGAAGCTTATGTCGATGAAGTGAGGAAGCTAGAGGAGCACTTTGAAGGTTTGCAGATGGAGCATGTTCCAAGAGCTCAGAATGAAATTGCAGATGGCCTTTCAAAGTGTGCTGCGATGAAGTTACCTGTGGAACCGGGGACCTTCTTGCTCAAGCTGACTCAACCATCCGTGACACCATCAGTTGGGCAGTCCAAGAAAAGAAAGTTGGTCTCCGGCGACTACCTGCCGGCGGATCTCCCTGAGGCCGCCGCCAAGGTCCCCAAGATCAACGACCAGAACGCTGAGGAACATTTTGCTCCTGCAGATCCTCGGATATGTACAGTTGAAGCAAGTGTTCCCGACAAGCCTTGCCCCGGCAAGCTTGCCGGGGGACCTTCAGCTCCGGCAAAGCCAGGGATCCTTGCCGTAGAAGCTGAGGTTCCCGCAGCGGCCCTCATGCCTTTAGTCCTTGCCGTTGAGCCCCGAGCTCCGGCATGATAGCAGCAGATCGTCTGCTTCCTGCAAAGCGAGAACTTCCCGACGATCCGGAAGAAATAGAAAATATAACCAGACAGTCAAGTATGTACCAGTTCGTGGACAACGAGCTGCATGTAAGAAGGCTCAATGGTGTCGATCAAGTGTATCTCCGGGAAGATGGATGTAAGCTGTTGGCGTAAATACACGGAGGCATATGCGGCCACCACATTGGCGCAAAAAGGCACTTGCCGAAAGCTTTCCGGCAAGGGTTCTTTGGCAAGAAGCCCTCCAAGATGCAACCGCACTAGTAACCAAGTGTGAAGCGTGCGATTCCATGCAAAGCAGATTCATCACCACTCAAGCTCTCCAAACAATCCCTTTATCCTGGCCCTTCTCGGTGCAGGGGCTCGATATCCTCGGCCCCTTCCCCGTCTTGTCGGGGCTTTGAGTACTTGTACGTGGCGGTCGACAAGTTCACAAAGTGGCCGAAGTGGAGCCAAGGAGAAAGGTGACAAGACAATCAGCGGTCAAGTTCTTCAGTTGATTGTGTGCCGTTTGAATCCCTAACAGGATTATCACCGACAACGGTACGCAATTCACTAGTCGCACCTTCATGCACACGTCCGAGACCTTGGCGCCAAGGTCTGCGTTAAACTTCGCCGCCGCCCGAGGAGCAACGGTCAAGCGGAGAGGGCCAATCTGAAGTGCTGCGCGACTCAAGACAAGAACTTTCGGCAGGCTGCGCAAGTGCGGAAGAAATTGATAGAGGAGCTGCGGCGGCTCTTTGGTCAATCGAACGACACCAAATCGAGCCACCGGGCGGACACCTTTTGCTCTAGTTTATGGAGCGAAGCGCTTCTCCCCACGGAACTCAGTATACGGATCTCCTCGGTGCTCGCTATGATGAGCTCGAGCAAGAGCAATCTGCGGCAAGATGACGCGTTGCTCCTCGAGGAGGGACGCCTCGTGCTGTCAGTCTGAGCTGCTCGATACCAGCAAGCCCCGCGCCGCTACCATAGCCGCAAGGTTAAAGCCAGAGTCTCGAGGAAGGCGACCTTGTTCTTCGGCGTGTTCAGTCCGCCAAGAATTCCAACAAGTTGACGCCGAAGTGGGAAGGCCCTTATCGGGTGAGACAAGTCACGAGGCCCGGCGCTGTCCGCCTCGAGACCGAAGAAGGCTTACTAGTGAGTAACTCCTGGAACATAGAGCATCTTCGCAAATTTCATCCATAAGGCGCAGTTGCCGTGATCCGCTCCGGCAACCACCTTTTGTACAGGCTTTGCCGCTGTTGCATGTAACCCCTTGTACAAAGCCGGGCGCAGACCCCGTGCACTAGCAAAGCGCGGTTGCCGTGATCCGCTCCGGCAACCACAGTTGGTACAGGCTTTGCCGCTGTTGCATGTAACCCCTTGTACAAAGCCGGGCGCAGACCCCGTGCACTAGTAAAAGCTCCTGTGTTTTGCGCTATTTGCCTTTTGCATGCTTTTCTCTGCAATTTGCATGTGTTATTTGGCATCTTTTGTGCGACACACGTATCCGGTAAGCAATGGCGCGCCGAAAGGCCGTATGCTGGTTTCCCTCTTTTCTTTCCTTACTTTTTAAGCAGAACAAACGTTCCTCGCGCACAAGTTTGCCGGGGGGGAAGGAAGTGGAGGATGAACCAAGTGCCGTTCAAGAAAGAGAAGCTGACCGAACCACGAAAGCTAAGTTGAATTTGAGCAATTCGAAATTTAAGTTGCCTCCCTTGAACGATCACACTTTGTATGGAAAACTTATGCTCGGAGGAACCTACCCGTGGGTAGCCGCACCCTTACCTTGTTCTTGAGCACACTCAACGATTTAAGCGAGCCGCGACAAGTGTCGCGTCCTTGTTTCGTTTTCGAGTCCGCTCAGCAAGCCGAGTGTGTTGCGACTAGCCGCGGCAAGGTTGCTTGCCGGTGGGGCCTTGTCCAGCAAGCTGCTTCGAGTTTAGCACTCAGCGCTCGCGGCAAGGGCCCATTGCCGGCAAGTTTCCTAGAAGCGTAGGGTTGAAGCATGCAAAGTTGAGGATCCAAACAAGGGAGATAACACTACATTTACTGATCAGAATAAAGATAATATCCGACGAAGGAATAACTTGTCGCGATGACTAATGAGTTCATAACAACCTGTGCAGCAATAAAAAAGAGATAAAGATAAAGGAGGCCTAGTCTACGCGGTCGCCCTCCATCCTGGAGATCTTGTTCACCTTGGCGATGATGTGGGCGACCTGCTCCTTCAGAGCCTCCATGTTCGCGTCGGCCGGCAAGCTGCGAAGAACGTTGGCGAGGTTTATGCCGGGGTTGCGGTATACGATCTTCGTCGGACACGCCCATGGTTCCCAAGCACAGCACAGCCGCTGCGTCTCCTCGGCAAGTTGCGCGATCTTCTCCCGCAGATTTGCAAGAGCCGGCGCGATCCCCCTGAAGAAGAGGCTGAGCTTGGCGCTGTGGGCAAGGTTTGGATCCGGAGAGTAGATAAGGTGCTCCAGCTTGAGCGCCAGCAGCTCCTGGTCAATGGCGGACGCAGAAGACACCAAGTCCTCGGTCCATACCTCGACGATACGGCGGAAGTCCTCGGCTGCTTTGTTGGCGCTGACCACCAAGGTTCGCTCCTCACGGAGCTCCTCCTTCAACCTGGTTTCCCGATCCCGGCAGCGTCAAGCGAGTCCTCAAATAGAGACTTGTGACTCAAGACCTCGACGGAGTCCTTGGCGGCCTTCAACTCGTCGCCCTTCTTGAAAGGCACGCCTGAGTTCCGAGTTGGTGTGGCGTCCTTCTCGCGCTCCGTGTTGAGCGCGGGCGACCCTCTCTCGCCGCCTTCAAAGAACTCCTCCAGCTGCGCGACCTTGGCGGCAAGCTCCTCCTTGGCGGATTCCGCGGCAGCCGCGGCGTCTTTCGCCTCCTTCAGTTCCCCGCCAAGGGCCCGTTCCCGAGCGGCAAGGTCTTCCTCATGAGCATCGAGGTTGACCTTCCGCTGAATGAGTTCTCCTTCTCGCCGGGACAGCTCCACCCCGGCGAGCCGTTGCTGCTCTTCGGCCTCGGCCTTCTCCAAAGAACCACTTTTCAGTACTCTCCGCGAAGTCGCCGCTTCTCCGCCACCTCGCGGAGAGCAGCCTGATTGGCGGCACTGAGCTCCACCGCGCGCTTCTCCATCTCCTCGGCGGCCTTGGCGGCGAGGGCCTCCCGGGAAGCGAGCTTCGCTTGTCTGGCCCGGTAAAGGGCCAGGAGCTGGTGAAGCAGCTTCTCCTCATCGGGCCCGCTGCTCCCCGCCGCCCCTCGACGACCCTCAAGCCCGCGGAGGCGAGGATCTCCCCATCGAAGGCCTCATCCTCCGCGGGAGCTCGCGACGAGGAACCCCACGGTACCTGGATGAAGACACCGTTGGGGGCTTCCAAGTAGTAGCCGGACCGCTCCTCTCCGGCGGAGGGGTCGGTGACCGGCGCAGCACTTGATGCTCCCGCCGCCTCCGGGTCGGCGGTGCGGTCGCCATCCCCCTCTCCGGCCGCTGCGTCTGCAGCCGGAGCGGTCTCTGGCACATGTGCCCCGGCGGCTCCCGCCGCGTCCTCGACGACAGGGGCGTCGCCGCCGCCGCCCCTCCTCCTCCTCAATGATGACTTCCGTCTCCATCCGCTCGGGGGGAGGAGGAGGATCTAGAAGAAGAAGAAAAAGCAAAAGGAGTTCAAGCAAATATCCAAAAAGAGATAACGCCAAGAAGACAAAGTCGCAGAACTTACCTTGGCGGACGTCGTCGGCGGCGGGCTCTCTTGCCGGGGAACTATCCCTTGGCGGAGTGGCCGCCCTCGCCGGGCTGCTCGCCCTTGGCGGGGTACTCGCCCTTGGCGGGGTACTCGCCCTTGGCGGAGTACCCGCCCTTGGCGGGACGCTCTCCCTTGCCGGGGAGCCCAACCTTGGCGGGGATGGAGGGACTGCCGGCTCCTCGAGGGCGACCTCCGGATGCTCCTGCCGCTGCGGCTCCATCTCTGCACAAGTCAAGACAAGCACGTCAAGATATTGGGACAAGACCAAAACCTTCAAGCACGCCCGGCGAGCGAAGGTGCAGAACCCAGACTTACGCTGGGGGCTGCGCTGGGGGCTGCCCCTCGGGACAGCGCTCGGGTCCGGCAAGCTTGAATCCGGCACGTCCCCAGTCGCCCCGGCGGGCGAGTCATCCGCAACCCCGACCACGGGCACCTTGGCTTTCTTCGCCGCCCGCTCGGTCAAGGTCCTGAAATCAACACAAAAAACAAGATTAACCTCAACAATAACCAAGGCGAAATTAAAGAAGATGAAGATCTCGGGTACTTACCCCTGTTCCTCCTCGTCGTCTTCGCTCAAGGCGGAGAAATCATACTGCACCTGGGTCGCGTCGGCGCGAGGAGCAGGAGGCGGCGGCCCTCGGGCGCCAGGTGGTCCTCGGGGCTGGGGCTGCAGACCCAGCCTCATGAGCGGCCGGGACCCGAGAAGCGGGCGGAGCCGCCCCCTCCCGAGAAGACCTCTGTCCGCCGGCGCCGATCTGCGAGGCGCCTTTGCTGTGGCCTGCGCGCGGGTCGCTTCCGCCATGTCTGGTGCGCCGGTCGCCCCCGGCGCGGCTCGACTCCCCCGGGAAGCTTGCGCTGCCCGGCGAGCCGGTAGTTGCCGGGGGGCCTGCGTACTCGCTTCCATCGCCGCCTTGCGGAGGCGCTTCAGCGGAGAACGCTTGGGGCTCGCCCGGGGCGGGGAGGTTTCCGACGACGAGGAGAGGTCGTTGTCGTAAAGGTCCGTGGACCCGCGGCATCTTCGGCGGCGCGCATCCTCCTCCTCCTCCTCGCCGGGCTGGCTCGCGGACCTAACGCCTGCGCTGCGCCCCTTTTCTCTGGCGTCTCCGCTCCCTCCGGCGCTTCCGCTCCCTGCGGCGCCTCGGCTCCCTCCGGCAGCGCCACCTCTTGCCGCGGCCTCGGCCACGATTCCGGGGATCCCGGAGTGCCTCGAGGAGGGACCCGGCGAGCGCCGGGAGGAAGTTGCAGCGATCTGCAGATCTCCGCCGCCTCCGCCCGGCAGACTCCTCTGCAGCCTCTGCCTCCTCGGGCGTCTGACGAGCAGCTCCTGCCGCTGCAGCTGCAGCGCCTCTTCGCCCGAGAAGCTATGTACGCGAGCTCTGGTCCGTGGTGTCCCGTGTCAGCCCCGGGTCTCGTTCTTGTTCTTCGCCACCTCCTCAAGGGTGTCAAGAAGTTGAGGACGCCTATTGGTTCGGCGAATCCATGTGCGCTCCACGCCGTGCGAAGTCGCACGCGGGCATCATGGCGAGGAGGCGATCCCGAGCCGTCTTTGCTGCAGAGGGGCACCACCCCGGGAGGCTGAACCACTCGGGATGGTCGGGTCATATCTCAAGAGTTCCTGCACCATCCCCTCAGCTCCAGCGTCGTGAAGTTAAAGTTCAGCCGGGCGCAGCCTCATTATATCCCTGCGCCACCGTACTCCCGAGCCGGCCTTTTCCTGTCTTGGAGGGGGGCAATGCGGCGGCGGAGGAAGTCGGCGCCTACTTCTGCAACGGACAGCCCCGCTTCTCGAAGACGAAGAATCCGGATAAGGGCAACGTCGAGCTTGATGTCGTCCGAATCCAGCTCGCTCCAGTCTCTGCCGCGCACAATGGGCGTTGTGCGCGGCGCGGTGAAGGGCTGCGGCTCGTCTTCGACGATCCAGCACCAGTCTGCACGCCACTCTTCCCACTTGACGCGGAGCTCCCCCGGCAAGTACGACCCCTTCAAGTTCAGACGGAAAACCCAAGAAATTCCTCCGGAGAGGGGGGAGCCGGGCTCTGCTCTAGGAGTGAAGAAGTGCCTGAACAGAGCTACATTTGGGTGTATCCCTATGAAGTTTTCGCACATATGTGCGAAAACCGCCATTGTGAGGATGGCATTGGGGGTGAAATCAAGAAGGTGGAAACCGTATGTGTTCATGATGTCGCAGAAGAATTCAGAAAAAGGAGGACAAAGACCGCAGTGGAAGAAGGCTGCGAAGAAATAGTACCCGCCAGGATAGTTGTCCATGGTGGCAGCCGGATGAGCTCTGGTCCGAGGATGCGCCGTGGTCCTCTTAGCCCGAACAGAAATACTTGCCCCGAGTTCTTGCACGCCGAGTCACGGCGGAAGACGACGTTCTCCCTCCGCATCTGGGCGATCTTTTCCGCTTGCTCGGATTTCTCCTTCTTGGTCTTCTCCGCCTTCCCCTTCCCCTTCCTGGTTTTCGGGGCCATGGCGGAGGCGGCGAGGGAAGGAGGACGAAGAATCCGGCAGCGCCGCAAACGCAAGAAACAGCGGAGGAGATGCGGAGGCGGAGCGCAAAGAGGATTTCTGGATGAGGAAGAACAAGCAATGAAAGCGAAGGAGGGGAACCGCGCCTGCTTCCTCGGTTTTTATGGGAAAGTGGGGGGCGTTCCGTCCTTCTCATTAAAGAACGTGGGCACGTCCCATCCCACGACACCGCAATCGACGCGTGCTGTTGCACGGGGAGGCGGCAGAGGCGGAAGTGGATTCGGCACGCCGTGGGCCGCGTGTGCCCGTGCACTGTTTTGGGCCTGGCCCAACAGCGCTTCGGCACTGTGTGTGGCCCAGCCGGGGCTCTGTCGGTGTACTAAGGTAGGGGTACCTCAGTACCCCAACTTGTGCACGGGCAGTTACAGCTCCCCGCAGCTGGATCAACCACATGCTTGCCGGAGACCATTCCTGCTCCATATCAAGCCATTCAAGAACAAAGTGCACAAGACAGAAGATCGAGACCCCGGCAAGCGGAGCTTGCCGGGAAGGCCATTTCAGGCTCAAGATTACACCACTCAAGCAAGGCCCCGGCGAGAGGAGCTCGTCGGGAAGACTAGAAGATTACATCGTAAAAGACACGCCTTGGCACCGCATGCGTCTCGGCGAGGGCCCGGGGAGCGGCAAGTTACAGAGCCCGGCAAGCTCCCGGGCCCGGCAAGATCAAGACCCCGGCAAAGCGCTTGCGGGAGAGTTCTTGTTGTGTGCTGCGCTCCAGCTCATCCGCCCACGCGTGCGCCAGGGCCTTTCGAGAACAGCGTGGCGGATGGCTGTGCAGCTTGGGGACACGTTGGCACTTCACGGTGGTGAATCCATCGCCCGTGGCGAGCGGAGACGCAAGGGCGGGAGCTTTTGGGGTCGACGGCGGCGGCATTAAATGCCCTTGTCCCCCTCATCAAAAAGTAGGTAGAAACCATCTGTTCATGCAATCGTAGCTTCACTGTTCCCGCCTTGCTCCAGCTACTACCTCTTTTACCTTTTTACCCTTTCTCCCACGTTGACACACTGCCGGTGACCCTTGCACTATAAAAGGAGGCCCATGCACAACGTAGGGGGTTCGGATCTGGGCAACTCTCGCGCCTTGAGGTTCGGCTAGTTCAACTCACCCAACGCCACACCACCATACGCTCGCATTCTTGGCGGGATCAAATATAAACACAAATGCAGCAAGAGGGTTTCTGCGACCATCGCGCCCGGCCTGGGTAAAATCCGCCCAGCGTGCCTCGCCTCGATCTGCTCTCTGTGCCTCCTCCGCCCTCATCAAGACTCACGAAGGGCCCGGCCCCATAGGTGCTTTCGGGCGGGCGGCTCCTCCTTGCGCCGCCCCGCCCCGACAGTTACAAATCCTAACCAAGAATAGTTTGTTCAAACCCTGCGATAGAAAATGGGAAAATAAATTTTGAAGCCACGAAACATATCTTATAGGGGGGGTGATGGAGTGAAAGACAGGTATAAACTAAAGCATGTTCGTATGAATTTGAAACCTGGTTTCTATCACCAATGGCAAGCTAGCAACAGGTAGAAAATACCGAAATGCTTTAAGGCAAGTAAAATACTTAGGGTTTATCACCTTACTTTCATAACAGTAATTATTGAAGAGGGAATTTGAGTTAAACATCAGTACAAATAGGGTATTTAGGCCTAAAAATATCAAGTTTAAAGAGAAAAATATTAGGTTTAAAGGGGAGAGTTGAATCAACAGATATAATTGCCTCGGCACTAATATATTTAGTACTAACAAGTGTAGAATGTATGTACATGCATGATTAGTTTGCGGATTTTGCCGCAGCACAAAATAGCAACTTGGCTTACAAAATATGTACGTAAAGTAGAGGAGAGGCAAAGTACTGGAAGTGATAGAGATCGCCAACCAGCAATCGTACAGGAGTCGCTCCGCCGCACTCATGCTCCGGCTCCATCCAACTGCTCAGCTGCGACCACGACCTGCAATCCAAGAACCAGAGACCAAAACCAGGGTGAATTAGAAAGTTAGACCATTAACCAGTGAGGAAATTAGAGTGATAGATCGGGGGGCAGAGGAGAGGTTCAGGATCCATCAGCCAGCATCCATCCACGTCGTTGGCGGCGCCCGGCCGCATCAGTTTTTTTTTGAGCAACAGCCGCATAAGTTAGGTTAGGTCTAGAATGCGAGCAGGGGATAACGTGACTAGTCCTCTATATTTTCTTCCGGCTAGGTGAAGCCCATTAGGCCCAAATTCACACCAGGCGTCCAAAATAGTCACTGGAGCAGCGGCCCAACACGAAAACGCTCGATGTTAGCGAACAAAACGACTCCAGGTGGGATTAACAGTAAATCTAACTGCCGAAAACGTACCAAAGTGATGATCCAAAGGCTGAAAATGCTAATAGTCTAAGAGGGCTGGAAAGATGCTCGGTTATAATATATCTAAATGGGGCTATATCTTTGGACTGAACTTCAGAAATGTCGGAAGAGGAGGGGAAGGCCTAGCCTACCGAAGACTAGCAGCTTGAAGCATCTGGCAGCATTAGAAGAATGCAGATTAACATAACATAAGTAGTAAGTATGTTGTAGTAACGCCTAGATATCCTTCCTCAACTCCCCGCGAGAAAGCAATCCCGGAGCCATCATATCCATTTAGTGTCTCCAGTATCCAGTTCTAGTTGTATAGATTGGGATACAACTCCGAACGGCCGTTACCGTGTACACGGCTATTCGAATAGTTTAACTTCCCTGCAGTTGTGCACAAACTTACCCAACATGCTTGATTAACTCTGGTTGAACACACTTTCCTGGGTCATGCCCGGCCTCGGCTAATCGACACATTGTAGTCCTACCTAGGCTCAACAGAGATGCCAACAAGCCGGTCTACATCCTAAGAGCACAGGGGTCTTGGGCCCACCGCCCGTTGCACTCCTACGAGTTGCATACGCGGCCTGGAGCAGACCCACCCCCTTATACAGGCGCAGGTGCTTACCGTCCAACTGGGTGCATGCCGATCAATCACTGACGTCCGAAGAGCTTTTGACGAATCATATGACGCCGAGTGCCCATACTTTTTCCTGTGTGTTGGTTAGTGTGAAAAGGCCAGAGGCCTACTCAGATCACATATCCAAACCCGTTAGTGTCTTGGGAGCGCGCGGAGACGATCAATGATCCACGATCTGTGGTCCCATCACCCCATCTCGCGACTTATGGCAAGGGCCAAGATTTCCCGACAGTGTCGCGTAATTATGTCGCGGGTACCCTCCAAGTCAATCCAACTCACAAGAGATTGTCAAGAACTCAGGTCCACCTCTACCAGGGTGGTACCATCGGTCCCTTCAGTCCTGCAGAAATAGTAGACGGGGAACAGGTAAAAGTAATAGTGTGCTTGTAACATCAGGGGGGATCCTAGGAATCACCCTCGATGGATTCCCACTTGATGTAGCCATCAGGGTGAACTTGGAGGAATCACCCTCGATGGTTCACGGTTGAGGGGTTGCACGACAGAGTCGTTATCGGGAGTGGGGTATGAGGAATCACCCTCTGTAAGCCATGACCGATTAGTTACACTATAGAGATATCATCAGGAGTGCATTATGAGGTATCACCCTCGACACTCGATGGTAGCTCTGCAGAGTCATACAACTAAGGGGGGTGCGCGATGATGTATTGGTCTTTGTACATCGATCACGTTGATCGAGTCATCCGGTGATGAAGCAAGGAACACTTGGACAAGGTGAGGGGCCATTGTTGGATCACTATGTTGGGGAACGTAGTAATTTCAAAAAATTTCCTACGCACACACAAGATCATGGTGATGCATAGCAACGAGAGGAGAGAGTGTTGTCCATGCACCCTCGTAGACCGTAAGCGGATGCGTTATGACAATGCGGTTGATGTAGTCGTACGTATTCACGATCCGACCGATCCATGCACCGGACGTACGGCACCTCCGAGTTCAGCACACGTTCAGCTCGATGACGATCCCCGGACTCTGATCCAGCAGGGTGTCGGGGATGAGTTCCGTCAGCACGACGGCGTGGTGACGATGATGATGTTCTACCGACGCAGGGCTTCGCCTAAGCACCGCAACGATATGACCAAGGTAGAATATGGTGGGGGGGGGCACCGCACACGGCTAAGGAACGATCACGATGATCAACTTGTGTGTCTTGGGGTGCCCCTGCCCCCATATATAAAGGAGGGAGGGGGAGGTGCGGCCGACCCTCTAGGGGTGCGCCTGGAGGAGTCCTACTCCCACCGGGAGTAGGACTCCCTCCTCTTGCCTTGTTGGAGAAGGAAAGGGGGGAGGGGAATGAGGAAAGGGGGGTGCCGCCCCCCTTCCTTGTCCTATTCAGACTAGGGGGGAGGGGGAGCGCGTCCTGCCCTGGCCGGCCCTCCTCTTCTCCCTCATGGCCCATGTAGGCCCATTAACCCCAGGGGGGTTCCGGTAACCCCCCGGTACTCCGGTAAAATCCCGATTTCACCCGGAACGTTTCCGATATCCAAATATAGGCTTCCAATATATCAATCTTTATGTCTGAACCATTTCGAGACTCCTCGTCATGTCCGTGATCATATCCGGGACTCAGAACAACCTTCAGTACATCAAAACTTATAAACTCATAATAAAACTGTCATTGTAACGTTAAGCGTGCGGACCCTACGGGTTCGAGAACTATATAGACATGACCTAGAACTGTTCCCGGTCAATAACCAATAGTGGAACCTGGATGCTCATATTGGCTCCTACATATTCTACGAAGATCTTTATCGGTCAAACCGCATAACAACATACGTTGTTCCCTTTGTCATCGGTATGTTTACTTGCCCGAGATTCGATCATCGGTATGCAATACCTAGTTCAATCTCGTTACCGGCAAGTCTCTTTACTCGTTACGTAATGCATCATTCCGTAACTAACTCATTATCTACATTGCTTGCAAGGCTTATAGTGATGTGCATTACCGAGAGGGCCAAGAGATACCTCTCCGACAATCGGAGTGACAAAATGTAGGATCGGAAGTATGTCTAGAGGGGGGGTGATTAGACTACTTGACAACTTAAAAGTTTAGCCTTTTGATTAAGACAAGTTTTTAGCAAGTTCACAATGATGAGCAAGTCAAGTATCACCCTACACATGCAATTCTAGAGTAGTGGCAGCGGAAAGTAAATTGCACATGTAGTAAATAAGAGGTGGAGAAGAGCAAACGCAATTTGGAGACACGGAGATTTTTCTCGTGGTTCCGATAGGTGGTGCTATCGTCAATCCACGTTGATGGAGACTTCAACCCACGGAGGGTAACGGCGAGAGTCCACGGAGGGCTCCACCCACGAAGGGTCCACGAAGAAGCAACCTTGTCTATGCCATCATGGCCTCGCCCACGGAGGACTAGCCTTACTCGGGGTAGATCTTCACAAGTAGGCGATCTCCTTGCCCTTACAAACTTCTTGGTTCAACTCCACATCTT
Organism: Aegilops speltoides; assembly: GCA_021437245.1. Lineage (NCBI taxonomy): Eukaryota > Viridiplantae > Streptophyta > Magnoliopsida > Poales > Poaceae > Aegilops > Aegilops speltoides. The sequence continues at coordinate 250,643,681 of CM038145.1, forward strand.
GACGGAGGCTCCCAAGCGACACCTAACCAATCTAGGAGGCACCACCCTCCAAAAGGTAATAGATGGTGTTGGTGATGATGAACTCCTTGCTCTTGTGCTTCAAATGATAATCTCCCCAACACTCAACTCTCCTCACCGATTTGGCTGTGGGGAAGAAAGGATTGAGTGGAAAGCAACTTGGAAGGCTAGAAATCAAGTTTCATATGGTGGGAGTGGAGCAACTTGATCTCAACACAAGGGTAGGTAGTTTTCTTCTCGAAATGTAAGGTAGGAGTGGTAGTTCTTTCGATGGCTCTCTCCACGAATGAAGAGGAGGTGGAGGGTATTTATAGCCTCCACACAAAATCCAACTGTTACACACATTTGACCAATCTCGGTCGGACCGAAGTTGACAACTCGGTGAGACCGAAAATTCAAATCTTGTGAGCGTTGGGATTTTCGATGGGACCGAAAATACAATCTCGGTTAGTCCGATTCTTCCAAAGACTAGGGTTTGCCATTCTCGGTGGGACCGACTTTCTCATCTCGGTGACACCGATTTGAGTCTGAAGGTTCTGAAGGTTGGCAACACCAATTTCGTAAGACCGAGTTTGGAATCGAAAATCCGAAATTTCTAGGGTTTGGGTATATGGCTGAGGTGGTTCATCTCGGTGTGGTGAGTTTATGGAATCGGTGGGACCGAGATTACTTATGAGTATATGTTGGAATGAAAGATTGCTGATAGTTTGAGAGATAAATCACTAAGCACTTTGAGCAACCAGATCATCATCATAACCTCATCCCTTTTAATAGTATTGGCTTTCCTATGGACTCAATGTGATCTTGGATCACTAAACCAAAAATGGAGTCTTGAGCTTTTGCCAATGTTTTCCTTAGCATTTTGAGGGGTCCACATCATCGGTCATAGCCATACCCATATCACTTGAACTTTCTCAAATATTCTCAAGAAATAATTAGTTCAATGATATATATGTTGTTATTAATTACCAAAACCACCCGGGGATTAGTTGCACTTTCAGTCTCCCCCTTTTTGGTAATTGATGACAACATATAGATCAAAGCTTCGACAAATGATATAATCAATGAATAACATCGTCGCTTTGAGAAGTATGTGATAAGCAAGAGCTCCCCCTAAGTTTGTGCATTATTTAAGATTTGCGTTTGAATGCAAATGCACAATCGATTAGGATCATGGGTCACTCTTCCATGTCACATACATCTTGGTGGAGCGCACAAAATGATAAGAATGAATAGCATGCACCCAATCACCAAGACATGAGTAAATGATCATACAAGATATGGATAGAATATGATAAGCATTAAGCACACATTAAGCATAGTATGATCAAGCACTCATCAAAGATAGAAACAAACGTAGTATCAAACACACGAAATGTCTCGGAAAACTCAAAAGTATCTCAAGGAAAACCGCAAACGAAAGAGCAAAAACGAGCACTCTCTCTCTCGAAGTCCTATGATCTATACAATTTCTCCCCCTTTGGCAACAAGTTACCAAAAGTTCGAAGGTATAGAGCTAAGCGTCACTAGGGACTCTGCTGGCGGCTCTGTCTGCGTCGATGGAGTGGAGATAGCTGCATCTGCAAAAGCTTGGCTGAAGTCTGTGGAGCTGGAGGAGTGGACACTTGGAGCTGGGCTGGGCCGATGGAGCTGTAGGAGGTGCTTGATCTTTGTAGCCACAGGGTCATCCTTTGGAATAGCAGCTGATCTGGGCTTTGTGGGCACTGCAGCAGGCTGCTCATAGTCATCCTGGACTAGATCATCTTCCATCTCCTTCATGAGCTCTGCCTTCTCCCTCTTTGCTTCCTCGATGTCTGCCTCAAGCTTGTTGACGGTGACCTGCATTTCAGTCAGCTTGACATCCAGAGCATGGAACTTGTCTTCAACTATCCTCTCAAGACTCTCCTGAGACTGTACTATGCTGGCCAGGCGTAGTTCAATCCTCTGGGTCGCTTCAAGAAGTTGTTCTCCAACGCTCTTGGGCTTTGCTCTCTTCTTCTTGCTTCCTTCTCAGCTTTAGCTTGTTTGGCAGCTTCAGACTTAGCGTGTCCTTCAACAGATGTGGGAGCATCCTCAGTCATCACAACTTCATTATCTTCATGTTCAGGCTGCAGTGGCAAGTGGGGTCTATCCAACAAGTAGGTGCCCGTGCCAAACTTGGCATTGATGAGCATCTGAATGTGCGGGGCAAACCCACATGACCTCTTCTGGTCTGCTGCTGTCCTCTTGATAGTCTCTACTATCAGGTCCATCACCTTAAAGGTGTCTTGATCCGAATATGCAGCATGTTGATAGAATAGCCTCTTATCATGCGATGGTCTCGACTTGGGCATCAAAGTATGCCTCGTAATGGTGTTAGTGGTTGGGAGACCTGCTCAAGATGATATCTTGATCCAAGCTTCCATATCTCAACATCCTTATGCGGTACCTCATTGTACATGTTCCTCATAGACTCGTGACTCTTCTTGGGAATTCCATAGACATCTACATCATCATCCCTTGATGCTGGAGCGTTTAGCAATGCTGCCCACTCTTCAACTGTTGAAGAGAATCTCTGGCCTTCAGTCATCCACACAATTCTGCCATCTGGATAGAAATGTGCTGTGGCATAGAACTGCATGATCATCTCATCATTCCAATCAGTCAGCTTCTGACCAACGAACTCTGCAACTCCACATGCAGTGAAGCTCTCATGCACATGTGGGAAGTAGTCTCTGTGCTCTTCACTGTCGATGTATTTCCAGACAACATACCTAGTATCAGCAACAATTGGCTTCTTGTCCATGAGCACCGTTTCATAGAAATCTTGTTGCTCTCTAGTGTGGAACCTTCAGTCAACAGCTGTCCTTCTCCTGGTGGCATATGGATCAACTTGCCTCCATAGCCTGAGACCTTTGTCCTTCCTTTCCTTCATATTTTCAGCTCGAGGATGAGCATCATTATGAATCGGCGGTTTACATGAGCTTGACAATACATGTGCCTCTTCATCGATTCAGCAGGTGGCACATTGTCCTTCTTCTTCTCTGAAGCAGGAATATTTCTTCTTGTTTTCTTTGGCTTGGCAGCAGGTTTGGCTTGGGCTGCCTTTCTTTGGAGCTGATGGCTTAGATTTTGTGGGTGCTCCTGCTTCGATGGCATCTCCCATCAACTTAGGCTTCGAGGAGGCTGGGGTGCTTCCTCATCGTAATCATCATCGCCTTCATCATGAACTAACCTCTTCCTCTTGGAAGTTTTCTTTATCTTGCTTTGGAGGTTTCTTCTTCCATGCTCGGTTTCTTAGCAACTGTGGACTTCTTCACTTTGTTGGTGCCTTTCTTTGTATGTTGCCCTTGATAGTCCTTGGCAACCACTTTCCTCTTAGGCTTGGATGTAATCTCCTCCTCGAACAAAGTCGAATCCTCCTCATCGAATTCCTCTTCTTCCTGCCCCGTGGCAGCAGCGAGCAATCCACTTGGGGTGCTCCTCTCTCCATCATCGAAAAACTGCTTGCTTGGGACTTGTGACCTCTGGAATCTCAACCTGGTGATTCAGACTGTTCGCTGTCACTTGCATCGGATATGACCGACAACCTGTGAATAGAATAGGTATAGGCGAGAATAGAAGAGTTATCACAAACTGCAGAAGATTTTGCAAAAGAATGAGTTCAAACTTCAGTTTTAGGTTTTCACTGAATGCATTTCGGTCGACCGAGTCTAAAATTCGTGAATCCAAGTGCCTAAACAGAACCATTTACACCACTTTCGGTTGGACGAAATGGGTTTCGATCTGGCCGAGAGCACTAGGGTTTCACTAAATCCTCATTTCGGTCTTACCGATTTGCACAACTTCGGTTGGACCGAAAAGTGCAAAGGCAATGGCGAGAGGCCAAATCGGTCGATCCGAGAATGTAGAATCGGTCACACCGAGATGTGTTCATGAAACCTAACCCTAAAATTTTTACTCGAATTTTGTTCTAAGAACTAATCTGCTGGATAGGAAGATTTCAAACTTGGCAAGAAGCTAGGCAAAACCTATCGTGCATTGAATCGAGGTTGAAGACGAGAGGATGAAACTCACCCAACATGGTGGAGTTTCACTCACGGGCAACGTAGCGATGAGATTGACCGCTGACGGCGATGGAGACCATGCGAGGGCGCCTGAGCGACGGCGGAGACGATCCGGAGACCACGGCGACGGCAGCTAAGGGTTTGGGGCGAGGCGTTTGAAGGAATAATCAGCGCGCTGCCCTCGGGTATATATACCCTTCACTGTCGGTGGGACCGAGTTGGAAAACTTCGGTGGGACCGAGATGGTTAATCGCAAGCGATTACTCACTTGATCACGCCGAAATTGTAACTTCGGTTTCACCGAGGTGAAAACCTAGATCAATCCAAGTAGTTTTGGTCTGTCCGATTTGAGTATATTGGTTTGACCGAAAGTACTTAGAAGGTTTTGGAATTTAAGCTTTTGACGGATCGGTGGCTCCGAGTGCTCCTCACTCGGTCTGTCCGAAAAAGACTTGATCAATGTTTGTGATATAAGCATGAATAGAATTTGAGACAAGAAAGCATAGATAGCTAGGGGAGGAACTTAGGCATTCTTGTCCATCCATTTGGTCAAAAAGAAAAATCCAAAAGACCAAGCAACAAATGGATGTCCTTGAATGGATAAAATCATGCATCCAACATGCTCACACAATAGGATAGCAAATGAAATATGTGTCAAACATGCACAAACAAGACTCTAGCAACTAGCACACAATTTGGCGATGACTAGGTCATCTATATATGAGTATATTGACTTAGGAGTCAAATGAGAACATTTGATCATAGGTCATACTCATCGTTTAAGCACAAGTGGGGTTACCACTTTTCCATAAAGCATTAATGTGTTCACATCATTTGAAGATGCTTTAGCACAATTCTTAAGAGCAAAGCTCCCCCTTGATGTGAGAACCCCTTTTAAAGGGTCAAACTAACCTTGGGTTGTCGTTGAAGACTTCATGTAGATGTTGAAGATGTGGATGCTCAATGTTGATGAAGATCATCAAGAGTTGGGAGCAATCCTTTGGATTCGGGCACTTTCAATACCTACATGTGTTAGTCCCACAAGGAACAAACAAGGATATCCATGGACATAGATTGAAGTACACAATAGATGATTTCCATGAAAGCAATGATTACCTTGTCCCTTGACTTACCAACATGAGGGTTTGTGACTCCATGAACTAGTGCAAGATGTGGAAGTTGATTGCACAAGTTCTTGCCAAAATGAATGTGAGTGAAGTATGTTGGCGGAGTCACCCTCAAGAACTCTCTAGTTCTTCTTCTTCGGGATCCACATCATCTTGATGGGAATCCTTGGGGTAGTAGTTGAGCTTGACGAAGTAGAACTTGAAGTTTCCTTGGGAACCCACTTGACCATGGCCTTGGGTGCTTCAATGAATGCATCAATCTCCTCTTGAAGCTTGTCCTTGCCTTTTAGCTTGTGGTCTTGTGGTGGAAGGTCATCTTGAGCTTGTTCCACATTGGAAGAAGTAGGATCATACTTCTTCTTTTGAGAAACAAACTTTGGAGTGGGATATTGACCTTCTTCCCATTCAACACCCTCGGCGTTGAACTTTCGCTCAAATCCAATTCCTTGATTCTTCCGGTGTCTTCCTTGCTTGCGAACAATTTCCTCAAAGTTCTTGCTTCCGGCAAGGCTCTTGTAGACACCTTTCTCTATAATCCCTTTCAATAAACTATTTTCTTGCTCAAGTGAAACTTGGCTTGAAACATTGTTAGTGGAATCATGAGAACTACTAGAAGTAACAACATTTGATTTGGCATGATTATTGTTACTACTAGATGAAGAATTTTTCTTATGCTTGTCATGCTTAGTTTTAATAGGTGGCAAGAAATTAGACAAGAGAAGTCGTTTGGCAAGATATGAAGAACTCTTCTTTCGAAGATCGTCATTGATAGCTTTTAGAAACTCATCTTCTTGCTCTAGATTGAGCTTCTCGAAGCGTAGCTTCTCATGAGATCTTAGGAGCTCTCTATGATCTTCTTGAGTTGTTTCATGAGCTAACTTAAGAGTGTTTAGTTCTTTAGTTAGACGCTCAATCTCCTTCATAGCATTGTCATTCGACTCTTCTCGACTATAAAGACTATTAGCATGTTCATCATTACTAAGCTCACTAGATTTGTCATGTAAAAGCTCATCTTCACCAAGCAAGTCATCTTCATCACTATCAAAGTCAATAAATTCAGGGTGTGATACCTTGGGGCCTTTTGCCATGAAGCATCGTCCAATTCCCTCATTTGGTGAATCAAACAAGTCATTGGAGTTGGAGTACACGAGAGCAAGACCGGCAACACCTTCATCATGACTGTATTCGGAGTTGGAGTGATAGCTTCTTTCGGAGTGATTGTCGAGTCGGGCCGAGACCCATTCACCAACATGAGCTTGATGTTTTCTTCTTGTGTAGCTCCTTGATGACTTGTCTTTCCTTTCCGAATCCTTGCTTCTCCGAGAGGATCTTCGTTCATAACGATCATCTCTACTCCTTCTCTCTTTTCGAGGTGACTCTTCTCTTGAGCTTCTTCTTCTTGGAGATTCTTCTCTTCTCTTGTGGGGAGTCGAACACTCATTTGAGTAGTGTCCGGTCTTCCACAATTGTAGCAGATTCGATCACGACTAGAAGATCTCTTTTCATCATATGATCTAGACTTTGAGCTTCTTTCCTTGCTTCTACTCTTGTAGAATTTGTTGAAGTTCTTCACCATTAGGCTTATCTCTTCATTGGAAACCAGCTTGTCACTTGAGGTTGTGGGAGCTTCAACTGTAGCTTTGTAAGCACCACTTGACTTGTTGTGAAGCTCTTCCTTATCTTTAAGTGTCATCTCATGAGCAACAATTCTTCCAATGACTTGGTAGGCTTGAGATTCTTGTAGTTTGGCATCATTTGGATCAAAGTGCACACGGTGTCATACTTTCCATCCAAAGCTCTGAGAATCTTCTTGATGATGAATCGGTCGGTCATTTCTTCGCTTCCTAAGCCGGCAATCTCATTGGTGATGAGAGCAAGCCTAGAGTACATTTCAGCGACCCCTTCACCTTCCTTCATCTTGAACTTGTCAAGTTGACCTTGAAGAACATCTAGCTTTGATTCCTTCCAGGACTCGGTACCTTCGTGCATTTCGACCAAAGTATCCCAAATCTCTTTTGCATTCTCAAGACGGCTGATCTTGTTGAACTCCTCGAGACACAAAGCATTGAAGAGAATGTCACAAGCTTGAGCATTGTTCTATAACATCCGCAACTCATCCGCTGTAGCTTCGCGATCCGGAACTTTTCCTTCCTCGAAGAACTCACCTTGCAAGCCAACACAAATAATGCCCCATGCGGCAGGGTTATGTCCAAGAATATGCATTTTCATTTTGTGCTTCCAACTAGCAAAATTTGAACCATCAAAGTAAGGACCTCTATGAAAATTACCCTCACTAGACGCCATACTCTCCTAGGTTGTGAAACCAAGCTTATGGAGTCCAATGCAATGGAAACCAATCCAATGGAGACCAAAGCTCTGATACCACTTGTAGGATCGGAAGTATGTCTAGAGGGGGGGTGATTAGACTACTTGACAACTTAAAAGTTTAGCCTTTTGATTAAGACAAGTTTTTAGCAAGTTCACAATGATGAGCAAGTCAAGTATCACCCTACACATGCAATTCTAGAGTAGTGGCAGTGGAAAGTAAATTGCACATGTAGTAAATAAGAGGTGGAGAAGAGCAAACGCAATTTGGAGACACGGAGATTTTTCTCGTGGTTCCGATAGGTGGTGCTATCGTCAATCCACGTTGATGGAGACTTCAACCCACGGAGGGTAACGGCTACGAGAGTCCACGGAGGGCTCCACCCACGAAGGGTCCACGAAGAAGCAACCTTGTCTATGCCATCATGGCCTACGTCCACGGAGGACTAGCCTTACTCGGGGTAGATCTTCACGAAGTAGGCGATCTCCTTGCCCTTACAAACTTCTTGGTTCAACTCCACATCTTGACGGAGGCTCCCAAGCGACACCTAACCAATCTAGGAGGCACCACCCTCCAAAAGGTAATAGATGGTGTTGGTGATGATGAACTCCTTGCTCTTGTGCTTCAAATGATAATCTCCCCAACACTCAACTCTCCTCACCGATTTGGCTGTGGGGAAGAAAGGATTGAGTGGAAAGCAACTTGGGAAGGCTAGAAATCAAGTTTCATATGGTGGGAGTGGAGCAACTTGATCTCAACACAAGGGTAGGTAGTTTTCTTCTCGAAATGTAAGGTAGGAGTGGTAGTTCTTTCGATGGCTCTCTCCACGAATGAAGAGGAGGTGGAGGGTATTTATAGCCTCCACACAAAATCCAACCGTTACACACATTTGACCAATCTCGGTCAGACCGAAGTTGACAACTCGGTGAGACCGAAAATTCAAATCTTGTGAACGTTGGGATTTTCGGTCGGACCGAAAATACAATCTCGGTTAGTCCGATTCTTCCAAAGACTAGGGTTTGCCATTCTCGGTGGGACCGACTTTCTCATCTCGGTGACACCGATTTGAGTACAGAAGGTTACAGAAGGTTGGCAACACCAATTTCGGTAAGACCGAGTTTGGAATCGGAAAATCCGAAATTTCTAGGGTTTGGGTATATGGTGAGGTGGTTCATCTCGGTGTGGTGAGTTTATGGAATCGGTGGGACCGAGATTACTTATGAGTATATGTTGGAATGAAAGATTGCTGATAGTTTGAGAGATAAATCACTAAGCACTTTGAGCAACCAGATCATCATCATAACCTCATCCCCTTTTAATAGTATTGGCTTTCCTATGGACTCAATGTGATCTTGGATCACTAAACCAAAAATGGAGTCTTGAGCTTTTGCCAATGTTTTCCTTAGCATTTTGAGGGTCCACATCATCAATCATAGCCATACCCATATCAATTGAACTTTCTGAAATATTCTCAAGAAATAATTAGTTCAATGATATATATGTTGTTATTAATTACCAAAACCACCCGGGGATTAGTTGCACTTTCACAAAACCTAATCTCGAAATACGCCAACTCAACATGTACCTTCGGAGACACCTGTAGAGCTCCTTTATAATCACCCAGTTACGTTGTGACGTTTGGTAGCACACAAAGTGTTCCTCCGGTAAACGGGAGTTGCATAATCTCATAGTTGTAGGAACTTTGTATAAGTCATGAAGAAAGCAATAGCAACACACTAAACGATCAAGTGCTAGGCTAACAGAATGGGTCCGGTCAATCACATCATTCTCCTAATGATGTGATCCCGTTAATCAAATGACAACTCATGTCTATGGTTAGGAAACTTAACCATCTTTGATTAACGAGCTAGTCAAGTAGAGGCATACTAGTGACACTATGTTTGTCTATGTATTCACACATATATTATGTTTCTGGTTAATACAATTCTAGCATGAATAATAAACATTTATCATGAAATAAGGAAATAAATAATAACTTTATTATTGCCTCTAGGGCATATTTCCTTCACACTACTCAACCTATACTAACCATATAGGATAACAGGTAAGGTAACAATAGCAGGTTACAAAGAGCAGGCTATGCATCAGAATAGGTACCAATGAACAATAGTAGCAAAATCTAATGCAAGCATGAGAGGGAAGGAATGGGCGATATAGGAATGATCAAGGGGGGTTTGCTTGCCTGGAACTCTGCTGCAAGTGGATGGACATCAGGGTCGTAGCCGTACACGGGAGCAGCGTCAGTCCCAGTGTCTACCGAAGAGATGAGGGGGAAGAAACAATAAATATAAAGAAACAAATGCATCACGATGTATGACACAACAATATGCAGCGCTAGGGGTGACCTAACGCAGTGCTACACGTTACAGAAGAAGCTGGAAAACATGTGGGAATGATTTCCCGATGTTAGGCAGTTTTCGAACAGATGAATCGAAGGGGAAGGATCCATGTTCATTATGTTAGAGGCATGTGACAGATGAAAGGATAGAATATTCGAATTCGTCACATTTTTCTGCGCAGCTTTCATATATAAATATTTTCATCTGACTTATAGATCATTTTATATGATTTTTCAAAAATTTAAACATTTTCTAAAATTTCTAGAATTAATTTAATTATAAAATAAATTAAATACTAAATGCTATGGGTACACATAAGTGTACCCAGAGATGTGCTTTAGAGGCTGACATGCGGGGCTGGTCAAAGCTTAGTCAACAGTCAACACTGGCAGTTGACTGGTTAGACTGACAAGTGGGACCCCACTGTCAGTGACTTGGTTAAATTAATAGGATTCAATTTAACTAAATTAGTTAATTAGCTAACAGGTCCCACTAGTCAGTGTTTAATTAAGTTAAATTAATTAATTTAATTAGTTTAGTTAGTAAAGGGGGTGGCCCACTGGTCAGTGACTGTGCTGCCCAGTCAGCACAGTTGACCAGCGTCAACGGGTCAACTGGGCCATGGGGCCCACTGGCAGTGACCCTGGGGTGGCCCCAAGCTAGGCCACGTCGGTTGCTTTCGGCGACTCACCGCAGGCGATGCCAGAACGCGGCGGAGGCACGAGAGCGCGTCGGGATTTTGCTACAGGTGGCCAAAACAAGCGTGAGTGGTCGCTTTTGAACGAGGAGAGGGTGCCGCGTCGATCTGGAGCGGTGGCAGCAACTGGGGTTGCCGGAGTCGATGGCGGCGAGCTCGCGAGCGGGCGTTGGAGTACGAGCATGGTCGGGTTTGGTGCTATGTGGCTCAGGGAGGAGCATGTGTGGATGCGTTGGGCTCCTAGGAGCCCCAAGAGTTCATGCCAGTGGTCGGACACGGGTTGTGGCAACGGAGGCTACGACGGCGAGCTCTACCGTGGCAGCGAGTCACCAAGATGGCGAGGGGGCTACGGGCGTGGAAAAGAGGGGAGAGGAGATGGGTTTTGTGTCACAGCTCACCGCGGTCCTGCAGGTTAGGAAAGTGGGCACACAGAAGGCTCGATGTGGCCAGGATCGACAACGATGATCGGTGAGGTAGAGGAGGAAGAAGGGTCGAAGGCGGCGTTGTGGTGGTCCCCAGCTCCAGCTCGTAGGCGTAGAGGAAGTAGGGGAGGACAGTGGAGCCCGTGGGCATGTCAGCGAGGCGCGGTGACGAGGGTGGCCACGAGCTTCACGGGGCAGCGGCAATGGCGGTGCACGGACAAGGTGGGAAAGCGTGAGGGAGAGCGCGTGGTAGGAGAAGTGGATCTGGGGGGGTAAGGAGGCCGAAGGGGCTGCGGGGGTGGCGTCCTTATCCCCCATCGGCGTGGCTGCACGGGGCGGCGAGCCAGGTCCAACGGGGATGGGCGAGCGCGCCCTGGTCGTCTCACTGTAGTGAGGTGGGGCAACCCTAGATCGAGCCCCGCCAGCCCCTCCCCACCTTGCTCCCCACCTCGCCACCACCGGAGGACCGGTCGGCAAAGCCCGCGCCGGATCATGGGAGGGTGGCAGCGGGGGAACCCTGGATCGAGTGCCGCTGGCCCCTCCTCACCTTGCTACCCACCTCGCCGCCACCGGAGGAGCTGCCGGCGAAGCCCGTGTCGGCTCCCGGGAGAGTGGCGGCAGGGCGATTTTGCTGGATCAAGCCACATCACGCGATGCGCTCCCCCCACACGCGCATGCTGCGGTGAAGGCTCCTAGACAGCGGCAACGCTCCTCACCCGTGGTGGTGTTGCCCCCGGGTGGGTCCCCCCCCCTGCGCATGGTGGGGCTGGCCCTGTGTTGGCTCCCTGGTGGCGCGCGATGCTACCGCTGCGCGGACTCGACAGCAGGACTTGTGTTCTCCAGCTCCCCCGGCTCGTCGACCTCCTCCGCAGGCACAACTCCGACGTTGGCGCTCCAAAGGTTGCACACCTCTCCAGCTTTTTCGACTCATGTGACTTGTCGGTGCGGCTCCGACCCAGCAGCCCTAGACCTACGCTTTCCAGTGTCCCTGGCTTGCCAGCACCCCCCGCTTGCGCGGCTCCGGCCTTGGTGCCCTCGATGGCTGCGCCCCTTCCAGTCTTGTCGGCTTGTTGGTGTCCTGCCAGACCTGTCCCATTGGCCCGGACCTGCATTCCTTCCTGGTCCTGGCTTGCTGGTGACGCCACTCGCAGCCCTCCTGAAAGTGTAGCTAATCCCTAGGTGGTTTTGGTAATTCATTACAACATATAGCTCACTGAACAAATATCCATTCAAGATTAATGGTTCAGAAAGTTAATGATTGGTATGGCATGGACTAGAGATGTGGACCCCTCAAAATGCTAAGGACACACATTGGCAAAAGCTCAAGACTCTACATTTTCATTTTAGTGATCAAAGATCACATTGAGTCCATAGGAAAACCCAATACTATTAAAAGGGGATGAGGTATTGCTTAATGGCTTGCTTGCTCAAAATGCTTAGTGATATGCTCCAAAAGCCCTCAATCACTTTCAAATTTCCACATATGTCCTAAACCTAAAGTCAGACTCAGCCCCACCGAGTTCACTTGACATAGCCATAACCAGAAATCCTAATCAGTTCGGTCTCACCGATAGGGATCTCGGTCTCACCGAGATGGGATTGCAAACTCTTTGTTTCCCTTCGTAACGTTTTGGTCTAACCGAAATGAGCGATCGGTCTCTGTTTCATTTTTGTAACGTTTTGTTCTAACCTAAATGAGCGATCAGTCCCACCGAGTTTGCCTGACCAAGTCGCTGTTTGCTTATTACTGACATTGGTCTCACCGAGTTCATGTGATCGGTCTCACCGAGATGAGGTTTTTCCCTAATCCTAGCGCACCGGTCTCACAGAGTTGGTATTGTCGGTCCCATCGAAAAGCCTAACATTCACATTTTGAACCAGGTCGGTCTCACCGAATTTCAATATTCGGTCCCACCAAGTTTGGTAAATTGTGTGTAATAGTTAGGTTTTGTGTGGAGGCTATATATACCCCTCCACCCCTTCTCCATTTGAGAGAGAGCTATCAGAACATGCCTACACTTCCACTACTCATTTTCTGAGAGACAACCACCTACTCATGTGTTGAGACCAAGACATTCCAATCCAACCACAAGAATCTTGATCTCTAGCCTTCCCCAAGTTGCTTTCCACTCAAATCATCTTTCCACCATATCCAAATCTATGAGAGAGAGTTGAGTGTTGAGGAGACTATCATTTGAAGCACAAGAGCAAGGAGTTCATCATCAACACACCATGTATTACCTTTTGGAGAGTGGTGTCTCCTAGATTGGTTAGGTGTCACTTGGGAGCCTCCGTCAAGTTTGTGGAATTGAACCAAGGAGTTTCTAAGGGCAAGGAGATCGCCTACTCCGTGAAGATCTACCCAAGTGAGGAAAGTCCTTCGTGGGCGATGGCCATGGTGGGATAGACAAAGTTGCTTCTTTGTGGACCCTTCGTGGCTGGATCCCTCCGTGGACTTACGCAACCGTTACCCTTCGTGGGTTGAAGTCTCCATCAACATGGATGTACGATAGCACCACCTATCGAAACCACGCCAAAAATCTCTGGGTCTACATTGCGTTTGCTCCCTCCAAACTCCTCCCTTTTACCTTCATATGCAATGACTTATATTCTGATGCTATACTCTTAGAATTGCATGTGTAGGTTGATTGCTTGACTTGTGTTAAGTTGCTAAAATCTGCCAACAATTAAAATTGGGAAAAGGCTAGATTTTTATTTTGTCAAGTAGTCTAATCACCCCCCTCTAGACATACTTCGATCCTACAAGTGGTATCAGAGCTTTGGTCTCCATTTGCCTTGATTGACATAGCTTTGGTGATCATAGCCTTGGTTTCACAACCTATGAGAGTATGGCGTCTAGCGAGGGAAATTACCACCGTAGAGGTCCTTTGATGGTACAAACTTTGCTAGTTGGAAGCATAAGATGAAAATGCATATTCTTGGACATAACCCCACTGTTTGGGCTATTGTGTGTATTGGTTTGCAAGGTGAATTCTTTGATGGGAGAGAACCAAATCGCGAAGCAACTGCGGAAGAGTTGAAAATGCTATAATACAACACTCAAGCTTGCGATATCTTCTTCAATGGATTGTGCCCTGAAGAATTCAACAAAATCAACCGTCTTGAGAATGCAAAGGGAATTTGGGATACTTTGGTTGATATGCACGAAGGTACCGAGTCCGTCAAGGAATCCAAGTTGGATGTGCTTCAAAGTCAGCTTGACAAGTTCAAAAGGAAGGATGGTGAAGGTGTCGCTGAAATGTACTCTAGGCTTGCTCTCATCACAAATGAGATTGCCAGCTTAGGAAGTGAAGAGATGACTGACAGATTCATCATCAAGAAGATCCTAAGAGCCTTGGATGGAAACTATGATACTGTGTGCACATTGATCCAAATGATGCCCAATTACAAAGATTTCAAGCCAACGTAAGTCATTGGAAGAATAGTTGCTCATGAGATGTCACTCAACGATAAAGAAGAGCTTCACAACAAGTCTGGTGGTGCTTATAAAGCCTCATGTGATGCTCCTGCCACATCAAGTGAAAAACAAGTCTTCAATGAGGAATTGAGCTTATTGGTGAAGAACTTCAACAAATTCTACAAGAGTAGAAGCAAACAGAGAAGCTCCAAGTCAAGATCCTACCATACAAAAGATCTTCTAGTCGTGAACGTAATTGCTACAATTGTGGAAGACCCGGACACTACTCAAATGAGTGTACAGCCCCATACAAAAGAAAAGAAGAATCACCTCCAAAAGAGAGAAGGAGTAGAGATGATTGTTATGAACAAAGAACCTCTCACAGAAGCAAGGATTCAGAAAGGAAGGACAAGTCATCAAGGAGTTACACAAAATGAAGACATCAAGATCATGTTGGTGAATGAGTATCCGGTTCTGATTCCGAGCACCACCCTGAGATAAGTTATCACTCCGACTCCGAATATACTCAAGATGAAGGTGTTGTCGGTCTTGCACTTGTGTCAACCAACTCCTATGACATATTTGACTCACCAAATGAAGGAATTGGAAGATGCTTCATGGCTAAAGGCCCCAAGGTATCACACCACGAGTATATTGATTTCAATAGTGATGAATATGATTTGCTAGGTGATGATGAGTTACTTGTTGACAATGCTAGTGATGAAAACTATGATGAAACTGCTATTAATCATGCTAATCAAGATGGAATGTATGACAATGATAAGAAGGAGATGAGCATCTAACTAAAGAACTAAACACTCTTAAGTTAGCTCATGAAATTACTTTAGAAGATCATCGAGAACTTTTAAAAACTCATGAGAAGCTACGCTTCAAGAAGCTCAACCCAGAGCAAGAACATGTGTTCTTAAAAGCTATCAATGATGATCTTCAAAAGAAAAGTTCTTCTTACATTGCCAAGCATTTACTCTTGTCTACTTACATACCACAAGTAAAATCTAGCAAAAAGAGTAAGAAAGATTCTTCTTCTAGTATTAACAATAATCATGCTAAATCCGATATTGTTGCTTCTAGTAGTTCTCTTGATTCCACTAATGATTCTCTTAGCCAAGTTACACTTGAGCAAGAAAATAGCTTATTGAAGGGAATTATAGAGAAAGATGTTTACAAGAGCCTTGCCGGAAGTAAGGAATTTGAGGAAATTTTACGCAAGCAAGGAAGGTACCGGAAGAATCAAGGTGTTGATTTTGAACGAAAGTTCAACGCCAATGGAGTTGAGTGGGAAGAAGATCAATACCCCAAGACGAAGTTTGTTCCTCAATAAGAGAAGTATGATCCTACTTCCTTCAAGGGGACACAAGCTCAAGATGAACTTCCACCACAATACCACAAGCTAAAAGGTAAGGACAAGCTTCAAGAGGAGATTGATGCATTTGAAGAAGCTCCAAAGGCCTTGGTCAAGTGGGTTCCCAAGTCTACCTCAAGTTCTACCTCATCAAGTACATCTATAACCCCAAGGATTCCCATCAAGATGATGTGGTTCCCGAAGAGGAAGAACTAGAGAGTTCTTGAGGGTAACTCTGCCAACATACTTCACTCATATTGATATTGGCAAGGACAAGTGCAATCAACTTCCACATCTTGCACTAGTTCAAGGAGTCACAAACCCTCTTGTTAGTAATTCAAGGGACAAGGTAACCTAATGCTTTCATGGACATCATCTTGTGTGTACTTCACTCTATGTCCATGGATATCCTTGTTTGTACCTTGTGGGACTAACCCATGTAGGTCTTGAAAGTGCAACTCACTCCAATGGATTGCTCCAAATGATCTACATCCACATTGAGCATCCACATCTTCAACATCTACATGAATTCATCATCGACAAAACCCAAGGTTAGTTCATCCATCTGAAAGGGGATATCACATCTAGGGGGAGCTTTACTCTAAGAATTGAGCCAAAGAAACTCTAATGGTGTGAACACAACAATGCTTTATGTAAAAGTGGTAACCCCACTTGTGATTAAACGATGAGTATGATCTATGATCAAATGTTCCCATTTGACTCCTAAGTCAATATACTCATATATAGATTACCTAGTCATCGCCAATTGCTTGATAGATGCTAGAGTGTTTGTGCATGCTTTGCCACATATTTCATTTGCTATCTTATTGTGTGAGCATGTTGGTTGCAAATTTTCTTCATTCAAGGACATCCATTTGTTGCTTTGATTCTTTGGTCTTTTCTTTTGCCAAATGGATGGACAAGAATGCCTAAGTACTCCCTCTATCTATCTATGATTTTCTTGTCTCAAACTCTATTCATGCTACATCACAATGTTTGATCAAGTCAGATTTGAACCCTCTGGGTGAGGAGCACTCGGAGCCACCGATTTGTCATAGACTTAAACTTCCAAAACCTCTTGATGTATTTTGGTCTGACCGATTCATTCCTTTCGGTCATACCGAGTTCATTGAGTTGATCTAGGTTTCAATCTTGGTGCAACCGATTTGAACATTTCGGTCTCACCGAGTTGCAGTAACCGCTTGCGCTGCATCTCGGTGCCACCGACTTGCTCAACTAGGTCACAGCGACAGGGTCTAGATATATATACCCATGGGTCGAATTTTGGAAATTTCTCTAAAACCCTTCCCCCGTGCTGTCCAGCTCTGCCGACTCGAGGTCTCCGAATAGTCTTCTTCATCGCCAGCGACCACCGTCAATGGAATCATCGCCGACATTGTCTCCGTAGAGAGTTCACCGCCGAGTTAGAGTATGAACCCGACCCCTTTGTGCAATCTTTACCTCTGATTCCTGCACTTAGGTCAATGCCATGAATCATACCACGTTTGAGATACTTCTATCCAATCAAAAAATTCCTTTAGATTAGTTTTATTTCGAAAACTTAGGGTTAGGTTTCCGTCAAACTCATCTCGGACCAACCGAGTTGTAGAAATCGGTCTCACCAATTTGGCCCAAGCCATTGCACTTGTGATTTTCGGTCTGACCGAAACTTACAAATCAATGTGACCGAGTTCAATTCTCAGTGAAACCCTAGCAATCTCGAAGTCACCGGACTATGTCTCGGTCTGACCAATTTCACTAGTTTAGACTCTAATATTGCTTCGGTGTCACCGAGTTTAACAAATCGGTAGCTCCGAGATGACTTCTGTAGAAAACTAAAACTTAGTTTTTTGCTCATTTATTTTGCAAAATCTCTGCACTTTGTGATACTCATCCACTCTGTCTCAACTATATCTATTCACAGGGTCAGCCTTCAGCTTTCAGCCATGTCTGACAATAGTGACAGCCAAAACAAGTCTGAGGAACAGGTTCACTTGAGTGAGGGCACTAGTCCCTCTGACAACTATGATGATGTGAGCAGAAGTACTCCTAGCAGCCTGTCTAAGGCTGCAACCAGGTAGAGGAAGAAGGAAACATCTGACTCAGAGGATAAAGATTTTATGGTTGATGAGGAAGTCACTTCAAAGAAAAAGGTTGTCAAGAAAGAATTTGGCACAACAACTACAACCAAGTCAGGTATGAAGAAGAAGGCACCAGCCAGAAGGATACCAATGTCCAAAGCCAGAGCCTCAACACAGGAAACCATTGAGTTCACTCTTGAACCAAAGAAGGCTAGTGAGGGCAAGAAGAGGAAGGAAAGGGTCAAGAAGACCATGGCCAGAGTGATTGGCAGACCATCCATGGTCAGGGATTCAGATGAAGAGGAGGATGAAGAGCCTGCTGCACCTCCCGCCAAGACTCGGAAGTTGATGGGGGATGCCATCAAGACAGGGGCTGCTTCATCAAAGCCCAAGACTGCCCCCAAGGCTGCTGATGCTGCTCAAGTTTCTAAGCCTGCAGCACCCAAGAGATCAACTAGGAACATACCAGCTGCTAAGAAGAACAAGGCCCCAGTGCCTGAAGTGGAAGAAGAAGAAGAATCCCAAGTGCTTAGAAAACTGAAGCCCAAGATCCCAGATCATGATTATACACATCATGTGGCTAAAAACATGAAGCTAAGGAAGGATGCAAGCCTCAGGCTATGGAGGCAGATAGACCCATATGCCACCAGGAGGAGGACTGTTGTGGACTACAGGTTCCATACAAAGGAGAAGCAAGATTTCTATGAGATTGTGCTCCTAGACAAGAAGCCCATAGTCAGTGATATGAGATGGGTTGACTGGACCTACATTGATAACAATGCAGATCACTTCCAGGAGTTCATGACAGCTTCAGACTAACTAGAGTTGACACATTTGTTGGCCAGAAGCTAACCAAGTGGAATGATGAGATGGTGATGCAGTTCTACTCCACAACACATTTTTATCCAGATGGTAAAATTGTTTAGATGAGTGAGGGTACAAGGTACCAGTCTACAGTTGCTGACTGGGCCAAGCTTATCAATGCCCCTGAAGAGCAAGAGTATGACACAGATGTGTATGCCAAGCCAAGGAAAGGACACAACACCATGGCACACATGTATAAGGAGATTCCTAATGGATACTCACAAGTTTGGATCTCTATACTATCTACTGTATGGACTGCCCACAATCAACACTATCATCAGGCACACATTGTTGCCCAAGTCTGGAGATGATAGGATGATAAGAGGGCATTCCATCAATTTGCTGCACATGTTTGACATTCCAGAGAAGTTCAAAGTGATGACATTGATTGTAGAGACAATCAAGAGGACGGTTGCTGATCAGAAGAGATCATGTGGATATGCTCCATACATTCAGATGCTTATCAACTCCAAGATGGGCAAAGGCACATATCTCTTGGACAAGGAGCACCTTCCCCTGTTGCCTGGATTTGAAGACAATGTGGTTGTCATGGATGCTACACATCCTACTTCAGTAGAGGCTCAGGGGAAGAAAGAAAAATCACAAGCAGAAGGCAACCAAGCCACCAAGTGCTGAAGAGGCATCCCAGATATTTCTCAAGTCCAAACAAGATCAACTTGGTTATCTCATTCAGGATACTTCGAGGATTGAGAAAGGATTGGCCACCCTGACTCAAAATCAAGAGAGTCTTGAGAGGATAATTGAAACAAAGATACATGATCTAGATGTGAAGGTCATAGAAATTCAATCAACTGTGGAGAAGATTCAAGAAGAGCTTGAAGACAGAGATGAGGGACCTACAACAGATGCTTTTCAGCAAGTCCCAATGGGATCAAGGTCCACAGCTGTGCCAGTTGTTACTGATCCCAGAGCTACAGTGTTAGCACCTGTAGCTACAACCTCAGTTCAATACTACATGATGCTGATAATGTGATACTACGATCAGAGAACCTTTGAAGAAACTGTGTGCGATGCATTAATCGCAAACAGTGGTGTAAAAACCATCAAAAAAGTGCAAAACGTTTGCGATGATGGATGCATCAAACACGGTCCACATTTTAGTTCCGTGTGTGATGTAGGGCATACGGTTCAGTGCAATTAACCGTTTGTGATGAGGAGCAACAAAAGAAACAGACAGCCAGATGAAGGTGTGTGCGATAAACAGCAGACGGTTCACTAGGATGAACTGTTTGTGATTAGGCAACACAAGAGAAATGGTTAGCCAGATCAAGGTGTGTGCAATATACGGCATGCAGTTCACGTGGATGAACTGTTTGTGTTGAGACAAGAGAACATTAACGGTTCAATTTAACAAGATGTGTGTGATACGCGGCAAATAGGTCTATAATCAGAAATGTGTGCGAAGATCGATAATAACGCAGACGATTGCTGCTAATAAGGCGTGTGTGTTGTGCGATGGTATTGCATACAGAACAACAACATATATATGTATATGTATATATATATATATATATATATATATATATATGATGTAGATGGCTTTTGTACCGGTCAATCTTTATATCCTTTCTTGTAACATCCCAAATTTTCAATTTGGAATGTTATACATTAGATCATCATGCATTACATATTTTCTTGCATTTGACGATCCTAGAAATTTCACGCAACTCAAGGACCCACGGAGAGAGTTGGAGATTTCGAAATTTTCATATTTGAGTTCTCTCGAATTATGAAAAGAGGATCATTGATTTTATTTATTTCATCTTTAAATAATTTTTCCAATATCAAATAAGAGAGGGAATAATATGACTTTCCCAAAATTTAGGAAAAATGAAGATTTAATAAATAAATCAAATTTTGGATTTTCTCGGAGTTTATTTGCCTTAGGGAAAATGCGTGTTTTCAAAAATTGCACTTTAGGCCCCGAGTAAAAGTTCATTTTGTTCCACTCATTTTTAAGAGTCGGGGAAAATTTACTTTGTAATTTTTGGAGTTCGTTTAGATTTTATTTTATTCGTTTTTCTGCGCGAGATATTTATAAAAAAACGCGCAGCGCCCCGCCTGGGCCAAGGGCCCAGCCGGCCCAGCCGCTCCTCCACATACCAGCCACACAGGCCCGCCGCCCAGCCGAGTCCGCTCGGACTCCGCCACCGCCGCCGCCTTGCCTTGCCCCCCCAAGCAGCACCCTCCTATAAATACCCCAGAACCCCCTCTCCTCCCCACAACCCACCGCCGCCCCAAGCAAAGAAGAAGCAGCCAGCTGCCTATCACCGCCGCCGCCGCTTGCGCCGCCGCCGCTAAGCGCCGTCGCCTTGCCGCCATTGCCGCCGCCGTCGCCGTCGCCCGCCGCCTAGCCGCCGCCCACCGAGCCCGCCTCGTCGAGGTAGCAGCGCCGCCACCCTCCCTTGGTTCGTTTGTTTTAAAAAAACCATTCCGTTTTCTTTTTAAATCGTTCGTTTTTTCCGAAACCCTAGATCGGTTTTATTTCCCGGTTTTGTTGTTTAGCGAGCGTTCGCCAGACCGTTCGTCTTAACGAACGTGATCATCGGTTATTCACGGTAAACGAACGTCCGTTCGTTTAACCGTTCATCGTTTTCTTTTAATCGGAATTATTCCGCTATTTTCTGATCGCGATTTCAGATCCGATCTTCGTTCTAGTTTATCTTCTCGCTCGTTTATCGGAATCAGGTGATTCAAGCGCCTGGAGTTTCGTTTCGAAACCGCCGTTCCGACTAATCAATTTAAACAAAGTTTTGCTACTATAAAATTTGACCTAGTTTTCAACTTGCTAGAACCGAGTTGTTTTCTTTTGCCGTTTGACTTTCGTTGCTTTATTTGATTTGATTCTTTTGCCACCAGGGTTCTTAAGTTGAACTTTCTGGTTAGCTCTTTTATTCGAGATTTACCTGTGCATTAGATGAGTACTTATTGTATGCTTGTTTTTTGTCTGTGATAGATCACCCGGAGTGCGCCGCTTGTTACTTCGAATCTCTAGGTTTCGCGGATCATCAGCAAGGCAAGTAACACTTTGATCATACCGTTTCTACTACCTAGTTTTGATGCATTAGATCAATCCTCAAACATTGCATGATTAGGATCTAATTAAATTGTGGGATGGGAAGTAGATGAGGTAGTACCTATTACCTGTTTTACTTATGAAACCTTTGGGAGTTACTTCTGCATTTGCTTATTATGCCATGCTATGCTAGTAGACGTGGATTGGGTGAGTGAATATCCATGATAGATGTGAGATTGTTAATTAATGGTTTATCTAAGGTGGCAACTTAAATACACATCTGGGTGGATTGAGGCACAGGGGTATCCAAAGATTGCACGCTTTTGTGGAAATCACGGGTTACCGTGTGATTTTCCTATGGACCGCCACCTGTGCTCAAAGGGATCATAAGATAATTCATGCTAGTAACTTCCGTGTGCAGCCACAAGCCATTATGGGCTCGGCATAGTTGACTAAGTCGTGCGAACTCTTATAGTGGTGGACTAGCGATGTAGGGGATGTAGGTGTACCGATCTACCCATCGTAAGGTGCTAGCGCTTACGAAGACTATGTCTCGGTCATCCGTTTCTCAAACACCATGTAGTGCGAGAAACCAAACGGAGGCGATCGAGTCTTGTGGGGAAAAGTCGCAAACCTCTGCAGAGTGTACAAACTAATCATGATTAGCCGTGTCCCGGTTATGGACATCTTGAGTATCTAGTATTTGAATATCATGTGAATCTCAACATGTTACTCTAATTTAATATTGTTGGGTTTGTTAATGAGTATTTTTAATTGGGATTGAGGATCTTGTCAACCATTCTCAATGTTTAACAACCACCATGATAGTTAAATAAATTTATTCCTTTGCAAGAGGGAAAAATTGGCTTTATGCAAAAGCTGTAACCATAGAAGCTTTTCCACCAGCCATATATGCATGTAGTATAGGCTTACCATTCATTATTCTCTATGTGTTACATTGCGGCATGTTCCATGTCTTTGAACTGTTTTGGGCTGCAACTTTCATGTTGCGAGACTTTTGAACAACAGTAAGGTGCTTTTAGGTCGTGGTTCTATACTCATGATGCCGTTGGAGTTGATGGACTCACTTATCTTCCAAGTCTTCCGCCGTTATCGTTATTAGATGGCCTTAAGCCATATTTATTGTAATAAGTCCTCTTTTGGACAACGATGTAATAAGTGTGTGATTGCTACTCTGTTATAAATCCTTGAAGCTTGTGTGGTGTCAAGATTCTCGATCCGGGATGACACCGAGCACGAGACTTCACCATCCGAGGTCGGGTCGCTATAGAGATGGTATCAGAGCACACGCTGACTGTAGGACACGACCACTAAGTTAAAGCAATAGATCACTATTCTCTTCTCATTTTCTAACTCCTCATCTTTTCTACTCTTTTAGGATGACGGATGCAAAGATCAAGTACGCCCAACCAGATGAAGGCACACCTTTTGGATCCCACTTGAAGGAAGTCGCCAAGTACCTGAACATTGGACTACCAACCTTCACCGGGACTTTCGACGCCACTCTGCCTGAAGAGGAACGCTGGAAGATTCAAGCTCATGTTCCGGGAAGGACATTCACGCCAATCACCAAGCCTATAGATAGTGTTTTCAGTGCACCAACCTGGAGTCTGTGAAAGAGCATGGCAGCTCATATCACCATGGGACGCATTGGACAAGTTTATCAAGAAGACCTCAAGGACACTATCTACCAGATTTGCGGACGCCGAAATGAACAATGGGCGATAGTCAGCACCAAGAATGATATATCCATTGCAGCTTTCATCCAGGAGTTAAACCAGCACATTCGACGCCAGGAGAACCAGATGTGCAATGATATGATAGAGTTGAAGAATGCGAAGGGAAGGATCATCGAACTTGAAGGAGAACTGAAGTCTACATGCAAGGACTACATGGACGAGATCGTAGCTGTCGTAAGGCACAACAGCGATCTTAAGTATGAGATTGGAGAACTCAAGAAGAAATTAGAGCTCAAGAATGAAGACAAGTACGTCGACTGTCCGAGCAACTACATCATCATCGACAACACCGATTTGGATCCAAGTGAACCCGACTTTGAAGACGAAGCTGGAGTAGACATCATGGAGTCTTCCACCGGTTCAAATTAGTAGATGACCCCCACATGAATAGTATTTCCCTCCATGTAAACATTATAGTATAAGCACTTTTGCAATAGTTAGACCGTTGTATGCCCTTTGTTTGAAATGAATGAAGTGATTTTGTGTGCATTTGTCTCATGAGCATTTGGGTAGTGTTTTCTCCTTAGACCTCACTCTATTCTTAGTTTCTCGTCTTTTCTAAACCCTTCAGATGCCTCCGAGACGCGACCCCGAGTTTGTTTTCCCGCCAGAGATCACTCAGTTGATTCAGAAGCAGAATACTTTGATTCAAACATTGGTACAGAACCAAGGCAACAACAACAACAACCCACCACCACCACCACCGCGGATCACTTGACTCGTTTTCTTAGGCTGAATCCGCGGTGTATTCCATAGACACCGAGCCGATTGTAGCAGATGATTGGCTCCGCAAGATAGGAAGGAGTTGACCACTGCAGGATGTACAGATGGTGAGAAGGTGAAGTTTGCTGCACATCAACAGCGGACCCGCAAGCGGCATGGTGGGAGAATTTCACAGCCACTTACCTCAGAGACACCGCCACATGGGATCGGTTTGACAAGCTTTCCGACTTGCCCATGTTTTAGCAGGAGCTATGGCCATGAAGAAGCGTGAGTTTCGCAACTTACGCCAAGGAGGAAGGACTGTTGGCGATGTGGATGATTTTAGTAAGTTAGCACGTTATGCCCCGGATGACGTTGCTCTGACGCAGCTAAGCGGGAGAAGTTTCGAAGGACCGAATGATGAGTTAAGCATGCGAGTTGATGGTAGCAAGATTCAATAACTACCAGGAGTTGGTAGACCGCACCCTCATGATTGAAGGAAAGCAGCAGCAGATTGAGAATCGCAAGAGGAAGTATGGGCAGGGGAAGTATAACTCTGGAGCTCAGCAGAAGCTCCGTTATGCACCTAAACAGGAGTTCGGTTTCAGCATACCCATGGAGGAGGTAGTTCACACAACCATAATGGCCACAAGAATGGTAATGGGAATGGAGGAAGCAACGGCGAACCGGACCACACCATCAACCCCAGCCAAGAAAGACTGAGCCATGTCACCTGTTACAAGTGTTCCAAGACCGGACATTATGCAAATGATGTCCCAAGGCCAAGGTGGAAATGGAAGCTCGAAAGAAGCCAAACCCTTTCAGCAGGGGACGGTGAACCACATTGATGTGGAGGAGGTTGAAGCTCAGCCCGATGCGATGTCGGTAAGTTTTGGTTAAGTCATTTACTGCACTTGTTCTTTTCGATACTGGTGCATCGCATTCATACATATCAAGGGGATTTGTAGAAAAGTTTAGCCTGCCCACTCAGATTTTTAAAACCCCTATGCTAGTAAGTTCACCAGGAGTAGACTACATGGCCAGAGAAGGATGTTTTCAAGTGCCATTGAGTATAGGAAGGCATGTGTTCCCGACGGATTTGATTATTCTGGAATCCCAAGGTTTGGATGTGATTCTTGGTATGGATTGGCTGTCGATGTATGGAGGAAACATCCATTGCGCAAGTAAGACTATTTTGCTCACGACGCCAAAAGGAAGAAGGATTAGGTATGTATCACGACATGGACCAAATAGGAATCAAGTAAATTCCTTATCAGGAGTTGTGCAGGAAGAGGTACCAGTGGTGAAAGATTATCCTGATGTATTTCCTGAGGAATTGCCAGGAATGCCACCGGATAGAGACATTGAGTTTTTGATTGATCTTTTGCCAGGTACAGGCCCAATATCGAAGCGACCATACAGGATGCCCGCACGAGTTTGGCGAAATCAAGAAGCGATTAAGGAGCTATTGGATAAAGGTTATATACGCCCAAGTTCTTCGCCTTGGGGATCACCCGTACTTTTAGTGGAAAAGAAGGATGGATCGTTAAGGATGGTTGTTGATTACCATGGATTGAATGAAGTAACAATCAAGAACAAGTACCCACTACCAATGATAAATGATCTGTGTGATTGTTTGTAAGGAGCTAAAGTGTTTTCCAAGATCGATTTGCGATCAGGGTACCATCAGTTGAAGATTCGAGAGCAGGACATACCTAAGACAGCGTTCACCACAAGATATGGACTGTATGAGTATACCGTTATGTCATTTGGGCTGACTAACGCACCTGCCTATTTCATGAACCTGATGAACAAAGTGTTTATGGAGTTTTTCGATAAGTTCGTTGTGGTGTTCATTGATGATATTTTGGTTTACTCGAAGAATGAAGAGGAACATAAGGAACATTTGCGATTGGTTTTGGAGAAACTGAGGGAACATCAGTTATATGCCAAGTTCAGCAAATGTGAGTTTTGGCTAAAGGAAGTTGGATTTCTTGGACATGTTATATCCGGAGAAGGGATAGCAGTTGACCCCACAAAGGTTGAGACCATAACCAAATGGGAAGCACGAACGACAGTTGGAGAAATCCGGAGTTTTCTTGGACTCGCAGGATACTACCGGAGATTCATTGAGAATTTCTCAAAGATTGCAAAACCTATGACGGAGTTGCTGAAAAAGGATACCAAGTTCATATGGACTGAGGATTGTGAGGCAAGTTTTCAGGAGATGAAGAAAAGATTGGTTACCTCACCAGTGTTAATTTTGCCAGATCAAACCAAGGATTATGAGGTGTATTGCGATGCTTCACGTCGAGGACTTGGAGCAGTGCTTATGCAAGAAGGAAGAGTTGTTTCGTATGCTTCACGACAACTGAAACCTCATGAATTAAATTATGCCACACATGATTTGGAGTTAGGAGCCATAATGCATGCATTGAAGACATGGAGACATTTCCTCATTGGAAATCATTGTGAGGTGTACACGGATCACAAGAGTTTGAAGTACATTTTCACGCAGAAGGAGTTAAACCTTAGACAAAGGAGATGGTTGGAACTCATCAAGGATTATGATATGAGATTGCATTATCATCCCGGAAAGGCTAATGTAGTAGCTGATGCATTGAGCCGCAAGAGCCATGTCAACACGCTGATGACGGGAGAGATACCAAAGGAATTAGCAGAAGATCTTCGTGAGCTATGTTTAGAAATAGTTTCGAGAGGCTATGTAGCAGCATTGGAGATTCAGTCTACCTTGATAGACAAAATCAGAGAAGCTCAGAAAAATGACAAAGAGATCGCGAATATAAAGAAGAAAATGAGCGAAGGAAAAGCAAAGGGATTCTGTGAGGATGAACACGACACCCTATGGTTTGAGGACCGTGTTTATGTGCCAAATGACCCGGAGATCAGGAAGTTGATTCTGCAAGAGGCACATGATTCACCCTATTCGATTCACCCAGGAAATACCAAGATGTATTTGGATTTGAAGGAAACGTTCTGGTGGACCGAAATGAAGAAGGATATTGCGGAGTATGTAGCAGTTTGTGATGTATGTCAGAGAGTGAAGGCAGAACATCAAAAGCCAGCAGGATTGTTGCAACCATTGGCGATACCCTAATGGAAGTGGGATAAACTAGGCATGGATTTCATCACGGGTTTGCCAAAGACTCGTTCAGGCTACGACTCGATTTGGGTTATAGTCGACCGCTTGACGAAGGTAGCTCATTTCATTCCAGTCAAGACTACCTATAGCAGTGCTAAGTTGGCAAAGATATACATGAACAGAATTGTGTGTTTGCACGGAGTTCCGAGTATCGTATCAGATAGAGGAACCCAATTTACCTCAAAGTTTTGGAATCAGTTGCATGAAACATTGGGAACCAGGCTGGAATTCAGTACAACTTTTCACCCACAGGCAAATGGACAGACTGAGAGAGTCAATCGGATTTTGGAAGATATGCTGAGAGCTTGTGCACTAGATTATGGATCTAGTTGGGACGATAACCTGCCGTATGCGGAGTTTTCTTATAACAACAGTTACCAAACAAGCTTGAAGATGGCACCTTTTGAAGCTTTATATGGAAGAAGGTGCAGGACATCATTGTCATGGGACGAAGTTGGAGACCGTCAGTTGTTTGGACCAGATTTGATTAAGGAGTCTGAACAGAAGGTTAAGATGATTCGCGATAGGCTCAAGGTAGCCCAGTCCAGATAGAAGAGCTATGCGGATTCAAAACGCAAGGCGATAGAATATGAAGTTGGAGACAGAGTTTATCTTAGAGTATCCCCACTTCGTGGAGTTAAGCGTTTTGGAGTTAAAGGAAAATTAGCACCACGTTTTGTTGGACCGTATAAGATCTTGCAATGCATGGGTGAAGTCGCTTATAAGTTGGAATTACCAGAAGGACTGTCAGGAGTTCACGATGTATTCCATGTTTCTCAGCTGAAGAAATGTCACGCCAAGATGGCAGAGGTACCGCTGAGAGATACAGTGCCACTGGAAGCAATAAAATTGAAGGATCATTTAACATATGAGGAGAAACCAGTCAAGATTCTCGATTTTGCCAGCAGAGTTACTTGCAGCAAGGTTATCAAGTTTTGCAAGGTTCAGTGGAGCCACCACACTGAGGATGAATCCACCTGGGAGAGAGAAGAAGATTTGCTCAAGGACCACCCTCACCTATTTTCTAGCCAACCCGAATCTCGAGGGCGAGATTCATCTTAAGGGGGGTAGGTTTGTAACATCCCAAATTTTCAATTTGGAATGTTATACATTAGATCATCATGCATTACATATTTTCTTGCATTTGACGATCCTAGAAATTTCACGCAACTCAAGGACCCACGGAGAGAGTTGGAGATTTTGAAATTTTCATATTTGAGTTCTCTCGAATTATGAAAAGAGGATCATTGATTTTATTTATTTCATCTTTAAATAATTTTTCCAATATCAAATAAGAGAGGGAATAATATGACTTTCCCAAAATTTAGGAAAAATGAAGATTTAATAAATAAATCAAATTTTGGATTTTCTCGGAGTTTATTTGCCTTAGGGAAAAATGCGTGTTTTCAAAAATTGCATTTTAGACCCCGAGTAAACGTTCATTTTGTTCGACTCATTATTAAGAGTCGGGGAAATTTTACTTTGTAATTTTTGGAGTTCGTTTAGATTTTATTTTATTCGTTTTTCTGTGCGAGATATTCATAAAAAATAAAACGCATGGCGCCCGCTTTGGGCCAAGGGCCCACCGCCCACCTGCCCTCCTCACAAGAATCACAGCCTTGTGCAGCCGCCGCCGCTAACCGAGTCCGGCTCGGACTCCGCCACCGCCGCCGCCCTTGCCCCCCCCCCCAAGTAGCACCCTCCTATAAATACCCCAGCACCCCTCTCCCCCCACAACCCGCCGCCACCCCTAAGCAGCAAAGAAGAAGCCACACCTTCACCGCCCGCCGCCGCCGCCGCTGCAAGAGCCGCCGCCGCCGCCGCTTACCGCCGCCCGCTAAGCGCCATTTTAGCCAGCCCAGCGTCGCCATCGCCCGCCACCTAGCCGCCCCGCGAGCCCGCCTCGTCGAGGTAGCCGCGCCGCGCCATCCTCCCCTCTGTTCGGTTTTTTATTTTAAAAAACCATTCCGGTTTTCTTTTTCGTCGTTTCGGTTTTTTTTCGAAACCCTAGATCGGTTTTATTTCCCGGTATTGTTGTTTAGCGAGCGTTCGCAGGACCGTTCGTCTTAACGAACATGATCACCGGTTATTCACGGTAAACGAACGTCCGTTCATTTAACCGTTCGTCGTTTTCTTTTAATCGGATTTATTCCGCTATTTTCTGATCGTGATTTCAGATCCGATCTTCGTTCTAGTTTATCTTCTCGCTCGTTTATCGGAATCAGGTGATTCAAGCGCCTGGAGTTTCGTTTCGAAACCGCCGTTCCGACTAATCAATTTAAACAAAGTTTCGCTACTGTAAAATTTGACCTAGTTTTCAACTTGCTAGAACCGAGTTGTTTTCTTTTGCCGTTTGACTTTCGTTGCTTTATTTGATTTGATTATGTTGCCACCAGGGTTCTTAAGTTGAACTTTCTGGTTAGATCTTTTATTCAAGATTTACCTGTGCATTAGATGAGTACTTATTGTATGCTTGTTGTTTGTCTGCGATAGATCACCCGGAGTGCGCCGCTTGTTACTTCGAATCTCTAGGTTTCGCGGATCATCAGCAAGGCAAGTAACACTTTGATCATACCTTTTCTACTACCCAGTTTTGATGCATTAGATCAATCCTCAAACATTGCATGATTAGGATCTAATTAAATTGTGGGATGGGAAGTAGATGAGGTAGTACCTATTACCTGTTTTACTTATGAAACCTTTGGGAGTTACTTCTGCGTTTTCCTATTATGCCATGCTATGCTAGTAGACGTGGATTGGGTGAGTGAATATCCATGACAGATGTGAGATTGTTAATTAATGGTTTATCTAAGGTGGCAACTTAAATACACATCTGGGTGGATTGAGGCACCTGGGGTATCCAGTGATTGCCTGTTTTTTTGGAAATCCGGGGTTCTTGTGTGATTTCCTATGGACCGCCACCCGTGCTCAAAGGGATCATAAGATAATTCATGCTAGTAACTTCCGTGTGCAGCCACAAGCCATTATGGGCTCTGTCATAGTTGACTAAGTCGTGCGAACTCTTATAGTGGTGGACTAGCAGATGTAGGGGATGTAGGTGTACCGGTCTACCCATCGTAAGGTGCTAGCGCTTCTGAAAGACTATGTCTCGGTCATCCGTCTCTCAAACACCATGTAGTGGGAGAAACCAAACGGAGGCGATCGAGTCTTGTGGGGAAAAGTGCGCAAACCTCTGCAGAGTGTACAAACTAATCATGATTAGCCGTGTCCCCGGTTATGGACATCTTGAGTATCTAGTATTTGAATATCATGTGAATCTCAACATATTACTCTAATTTAATATTGTTGGGTTTGTTAATGAGTATTTTTAATTGGGATTGAGGATGCTGTCAACCATTCTCAATGTTTAACAACCACCATGATAGTTAAATAAATTTATTCCTTTGTAGTAGGGAAAAATTGGCTTTATGCAAAAACTGTAACCATAGAAGCTTTTCCACCAGCCATATATGCATGTAGTATAGGCTTACCATTCATTATTCTCTATGTGTTACATTGCGGCATATTCCATGTGCTGACCCGTTTTCGGGCTGCAACTTTCATGTTGCAGACTTTTCAGACGATGAGTAAGGTGCTTTTAGGTCGTGGTTCTATACTCAGTGATGCCGTTGGAGTTGATGGACTCACTTATCTTCCAAGTCTACCGCTGTTATCGTTATTAGATGGCCTTAAGCCATATTTATTATAATAAGTCCTCTTTTGGACAACGATGTAATAAGTGTGTGATTGCTACTCTGTTATAAATCCTTCGAAGTACTGTGTGGTGTCAGCATTACTGATCCAGGGATGACACCTGAGCACAGAGACTTGACCATCTGAGGTCGGGTCGCTACATTTCTGGCATAGTTTTGTAAAAGATCGGCAGGTGATCCGTCCTTTCTCCTCTGCCGTGGTTCATGCATTCTTCCTTTTTGGAAAGCGGATTATATATATATATACATATATATATATATATATATATATGTGTGTGTGTGTGTGTGTGTGTATACACACACACGCACACACACACACACACACACAAACACACACACACACTTATAAGGACATGGTTGCATAACCAAATTAAACATCCACTTACATAGGTGGCTACTATAACCATGGCATTTGCACACACCAAAGTAAACTATTACATGCATAATTACATAGGTGTCTACTACACACATGCCGTTTCCACACACTAAAGTAAACTATATATTACATGCATGATTAACTAGCATAAACAATCATCTGATCATCATCTACTGGTTGTGACGCTTGCGCTGCTTGTGGCTCGATCCGGGCTCGTCGATTTGGGTAACGAGGCACTTCCTCATGTCAACGATCCACCTGTGCATCTCATAGCATGTGTACACGCTCTTGGCTGTGAACCTAAGGTGAGATTCATCCAGTTGCCGCATCCAGGCCCTGTGCCAGGATACGAGACTTGTTCTCTGGGCATCCTGCTTCATCTTTTCGTAGTAGGGGTCGATGATGGACGAGGCGAGTTCGACCAGGGAGTCCTTCTTCATGCTGGCCCAGACCCAGTAGTGGTCACAGATTTCGACAAGGTTCTTGTAGGCCAAGCCCATAACACTGAGCACTTTTACATCGTTGGTGGTTGCTACGTCTTGAGCTTGCGTTGGTTTTCCTCGAAGAGGAGAGGGTGATGCAGCAATAGTAGCGTAAGTATTTCCCTCAGTTTTTGAGAACCAAGGTATCAATCCAGTAGGAGGCTCCTCAAAAGTCCCACGCACCTACACAAACAAACCGAGAACTCGCAGCCAACGCAATAAAGGGGTTGTCAATCCCTTCACGGCCACTTGCGAAAGTGAGATCTAATAAAGATAGTATGATAAGATAAATATATTTTTGGTATTTTATAATATAGATGCAAAAAGTAAAGATGCAAATAAAAGTAAATTGGAAGCAAATATGATAAGAGATAGACCCGGGGGCCATAGGTTTCACTAGTGGCTTCTCTCAAGATAGCATAAGTATTACGTTGGGTGAACAAATTACTGTCGAGCAATTGATAGAAAAGCGCATAGTTATGAGATTATCTAGGCATGATCATGTATATAGGCATCACGTCCATAACAAGTAGACCGACTCTGCTGCATCTACTAATATTACTCCACACATCGACCGACTCTGCGTGCATCTAGAGTATTAAGTTCATAAGAACAGAGTAACGCATTAAGCAAGATGACATGATGTAGAGGATAAACTCAAGCAATATGATATAAACCCCATCTTGCTATCCTCGATGGCAACAATATAATACGTGCCTTGCAACCCTTTACATCATTTGGTAAGGACACCGCAAGATTGAACCCAAAGCTAAGCACTTCTCCCATGGCAAGAAAGATCAATCTAGTAGGCCAAACCAAACTGATAATTCAAGAGACTTGCAAAGATAACTCAATCATACATAAAAGAATTCAGAGAAGATTCAAATATTATTCATAGATAAACTTGATCATAAACCCACAATTCATCGGATCTCGACAAACACACCGCAAAAAGAGTTTACATCGAATAGATCTCCACAAGAGAGGGGGAGAACATTGTATTGAGATCCAAAAAGAGAGAAGAAGCCATCTAGCTAATAACTATGGACCCGTAGGTCTGTGGTAAACTACTCACAACTCATCGGAGGGGCAAGGATGTTGATGTAGAGGCCCTCCATGGTCGATTCCCCCTCCGACAGAGTGTCGGCGAAGGCTCCAAGATGAGTTCTCACGGATACAGAAGGTTACGGTGGTGGAAATTGTGTTTCGTCCGCCTCCTGGATGTTTTCGGGGTACATAGGTATATATAGGAGGAAGAAGTACGTCAGTGGCCGCCCGAGGGGCCCACGAGACAGGGGCGCTCCCTCCTATCTCGTGGGAGCCTGGGCTGCTTCTTGACTTGCACTCAAAGTCCTCTGGATCATGTTTGTTCCAAAAATCACGCTCCCTATGGTTTCATTCCGTTTGGACTCCGTTTGATATTCCTTTTCTTTGAAATACTGAAATAGACAAAAAAACAGCAATATGGGCTGGGCCTCTGGTTAGTACGTTAGTCCCAAAAATGATATAAATGTGTAAAATAAAGTCCATAAACATCCAAAAGGGTTAATATAATAGCATGGAACAATCAAAAATTATAGATATGTTGGAGACGTATCAAGCATCCCCAAGCTTAATTCCTGCTCGTCCTCGAGTAGGTAAATGATAAAAAGAGAATTTTTGATGTGGAGTGCTACCTAGCATAATTTATAATGTAATTTTCTTTATTGTGGCATGAATGTTCAGATCCAAATGATTCAAAATAAAAGTTCATATTGATAAAAGAAATAGTAACACTTCAAGCATACTAATCAAAGTAATCATGTCTTCTCAAAATAGTATGGCAAAAGAAAGTTCATCCCTACAAAATCATATAGTTAGGCTATGCTTCATTTTCGTCACACAAAGATGTTCCCAACTTCTATACCCCCGATGACAAGCCAAGCAATTGTTTCATACTTAAATAATCTCAAACATTTTTCAACCTTCACGTAATACATGAGCGTGAGCCATGGATATAGCACTATGGGTGGAATAGAATATGATGATGGGGATTGTGTGGAGAAGACAAAAAAGGAGAAAGTCTCACATTGACGAGGATAATCAATGGGCTATGTAGATGCCCATCAATTGATGTCAACATGAGGAGTAGGGATTGCCATGCAACGGATGCACTAGAGCTATAAATGAATGCTCAACAAAAGAAAACTAGTGGGTGTGCACTCTATTGGAAAAGGCAGTGCCTAGGAGGCGCTTAGGCACGCCTAGGCGCTAGGCAATGGCCAAACGCCTCGCCTAGGGCATAAATGGAGGTCTAGGCCGGGCAAACAAGGAATTGCCTACCCAAGGAAGAAATCATGCACATACTGCACTCATATGCCAAACGGGTTATATTCCAATGGCGGTAGATGGTAATTAACTTAGTTATATGCCCTAAACTAATATCAACACCCATATAATAATCATAAATACACTACGTGTAAAAACTATATTATCGCCTAGGACGCACCTAGGGCGCTTAGGCACCGCCTAGGCACTAGGCGAAGGCCAACTGCCTCGCTTACGCTTACCTTTTTTCCAACCTGGGGTGTGCATCCAACTTGCTTGCTCACGAAGACCTATGGCATTTGAGGAAGCCTATCGTAGGAATATACAAGCCAAGTTCTATAATGAAAAATTCCCACTAGTGTGAAAAAGACAACTTATGAGACTCATTACATGAAAAACATGGTGCTACTTTGAAGCACAATATATGAGACTCACTACATGAAGGACAAGGTGCTACTTTGAAGCACAAGTGTGGATAAAGAGATAGTAACATTGCCCTTTTTATTTATTTTCTTTTTTTTCTTTTTCTTTTTTTTTCTTTTTTGGGGCCTTTCTTTTTTCTTTTGGCCTTTCTTCTTTTTTTTCCTTTTTTTTCTTTGGGAAATGCTCTAATAATGATGATCATCACACTTTCATTGATTACAACATAAGAATTACAACTCAAAACTAGAACAAAATATGACTCCATATGAATGCCTCCGGCGGTGTACCGGGATGGTGCAATGAATCAAGAGTGACATGTATGAAAAAATAATGCATTGTGGCTTTGCCACAAATACGATGTCAACTACATGATCATGCAATGGCAATATGACAAAAGTAAAGTATGTCATGATGATGAAGAACGGAATGGTGGAAAGTTGCATGGCAATATATCTCGGAATGGCTATGGAAATGCCATAATAGGTAGGTATGGTGGCTGTTTTGAGGAAGATATAAGGAGGTTTATGTGTGATAGAGTGTATTGTATCACGGGGTTTGGATGCATCGGCTAAGTTTGCACCAACTCTCAAGGTGAGAAAGGGCAATGCACGGTACCGAAGAGGCTAGCAAAGGCGGGAAGGTAAAAGTGTGTATAATCCATGGACTCAACATTAGTCAAAAGAACTCATATACTTATTGCAAAAATTTAGAAGTCATCAAAAACCAAGTACTACGCACATGCTCCTAGGGGGATAGATTGGTAGGAAAAGACCATCGCTCGTCCCCGACCGCCACTCATAAGGATGCACAAGCCAGGTACACTTCATGTTTGAAATTTGTTACACAACTTTAACCATACGTGCATGCTACATGACTTGCTAACTTCAACACAAGCATTCTTTACATTCATAATCACCCAACTAGCATGACTTAATATCACTACCTCCATATCTCAAAACAATTATCAAGTATCAAGTTGATCATAGCATCCAATTCACTTCCTATGGTAGTTTTTATTATATCCAACTTGGATGCCTACCATTCTAGGACCAATTTTATAACCATAGCAAATACCATGCTGTTCTAAAAGACTCTCAAAATGATATAAGTGAATCATGAGAGACTAGTAATTTCTTCAAAATTAAGACACCGCCGTGCTCTAGAAGATATAAGTGAAGCACTAGAGCAAAAACTATCAAGCTCAAAAGATATAAGTGAAGCACATAGAGTATTCTAGAAAATTCTAATCAAATAGGCTTCTCCCAAAAGGTGTGTACAGCAAGGATGATTGTGGTAAAATATAGCAAAGGCTAATATAATACACGACGCTCCAAGCAAAACACATATCATGTGGCGAATAAAAATATAGCTCCAAGTAAAGTTACCAATGAACAAAGACGAAAGAGGGGATGCCTTCCCGGGGCATCCCCAAGATTAGGCTTTTGGCTATTCTTGAATATCTTGGGGTGCCATGGGCATCCCCAAGCTTATGCTCTTGCCACCCTTTATTCCATAGTCCATAAAAGCTTTACCCAAAACTTGAAAACTTCACAGCACAAAACTCAACAGGAAATCTTATAAGCTCCGTTAGTGAATAAAATCAAAACCACCACATAAGGTACTGTAATGAAATCATTATTTATTTATTTTGGTGTTAAACCTAATGTATTCCAACTTCCCTATGGTTTATAAACTATTTTACTAGCCATAGATGCATCGAAATAAGCAAACAACACATGAAAAACAGAATCTTTCAAAAACAGAACAGTCTGTAGCAATCTGTAACTAACGCAAACTTATGGAACTTTAAAAATCCTACCAAAATAGGAAGTCCTGGAAAATTTGTTTATTGATTAGACGCAAAAAAGAATCAACGCAAAAGCACGTTCATGTGATTTAACAAAATTATATTCATGCGCGCAAAGTTTCTGTTTTTCAGCAGAATCAAATCAACTATCATCGTAGGTTATCCTATAGGTTCTACTTGGCACAAACACTAATTAAAAGATAAAAACACATCTAAACAGAAGGTAGATGCAAGATTTATTACTAAACAGGAGCAAAAACAAAAAAACATAAGGAAAATTGGGTTGCCTCCCAACTAGCGCTATCGTTTAACGCCCCTAGCTAGGCATAAAAGCGAAGATAGATCTAACGAGTGCCATCTTTGGCACTAAATTCATAAGTAGCCCACATGATAGATTCATAAGGTAATTTGACTTTATTTCTTGGAAAGTGCTCCATGCCTTTCTTTAATGGAAATTGGAATCTAATATTCCCTTCCTTCATATCAATAATCGGGCCAATCGTTCTAAAGAAAGGTCTACCAAGAATAATAGGGCAAGAAAGATTGCAATCTATATCAAGAATGATAAAATCTATGGGCACCAAATTTCCATTTGCAACAATAAGAACATCATTGATCCTTCCCATTGGCTTTTTAATGGTGGAATCCGCAAGGTGCAAATTTAAAGAGCAATCATCAAGATCATGGAAACCTAGAATATCACATAAAGTTTTTGGAATCGTGGAAACACTAGCACCCAAATCACACAAAGCAAAACACTCATAATATTTAATTCTAATCTTTATAGTAGGTTCCCACTCATCATCAAGTTTTCTAGGTATAGAAACTTCCAAATTAAGTTTTTCATCATAAGATTGCATCAAGGCATCAATGATATGTTTGGTAAAAGCTTTATTTTGACTATAAGCATGAGGAGAATTAACAACGGATTGCAACAAGGAAATACAACCATTTAAAGAACAATTATCATAATCAAAATCCTTGAAATCAGAGATAGTAGGTTCAATGTTATTAGAAGTTGAGGACTCTCCAATCCCTCTTTTACCAAATTTAGCATCAAGATCTAAAAACTCCGAATTCTTGGGACGCCTTTTAGGCAAAGTTGATTCATCATCAGTCCCATAATCATCAAAATTCATATTGCAAAACATAGATCTAATAGGAGACGCATCAATAACTTTAAGATCCTCATCATTATTTTCATCTAACTTTTCTGGTTTAGCGGCCATCTTATTGACTAAAGGGGCTTGCTTATCAGAAATTTTGGCTATAGCATTTTCAAGGCGGGTAATTTGAGCGGTAACACCATAAAATTCTTTATTCATATCATCAAGCTCTTTGTTCATAAAACCCAAAAAAACTTTTTGTTCCTTAAGCTCTTTTCTAAAGAAATTATTATGCTCAAATTGAAAATTCATAAAGCTTCTGATATTTGATTCAATCTCATCCATCCTTCTAAGAAGGTGGTCAGGACCCTTAGCCGAAGCCATAAGGGCAAACAGGCACACAAGCAAACAGAAAAAGGCAAGCGAAAAGAGAGGAGGAGATTGGAAAAGAGAGGGCGAATAAAACGACAAGGGTGAAGTGGGGGAGAGGAAAACGAGAGGCAAATGGCAAATAATGTAAATGCGAGGGAGATGGGTTTGTGATGGGTACTTGGTATGTCTTGACTTGAGCGAAGACCTCCCCGGCAATGGCGCCAGAAATCCTTCTTGCTACGTCTTGAGCTTGCGGTGGTTCCTCTCTTCTCGCACGCTTGTCTCCTCAATTTGGAGCATCATTTTTTACAATCAGTTGCATCCTTTTCGATCCACTCACATCTGCACCCGTGCTACG
This sequence comes from Aegilops speltoides, assembly GCA_021437245.1. Lineage (NCBI taxonomy): Eukaryota > Viridiplantae > Streptophyta > Magnoliopsida > Poales > Poaceae > Aegilops > Aegilops speltoides. Next base: position 250,682,009 of record CM038145.1, read on the forward strand.
ACAAATAAATTGAAAAAATATGTTGTGGTTGCATGCACTAGGTAGGTGGCTACATATTTGTGGCTTGTGTAAAAAAAGAAGGGTCTGTTGTGGCTGCATGCACTAGGTGGTTACTAACAAAGCGAGCTCTCTAAGAAAACAATCAACAAACATGTAGATAGGGCCAGCAAGCCCATAGCACGATCACATAGTTGAAACTAGGACAAACTTCATAATAGAATAGATAGAAAACTTAATAATAGAACTTGATAAAAGGGCCAACAAGCCCATAGCATCTCCAACATAGTTCAATTACAACTTGACATAACATAGACTCAAAAAAAAAGAAAAATAGATAGAGGGTTTAGAACCCTAGACGCTGCCTTCTCCACCTCGCTCCTCCTCTAGGTGCCCTTCACTTCTCCTCCAGGGCGTTGTCGATGGGGTACAGAAGAGTTTGCATGCGCAACGCGGTGGGGAAGATGTTGGTGTACTCCATGAACATGTTGTGGGTGGTGAAAGCGATGAACTCGCAGCCACACCAAAACATCCGGCCGAGGAGGTAGAAGGTGTCGAATGTGTTGGTGAAGTGGGCAAGGAGAGCAACCACCACCCCGTTTTGGATGTCCTCCTCGACACAGAACATCCTTGGAGATCCTCGCGGGAGGTGGTGGTAGCCGGATGCGAGGAAGAATTCGGTGAAGTTCCTTGCGGTCCTCCACCTTGATATCGCCCACACACGTAGTGTGCGCTCAACGTACATGCCAGGAGGGTAGAGCCTCTCCGGCACGGTGGGTGGGAAGTGGTAGGTTGGTCCGGTGTACTGCATGGCTGAGGATGTGCTAGAAGAAGGAGAAGTGGTCGAAGAGAAAGAAGGGCAAATGGCAGAGGGGATGGGAGATGGATGAGGGATGGCAGAGGCAGAAGGTGGCTTAAATAGCCGTAGTGCTACGTGTTATTTGGCCATGGCAATAACGGGGTCAAATGTGTTCAAACCCATCGCAGCATCGAGAGTGTACACTCGTGGGAAACGATAGTTTGAAAAAGAAGAAGAAAAAGAAGATAATTGCACGCACGGGACATTTTCGAACAAAATTTTGGTCATATATATTATATGAACAAAAAGAGACAATTTTCGAACAAAATTTTGGTCATTTTGCATTTGTGTAGAACAAAAAGAACAGAGCCAGCACATTCACAAAAACAGAGCAAACGATGCAAAAATACAGGGCCAGCACGTTCTCAGAAAATAGAGCAAATGATGCAAAAAAATGACGCAATTCGATGGTCCAACCAGAGCTTGGTTTCCTTTTGGGCCCAATAACAATGTTTTTTTTGTGGAGTCAGTCGTGGGCGAGCAGCCGAGCACAACCAATAGGATCGCCTCTCGCGGGGCGCCCCATGATCCAACGATGCGGAGCCCTCCTTGTGATCCAACAACACGGATCCTACACGCAGCCAGCCCACCTAATTCCTTCTAGAAGACCAGATCTGAGGGATGTCGCTTGGTGCGAGGGTATAATCGAACGGCTGACATTGGGAGCTACGGTTAGGCGAAACCCCGTAGGGTTTAGAGGGGTTTTGAGCTGGTCAACAGGTTTTCGAAGGCTTTGACTGAGCATAACTAATTTAAAAAAATCGAAAAAATATGAAACCTTCGGCGTTCATTGTTTTATAAGACAAACTAACGAGGAAAAATACTAAACTTGGTCTATGGTCATTTTCATGAAAAAACCCTAGCTAGCATGATCGAGGTCAAATGAGCACCATTAATTTAAAAAAAAATCAAAAATATATAAAACCTGCACACAATTTTGTCTTATGTGACATGTTACCAACCAAAAATCATAAACTTGGTCTATGGTCATTTTCATGAGAAAACCTTCACAAGTATGAGCTATCATGTACATGATTTCACAGAGTTCAAGGAGAGGAGGTAGGGTTACCTTCTTTTTTTGAAAAATTAAAAGAAACACCAAAGCTTTATTTCATAGTGAATAAGAATGATCTGAAGTTACTTTTCCATTTTCATATTTCAAACGTGTTTTCAATAGTTTTTATATTAAAGCATATGTTTTCAAAAGAAAATGTAAAAATATGAAGATTAATTCAAAAAATTAGTGAGACTTCAAATCTACACTATGGAAAGTGAATATGTGTTAATAAAAAACATTTGGCTCATTTAGAGTAGGTCCAAAAAAATTGATTACAAATGGGTTGTTTACCATAGCCTGGGAGCTCATTTGGAGCATATTTCTCAAATTCAAATTTATTTGACCTCCTATAAATCACTTCAAATTTTGCACACATGATCTACTACGCAAACATAGATAGTTTGCCAAGGTTTTACTTGTTTTTGCATTTTCTTGAATTTATGCTGCCCAGGTTTGCCAAGGTTTACATGATCTCATTTGGAACATGCATTTGATTTCCTACACAACATGTGTGATCATTGTAGCACATAAAATCATAGTTCACAACATCTAAACATAACTAACCATAGATTCAGGACAAACAAATATACCACAGGCAAATTTAAGGACAGACAAATATAAATAGCAACTAGATTACTAGCATCAACATAGCCAACCATAACCAAATTCATGAAAACTAAATTCAGTTCAACAAAGCATAAGCAACGAGATTTAGTTTAACAAACCAAAAGTAACCCAACAGATAAACTTAAAGATTCAATTCACAGCATCACATCATCGATCACATCACTCCGGAGTCAGGGCCTTCGTGAGGGCGGCATGCTGCCCCCTGATCATGTGGTCCTACCCGCGAATCACTACATCCTCCGCATGAGACAGCAGGTGATCGAAGCAGCCATCCCTTGGCTTTGGCTTGGTGGTGCAGTAGGGGCAATGCCACTTCTCGGTCTTGCGGTTGTAGAAGGAAGCAACTCCCTTAGCCTTGATCTTCACCACCTCCTTGGCTGTGAAGGATGCGACTTGCCCTTGTACATTTCTTCTCCAGAATCATATTGCACACATGAATGAGTTACATTAATACATTATAGATTCATGGATACACTATGTCGAAGGAACTAAATGAACAATCTAAATTTCAAGTAGGCTTACCTCATATTCTTCATCATCACTTTCCTCTGGATCATACGGGTTGTACTGGGCCAGCTCTCTTTCTACCCCCCCCAACCATCATCCTCCTGAACATACAATTACATCCATCACTAGTAAATACGGAAGCTAATTGAAAATTTAGATATGCACACACGACACATTGATCATAGGGCTAATATACTCCCAATATACTATGATCATTGTTTTGCATTTTCCATTGCCATGCGCACAAATTGAACAACAGAGCTAATATAACTACATATTGTGGACAAATTTATATACTAATGAATCAAGGGTTACTTTTGGTTATGACATTCAAATTTATATTGTGATTCATAGGGTAGGATTGTGGTTCTAAACATAACTAACTTCTTAATCAATGGATTCCATTTGGGCATATGACATTCAAAACCCCAGTCTGAGTAGCATTCAAAAACAAATCTAATAGGGACTCAATCTAAGGCAACGAATCTGAGTAGCATTAAAAAACCCAATCTGTGAGCACTAAAAACAAATCTAATAAGCATGCATCTATTCACAACATCTAGCATTTTTGCAATGAATTTATCCAAATCTAAAAACAAATCTAAAACCCCAATCATTGCAGCACCTAAAATCATAGTTCACAACATGTAGCATTTTTGCAACGAATTTATCCAACAAACCCTAGTCCAAAAACCTCCACCCCCCCAACCCATACAAAAAACCCTGGCCCATCCGTCAAACCAACTACTCTAACCATCTGAACTACTATATGAATCACAATCTAACCAATGCAACTAGGGAGCAACTAACTCTACAAGCTAAGCAAGTGCAAATACCTGCTGCTCCATGATAGGCGGCGCATCGGGGGTATCCGGATGGACTGCACCACTCGATGTTGTCACCTTCTGCAGCGATGAGGCAGAGCCCGCCACATCCATAGCGGTTGCGAGTTTCCTTGCACCGCCGTGGACGCCGCCAACATCCGCGGTCACCGCGCCCTGACCCTGCAGCTCCACCACATCTCCGGCCACTGCGCCGGCGTCACCATGAGCGTCGGCCATCTGACAGATGGAGGCAATTAAGGTGAGGAAGAGGATGCAGTGGGGGAGAGCGAGACGGTGCGGTGGAGGCAGTGGAGGAGAGCGCGACGACACCGGTGGGGGAGAGGAAGACGATGCGACAGGGAGGGGGTTTGGGGGAAAATGGTAGGGGTGATGGAGGTGGTTGCCCCTCTTTATATGATGGGACGTTTCGGGCATGTCCATGGACACGTGCTACCCCACGACCGCGCACGCACGACCGCGGTCTTGCATGCGCCCATGTATATGCGTCCCCACTCGTCAGAGTTAACGGTCAAAGGCATTGACCCAACGGCAACGCCCGTTATAACCTGTTCTGAGGGTTTCAGGCAAGGGAGTTGGGAAAAGTGAGCAAAATTTAACCGAGTGGGATGAATGAGTAGAGCTAAGGAACCAGGGGCACAGAAATAAAAAACCCTTGGATAAATTAGTTTTCCATGTGGCTTGAATCAATCTGATGAATCTGCAACGTGCTTATTTTTCATCAACATATTTTCTATACCACTATATAGTGTGCCAATAGCTTCAACTATTACTCGTTGGATATGCCCATCCAACGGTGAAGAGATGGAAAATCCGAGCATTATCATCCGTTGGATGTAGTTTTTAACTCATAGGATACGGCCACGTGGCCTTCTAATTGAAAACCCAACTCTACCATCTCATGTGTTCTAGAAGTATCTATCCACATGCTTATCCGATACTCTAATAAAAAGAGGCTAGAACAATCTGGATTCTAGAGAGGTAAGAACCAAGTTGGATCTTGTCCAGTACGATTCTAGAAAAGGAAATACATATTCAAATGTATTTTTCCATGCTTTTTATATATATTTAAATAATGTGCAAAGCACACACAATTTACTAGTACTGATAGCATGCGAACCCTTACTTAACTTTATGACTAACTACTTTATATGTGTTGCCGGAAAACAATGGGAAGCACTGAGGTTTACAAGATGGTACTAACTATTATACCTTTCCTTTTTTTATTCCTTTGCCCCATTTCCAATATAGAGAAGATATTTATGCACAACCTTGTTTTCAGGCCTTTCCAAAGCAGTTCATTGATGATTACCTCTCAAACCACCTCTATGGTCAGGAGGCAAGGAAATTTTTCATACAACACCCACTGTTCAATATTAAAGTGTTCCTGAAGAAGACGAAGGATGAATGGTCAATCATCCACAGGCACTGGCCTAAAGTTGCAAAGACCTTCAACATGAATGAAGGATCATTATTCGCCTTCCGCTTTAGCAGTTTTCCAGATGAGATGCATCTGTCTATGTACCGTCTATGAAGCTAATTTTGAAAGGTTCTAGATGTTGCATGTGAAACTTGGTGTTGGTGCAGGTGTGTAATGGGGTAGCAGAGTGCTAAAGCTATATCATGTTGTACTCGGATGTATTTCAATTATGAAGTCTTGCTTCCTTAATATAGAAATGAAATATATTATGTGCTTAATATGAATGTCAATTAGATTAATAAATGGATTATTAATAATAGGGCAGTTAGCCTGCTAAGGCCAATTAGCCTGCTAATTGGGTTTTACTATTGCAAACGGTTATTGAGAAAACAACGTGGGCGATGAACTCAGGCAACGCACACAGTTTCTAGGAATAAACCGTGTTGGATCAATGAATAATCACACACGACATTCCCTTGAAAATTGTTTGCATTACGCCACCTTGTGCAAACGTTTTCCTTGGAGTGACTATGTGGGATGTATATACGAACGAAAATGTTTAGCAGGGACTAATTATGTGGGATCTACTTACGACCGGAATCGATTTTGCATGTATAATTGTATTTTTAGCACTACTATACGTATAACCGTATTTGGTCACTCCCGGTCACACACGACCTCATTTTGCCTAGCGTGTGTGCCAGGAGGGCATATCCCCGATGGTTTCTGGGTTGTGTGGGAAGGACCCCCTATCACAATCACTCACTAGGTGACGGTTCCGAACGCCATCGTGGAAAAGGGTTAAAAACCATTTGTATAGCACCGACGCATACCAGGGGTTGCAACTCCACCAGCTCCACAAACCTCTTCAGATGCATTCGTTGCAGTACTTCTCTCCACACAACCTTCGCACTCTGGAGCTCCCGGAGATCATGCTTAGAGAGCCGCATAGCACTATGCATTTTTGAGCTTTTTGGAAACTTGTTGCCAAAGGGGGAGAAAGTGTATAGATCATAGGCTTCGAGAGAGAGTGTGTTTTGCTTCTTTTTCCTCTCTTGCTACTTTGTTTGCTTGCTTGTTTGGGTGATACACTATTTATGCTTGTGTGTGAGATACTTCTATGATCATGTGTTCGATCAGATCATACTTTAATGTTTGTGCTTGAGTGATGATATTCTATCTCTCATGTATGATCATTCATATCTTATCTTGGTATTGCGTGCATATTTCATACTCTATCATTTTGAGCACTCCACCAAGATGTATGTGACATGGAAGAGTAACCCATGATCCTAATCGATTGTGCATTTGCATTCAAAAGAAAATTTTAAATAATGCACAAATTTAGGGGGAGCTCTTGCTTATCACATACTTCTCAAAGCGATGATGTACTTCATTCATATTATCATTTGTTGAATCTTTGATCTATATATTTTCATCAATTACCAAAAAGGGGGAGATTGAAAGTGCAAATAATCTCTGGGTACTTTTGGTAATTCATAACATCATATAACTCAATGAACTAATATCCATTCAAGATTAATGTTTCAGAAAGTTCAATGATTGGTATGGCATGGACTAGAGATGTGGACCCCTCAAAATGCTAAGGACACATATTGGCAAAAGCTCAAGACTCTACATTTTCATTTTAGTGATCCAAGATCACATTGAGTTCATAGGAAAAGCCAATACTATAAAAAGGGGATGAGGTGTTGCTTAATGGCTAGCTTGCTCAAAATGCTTAGTGATATGCTCCAAAAGCCCTCAACCACTTTCTCATTTCCACATATGTCCTAAACCTAAAGTCAAACTCGGCCCCACCGATTTGATCTATCCGGCGCCACCGAGTTCACTTGACATAGCCATAACCAGAAACCCTAATCAGTTCGGTCTCACCGATAGGGATCTCAGTCTCATCGAGATGGGATTGCAAACTCTCTGTTTCCCTTCCTAAGTTTCGATCTAACCGAAATGAGTAATCGGTCCCTCCAACTTTGCAGTGCAAACTCTCTATTTCCTTTTCGTAACGTTTTCGTCTAACCGAAATGAGCGATCGGTCCCACCGAGTTTGCCTGACCAAGTCTTTGTTTGCTTATTATTGAAATCGGTCTCACCGACTTCATGTGGTCGGTCTCACCGAGATGAAGTTTTGTCCTAACCCTAGTGCATTGGTATCACCGAGTTGTTATTGTCGGTCCCGCCGAAAAGCCTAACGTTCACATTTTGAGCCAGGTCGGTCTCATCGAGTTTCACTATTCGGTCCCACCGAGTTTGGTAAATTGTGTGTAATGGTTAGATTTTGTGTGGAGGCTATATATACCCCTCCACCCTCTTCTCCATTTGAGAGAGAGGTATCAAAACGTTCCTACACTTCCACTACCCATTTTCTGAGAGAGAACCACCTACTCATGTGTTGAGATCAAGACATTCCAATCCAACCACAAGAATCTTGATCTCTAGCCTTCCCCAAGTTGTTTTCCACTCAAATCATCTTTCCACCATATCCAAATATGTGAGGGAGAGTTGAGTGTTGGGGAGACTATCATTTGAATCACAAGAGCAAGGAGTTCATCAACACACCACATATTACCTTTTGGAGAGTGGTGTCTCCTAGATTGATTAGGTGTCACTTGGGAGCCTCCGTCAAGTTTGTGGAGTTGAACCAAGGAGTTTGTAAGGGCAAGGAGATCGCCTACTTCGTGAAGATCTACCCAAGTGAGGCAAATCCTTCGTGGGTGACGGCCATGGTGGGATAGACAATGTTGCTTCTTCATGGACCCTTCGTGGGTGGAGCCCTCCGTGGACTCCCGCAACCGTTACCCTTCATAAGTTGAAGTCTCCATCAACGTGGATGTACGATAGCACCACCTATCAGAACCATGCCAAAAATATTCATGTCTACATTGCGTTTCCTCCCTCCAAACTCCTCCCTTTTACCTTCATATGCAATGATTTACATTCCGCTGCTATACTCTTAGAATTGCATGTGTAGGTTGATTGCATGACTTGTTTTAAGTTGCTAAAATCTACCAACTTAAAATTGGGAAAAGGCTAGATTTTTATTTTGTCAAGTAGTCTAATCACCCCCCCTCTAGACATACTTTCGATCCTACAGGTAGCACCAGAGCTTTGGTCTCCATTTGCCTTGATTTCCATAGCTTTGGTGATCATACCCTTGGTTTCACAACCTTGAAGAGTATGGCGTCTAGCGAGGGAAATTACCACCGTAGAGGTCCTTACTTTGATGGTAAAAAATTTGCTAGTTGGAAGCATAAGATGAAAATGCATATTCTTTGATGTAACCTCGCCGTGGGATATTGTGTGTATTGGTTTGCAAGGTGAATTCTTCGATGGGAGAGAACCAAATTGCGAAGCAACTGCGGAAGAGTTGAAAATGCCGCAATACAATGCTCAAGCTTGTGATATCCTCTTCAATGGATTGTGCCCCATAGAATTCAACAAAACAAGCCGTCTCTAGAATGCAAAGGAAATTTGGGATACTTTGATTGATATGCACGAAGGTACCGAGTCCGTCAAGGAATCCAAGTTGGATGTGCTTCAGAGTCAGCTTGACAAGTTCAAAATGAAGGATGGTGTCGGTGTACTAAAATAGGGACGCTCATTGTATACCCCTTATTTGTGCACGGGCAGTCAGAGCTGCGCCCACGGCCACACTTGAGCAAGGCAAAGACAGGAAATCAGAGCCACAACACAGAATCAAAGCAACGCCAAGACAGAAGCATAAAGAACAAGAAGGTGAAGCGGTTTCCCCCGGCAATATCCTTGTCGGGGAAGCCCCCACGGCCCCGGCAAGGCCCTTGCTAGGGCAGCCTACCTTACACCAGCAGGGCGCGCCACCCTTGGGCCCCAGTTTCTCCAGCGTCACCAACCACGTTGGGACATGGTCTCGGGAGGCGCCTCCATGGTGGCATGCAAATCTTTGTGAAGACAAGGAACACCTCAAATCAGAAGAGCAGAAGACGACGAACCTCGGCAAGATCCTCGCCGAGGAAACCCATGAGACCCCCGGTGAGACCCTTGCCGGGGACGACCGCAACGCCGCGGCAAGACCCTTGCCGGGGCCCCCAGCAAGGCCCTTGCCGGAGACGTCCGCGAGGCCACAGCCGGGCCTGCGCCCGCCAAACCTTTGCCACCACTCCCATGCAGCCGCCAGCCCACCAGCTGGGCAGGCACCTGCGCGCCGACACAAGGCTCCTCAGCCAACTCAGCGCATGCCTACGTGGTGGCATGCAAATCTTCGCGAAGGCCCCGCCATCGCGCCACCTCAGCATCTTGCCAGCCTACATGGCACCGCCGTTCGCTGGCCCAGGCGCGTGTCGAAGCAGGGCGAAGCGGCGGTAAAGTGGAGGGGACACGTCAGAGGCGCATTAAATTTGTCTTGTCCCGTAATAGCTAGCGATAGGCTTAACCACAGTATCCCAATGCCACCTCCTGTGTGCCACTGTGGCGACCCGCTTGCCTATCAAAGGAGGCCCGAGGCATCCAGGAGGAGGATTCGGACTTTGGGACAAGTTGCGCCCATTATAGCTAGTTCAAGAACCTCAAGAACACAAATACACACATCAAAGCAGGGCGGGTGTTACGCATCTCTGCGGTTCGAACCTGGGTAAACGATCCGCGTGCTCATACTGACTGCTGATCCTGGTGTTCTCACTGCGCAGCGCCCCGCAACCGTAGTAGGGATCCTTGTGATCCCATAGGTGTAGTTTCCCGTCGACATCTTTGGCGCACCAGGTAGGGGGCGCAGCAGTGAGCGTCTAGTTTAGCAGCTAGTAGCACAACTCTTCATCGCCATGGCTCCCAAGAAGAAGATGACCATGGCGATTGGTTCGTCCGGGACCGGACTGCCTGTACCGGTGCGGACCAGTAGCGGGCCAGTCGCGGAGAGAACCCGTGGCGCAGCCCGCAAACATTCACACCACCCTGGCAGTCCGGGCCTGGTGAGCGGCATCGTTCGTGCGCCAAGCGACGAGCTACACGTCACGAACTCCAGAGATGGAGTCGGGCCCCCCGCAGGCGGCGCGGGGCCCTCCAGGGGCGTCTTTGTGACGCCAGAAGGTGATGCGGCGACCTCCAAGGCACCAGCACCGGCGCCCACGGCGCGCTCTTCTCAGGTCGTGTGCGATGAGCAGGGCCGCCCTGCTGGTGACCCTGGGCGCCGCCATGGGAAGTGTCCCGTGCGCCCTTCACGTGATAAGGAGGGCCAGCATGTGAGCCGAGGTGTTGGCGGAGGTGGCGGACGGCCGCAGGCCGTGACGGAGCTCCTTCTAACGCAGTTAGAACTTGAAGCGCATCATTGTCCCCGCAGATATCGCCACCGCCTACGCCAGCAGAAGCCCTAGCACACATGCAGCTACTCCTCGACTTTCCTCCCGCTGCTGAGAAGCTCGACGAATGGAGGGCCACCGTCCGGAGCCTCGTCGGCATCGCTAACAAGGATGAGTCGCGACCGGCGGGGCCAATAGGTTGTCACTCCATTGGGCCACCGCATGCCAGCGGTGGACAGGCCGGAGGTGATGCGGCCACGATGCACTCCCCTCCTCCACACCAGCCGCCGCGGGTGTCGACCCGTCGCAACGACGCTCGTGATGATATCTCCATAGCTTGTCTGACCCACGAGCCCACTGCGATCAGCGTCAAGTTCTTTGGGAGCGAGATCATGAAGACGCTCGAACCACCATCGAGCGCCTACGTGATGCGCGCCACCAGTCAGACAGGCGGGTAGGGCCCACTATGGACCACCCAGCCCCGGGAGGCTACGGCGGCCTACCCTACGAGGTGGGCTATCCCGACTTCACCCGTGAGCTGCGGTAGTTCCAGTGGCCCTCCCACCGCACGTTCAAGGCCGATGTTGGCGAGAAGTACAACGGCAAGACTCACGCGTCGGAGTTCCTCAACATCTATACCATAGCAATGCAAGCTGCTGGGGCTCGCGGCGATAAGGTGCTTGCCAATTACTTCCTGCTTGCACTCAAGCCTAATGTTATGTCATGGTTGATGCACTTGCCAATGGACTCCATTTCTTCTTGGGCAGATCTGTGCCATGAGTTTGTCGGTGCCTTTACTGGAGGCCACCAAGCTCATGGCCAGGCGAGTGACTTACATATCATCCCCGAGAAGGAAGAAGAAAACTTGCGCAAGTACATCCAAAGGTTCAGCCGAGTGCAATACAACATTCCCGACGTTCATCCTGCCGCCGTGATCAGTGCATTTCATCAGAATTTGCGCAACCGCAAGATGCCTGAGGAGCTAGCGATGAACAAGGTCAAGGATGTGGCTGAGCTTTATGTTATGGCCGATCGGTGCGCTCGAGCTGGAGAGGGGAGGAAGTACCCCGGCGAAGACGCCGGCGTGGAAACCGACTCCACGGATGACACCGCCGCCCCAGCAAAAAAGGGTCGGCACCGTAATAGGAAGCGCAAGGGCAAGACTGTGCTTGCCGTCGAGGGGTCTGACGACACCGGCACCACCAAGAAGGCCAAGGCAAGCGACCCCGGCAAGGAGGTTGCCGGGTGTGTCGCTTGCTGGGCCTTGGCGGCTGCCTACAAGCCACGAGGCTCCGACAAGCAGTATTGCAAGATCCACCGCACCAAGGGCCATGACCTCCAGAACTGCCGGCAAGTCGAGCTGCTAGCTGAGAAGCAAAAGGCCGAGTATGAGCGGCGGGACAAGGAGAAGGGCCAAGAGGGAGCCGAGGGATCCGACAAGAAGCGTGACAGCCAAGGATGCCGCCGCGGCAAAGATAATCAGCAAGAGAGGCCTGCCCGTGGCCGCGACAAGAAGCAGGAAGACGATGAACATGATGAGGATGATGAGTCCGGCGACCACGAGTTCCAGAAGGCTACAGAGGCCATGTGCGTCGGTGGTGGCGCCTCGCTGCATACATGCCACCGCCAGCTCAAGCAGTGGGCGCATGACATTACAGCGGTGGAGCCGTCGCTTGACGCACGGAGGCCGCTGAAGTGGTCCAGCACGCCCATCATCTTCGACACGGAGGATCACTCTGACCGCACTACTGCGGTTGGGTGCTTGCCGTTGTTGGTCTCACCAACAATCCGCAACCTCAAGGTGACGAAGATGCTAGTTGACGGCGGGGCCGGTCTGAACTTGATCTCACCTCTTGTGGTCAAGAGGCTGCAGATCCCTGATGGAGACCTCGTAATGTGGAGCATCCTTCGGTCATCCCCATGGACCTTCCATCGTCTTACCAAGAACCAAGAGGACCCATGACTAGAGCACGAGCTAGAGCTCTCAAGACCGAGGTGACTTCTCTCCTTAGTGATATCTCATATGATCCTCTCGAGACATGGTTACTGCCTAAATCAGGAATGTTGTGCATGATTAGGTACCAAGAGGACCCTCCCAAGGATGTACGTGAAGATCGTCAAGACCCCAAGTCCACGGAAGAAGGCGAGAACAGCCTCCAGGCCCCGGACATCCGGCCCCTGGAGATCTACATGGCCAGGCGTCTGCAGAAGAAGCTATAGGGACAGGACATCCGGTGTCCAGCCCGGACATCCGACCCTCCTCACCGGAAATCCGGCCTCCAGCCCGGACATCCGGACACGCCTTCCAGGGAGCACAGAAGCATGCTCCGATAGCTCGGACATCCGGCCTCCACCTCGGACATCCGACCCCTCCTAAAGCCCCGGACATCCGGCCCCTGTGCCCAGACATCCAGCCCCGTCCATCCAGAGAGCAGCAGGGCCAACTCCACCAGCCCGGACATCCGGCCCGTCAGCCCGGATATCCGGCCCGTTGTGAGCGCCCGGACATCCGGCCCCCTCCTGCCTGCATGTAGCGCCTCCGGGCCGTGGCCCATGTACCCCTTTGCCCCGTAGACTATATGTACTCCCCCTCCACCTACGGTCTAGGGTGAGCATTGATTTAGCTCATTTGTGAGATAGAGCTTTGCTCATCCATACGGATCTCCTCCTCGTGAGAGACCGCGGCCTCTTCGGAGAAGATCCACCTGGATTCAAGACCCCTTTACGGGAAGATCCCTCATGGATTCAAGACCTCCTCTTAGAGATGAGCTACCGCCACTTGTATCGTCCTTTGTTGGATTTGGACCGTGTATCTCTTTGTGTTTCTTGGATCTAGCACATGTGTGATCATATTCGTGCTGGTTGAGTGTTTTCTCTTGCGTTTCCCCGTGATTTCCCTCGTTCCACTCCGTGCGTTCATCGTGTTCCTCATAGGGATCCTCTCCAAACGTGAAAGATCGGCCCCTAGGGTTCCGCCCTACATCATCTTGGTATCATGAGCCACATTGATCACGTTTTTGGAGCCCCTACCCCGTGTTTTCTAGCTTGATTTTTTTGTTTTCGTCCTAAATCCAAAAATTCCCCACCAAAAATAGCCCCAATTGTTTTGTGATTTGTTGGATTTGATACACGGATCTGCTTTGCATCGAGTGGATCTAGCTTTTCCCCACCTTCTCCGCGATTTTCATCCACAAATTTGTCTGAATTTTGCCCCGGAGTTGCCCTTTTTCCCGTGAATTTCTTCGTGTTCATCCCCGATCCAAGATCCCGGACATCCGCCCGAGTCCCCAGACATCCGGCATCCCGGACATCCGGCAGATGGCCTGGACATCCGGTCCCTGGAAGCAACAACTCCATCCCCCGCGCCATTTCCGCATAGTTGCGTCAAATTTTGCCCCGGTGCCCACGCTTAGTTCCGCATACCACCACCGCTCACCACTACCTCCTATGATGATTTTGACACGTTTTGGTCTTTAGATTTTGGGTTGTGGTTCCCGTGTCCTATTGTGTTTCGGCTATATAGGTACGGTTCGACGTCAACATCACCACCGCTCATCTCCATTACTCATCATCGCCAAGGACGGTAACTTCGACACGTCTTTGTCATACCTTGCAATTGCATTGATACCCACATGGCCTTACTTTTGCATAGCTTACCCATCGAGACTAGCCATTGAGTATTGCCGGCAATGTGACTTGTGAACATTAGTGATCATACTCCATAGCATACATACCATACCATAGTGGTGCATATCTTGGCATCAACTTTTGTGTCACAAGGTTGTCATAGCATACACAATTGCTATCTTGGTTCGTGAAGTTTTGCATGAGAAAAGAGCTCAAAAGTGAAAGAGCCACCCAAGCTTTTAAGCAAAGAGGAAAGATAAGCAAAGAGCTTATAAGCAAGAACCATAGCATCATACTACATTAAGATTGTCATATCTGATCATCTTGGATCATAGCACCGAAATACCATACGAATAGCATACTTGGGATAGAGGTCGTTGCATTTTTTCCTAGTAGGTTGTGCACAAGTTCCGTATCTGTCTATTGTGCAATCATGCTAGCATCTTTCTTGTATTGTGCAACAAGAGCATTTTCGTGGATTCCACATTTTGGCTCACTTTTGGTTTGCACAATCCCAGTTATCTATTTGCGTGTGTGTTTCCGTGTACCACTACTTGCTTGGTCTACTTGTTGCATTTGCAAATTTGTGAATCTTTTCCAACATTATTGAAGCTCACTTACAATTGCATCAAATTTTGTGCCACCATCCTAACCAAGCTCCACCATAAGCTTTTACTTGCGTAGGTGTGAGAACCGACAAGAATTGGTACCAATAGTGCTATTTCATTGTCCGCATTTGAGTGAACTTGATTCATCGTCAACATCGGTCAAGGTACATTGGTATAAGTTCTTCTCCTTTCTACCACTCACATTTTTGCTTGGAATGATGGATAGGCCAAGTACTTCTACCAACCAACTCTTCATTGACCAAGATGATGACATGTCATCATACATCACCAAGAGCCACCTCTTTGGTGCACAACGAGCGTTGCATCAAGAGCAACAAGCTATGACCGACCGCATCGACAACCTTGCCACCGACTTGCGACTCTCCGAGCAACATACAAAGGACTACTTCGACAACAAGCTCGACGCTCACAAGCAAGAGAACGATGCAAGGATGGATGAGATCCGCGCCTTGTTGGTGAACCGTCCTCCTTCAACTTCTTCATACTCAAGACGAAGCCGCTCAAGTCGACACTCCAACGACACCTTCTCCGGATCAAGTACACCGACATCAAACACTCTTCGACGAGCCGTGCGTCAAGACCGTCATGCTTCTCGCAATCCTCTACACGACAAGCATTCACAAGAGCAAGTCGATGAGCAAGTACCTTGTCCTCAACCACACCAAGTTGCTTTTTCTCAAGCTCAAGAACGACAACGTCAACATCGCCAAGAGGAAGAACGAGTGCGTCTACATCAAGAGGAACAAGACGCCGAGGCTCAACGTCTTCAACAACAACAACAACGTGAAGCACAAGCTCTTGAGGCGCAATGTGCCCTTCAAGAATCAAGTCAAGCCATTGCCAACCGCAACCGAGATCGGCGCAATCAAGAGGAAGCACTTCGAGAAGAAATCCAAGAGCAGAACTACCAACCGCGCGTGCAACGTCAAGTTCCCCAAGCTCCTCCACAAGCTCGACAAGTTCCTCCTCAACCTCAAGTTCAACAAGAGCAAGTTGATCATGGACTGCCTCCACGCCAAGAGCAACATGAGGATGATTACCCTCCACGTCAAGGGTGTCATCATCACCATCACCAACAACACAATGAAGAGCAACGCTATGGCAAGCTAAAATTCACAATGCCCAAGTTCAATGGAAGCAATGATCCCGAAGAGTACCTATCATGGGCATTGAAGGTCGACAAAATATTTCGTTTTCACAACTATGAGGAAGAGAAGAAGATCGCTATGGCATCACTTGAGTTCCAAGACTATGTGCTCATATGGTGGGAACAAGTCCTTGAGGGCCGAGAAGCAAGAGGTGAACCACCTATCACCACTTGGGCTCAAATGAAGGATGTCATGCGAGCACGTTTTGTGCCCACCTACTACAACCGCGGTCTCCAAGTTCTAACTCCTCAAGCAAGGAACAAAGAGTGTTGAAGAATACTACAAGGAAATGGAGATAGCCATGATTCGAGCCAATGTCACGGAAGATGATGAGCAAACTATGGCACGTTTCTTGAATGGACTCAATCATCCCATCAAGAAGATCGCCGACTTCCAACCCTACTCCAACCTCATTGAGCTCGTGCATCATCTACAAAGGCGGAACATCCAGTGCAAGATGACTTCAAGTACGCCAAGTACTCATCCGAGACCTACGGCTTCTCCAACAACCAAGCTTCAACGACTCCTCCAACTTCTACCTCAACCAAGCCATCTACAAGCAACGACGACAAGTCAAGTTATAAGAAAGCATTGACAAGCTCAAGTCGTCTTCCTCCTACTATAAGCAACTTCAAGCCGCGTGCTTCATTATCTACTCCGACTGATGAGACCGTCAAGACAAGCTCCTTCAAGTGTTTCACTTGCGGCGGCCGAGGCCACAAGTCCTACGAATGCAACAACAAGCGCACCATGATCCTCAACGACGATGGCACCTATGACTCCATGAGTGACGAGGAGACAGAAGCCCTTGAGCAAGTGGCCATGCACCGGCGTGTGAATGAGGATGAAGATGATCAAGTCTTTTGTGATGAGGATTCGAGCCTCGCTCTCGTTGTCTCCAAAGTCTTGACTCTTCAGCATCAACAAGAAGAAGACCAACGATGCCACATCTTCCACACAAAGGCCGGCATCAATGGAAGGTCCGTCGAGGTCATCATCGATGGAGGTTGTTGGGGATATTACCACTAGGTGTAAACCGGCCAAGATTGGGCCGGGTTAGCTCTGCTAGTGGTGTAGTTATGGAAGGCCCAAGGCCTATAGTCGGTTTAGAGCTTGTAGCCGTAAACCGGCCTGATGTATGACTTGTATTGTAAGTTAGGAATAGAGAGATACCAACCGGGATACGAGTATGAACCGTTGGGACTCGCAAACCGACGGGCGCCACTGTGTATATAAGGGGACGACCCGCGGCGGTTCGTGATGACAACGACAACTCGAGCCTAGGCGGCTTGTTTGCTCCTAGCCATCGAGACTACATCAATTCCATCACAACTAGACGTAGGCTTTACCTTCATCGAAGGGCCAACTAGTATAAAATCCTCGTGTCTTTGTGTCCGCTTTAACCCCTACAAGTAAACCCGTAGCGATGGCTCCACGACTAAGTCCTCATGTTAGGACAACTGCCGTGACAAATCCATGACGCTTGGCGCCACCGTGGGCTATCGCACGATGGTTTGACGATCTTGGAGGGCAAGCTTTAAGGACTCGAAGGCTACGTCGTGGGCCGGATGACCAAGAGTCGTCATGGCCGGATCTACATCGACAATACCGGATGGGGTCCCAAGGCCGATTCAATCGAGTATGGATACCGGTCCCTTCGCGCATACACGCCTTCATCGGCAAGATCGGAGGGCTCGAGCCGACATCCGCACCGACCTCGCCGAAACGGCTCAGTATACAAGAACCGTCCGGGTTAAACCGCCGTGAAGCATGTCTTCGTTGGAGCTACCCATGGAGGGGAGTATGATGCCGTTCGTAGTACGGCGGCGAGACCGCTGCTTACTCCGGCGATGAATCTTCAGCAGAGAGACCGAGTCATTGTACCAGCCGCAGGATGGTATGATCGGGGTTGTTCCGATGGTGACAGTATTCCGGACCCCCCAAGCCAGCTAAACCGGATCGGCGTGTTCATGGCCGGCACACAGGCCGCAAACCTCTCTTCAACCGCAGCAGCAATGTTCTCCGGTTCGGCAGCGGCAGCAGGGCAGCAGCTCGGGCGACCGCGGTTCAAGTTTTGTCAGATCTGTTTGATGCGCTAGCAGCGCTCATGGCGGAGGATAACCCAGCAGATCAGGAAGCTCATAACGCAGAAATTGCGAAGGTGAGGGAACAGATCACGCAAGCCAAAGCGGATCTAGCGGCAGAGAAGGAACGCATGGCCGCAGAGCGGGCCGCTTTGGATGCACAGGCTTACAAACTCATGCTCGACCAGAACGCATCACAGGAGGTGTTAAGGTGGAAATACAGATCGCGTCTGACATCAGGGCTCGACCCCAGAAACCTCTTTCAGACCCCCGGAGCCGGACCCAGTAACCCGCCGCAGCACAGGGAGATAAACCGGATTGAGGCACCAGGAGCAGGAGCGACGGTCCAGCCACGCCAGATGGAGCCCCCACAGCAGAATACGGTGATTCCTCCGCCGGTCTGAGCGCCCGGGCATTACTCTAACCCTATGGACAACCTTTTGCGGCCGCTGCACGATTGGAGGCGATCCTCGTCGAAGAGATTCCCACAAGCGTTGAGACACGCCGGTTAAGGAGCTTCTCGGACTGCACTAATCCAAAGCAGAAGCGATTCATATAGCCGCGATCGGATTCACTTCACGCCTGGCCCAAGCCGGAGTTACAAGAAAGCGCATGGATGAACCGCCTTATCAAACGCGCGGGACCGTGAAGCGCCCGAGGCAACAACCCGATAGGCAGTGCTCATAATGCTCGGGAGGTGGTAGATCGGCCCGCACGCAGAGAGGCCGAGTTAGCAGACAGGTGATGCGGGTCAAGACACGCCGTTCGCCTACCTCCTTCATCGACCAGAGTCTCTCCGCTTTGGGAGTGCCCTGTTTAATCCCCGCTTTGCGCAATGTGCGCCTGCCTAAGGATTTTAAAGGTCCGCGTAAGGTGCCAAATTACACTGCAGATCTGTCCCCTGAGGCGTGGGTTGAGAGTTACGAGATGGCCATGGAGATGCTTGATGTTGATGAAGCGGCATGTGCAAAATACTTCACCATGATGATGGAGGGCACAGCCCGTACTTGGTTGAAAAGCTTGCCACCCAATTCTATCAGTTCATGGGGTCAGTTACGGGCCCAGTTTATCCAGAATTTCAAAGATACATGTAAACAGCCAAAGTCTATAGTGGATTTGGCGGCTTGTGTTCAGGAAGAAGGGGAGTCAACAACCCGCTGGGTACGCCGTGTATCTGAGATTTTGCACTCTTCTGACCGGATCAACGCTGACTCGGCGATCATCACGCTGGAAAGCAACTGCCGGTTTGAGCCTCTGGCCCGTTGGGGCGATGAAGCGGTTCTCGCAACGATACAGAACCCTCATGACCGCTGGTGAAATATGCCGATTCAGACGGCATCAAGGATCCCGGGCGTATGATGACGAAGCAGGAAGGGAAAGAAGAATGGCAATTCCAAGCAGCAACATGTCAAACCGCAGTCATGCAATGGGGGCAAGCGCAAGGTGATGATTTCAGAGCTAACACTAATGCGCAGGATGAGGCCCGCGCGAGAGGCAAGGCGAATCGGGTCCAAATGCCGGTGCGGGCCGCTTGAATTACTTGTTGAATCAGCCTGCCCCAAACACGGACGAAAGAAAACCCATCGAATCATTTTTGGAAAGACTGTTCTATTATGCAAGAGTTCAAAAATTCGATGCTTTCCGATATGACCAGGGATCGTGGCGGTTCAGATCCGGTTTTCATGGGCCGGTCAGACGGAGCTTCCGGTTCAGTGGCACAACCAGGCAATTTCAGCAACCAGATTAATCAAGGTAGCCCGAAGCAGCAGCAGCAGCAGTAAGCTATCGAGCCAGCCAAAGCAGCCGAACGGCGGGCGATATCATGTTTTCACAACCAGTTTGGATAAGCGGATCGGAAGCTTCATAAACGGGCAATAAATTTGCTGAACCGGCCGTGCCACGGTATTTGCGCTGGTCGAGCAGCCTATCATCCGAGCGAGAGGACCATCCCCGGTTGATAATCCGGTCACCGGTTTTGGTGGTAGACCCCCAAGTTGGGGGCTATAAATTTACTAAGGTACTTATGGATGGAGGAAGCAAGATCAATATATTGTATTATGACACCTTCCGCCGTATGGGCCTTACAGATAAAGATCTCAGACCGTCCAATACGGTGTTCCATGGTGTAGTACCAGGCAAATCTGCTTATCCTATTGGCAAGATAGCCTTGGATGTGGCCTTTGGAGATGAGCATGATTCCCGGTCTGAAAAGCTAACCTTTGAAGTGGTAAAAATCCGGAGCCCATATCATGCCCTGTTTGGACGGCCGGCTTATGCTAAGTTCATGGCACGACCTTGTTATATCTACTTGCAACTCAAAATGCCGGGTTACAAAGGAACAATAACGGTGCATGGAAGCCGCCGAGTCGCTGGAATGTGAGGAAGGAGATGCCGCTTCGCAGGCGGTCTGTGCTACGAGGAGTTGAAATTTATAAGGACAATGTTGATCCGCAGATATGACCCTCCAAGAAGCCTACTACGGAGCATGAATCGGATCTGAAATTCAAATCGGCGGCTGAAACCAAGCTTGTTGACTTCGCATCAAAGGCGATTCGCCCAAGCAGTTCACTATCGGTGCCAACCTCGATCCCAAATAGGAAAGCGCGCTCATCGAAGTTCATCCGTGAGAACCGGACATTTTGCATGGAAGCCTTCGACATGCCAGTGTACCGAGGAACTCGCGAGCACACACTTAATGTGGATCCTAAGCATAAACCGGTGAAACAGTTCCTCCGCCGGTTTAATGAAGAAAGACGCAAGGCCATTGGAGAAGAAGTAGCCAGGCTCCTGGCAGCTGGCTTTATCATCGAAGTATTTCACCCAGAGTGGCTCGCTAATCCGGTGCTGGTCCTTAAGAAAAATGGCACCTGGCGCATGTGTGTGGACTACACAGATCTTAACAAAGCTTGTCCAGCAGATCCTTTTGCTCTCCCCCGCATTGATCAGATCATTGATGCCACGGCAGGATGTGAGCGTTTAAGCTTTTGGACGATACTGGGATATCATCGATCAAGATGGCGGTCAAGGACCAGGAGAAAACGGCGCTTATAACTCCCTTTGGAGCCTTCGCTATGTATCTATGCCTTTTGGGCTCAAGAGCGCCCAAGCTACTTATCGCCGTGTGCTGTAATTGCTTGCATACACAGATCGGCCGCAATGTGCATGCCTATGTAGATGACATTGTGGTGAAATCAAGGCAGAAGGAGACGCTGGTGGACGATTTGAAGGAGACTTTTGACAACCTGCGCATTTATAAGATGATGCTTAATCCGGCCAAGTGTGTTTTTGGTGTTCCGGCTGGCAAGCTATTGGGGTTCCTGGTGTCTAACAGGGGAATTGAAGCCAATCCGGAGAAAATTAAAGCGATCACCTCACTGGCTAAACCGAAGTGTATCAATGATGTCCAACGCTTGGCGGGCCGGATTGCGGCATTGAGCCGGTTTATCAGCCGCCTTGGAGAGAAGGCTATTCCTTTATACCAGATGCTGAGGAAGACAGATCATTTTGTCTCGAGTCCATTTCGACGAAGCTTTCGAGGACCTAAAGCGGCAATTGGCCAACCCTTTGTTTTGCAGCTCCAATTGACAAGGAACCGCTGTTATTATACGTGGCAGCCAATGCACGAGCGGTGAGCGTAGCCATTGTGGTAGAGCGCAAGGAGGCAGGGAAGGAATATCCGGTTCAACGGCCGGTTTATTATATCAGTGAGGTACTTATTGAGTCGAAACAGAGGTATCCGCATTGGCAGAAGCTAGTCTATGGTGTTTTTATGGCCAGCCGGAAGCTGAAACAATATTTCCAAGGGCATCCTATTACAGTGGTTAGTTCAGCTCCTTTGGGTGATATCATACAAAACCGGAGGCGATCGTCGGATTGCAAATGGGCCATCGAGCTTGGGCCGCATGGGCTCAAGTATACACCGCGCACCGCAGTGAAATCACAAGCACTTGTTGACTTCATTAATGATTGGACGGAGTTACAAGCACCAGAGGAGAAGCCGGATCATACATACTGGACTATCCACTTCGACGGGTCCAGGCAGTTGGAAGGCTCGGGGGCTGGAGTTGTGTTAACTTCCCACGAGGTGATAAGTTTTGTTACGTTCTCCGTCTAATGTTCCCTTGTACTAATAATGCAGCTGAGTACGAGGCTTTGCTCCATGGTCTTCGGATGGCTAAGGAGATGAACTTAAGTCGGGTTAAGTGTTTTGGTGACTTCGGACCGGTGGCGCAGCAAGTATCCGCACTTGGGATTCTAAGGACCCCTCATGGCTGCATATCGACGAGAGGTGGATAATATTGCAGGTGCTTCAAGGGATATCAAGTAGATCATGTGGATCGCCGGAAGAACGGCGGCGAGCACGCTTTAAGCCGTCTGGTTCTCGCCAGAAACCGTTCCCCTAATGTCTTCCTCGACATCTTGCACAACCCGTCGGTTCAGCTCCCTGGTGAAGCGGATTTGGCAATTCCTGACCCGGAGGCCCAGTTGGTGGCAGCATTACACGCTATTCCGGATTGGACGGTGCCTTATCTTGCATATATGACTCGAGGAGAATTGCCAGACGATGAGGTTCGCCAGGCAGTAATCCGGCGCTCCAAGTCCATGACGATTATTAATGGTGAGTTGCATCATCGCAGCTGCTTTGTATGCGTTTCAACGCTGCGTTTCCCCTGAGGAAGGTGGCGAAATTTTACGAGAAATCCATGAAGGGGATTGCGGGCATCATGCTGGTTCCAAGTCCCTGGTGGCAAAGGCATTCCGTCATGGATTCTACTGGTTAACTACTCATGCTGATGCGGAGGACTTGGTCAAACACTGCGATGGGTGTCAGAAATTCTCCAGGCGTGCCCATATACCGGCACAGGAGTTGAGGATGATCCCAATAACGTGGCCGTTTGCGACGTGGGGGCTGGATATGGTCGGGCCTTTTAAGAGATCCAAAGATAAGAAGACCCACCTGTTAGTGGCAGTGGACAAGTTCACCAAGTGGGTTGAAGCGGAGCCTGTCAGTAAGTGTGATGCGGCAACAGCGGTACAGTTCATCAAAAAGGTGATTTTCCGGTTTGGCTTTCCACACAGTATCATCACTGACAATGGCACCAATCTGTCCAAGGGAGCTATGAAAGAATTTTGTGAACGCGAGCATATCCGGCTTGATGTATCATCGCGGCGCACTTCATCCCAACGGGCAGGCAGAGCGTGCTAATCAGGAAATCTTGCGAGGCATCAAACCACGACTTCTGGTCCCATTACAAAGGACACCAGGGTGCTGGGTTGAAGAGCTCCCATCGGTGCTATGGAGTATCAATACTACGCCAAACCGGCCCATCGCTACACGCCTTTCTTCATGGTTTATGGAGCGAAGCGCTTCTCCCCGATGATATACGCACGATTCGCCTGTAGCGGCTTATGTTGAAGCGGACAATGAAGCGGGCGCGACAGACGCTTTGGACCTGCTGGATGAGGAGCGGATATGGCAGCTGCTCGGTCGGCGATTTACCAACAAGACCTTCGTCATATCACAGCCGCCGGTTAAAACCAGAGCCTTTCAAGAAGGCGATTTGGTGCTTCGCCTCATCCAAGACCGCATGTACATGCACAAGCTATCCCCACCTTGGGAAGGGCCCTTTGTGGTCGCAAGAATCTGCACAACGGCTCCTATTATCTGGTTGATATTCGAGAGCATAAAGACTCACGACATCGAGGAGGAGACAAACAGCCGTGGAATATAGCTCATCTTCGACCTTACTACACATGAGTCATCAACTCAGTTTATGTACATAGCATAACAATGTATATATTATCTTTGATATAATAAAATCAGGGCCTCACCAAAGCGGGTCTCTGTCTTTCTTTTCATGCGTGGTTACACGGAGTGTTTCGCTTTTCAAAGCGGCCTCCGGTTTACCCCTTGACATTATATTTATCACTTGGGGGCTTGGTCGATCCGAACCAAAGGCTACACCTCTTGATAGGCGAAAGCCACTAGATCATTTGGGGACACGGTCACGCCTCGAACCGTCACGCCTCTTGGTCGGCCAATAGGGCCAGCGCCACTTGGGGGCTTGGTCGAACCCGAACCAATGTCACGCCACTTGGTCGGGCGATTTCGCCACGAGTCTTTGGGGACCTGGCCGACTAGCACCATCGCTACACCTTCGGGGCTTGGTTGCATCCGACCATGGTAATGCCATCCGACCAGCTCCATGCAGCTCTCCTTTACAAAGAGTTATTGCCTTTGTTGCCATATTTGGTATTTGATTTTGTTGCTTCCAACATGATGAATATTTTATCCGTTTAGCTGTCAAGAATAAGTCGACAAAGGCACGGTTTGGTATTACCCAAAGTTTTTATTTTTCCGGTTTACCATCTTCCGGTTCATCTTTATGGAGAAACTTGGGGGGCTTGTGCTGATTCAGCACGCCTATGTGGGGGTTATTGTTTCCCCAGACGGTTATGGTTTTTAACAAGAAAACCTCCGCTTCAAGATTGGCTACGCCAGCTTTATGCCCAGATATGGCAGGTATTTGTATCACATACTAATTGATTTTCAATACATAAAGACATATTGGATGCCATAAACCGGCGGGCGGTATCACCGCCGCCGAAGTTTAATCTTTTGGTTGCAGGAACTGTGAATCAAACAAAGTTTACACGATGCACGAAGGCATGCCCAGGCAGCAAAGTTTGGCTAAAACTATTACAAGGCAACACA
Organism: Aegilops speltoides; assembly: GCA_021437245.1. Taxonomy (NCBI): domain Eukaryota; kingdom Viridiplantae; phylum Streptophyta; class Magnoliopsida; order Poales; family Poaceae; genus Aegilops; species Aegilops speltoides. Next base: position 250,706,809 of record CM038145.1, read on the forward strand.
GTGCCCAAATGATCATTGTTTTCTAAACCGGCTACCGGTTCACGACTGTTCTTCGTCCTCCACCGCTTCAGCATCTTCCTCTCTACCCATTGGCTGGAAATCCACAGAAGTCCAACGATGCCCATCAGCGCTTGAAAACAGCTTCTTCATGAATCAAAGATGACGGTTCAATGTCGAGCGTAAGTGTGCTTACGGATTGAGGGATCAAGTTTTCCGCTCAAAAGTTGGAGCGACACACGCTTGTTCTGATCGTTGTATTGGGCTTGGTAGTGCTCCAAATCGGCTTCTTCCGCCAATTGACAAGCAAGTGGGCGACAGCACGGTTTATTGCACGCAAGTCCTCTTCGTTAAAGTCCGAGCCATCTTCCTTCACACCGATAGCCCCGGCTGCTTCCATCGGATCAAAATCGCACCTGTGCTTTGGCCCGGATCAAAGCGCTGATGGCTCCGGTTCGTGCAGCAGACTTCTTTACCTCCTCAATCCGGGAAGGCAGGATGGATAGCCGTTCAAGGTGTCTTGGATCGTGGACGGCGCCGGGTTGTTATGTGACATTGAGGTAATCACACGTTGGGCTCGGTATACAACTGCTCCACTAAGGTGTACACAGCCTTTAGTTTCTTCCGCACGCCATTCCCCAAGTGCCTAACGCTGTGCTCGCATTTCATAGCGTGACAGTTCTAAACCGAAGAATGGAGCAACAAGAAAATAAATTACACTTATTCACGTGGACTTACCAAAGATGGCTGCCGCCATAGAATGCACTTGCCGCTTCACGGCCGTCGATCATCTACCACCGGTTTAAGGGCGGCTTCAGATTTTCCGCCTGCTTGAGCAAGTTGGCTTTTTCAAAGGCCTGCATAACCTGTTCCTTCTTCATGTTATCCTTGCTTCTTCCGCAGCAGTCGTGGCAATCGTTAACTCCTTCTTGGCCTTGTCTGCTCTCGCCTCATTGGTCGTCAATGCTGCTCAGAATCGGCAATCCGATCATCCTTGATCGCTACCTCACCTCACAGATTGATAACATCATCACCAGCAATTAGTGCAAGTCTCAACCACACAACATCGTTATATGCTTGACACTTGGGGCTAATGTACCTTCAATTTTTTTCTACTACTAATACATGGAAAAGTCCCAAGTTCAATACGCCGTATTCAACTCGGCACTTGGGGGCTAATGACTATTTGATTTTACTAAAGTGTTGATAAGCAGCTTTTGAGTACCGGTTTAGGTTTACATGCTTAAACCGCCTTAGTGGTCATGAGGAGGATTGCAAAGTCTATTGGAGAAAATTATCAAGTACCAGTTTGATCAAAGATTGCAAACCGGCCCTTGGGGGCTACAAGGATTATTATATCGATGTTAAGGAAAGGAGCGTTACCTCAAACTTATCTCTCATCAGTTTCACCAAGCCAGCTTCATAATCACGGCTGCTGTAAAGCCGGTTCAGGTATCCGGAATGAAGGTCTTGGGCGCTCATGGCGGCGTATGTTTCCAGCTCTACATTCCATTTTCCTTTCTTAAAAGCGGCAGAGTCCTCTTTCACAGTGTGCCGAGTTAGAGTAGCGGCATTTCCCGGTTCAGAGTGGCCTGTTCCAGTAATTACCACGTCGTCATCTTTCGATTCAACGGAATGAGTGGGCACAGTGGTTTTGGCAGGGCTGTGAGGTTTTTCAGATCGATGGTGCCGGCAAAGGATCAATGACATTGAAACACCAAGGCCTCTCCTCCGAATCACATCTTCTTGAACCGGGATTGCTCGGAATATCTTCAAAAGCAACATTTTCATGATCCGTGCTCGCCATGATCCAAGCGGCAGCTTCCTCGGGTTTTCTCCAAACGAGCTTTCTTGCTGGGTTTCGCTTGGTCCTCAAGAAACAGAAATAAGACACGACATTATAGAAGAAATTGACAAATATGTGGTCATATTGACTTACCCGACAGCTATCTTCATGGCGGCAATGAGTGGTCGATTTATTCGCCAGAGGATGAATGAGAGGTGACCGATAATCGGAGTCGACGGATTAAGAGGTTGATGAATAAACCCGCTGGAATTCAAGGTAATAAAATGGTTGAAACCTCGGCGGCGCTTTCGAGCCGGGCTGTTTGGTAAACCGCAGAGGTAACTACCGTCCATCGTGCGGGTTGTGCGGCGAGCCTCGTCTTGCTGCGTCTTCATAAGAAGTTTGGGATCCAAGTGAGCAAGAGGATGAGAAAGTTAACTTTCCGGTTTGCCTTGGCGAAATTTTGGCGAAGGAAAGCTTGTTGAATCGGAAGAGAGAATGGTTACTCGCAAATCCAGCGTTGCTGGCTTCAGTGTCATCCTGACAAGCATCGTCATCAATAAGACGTGTAAAAAACAAGCCAAGAGAGTCAAGTTCCGGATTACCCACATCATCATCGATGGCCGGATCAGACGAAGCCGTGGTTTTCCTCTTGTGGGCGGGTTTCTTGATAACTTTCATTTTGGGCCGGTTTTGCCGCCCAGCCTTGTCCGCTTTATCTTGCGAGAGCTTCTTGCTCCAGAATGGATCATCACCCTGGATCGGAAATAATTGAGAATTGCAAGTATGAACGTAATGGTAAAAGTTAATGATGGCACAGTCAGAGGCTTACCGCAGGAGGTGCGTTGAAGGTGCAGTAAGGAGCCAAGCCGGTTTGGGCACAGAGGTGCTCCGCTCGCTCAAGATCTTCCTCATCAATCTGTGACTTCATCTTCGCACAATTCTAATTTGGTGTGTCGGAGTGGGTCATCGACATCGCCGTATATCGGCACATCAAACCGAACGCCGCTCGAGGCAAGATGCCCCAAGATAACCAGCAGCAGCGTGCGGATCGATTCCAATCAAACCGTTGGCCATAAAGGCCCGGAGCTTGATAGTTGGGGAGCGATTTGCTTCTCTCTTTCGCGGTCAATCGCTAGGGAAAGGGATGTGTTGCTAAGCCGCCTCGGGCGGAAGCCGTGCAAAGGATTTTCACCTTCGTGGAGGTGTCTCTGCAGTAAAACCAAGTTGCGTTCCATTCTTTGGGATGAGAGTGGAGCTTCACGTGGGGATAAGTGATCTCTTTTCTCTTCTAGATAGCCATACCGCCCAATTCAGTATTTGGGCCATCGGTGAATTCGGTACGGCGGTTTAAATGGAAGAGATCCCGGAACAGCTCAACGGAAGGCTCTTCTTGCAAATAAGCTTCGGACAGCACTTGAAAATGACACAAGTTGGTAATAGAATTGGGGCCGTTATCTTGGGGGCGGAGTTGAAAGTTGGCCATTACGTCCGGTAAAATTTTGACCCGGCGGTTTGAAACCCCTAACAAGTGATCTCATGAAAACTACAACTTCACCCTCCCGGGAGTGGAGGACATTCTCACCGTGAACCCTCCAATGGATGGTGTTTTGGTTATCCAAAGCGCCAATGGACACTAGCTCATTCAGTTGTGTCTCAGAGACGCGGGAAGGGACCCAGTTGCATTCATACACCTGTTTGGCCATCATGAGGTCTACAAGGAGAAAAATCCGGTTTAAGAAAATACTCATTACAGAGTAATTGATCCAAGATATGACAAACCGGGGGATAATCCGATGAATCAGTTCGATACGGTATGGTGTCAGATATATGTTGGCGGTTCAACACAGGGACTAATGGTGTGCCGATGCCGGTTTAGCAATTTTTGTTTCTATGGTGAGTTAAACCGCCTACTCTTGGCTTCAGAGGAAATCGACAGAAACAAGTTTCACAAGAGTTCATGTTTATCATGGATCAAACGCGGGTTTTCAGAAAACAGGAAAGGCGTCGCGAAAGTAAAGAAGAGGCAGGAAATGCACCATGAGGTATACGATATATATGCGAAGAGCTATGGGATTTAGATGAGAAAGCGCAATGATACGCATCGAATCTTCGCTTGGTACAAAACAGGGATCATAATATCGCCGAGAGGCTAGAAAAGTGAAAGCATATGAAGAACACGGATGAAGCTTGAACCCTAGAACAGATCTAAAGATGATGAACAGATTAAAGAAGGATAAGAGATTTACCGAAATGAGGGGTTGATGCGAAGGCCGCAGATTCTGGTCCTAACAGTTGATGCAGCGCCATCGACGAAGCAGATGTCGATGGCGACGACGGAGCTCCGTAGGGCAGCGCGCAAGGAAGAAGACGAAGAGGAAGCGAAGGAGAAACCGAATGACCCTTCGGTCTTATTTATAAGGCGAAAAACTAGGTCAAGCGTGAATCCGTGGACGGTCATTAAAGAAGGCGCCATAAAGGATAAGCTTCAAGATGACGTCATGCCGGTTTACAGTGACCGGAAGCAATGGTGTCATGCCGGTTTACAGTGATGACAAGGTGACGACTTATTACACAAAGAAGATATCCAAGATGCAGGTTTCACAAAGGATTGACATGAACCAGTTCAAATCAACTGGGCCTAATGTTGGGATATTACCACTAGGTGTAAACCGCCAAGATTGGGCCGGGTTAGCTCGCTAGTGGTGTAGTTATGGAAGGCCCAAGGCCTATAGTCGGTTTAGAGCTTGTAGCCGTAAACCGCCTGATGTATGACTTGTATTGTAAGTTAGAATAGAGAGATACCAACCGGGATACGAGTATGAACCGTTGGGACTCGCAAACCGACGGCGCCACTGTATATAAGGGACGACCCGCGCGTTCAGATGCATAACAACGACAACTCGAGCCTAGGCGAAGCTTGTTTGCTCCCTAGCCATCGAGACTACATCAATTCCATCACAACTAGACGTAGGCTTTACCTTCATCGAAGGGGCCGAACTAGTATAAAATCCTCGTGTCTTTGTGTCCGTTTTAACCCCTACAAGTAAACCCGTAGCGATGGCTCCACGACTAAGTCCTCATGCTAGGACAACTGTCGTGACAAATCCACGACAGAGGTAGTTGCCATAACTTGGCAAGTGAAGAACTATGCTCCAAGCTTCAATTGGTCAAGATGAAGCACCCGCACCCCTACAAAGTCCAATGGCTAAGTGACTCCGGCACTATACGAGTTGAGCATACGGTCCAAGTCTCCTTCAAAATTGGTGCGTATGAGGACACTTTGGAGAGTGATGTCGTCCCGATGTCCGTTTGCCACCTCCTTCTTGGTAGGCCTTGGCAATTCGACCGTGGTGTCATCCACAACGGGCGTACCAATCACTATAGCTTCAAGATGAAAGGGAAGGAATATGTGCTAAGACCTATGTCTCCTAGTCAAGTGATAGCCGATAAGCAAGCCACCCATCATGGAGAGAAGAGTGAGAAATGATCCACCAAAAAGTGAGTGAGAGCCACAAGCCAAACTTGAGCGCCTCTTCGCCTAGAGAGAAAAACCTAGTCCTATTTGCCACAAAAAGTGAGATGAGAGAAGTATGTGAGAACCCATCGAGTGTTATGCACTTTGTCCTTGTGAGCAAGGATGGGGACCCAAAAACTAACACCTCTCACGATCTACCTCTAGTGTTTCAATCTCTTTTGCAGGAATTCCAAGATGTTTTCCCTGATGAAATACCTCCGGGACTACCTCCTCTACGAGCCATTGAGCATCGTATCGACCTCATCCCCGGAGCACCCCTACCAAACAAAGCTCCATACCGCGTCAACCCCGAAGAAACTAAGGAGATCCAACGGCAAATACAACAACTAATCGACAATGGTCATGTACGTGAAAGCTGAAGCCCTTGTGCCGTTCCAGTTATACTTGTGCCCAAACAAGATGGTAGTTTTCGCATGTGCTCTGATTGTAGACTGATGTCTACTACACAATCTTCTTCTTGTAGACGTTGTTGGGCCTGCAAGTGCACAGGTTTGTAGGACAGTAGCAAATTTCCATCAAGTGGATGACCTAAGGTTTATCAATCCGTAGGAGGCGTAGGATGAAGATGGTCTCTCTCAAACAACCCTTCAACCAAATAACAAAGAGTCTCTTGTGTCCCCAACACACCCAATACAATGGTAAATTGTATAGGTGCACTGGTTCGGCGAAGAGAGGGTGATACAAGTGCAAAATAGATAGTAGATATAAGTTTTTGTAATCTGAAAATATAAAAACAGCAAGGTAACAAATGATAAAAGTGAGCGTAAACAGTATTGCAATGATAGGAAACAAGGCCTAGGGTTAATACTTTCACTAGTGCAAGTTCTCTCAACAATAATAACATAGATAGATAATATAACAAGCCCTCAACATGCAACAAAGAGTCACTCCAAAGCCACTAATAGCGGAGAACAAATGTAGAGATTATGGTAGGGTACGAAACCACCTCAAAGTTATTCTTTCGGATCGATCTATAAAAGAGTTCGTACTAGAATAACACCTTAAGATACAAATCAACCAAAACCCTAATGTCACCTAGATACTCCATTGTCACCTCAAGTATCCGTGGGCATGATTATACGATATGCATCACACAATCTCAGATTCATCCAACCAACATAAAAGTACTTCAAAGAGTGCCCCAAAGTTTCTACCGGAGAGTCAAGAACGTGTGCCAACCCCTATGCATAGGTTCCCAATGTCATGAAACCTGCAAGTTGATCACTGAGGGAGTCCTGGACTAGGGGGTGTCCGGACAGCAGGACTATCATCGTCCGCCGGACTCCAAGACTACGAAGATACAAGATTGAAGACTCCGTCCCGTGTACGGATGGGACTTTCCTTGGCGTGGAAGGCAAGCTTGGCAATACGGATATGTAGATCTCCTACCTTTGTAACCGATTCTGTGTAACCCTAGCCTCCTCCGGTGTCTATATAAACCGGAGGGCTTTAGTCCGTAGGACACAACATACATTACAACAATCATACCATAGGCTAGCTTTAGGGTTTAGCCTCCTTGATCTCGTGGTAGATCCACTCTTGTACTACCCATATCATCAATATTAATCAAGCAGGACGTAGGGTTTTACCTCCATCAAGAGGGCCCGAACCTGGGTAAAACATTGTGTCCCTTGTCTCCTATTACCATCCGCCTAGACGCACAGTTCGGGACCCCCTACCCAAGATCCGCCGGTTTTGAGACCGACATTGGTGCTTTCATTGAGAGTTCCTCTGTGTCGTCACCGATAGGCTCGATGGCATCTTCAATCAACAACGCTGTCCAGGGTGAGACTTTTCTCCCTGGACAGATTTTCGTATTCGGCGGCTTCGCACTACGGGCTAATTCACTTGGCCATCTGGAGCAGATCGAAAGCTACGCCCCTGGCCATCAGGTCAGATCCGGAAGCCTAAACTTCACGGCCAACATCCGCGGGGACTTGATCTTCGACGGGCTCGAGCCAAAGCCAAGCGCGCCGCACTGTTGCGATGGGCATGATCTAGCTCTGCCGCCGAACAGTGCCTTGGTGGCCGCACACGAATCCGCTTCGGCCCTTAGTCCAGAGCCGATTGCCCAGATCGAGGACCGGTGGATGGACACCACCTCGGGGGCTTCAACTTCCACGGCGATGGAGCCGAACACTGACATTGTCCCTCGCGAAACTCGTGGTTCCGAGGTGCCGGACTCCTTGCCGGACTCCGGACCTCCCACACCCCTACCAATCGAATCGGATTGGGCGCCGGTTATGGAATTCACCGCCGCGGACATCTTCCAATACTCGCCCTTTGGCGACATCCAAAATTAGCTAAAGCATCTCTCGCTATCGGGAGAGTCCTGGCCGGACTATGGCCAGGATGGTTGGGATACGGACGACGAAGAAATTCAGAGCCCACGAAGACATCGAGGATGGCCAGGATGATCTTACTGACATGCTAGACTACAACTCCGAAGACATCGACGCTATGGACGACGATGCCGGAGACGAACAGGAACCAGCGCCTACAGGGCACTAGAAGACCACCTCGTCATACGACATATACATGGTGGACACCCCAAAGGACAGGGACGGCGAAGAAGTAGCGGAGGCAGATTCCTTAAAGAAACAGCCCAAGCGCCAACGTCAGCGGCGCCGCTCTAAATCCCGCCACAGCAAGAATGGAGATTCCGGCACAGGAGATAATAATACCCCGTAGAGTGCCAAGATAATCCCTCCAAAGAAGACTCAGCGCAGAGGACGCAGGCAAGCCCCCACGAGAGGGCGGCGATTTAAGAGGTCGAGGATTATAACTATATACCTCCCTCCGAAGACGAGGCAAGCCTCAACGACGACGAACTCGTCGTGCCCGAGGATCCCGTCGAACAAGAGAGTTTTAAACACATGCTTATCGCCACAGCAAATAGCCTAAAGAAAAAGCAACAGCAGCTTCAAGCTAATCAGGACCTGTTGGCCGATCGATGGACCGAGGTCCTCACGGCCGAAGAGTTTAAACTCGAACGCCCCTCCAAAAGCTACCCCAGACGCAAGTTGCTCCCCCGATTAGAGGAGGAAGCATACATACCTTCATCACCAGCGCACGATACGGCCGACCGACCACCCCGTGGTCGCGACAGAGAGGCATCCAGACCCTCCACAAAGACCATACCCCGGCATCGCTCCAAAAGTACGAAGCCAAGATGGAATGCGCCGGACTTGCGAGACGTATTGGAGGACAAAGCAAGGCAATCCAGATCCATCTACGGATCACTAGGGCGCCCCACGACCAGCGCATTTAATACCGCCGCGCGGATACAATAACCCGCCGGGCCGAACACAGCAGATAACGCCTCTCGAGCTGCGCCGTGATATTGCTCAATATAGAGGCGCCGACACCCGCTATGCTTCACTGACGAAGTAATGGATCATCAAATCCCCAAAGGGTTTAAACCCGTAAACATCGAATCCTACGACAGCACAACAGACCCCGCGGTTTGGATTGAAGATTATCTCCTTCACATCCATATGGCCCACGGCGACGATCTCCATGCCATCAAGTACCTCCCACTCAAGCTTAAAGGACCAGCCCGGCATTGGCTTAACAGCTTGCCCGCAGAGTCAATTGGGTGTTGGGAAGACCTGGAAGCCGCATTCCTCGACAATTTCAGCACGCGCGCGCGCCACCAGACGCCGATGACCTAAGCCACATAATTCAGCAGCCAGAGGAATCGGCCAGACAATTCTGGACATGGTTCTTGACAAAGAAAAACCAAATTGTCGACTGTCCGGATGCAGAGGCCCTCGCAGCCTTCAAACATAACATCTGTGACGAGTGGCTAGCCCGCACCGGGACAGAAAAGCCAAATCCATGGCAGCACTCACATCATTAATGACCCGCTTTTGCGCGGGAGAGGATAGCTGGCTAGCTCGCAGCAACAACCTCAATAAAAATTCTGGCAGTCCGGATACTAAGGACCACAACGGTAGGTCACGTCGAAACAAAAATAAACGCCGCATTAACAGCGACGATAAGGAGGATACGGCAGTCAACGCCGGACTCCGAGGCTCTAAACCCGGTCAGCGGAAGAAGCCATTCAAAAGAACCACTCCGGGTTTGTCCAACTTGGACCGAATACTCGACCGCTTATGCTAGATACATGGCACCCCCGAAAAGCCAGCCAATCACACCAACAGAGATTGCTGGGTGTTCAAGCAGGCAGGCAAGTTAATTGCCGAAAACAATGACAAGGGGCTAAACAGCGACGACGAGGAGGAGACCCGACCACCGGACAATAGAGGACAGAAGGGTTTCCCCCCACAAGTGCGGACGGTGAAGATGATTTACGCAACCCATATACCCAAGAGGGAGAGGAAGCGCGCACTAAGGGACGTCTATGCGATGGAGCCAGTCGCCCCAAAGTTCAATCCATGGTCCTCTTGTCCGATCACTTTCGATCGAAGAGACCATCCGACCAGCATACGCCATGGCGGATTCGCCGCATTGGTTTTAGACCCAATTGTCGATGGATTTCACCTCACGAGAGTCCTGATGGACGGCAGTAGTAGCCTAAACCTGCTTTATCAGGATACAGTGCGCAAGATGGGCATAGACCCCTCAAGGATTAAACCTACAAAGACAACCTTTAAAGGTGTCATACCAGGTGTGGAAGCCAATTGTATGGGCTCAGTCACACTGGAAGTGGTCTTCGGATCCCCGGATAATTTCCGGAGCGATGAGTTAATCTTCGACATAGTCCCATTTCGCAGCGGCTATCACGCTCGCTTTCGACGAACGCGCTTTGTAAAGTTCAACGCGGTGCCGCATTATGCATACCTCAAGCTCAAGATGCCAGCCCTCATGGAGTCATCACGACCAACGGAAATACGGAACGCCCCTCCGAACGGAGGAACATACAATGCTCTCGCGCGAAATACAGAGCAGCCTTTTAAGGCAATTTTCGAGTCCGGCCGTTAAACGGCTGGATACAGCAAAACGCGCCTGAAGCAATACCAACCAAGACAACCTGGCACGATCCGAGCACGCGTAGCAATGCGGCCCTAACCCCTGCCCTCGCATGATCGCAAGAACAACCCTCCGCATACATCATTACACTTTGGAGATACCATGGGCGCAGGGGAAGGAGCACGATCACAACGGACCCAGAGTGCGGCTCGACCACACCAGGGGCTCGCAAGTGTGCCACCCTTTTTTATTATTATTATTTTCCTTCTTTGTTTACACAGGTCTGTTAACTGAGGCCTGTCCGTGGTGAACTCCGCCGAACTCACGATGCAACAGCCAGGAAGAAAGAAGGCTGCGGCGAACACTCGTGTGGTCTCAATTACGAGCATTAAATTCAATTATATACACCAAGTCCACAGCTCATCCCCGAGGGGGACATGTTTAATTAGTCCAAATCCCTTGCTTATCAAGACTATTTGTATCACCGCACTCATAGCAGACTTCCTTTAATAAATAATGCAGCACTTTTCGATTGCAATTACATTACTTTATATATATATATATATATATATATATATATATATATATATATATATGTTCATTACAGGACATCTTGCACCCGTATATTTTGGTACGGTCTAATACACTAGGGGCTTATGTTCCCCACATTATGGTGTGATAAGTCCGAACACTTTCATAAGTGCGGCACCCCGAACTTATAGCATTATATGAATCGGCTCCGAATCATGTCTTGGCTCAATAGTTGGGTTTCCCCGGCTCCCATGTTTTGGTGCCTTACGTTCCGTTCTGTCGGCTAAGGTGGCACCGGGAGAACCACTACGATTGCGCCCCGGTTGAGCCGGGCGAGCGCCTCAGTGGAGAAAGCTAAAACTGACCGGCATGATAAGGCGAGAGACTGGTCGCTGTTCGAGAGGTCTTTTCGAGTCCTTAAAGACTCACGCCACTTCGAGCGAAGTTCCGGATAAATGTCCGACGAAGGCGTGGATAGCACCCCGGATTCGGTCTTCCGAATACCAGGGGCTTCGCCGAAATTAAAAATTATAGAATTCTATGGCTAAGTGAGAGTGTTCAAGCATTATAAGTCCGGTTGCCTTGTTCGTTGTGTTGAGCGCCTCCTAGATGGACCCAAAATGGGAACAAGAGTGCTCAAGTTTATCCCAACACCCCAAAGACTCATGCTCGGGGCTGAAGCCAACGACTTGCCATTTCTCGATTTTATAAACGGCCACACGAAGGTAATATTTTAAATTAAACAAGCGTTGCTTAATGCGCATACTGAACAAAGTTTTCAGCGCACAGATAATACATAGCGAGTTTACTCAAAATTACATCTCTGGGGCATTCATCCGCAATATCGCGGGCTCCCTTCAGACAGTTTTATAATACATTTCGGCGACGATACTCCTTGCCCGGTGGCGGCGGGTCCGTGAGAAGCTTCTCCGATCCAACCTGCCCCAAGGCACCTTTGTGCGTGCAAGGGCCCGACGAGCACCTTCAATGCAAAGCGGAGCGCTTGATGACCTCCACCTGTGGGCACGATCCACCAGCCGCCGCGACGAGGTCAAGTAGCTCCTGTGCATGGCCTGTCCAGCCCACACCGGACTATAAGGCCCTTCATGGCCTCGTCGGCTACCTTAGGAGTTCGACCACCGCTTCACTGGTCGCTTGGGGCACGGATGGCCGCCTCAGCGCATCGAGACCGAAGACCTTCTCCGTCGAGCTCCCCTCCTCGCCACGATAGAATGCGGCGGCATCGGACACACTATGCGGCTGATCTGCAAACGCCCCTGGAGAGCTCCAAATGCGGGTAAGTGTCAGGTAGTTTACATTAACATGCTTGCTTTTCATGAAAAATGCCTTACCCGCCGCTATCTTCTTTACATCTTCAACCTCCTGAAGGGCCTTACGGGCCTCGGCCTTGGCGGACTTGCCACTTTCGAGAGCCGAGGCAAGCTCGAACTCTCGAGTCTTGAGTCACGCCCAAGCTCTCATGCTTCTCCATGAGAGCCCGGAGCTCTTGCCGATTTCCGCCACCGTGCCTCCTGCTTTCTCGCTCGTGCCCGTTCTGCGGCCGCCTGCGTCGCCATGACACAACCTCCTTCGTGGCTGCCACCTCATTCGTGGCCCCCGCAATACCCATATTATCCTTGTTAATCTTATTGCAACCAAAATCCTTTTCTCAGAAGGTAACTATTCAAAGTGGTGTTACTCACCTTCTTTGTCCTCGAGCTGCTTTTGGCATGGCCGAGCTCTTGCTCGACCGCCGAGATCCCGCTTCAACGCACCAACCTCCGCAGATCGGGCGGGCAGAGGTCTGCAGCGCAGCCTCGCAAACCCATATTGACATATTTTAAGCAACCTCACAGATATCTTATTAGATCCTCATCCGACTTTTCTTTCCGAACACCGAATCGAGCATTAGGGCTACCGTCTATGCGGTATTACATTACATAAATATAACTTCTTACCTCAAAGCTCGTTAGAAGGTTGCTGCGAGCTTCGGTCAGCCCGCTCTTGGCGAGCTGAACCTTTTCAATCACCGCACTCATGATAGTGCGGTGTTCTTCCTGATGGAAGCGCCTTTAAGCGCCCAACAAGTTGTCCGGCGCCTGGTTGGACAGAGGCCGCCGGTGTCGATCTTGCCCTTCTTTCGAAGGGCCGCTGCGGACTCGGAACCACCGCAGTTCCGATGTAGAGTCCGGCCAAGTCCGGAGGTTGCTGGCGGCGCCCGAGCCTCCTCCGATGGGTCCCTCTCTGGGATCCCACCTCGGCGTCCTCATCGGCGCGGGGGGTAGAGGCAGTCGTAAGTGAATCCACATCCGACGGGGCCAACGACCCGCTCGATGAAGCGGGGAGATCATCATCGGCCGGACTGCGGACAGTATGCGGCATTAGTAGGACGCTATGTGACACGAAAGAAATTGCATATCAGGGATCTGGATACTTACGATCTCGCTGGAGGCCTGGCCCTTTAAGGCCACTCCTCCTCGCCAACGTTGGTGTTGGCGGAGCTGTCCGGGGGGAGAGTTCTCCCCCTCTTGGACCCTTCGACCTCCCCTATTGGGGAAGCCTTCCTCTTCCTCTCTCCCTCCTCCGGGAGAGAGTCTTCTTCCTCCTCCTCGTCTTCGGGGGAGGAGTCCGCCTCGTCGTCGGACGCTTGATTGCGGGAACTCTTTCGAGTCCCCGCGGCCACCTTCTTGGCCTTCTTCTCCGGCACCACGTGCGGTGCCGGAACCAGCAGCCCTGCTACACGGGCGTTCACTGGGTCTTCTGGCATGGGAGCCGGACAGATGAGCTGCACGGCCTTCTCCATCCATTCTTGCCAAAGGAAAAGAGAGATTGAGACCTTCTTAGAATCAATCTATTTACCACAAGTGTCCCGTAAAGGGGTTGAATCACTTACCTCATCAGCGGGATGCTGCGAGCAAAATCCGTGATCTTCCGTCGCGGATGCGGGGGCTTCGGCGCCCTTAAACGGCACCCTCCAGGCACCTTCATACGACGTGTCGAAGAGCCCGCTTAGCGCCTGGTGCTGTTCCGGATTGAACTCCCACAGATTGAATGCCCGTTCTTGGCATGGGAGAATCCGGCGGATGAGCATGACTTGGACCACGCCGACGAGCCCGAGCTTATTGCTCACCAGTTTCGGATACAGCTCGAGTCCCGTCGACTCCTTTGATTGCCCCACAAGCAAGCCCTTCTCTTTCCGGGAGGTGAGCTGTGGGGATGCCAGATCTGAACTCGGGGCCGCCACCCACGGGTTCGCGCTGCTCGGTGATGTAGAACCACCCCGATTGCCACCCCTTAATGGAGTCCATGAAGGCCCCTTCGAGACAAAGGACGTTGGGCAACTTGCCCAACATGGCGCCCGCATTCCGCTTATGCGTGCTTCTTCACAACCTTCAGCTTGACGTTGAAGGTCTTGAGCCACAGTCAAGTGGGGCGGATGCGAGGTAGGTTTCGCACACCACGATAAACGCCGAGATATTGAGGATGAAGTTCGCGCCGGATCGTGGAAATCCAGCCGTAATAGAACATGAGCCCCGGACGAAAGGGTACAGTGGAAAGCCCAGTCCATGGAGGAAGTGGGGAAGGAAGACGACCCTCTCATGGGGCCCGGGGTAGGGATGAGCTGCCCTCGTCGGGCAGCCGATCAAGCGATATCGCCGAAAGGTATCCGCGCTGCGCAGCTTGGTGATGTGCTCCTCCTTAACGGTGGAGGCCAGCCATTTGCCTCCCGCTCCGGACATGATCGGAGAAGGTCGCGGCGAGATGCGCGAGCTTGGGCGTTGGAGCTTGAGTGCGCGGAGATGGATAAGCAAAGGAGAAAGAAGGCGAGGTGAGAAGGTAAACTTATCCCTTATATATAGGTGGACGGAGACTATGCGTCCCCCATCGCCCGGTAAAACTCGCTTATCTCCCAAGCGCCACCATCAATGGCGCGTTGGGTTACCCATGTCCGTATTGATGAGAATCCCGAATAAGGGGAACACGATCTCGCTCGACAAGACGTGCCAAGGAAACCGCTTAGCTAAACGCGTCTTTGAGGTGGTATAATAAAAAACGATTCAAGTAAAAGCCTGGTAGCGGTGTGATGTCATGCCGCATAATACGTCAGCAGATTGGACTTGTGTACATTTTATTCTCTCTACGGTGGAATGTGGAATTTATTTTGCAGAGTCGGACACTATCCTAGGGTTCATGATCTTGTCTGGATTATTCAAGGGAGGAACCCGCCTAGCAATGCCGAACATTATGCGCGCCGGACTTATCGTCATTGAAGCCTGGTTCAGGGGCTACTGAGGGAGTCCTGGACTAGGGGGTGTTCGGACAGCAGGACTATCATCGTCCGCCGGACTCCAAGACTACGAAGATACAAGATTAAAGACTCCGTCCCGTGTCCGGATGGGACTTTCCTTGGCGTGGAAGGCAAGCTTGGCAATACGGATATGTAGATCTCCTACCTTTGTAACCGACTTTGTGTAACCCTAGCCTCCTCCGGTGTCTATATAAACCGGAGGGCTTTAGTCCGTAGGACACAACATACATTACAACAATCATACCATAGGCTAGCTTTAGGGTTTAGCCTCCTTGATCTCGTGGTAGATCCACTCTTGTACTACCCATATCATCAATATTAATCAAGCAGGATGTAGGGTTTTACCTCCATCAAGAGGGCCCGAACCTGGGTAAAACATCGTGTCCCTTGTCTCCTATTACCATCCGCCTAGACGCACAGTTCGGGACCCCCTACCCGAGATCCGCCGGTTTTGACACCGACAATCACCAAAACATACATCAAGTGGCACATGATATCCCATTGTCACCACAGATAATCACGGCAAGACATACATCAAGTGTTCTCATAAAAGACTCAATCCGATAAGATAAATTCAAAGGGGAAACTCAATTCATCACAAGAGAGTAGAGGGGGAGAAACATCATAAGATCCAACTACAATAGCAAAGCTCGGGATACATCAAGATTGTATCACCTCAAGAACACGAGAGAGAGAGAGATCAAACACATAGCTACTGGTACATACCCTCAGCCCCGAGGGTGAACTACTCCTCCTCGTCATGGATAGCGCCGGATGATGAAGATTGTCACGGTGATGGGATCCCCCCGCAGGTGCCGAACGGGCTCCCGAGAGGTTTTGGTGGCTACAGAGGCTTGCAGCGGCAGAACTCCTGATCTATCTTCTGTTCTGGAAGTTTTAGGGTACAAGAGTATATATGGGTGCAGGGGGTACGTCGGTGGAGCTATCGGGGCCCCACGAGGCAGGGGGCGCGCCCGGGAGGGGAGGGGGGTGGGCGCGCCCCCCACCCTCGTGAGCACCTCCCGTATCTCCTGACGTGCACTCCAAGTCCATCGGGTGGCTTTCCTTCCAAAAATAACTTCTCCAGTTGATTTCGTTCCGTTTTGACTTTGTCTGATATTCCTTTTCCTCGAAACACTAAAATAGGCATAAAACATCAAATATGGGCTGGGTCTCCGGTTAATAGGTTAGTCCCAAAAACAATATAAAAGTGGATAATAAAGCCCAATATTGCCTAAAACAGTAGATAAAGTAGCATGGAGCAATCAAAAATTATAGATACGTTGGAGACGTATCAAGCATCCCCAAGCTTAATTCCTGCTCGTCCGCGAGTAGGTAAATGATAAAAAAGAATTTTTGATGTGGAGTGATACTGTGGCATAATTTCAATGTAAATCTTCTTAATTGTGATATGAATATTCAGATCCGAAAGATTCAAGATAAAAGTTCATATTGATATAAAAAATAATAATACTTCAAGCATACTAATCAAAGCAATCATGTCTTCTCAAAATAGCATGGCAAAGAAAGTTCATCCCTACAAAATCATATAGTTAGGCTATGCTTCATTTTAGTCACACAAAGATGTTCCCAACTTCTATACCCCCGATGACAAGCCAAGCAATTGTTTCATACTTAAATAATCTCAAACTTTTTCAACCTTCACGCAATACATGAGCGTGAGCCATGGATATAGCACTATGGGTGGAATAGAATATGATGATGGGGATTGTGTGGAGAAGACAAAAAAGGATAAAGTCTCACATTGACGAGGATAATTAACGGGCTATGGAGATGCCCATCAATTGATGTCAACATGAGGAGTAGGGATTGCCATGCAACGGATGCACTAGAGCTATGAATGCTCAACAAAAGAAAACTAGTGGGTGTGCATCCAACTTGCTTGCTCACGAAGACCTAGGGAATTTGAGGAAGCCCATCGTAGGAATATACAAGCCAAGTTCTATAATGAAAAATTCCCACTAGTATAAAAAGACAACTTATGAGACTCACTACATGAAGAACAAGGTGCTACTTTGAAGCACAATATATGAGACTCACTACATGAAGAACAAGGTGCTACTTTGAAGCACAAGTGTGGAAAAAGTGGTAGTAGCATTGCCCCCTTTTTTTGTTATTTTTTTCTTTTTTTTGGGCCTTTTGTTTTTTTCTTTTGGCTTTTTTTGGGGGGGCAATGCTCTAATAATGATGATCATCACACTTCTATTGATTACAACATAAGGATTACAACTCGAAACTTAGAACAAGATATGACTCTATATGAATGCCTCCGGTGGTGTACCGGGATGGTGCAATTAATCAAGAGTAACATGTATGAAAAATAATGCATGGTGGCTTTGCCACAAATACGATGTCAACTACATGATCATGTAATGGCAATATGACAAAAGTAATGTATGTCATGAATATGATGATGGAAGTTGCATGGCAATATATCTCGGAATGGCTATGGAAATGCCATGATAGGTAGGTATGGTGGCTGTTTTGAGGAAGATATAAGGAGGTTTATGTGTGATAGAGCGTATCATATCACGTGGTTTGGATGCACCGGCGAAGTTTGCACCAACTCTTAAGGTGAGAAAGGGCAATGCATGGTACCGAAGAGGCTAGCAAAGGTGGAAAGGTGAGAGTGCGTATAATCCATGGACTCAACATTAGTCAAAATAACTCATATACTTATTGCAAAAATTTAGAAGCCATCAAAAATTCAAGTACTACGTGCATGCTCCTAGGGGGATAGATTGGTAGGAAAAGACCATCGCTCGTCCCCGACCACCACTCATAAGGATGCACAAGCCAGGTACACTTCATGTTTCAAATTTCTTACACAACTTTAACCACACGTGCATGCTACGGGACTTGAAAACTTCAACACAAGCATTTCTCAAATTCACAATTACTCAAATAGCACGACTTTGATATTATCACCTCCATATCTCAAAACAATTATCAAGCATCAAACTTATCTTAGTATTCAATTCACTCAAAAGAAAGTTTCACATATCTTGAATACCAAGTATATTAACATTAAGCAAATTACCATGCTATTTAAGACTCTCAAAATAATCTAAGTGAAGTATGAGAGTTCATCTAGTTCTTCAAAATAAAACTACCACCATGCTCTAAAAGATATAAGTGAAGTACTAGAGCAATAACAAAAACTACTCCGAAAGATGTAAGTGAAGATCAATGAGTAGCTAAATAATTATGCAACTATGCGAAGACTCTCTCTCATTTAACAATTTCAGATCTTGATACTTTATTCAAACAGCAAGCAAAGCTAAAGAAAACTACATTGCAAGGATAGCACAACTCATGTGAAGAAGCAAAAACTTAGGCTCAACCGATACTAACTGATATTTGTTGAAGAAGAAAGGTGGGATGCCTACCGGGGCATCCCCAAGCTTAGATGCTTGAGACTTCTTGAAATATTATCTTGGGGTGCCTTGGGCATCCCCAAGCTTGAGCTTTTGTGTCTCCTTAATTCCTCTCATATCATGGTTTCTCTTTTTATCAAAAGCTTCATTCACAACAAACTCAACAAGAACTCGTGAGATAGGTTAGTATAAACCAATGCAAAACCTTATCATTTTCTACTGTAAAAAATCACTTAAATAATTATTCAACATTGCATACTAAATGCCTCTGCATATTTAATACTCCTATCTTCAAATAGAATCATTAAACAAGCAAACATATGCAAACAACGCAACCATAACAGCAATCTGCCAAAACAGTACAGTCTGTAAAGAATGCAAGAGTATCAATACTTCCCTGACTCCAAAAATTTATGAACTAAAATTCCCACTGTAATAAATTTGTCAGAGCTCAATATGCAAAAAATATTCAACATTATATCATTCTGTGACTTTTCTAGGGAATTTTTGCAACAGCAGTAAACTTTCTGTTTTTCAAACAGCAACATGTATACTAGCAAAATAAGCATGGCAAAGGCTATCCTTGACTTTTTTATTGAAACTAAAGATGCAAAACATTAATCTAAATAACAGCAAGCAAATACTAACAGAAGAAAATGACGCTCCAATCAAAACACATATCATGTGGTGAATAAAAATATAGCTCCAAGTAAAGTTACCGATGAACGAAGACGAAAGAGGGGATGCCTTCCGGGGCATCCCCAAGATTAGGCTCTTGGTTGTCCTTGAATATTACCTTGGGGTGCCTTTGGCATCCCCAAGCTTAGGCTCTTGCCACTCGTTATTCCATAGTCCATCGAATCCTTACCCAAAACTTGAAAACTCCACAACACAAAACTCAACAGAAAACTCGTAATCTCCGTTAGTATAATAAAGTAAAACCACCACTTCGGTATTGTAATGAACTCATTATCAATTCATATTGGTGTAATATCTACTGTACTCCAACTTATCTATGGCTCATACCCTCCGATACTACTCATAGATGCATCAAAATAAGCAAACAACACATAGAAAACAGAATCTGTCAGAAACAGAACAGTCTATAGTAATCTGTATCAAACGTATACTTATGAACTCCAAAAATCCTACAAAATTAGGAAGTCCTAAGAAATTTGTGTACCAATCCAGATAAAAAAGAATCAGATCAGAATGTTGTTTATGTGAATTAACAAAACTAATTTACTGGGTGTAAAAGTTCCTGATTTTCAGCAGGATCAACACAACTATCACCGTAAGCCATCCTAAAGGTCTTACTTGGCACTTTATTGAAACAAAAGCTATAAAACATGATTACTACAGTAGCATAATCATGTGAACACACAAAAACAGTAAGGATAAGTATTGGGTTGTCTCCCAACAAGCGCTTTTCTTTAATGCCTTTCTAGCTAGGCATGATGATGACAATGATGCTCACATAAAAGATAAGAATTGAAACATATCGGGAGCAACATGAAGCATATGACTAGCACTTTTAAGTCTAACCCACTTCCTATGCATAGGGATTTTGTGAGCAAACAACTTATGGGAACGATAATCAACAAGCATAGGAAGGTAAGACAAGTATAGCTTCAAGAATTTAAGCACATAGGGAGAAAAGTTGATATTATTGCAATTCCTACAAGCATATATTCCTCCCTCATAATAATTTTTAGTAGCATCATGAATGAATTCAACAATGTAACCAGCAGCTAAAGCATTCTTTTCATGATCTACTAGCATAGAAAATTTACTACTCTCCTCATAAGCAAAATTCTTCTCATGAATAGTAGTGGGAGCAAACTCAACAAAATAACTATCATATGATTTAAAATTAGGATCAAGATGACAAGTTTCATGTTTATCATTATTCTTTAAAGCATATGTGTCATCACAATAATCATCATAGATAGGAGGCATGCTTTCATCATAGTAAATTTGCTCATCAAAGCTTGGGGGACAAAAAATATCATCTTCATCAAACATAGCTTCCCCAAGCTTGTGGCTTTGCATATCATTAGCATCATGGATATTCAAGGAATTCATACTAACAACATTGCAATCATGCTCATCATTCACATATTTAGTGCCAATTCTTCTTCTAGTACTTGAGCACAATTTTCCTTCCCATCATTTTCACGAAAGACATTAAAAAGATGAAGCATATGAGGCATCCTTAATTCCATTTTTTTGTAGTTTTATTTTATAAACTAAACTAGTGATAAAACAAGAAACAAAAAGATTCGATTGCAAGATCTAAAGATATACCTTCAAGCACTCACCTCCCCGGCAACGGCGCCAGAAAAGAGCTTAGTTGACGGGGTGTGAGTGAGTGCCCTTTACCTAGCCTCCCCGGCAACGGCGCCGGAAAAGAGCTTGATGTCTACTACACAACCTTCTTCTTGTAGACGTTGTTGGGCCTGCAAGTGCACAGGTTTGTAGGACAGTAGCAAATTTCCCTCAAGTGGATGACCTAAGGTTTATCAATCCGTAGGAGGTGTAGGATGAAGATGGTCTCTCTCAAACAACCCTGCAACCAAATAACAAAGAGTCTCTTGTGTCCCCAACACACCCAATACAATGGTAAATTGTATAGGTGCACTAGTTCGGCGAAGAGAGGGTGATACAAGTGCAAAATAGATAGTAGATATAAGTTTTTGTAATCTGAAAATATAAAAACAGCAAGGTAACTAATGATAAAAGTGAGCGTAAACGGTATTGCAATGATAGGAAACAAGGCCTGGGGTTCATACTTTCACTAGTGCAAGTTCTCTCAACAATAATAACATAGATAGATAATATAATAAGCCCTCAACATGCAACAAAGAGTCACTCCAAAGCCACTAATAGCGGAGAACAAATGTAGAGATTATGGTAGGATACGAAACCACCTCAAAGTTATTCTTTCGGATCAATCTATAGAAGAGTTTGTACTAGAATAACACCTTAAGATACAAATCAACCAAAACCCTAATGTCACCTAGATACTCCATTGTCACCTCAAGTATCCGTGGGCATGATTATATGATATGCATCACACAATCTCAGATTCATCCAACCAACATAAAAGTACTTCAAAGAGTGCCCCAAAGTTTCTACCGAAGAGTCAAGAACGTGTGCCAACCCCTATGCGTAGGTTCCCAATGTCACGAAGCCCGCAAGTTGATCACCAAAATATACATCAAGTGGCACATGATATCCCATTGTCACCACAGATAATCACGACAAGACATACATCAAGTGTTCTCATAAAAGACTCAATCCGATAAGATAACTTCAAAGGGGAAACTCAATTCATCACAAGAGAGTAGAGGGGGAGAAACATCATAAGATCCAACTACAATAGCAAAGCTCGGGATACATCAAGATTGTATCACCTCAAGAACACGAGAGAGAGAGAGAGATCAAACACATAGCTACTGGTACATACCCTCAGCCCCGAGGGTGAACTACTCCCTCCTCGTCATGGATAGCGCCGGGATGATGAAGATGGTCACCGGTGATGGGATCCCCCTCCGGCAGGGTGCCGGAACAGGATCCTGATTGGTTTTTGGTGGCTACAGAGGCTTGCGGCAGTGGAACTCCCGATCTATGGTGCTCCTCGATGTTTTTGGGATATATGGATATATATATATATAGGTGAAAGAAGTCGGTCATGGGAGCCACAAGGGGCTCACGAGGATGGGGGACGCGCCCAGGGGGTAGGGCGCGCCTTGGACCCTCATGGCTTCCTCAAAGCTTCCCCGACGTCTACTCCAAGTCTCCTCGGTTGCTTCCGTTCCAAAAATAACTCTCCCGAAGGTTTCATTCCGTTTGGACTCCGTTTGATATTCCTTGTCTTCGAAACACTGAAATAGGCAAGAAAACAACAATTTGGGCCGGGCCTCCGGTTAATAGGTTAGTCCCAAAAATAATATAAAAGTTCTTAGTAAAGCCCATAAATATCCAAAATAGGTAATATAATAGCATGGAACAATCAAAAATTATAGATACGTTGGAGACGTATCAGGGTCCGGCGAGGGGCGGCCACAGCGGATTCGGGCGAGGGGCGGAGAGGCGGAGTCTGGCAAGGGGGCGGCCATGGCGGAGCCCGGCGAGGGGCGGAGAGGAGGACGAGGCTGGGGAAGCTCGGCTCCCATGGGGTCTGGCGAGGGGCGACGATGGAGGGGGTCCGGCGGGGGCGGCCACGGGGAGTCTAACGAGGGGCGGAGAGGCGGAATCCAGCGAGGTTGTTGCTCTGCTGTGCGTTTTTTTGATGGGTTGCTGCTGCGTTTTTGTGGAGGAGGGAATAGATCGAGGGAGGTGTGCTCGTGGGGTGGGAACGTGAGATGCATGGTGGACTGGTGGGTGTGGGGCGTGGGGCAGCCCCGCCACGTCATTGATCCAGGGGAAGTTGTTTCCAGCCAATAGGAAACATTCAAATAATTTGTGTTTGTTTACCCTATTACTTTTGGCAAAATAAGCATGTTAAAATGTAGTAAATTTTCTCAAACTTTATCTATGCATTATAGAAACTATAATCCAATACCATGCCAAATTTCATATACTTTAGGCATTGTTTACATTTTCAAATAATTTGAGAATTCGACACTATTATTTTGCCTGCTGTAAAAAAAATAGACGGCGAAGTCTTTGCCGTCTGCCAAATGAAAATAGATGGTACGGGTGGGTGAGGTGGGGGGAGAGACAGAGAGGGAGTAGGTGGGGGCAACCATTTTTTAACCCACAGAAAATAGCACACCTCTTTGCCGACTGCTAGCAAATGGCAAAGAATCTTTGTCGTCTGCTCGCATATGGCAAACATGTGGGCTAGTGCGCCGTTACAGCACTAACGTCCACTAGACCCCACCCCCTCTTTGTCGTGTGCCAGCAGATGGCAAAGGATCTTTTCCATCTGCTGGCAGATGGCAAAGAGGTGGGGCTGGTGGGCCGTTACAGCGCTGGTGTCCACTGGACCCACCCACCTCTTTGCCGTATGCCAGCAGATGGCAAAGAATCTTTGTCGTCTACTAGCGGACGGCAAAGAGCTGGCTGATGGCAAAGACACTCTTTGCCATCAGCCTGCTCTTTGACGTCTGCTTTCCTAAAGCAAACAACAAAGAGGTTGTTTGTCGTCTGCCAGCAGATGGCAAAGAGCTGACAGATGGCAAAATACCAGATTCCAGTAGTGAGAGCTTCACAGCAAGTCTAGTGGTGCTTATAAAGCCTCCTATGATGCTCCTGCCACATCAAGTGAAAAACAAGTTTTCAATGAGGAATTGAGCTTAATGGTGAAGAACTTCAACAAATTCTACGAGTAGAAGCAAACAGAGAAGCTCCAAGTCAAGATCCTACCATGACAAAAGATCTTCTAGTCGTGAATGTAATTGCTACAATTGTGGAAGACCCAGACACTACTCAAATGAGTGTACGGCCCCATACAAAATAAAAGAAGAATCACCTCCAAGAGAGAGGAGTAGAGATGATCATTATAAACGAAGAACCTCTCGCAGAAGCAAGTATTTGAAAAGGAAGGACAAGTCATCAAGGAGCTACACAAAACAAAGACATCAAGATCATGTTGGTGAATGGGTATCCAGTTCTGATTCTGACCACCACTCCCAGAGAAGTTATCACTCCGACTCCAAATATACTCAAGATGAAGGTGTTGCCGATCTTGCACTTGTGTCAACCAACTCCGATGACATATTTGACTCACCAAATGAAGGAATTGGAATATGCTTCATGGCTAAAGGCCCCAAGGTATCACACCCCGAGTATATTGATTTCAATAGTGATGAACAGGATTTGCTAGGTGATGATGAGTTACTTGTTGACAATGCTAGTGATGAAAACTATGATGAAACTGCTACTAATCATGCTAATCAAGATGAAACGAATGACAATGATAAGAAGGAGATTGAGCGTCTAAGTAAAGAACTAAACACTATTAAGTTAGCTCATGAAACTTCTTTAGAAGATCATCGAGAACTTTTAAAAACTCATGAGAAGCTACGCTTCGAGAAGCTCAACTTAGAGCAAGAACATGGGTTCTTAAAAGCTATCAATGATGATCTTCGGAAGAAAAGTTCTTCTTACATTGCCAAGCATTTACTCTTGTCTACTTACATGCCACAAGTAAAATCTAGCAACAAGAGTAAGAAAGATTCTTTTTCTAGTAGTAACAATAATCATGCTAAATCCAATATTGTTGCTTCTAGTAGTTCTCTTGATTCCACTAATGATTCTGTTAGCCAAGTTACACTTGAGCAAGAAAATAGCTTATTGAAGGGAATTATAGATAAAGGTGTTTACAAGAGCCTTGCCGGAAGTAAGCAATTTGAGGAAATTGTACGCAAGCAAGGAAGGCACCGAAAGAATCAAGGTGTTGGTTTTGAACGAAAGTTCAATGCCAATGGAGTTGAGTGGGAAGAAGATCAATACGCCAAGACAAAGTTTGTTCCTCAACAAGAGAAGTATGGTCCTACTTCCTTCAAGGGGAGACAAGCGCAAGATGATCTTCCACCACAAGACCACAAGCTAAAAGGCAAGGACAAGCTTCAAGAGGAGGCTGATGCATTTGAAGAAGCTCCAAAGGCCTTGGTCAAGTGGGTTCCCAAGTCTAGCTCAAGTTCTACTTCATCAAGTACATCTACAACCCCAAGGATTCCCATCAAGATGATGTGGATCCAGAAGAAGAAGAACTAGATAGTTCTTGAGGGTGACTCCGCCAACATACTTCACTCATATTCATATTGGCAAGGACAAGTGCAATCAACTTCCACATCTTGCACTAGTTCAAGGAGTCACAAACCCTCTTGTTAGTAAGTCAAGGGACAATGTAACCTAATGCTTTCATGGACATCATCTTGTGCGTACTTCACTCTATGTCCATGGATATCCTTGTTTGTTCCTTGTGGGACTAACCCATGTAGGTTTTGAAAGTGCAACTCACTCCAATGGATTGATC
Organism: Aegilops speltoides; assembly: GCA_021437245.1. Classification (NCBI taxonomy): domain Eukaryota; kingdom Viridiplantae; phylum Streptophyta; class Magnoliopsida; order Poales; family Poaceae; genus Aegilops; species Aegilops speltoides. The sequence continues at coordinate 250,732,291 of CM038145.1, forward strand.
CAAATGATCTACATCAACATTGAGCATCCACATCTTCAACATCTACATGACGTCATCATCGACAAAACCCAAGGTTAGTTCATCCCTCTAAAAGGGGATATCACATCTAGAGGGAGCTTTACTCTAAGAATTGAGCTAAAGCAACTCTAATGGTGTGAACACACAATGCTTTATGTAAAAGTGGTAACCCCACTTGTGCTTAAACGATGAGTCAATATACTCATATACAGATGACCTTGTCATCGCCAATTGCTTGATAGATGCTAGAGTGTTTGTGCATGCTTTGCCGCAAATTTTATTTGCTATCTTATTGTGTGAGCATGTTGGTTGCATAATTTTCTTCATTCGAGGACATCCATTTGTTGCTTTGATTCTTTGGTCTTTTCTTTTGCCAAATCGATGGACAAGAATGCCTAAGTACTCACTCTAGCTATCTACGCTTTTCTTGTCTCAAACTCTATTCATGCTACATCACAAAGTTTGATCAAGTCAGATTTGAACCCTCTGGGTGAGAAGCACTCGGAGCCACCGATTTGTCATAGACTTAAACTTCCAAAACCTCTTGATGTATTTCGGTCTGACCGATTCATTCCTTTCGGTCATACCAAGTTCATTGAGTTGTTCTAGGTTTCAATCTCGGGGCAACTGATTTGAACATTTTGGTCCCACCGAGTTGCAGTAACCGCTTGCGATTCTGCATCTCGGTGCCACCGACTTGATCAACTCGGTCATACTGACAGGGTCTGGATATATATACCCACGGGTCAAATTTTGGAAATTTCTATGAAACCCTTTGCCCGTGTTGTCCAGCACTGCTAACTCGAGGTCTCCGGATCGTCTCCTCTGTCGCCAGCGACCTCCTGCCGCTGGTCTCCACTACCGTCAACGGAATCATCGTCTGCGTTGTCGTCGTAGCGAGTTCACCGCCGAGTTAGGGTATGAACTCGACCCCTTTGTGCAATCTTTACCTCTGATTCCTGCACTTAGGTCAATGCCATGAATCTTACCACGTTTGAGATACTTCTATCCAATCAAAAAACTCCTTTAGATTAGTTTTGATTCGAAAACTTAGGGTTAGGTTTCCGCCGAACTCATCTCGGACCGACCGAGATGTAGAAATCAGTCTCGCAAATTTGGCCCAGGCCATTGCACTTGTGATTTTCCGTCTGACCGAAACTTACAAATTGGTGTGACCGAGTTCAATTCTCAGTGAAACCCTAGCAATCTCGGAGTCACCAAACTATGTGTCGGTCTGACCGATTTCACTAGTTTAGACTCTAATATTGCTTCGGTGTCACCGAGTTTAACAAATCGGTAGCCCAAAATGACTTCTGTAGAAAACTAAAGCTAAGTTTTTGGCTCATTTGTTTGGCAAAATCTCTGCACTTTGTGATACTCATCCACTCTGTCTCAACTATATCTATTCACAGGGTCAGCCTTCAGCTTTCAGCCATGTCTGACAACAGTGATAGCCAAAACAAGTCTGAGGAACTGGTTCACTCGAGTGAGGGCACTAGTCCCTCTAACAGCTATGATGATGGGAGCAGGAGTACTCCTAGCAACCTGCCTAAGGCTGCAACCAGGCAGAGAAGAAGAAAATATCTGACTCAGAGGATGAAGATTTTATGGTTGATGAGGAAGTCACTTCCAAGAAAAAGGTTGTCAAGAAAGAATTTGGCACAACAGCTACAACCAAGATAGGTGTGAAGAAGAAGGCACCTGCCAGAAGGATCCCAATGTCCAAAGCCAGAGCCTCAACACCGAAAACCATTAAGTTCACTCTTGAACCAAAGGAGGCTGGTAAGGGCAAGAAGAGGAAGGGAATGGTCACGAAGACCATGGCTGGAGTGATGATACACATCATGTGGCTGAAAACATGAAGCTAAGGAAGGATGCGGGCCTCAGGCTATGGAGGCAGATAAACCCAGATGCCACCAGGAGGAGGACTGTTGTGGACTGCAGGTTCCATACAAAGGAGCAGCAAGATTTCTATGAGATTGTGCTCCTGGACAAGAATTCCATAGTCAGTGATATGAGATGGGTTGACTGGACCTACATTGATAACAATGCAGATCACTTCTCAGGAGTTCATGACAGCTTCAGACTAACTAGAGTTGACACATTTGTTGGCCAGAAGCTCACCAAGTGGAATGATGAGATGGTGATGCAGTTCTACTCCACAACACATTTTTATCTAGATGGTAAAATTGTTTGGATGACTGGGGATACAAGGTACCAGTCTATAGTTGTTGAGTGGGCCAAGCTTATCAATGCTCCTGAAGAGCAAGAGGAAGACACAGATGTGTCTTCCAAGCCGAGGAAAGGACACAACTCCATGGCGCACATGTATAAGGAGATTCCTAATGCTGCCCTGGATACTCACAAGTTTGGCTCTCTGTACTATCTACTGTCTGGACTGCCCACAATCAACACTATCCTTAGGCACACATTGTTGCCCAAGTCTAGAGATGACATGATGATAAGAGGGCATTCCATCAATTTGCTGCACATGTTTGACATTCTAGAGAAGTTCAAAGTGATGACATTTATTGTAGAGACAATCAAGCACTACAAAAAAATACACTTCCGTGATGATACGTGTTTGTCATAGTAGGTCACATTTTTTGTCATGCATGTACATCCATGACAAATTTATGACAGAATCAAGATACTCATACCTGTGCTGTCGTAGAAGTGTTCCATGACATTAACAAAATTATCATCACGGAACTGTCCACTTCCATGACCATAAATCGCGCGTCATAGAAGTGCTTTCGTCAAGGGTGACTGACACGTGGCATCCACCGTAACGGAACGCCGTTAAGCTATCGGGTCGGGTTTTGGATCCGATAACCCGTTAACAGCCCCGACCAATGGGGATTTTGCACGTGTAAAATCATCATTGGCTGGAGGACACACGTGTCGGCTCACCGCTGGGGACGATGTCATCCACTCATTGGACGTAGGCGCCTATGATAAGTCGACACCGCACGGCCCAACAGAGGCCCATTCTCGTGAAAAGGCCGCCCATTTGACTTGGTCAAAAGGTGGCGGGCGCCCATGTAAAGCTCGTTAACGGCTGCTCGCATATAGCCCATTTACAGCCCGCTAACCCAAGGCCCGTTCGCACTATCCGAATTAGGCCCAAGAGCGCCATCCGGGCCACCCAATATGATTCCACTGTTTTTCGCCCATGTACGCCCATGACGCCTTCGGCCCATATGAGGCCCTATGTAACTCTTGGCCTATTAACGGCCCGTTGAAAAGCGGCCCGTAATGAACAAAGTATTACTTTACACCCATTAACGGCTGTGGTGAAACGGCCCATGATGAACAAAGTATCACTTTATACCCATTAAGGGCCCGTTATTCCTTTGGGTCATTTCAAGCCCATGTTATCTTTCGGCCTTCTCACAGCCCATTTATTCTTGGGCTCATTTCCAGCATTCGCTTACTTACGGCCCGTTCATCGCTATTTTCGCTTATAGGCCAAATTCAGCCCGTGGTTACAGTCGGCCTGTTTGTGGTCCGTTAACACGTTGGGCCATTTTCATAGCGTCATGAAATATGGCCTATTAAAGATGGCCCGTTATGGTCGGCCCATGAATGCATTTATTCCAACTCTAGCCCGCTTACGCCATAATGCGCCTCGTTATTGGCCCATGTTTGCCAATCGATCATACTGCCCGTATAAGGCCCATTGATGATACGGCCCATAGAAGGCCCATTGTTTCTGCGGGCCATAGAAGGCCCATTGTTTCTATGGCCCATGGAAGGCCCACTGTTTATACGGCCCGTAGAAGGCCCACTGTTTCTACGGCCCGTAGGTGTAGTGTCACTACAGTAAATATTAGCCCATGGTTATTGTGGCCTAGTTTTAAAAAATAGGTTGTTGCAGCCACTAGCAAACCGCAGAAAAAGAACTGCACTGACTACAAGCAAACAAATAAACAAGACAACAAGGAAATAAATAAGCAAGCAACTTACACTAGGCTATCACGGCTATTACACATATTACATCCACTGGGCATCAAAGTTCGCCACCAGTGCAAATATAGGGAACAAAGCAGCATATAAACACCGCAGCAAAACAAGTCCAGAACCGAAACCACTTCAGAAGAGCTCAAGAAACAATATCCTGGGTACCCATAATACTGGCAAGATGCTTAGCAAGCTTATTAATTTTCTCTTGTTTGGCACTTAAGTCCTCCAGCGCCAGCCGTTGCATCAGAAAGTATGCATCCGATCGATGTCTTTCAACTTGAAGTTGAGACTCAAGAAGCCGAACTGATTCAGGCAACGAGTTCGAAGAGCTGGTGCTAGCAGTGGTAGCCAGTAACTCGAACACTACATCAAGACAGGACTTTGGGGTTGTCTCAGTGTCCTCAATATAGTTTTTACCAGCTTTGTCGGCGTTCTGGGAATGGGGGGTACCCAGACTTGCCTGGCTGCGGCCCGCGGCGTGGCTCAAGGAGTGGCCCAGCATGACCCATCTTCGTCAACACATGCTCAAGACCCTCGCGAGGGCTGGCCTCATGGGGCATTTACGAGGCTTCCTCAGGCACGGCCTCGTCCGGCTAGCTCGCGAGGAGGCGGAGAGATCAAGGCGGGGTACCTCACGAGGTGCCCGTGACGCAAGCCATGACGACTGTGGCACAAAGCGGGTGCCAAAGGGCGCCGCCCGCTGCAGAAGTCCTTGTTTCCCCTTTGGTGCAAAGGGGGCAAGCGCAGGAAAGGGTATCAAGCAAAGGCAACCATTTAGGTGCAACAAGACCAAGACCAGCAGGATGACAGAACAGAGGTCATCGTGGAGCCCAAGCCAGCGTCATCGTCAGGGCCTTTGGCAGGCGAGGACCAACTTTAGTCAGGATAAGTGTACTGGATGTTCCCTTTCAAAATGGCCAATTGTTGGCGCCCTTCCCGCTCAATATTTGGGAAGAGGCCCGGGGCCTTCGCCTATAAATAGGACTAGCCACCCACAAGGTAGAGGCATCTAGAGAGGAGATTGGATCCACACCCAAGACAGAGAGAGAGAGGCGACTGAACTCCCCTAGCAGTTCATCGCAGCAACCAAGAACAGACCCTCGCGAGGCTGTTCTTCCCTTGTATTGTTCCTCATCAGCCCCAGAGGCAATCCACACACCACAAACTGGAGTAGGGTATTACACCACAATGGTGGCCTGAACCAGTATAAATCTTGCGTCCTTTGTGTTGTTCTTCGGGTAGTTTAGATCCTAGCGAGGCGGTGAAACATGGGTAGGCTGAGGGTGTGATCTCCGCGCGCATCCCAGTGTTTGAACTTCAAGGTGTTGGGGAACGTAGTAATTTCAAAAAAAATTCCTATTCACATGCAAGATCATGGTGATGCATAGCAACGAGAGGGGAGAGTGTTGTCCATGTACCCTCGTAGACCGTAACCGGAAGCGTTATGACAACGCGGTTGATGTAGTCGTACGTCTTCACGATCCGACCGATCCAAGCACCGAACGTACGACACCTTCGAGATCAGCACACGTTCATCTCGATGATGATCCCTGGACTATGATCCAGCCGGGTGTCGGGGATGAGTTCTGTCAGCACGATGGCGTGGTGATGATGATGATGTTCTACCGACGTAGGGCTTCGCCTAAGAACCGCAACGATATGACCGAGGTGGAATATGGTGGAGGGGGGCACCGCACACGGCTAAGGAACGATCACGGTGATCAACTTGTGTGTCTTGGGGTGCCCCCTGCCCCCGTATATAAAGGAGGGAGGGGAAGGCGCGGCCGGCCCTCTAGGGTTGCGCCTGGAGGAGTCCTACTCCCACTGGGAGTAGGACTCCCTCCTCTTGCCTTTTTGGAGAAGGAAAGGGGGGAGGGGAAAGAGGAAAGGGGGGCACCCCCCCTTCCTTGTGCTATTCGGACTAGGGGGAGGGGGTGTGCGGCCTGCCCTGGCCGGCCCTCCTCTTCTCCCTCATGGCCCATGTAGGCCCATTAACCCCCCCCCCTGGGGGGGTCCGGTAACCCCCCGGTACTCCGGTAAAATCCCGATTTCACCCGCAACGTTTCCGATATCCAAATATAGGCTTCCAATATATCAATATTTATGTCTCGACCATTTCGAGACTCCTCGTCATGTCCGTGATCATATCCGGGACTTTGAACAACCTTCGATACATCAAAACTTATAAACTCATAATAAAACTGTCATCGTAACGTTAAGCGTGCGGACCCTACGGGTTCGAGAACTATGTAGACATGACCTAGAACTGTTCCCGGTCAATAACCAACAACGGAACCTGGATGCTCATATTGGCTCCTACATATTCTACGAAGATCTTTATCGGTCAAACCGCATAACAACATACGTTGTTCCCTTTGTCATCGGTATGTTTACTTGCCCGAGATTCGATCGTCGGTATCCAATACCTAGTTCAATCTCGTTACCGGGAAGTCTCTTTACTCGTTACGTAATGCATCATTCTGTAACTAACTCATTAGCTACATTGCTTGCAAGGCTTATAGTAATGTGCATTACCGAGAGGGCCAGAGATACCTCTCCGACAATCGGAGTGACAAAACCTAATCTCGAATACGCCAACTCAACATGTACCTTCGGAGACACCTCAGAGAGCTCCTTCATAATCACCCAGATTCGCTGTGACGCTTTGGTAGCACACAAAGTGTTCCTCCGTAAACGGGAGTTGCATAATCTCATAGTTGTAGGAACTTTGTATAAGTCATGAAGAAAGCAATAGCAACATACTAAACGATCAAGTGCTAGGCTAACAGAATGGGTCAAGTCAATCACATCATTCTACTAATGATGTGATCCCATTAATCAAATGACAACTCATGTCTATGGTTAGGAAACTTTACCATCTTTGATTAACGAGCTAGTCAAGTAGAGGCATACTAGTGACACTATGTTTGTCTATGTATTCACACATGTATTATGTTTCCGGTTAATACAATTCTAGCATGAATAATAAACATTTATCATGAAATAAGGAAATAAATAATAACTTTATTATTGCCTCTAGGGCATATTTCCTTCAGTCTCCCACTTGCACTAGAGTCAATAATCTAGTTCACATCGCCATGTGATTTAACACCAATATTCATATCTGTATATGATTAACACCCATAGTTCACATCATCATGTGACCAACACCCAAAGGGTTTACTAGAGTCAATAATCTAGTTCACATCGCTATGTGATTAACATCCAAAGAGTACTAAGGTGTGACCATGTTTTGCTCGTGAGAGAAGCTTAGTCAACGGGTCTGTCACATTCAGAGCCGTATGTATTTTGCAAATATTCTATGTCTACAATGCTCTGCACGGAGCTACTCTAGCTAATTGCTCCCACTTTCAATATGTATCCAGATTGAGACTTAGAGTCATCTGGATCGGTGTGAATGCTTGCACCGATGTAACTCTTTACGACGGGCTCTTTTACCACCTCCATAATCGAGAAATATTTCCTTAGTCCTCACTAAGGATATTCTTGACCAATGTGCAGTGATCTACTCCTAGATCATTATTGTACTCCCTTGCCAAATTCAGAGCAAGGTATACAATAGGTCTGGTACATAGTATAGCGTACTTTATAGAACCTATGACTGAGGCATAGGGAATGACTTTCATTCTCTTTTCTATTTTCTGCCGTGGTCGGGATTTGAGTCTTACTCAATTTCACACCTTTGCAACACATGCAAGAACTCTTTCATTGACTGTTCCATTTTGAACTATTTCAAAATCTTGACAAGGTATGTACTTATTGAAAAACTTATCAAGCATCTTGATCTATCTCAATAGATCTTGATGCTCCATATGTAAGTAGCTTTACCGAGGTCTTTATTTTAAAGAACTCCTTTCAAATACTCCTTTATGCTTTCCAGAAAAATTCTATATCATTTCTGATTCACAATATGTTACTCACATATATTTATCTGAAAGGCGGTAGTGCTCCCACTCACTTTATTGTAAATACAGGCTTCACCACAAGTCTGTATAAAACTATATGCTTTGATCAACTTATCAAAGCATATATTCCAACTCTGAGATGCTTGCACCAGTCCATAGATGGATTGCTGGAGCTTGCACATTTTGTTAGCACCTTTAGGATTGACAAAACCTTCTGGTTGTATCATATACAACTCTTCTTTAAGAAAACCATTAAGGAATGCAGTTTTGACATCCATTTGCCAGATTTCATAAAATGTGGCAATTGCTAACATGATTCGGACAGACTTAAGCATCACTACAGTTGAGAAAATCTCATTGTAGTCAACACCTTGAACTTGTCGAAAACCTTTTTGCGACAAGTCAAGCTTTGTAGATAGTAACACTACTATCAGCATCCGTCTTCCTCTTGAAGATCCATTTATACAATATGGCTCATACATGGGCAACTCCACCAAAGTCCACACTTTGTTCTCATACATGGATCCCATCTCAGATTTCATGGCCTCAAGCCATTTCGCGGAATCTGGGCTCATCATCGCTTCCTCATAGTTCATAGATTCATCATGGTCTACTAACATGACTTCCAGAACAGGATTACTGTACCACTCTGGTGCGGACTGTACTTTGGAAGACCTACGAGGTTTTGTAGTAACTTGATCTGAAGTTTCATCATCATCATCATTAGCTTCCTCACTAATTGGTGTAGGAATCACTGGAACTGATTTCTGTGATGAACTACTTTCCAATTCGGGAGAAGGTACAAATTACCTTATCAAGCTCTACTTTCCTCCCACTCACTTCTTTCGAGAGAAACTCCTTCTCTTGAAAGGATCCATTCTTAGCAACGAATGGTTTGCCTTCAGATCTGTGATAGAAGGTGTACCCAACAGTTTCCTTTGGGTATTCTATGAAGACACACTTCTCTAATTTGGGTCCGAGCTTATCAGGTTGAAAACCTTTTTCATTTAAGCATCGCAACTCCAAACTTTAAAAAACGACAGCTTAGGTTTACTGCTAAACCATAGTTCATACGGTGTCATCTCATCAGATTTAGATGGTGGCCTATTGAATGTGAATGCAGCTGTCTCTAATGCATAACCCCAAAACAATAGTGGTAAACCGATAAGAGACATCATAGATCGCACCATATCTAGTAAAGTACGATTACGACGTTCGTACACACCATTACATTGTGGTGTTCCAGGTGGCGTGAGTTGCGAAACTATTTCACATTGTTTCAAATGAAGACCAAACTCGTAACTCAAATATTCGTCTCCACGATCAGATTGTAGAAACTTTATTTTTCTTGTTATGATGATTTTCCACTTCACTCTGAAATTCTTGAACTTTTCAAATGTTTCAGACTTATGTTTCATCAAGTAGATATACCCATATCTACTCAAATCATCTGTGAAGGTCAGAAAATAACGATACACGCCGCGAGCCTTAACACTCATCGGATTGCATATATCGGTATGTATTATTTCCAATAAGTTAGTAGCTCGTTCCATTTTTCTGGGGAACGGAGTTTTAGTCATCTTTCCCAAAAGGCACGGTTCGCAAGCATCAAATGATTCATAACCAAGTGATTCCGAAGATCCATCTTTATGGAGTTTCTTCATGCGCTTTACACCGATATGACCCAAACGGCAGTGCCACAAATAAGTTGCACTATCATTAACTTTGCATCTTTTGGCTTCAATATTATGAATATGTGTATCACTACGGTCGAGATCCAATAAACTATTTTCATTGGGTGTATGACCATTTGAAGGTTTTATTCATGTAAACAAAACAACAATTATTCTCTGACTTTAAATGAATAACCGTATTGCAATAAACATGATCAAATCATATTCATGCTCAACGCAAACACCAAATAACATTTATTTAGGTTTAACACTAATCCCGAAAGTATAGGGAGTGTGCAATGATGATCATATCAATCTTGGAACTACTTCCAACACTCATCGTCACTTCCCCTTCAACTAGTCTCTGTTTATTCTGTAACTCCTGTTTCGAGTTACTAATCTTAGCAATCAAACAAGTATCAAATACTCAGGGGCTACTATAAACACTAGTAAGGTACACATCAATAACCTGTATATCAAATATACCCTTCTTCACTTTGCCATCCTTCTTATCTACCAAATATTCAGGGCATTTCCGCTTCCAGTGACCATTTCCTTTGCAGTGTAAGCACTCAGTTTCAAGCTTTGGTCCAGCTTTGGGCTTCTTCATGGGAGTGACATTTTGTTTACCATTCTACTTGAAGTTTCCCTTTCTTTCCCTTTGCCCTTTTCTTGAAACTAGTGGTCTTGTCAATCATCAACACTTGATGCTCTTTCTTGATTTCTACCTTCGTCGATTTCAACATCACGAAGAGCTCGGGAATCATTTTTTGTCATCCCTTGCATACTATAGTTCATCATGAAGTTCTAGTAACTTAGTGATGGTGACTAGAGAATTCTGTCAATCACTATCTTATCTGTAATATTAACTCCCACTTGATTCAAGCGATTGAAGTACCCAGACAATCTGAGCACATGCTCACTACTTGAGCGATTCTCCTCCATCTTTTAGCTATAGAACTTGTTGGAGACTTCATATCTCTCAACTCGGGTATTTGCTTGAAATATTAACTTCAATTCTGGAACATCTCATATGGTCCATGACGCTCAAAACGCCTTTGAAGTCCCGATTCTAAGCCGTTAAGCATGGTGCACTAAACTATCAAGTAGTCATCATATTGAGCTAGCCAAATGTTCATAACGCCCGCATCTGCTCCCTGCAATAGGTCTGCACCTAGCGTGCATTAAGGACATAATTCTTCAGGCAAAGAATGAGGATAAACCTCGGATCACGGATCCAATCCGCATCATTGCTACTAACATCTTTCAACACAATTTTCTAGGAACATATCAAAATAAACATATGAAAGCAATAACGCGAGCTATTGATCTACAACATAATTTGCAAAATACTACTAGGACTAAGTTCATGATAAATTTAAGTTCAATTAATCCTATTACTTAAGAACTCCCACTTAGACAGACATCTCTCTAGTCATCTAAGTGATCACGTGATCCAAATCAACTAAACCATGTCCGATCATCACGTGAGATGGAGTAGTTTTCAATGGTGAACATCACTATGTTGATCATATCTACTATATGATTCACGCTCGACCTTTCGGTCTCCGTGTTCCGAGGCCATATCTGTATATGCTAGGCTCGTCAAGTTTAACCTGAGTATTCCTCGTGTGCAACTGTTTTGCACCTGTTGTATTTGAACGTAGAGCCTATCACACCCGATCATCACGTGGTGTCTCAGCACGAAGAACTTTCGCAATGGTGCATACTCGGGGAGAACACTTCTTGATAATTTAGTGAGAGATCATCTTAAAATGCTACCGTCAATCAAAGCAAGATAAGATGCATAAAGGATAAACATCACATGCAATCAATATAAGTGATATGATATGGCCATCATCATCTTGTGCTTGTGATCTCCATCTCCAAGCACCGCCGTGATCACCATCGCCACCGTGCGACACCTTGATCTCCATCATAGCATCGTTGTCGTTACGCCATCTACTGCTTCTACTACTATCGCTACCGCTTAGTGATAAAGTAAAGCAATTACAGGGTGTTTGCATTTCATACAATAAAGCGACAACCATATGGCTCCTGCCAGTTGTCGATAACTCGGTTACAAAACATGATCATCTGATACAATAAAATATAGCATCACGTCTTGACCATATCACATCGCAACATGCCCTGCAAAAACAAGTTAGACGTCCTCTACTTTGTTGTTGCAAATTTTACATGGCTGCTACGGGCTTAGCAAGAACCGTTCTTACCTACGCATCAAAACCACAACGATAGCTCGTCAAGTTAGTGCTATTTTAACCATCGCATGGACCGGGCGTAGCCACACTCGGTTCAACTAAAGTGAGAGAGACAGACACCCGCCAGTCACCTTTAAGCAACGAGTGCTCGTAGCGGTGAGACCAGTCTCGCGTAAGCGTACGCGTAATGTCGGTCCAGGCCGCTTCATCTCACAATGCCGCCGAACCAAAGTATGACATGCTGGTAAGCAGTATGACTTATATCGCCCACAACTCACTTGTGTTCTACTCATGCATATGACATCTACGCATAAAACCAGGCTCGGATGCCACTATTGGGTAACGTAGTAATTTCAAAAAAATTCCTACGCACACGCAAGATCAGGGTGATGCATAGCAATGAGAGGGGAGAGTGTTGTCCACGTACCCTCGTAGACCGTAAGCGGAAGCGTTATGACAACGCGGTTGATGTAGTCGTACGTCTTCATGATCCGACCGATCCAAGCACCGAATGTACGGCACCTCCGAGTTCAGCACACATTCAGCTCGATGACGATCCCTAGACTCCGATCCAGCAGGGTGTCGGGGATGAGTTCCACAAGACGACGACGGCAGGTGGCGATGATGATGTTCTACCTATGCAGGGCTTCGCCTAAGCACCGCAACAATATGACCGAGGTGGAATATGGTGGAGGGGGCACCACACACGGCTAAGGAACGATCATGATGATCAACTTGTGTGTCTTGGGGTGCCCCCCTGCCCCCGTATATAAAGGAGGGAGGGGGAGGTGCGGCCGGCCCTCTAGATGTGCGCCTGGAGGAGTCCTACTCCCACCGGGAGTAGGACTCCCTCCTCTTGCCTTGTTGGAGAAGGAACGGGGGGAGGGGAAAGAGGAAAGGGGGGCGCCCCCCCTTCCTTGTCCTATTCGGACTAGGGGGAGGGGGCGCGCGGCCTGCCCTGGCCGGCCCTCCTCTTCTCTCTCATGGCCCATGTAGGCCCATTAACCCCCGGGGGGTTCCGGTAACCCCCCGGTACTCTGGTAAAATCCCGATTTCACCCGGAACGTTTCCGATATCCAAATATTGGCTTCCAATATATCAATCTTTATGTCTCGACCATTTCGAGACTCCTTGTCATGTCCGTGATCATATCCGGGACTCCGAACAACCTTTGGTACATCAAAACTTATAAACTCATAATAAAACTGTCATCGTAACGTTAAGCGTGCGGACCCTACGAGTTCGAGAACTATGTACACATGACCTAGAACTGTTCCCGGTCAATAACCAATAGCGGAACCTGGATGCTCATATTGGCTCCTACATATTCTACGAAGATCTTTATCGGTCAAACCGCATAACAACATACGTTGTTCCCTTTGTCATCGGTATGTTTACTTGCGCGAGATTCGATCGTCGGTATCCAATACCTAGTTCAATCTCACATCGGCAAGTCTTTTACTCGTTACGAATGCATCATTCCGTAACTAACTCATTAGCTACATTGCTTGCAAGGCTTATAGTGATGTGCATTACCGAGAGGGCCCAGAGATACCTCTCCGACAATCGGAGTGACAAAACCTAATCTCGAATACGCCAACTCAACATGTACCTTCGAGACACTGAGAGCTCCTTTATAATCGCCCGATTACGCCAGTGATGTTTGGTAGCACACAAAGTGTTCCTCCGGTAAACGGGAGTTGCGTAATCTCATAGTTGTAGGAACTTTGTATAAGTCATGAAGAAAGCAATAGCAACATACTAAACGATCAAGTACTAGGCTAACAGAATGGGTCAAGTCAATCACATCATTCTCCTAATGATGTGATCCCGTTAATCAAATGACAACTCATGTCTATGGTTAGGAAACTTAACCATCTTTGATTAACGAGCTAGTCAAGTAGAGGCATACTAGTGACACTATATTTGTCTATGTATTCACACATGTATTATGTTTCCGGTTAATACAATTCTAGCATGAATAATAAACATTTATCATGAAATAAGGAAATAAATAATAACTTTATTATTGCCTCTAGGGAATATTTCCTTCACAAGGGTCTGCCGGAACCCGAAATCCGACATTTGGCGTGCCAGGTAGGGGTGTGCCGGAATCTGCCTTCCGTTGCCTCGTGTTTTCGCCGCCCATCCCATCCATGTCAGGCGCACGTCGCGCCCGCGCAGAGTGCCGGGCCGCTCTCGCCGCTCGCGTCGCCCAGACGGCCCTCGTCGGCGAGCGCACCCGTCGTTCCCCATCGCCTGTCGTCAACGCCGCCACCGGCCCGGCGGGGAATGAACAGCAGGCGTCGTCCCTGCATCCATCGGTGCGGCGAGAAGGCCGCACCGCCACTCCGTCGCTAACTCCGGCTGGCTCCTCGTCCCACGCCCGTCGCGCTCCTGCGGACGTGCACGCCACGCTGCTCCTGGCGCGGCAGCTCCTGCACTACCGTCCCATCGACGACCTCTACGACGAGTGGCTTGCCCGCATCACCAATCTCGTCAGCACCGCTGGGGATTCCCCTGCACCGTCCCTCTCGTTGCACCGCGCACCGCCCTGCGCGGGCGACGAAGCTCTGGGGGCGCCTCGGCCGCCTCCACCTCAAGAAGGCTCCCTGGCTCCAAGGCGCATGGCCCCTGGGCGGAACCCACTCCGTCCGGTGCCAGCACAGCAAGAGAAGAGTTGCCAAGAGATCCCTCGTCCTCAGGAAGCCACCGGTGTGCTCCCCGCACCGGCTCGGCACGAGCACGCACCCGCTCCGGCGCATCAAGACCCCGCGCTGCACCCGGCAGCAGCGCACAGAGACCTGCAAGATCAAGCTCTCCATTACCAAAGGGCTCCCGTGGCCACTGCAGGCTGTCATGCCTTCTCCGCCAAGCTGCACAGCGTGGCCTGGCCGGGCAAGTTCAAACCAGACCTACCCCCGTCCTACGATGGCACAGCCGACCCTGCTGAGTTCCTCCAGCTCTACGAGCTGGGCATCGAAGCCGCCAATGGAGATGAGAAGGTCATGGCAAACTGGTTCCCCATGGCGCTCAAGGACGATGCCCACACTGCTCTGAACTCGGCTCTCGCACGATATCCTCCTCGACGAGATGCGCACCCGATTCATCGCCAACTTCCAAGGCACTCGCGACCGCCCCCCGGCCATGAGCGACTTGCGCCGCATCAAGCAGCAGCCGGGGGAGACCCTGCAGAAGTTCATCCAGCACTTCAAGAGCGCTCGCCTTAAGATCCCCAAGGTGTCCGAGGAGGCCATCATCTCAGCCTTCTCCGATGGCGTGCGTGACATAAAGAGGTGAAGGAGGAGTCACGATCCATGAAGACTTGTGCACCTCCCTGGAGCTGTTAAATTTGGCGACCAAGTGCGCAAGGGCTGAGGAAGGGCGCCTATCCCTCCTCGAGCTGCCAGCCGCTGACCCAGAAGAGAAGAAGCCCAATACCAAGGACGTGAAGCGCAAGGGGGCTGTCGTGCTTGCAGCAGAGCCAAACACCAAGCAAGGCAGGGATCAGCCTGAGTCATCCAAGGGAAGCCGGTACTGCGTGTACCACGACCTCCACACCCACAACACCAACGAATGCCAAGAGCTCAGAGCCGTGCGAGATGTGTGTGCCGGCCGATGCCCTGAGCGCAGCGACAGGGGCTATGGCCGAGGAGGAGGAAGAAATGGAGGATGATGGGAAGACCGTGGCCCACGCCAAGGGTGGCGTGACTGACCTCGCGAGGACCGCTGGCAGGATCAACCTCGCAAGGGAGGTTGGAGGGACCCACCTCGTGAGGGGGGTTGGAGAGATCAGCCTCGCGAGGATCGCCCACAAGGCAATGCGAGACTCCCTCCTCTGCCACCACAGCCAAGGAGGAATGAAGACCATCACCAGGACGAGGACGCTAGAGGCTTCCAGGAGCCACGCGCAATCGCTTGCATCTTGGGCGGCGCACAAGCCCCGGCCTCTCAGCGCATCTTCAAGCAGTTTGCCCACGAAGTGAATGCAGTCCTCCCCAAGCTTGAGGCCACATGCCCCCTCAGGTGGTCATCGTGCGGTATCACGTTCAGCTCAGCGGATCAGCTCAAGTGCGTGGCCACAGCAGGAGTCCTCCCGATGCTTTGTTCCCCAATCATCAGCAACATGCAAGTCACCAGGACCCTCATCGATGGCGGAGCAGGGCTCAATGTCCTATCCGTCGAGACGTTCAACAATTTCCAAGTTCCATACAATCAGCTGCAGCCAACCAAGCCCTTCTCAGGAGTCACCGATGGTTCCACGGTTCCGATAGGGCAGGTCCGCCTTCCTGTTACCTTCGGGAACCGCAACAACTACCGCACCGAGATCAGTGACTTCGACGTCGCTCGCATCCGCCTGCCGTACAACGCCATCCTCGGGTACCCAGCCCTGGCCAAGTTCATGGCCGTGACCCATCACGGCCACAATGTCCTCAAGATGCCAGGAAGCGGCGGAGTCATCACTGTGCCTTGTGAAGAGAGAGACGCTGTGTGTTCCCTGGAATGTGCCTTCCAAGCCGCATCAATTGAAGACCCAGATCACAGGAACGGGAGGCCTCCCGAGGCTACTCCTAAGAAGAAGAAGACATCGCCTGGCCCAACCCCTCGGGAGGCAGGCCCCTCAGGGTCCGCGCCCGTTCAGGGGGCACCTCCTTCTGTTGCATAGGAAGGCGCGCCCAGCGCCCTCCTCGGGCAAGGCTCGGGGGCTCTCTTCTGGAGGGCCATTGACTTTGCCAAGATTACGAGGGAGGCGCTCGGGCACCACTTGGAGGCGTGCTTCGACGCACGTTTCCCTCAGGAGGAAGCAAGGCAAGGAGGACCAAACCCTCAGGAATTCATCAGCGAGATCATTCAGGAGTTGCAGGAGTCAAGAGTCATGAGTGGCAGCCGCCGCTTGCCCGCTGTAGCTCCCCATCCAGGCGAGGATGGTGGGCTGCACGTCTGCATCGACATCCCAGGACTCAATCGAGCCGCCTCTCAGGAGCGCCTCTGGCCCTCACGCGTGGGGCGCTGCGAAGGCCCACCTCACAGCTATGTTCGCATGCCTCACGGCCTGCCGAACGCGGCCGCTGTGCGTCAGCGCCTCATGAGGAGCATCTTGGAGGCTCAGGCGATCAGGCAGTCCGCAGTCCTGGCGGAGATGGAGATGGTTCGTGAGGAGCCGCCAGCGCCCCCGGAGCCTCCTGAGGCCCCTGGAGCTGGGGGCTCATGAAGATCGTCTCCCGCAGCGCACACCGTTCGCGCTTCAGCATCCCTCCATCTTCAGCATCACCAGGTGACATCCTTCCAGTTTCATTTTCAGCTGGGAGCGCCCCCCTGGGCTGCATCATTCCCTGGCCGCGTGGGTCAGTCCCTGCGCCGTGTACCCCCTTTAGTTCATGTTTTTAGCTTACTTTATCAGGGGTGCCCCTCGGGCTGCATCAACCCCAAGGACGCTTGGGTCTGACCCAGCAGCGATCGTTTCTTTCTGCGCCTATCAAAATGGATTTGCTTCTTCCTGGCTAACGTGTTTGACCTAATCGCCCGCTCAATCGACACCAACTGATGGAGCTGCTCCCTCATGGCACGACGCTTGCGCATGGGTCTGACCCTGCAACGTCGACAAACCTTGACGGCTGAGCTCTGACCGCGGCAACCCCACAGGGCGCCACCTCACCAAGCCTTCAGTGCCTCGTCACCCTCCTAGAGCAACCAACAGCTGGCCGGCAGTTGTAACGGCAAACCCTCATTTTTCTCATGATGAACCCGCATGATCGTTTTAAGGAGCAGCGTCCGGCGGGGCCTCCACGGCATCTCCTTCGCTCCCGTCCAAGCGAACCGCTTGCACGTTAAAGGGGGGTACCTGAGCATCGCGACTCATGGGCTCTTATCGCCTCTCCAGTCCTCACCCTCTGGCCTTGTCCACGGCATCGCGACCTAGCATACCAGCGATGGCTGAGTCCCGCTCGAGGGCCGGGACCTGAGGACGTAGAGCATGAAGGGGAGCAAAGACGAGAGGGAGGAGGCACGTGGGGGACCTCACCAGGCAACTCCTCGGAAACTACCGCGCGGGCCCGGCACCGCGACAAGGAATGGTTCCTGACCTCCGAGATAAGTCATCCTCCCGAATCACTAGCTGTCACAGCACTGACCTCGCACCTAATGCAGTCCCGTTTTTAGCGACGTCGCACTCCTTTCTCACTAAGCGATGGCTGCTTGAGCGCTAAAGGGGACCTCCTGAGCATCGCGACTCAGGGGCTCTTACTGGACCCCGGGCCGCTCACCTCCTGGCCTTGACCACGGCATCGCGACCTAGCATACCAGCGACGGCTGAAGCCTGCCTTGGGACCGGGACCTGTCAGCGCAGAGCGTCAAATCCTCACGAGGTTCGAAAGGAGGAACTAAGCTAAGACGGGACGAGCACCCTTCACCATTTCATGATAAGGATCATATTAACAAATGGAACTACAAGCATCTTACAAACCCCCGCGGGGTGTGTTCTTTGATTCCTTGCAGGAAACAAAACGTGTAGATCCTAAGGAGTGCTAACTACGCGCGCCACCGCAAGAGACACCATCATCAACAGTGGGCCGTCAGCCACCGGTGCCAGCCCCATACAGATCAGTGGCGACGGCGGCCCGACGAGCCCGCCCTGCTCCGGGAGTGACGCAAGCTCGGGGGCTCGTAGCTGTCGTCGCTCGTCTCTGGGGTCGCGAGGAGCTCGGCGGAGTCGCTGGATCCTCCGACGCCTCCGCTGTCTGAGGAGCTGTTGGGGAAGCGGTTGACGAGCCTAGTCCTCGCCGCGGCAGGATCCCGGCCGCCTTCCTCAGGGCAGCACTCCAGCCGGCGCCCCTCCACGTCGAAGACCTTGAAGGACATCAGGGAGGCGCCATCGTACTCGAGGTGGATTGTGAGGGCGCCACCCAACCTGCCGACCCGGGCGATCTCGCCCCAGCCACGGTCAGGTAGACCCTGCCCGGAGCGACGACCTCAACCTCCGCTTCGGTCGCGGGGGCACTACAGCCAGCATGCTGCAGCCAAAGCTCGATAGCCCTCCTCGGCGGGATCTCGAAGGCGAAAGAAGGAGGGAGGCGAATCCAGGACCGAGGAGGCATGGCGGCGTGAAGCACGAGCTCGCGAGCAGAGCCCATGGCATGAACCCCAGGAGGAACGACGTGCACCGCCATAATCCACCGGCAGCGACGGCGCCTCTGGCGGTGCTGCTCGGCACCAGCATCTTCAGGGCCCTCGATCCGGGCGTACAAGGGCAGTGGGAATCCCGGCGGCGGCCGCTCGAACCACGGCCTCGACACCTCCTGCCAAGCACCTCCTTCCCCATGGCAAGAGACGAGCCGTTTCTTCAGAGGAAGCGGGACAGGACTCTCTCAGGGGGCCTTCCCTTTTTCTTCGGCTGAAAACCGGCGGATCAGTGCCATTGGCGAAGGGAGGAGCAAGGACGAAGAGGAAGACGAAGGGTAGCGGGAAGAGATGGATTGGAAGGGCTCACGCCGTTCCGTACATATAGCCGAGGTAGGCCAACCGTCGACCCCCACGATCACAGGTAATCATGACCCGTTTTGCATGCAGGGACTTGTCAAATCATGCAGTTGCCGAGGCATCGTGGGGAACAGGGACGCCCACGTCCAATCAACCGCCACACGGCGCCCAAGGCCGCAGGCTATTGGGGCCCGCGGCGCTTCGCACTTGCCTCTTCACTTCTCTGCTAAGCCAAGTCCAAGCGTGCCTTGGGCCCGGGAGCTATTGTCGGCGTTCTGGGAACGGGGGTACCCAGACTTGCCTGCCTGCGGCCCGCGGCATGGCTCAAGGAGTGGCCCACTACGGCCCATCTTCGTCAACACATGCTCAAGACCCTCGCGAGGGGCCAAGCCTCGCGGGGCGGACGACAGGAGGCTTCCTCAGGCATGGCCTCATCAAGCTAGCTCGCGAGGAGGCGGAGAGATCAAGGCGGGGTACCTCATGAGGTGCCCGTGATGCAAGCCATGAAGACCAGGGCGCTGGCAGGCGCCAGGCGGGCGCCGGCCTGCGCAGAGTCCTTGTTTCCCCTTTGGTGCGAAGGGGGCAAGTGCAGGAAAGGGTATCAAGCAAAGGCAACCATTTCGGTGCAACAAGACCAAGACCAGCAAGACGGCAGAACGGAGGTCATCGTGGAGCCCAAGCCAGCGTCATTGTCAGGGTCTTTGGTAGGCGAGGACCAACTTTAGTCAAGATAAGTGTACTGGATGTTCCCCTTCAAAATGGCCAATTGCTGGCGCCCTTCCCGCTCAATATTTGGGAAGAGGCCCGGGGCCTTCGCCTATAAATAAGACTAGCCACCCACAAGGTAGAGGCATCTAGAGAGGAGATTGGATCCACACCCAAGACAGAGAGAGAGGCAACTGAACTCCCCTAGCAGTTCATCGCACCAACCAAGAACAGACCCTCGCAAGGCTGTTCTTCCCTTGTACTATTCCTCATCAGCCCCAGAGGCAATCCACACACCACAAACTAGAGTAGGGTATTACACCACAATGGTGGCCTGAACCAGTATAAATCTTGCATTCTTTGTGTTGTTCTTCGGGTAGTTTAGATCCTAGCGAGGCGGTGAAACATGGGTAGGCTGAGGGTGTGATCTCCGCGCGCACCCCAGTGTTCGAACCAAAAGGTTCTGCCGGAACCCAAAATCCGATAAGCTTTCTTGGAGACTAACAGGGATGTCTCACTATCTTGAACTTTATCTGCATTACTTCCTTTACCATTGCATAACAGGGTACTCTTCTCCAATATTTTATCCGTGTTCTAAAAGGGAAACAAACAAACACATCTCAGGTTTACAATGTAGTATATGAAACTCATTTTGGTAAACCAGTTCAAGAGTAAGGTGGACAGGATAACAGAGATGAAACAAACATATATCTATGTAGTATGGTCATCAGATGGTCTATATCATTCTAGTTTATGTTGCCAAATCAAGATAGATACAGTTCGAATCATATCTATTTAAGACAAAGCAGCATAGACAGAATATAAGTGTGGGAAACTACACAACAATAACAACACTTGTAATGTGCATGGCATGAGAACATAGCTGTTTATTCAATTGAAACTGAAATCAACATAGAGCAAGTTACAACAGCAAACAGCCAAACACGTTGAAGAAACAGGTTTAAAACATACCCGTTGCGCCATTGGAGTTTCAATTGCATCCTTCAAATTTGAAATTGGTTGGTATCAGTAAATACAGTGATGCAAGAGCAAAGTAGTATGAACCATAGCTACGGAAACTGACCTCAGAACAATTCTTTTTCTGCTTTAAGCGTTGACTTCGGGTTCGGAGTGGTGGTCCTCGTGATTTGGGCACTGCAGTTGCCTTACTAACTGCTCGTGTTTGGGTGCTCTGTGGTGGAGACGGTGCTGTGTCAACGGGAACTGGGTGTCTATCTGTTGGGGTTGGGGTTAGAAGGGGTGTAGCTGGTTCTCTGTCCAACTGGGTAGGGGTACAATCTGCATGAGTGTGGGTTATGTGTGGTGGGGCGTATTCTTGGGCAAGTACAACCGTGGTTCTATCTGCATCGACAGGTAGCACGATCTTTTCTGAAGACCGTGTTTTTACTCCCACAAATACTGCCATCACTCCCTCCAATTGAAATGGCTGATAAACAAGAAAAGTAATTGAATGTACAGACATTGTAAGATAGAAAGGTGTAATGGATAGTAGGGAAGAAAACAGGGCATGAAATAATTCACATTTATATTGTCTAAGCAAACAGAATAGCAGGACATAATTTCACATATATGATGGCTAATTAAACAGGATAACATGACACAATTTCACATGTACGATGGCTAACTAAACAGGATAGAATGACATACTTCAAAATATGATGACTATGTAAACAAGATGACATGATATAACTATACGATGTGTCTATTAAAGTGGTTGGCATGCCATAAATCACAAACATGTTGTCGATGGAAACATGATGGCATGATATAATTCACGGATAGAATGACATAATTAAAAATATGATGACTATGTAAACAGGATGAGATGATATAACTATATTATGTCTTTAGAAAATGGGTTGGCATGCCATAATTCAGATACATGCTGTCTATGTAAACATCATGGCATGACATAATTCAAATATATGATTTATATATTAAGGAAGTGAGCAGGGGGCAATTGCATATATAATGTGTCAACTAAGGAGATGGCATTCAATATTGTGTATATGATGTAAAAAAATAAGCATTGCAATACAACATATGCATTATATGAGTAATATAACCCTGCCAAGTTTGAGCATACACCTCAGGGGGATAATAGGACTGGTCATCTGCCTCTGAATCCTCCTCTCAAGAGATATCTGTAAATCAGCAAGATATCTGCTTCAAGAGTAGCATTGTCTGCTCTCAAGACCTTGTTTTCACTCCAGATTTCTCCATCACCAATTCAAATGGCTGATGCAGTGAAGAGCAGTTGAATATACAAACATTGTCGACAAAAGCAATGAGAAATACAAAAAGGATGGCATGATATAATTCACATATATGACGCTTGCCTAAACAGCATGGCATTGCATAATTCACATACATAATGCCTTGCAACAAGATAACATTGCATAATTCACATATATAATGTCTTGCAACAAGATGGCATTGCATAATTCACATATATGGTAATTAGACACTAAACAGGTGGCATTCACACAAAGCATGTCTAAACTAAGCAAATGACATAGCAATGCAAGATACCATACGACGATATGAGTAACATGACCTGCCAAGTTAGGGCATGCACCCTGTGGGGAAATATGACGGTCATCTGTCTCTAATCCTCCTCCGAGGAGCTATCGGTAACCGCAAGACATGCGCTTGCGAGATAGCATTGTCTCGCTCAAGACCTTGTTTCACTCCAGATTTTTCCATGACCGTGTCAATGGCTGATGCACAGAAGAGTAATTGAATGTACTAGAATTGTTGACAAATTTAACACATAATAAAAAAATGATGGCATGATATAATTCACATATAAGATGACTGGCTAACCAGGGTGGGATTGCAAAATTCACATATATGATGCCTGGCTAGACAAGATGGCATTGCATGATTCACATATACGATAAAGAAACAAAACAGATGGCATTGACACAAAGCATGTCTAAACTAAGCAGATGACATCTTTAATGTATGCAATAAGCAATGCAAGGCACCGTATGCATGATATTACCAACATCAGCATGCCAAGTTAGAGCAAAGACCTCATGGGGTAAATAGGAGTGGTCTTCTCCTTCTGAATCCCCCTCAGAATAGTTATCTTCCTCTTGATTATGATCCAAAATGGGTGGAGGGGGGCTGCCTTTGCGCCCACCATGGAACGACGTCTGCATGAAATTTTATTGCCACGAAAGGCTCGTCTCTTTTGCTCTACATGATCAGTTCCATTGTGTACAATAACTGGCATGGATAGGAATAAAACATAGTGAGATTATGTAAGGAGTGCATGCACAAATCCAAAGTGACGGTAGCAAACTGTGGATAGACCCAAAACCAATGATAGCAGGCAGATAATAGCTTTAGTTAAAAAATACAGATAATGGCTCCTTTAATGTTTGTTTGCACCCAACATGAAACTCATAGTAGACACCGGAGATTAACCAGATAGTAGACAGATAGTACTGATTGCTGCCCCAATATGTACCCCACAACCATTTAAAAACTCAAGTTTCAGCATTAGTTTGGACCTGACTCAGAGCCTAATAGGTGAACACGATGATAATGTAGCATGTCATCATATTAAGCGACGCAGAACGTAAGCAGACACAGAAGAGTGCGACCTCTCTTGCGGACCCGTGTAGTCCTCAAGGTCATCTGCTTAGTTGATGATGGTAATGCAGTTGTCGTGGCTACCGGCGGCGGGGAAGAAGATCTGAGGCGGCGAAAGACCATCTAGAGAGCGGATCCCTGTTGTGGTGAACCCTTTCGTCGTTGGAGCAGCTGAGCTAGGGTGGAACACAGTGCCGCAGGAGCAGGACAAACCATGCAAGGTTTTCTTTGACACATATCTGTAACAGAAGTAATTGAGTAAGGGCTTGTTTGAATTTGAGGATTCCAACAATGCAAGGATAGGAAATAGACATGAATAGGATAGGAATGCACGTGCAAAACAGAGAATTTAAAAACACAGGATTTTTGCCAATCTGGGTGTTTGATTCACAACAATTGGAAGATCACAGGATGCAAAAAATCATGGTGAGATTAAGTCAAACCACAAGAAAATGTACGGT
Source organism: Aegilops speltoides (assembly GCA_021437245.1). Lineage (NCBI taxonomy): Eukaryota > Viridiplantae > Streptophyta > Magnoliopsida > Poales > Poaceae > Aegilops > Aegilops speltoides. The sequence continues at coordinate 250,756,362 of CM038145.1, forward strand.
TATAATGCTATTATGCTACTATCTCTTAGTCTTGTGCTTGATGAATAGGAATATGAAAAGGAGGAGAAGTGGAAATTAGAATTCCTACGGTTTTTCTTTCAAGGAGACACTAAAGGAACAAATCCTACAGCTTTCCTTTGCTCCATTCCTTTGCACCAAATTCATGAAAAGTAGTACCATAGGAAACTTTCCAATTCCTATGTTTTTCATTCACTTTTCCTTTCAAGCACTGGCGGTTCTAGTAGGCAGGCTTGAGCAAGGAAAATCCTACACTAAAAAATGTTTTTGTGCTACTTCTATTACTTTGGACCCGTGCCACGCCATACTAGCTCAACTCCTGTGCCCATCGACAAATGCATAGCTCAAACGCGTAGAGATAAAAAATGATGGCGTTCAAGAGAGTCCATCACGGATAGCTAAGTTGCCTGGTACCTCACTGCTTGTCATATAGTAGGATAAAATAATCGTATTTCCCGTTACTACGAGTGCTTAGTGGACAATATATATAACATGTAGAGTAAAAAAGTGATGCAACAAGTGTACAACCTCTTTGGTGAAGCCATGTTGATCTCAACGTTATTGGGTTGGCTGGTGAGGATGCTCTGGCTGACTTTGCTGTTGGAGGAGGGGAAGAAGATATTAGGCGTATGGAGATGGAGCCCGAGGTACAGCTCCGCTGTGATGGAGGGTTTCGTTGTTGGAGCAGCTCCGGTGAGTTGTACGACGCCGAGGCTGAAGCAGGACAAGAGAGACAACGAACAACGTTAACCTGAGTGGAATTCTAATAGCATCTCCAATACATGATGTAAAATACATAACCACAAAGTGCTAGATGTTAAATACATCAGCCGCTCATCTCTGAACTTAACTGTCGAAACTGAACTTAACTGTCGAAACTGAACCTAACTGTCCAAACTAAATTTTGCTGTCGAAATTGAATTTTGCTGTCAAAACTGAACGCACTAGCAAGGTGATGCTAAACGTCGGTCGACTGACTTTTTCATCTCTGGTCAGTCGATTTTGCAGCCATTGGATACGAAATCAAGGGGTTGCAGTTCATCTTCAATCTCCACCCCCCCTGAGCCGCCAGCCACCACCGGCCAAACAGCAGCCCCCCCGCCCATGCCGGCCGGCGCCGCCGCCCGCCAAAAACACTCCCCACCGCGGTCCGCCGCCGCCCCGGCCATCCCTCTAGGCCCCCTCGTGTCGAGCTTTTTCTTCGGCGATCCCCACGCCACCGCCCCGCCAATGCCCCGCCACCGCCGGCGACCACCGCCCCCATCCTGAACCCTAAGATAGATAGGGGGGTACCTCTCCGACGAGCCCCCCTCCCCACTGCGGCTGGTTCTTCCTTCACCCCGGCGAGCCCATCCCTTGGAAATCGACTGACACAAAAGTCGATTCAGTCGACTGAAGTGTAGCCAAATCGGAGCAGCATCGCAAGCAAGAGCAAGAGCGAGAGCAGCAGCGCGAGCAAGAGCAATAGCAAGAGTAGACAGGGCAGGGGACCGAGAGCAAGAGAAGAGCAGCAGCGCGAGCGAGAGCTAAAGCTGCAGCAGCTCCTACTGATGTGGACGTTGCTGTCGAGGGAGCGACGTCGTGGAGGAAGTGGCCGGTGATGCCGTCGTGGATGGAGCCGCGCAGTGTCGGCTCGGGACCGAGCGCCGGCAGCACCGTGAGATCGAATCAAGAAGAAAATGCGGCGATTAGTGTACAACCTCTTTGGTGGCGCCGATTAGGCCGCAGCTTCATCCGAGGAAACGGTGATGATGATGCTCTTCCGGTGGTGCAGGTGAAGACGGCGGTGTGGGAATGGAGGTGGCGCGAAAGACGAGGGGAACGTCGGGGCAGCTCCTTGGAGGTGGAGGACGGGGTGGCTGAACCAGCGGGACGATGAGATCGATGACGGATCCTCATCCGGTACGATGGATGAGGGACGTCGAGGTGTTGCTGTGGACGACATCGTCGGGGAAGAAGCTCCGGCTGGGTGGCGGACGGAGCAGGGTGTGGGGTTTCGTCGCGGGTTTTCGCGGCCTCGGTGTACGAATGGGTGGGCGGATGGGATGGCAGTGGGGAACCATGGCTTAGAGACGCGCTTGTCCGAAATGTGGGGTAAGTTATGAAAGTACCCCCCACCGATTTGAGGCGGTTCTTTCTGTTCAGGGGTACCACGGGCATTTTGTGTGTTGGGATTTCACAGGAGGTGGGAGTTTTCGCACGCATTGTAATTTCGGAATAGCAAGGCGCGGGTTGAGATGGAGGGAGTTGTCGGAGCACAACGAGACAAAGATATATCTTAAATATTTCGGGCTAACAAGGCGTGGCTTGAAGAGGTGGGAGTTTCGCAGCACGATAGACAGAGACGCTAGCTTCAATTTTCGGCATAACAAGGCGCGGCTTGAAATTTCGGAAGAACAAGCTTAACGTGTACCCAAAAAAAGACAATTTGCACCTCAACACGCACAACACACACACAGAAACACCATTTAGACTAGAGTAAGGTACACGTGCATTGCACGCATGAGATTTGGCAACCAAATTATGAATAAATACCACATTATAGCATGCAAGCTTTGAGTCATATATGCATGATGTAGATGTTCGTTTAATTCTTATAGTTCATTTCATTCAAAATCATGTAGTTCTTATAAGAAAACTAATCTATTTTAAGATTCATGGAATTGTGCGTTGTAAGACATAAAGTAAAATCAAATAATGGCAAATCATGTAGAAAAACATTTGGGCAATTCTGATACGGAAGATTCTAGAACAAATAAGAAGTGCTTGTGTTTTGATGTTTGTGCATTATGCTTAAGTTCAACCATGGAGTCTTCTAGATTATACATGTGGCGAAATCTGGTGGAATCTAGATGATATCCAACGGCCAATAGTGCTCAAATTTGCCATCTTTGGACCTTCGGATTCGCCTCATCCAACGACCATCTTTCAAAGTTAAAGTTACCCGCACACAATATAATATAGTATATATATAGGGGTATAGATATAGATATGTGATGCGAAAGCCGCCCATCATCTCCAATTACATGCACGGATGTGACATGGGCAAATGATGTCTTCCATCGGTATCTCAAATTCAAATCAGTCTGACCTTGTTCAATGTGTATACATTACAACATGCTCGTTTCCAAAGCACACCGCGCAGATCTCCGTTATATTCATGCATGCATGGGTTTCAAACATCAGGAACTCTTATTCAAATATTTGAATTCAACTTTACATTGATTATGACCTCACCTATTCTTTTACACCCACACAGTAGTCTTCTCTTTATAATTGTACCACTAACTTTCCGTGCATGCATGCACACACACTACCAGTCGGCATTATCTATCGCACACATGCAGTCTTTTTCTTCAGGTCGCTCTCCCATGAAGGCACACACCCACACACATCCCCCTCTCCCTCATACCGGGCATTCTTTATCTCTCATGTGTGCATGCACAACGATCGATGTTCCTCTATGTATGTGTGTATATAGCTAGGTCTTTCATAGTTTTCCACACATACCGATCAATCGATATATCCAGTGAGATCTCATCCTCTTTCCCACGTCCACATCGATCAATCTATACCTCTCCCATGTCCACATCGATCAATCTATACCTCTCTATATAGAATTAACATAAATAGCTAATACACCCACATTAATTATATATCCAACATCCCCCTCTCATCATCCATGCCTTCCGCTTCATCGCTCAGATGCGTGCATAATGGCGAAGACAGAGGGTAGTAAGGGCCCTGCCCCCCGCCTAACATCACTATATATCGATGCTAATATGAATGTGATCATTAGACAATTACTGCTAAAAAAGGTTTAATTTCATGAATTGACCCTCATCGTAAAGGATTAGCAATGCTTGGCCCCCTAGCTCATTTATTTTTCATGGCTCCGCCACTGCGTGCAACAGCGCACGGGTTCGCCCCCTCTCTCTAAATATCGATCTCGCACTTGTGCATTCCTTCATAGTCTCCCTCCACTCGGCCCCTCGCACCATCTTCTAGCCCCCCACCGGATTTTGCCACATGTACAATCTAGCAGACTCCATGGTTGAACTTAAGCATAATGCACAAACCTCAAAACAACATTGGTTCTCTTTTGTTCTAGAATCTTCTGTATCATAACTGCCCAAACTTTTTTTCTAGTTGAATTGCCATTATTTGTTTTTACTTTATGCTTTACAACACACAATTCCATGAATCATAAAATAGATTAAGGGCTTCTTTGATTCAAAGGATTCTCAAAGGAATTTTGGAGGATTCTAATCATTAGGAATTTTTTCCTATCTTGGTTGTTTGATTCGTAGGATTGTAAACCATAGGAATTTTTCCATATGATTCATTTGCACTAGATTTCATAGGAAACATCCCATCCACTCAAACCTCTTTGAAAGAATTATGTGTTTTTTCTATGCACAATCAAACACTCGTACAATCCTGTAGGATTCAATATGACATTCCACTATAATCCCATGTTTTTCCTATTCACGCGTTCTTAGCTTTTTATAAAAACTAATTTGATTTTGAATGAGATGAAATATAAGAATTAAACGAAGGGCTACATCACGCATATATGACTAAGAGCTTACATGCTATAGTGTGGTATTTATTCATAATTTGGTTGCAAAATCTGATGCGTGCAATGCACGTGTAAATTACTAGTACTTCGAGTATGTGCAAAACACGTAAATTAGAATACCAATGGCACGCTACACAGTGTCTCTCTTACAGTTCATGAAGCCACATGGCACATGTGGAGGCATTGTCGCGACCTCCTTGCGTGGATTGATCACAGTGACGTGTTGCTAGTTCCAGAAGAATGTACTCGTCCCCCCTGAGCCATACTGGCGGTATATGCACGAAGCGAAGATGTGCACACACTTCACGCACGCACTCATTCCCTCGCACGCACACGCGGGTACACGGGCGGACGCAATTTTGTACCAAGATCCACACCATGTGATAATTTGACGCGTGTAAAGTCGTTCACTTCATTGATGGTCAATTAATACAGTGCATGCAAATTGAGTGGACATGAGGGCGGAAGAAAGACATTATTACTCCACTGCGCGCATACGAGTAGTTAAATCGTGGGTTGTTAGTAGTACTTCCATTGGTCCCCTTCAGATTTTGTGTCAATTTTTGACAAGAATATAATATTTACGATTTGAGCAAAGTAGTCTACTTGAAATTTATGTTCCACTAAACTCATCGGGAGCCGCTTGGCCTCAAACCAAAACCATCAATTAATCTTTACCTTGTTCCCATCACATTCGAAAGCTCTGCTCACACCTACTAGTACTACGTACCAAACCTGAACGTGTTCCCACTATGCGGTATTAGTACTACTAGTGCTAGTACTTAGGTTATAAAAGGAACTACCTAACCGAAAATTACTCTACCTTTCCTCCTCATAAGTGCTTCTTCCTCGTCCGTCGTTGCCATGGCCGGTGAGCAGAGCTCTAGGTCGAGAACTACTCGTAACAAGGGAGCAGCAACCAAGGCTGCGGGAAAAAAAGAGAGGGCTCCCCGCCACGCAGAGACCTCGAAATATCTCTCACAGGAAGGCGATGGCTCCCAGGAGCGCCCTAGCCGCGGAGGCGAAAATGCCGAGCCAGCGGAGCTGCAGTCATTATCCCTCGACAGCATGTCCGATCAGCTCAATAAGCACCTCAATAAGCAGAAGGAGTTCATCCAAGGCTTGACGGAGTTGCTGAAGGAGAGCCTCGATGACATGCCCGCTGAGCTCAATCAGCAGGGGGAGTTGACCGCCGGCTTGGTGATGCTGCTGAAGAAGAGCATTGCCTCAGAGAAGAAGGCGACCGACGAAATCCTGTGACTTCAGGAGGACAAGGCGAAGCTGTGCCACGTGATTGACCTGTTGAAGGAGAAGAACGCCGGCTGGAAGAAGCTGCATGAGAATAGTAGTTCCTCGATGAAGATGCTGCAGGCCCTCGTCATGGAACAAAAGGAGGAGTTGGCGAAGCTCCGCATCGAGCACCTGGCTGCTGTCAAGGTACGTAATGCGGCCGAGGAACAGATGATGAAGGCTCGCGTCGAGAAATCTCGCGTCATGGACAGAATGAAGAAGACGGCAGAGGAGACGCGCAAGGAGATGGAGGTCATGGAGGCGATGAAGAAGCAGTTACGACTCCGTGGGGAATTAGATCATTTGGGGTGATAATCTTCCTTCTTCTTTTGTTGTTGTGCTTCATCTTTTGCTTCGGGTGTTTCGCCGCACGTGTCACGTTCTCTGCGAGGCATGAATAGAACAATGGTTTTTGTTTTTTGAGGGAATGAATAGAACAATGCTAACAATGAGATGACTAGCAAATTAGATGATTTTTTATCGCCATATGGCACTGGGCTGCCGTGTTTCGTGTTCCTCCGTCGCAGTACTACTCCAGTAAAAACTTGAGTATACCGCACGGTTCTTTGCTCCTCCTCGATCAAGTCGTCGGTGCATTTATAAGAGCAGTCAAATCACAAGGCCCCGCCTTCCAGCAGTAATGAGCCATCAAATCACAAAGGCCCTCGCCTCTCGTGAAACCGACCAAGCTAGACTGCCCGCCTCTAGCCTTTTAAAAATGTATACTTTTGTACAAGAGTAGTATCGATGGATTGCGCCATGGAGCAAAACTTGAAATTAAAAAAAGGTGGTACATATAGAGAGCGCCAATCGCCAAATTATGCATATAGTACTATTAAAAGGCTAGTCACAATAATGGTGTCCAAGACAACCCACCCTCAAATAAAACTAAGCACCACAGAATTCTTTGACAAAACTAAGCACCACTGAAATTCTTTGACAACTAAACTCTCGGCTATATGATGTTGGCCATATATATTGTACGTATATAATGTGAATAAATGAGTGGTAGTACTATACCAACTAAAAGATGAAATGTAAGAAATACTAGTATGTACTTACTAAAGAGTTAAAGTAACAACAAGAAACATAACATAGTTCTGCTGGGGGCTCAGTACAACACACCCCTCAAATTAAATTAAGCACACCTGAAATTAAACTTTGCAACTATTCCGGTAGACACTACATTAGAACCACCATGAGCAACGACACTGCCACCTTACTCGGAGTCCTCGTCCACGTCCTCGACTTCGTCCTTGTCCCTCTTCCTTTTGGCCGATACTTCTTTGCTTGAACTGCCAACTTGGTTGTTGCTCTTCATCCAACCCTTGTAGATATTGAAACAAAGGTAGCCATCCATTGCAGCGTACTGGATGTGGTCTATATCTAGTACATTCCGTTGCCATGCATGACGATAAACGTGTATGGAGGTTTCTCCAGTTTACCGTACGAAGGATGAACCATGGCTCCTGCCAGGGTCAGCATTGAAGGCTGATGAGAGGACACCAGCCGATTCTTTTGGAGGTCGAAGGTGTTTCCTACAACGAGGCCTATCCGACGCAGGACTTCTTTGTCTTGCTGACTTAGGAAGTGAAGAGATGACCGACAGATTCATCATCAAGAAGATCCTAAGAGCATTGGATGGAAAGTATGATACCGTGTGCGCATTGATCCAAATGATGCCAAATTACAAAGATCTCAAGCCAACGGAAGTCATTGGAAGAATTGTTGCTCATGAGATGTCACTCAAGGATAAGGAGGAACTTCACAACAAATCGAGTGGTGCTTACAAAGCCTCATGTGAAGCCCCCACATCATCAAGTGAGAAACAAACCTTCAATGAAGAATTGAGCTTAATGGTGAAGAACTTCAACAAATTCTACAAGAGTAGAAGCAAAGAAAGAAGCTCTAAGTCAAGGTCCTACAATGACAAAAGATCTTCTAGTCGAGAACGCAATTGCTACAATTGTGGGAGACCCGGACACTATTCCAATGAGTGTACGGCACCCTACAAAAGAAGAGAAGATTCTCCAAAAAGAAGAAGTAGAAGAGAAGAATCACCTCCAAGAGAGAGAAGGAGTAGAGATCATCGTTATGAACGAAGACCCTCACGGAGAAGCAAGGATTCGGAAAGGAAGGACAAGTCATCAAAGATCTACACAAAACGAAGACATCAAGCTCATGTTGGTGAATGGGTATCCGACTTCGACTCCGACAATCACTCCGAGAGAAGCTATCACTCGGACTCCGATTTTACTCAAGATGAAGGTGTTGCCGGTCTAGTACTTGTGTCAACCAACCCCTACGACATATTTGATTCACCAAATGAAGGAATTGGAAGATGCTTCATGGCCAAAGGTCCTAAGGTAACACACCCCGAGTATGTTGATTTTAATAGTGATGAAGATGACTTGTTAGGTGATGATGATTTACTTATTGACAACTCTAGTAATGAATACTATGATGAAACGTCAATTAATCATGCTAATCAAGATAAAACGAATGACAATGATAAGGAGAAGGTTGAGCTTCTAACTAAAGAACTAAACACTCTTAAGTTAGCTCATGAAACTATCTTCGAAGATCATCGAGAACTTTTAAGGGCTCATGAGAAGTTACGCTTTGAAAAGCTCAATCTTGAGCAAGAGCATGAGTTCTTAAAGGCAATCGATGATGATCTCCGTAAGAAAAGTTCTTCTTATATTGCCAAGGGTTTACTCTTATCTACTTACATGCCTCAAGTCAAGTCTAGTAACAAGAACAAGAAAGATTCTTCCTCTAGTAGTAACAATAATAATGCTAAATCCAATATTGTTGCTTCTAGTAGTTCTCTTGATTCCACTAATGATTCTCTTAGCCAAGTTACACTTGAGCAAGAAAATAGCTTATTGAAGGGAATTATAGAGAAAGGTGTATACAAGAGCCTTGCCGGAAGTAAGCAATTTGAGGAAATTGTACGCAAGCAAGGAAGGCACCGGAAGAATCAAGGTGTTGGTTTTGAACGAAAGTTCAATGCCAATGGAGTTGAGTGGGAAGAAGATCAATACCCCAAGACGAAGTTTGTTCCTCAACAAGATAAGTATGATCCTACTTCCTTCAAGGGAACACAAGCACAAGATGATCTTCCACCACAAGACCACAAGAACAAAGGCAAGGACAAGTTTCAAGAGGAGATTGATGCATTTGAAGAAGCACCTAAGTCCTTGGTCAAGTGGGTTCCCAAGACTACGTCAAGTTCTACTTCATCAAGTACAACTACAACTACAAGGATTCCCATCAAGATGTTGTGGATCCCGAAGAAGAAGAACTAGAGAGTTCTTGAGGGTGACTCTGCCAACACTCTTCACTCATATCATTATGGCAAGGACAAGTGCAATCAACTTCCATATCTTGCACTAGTTCAAGGAGTCACAAACCTGATGTTGGTAAGGCAAGGGACAAGGTAACCTAATGTTTTCATGGACATCATTTGTGTGTGCATCACTCTATGTCTATGGATATTCTTGTTTGTTCCTTGTGGGACTAACCCATGTAGGTATTGAAAGTGCAACTCACTCCAAAGGATTGCTCCAAATGATCTACATCAACGTTGAGCATCCACATCTTCAACACCTACATGAAGTCATCATCGACAAAACCCAAGGTTAGTTCATCCCTCTAAGGGGGGATCTCACATCTAGGGGGAGCTTAACTCTAAGAATTGAGTCAAAGCAACTCTAATGATGTGAACACATCAATGCATTATGTAAAAGTGGTAACCCATCTTGAGCTTAAACGACGAGTATGACCTATGATCAAATGTTCTCATTTGACTCCAAGTCAATATACTCATATATAGATGACCTAGTAATCGCCAATTGTTTGATAGATGATAGAATTGGTGGTGCATGCTTTTCCACGTACTTCATTTGCCATTTTATTGTGTGAGCATGTTGGTTGCATATTTTACTCATTCGAGGACATCCACTTGTTGTTTTGATTGATTGGTTTCTTTTTCCTTTTGACAAGTGGATGGATAAGAATGCCTAAGAACCTTCTCTAGCTATCTATGCTTTTCTCGTCTCAAACTCTATTCATGCTACATCACTAAATTTGATCAAGTCAGATTCGAACAACTCTGTGTGAGGAGCACTCAGAGTCCCCGATTCATCATAGACTTAAACTTCCAAAACTTCTTTGTGCGTTTCGGTCTGACCGATTCTTCCATTTCGGTCATACCGAGATCACTGAGTCGATCTAGGTTTTCAATCTCGGCGCAACCGATTTGAACTTTTTCGTCACACCGAGTTCTTTATCACAACAGTTATGCATCTCGGTGCCACCGAGTCGTTCCACTCGGTCACATCGACAGGTCGGGCTATATATTCACACGGGCAAAAATTTGGAAAACTTTCTCCAAACCTCTTCCCCCGCGCATAACTCGCTCTGCCTTCTAGGTCTCCGGATCGTCAACTTCATCGCCAGCTGCCTCCTATCACTGGTCTCCGCCACCGTCAACGGATTTCATCTCGGCCGTTGCCGCCATAGCGAGTTCATCGCCGAACTAGGGTATGAACTCAATCATAGTGCTATCCTCGTCTGATTCTCAGCACATTGTGTTCATTATGATTCTTGCCACGATTGAAACACCTCTATCCAGTCAAAACAATCCTTAGAATAGATGCGATTTGAAAATTTAGGGTTAGGTTTCCGCCGAAACCATCTCGGACCCACCGAGTTGAAAAACTCGGTCCCATCGATTTGGCTAACGCCATTGCACTAGTAACTCTCGATCTGACCGAGAATTGCTAATCGGTGTGACGATTTTAGAACTTTGTGAAACCCTAGCAGTCTCGGTGCCACGAATCGTGACTCGATCGACCGAGATCACTAGTTTAGGTTCCAAAACTGCTTCGGTATCACGGAGTTTGAAAATCGGTTGATCCAAATGCTTTCGTGGAAAACTAAAACTAAGTTTTTGAATCATTCTTTGCAAAAATCTCTGCATTTTGTGATGCTCATCCACTCTATCTCATCTATAACTATTCACAGGGTCAGCAGTCAGTGTTTGTAGCATGTCAGACCAAAGTGACAGCCAGAATAGGGAAGATGAGCAGATTCACATGAGTGAGGGCACTAGTCCCTCTAGCACTTCAGATGATGGCAGCAGAAGCACTCCCAGCAATTTGCCCAAAGCTGCCACCCGGACAAGGAAGAAAAGAACCTCAGAATCTGAGGATGAGGACTATGTGGCAGCTGAAGATGAGGCCACTTCCAAGAAGAAGGTGCTCAAAAAGGAGTATGTCACAGCTGCATCCATTAAGCCTGGAATGAAAATCAAAGTGCCTGCAAAGAGAACTCCTATGTCTAAAGCCAGAGCCTCCACTCAAGTTCCTTTGAAATCTCAACCCAAAGAGGCTGCTGCAGAAGGGAAGAAGAAGGAAAGAAAGAGAGGGAGATGGTGCAAGAAAGTTGATCCCATGGCAGAATTTGAGAAGCGTTCTTCTGATGAAGAATAGGAAGAAGAGGTTGTTGCACCAGCACCCAAGGCACAAAAGCTTATGGGTGATGCTATAAGATCAGGGGCTTCAACATCAAAGCCCAAAGAAGCACCCAAAGCTGCCTCCAAGCCCAAGAGTGCACCTAAGAGGAATACCAGGAGTATACCAGCTACTGAGAAGAACAAGGCCCCAGTGCCTGAAGTTGCTATTGAAGAAGAAGATGAAGAGAATGTGTTGAGAAAGTTGAAGACCAAGATTCCAGACCACAATGATGCTCATCCTGTGGCTGAGAATATGAAGCTGAGAAAGGATGCAGGACTCAGATAGTGGAGGTTGTCTAATCCCTATGCTATCAGGATAAGGACTGATGTTGACTACATGTTCCACACTAAGGAACAACAGGATTTCTATGAGACAGTGTTGTTGGACAAGAAGCCTATAGTTTGTGACATGAGGTGGGTCGACTGGACCTACATGAAGGAGAATGAGGAACACTCTCCTGGAGTGCAAGACAGTTTCATTGCTTGTGGAGTTGCAGACTTTGTTGGGCAGAAGCTCACAAAGTGGAATGATGAGCACATTATGCAATTCTACTCCACAACACATTTCTATCCAGATGGCAGGATAGTGTGGATGTCTAAAGGTACAAGGTACCAATCAACTATTGAGGAATGGGCCAATCTGATCAATGCCCCAAAGGAGAGTGAAGATGACTTGGATGTCTATGCCAAGAAGAAGATGGATCACAATTCCATGGCTCATATGTACAAGGAGATCCCAGATGCTGCAATTGAGACACATAAATTTGGATCTGTACATTATCTTCTGTCAGGGCTACCAACGATCAACAGGATCCTCAGGCACACTCTTTTGCCCAAGTCAGGTGACCACAACATGATCAGAGGGCATGCAATTAATTTGCTACACTTGTTTGATGTGCCACAGAAATTCAAGGTCATGAGCCTCATTGTTGAGACTATCAAGAGGACAGCAGCAGACCAGAAGAGAAGTTGTGGGTATTGCCCCACAGATTCAGGAGCTGATTAACTCCAAGACGGGCACAGGAACATACTTGCTGGACAAGGAACATTTTGCTATCTATCCAGAATTTGAGGACAATCAAGTTGTGATGAATGAGAATGAACCATCTTCTGTGCATGCTCAAGCCAAGAAGGAGAAGGCAAGGACAGAGAAGGCCACCAAGATGCCAACAATGGAAGAGGCATCTCAGTACTTTCTGGAAAGCAAACAGGATCAACTAGGCTACTTGATTGCATCCACTCTGAGGATTGAGAAGGGGCTGGCCACCTTGACTCAAAACCAGGAGAGCCTGGAGAGGATCATGGAGAAGAAGTTCTACAATTTAGATGTGAAGGTGACTGAGATCCAGTCTGTTGTTGAGCAGCTTCAGGATGACATGGAGGAGAGGAAAGGCAAGACAACCACAGATGCATTTGCCAGAGTGCCTAGAGCTCATAGATCAGCTGCAGTGCAGTGATGACACCAGAGCCACTTCATCTGCACCACTACAGCTCCTCAGCTCCAAAGCAACCAGCTTCAAAGACACCACACCTCCAGCTCCATCTACATCAACTGATGCTTTCGTCCTTGGCGTTCTATCTACACCACCACCTGAAGACCAAGCCTGAGAGTCGATCTAGTACTATGCATTTTCTATGAACTTTTTGGTAACTTGTTGCCAAAGGGGGAGAAAAATGTATAGATCATAGGCTTCGAGAGAGAGTGTTGCTTTTTGTTCTCTCTTGCTTTGGTGGTTAAACTTTATTTGCTTGCTTGAGATACTATGCTATTATCTGTGAGACATTGATGATCATGTGTTTGATCATATGCTACATTTATGCTTGCTTGTAATACTTTATGTCTGTGTGATACCTGGATGATCATGTGTTTGATCATATGCTACATTTATACTTGTTGGATGACATTATCCCAATTATCTCTATATGATCATTCACTTTGCTTTATGATCATTCACTTTGCTTGGTGATGAGTGCATGTATTCAATCTTTATTATTTTGAGCGCTCCACCAAGATGTATGTGACATGGAAGAGTAACCCATGAGCCTAATTCCTTGTGCATTTGCAGTCCAAAGAAAATCTTAAACTATGCACAAATTTAGGGGGAGATTGAAAGCGAAGATGTTTTTTAATCTTATTATCATTTGTCGAAGCTTTGATCTATATGTTGTCATCAATTACCAAAAAGGGGGAGATTGAAAGTGCAACTATCCCTAGGTGGTTTTGGTAATTCATAACAACATATAGTTCATTGAGCTAATGCTATTCCCAGACAAACATTTCAGGAAAGCTCAATGAATGGCATGGCATGGATGATGAAAGTGGATCCCTCGAAATATTAAGGACAAAGGATTGGCTCAAGCTCAAAAGCTCAAGACTCTACATTTTACATTTTAGTGATCCAAGATCACATTGAGTCTATAGGAAAAGCCAATACTATCAAGGAGGGATGAGGTGTTGCTTAATGAGCCTCTTGCTTCAAGTGCTTAGTGATGTGCTCCAAAAACCCTCAACTACTTTCTCACATCCACATATGACCTAAACCCATAGTCAAATTCGGTCCTACCGATTCTTTCTATCCGGCGCCACTGAGTTCAGATGTCATAGCCACTGCCACAAACCCTAGGCAAATCAGTCTCACCGATAGGGATCTCGGTCTCACCGAGATGGGATTTTAATCTCTCTGTTTCCCTTCGTAACATTTCGGTCCAACCGAAGTGAGCGATCGGTCCCACCGAGATTGCAATGTAAACTCTCTGTTTCCCTTTCGTAACATTTCGGTCTCACCGAAAAGAGCGAATCGGTCCCACCGAGTTTACCTGACCAACTCTCTGGTTAGCTAATTACCAAAATCGGTCTCACCGAGTTCGTGTAATCAGTCTCACCGAGATTACATTATGCCCTAACCATAATCATATCGGTCCTACCGAGTTGCATGTTGGTCCCACCGAAAATCCTAACGGTCACTATATTTACTAAATCGGTCCGACAGAGTTTGTTGATTCGGTCTCACCGAGTTTGGTAAATTGTGTGTAACGGTTAGATTTTGTGTGGAGGCTATATATACCCCTCCACCTCCTATTCATTCGTGGAGAGAGCCATCAGAACAAACCTACACTTCCAACTTACCAGTTCTGAGAGAGAACCACCTACTCATGTGTTGAGGCCAAGATATTCCATTCCTACCATATGAAACTTGATCTCTAGCCTTCCCCAAGTTGCTTTCCACTCAAATCCTCTTTCCACCAGATTCAAATCCTATGAGAGAGAGTTGAGTGTTGGGGAGACTATCATTTGAAGCACAAGAGCAAGGAGTTCATCATCAACGCACCATTTGTTACTTCTTGGAGAGTGGTGTCTCCTAGATTGGCTAGGTGTCACTTGGGAGCCTCCGACAAGATTGTGGAGTTGAACCAAGGAGTTTGTAAGGGCAAGGAGATCGCCTACTTCGTGAAGATCTACCGCTAGTGAGGCAAGTCCTTCGTGGGCGACGGCCATGGTGGGATAGACAAGGTTGCTTCTTCGTGGACCCTTTGTGGGTGGATCCCTCCGTGGACTCACGCAACCGTTACCCTTCATGGGTTGAAGTCTCCATCAACGTGGATGTACGATAGCACCACCTATCGGAACCACGACAAAAACATCTGTGTCTCCAATTGCGTTTGAATCCTCCAAACCCTTCCCTTTACATTCTTGCAAGTTGCATGCTTTAAATTCCGCTGCTCATATACTCTTTGCATGCTTGCTTGAATTGTGTGAAGATTGCTTGACTTGTCCAAAGATAGCTGAAATCTGCCAAAGTCTAAAATTGGGAAAAGGTTAAGTTTTTAATTGGTCAAGTAGTCTAATCACCCCCCCTCTAGACATACTTCAAGGTCCTACACAACCTTCAAGCGGAAGCCCAATGAGGGTGTCGGCCAAGGCCTACCTAAACACTCAAGTCTCTAGTCCAGGTTTATCGCCTATCCAGGTTCCATCCGCAGGGAGTCCGGCCGAGGTTTCCACATACGGCCCCAAACAATGTGTATAGGGTTCCGAGACACCTAATGGGTGCTCGGCATATCGGGCCACGTACCTACCACATCACAGCCCACCCCGAGGGTCAGCGCTACCCACGGCATCCAGTATGCTACAAACACCAGAAACTACTTGCAACTCCTAGACAGAGGACTAGGGTGATTAAGAAGCCGAGAGGGTCCATTGGTTTCGGGCCCAATGCATGGTAGTAGCTGATTATTAAATCACACATACAGATCACAATGCTTAAGGACGGTTCCAATGAAACAACCCAGCATGTACTCCTACATGGCCTCTCATCGATACCTTTACCAAATCGTGTTCAACACATCACTCTCATTACCGACATGATCATTTCACTCTAGCCCATCACCCAGATGAACCAGACCTGACACGACTGTAAGCATAGTAGGCATAGCAAGGTAGGAAACACAAACATGGCTCAATCAACTCCTACACATGCTAGTGGGTTTCATCTAGTTACTGTGGCAATGACAGGTCATGCAGAGGAAATGGGTTCAACTACCGTAGCACACAGCAGTTTGAAATGCGGTTGTCTTAGATGCAGTAAATGAGAGCAGGAGCGAGAACATGGGATTTTATCGATATGATCAAATGGGTGGTTGCTTGCCTGGCAGGTCCGTAGTCTGATACTGTTCTTCGATTGGGTACTCGCGGTATTCCTTTGGGGTAGAACCTACCTTAGAGCGCACCGATAGCACAATCAATACCAAACAATATGCAACAATATGATGCATGCATGTGACATGGCAAAATAAGTGCGTTGGTCTAGTGCATCTATAACCATATGGGTTTGAGCTATTTTGAACCAAAGATTCAAAGTCCAAACTCATTTGTGATCTTAAATAGTGCCTTATCATGTTTTGCACTAAACAACAAGTTAACATGCTTAAACATGCATGAAACCAGTACAGATGGATAGATTGGATTTTTTGATCATTTTTCATATATAACACTTTGCATTTGGAGTTACAGATTAATTTCTATGAATTTTTGAAGTTAGCACTATTTTCTGAAATTTCCTGAAGAAGAATAAATCCAGAAAATGAATTAGTGCATCAGCATGGTGTCAGCAGGTCAACTGGGGCGGTCCAGGTCAAACCTGACTAGTGGGACCCACTGGTCAGTGACACTGTTAGTTAACTAACTTAATTTAGGATTAGTTTAACACTAAGCTAGGTTTGACTAACGGGCAGCACCCACATGTCACTGACCCAGGGGAGTCAAATCCCTGGTCAATCTGGGCTGACTCGCCGGTGACGTCCAGCCGCGGCGGAGGGTGCGGGTTTCGCCCTCTGGCGACCAAATAGACGGCAGAGGCCACCTACGAGCAGCTGGGAGCGAGCCGCGTCAAGGGGGTGGTGGTGGTTGAGCTCAAGGTCACCGGAAACAACGCCTTCGACGAGCTTTGCAACTGCCGGAGTTCGGGCGAGGCCGAACTCGTCATTGGAGTGGATCTGGAGGCACGAGGCCAGCTCCTACGTGGCCTACGCGGTGCAGTGAGCTTGTTGGGAAAGGTGGTGTGGCCGTTGGGTGGCTGGAGCTGCATCAGCATGAGCTCAA
Organism: Aegilops speltoides; assembly: GCA_021437245.1. Lineage (NCBI taxonomy): Eukaryota > Viridiplantae > Streptophyta > Magnoliopsida > Poales > Poaceae > Aegilops > Aegilops speltoides. The sequence goes on from CM038145.1 coordinate 250,773,372, forward strand.
GCGGCGGCGCGTGCGGTGGTGCTTGTTGTAGTCGCTGCAGAGGACGGCAGCGAGAATGGAGAGGATGGGAAGAGGCAGGAGCTCACGGTGGTCTCAGTGAGCTAGTCGGCAAGGTCGGGGATGAGCTGGTGCAGGCGTGACGGTGAAAGGGATCTCCGGCGACGGCGAGGTCGAGCGAAGCTATTGCGGTGGCTCCGGGGCGAACGAGCGCTCGGGGATCGGTCTGCTCGATGGAAAGGAGGGCCGCGGAGCTTCTAGACATGGCGAGACGATGTGGAGTCGACGGTAGCCGTGGCTACAACGGCGGAGCGGCTGCGGCTGCGTCGGCCATGGTGGGAGAGAGCGAGGGAGAGGTGCTGGGGGGGAAGTAAGGTGTCTAGGGGGTCGGGGCGACGACGTGGAGGACGTGCAGGCGTCAGGGGCGCGGGCGGCAAGCAGCTGGCGCCGTGGCGAAGCTCACAAGACGCAAGCAGCGTCACCTCCTCGCCTCGCCTAGCAGGATGAAGCAACTTAGCGGGCGCGGCCAACACTTTGGGCCGCCGCCAGGGCTAGCTGGTGGGTATGGCCAGGTAAGCTTCTTTCCTTTTTATTTTGTTTTTCTTTTCTTTCTGTAAGTTTGTAGCTTTTCTAAAAATGCCTAAGCACTTTCAAAAATCACCAAACTACTCATGTCCACTATATAGAATATATCCAACAGTAAACATTTTAGTTTAGGATTATTTGGACATTTAAAATATTTTATAGCATTTAAATTCCCAAATGCAATTGACATATGATTTAATCCAGTGACCTTAGGATGACCTAGAAAATTGTGCACCATTTTTGTCAGAGGTTTAAGACCAAGGCAAAGATGATGAACATTTTAGAAGGGCATTTCAGGTTCATTGAAAATGATTTTATTAAACCCTAGTTGAATTAAAGGGGGTGCTGGGGGTTCTGTCATCCCCACTTCCAAGTTTCTGATCAAGGTAAACATGATGCAAACACTTTAATGCATGAACTAGCTAGGGTTGTGACAACTCACCCCCACTCAGAAAAATCTCGTCCCGAGATTTAGGATCCTTCAGGAAGAAGGTGGGGTACTCAAGTCGAAGACGATGCTCCCTTTCGCAATTGGCTTCTTTCTCGGAATGGTGTGACTATTGAACCTTGAGAAACTCAATGTTATGGGGTCGAGTGGAACGCTCGGCTTGATCAAGGATACGAACGGGATTTTCTCGATATGTGAGATTATCTTGGAGATCAAGCGTTTCGTGGTACACTCCATGGATAGGATCCGAGAAGCAACGCCTGAGTTGAGAAGCTTGGAAGAAATCATGGACTCTGGAGAGGTGCGGAGGTAGTTCCAATTGGTAGGCAATTTCTCCTCGTTTGCCAAGAATGCGAAAGGGACCTATGTAACTAGGAGCCAATTTGCCTTTGATACTGAAGCGTTGGGTTCCCTTCAGAGGAGTAACCCAAAGGTAAGCCTTCTCGTCAACTTCAAAATTCATAGCCTTATGTTTATGATCATATTGGCTCTTCTAACGAGATTGGGCTATTTTCAACTTTTTGCGAACACTTCGAACTTGCTCTTCTGCTTCCTGGATCATATCCGGGCCAAAGAATTGTCTTTCCCTAGTTTCTGACCAGTTAAGAGGCGTTTGGCACCGTCGTCCATAGAGAACTTCGAAAGGAGCTTTGCCCAAGCTAGATTGATAGCTATTGTTATAAGCAAATTCGGAAAATGGAAGGCATTTCTTCCAATCCATTCCAAATGAGATAACAGAAGCTCGGAGCATATCTTCCAGAATTTGATTGACACATTCTACTTGACCACTTGCTTGAGGGTGGAAGGCGGTGCCAGAGGGGAGACGAGTTCCCATAGCATTTTGGAAACTTTCCCAAAATCGAGTGGTGAAGAGGCTTCCACGATTTGAGTTAATTTCCAATGGAACACCATGGAGAGACACTATTCAGGAGATATACAAATCTGCTAGCTGACTAGCTGATATACTCTCACGAACAGGCAAGAAGTGGGCTACTTTGGAAAGACGATTGATAATGATGAAGATAGAGTTATTCCCTTTCTTGGTCCTGGGAAAACCGGTGATGAAATCCATACCAATTTTATCCCACTTCCATTCCTTAATAGCTAAAGGTTGAAGGGTGCCGACAGGCCGTTGATGCTCTACTTTAACGCGATGACAGACGTCGCAATAAGCAATATACTAAGCAATTTCTCTCTTTTTCGTAGTCCACCAGAACCTCTAGCGTAGGCCCTGATACATCTTAGTACTATCGGGATGAATGGTGAGAGGATATTCATGAGCTTCCTTAAGGATCAATCGCCTCAGGTTTCGCACCTTGGGAACCACTAAGCGGTTTTCGAAGTATACGACTCCTTGATCATCAACAGAGAAACAATCCGCAACTCCTTTCTTGATGTTTCTCTTGATGCGGGAGATTCTCAGATCTACCTTCTGAGCTTTGATGATTTGATCCGTAAGGGTAGGCTTCGCCACCAAGGTGGAAAGGAATCCTTAAGGAACAATGTGAAGGTTAAGCTTCTGAAATTCCTCATGGAGAAGTGGTTGACTTTGTTGTAACATCAGATGTTACAATAAGATTTATGAGTTAGTGCATCAGCCATGACATTGGCTGTTCCTGGGGTGTAAGTTATTCCTAAGTCGTAATCCGAGATCAACTCGACCCAACGTCTTTGCCTGAGATTCAAATCCGGTTGAGTGAATATATATTTCAGACTTTGGTGGTCGGTGAAGGTTTCGCAACGATTACCGAGAAGGTAATGTCGCCAGGATTTGAGTGCATGGACTACAGCTGCAAGCTCTAGATCATGTGTAGGATAATTTTCCTCATGTGGATGCAACTGCCGCGAAGCATAGGCAATTATGTGACTATCTTGCATGAGTATGCAACCTAGTCCTTGTTGTGAGGCGTCACAATAGATAACAAAGTCCTTGGAGAAATCTGGTGGTACTAGTACGGGAGCAGATGTCAGGCATCTTTTCAGTTCCTGAAAACTGTGCTTGCACTATGGGGTCCACTCAAACCTTTTATCTTTCTTGAGGAGTTCAGTTAGAGGTTCAGGAACTTTGAAGAAGTTCTCGACAAAGCGGCGACAACAGCTGGCTAAGCCAAGGAAACTCCAAACTTGCTTGACCGATTCAGGTGGATTCCAATTAAGAACGGCTTGAACTCGCTCGGGATTGACAGCAATACCCTTACTAGAGATTACATGACCTAGATAGGTCACTTCTGGCAACCAAAATTCGCATTTAGAGAATTTGGCATAAAGGCAATGCTCTCGAAGTTTCATCATCACTAGCCTTAGATGATCGGCATGTTCTTCCTCATTCTTGGAGTAGATGAGTATATCATCGAGGTAAACCACGACGAACTTATCCAAATAATCCATGAAGATCGAGTTCATTAACCGAGAGAAAGTGGCTGGGGCTATGGTTAAACCGAAGGACATGACGGTGTGCTCATATTGGCCATAACGAGTAACAAAGGCCGTTTTGGGAATGTCCTTGTTCTTGATTTTGATTTGATGGTAGCCCAACCTCAAATCCATCTTAGAGAAGACTGAGGATCCAGCAAGCTAATCATACAGGTCGTTGATCCTGGGGAGCCGATACTTGTTCTTTATTGTGACCAAGTTGACGGGTCGATAATCTACAACCATCCGATCCGTACCATCCTCCTTCTTGACTAAGAGGACGGGACAAGCCCATGGATAAGAACTTGGACGGATGAAACCCTTTTTCAAGGACTCATCAAGTTATTTCTTAAGATCAGCTGGTTCTAGTGGTGCCATCTAATAGGGTCTGCTAGAAATTGGGACAGTTCCTTGGATAAGATCTATCACGAACTGAACATCCCTGTCAGGTGGAACACCTGGCAGTTCTTCTGGAAAGACATCCGGAAAGTCACGGACTACCGAAACATCTTCAAGGTTCGGCAAAGTACTAGCATTAAGAGAATAGAGCTATCGTTTTGCTACTCGGGTCAAGACGTTGACTACCTTGCCCGATGGATGTGTGAGTTGAACAGTCCTAGAGAAACAATCAATCTTAGCATGATGGGTTGACATCCAGTCCATACCAAAGATGATATTACACTACAAAAAAATACACTTCCATGATGATACGTGTTTGTCACAGTAGGTCGCGTTTTTTGTCATGCATGTACATTCATGACAAATCTATGACAGAATCAAGATAGTCATACCTGTGCTGTCGTAGAAGTGTTCCATGACATTACCAAAATTATCATCACGGAAGTGTCCACTTCCATGACGATAAATCGCGTCCGCGAAGTGCTTTTCGTCAAGGGTGACCGACACGTGGCATCCACCGTAACGGAACGCTGTTAAGCTATCGGGTCGGGTTTTGGATCCGATAACCCGTTAACAGCCCCGACCAATGGGGATTTTCCACGTGTAAAATCATCATTGGCTGGAGGAAACACGTGTCGGCTCACCGTTGGGACAGATGTCATCCACTCATTGGACGGAAGACGCCTATGGTACGTTGACACGTGGCACGACCCAAAAGAGGCCCATTCCTGTGAAAAGGCTGGCCCAGTAAAAATTAGCAGGCCAGCCCATATAAAGCCTACTTGTGTCAGGTCCATTTAAGCCCACGACCCATACGAGATGAGCCAATTTGGCCCGTCAACGGCCCATTAAAGATTTGACACCATTGCAGCCCATCAACAGTTCGAGCCCGTTAACAGCCCGCTATATATCTGGGCTCAATATCGGCCCAATGAGATTTCGGCCTGTTAACGGCCCGTTTAATGGATGGGCCAATTTTCAGGATGTACATATTTCGGCATTTTAGTGACCCATTTAAATGTTGAGCTAGTTTCTGGCCCGGTGTGTCTTTCAGCCTGTTGACGGCCCATAAATCGATGGGCCATTTGTTGTCGGACTGAGTTTGGCCTTTTAGCGGCCCATTTAAGTGTTGGGCCAATTTTCTGGCCCGGTGTCACTTTCAGCCTGTTGACGGCCCATAAATCAATTGGGCCATTTTTAGTCGGACCTGACTTTTGGCCTTTTAGCGACCCATTTAAGTGTTGGGCCAATTCCCGGCCCTGTGTGACTTTCGGCCTGTTAACGGACCATAAATGAGTTGGGCCATTTGTAGTCGGACCTTAGTTTTGGCCCTTTAACGGCCCATGCCCTTCATGGTCCAATACCAGCTCGGTTTCTCTTTTGGCCTGCTAAAGGCCCACAACCTGATTGGGCCATTTACAATCTGACGACTTTCGGCCTCTTAGCGGCCCATGGTCTTCATGGTCCATAGAAAGCCTTCGTCTCTTCGGCTCTTGAAGGCTGCGCAGATAGTTGGGCCATATGTAGCCCAAACTTAGTAACGGCTCGTTAACGGCCCGTGAAATAAACTGGGGCCACCTGTTGCCCGCTTCGATGTCGGCCTGTTAACGACCCGGGAGGTAAGAGGGCCGACCATTAACTTACGGCCTAGTAACTGCCCATTAACTTAATGGGCCCACTAAAGTTTGTACATGTCTTTAGGCCAAATTAGATAATTTGAGCCCATTACGACGAGCAATTATGCACAGGACCAAAACCGATCATGCAAAGGTACAGCATATAGGGAATAACGTTGCACATCCAGCATATATTACAACAAATTACATCCACTGGGCAATCAAAGACTGATGCCAGTGCAAATAAATGAGCAGAACCTAACCATCTACAAAGTCACAATCTGCAACCTCAGCACAGATGACGCCAATAAGCATGTGGGCAAGTTCTTTCTGCTTTGCTACTCGCTCTCTGAAAACATTGATCGGTTGTTGTGTCACACGACTCTGCACCTCGATTCATCCACCATTTCCATCATTGTTTCAGCCATTAATTGGTTCACAAACATACATTTATTCCGTTGCATTCGAGATGAGGATCTTGAATGATTCAGATGGCGATTTTGGCGAGCTCAGATTATTGATAGTGGAGAGTGTCTCGACCAACGCATCATAACATAAATTAGGACGGAACCAAACAGGTTAATCATGAGTTATTGCCATATTACCCGCCTAGATTTCTTTGGAAAGAAACAATGGGGTTGCCTTGCTGTTTTCAGAGTTTGTCTTCTTATCTTCAGCAGCCTACACAAAATTAACACACTAGAATTGCTATCATTGGCCAAGTCAGATAATAGGAAAGCAACGTTGACACAACGAACGTTTGGGCAAGTAGCCTACACCAAATTAACACAATATGGCACAGCTATCATCAGCCAGGTAAGGTAGTACGAAAGCAACATTGACACAATGAATGAATGGGCAACCAGAGAACCACTACAATTCAGTAATGTGCGTGATATGAGATAGTACATTCATCCAGCTCAGTATGCAAAACTACCAGGCAGTTTTCCTTACAAAAATCAACATTGGCGCTTTTAACATTTTGCTACAACTAATTTTAGATTAGATAAAGGTTAGATTCACGCCGATTAACAAAATACATGTTGATGTAAAAATATGGTGATATACAACAGGTACTTACATCAGCATTGGAGCACAGAGAATTCCCGGAAGATATTTTCCTCGAATACGATCCCAATGGAGGAAGTCTTCTATTGTTTAACCTTATTTTCTAAAAGAGAGATGGGTAAGAAACATGTAGAAAATATGATCAGAATGCTATAAATTTTCATGATGCGAGGATACACACGCTTCTTAGAATGGAGTTGACATTCTTTTCTTTGGATCGAGCGGACTAGTTCTTTGGCCACCGGAATCGCTTATTATTAGTGGGAGTTGGGTTTCTCTGTCTTTGGAGTAGTATCTATGAAAAATGGAGTTGGTTTATTATCTCTGGCGTTTGGATCTTTTGCAAAGACCTGGTTTGTAACCCTTGATTCTAACAAAGCCGTCTTCCCTTGCATGCCTTATATAGAAGAATGGTGATTCAGGTTATAAAACATGCTACAACAGAGATGGAATAGGTCTTGAAGAATAAAAAGGCATGACATATTGACATGTATTCCTCCATCCGGAAATAAATGGACGGGTCTAGGGTATTTCAGTTCTAGATACATCGAGTTTATCCATTTCTGCGATATTTAATCTGGACGGAGGAGTATGATGTAAGAGCTAGGGATACGACAGACAACACAAGAAAAAACACTGAAAAACCCACTGCAGAACCAAAGTATTCAAACCCACTGATATGAGATAGTACACTCATGCAGCTCAGGATGCAAAACTACCAGGCAGTTTTCCTTACAAAAATCAACATTGTGGCATTTAATCATACATTTTGCTACAACTAAATTTAGATCAGATAAAGGTTGGATTCACGCCAATTAACAAAATACATCTTGATGTAAAAATATAGTGATATACAACAGGTACTTACATCTACATTGGAGCACAGAGAATTCCTGCAAGAATCTTTATTCATAAACGATACCATTGCATAAATTCTTCTATCTGTTAAGCTTATTTTCTAAAAGAGAGATGGGTAAGAAACATGTAGAAAATATGATCAGCATGCTATAAAATTTCATGATGCAAGTATACGCACACGCTTCTTAGAATTGAGTTGACATATTTTTGCTCGACTGGAGCGGACTAGTTCTTTGACCACTTGAATCTGCTTATTATCAATAGGAGTTGGGTTTCTCGGTGCTGGAGCAGTATCTATAAAAATTGGAGTTGGTTTATTATCCCCTAGCGTTTGGATCTTTTGCAAAGGCCTTGTTTGTAACCCTTCAGATTCTAACATAGTCGTCTTCCCCTTGCATGCCTTGTATAGAAGAATGGTGCTTTAATTATAAAACATGCGACAACAGAGAGATGGAATAGGTACTAAAGAATAGAAAGGCATGACATATTGACATGTATTCCCTCCATCCGGAAAAAATGGATGGGCCTAGGCGTATTTCAGTTCTAGATACATCATTTTTATCCATTTCGGCAACATGTAATCCGGACGGAGGGAGTATGGTGTAAGAGCTAGGGATACGACAGGACAACACTATATGCTAGCGGAATACGTACAGAAATAACCAAGGCAACATACACGTGTATGATTGGGAAATAAGATGGCATTGCAACAGAGCACTAGAACGGCACTTCAATGTAAAAAAACATGGTATGGCAGACAGATGAAGTACATACTGATGAATAACAATGCATAAGATATTCAGAAGCATGATGTCCAAATTAAGCAGATGTCTTTGCGATAGAGTAGAATGACAGTACTTGAATTTGAAAACATGTTATCATGAATGGAATAGGTACTGAAAAGCAGAAGGCATGACATATTTACATGCATGATCAGCATGCTAAGCACATGGCATTACAACAGTAGATACACTCCAGGACATTACATGCATGTTGTACCCATATCACGTGCCAAGTTAGAGCAAGGACCTTGTGGGGTGAAGAGGATTCATCATCTTTACGCAAGTCTTCGAAGAACTGCCTTTACATGTTCCATCATATTGGGTATCATTGACATCAAGTTTATTGGCCTTTACATTGCTCCGTGAGGTTCTTGTGGATATATCAGTGTGTGCATGTAGGAGACGACATAAATAGTAGGACTGGGGTTAACTAGCAGCAACAGGTCTCATAAACTAAAGGGAGAACACAGATGAAAGCTACAGAATATTTATCGTTTGTACTCGAGATTAACTAGATGGCACACAAAAGTATTAAAGAACAACATAGGTAATACTAGAAGTGGTATAATACTATAATCACCAGCCTGTGGGATAGCATTGGCTGATGGATGATAACTATGGAACAGTGTTACCTAAAGAACAAGTATCTTAGCTGAACTATGGAACAACGTGAACTCCTGAACAAGACCCGTAAGAGATTAGCATGAATATACAGTGAAATGTGATGATCTATTTTCCATGCTTAGATGAATAACAAAGCCATAAATGTTGCACACAAGTAAGATGAGGGTACAACCTATCTGGCTGCCATCCATAGGAGTGAGCATCATGTGCTGACTTGTTGATGGCCCTGCAGTTGTTGTGGCTGTCCATGTCGGGCACGCGCATTCGATGCAGGGAACTGTTGAGTGGGGACTGTAGCTCCCTTCTGGTGTATGCTTCCCTTGTTGGAGCAGCTGCGGTGAGTCGGAAGACGGTGTGTCTGAAGATGCAGATAACGCTTAAAGTTAAGAATGACATATCTCTTTGATCCGAAGAAATAGACTAAGAGATCAACAGCAAGGTAGAAGAGTGGTCACACGTCTGTTGACTGAAGACTAAATTGGGGTCACACGATTTTATTTTATTTTGGTACTGTCCAATCTACGCCGGATGGCTTGATGGCCGTCTTGTGCCTCCCTGACCGACACTGCTCGAATCTTCCCGAAGAGCGGCGACCAACGGCAGAGCAGCCTGCCTCTGCCGTCCATGGCCCCGTCCAAAACCCCGCTCCCCGCCCCACCGCACTGCCGTGGTTGCGCCGCCCCCGGGCCAATCCAAAAAGACTCCCTGAGGGAGTCCTAGATTAGGGGGTGTCTAGATGGCCGGACTATAACCTTTGGCCGGACTCCCGAACTATGAAGATACAAGATTGAAGACTTCGTTCCGTGTCCGGATGGGACTTTCCTTGGCGTGGAAGGCAAGCTTGGCGATACGGATATGTAGATCTCCTACCATTGTAACCAACTCTGCGTAACCCTAACCCTCATTGGTGCCTATATAAACCGGAGAGTTTTAGTCCGTAGGACAAACAACAATCATAACATAGGCTAGCTTCTAGGGTTTAGCCTCTCTGATCTCGCGGTAGATCTACTCTTGTACTACACATATCATCAATATCAATCAAGCAGGAGTAGGGTTTTACCTCCATCGAGAGGGCCCAACACAGGTAAAACATCGTGTCCCTTGTCTCCTGTTACCATCCGCCTAGACGCACAGTTCGGGACCCCCTACCCGAGATCCGCCGGTTTTGACACCGACAATGGTGCTTTCATTGAGAGTTCCTCTGTGTCTTCATCTTTAGGCCCGATCGCTCCTCCGATCATCAACAACAATGTGGTACAGGATGAGACTTTTCTCCCCGGACAAATCTTCGTATTCGGCGGCTTTGCACTGCGGGCCAATTGGCTTGGCCATCTGGAGCAGATTGAAAGCTACGCCCCTGGCCATCAGGTCAGATTTGGAAGTTTGAACTACGCGGCTGACGCCCGCGGAGACTTGATCTTCTATGGGTTCGAGCCACAGCCAAGCGCGCCACACTGTCACGATGGGCATGATCTAGCTCTGCCGCCGAACAGTGCCTTGGAGGCCGCACCAGTGTCCGCTTCGACCGTTAGCTCGGAGCCGACTACGCCGATCGAGGACGGGTGGCTGGACACCACCTCGGGGGCTGCGATCTCTACGGCAATGGAGCCGAACACCAACCCTGTCCTTTGCAAGGCTCGTAACTCCAAGGTGCCGGACTCCTCTCCTGACTCCGAACCTTCCGCGCTCCTGCCAATCGAATCCAACTGGGTGCCGGTCATGGAGTTCACCGCCGCGGACATATTTCAGCACTCGCCCTTTGGCGACATCCTAAATTCACTAAAGTCTCTCTCTCTATCAGGAGAGCCCTGGCCAGACTATGTTCAGGAAGGTTGGGATGCGGACGACGAAGAAATTCAAGCCCACCCACCACCCACTTCAGAGCCAATCGCCGAAAGTTTAAGCGACGTGCTCGACTTCGACTCAAGACATCGGCGGTATGGACGGCGATGTAGAAGACAAACACGAACCAGCACCTATAGGGCACTGGACAGCCACCTCATCTCATGATGTATACATGGTGGACATACCTAAAGGAAGCAACGACGAGGAACAACGGGACGTCACGAGGGATCATTCCCTCGAAAAGCAGTCAAAACGGCGACGTAAGCGCCGCTCAAAATTCCGCCTCGACAAAGACAGCAGCCATGCAGACCCAGCCATAGAGCAGGGCGAACCGGTGGATGACGAACATGCTATCGAGCAACCGTCCAAACAGGACAATCTGGATAAACAACCCATCCCCGGCGAAGATAATAGTCCGGACGATCTCACGCCGGACAAGTTACTGGAGCACAAGAACCTCCACAAAAGGCTCATCGCCACTGCACGTAGCCTGAAAAAGCAGAAGCGGAAGCTCAAAACAGCGGAAGATGCACTCAGAATCAGATGGAGCAAAGTACTCAACACCACAGACAAATCTGCGCGACGATCGCCGAACAAAAACTACCCGGCGAAAACTATCGCCTGATTCGATGAGGAGGCCGTGAGCCCCGCAATCAAAAAACAAGGAGACCACTCGGTCGGATAGACGACCCCATGGCAAACATAGAGCGGCAAACGGCGCCGCCCACAAGCCGTCCCGCGATCCGCACATGGATTCGCATCAAAAAGATGGCCCAGTTAGATCTATCTACGGGCCAAGAAAGCAAGCTCTAGTAAGCAATGCAACACATCAAGTATCAGAATACTACGGTACACCTAAATACAAGGGTGCCGCACACCCCCTATGTTTCACCGATGAGGTTCTGGATTATGAATTTCCAGCGGGATTCAAGCCCGTAAACATAGAGGCATATGACGGAACAACAGCCACTCGAGTGCGGATCAAGGATTACATCCTCCACATACACATGGCTAGAGGAGATGACCTCCACGCCATAAAATACTTACCCCTCAAGCCCAAAGGGCCAGCCCGGCATTGGCTCAAAAGCCTCACCGAAAACACCATTGGAAGTTGGGAAGATCTCGAGGATGCTTTTCGGGCAAATTTTCAAGGGACCTATTCCCGACCTCCGGATGCAGACGATTTAAGTCACATAACCCAACAACCCGGAGTCAGCCCAAAAATTCTGGAACAGATTCCTTACTAAAAAGAACCAAATAGTCGACTGTCCGGACGCCGAAGCCTTAGCAGCTTTCAAACACAACGTTCGAGACGAATGGCTCGCCAGACACCTCGGCCAAGAAAGGCCAAGAACAATGGCCGCATTAACAAGCCTCATGACCCGCTTTTGCGCGGGAGAGGATAGCTGGCTGGCAAGATGCAGTATCAGCGACCCAAGTACATCCGAAGTCAGGGATGGAAATGGGAAACCGCGACGCAGCAAGGACCAGCGCCGAACCAAGGGAAACAGCCCGAAGAGCATGGCAGTCAACGCCGGATTCAAAAGCTCACGGCAGAATCATAAAAAACTGCCCCTTAAGGATAACAGGGACGAGCTATCTAACTTAAACAAAATCTTGGACAAGGTATGCCAAATCCACAGACCCGGAAGCACGCAAATCATACCCACAGAGATTGTTGGGTCTTCAAGCAGTCCGGCAAACTCAATGCCGAACACAAGGGGCTCGACACACCAAGCGAGGACGATGACGATCCCCACAAGCAGAGCACGGAACAACAAAAGAATTTCCCACAAGAAGTCAAATCAGTAAACTCACTTTACGTAACAAAAGGGAAAAACAGAACGGCGCCCATAGATATACGCGCCATACGGCCTATCCCAGAGGAGTCCCGCCATTGGTTTTCAAAACCAATCACCTTCGACCATCAGGATTACTCTAGAAGTATCCGGAATGCAGGATGGACTGCCTTGATATTAGATCCGATAATCGACGGACTCCAATTTACACAAGTCCTAATGGACGGCGGCAGTGATCTAAACCTGCTATATTAGGACACAATCCGCAAAATGGGGATAGACCCAACCAAAATTCGCCATAGCAACACTTCCTTTCAAGGGGTAATGCCAGGCCAATATGCCCATTGTACGGGCTCCCTATTGCTAGAAGTTGTGTTCGGATCACCCGACAACTTCCGCCGCGAAAAGTTAACCTTCCACCTCGCCCCATTTACAAGTAGCTATCAAACACTACTAGGGCACGAAGCTTTCGCCCGCTTTAATGCAATACCGCATTATGCATCCCTCACACTTAAAATGCCCGGTCCACAAGGAATCATCTCCTTAAAGGGAAATATCGAGTGTTCCTCGAGCGCGGAAAATTGTGTGACTGCCTCGACGGCCACACACTAAACCGGCTTCACTAATCCAAGCACCTAAACAGGTCGTTCAGACCCCGGACACGGTTAGACGAGTCTGGCGTAAACATACAGGGGCTTACCAGCCGCATACCCCCGCACTAGGGGCTCCGCGCATATACGTACTTTGTTTATTTAATATAACGTATATTTCGCACGATCTTTTTCAACTAAGTTCCTCTCTTTTACAGATGAACACCGTGCGACACCCGTCCCAGGATACGCACAACGGAGACACAGCGCAGACGTGCGATGAGGCCCGTTGTAAGGATTCTATTCAGATTAAGACCTGCGTAAACCTTTTTTACTTGTCTCTTGTTGATACACATCCCCGGTTTCTTACTATAACCGAGGAGGAGGTGGCGTTTTGGCATAGGCCATGTCGAACTTTGCGCGTGCACTGGACACGTGGGCTTACTACAAAGGCGTTGTTCGCCCATTTTCATAAAGACCGAATACCTTAGGGAGTGTTCGGCGTCTCGAAGTTAGGCCTTATATGCATCAGCTCAAATCATGTCTTTGGTCAAATGTTGGGTTTGCGGCTCCTATGTTTTGCTGCCTTACGTTCCGCTCTACCGCTAACGCGGCACCAGGAGAACTACTGCGATTGTGCCCCGGTTCGGCCAGGCGAGCACCTCAGTAGAGAAAGCCAAAAACTGACTGTCATGATATAGCGTGAGACTGGTCAACCACTCGATGACCCGCCGGAATCTATAGGATTCCTCCGCATTGACAAAGGGCCATTTCCCGGTCAAGCACATAGCCCCGGATTCGGGTGAGCGCGGTGTCCGGTTGCCTAGTTTGCTGCGCTACCACCTCCTTTGTAGGACCAAGACATTGGATCAAGTGTGAAAATGCGCCTTTTGCAAACACCCCCGCATTATATGCGTGGGGGCTGAAGCCGAAGACTGCCATCTTTCAGGTTATATACACATATACATCAACGGCCGCACAGGATGTATTTTAATTCTTGCAGGCACAAGTATAAAAAGCTTTTATATTTCATCGAAACATTGTTTCACAATAAATACATGTTATTCGAACATAATATCCTTCAAGCACTACGTCTCTATTAAACGAGCGCCTTGCAGAACTTCCTGAAAATAGTGCTCGACAGGTACTCGGCTTCCGTCCGAATCTTGGGATGCAACATCGGAGGCCTTCATCTCCGCCCAGTATGTCTTGACACGGGCAAGAGCCATCCGCGCACCCTCTATGCATGCCGACCTGCTCATTACATTGATATGTGGCACCGCACCAAGGAACTGCTGCACCAAGCCAAAATAACTCTTCGGCTCGGGCCTCTTCGGCCACAAAAGACTCACGACATCCTTCATGGCAAGTCCGGATAACCTATTCAGCTCCGCCCATTCGGCCAAGTGATCGGTTAATGGAAGAGGGCGCTCTGGATTATGGAACTGCGACCAAAAACCTTTTCCATTTCATGATCCCTTTGATCTTGGAAGTGTTCGGTCGCGTCCGCGGCACTTGCCGCCAAGTCCAGATAAGCATCCTCCGAACTCCACAGCCGGTCCAACTGAGCATATTTAGGATCCGTGAACTTCCTCCGCAGCAGGAAGGGCTTTCCAGCCGCGATATCTCCGGCCGGACGCAGCTCCTCCTTCACAGCTCTCATCGCAGAGCGAGCATCCTTGGCCTCGGTAGTGGCCCTCTTCAGGTCCTCTAGCACCGCCTGATCTTCCTTTTCAAGAAGCTTGCAGCGGTTGATAACCCACAAGTATAGGGGATCGCAACAGTTTTCGAGGGTAGAGTATTCAACCCAAATTTATTGATTCGACACAAGGGGAGCCAAAGAATATTCTCAAGTATTGGCAGCTGAGTTGTCAATTCAACCACACCTGGAAACTTAGTATCTGCAGCAAAGTGTTTAGTAGCAAAGTAATATGATAGTGGTGGTAATGGTAACAAAAGTAAAGATAGCAAAAGTAATGTTTTTGGTATTTTTGTAGTGATTGTAACCGTAGCAACGGAAAAGTAAATAAGCGAGAACCAAGATATGGAAAACTTCGTAGGCACGGATTAGCGATGGATAATTATGCGGATGCGGTTCGTCATGTAACAATCATAACATAGGGTGACACGTAACTAGCTCCAGTTCATCAATGTAATGTAGGCATGTATTCCGTATATAGTCATACGTGCTTATGGAAAAGAACTTGCATGACATCTTTTGTCCTACCCTCCGTGGTAGCGGGTCCTATTGGAAACTAAGGGATATTAAGGCCTCCTTTAATACGTAACCGAACAAAGCATTAGCACATAGTGAATACATGAACTCCTCAAACTATGGTCATCACCGGGAGTGGTCCCGATTATTGTCACTTCGGGGTTGCCGAAACATAACACATAGTAGGTGACTATAGACTTGCAAGATAGGATCAAGAACACACATATATTCATGAAAACATAATAGGTTCAGATCTGAAATCATGGCACTCGGGCCCTAGTGACAAGCATTAAGCATAGCAAAGTCATATTAACATCAATCTCAGAACATAATGGATACTAGGGATCAAACCCTAACAAAACTAACTCGATTACATGATAAATCTCATCCAACCCATCACCGTCCAGCAAGCCTACGATGCAATTACTCACGCACGGCGGTGAGCATCATGAAATTGGTGATGGAGGATGGTTGATGATGACGACGGCGACGAATTCCCCTCTCCGGAGCCCCGAACGGACTCCACATTAGCCCTCCCGAGAGAGATTAGGGCTTGGCGGCAGCTCCGTATCGTAAAACGTGATGAAACTTTCTCTCTGATTTTTTTCTCCCTGAAAGCCAATATATGGAGTTGGAGTTGGCGTCGGAGGGCCACCAGGGGGCCCACGAGGTAGAGGCGCGCCCGAGGCGCGCCCCACCTCATGGACAGGGTGTGGGCCCCCTGGTCTTCATCTTTGGCGAGGAGTTTTATTATTTATTCTAAGATATTCCGTGGAGTTTCAGGCCATTCCGAGAACTTTTATTTTCTGCACATAAAACAACACCATGGCAATTCTGCTGAAAACAGCGTCAGTCCGGGTTAGTTCCATTCAAATCATACAAGTTAGAGTCCAAAACAAGGGCAAAAGTGTTTGGAAAAGTAGATACGACAGAGACGTATCAACTCCCCAAGCTTAAACCCTTGCTTGTCCTCAAGCAATTCAGTCGACAAACTGAAAGAGAAAAAGAAAAACTTTTACAAACTCTATTTGCTCTTGTTGTTGTAAACGTGAAAAGCCAGCATTCAAGTTTCAGCAATTATTATGAACTAACCATACTCACAATAACACGTAGGTCCCACAATTACTCATATCAATAGCATAATCAGCTAGCGAGCCATAATAATAAAACTCGGATGACAACATTTTCTCAAAATAATCATAACATGATATAACAAGATGGTATCTAGCTAGCCCTTTCTGAGACTGCAAAACATAAATGCAGAGCACCTTTAAAGATCAAGGACTGACTAAACATTGTAATTCATGGTAAAAGAGATCCAGTCAAGTCATACCCAATATAAACTAATCATAATGAATGCAAATGACAGTGTGCTCTCCAGCGGGTGCTTTTTAATAAGAAGGGTGATGACTCAACATAAAAGTAAATAGATAGGCCCTTCGCAGAGGGAAGCAGGGATTTGTAGAGGTGCTAGAGCTCGATTTTGAAATAGAGATAAATTATATTTTGAGCGGCATACTTTCATTGTCAACATAACAACTAAAAGACGACAATATCTTCCATGCTAAACAGATTATAGGCGGTTCCCAAACAGAATGGTAAAGTTTATACTCCCCCTCTTCCACAAGCATGAATCCACGGTTTGCTCGAAACAACGAGTGCCTCCAATATTCAACGGGTCCCAAGGGGAGTTTTGTTTGCAGTTATTTTGATTTAGTTTGCACGAAGCATGGGACTGGGCATCCCGAATACCAGCCATTTTGTCGTGAATGAGGAGCGGAGTCCACTCCTCTTGAGAATAACCCGCCTAACCAGGAAGATAAGGGCAGCTCTAGTTGACATATGAGCTATTCGAGCATGCAAAACAGAATGTTTATTTGAAGGTTTAGAGTTTGGCACATACAAATTTACTTGGAACGGCAGGTAAATACCGCATATAGGAAGGTATAGTGGACTCATATGGAACAACTTTGGGGTTTAAGGAGTTTGGATGCACAAGAAGTATTCCCGCTTAGTACAGGTGAAGGCTAGCAAAAGACTGGGAAGCGACCAACTGAGAGAGCGACAAAGTCGTAAACATGCATTAAAATTAATTCACACCGAGTACAAGCATGAGTAGGATATAATCCACCATGAACATAAATATCATGAAGGCTATGTTGATTGGATTCAACTACATGCGTGAACATGTGCCAAGTCGAGTCACTCAATGCATTTAAAGGAGGATACCACCCCATCATACCATATCATAATCATTCTAATAGCATGTTGGCACACAAGGTAAACCATTATAACTCATAGCTAATCAAGCATGGCACAAGCAACTATAATCTCTAAATGTCATTGCAAATATGTTTACTTCATAATAGCTGAATCAAGAACGATGAATCATCATATTTAAAAAAACAAAAGAGGTCGAGTTCATACCAACTTTTGTCTTCCCAATAAGTCCATCATATATCATCATTATTGCCTTTCACTCGCACGACCGAGCGGTGTGTATAATAATAAGAGTGCACGTGCATCGGACTAAGCTGGAATCTGCAAGCATTCAACTCAAGAGAGAAGACAAGTGATATGGGCTCTAAGTTAAATAAACGATCATGCATATAAGAGCCACTAAGCATTTTCAATATAGTCTTCTCGACCCCCAAAGAAAAGAAAAGAAATAAAAACTATTTACACGGGAAAGCTCCCAACAAGCAAAAGAAGAACGGGAAATATTTTTGGGTTTTCTTTTTAATTACTACAGCAAAGAAATAAACTACTACTTATTTTTTTGGTTTTTCTTAAGGTTTATCAAACACACAAGAAGAAAGCAGGAAAAAGAAATTTAAACCAGCATGGATATTACAATGAAAACGTATGAGCACCGACATCTAGCAATGAGTGTGTGTGAACATGAATGTAATGTCGGTGAGAAATACGTACTCCCCCAAGCTTAGGCTTTTGGCCTAAGTTGGTCTATTGCCAGGGATGGCCTGGCGGATATCCGTAGGTGAAGCTGGGGTCATACTATGAGGCAGAATAGTTAGGATCATAATGTGATGAAGAGGACTCTGATTGCCACTGGCTGGCAACCGCCTGGGGATCCCAAGAATAAACAGATAGTCGTGGAGGATCATCTTGTCGCTCTGGCTCCGGGGCTGGTGCAGGGCTCCGATAGGATTGAATAGCCGACCATGGAACAATGTGAGGCTCTGCATACAAGTTAAACAAAGAAGGAGCAGGCAAAGTAATAGTCTCAGGGTGATGTTTATCAAAGTATAATTTATATTTAAGCTCCCCATCGCGACTCTTAACGAGAAAATCATGCGCTATCATACTCTTGTAATCTAGATAAGCACGGGGCAGCGCTGTTTATTCTTTCTCCGCATGCCTAATAGGTATTTCAAAATGTTCAGCTAGGCGTGAAGCATAAATGCCTCCAAAGATGGGGCCCTTAGTACGGTTCAGACTTAACCGTCTAGCAACAATTCCACCCATACTAACAGAGTTATCACGGTATAGACCATGGAGCAAAATAATAATATAAGGAATACTAAGGTTCCCACAGTTCCCGCGTCCAATCAAGCAATGACTAGCAAATATGGCAAACTAGCGTAAAACAGGATAATGAATGCTAGTGATCCTCGCATCAGAAACCTTCCTGGTTTCTCCCACCGTGATAGTGTTAATAAAAGCTTCTACTTCGTTACGGTGGGGTTCATCTAAGGTGCCCTCAAAGAGTATTCCGCAGACCTCGCAGAATTCAGCTAATGTCATCTTTTTAACAACATCATATAAATGAAACTCTACTGATGCAGGTGATTTCTTAGGGAAAAATTAGAAGTTTTGCACAAAAGTATTTGTGAGTAAGAGATACTGATGACGTTGGTCGCGGAGGAAGTTGGTGAGGCCGGTGTTCTCAATCAATAAATAGAAATCTTCATGAATCCCAGCTCTCCTCAAGAAGTCATCGGAAGGCCATTCACACGGCCGGACCTCCGAAGTGCGAGGTAAATTAAATTTGGGCTTCTCCTCTTCTTCATTTTGTTTTTCCTTAGAGCTTCGGCTTGACGAACCCCTCAAAAGTCTCTTCATTATTTCTGAAACAATCTGAAATTTTTAGTAACCTCAAATAAAAGTAAACCAACTTCAATAAAATTGATAGCAACAACTCCTACAAGTGCCTAGGGCATATATCAAGCATTAGAACTACTTGGAACCATATAAATTTGACATGCAAGCTCAAGAACATGGTCACCTATGCAGCACAAATCTGCAATGAATAAAGCACTAGAACAAAAACTAATTGGACCAATGGAGGAGTCACATACCAAGGAACAATCTCTCCAAACAGTTTTGCAAGAGGTGCTTTGAGCAAGGAGATCGAAAATCACAGCAACGGGGGCTGGAACTCGTGCTTGAGTTGGTTTTTCGTGTTTGTGTGAGGCAGAGGAAGAAGATGGGTGCAGGAATAAGTGGAGGAGGGCCACCATGGGCCCACGAGGCAGGGGGCGCGCCCAGGGGTGTAGGGCGCGCCCTCCACCCTCGTGGCCAGGTGGTAGCTCCCCTCGTGATAATTTTTGCACAGTAAATTCTCAAATATTCCCGAAAAAATCATATTAAATTGGCATGGCATTCTGAGGACTTTTATTTTCGGGATATTTTTATATTGCACGGGTAAGTCAGGAAACAGACAGAAAAATATTATTTTACTTTATTTCTACTAAATAACAGAAAATATAAAGAGGGTACAGAAGGTTGTGCTTCTAGTTTCATCCATCTCATGATCATCAAAATGAACCCACTAACAAGGTTGATCAAGTCTTGTTAACAAACTCATTCCGAATAATCCCGGAACCGGAGAAATTTCGAATGACACTAAGTTACCTCAACGGGGATGTGAAAATCCCCAACAATAAGAATATCATACTTTTTCTTGACAGGAGGGAGAGGAAATTCAAAACCTCCAAATATAATCGATGGAACTTTTCCAATAGAGTTGATACTATAAACTTGAGGTTGTTTCTTCAGAAAATGTATCGTGTGCTCATTACCATTAACATGAAAAGTGGCATTGCCTTTGTTGCAATCAATAACATCCCCTGCAGTATTAAGGAAAGGTCTTCCAAGAATAATAGACATACTATCATCCTCGGGAATATCAAGAATAACAAAGTCCGTTAAAATAGTAACGTTCGCAACTACAACAGGCACATCCTCACAAATACCGACAGGTATAGCAGTTGATTTATCAGCCATTTGCAAAGATATTTCAGTAGGTGTCAACTTATTCAAATCAAGTCTACGATATAGAGAGAGAGGCATAACACTAACACCGGCTCCAAGATCACATAAAGCAGTTTTAACATAATTTCTTTTAATAGAGCATGGTATAGTAGGCACTCCGGGATCTCCAAGTTTCTTTGGTATTCCACCCTTAAAAGTGTAATTAGCAAGCATGGTGGAAATTTCAGCTTCAGGTATCTTTCTTTTATTAGTAATAATATCCTTCATATACTTAGCATAAGGATTTGTTTTGAGCACATCGATTAATCGCATACGCAAAAAGATGGGTCTAATCATTTCAAAGAAAGCGCTCAAAATCCTCATCATCCTTTTTCTTGGATGGTTTAGGAGGAAAAGGCATGGGTTTCTGAACCCATGGTTCCCTTTCTTTACCATGTTTCCTAGCAACAAAGTCTCTTTTATCATAACGTTGATCCTTTGATTGTGGGTTATCAAGATCAACAACAGGTTCAACTTCTACTTCATTATCATTACTAGGTTGAGCATCAACATGAACATTATCATTAACATTATCACTAGGTTCATGTTCATCACCTAATTGTGTTTCAACATCAGACATAGAGATATCATTTGGATTATCAGGTGGTTCAGCAATAGGTTCACTAGAAGTTTGCACAGTCCTATCATTTTTATTTTTCTTCCTCTTAGAAGAACTAGGCATATCAATATTATTTCTCTGAGAATCTTGCTCGATTCTCTTAGGGTGGCCTTCAGGATACAAAGGTTCCTGAGTCATTCTACCAGTTCTAGTAGCCACTCTAACAGCATAATCATTTTTCTTACTATTCATTTCATCAAGCACTTCTTTCTGAGCTTTAAGTACTTGTTCTACTTGAGTGGTAACCATAGAAGCATGTTTGCTAACAAGTTTAAGTTCACCTCTAATATCAGCCATATAATCACTCAAGCGTTTAATCATAAAGGCATTCTGTTTCAATTGTCTACCAAAATAAGCATTAAAGTCATCTTGTTTAAACATAAAGTCATCAAACTCATCCAAGCACTGACTAGCAATTTTAGTAGGAGGGACTTCAGCTTTATCATATCTATAGAGAGAGTTTACCTTTACTACCTGTGTCGGGATATCGGGAGGTTCTTCATTAAATAAGTAATTGAGATCATATACTTCTTCAACAGGCGGTAAATTAAGACCATGTATTTCTTCAATAGGAGGTAAATCTTAACATCTTCAGCTTTAATACCTTTTTCTTTCATAGATTTCTTTGCCTCTTGCATATCTTTGGTACTGAGAAATAGAACACCTCTCTTCTTCGGAGTTGGTTTAGGAATAGGCTTAGTAATTGGCTCAGGAGTTGGCTCAGGAGTTGGCTCAGGAGGTGCCCAATTATTTTCATTAGCCAACATATTATTCAATAGAAGTTCAGCATCATCCGGTGTTATTTCCCTGAAAATAGAACCAGCACAACTATCCAGGTAATCTCTGGAAGCATCAGTTAGTCCATTATAAAAGATATCAAATATTTCAGGTTTCTTAAGAGGATGATCAGGCAAAGCATTAAGTAACTTGAGAAGCCTCCCCCAAGCTTGTGGGAGGCTCTCTTCTTCAATTTGCACAAAATTGTATATTTCCCTCAAAGCGGCTTGTTTCTTATGTGCAGGGAAATATTTAGCAGAGAAGTAATAAATCATATCCTGGGGACTTTGCACACAACCAGGATCAAGAGAATTAAACCATTTCTTAGCATCACCCTTTAATGAGAACGGAAATATTTTAAGTAACTAAAGGTGGCGTGATCTCAGATTATTAGTAAACAGGGCAGCAATATCATCTAACTTACGAAGATGTGCCACAATAGTTTCAGATTCATAGCCATAAAAGGATTGATTCAAGCAAAGTAATTATATCTGGATCGACAGAAATATCATAATAATCGTGATCAGGAACACAGATAGGTGAAGTAGCAAAAGCAGGGTAGGGTCTCATCCTACCTCTAAAAGATTCTTTACTCCACTTAATTAGCAACCTCTTACGTTCAAGACTATCCTGGCAAGCAACAACAGCTTCAAAAGATTCAGCATTAAAAAGATAACCCTCAGGAATAGCAGGCATAGGTTCATCATCACTAACATCATCGTCTTCAGGTTCAATAATTTCTCTTTCTCAAGACCTAGCAATTTGCTCATCGAGAAATTCACCGAGTGGCACAGTAGTATCAAGCATAGAAGTAGTTTCATCATAAGTATCATGCATAGCAGAAGTGGCATCATCAATAACATGTGACATATTAGAATCAATAGCAGAAGTAGGTTTAGGTGTCGCAAACTTACTCATAACAGAAGGAGAATCTAGTGCAAGGCTAGATGGCAGTTCCTTACCTCCCCTCGTAGTTGAGGGCAAAATAGTAGTTCGATCATCTTTCAAGTTCTTCATAGTGCCCAGCAAATATAAATCCCAAGTGACTCAAAGAATAGAGCTATGCTCCCGGCAACGGCGCCAAGAAAAGGTCTTGATAACCCACAAGTATAGGGGATCGCAACAGTTTTCGAGGGTAGAGTATTCAACCCAAATTTATTGATACGACACAAGGGGAGCCAAAGAATATTCTCAATTATTACCAGCTGAGTTGTCAATTCAACCACACCTGGAAACTTAGTATCTACAGCAAAGTGTTTATTAGCAAAGTAATATGATAGTGGTGGTAACGGTAACAAAAGTAAAGACAGCAAAAGTAATGTTTTTGGTATTTTTGTAGTGATTGTAACAGTAGCAACGGAAAAGTAAATAAGCGAGAACCAGTATATGGAAAACTCGTAGGCACCGGATTAGAGATGGATAATTATGCCGGATGCGGTTCGTCATGTAACAGTCATAACATAGGGTGACATAGAACTAGCTCTAGTTCATCAATGTAATGTAGGCATGTATTCCGTATATAGTCATACGTGCTTATGGAAAAGAACTTGCATGACATCTTTTGTCCTACCCTCCCGTGGCAGCGGGGTCCTATTGGAAACTAAGGGATATTAAGGCCTCCTTTTAATAGAGAACCGGAACAAAGCATTAGCACATAGTGAATACATGAACTCCTCAAACTATGGTCATCACCGGGAGTGGTCCCGATTATTGTCACTTCGGGGTTGCCGGATCATAACACATAGTAGGTGACTATAGACTTGCAAGATAGGATCAAGAACACACATATATTCATGAAAACATAATACGTTCAGATCTAAAATCATGGCACTCGGGCCCTAGTGACAAACATTAAGCATAGCAAAGTCATAGCAACATCAATCTCAGAACATAATGGATACTAGGGATCAAACCCTAACAAAACTAACTCGATTACATGATAAATCTCATCCAACCCATCACCGTCCAGCAAGCCTACAATGCAATTACTCACGCACGACGGTGAGCATCATGAAATTGGTGATGGAGGATGGTTGATGATGACGATGGCGATGAATCCCCCTCTCCGGGCCCCAGCGGACTCGGATCAGCCCTCCCAAAGAGATTAGGGCTTGGCGGCGGCTCCGTATTGTAAAACGCGATGAAACTTTCTCTCTGATTTTTTTCTCCCCGAAAGCCAATATATGGAGTTGGAGTTGGTGTCGGAGGGCCACCAGGGGGCCCACGAGGGTGGGGGGCGCGCCCAGGGGGGAGGGGCGCGCCCCCCACCTTCGTGGACAGGGTGTGGGCCCCCTTGTCTTCATCTTTGGCGAGGATTTTTTATTATTTATTCTAAGATATTCCGTGGAGTTTCAGGCCATTCCGAGAACTTTTGTTTTCTGCACATAAAACAACACCATGGCAATTCTGCTGAAAACAGCGTCAGTCCGGGTTAGTTCCATTCAAATCATACAAGTTAGAGTCCAAAACAAGGGCAAAAGTGTTTGGAAAAGTAGATTCGACGGAGACGTATCAGTGGTCGGTAGCATTCTTCAACTTCATGGCCATCTCGGCCATTTCCTTCTTGCTTCGGCAGTGAGCAGCCTGTTCAGCTTTTAGCTCTTCGGCCGCCTTTAAGGCAGCCACATCACTTTTTCTGGCCTACTCCTTGGCTCGGGCGAGCTCCGCCCGAAGGTTCTCCATGGAAGCGGCACCATCTGCATCAAGCATACATGTTGTAAGGCGCGGGCATCAAGCTCCCTTACCAGGTGTCCGTGGAGAAATCACATACCTTGTGACTCATCAAGCCGCTTATTGACAAGCGCGATGTCGGCATCCGCCATGTCAAGCTGCCTTAGTTCGGCAAATTCATCAGTCCAGCCAGCCACCGGACCCTTCGCCACCTACATAGGAAGGGCGACATATTATACCTGGGATTATGATCCTCGGCGCGCTGTCATTTTCTGGCAACACACCGAGCCTCAGGGGCTACTATCTACGCAGGGCGCATTTTATATGCGGAACTGCGAGAAGGTACATCATTTTGCGTACCTCAAAACCTGTCAGTAAACTTCTGACGGCTTCGTGCAATCCGCCCTCAGCGGATGAAATCCTTTCAATCACCGTACCCGTTAACGCACGGTGATCTTCTGAGATAGACGCTCGCCCGAGCAGATCCCTCAGCTCCTCCGACCGTACACCAGATGGTGCTGGACTCGTCAGATGACCTTTTTCGAAGGCCGGACGTGGAGGGCTTTGAGGGGAAATATGACTGCCTTCCAGCCCAGCCGGACTCTGAGAAACCCTCTGCGACGACACCTCAGGGTCGCCCGCCTCGCACGACGGTACGGCAGGGGGAGGCGTTTCGCTCTCTATCATCTCCGGACGAAGATCCCCCGAAGATGAGCTCTGCTGAGAAGGGCTGAGATCCGAACTACAAGGTAAAACTTCGGTTATCTTCATCGAAAGCAGGCGGGGATATCCTTTATTTTAATAAAAACTTCCCTTTTACTTACGGCTCGGTGGAGGGCTGATCCCCTTGGGGGCATAATGCGTCCGAGGCATCTCTCGGCGCAGGACCCTCTGACGAACATTGCTTCCCCCGCTTTGAGGCCATGGTCTCCGGGTCTTCAGAGGCGGTCCTCTTCTTCCCTTGGATGGAGGGATTCTCGATCCCTCCTTTCCTGGCAGCCTCCTTCGTGGAGGCGGTAGCTTCCTTGTTCCCCCCTTCACCTTCTTCCGAAGGCGCAACCTCCAGCATCCTGCTTAACACGAGATCCGACGTGGTCTTAGGGAGGGGGGCCGGACACCTGATTAACTTTGCTTTCGCTACCCACTCATGTTCAAGGGACAACTCTTTTAAAGGGCAAGTTTGTGATATATATGGGATAGCGTGTCCGGGTATAGGGCTACTTACTTGAGTATCCGGGCGAATGAAGCTCAGACCTGCGTCCTCGGTCAAGTCCGGACACATCTCTTGTGATCCGAAGAAAAGCTTGTACATCTCCACGAGCGTCGCGCCCATAAAATGTTGGAGAGCTCGTGGTCCCTCCGGGTTAAATTTCCACAGGCGGAGGGGGCGACGTCTGCAGGGCAGGATGCGGCGAATAAGCATGACCTGCTCTACTATGACCAGGGTGATCTCTCTCTCTAGGAGGTCTCGAATGCGACCCTGCAACAAGGGCACGTCCTTGGACGGCCCCCAGTCAAGTCCTTTATTGACCCATGACCCCAGCCGCGGTGGAGGACCCGAGCGAAAAGCAGGTGGTGCCACCCATTTGGTGCCCCTGGGAGCTGTGATATAAAACCACTCTTGTTGCCATAAGCTGAGGTCCTCTTGAAAAGAGCCCTCAGGCCACAGAGCATCAGCATTCTTGCTTATAACAGCCCCTCCGCACTCTTCCTACTGCCCCTTGATCATCTTCGGCTCCACCTTGAAGGTCTTGAGCCACAATCCGAAGTGAGGGGTAATGCGGAGGAAGGCTTTGCATACGACAATGAACGATGAGATGTGGAGGATGGACTCCGGATCCAAGTCATGAAATTCCATCCCATAGTAAAACATGAGCCCCCTCACGAAGGGGTCCATCGGGAAGCTTAGCCCCTAAAGGAAGTGAGACGCGAACATCACGCTTTCACCAGGCTTGGGAGTGGGAATAACCTGCCCTTGGGCAGGCAGCCTATGCAAAATTTCGCTGGTTAGATACCTGGCATCTCTTAGCTTTAGCACGTCTTCTTCCGTAACGGAGGAAGGCATCCACCGGCCTTGCAGGTCGGAGTCGGACATCATCAAAGGTCCGAAGTGCCTGAATCTGGAGCTTTGGGTGTTGGAACTCGAGGTGAAGCGCGGATTCGATTGAGATTAAAAGAAAAGAGTGGAGCCTTGGTCTCTTTATAAAGAGGTTGAATACCAAGAGCCTTCCCCATGACCGTTTGGGACTCGCCTTCGATAGAGGAGACGTGCCAACGGGCACGGCTGGGTTACACACGCCCGTACTAATGAGAATCCCGGAATAAGGGGACACGATCTCTACTTTGACAAGACGTGCCAAGGAAACCGCCTCGCTAAACGCGCTGAGGTGGGACAAGAAAACGATTTGAATAAAGGCTTGGCGTAGTGTGATGTCACGCCACGGAATACGTCGTGATTGAATTTGTGTAAATATTATTCTCTCTCGATGGTATGTGGAGCTTATTTTGCGAGCCGACACTATCCTTGTGCTCAAAATCTTCTATGAAGTATTTGGAGGAGGAACCCGCCTTTGCAATCTTTGAAGACAATATGCGCGCCGGACTCGTCGTCATTGAAGCCTGGTTCAGAGACTCTTGAGGTGTCTGGATTAGGGGGTGTCCGGATGGCCGGACTATAACCTTTGGCCGGACTCCCGGACTATGAAGATACAAGATTGAAGACTTCGTCCCATGTCCGGATGGGACTTTCCTTGGCGTGGAAGGCAAGCTTGGCGATACGGATATGTAGATCTCCTACCATTGTAACCGACTCTACGTAACCCTAACCCTCTTTGGTGCCTATATAAACCGGAGGGTTTTAGTCCGTAGGACGAACAACAATCATACCATAGGCTAGCTTCTAGGGTTTAGCCTCTCTGATCTCGCGGTAGATCTACTCTTGTAGTACCCATATCATCAATATCAATCAAGCAGGAGTAGGGTTTTACCTCCATCAAGAAGGCCCGAACCTGGGTAAAAACATCGTGTCCCTTGTCTCCTGTTACCATCCGCCTAGATGCACAGTTCGGGACCCCCTACCCAAGATCCGCCGGTTTTGACACCGACACTCCCCGTCATCCAGATCCGGCGGCGGCAGTACCTTCAACCCACGCAGCTCTAAAAGATAGCCATCTAAGCGCTGCTTCCGCGGCAAACTTGCGGCCCCGCACCCTTACGTTAGACACCAGCCAACCGGCAGCCTAGGAGCTCCGCCGCCTCGAGGGGTGCTGCTTCCCATTGGGAATCGATTGGCCCAGAATAAAAATTCAGACAACTGACGCCTAAATAGAGTGTTTTCAAATGAGGGTGTGACCTATCTAGCGGCATGGTGAAGTAGGCAGGTCCAGCTGCCGAGTTGGTGAGGCCGGCGCGGTTGCGGTGGTGACCAGCGGTAGGGAAAGAGTAATGTCGTGATGGTCGACGGCTACGCGGAAGCAGCGCCAGGACTCTGGACGGATCCGAAGTTGGAGCCGCTCTGGCGCCATGAACAATGGCGGGGGTGAATCAGCTCCGGTACGGTTCACGCGGCTGTCGTCAAGGCAGAACCAACAACACAGAGTAAGAGGCACACAACCCAGTGCATGACGGCAATTGGACAGCATCTCCGGCATTAGGGAGGAGGGCGACTGTGAAATTGGTGTGGTGGGGGCGCCATGGAGGTGGGGCTGAGGTTTCGCGGCTCGGGAGAAGGGAGCTTCCCGGGGAGAAGGTGATTTGGCGCCCACGAGGTATGAATGGGGCGGGGGGGAATTGGGAGGAGTGGAACCATGTCTTCTGAACGCATTTGTCCGAAATGTGAGGGGAGTTCTGATTCTACCCTTGACTATAGGCTTCTCGGCTTGGGTCTGTGTACTGAGGGTCGGGGATTGTAGAGTAACTTTGCTTCTCCCCAAATAGTGGGCGGGAGCGATTTCGGGCGAGGAGGGCGTGTTTTGAACTATAGTGGGCGCAAGCGAATTCGGGCAAGGAGAGCGTGTTTTGAAATAGTGGGCGCGAGCTATTTCGGGCGAGGAGAGCGTTGTTTTGCCAACCATGGTTTATGAATTATTCGGCACATGTCATTCCGGCTGAGGAGAAGGCGCGCTTGGATGAAGTTACAAACCTACCCTCGATGTACAACGGGCCAATTGATGTGTGTCCCACATAGGACGGTAATTTCACGTCTCCCATTTATTTGCTCGGGCGAATTCCACCGAGCAGAGAGGATGTTTAACGGTTCGTTCAAATTTCGGGAGAACGAGCATCCACGTCTACTTTACCAAGTCGATTCGAATCAAATTTTGAAATACTAGCTTGCCATTTCTTTTTTAGATGGAGAGATGATGCTCGGGAGTAATGTGTTTTTACATGCTCATTGCTAGCGATTTACTATATGACAAATAGTTGACCCACTCAAAAACGCGAATCAAACCCAAAATCAAATATCTCGATTCAATGAACTAGCTCGTTCAATAGGTCAAAATAGTGAACTAAATCCAAAATTGAACACCTCAATCGAGTAGCATGTTGTACAGTATTATAGTACTCCATGAACATGTTGAAAGTCAAATTAATGAACTTGTTTGATATATGCATATATCCGTTCATGTGTGGATTGCAGACAACATGGTTTCCAATTTAAATATTTGAATGCAAGTTTATATCAGTCTTTGATGCATAAAACGCGACCTCCCCCTCTCCCGGACTCCTGTTCTCTCTCTCTCACTCACTCTCACTCTCTCGCCGACAATCTTCAATTCTGTCGCACGCATCCGACACAAAAACCTTGTTGGTCCCTCTCCCTCTCTCTCTCTGTGTGTGTGTGTGTGGGGGGGGGGGTCTTTTTAGTCCGCATTCATATATACACCATCTATAGGTCTCTCTCGCACACTATGTATGATACTCTAGCTAGTCCAAGCTAGATATCTTGGGTGCACTCATCGTACGCACACAAATTCCTTGGCTCTTTGCCCGTAACTCTCACGCACCACTATGTCGTCTCGGAGCTCTTCCCCCCCTCTCTCAAACTCTCCATCCACCCGGGTCACACATACACATGCATATCTCACTCGCACCCGATAGGCCCATCTAAAACTCTATCTCTCTCCATCATTCTCTCTCCATCTCTCTCACACACACACACACAATCTCATGCCCAGCTAGCCAAGTATGATGGTCTCTCACTCAATTGTAGGCACACACAGTCCCCCCTATATGTATATGACTAGCTAATCTTAGTCTCCATCACAAACATGTGCATGGTCTATCTCGATTTCTCTCAGGGCATCTTTCTATCGCGCATGCACTCCCTCGATCTCCCACCCATATAGTCCCCTCACGATCTCGAGGGGATCTCTCTATCACAAACACACCCTCTCTCCCTCCCCATGCGTCCATGCCATCCATGTGTCCCTCTCGACCTTTTTTCCTTGTTGGCCAGACCTCTATTGGACATGTGCTACAGGGGTGTCTCTCTCCGTTGCAAACAATCACACACTAGCTATCTTCGTGTATCTCCTTGGCTCGCTTTTCCATCTCGGAGATGCATGCGTGATATGTTCGCATAAGAAACGAAAAAACACACACACACTCTCTCTCTAATTTATCGTTTGTTGTCACTTTCTCTTTCACACACATACTCTTTTTGCACACTTACTCATTCTCCTTCACACGCACTTGATCTGTCTCGACTGAGGCACTCACCTCCGTCCATAGCACATAGATTTATTGAAAAGTCAAACATCACAAAGTTTGACCATGTACGTGGAGAAAAAGAATTACATCTAGTACGGCAAACATATACCATTAGATTCACCATGAGATGTAGTTTTGTATGATGTATCTTTGGTATTGTAGATATAAATAACATTTGTGTAAACCTGATCAAAGTTTCCAAAGTTTGACTTCTAAAAAATTTACATGCCTTTGCATTATCGGCGGATGGAATATCTCTTTCCCCCTCTCAGCAATCTGACGCACCACTCGGCCTTATCGGGGCTCCTCAATCTCTCTCAAACTTCATTGGCCAGTTTGGTTCGTGACTGACCCTCATGCCTTGATGGTGCATGTCTTTGCTGGTGTGGACGTGAGATGTAAAATATTTCTGCTGGCCAGCTTGTGTAGTCTTGAAGCGTTTGGTTCATGCCTAGGCGAACAAAGCATCAACGTCCCATCAATCAATCCATGCATCAATTATTTAATGCTAATATCCATCCATGTTGCTGTTAGCCTCGTGGCCGCACGACCAGGCACGGCCAGGCGTTTGAAATCGGTCGCTTCGGCCAGGCTACTTGTAGTGTCTGGAGTTCAGCTAGGCTAATTAAAGTGCAAGGGAACCCAGCCAAGGCGGGCTTTCTTTTTCACAGGGTAGCAACCAAACAAGTGTGCATGAAATCCAGCCACAACCCCAGGCCACGCAAAAGGTGCTCACGACGCAAGCCAAACAGGCCTTATATCTCCCTGGTTCACACATACACATGTCCCGCTCGCGCTATACATATAGACCCATCCAACACTCTCCGCCCTTGTTCTCTCTCCATGTGACACGCACCCCCCTAAGTACCACAATCCCTCACTCCATCATAGGCTCTGTTTGGATCCATGGGTTAGAGTTAGTTTGGGTTAGTTTGGAGTCAACTAACCCAAAAAGATCCAGACAGGAGGGTTAGTTTAGGTTAGATGCATCTAACCCATCCAAAAAAATAACCCATCCAAGAGGTGCTTATTTGGGTTAGTTCTTCTCGGGACCACTAATAAACACTTTTTTCTCTCGCTCCCCCCGCAGCAGATCCCTCCCCACTTCCTCAAAGCTTCTCGTCCTCTCCCTCCCTCCCTCTCGCACCGCCCGTGAAGGTGCCTCGCCATATCCGCGCTCCATCTAACCCTGCCATCCAAACACCTCTTTACTTAGAGTTAGTTCAGGGTTAGAATCTAACTCTAACCTCTAACTGAGTTAGAGTATCCAAACAGGGCCATGGGCCCAAGCACTCCCCCCACCCCTCCTAAGTATGATTATCTCTTACTAGCCATCAGGAACACACGTATTGTCTCCTTCCATCCATACGTCTATCTCGATATCTCTCGGGGCATCTTCTATCGCGCACACACCTTGTCACTCGATCTCCCCCCATGTAGTCCCATCACGATCTCCAGGGATCTCTATGACAAACATACACTCTCTCCTCCCCATGTCTGCATTTTCTCCGTACGTCTCTCTCGACCTCTCTCCCTAGTTTGTCAGACCCCTCTTGGCCACGTGCTAGGGGTCTTCCTCTCTCGGTTCCAAACAACCACACACTATCTCCTCACCTTGCCTCCGTTGTCGAAGATGTATGTGTGATATGTTTGCATAAGACACGCACGCTTTTTCTCCACTTTTATCGTGTGTTGTCCATGTCTCTTTCACACACGCACACACACTTTTTTCACTCTCTCTCTCTCTCTCTCTCTCTCTCGTCAGGGACTCTGTCACGTCCATAAGCATATGGATGTTTTGAAAAGTCAAACCTTAGAAAAGTTTGACTAGGTATATGTGGAGAAAAACATTTACATCTGGAACGATCATTAGATTCATCACAACATGTACTTACTTCATACTATCATTTATCTTTGGTATTGCCGATATAAGTAATTTCCTTATAAACTTGGTCAAGGTTTCAAAAGTTTGACTTTAAAAAAATGTTGTAAGTACATTATCGAACGGAGGGAGTAGCTCTTTCTCTCTCTCTGCTATCTCTCATGGGCCTCCCCTCTCATTCGAACTCTCTATACCGACGGATTATACGCTCACTGTGTCAGCGTATAGCTCTGTATATTGTTTAGTTGACCGGTCAACCAATCCACATGCTGCGTTGTCAGCTCGTGTTCTGTATCTTGGTGTGCTGGCCCATGTGGCAGTGGGTGAAAATAAGTAAACTAGAGGCCCATCTGACACGCGGTGAAGGAAACAAAGTTGAAACCACTCGGGGTAGCACCCCGCACGCTAGTAAATTGAGGGCGCATTGAGGACAAACATCTTGCGCGCGAAGGACGCACTCGCGCACAATTCACCACTGCGCGGTGGCATGCACAGAACGATGCACTCGCGCACACCCAGCACACAACACACACCAGCACACGTGTACACCGGCGTCGCCACCAGTTGAGATGGACGGCGAGGCAGCCAACAAGCCGAGGCCGCTCGAGCCAAAACTGCATCCGGCGAGCCTGGACTTCATCAGCAGCCTCCCCGACAACATGCTCCTCGTCATCATCAGTCTCCTCCCCACCAAATCTGCCGTGCGGACCACCCTGCTCTCCCGGCGGTGGCGCCCCCTCTGGCGCTGCGTTCCCCTCAACCTCACCGTCGATAGCTGCCTCTGCGACTGGGATTGCAAACGCATGGCCGCAGTCTCCAAGATCCTTTCATCGCACCCTGGGCCAGCCAGACGCCTTGACATCCGCATGTTCAGTACCAACTGCAAGGTCCAACCCAAATTCGATGAGTGGTTCTTATCCCCCGCCCTAGATCAGCTCGAGGAGCTCAGCTTTGAAGGTGGACGATGTCGCTCTCTGCCGCCGTCCGCGCTCCGCCTCACGCCAACGCTGAGTCGTGCCAGCTTCAGCTCCTGCTATCTTCCCCAGATTAATGCTGTGCCCGCCCTTCTTCTCCCTCAACTCAAGCAGCTCGACCTCTTCAATGTTGTCATCTCGAAGAAGGCTATGGAGCACCTGCTCCGCAGCTGTACTGCGCTCGAGTACCTTCGTCTTGAGCAGATCCACGGGTTCATTAGCCTCCACATCGCCTCGACGAATCTCCGATGGATTTATGTGTCTTGCTGGCCCCGCAACAAGACATCAATTGGGAAGGGATCACTCCAACTGTTCCACGTTATGGACATTGAGAATGCGCCTTTCCTTGAGAGATTGCTTGTATCGAATCTAGAAGGTCCAAGAAAAATCAGGGTCATTGACGCGCCGAAATTGACAGCGTTGGTGTACTCGTCTGCCAAATTCTCCGAACTCTTTATTGGATCCGTAATCGTTCAGGTACAGCACTCATCTTCTTCTCCGTCTTCTTGAAATTCACATTTTTAAATTTCTTCTTGATGTATTTACGACCGTCTTTTAGAAAATGATTCCCACAAGCTTGACTCAGTCCATGCGCACAGTGAAGATCTTAGCACTAAAATCTATCGGCCCCAATCTGGATCAAGTTGTTGGATTCCTTACATGCTTTCCATGCACGGAGAAGCTACTCATCAAGGTGAAACTCCTTTCCTATTAGTAAATGGTAATCACAACGTAGCTCAATTTTTTCGTAATTTTCCCAAATTATGATGACAAGTGTAGTGTTCAAAACTACATCTACGCACTGCACCGAAAGAAATGTTTTTAGTATTTTTTCTCACGTGATCACCTGCATCATTTTTATGCTATACTACTATAGTAGCCTAGGCTAGTCATAGTGGAAAGTAACTTAGACTACTCCAGTAACTCTATGGTTACCCTAAGGGCAAGTACTACCTCCATCCTGGTTTACTCTTCCAATTTTGTAGTATCAAAATTTGACCATAGATTTAACTGACAAAATGTTAATGCATGTCACTAAGAAATATATCATTGGATTCATATTTGAACATAATTTCAAATGGTGTAATTTTTAGTGACATGCATTGGCATTTTCTTAGGTAAATCTATGGTCAAAATTTTATACTAAATACGAGGTAGTATTCCCTCCGTCCCAAAATTCTTGTCTTACATTTGTTTAGATACGGATGTATCTAACACTAAAATGTAACTAGATACATCCGTATTTAGAAAAATTTAAGACAAGAATTTTGGGACGGAGGGAGTACAAAAGTGGGCTATGTAGGCCAAAACATCTGCCAAATTCACTTGTGATGCATTTGGCATCGATGCCCCTCCATTGCTCACCTGGTGCCCCAATCTGGAGCACCTACTTTGCTCCGGTGCCAAATTAACTCACACAATGAAAAAACACTGCGTGGGAGAGAGAGGACTGAGGCAATAAAAAACACTTGTTTGGGAGAGTGAGAGGCTGGTGTAGTTGGTTTGATTGATTTGTTTATACATGTGGGTCTGTGTGCACAGCGGTGCCAACTCTCTCACATCGCGAGAGCGGTGCGAAAATCTTCTGATTTGACATCGATGCGTATTATGTGGCATACTTTTGCGAAATATGGCATCGACCACATAGTGGAAGGCAACAAATGCCCAAGCTCTTCACGTGCTCCTAGTTAAATGAGAGGAAACAGAAACAGAGAGAGAGAGAGGGGGGGAGAGAGAGTGTGTGTGTGTGTGTGAAAAAATATCACTAGCCAGCCAACCCTATTGTATGAGCGAATGATATTGGTACCTCTTGATGACACGGCAATCTTATGCAGCCAGCTGCTCTAATATGTTCTCTTCTTTTGCAGATAAAAAAAGACCCGAAAGTGAAAAATGTGCTACACTATAACAATCTCATCGAATGCCTTGATCTCCATCTTACAGAAATTGATTTGATCGACTACCGAGGCAGCACATCTGAGATTAAATTGGCCAGGTTCTTTGTTCTTGAGGCAAGTGTGCTCAAGGTAATGAGGTTTGGCGTTCTCTGGCACAACAATGAATGGCGTGCTGATCACCGCAAGCATCTAAGCCTAAATGACAAAGTCTCTGTAGAAGCTGAATTTGTTTTTGAAACATCAAGTGGCCATAGACTCGAAAACTTATTTGCCCATTAGTGACTTGTCAGGGCGGTGGATTTTAGTTTGTACGATAACGCTGCATCCACCTAAAGTAACGAAAGTTCTTACGTGAACTTCCTAGTAATTCCCTCTTCCTAGGTGCAGCATTACTCCTAACATTTGTAATATCAGTTTGAAACTTGTAATATTGCCGTGTCCTATTCCTGCGTTTTCAAAATCCTACGAATCAAACAGGTCCTGAGTTGGTGATGGTGTTGTGCCTCCCATCTTTCACCAGTAGCCGTCAGATCTAGATCTGACGCATACAAACCAAGCTTCTCCATTTTTGCAAAAGATGCCCGCACTTGTTCCCTATTTACAAACAACTCCTTGTCTCTCACAATCAGCCTTATCTCCTCCCCACCACATCTAGAAGGCCGTGGAAAAATCTGGTGTGATGGCCGCTGCCGGAGCAGTCCACCCCCAATCTTGGTGTTCCGTGCAATGCACGGGCATCTACGCACGGAAATTATGTCTAACAGGGCTAGTTGTAAGCAGGCTAGCTCTACAGCCATGATGATAGTGACTGCAGACGGTGAGGCTGACTATGGTATGCCGAACACGGCGCCTATACTCAGGTGTCATCTCTGGCGCAGGGTCTTGTCACTTCACTGTGAGGAGCAGCACGTAATAATTTGACCAACGGGTAGTACAGTGCTAGTACTCCTAGGAGTACTACATTGGTAGTACTACTACTAGTACTAGTAGCACCACCGTCTGGATTTAGGAGTACTACCACGTCCATCCAGATTTTAGTATTTGACTAGCAATATCTAGTAATGCATGTCACAGAAAATGTACTACTCTCTCTGTAAATAAATACATGGTGTTTTATTCCTATCGACGAGAGAACTTAATGTTTTCTTGCTAACTAGAGTCTTAATAGGATTACATGCAATGAACTAAACACTGCATGTCATGTTTGGTAGTCTCAAGTCATTGAAAGCATGCACAGCCCACATCTCTCATTGGTTGATATGTCACGAAATAAGAAACAAGGAGGGAGTAAATGCACCGTGCCTAAGTGTTTTGGGATTATTTGGTTTTCGCAATGTGACTTACACAACATTTTTGTTTACATGCATTAACATTTTATTAGTTAAATCAAAGGTCAAAACTTGGCACAAAATGGAAAGGGGACCAATAAACCAGTAAACATCAAACTTCTCTCGCTTGGCCCCAACTAGAGGTCCGGTGAGATGACTATACTTGCACCGCACGAGGGGGGGCGCAGCTTCATTGACTTCTGACAAATCGCCTTTGGGTGAATGACACGTGGGCCCGGGGGTGGCTGGCCCACCTATCATACAGCCAAAGGCAGGTGCAGTAGAGGGCCGAGGAGTAGTACGAAACCCTACGCACCTATGCACGCTAACCAAGGGCAAGAGTGATCACTCGAATCGCAAGATCAGTTGACTAGTAGAAGCTAAGCTAGACCCATGGAGGCGATGAGCGCGAGCATCAGCCGGCTGTCCCAGATGGTCCACGACACCGACCTGCGGCCCGACAACGAGGAACGTCTCCAGTAGTATTGCTTTCAGCCGGCAGGGCAAGGGGCCGCTTGGACGACAGCTTCGTCTCCTTGTTCGACGAGGTCCTCGTCGGTTTCCACGACAAGTTCACCGTCGTCAAGAAGCTCGCGGACGACTTTGACGTAAGCCTTCAGCCGACGCGCCCAGGCTCTGCGATGCCCGCCACCCTCAACGGCCACTATGGTGACAACCTCTTTGGCCTTGGTGGCCCTCACGACGCCGCGCGTCGCGCCGGAGAATGTCCACCTTGAGGTCGCGCTCGCCGCGCAGCGCCTGGTGCAGCAAGACACCATGGACATAATCACCCACGTCTACGTGCATGCAAGAGGAGGACGATAGGACGCTGGCCTTCTTGGACCGCAGGCCAACCTTGGACGCTCTGTTCAGAAGCACGTTGAGCTCGCCGCCAACGCTGCTACTCCTCACACGTCGGTTGGTGACCCGGCGCACTAGGGTGTGAGGATGTCGTTGATGGATCCGTATGTATTTTTATCTTTCCGTCAAATCCATGTAGTATTATATGATACTACAGTAATTATCTTACCTTTCGCATCAAATTCATAATTTTCGTACGTACTCCATGCATGAACGGCGCCAGAACCAAACTTCTCATTACTCTAGGCAAAATCGTTATTTTCTATCTATCGATCGCGCCATGGAGCAGAACCAAATTTTACAAGTTACGAGTTCAAAAGGAAAATCCTGTCGTGTTCGCGTCGCACCCCCACACGTTTGGTCCGGCACGCCGCTCAAGCGGGAATGCGTGCGGTGTTTCATTTTCACTTACAAGTGGGACCATAGTTGAGCAAACCGACTATCGGCAAACCCCCACCCCGCCCACTGCGCGATGGCTGTGAAAACAGGAGGGAGAGGAGATGGTTGTAGCACGGACTCCAAGAAAATTGGTGTCGGATGGGACTCGTGTGGGTGGCATGTGCCGTGTACTGCTAGACGTGAATGCTAGTTATGGCCCATGCCACCCCACTATATCGAGCCTATATCGAGGTACAGTACGTAGAACAAATTTCCTGCAGTCCGTGCTCAGCACTCCTCTATCTCTCTTCTCAGCCAGCCAGCGGACGCGCGGAGCCCATCATTTGTTTGCTCACATGCGGTCCCACATGTCAGTGAAAACGCAAGTGGACCCACTAAACCTGCACATCTTTCACCTCGACATGCTGGTGATGAAAAACAAATCCAAGAAAGATCTTCGGTGGCCGCTTTTGGAGTTACTCAAGAGTAGTAAGATTCTATTTACAGTTTTAACCCAAGATGCACATCTCGTGGCTTCAACTTATCAACTACCACTCTATTGTCTTTCATGACACGACCTGGATGCTGGATGTCCCACGTGTCGGCAAAAGGAGGAAGAACTCGACCAAATCTTCGGTTGTGCTCTCGGATTAGACTAGTTGTGCTAACTTAAAATTTTTATTGTGTACTCCCTCCGTTCCAAAATACTTGACTTCCATTTGTCCAAAAATGGATGTGCCTATATACTAAAACATGTCTAGATACATATATATTTTGAAAAATAGAAGGCATGTATTGTGCAACGGAGGGAGTAGAATGGATGCAAGTTTTTGTATTGGGAAGAAGAGTACATCCATATATTGATAGAGCGCAATTTAGTAGATGTTCTATCACTTTTAGCTAGCACAGAGGCTATAGATGAAATTAGTGCACTTGTTGATACTCCTACTTGGTATGTGTGTTGCTGCTTAGACGCAGAGAAAAATGGACCGGAGGGAGTACTAGAATAGAGGCTAGACATGAAACTAGATGCGAGGGAGCAACGTCTACTTCTTTACACTCGAAGAAGAAAGAAGCACACAAGATCGAGCCTCCGCAGATCAACAATGAATGCATCGAGAAGGCACTAATCCAACTTACAGGAGTAGTAAAATGTATTCTTGTGGTTCTTCTTTTCTTTGGTCTTGCTTTTCTAGTCAAAATTATCATTGGAGTTCGTGCAAAACGGAGGTCCGTTTGGGGTCGTGCGTTGCAGTTGGCCTTACAAGTGGGACCGCAGTTAAGGAAACCGACTATCGGCAAACCCCCACCTCACCCGCCGTGCGATGGCTAAGTTAGAGAAATGATGAGGTTGAAGAGATTGCTCTAGCACGGACTCCAGGAAATATGATGTCAGATGGAAGTCGTGCTGGTGGCGTGTGCCGTACTCCTGGACATGAATGCTTGTTCTGGCCCATGCCACCCTACTACTCCTACTACTCCTAGTTAGTACTACTATATAGTACTACTAGTATCGAGGATTCGAGGTGTTGGTTATGTAGTACAGTATGGCTACAGTAAAAACACCCGCACGACGCGCAAAGCATGTGAAGCTAGTACAAATAGTGTGCTACTATTGTTGATTGGCCTCATCCGATAACCTGTTGCAATGCACGCACAATTATGTATTCAGAAAATATATTTTTTGCCTCGTCGCACCACTCACTCACAGAAGCAACTCGAAAGTCATTCATAAATTTAGTAAGTTTATCACAGGCATATCATTTTATTACATACAACAGGTCATCAACCCACATCGACAATGAGGATACATTATAAATACTAAATTTTTCACCACACAACAAATAACAAGCAATGAAATGAACTTCAACTCAACCATTCCTCGGCATTGGAAATGCTTGCTTTGAACCACAAGTGATTCTCTGGGACGGGCCGTCCATTGTCGATCTGGAGACCAACGCAGGACTGATTATCTAGGCTGAAGCGGCCTACTATATTAGTACCAGGGTAGGGAACCACCAAAATGTCCAAGGTATAGACACAGTTGCTTCTCATAAATGGTAGTAACATTGTGTCAACAGCAGTTGGATCACCTTTCACCATCATTGGATAGTTTTGTCCAAGGAAGAGCGAGTTTTCTCCAAGACTATCAATTCTGTACCAGGGAGAAGGAGTCGGCGCTAGCACACTAGTATCCATCCCGAATACCATGCAACAGGTGTTGGAATAGTTTCGGAGAGTGCGACCATGGGAGACTACACCTGCTTCCTTAGCAGTAACATCATTAGTGGGCTGTATACACACGAGAAGAGGTGATCCATCGGAATTAGTTGCCAGGCGCCAAATAGTATATGGGCGCTGCTCGTCCTCATGCTCGTGATCATCACCATCATCATCTCCCCCTTGGTTATAAAAATCTTCAAGTATAGGTGGTGGAATGTTCATAGGACCTTGGAAACACAAGAAGAAGGTTAATTAGTAAGGCTGGCCATAGTGGGGTAACATAAGTAGTATTATGCACTTGGGACTCGCAAACATGCTTATGTGGCAGGCAATTAAGGAAGAGAGAGATGGTTATAGTAACATAGGTAGATACCGTAACATAATAAATGTGATGCTACTATGTGTCATGCATGGCAATAAATGAGACCACCTATGATACTAATCTAAGATACTATGCACTATAGAGGTAGTAACATAAACTAGTAACATATGCATGTTACTAGTCTAAGTTACTCCCCACCATGACCAGCCTTGCTAATCCGCATGCATGTGGACGAAACAATTATAATTACGGTGGAAGACAAACGTACCGAAACAACGAGGATGCCATGCAAAAACAGTGCCACAAGTGGTGGCAGCAAACACAAGGCCCTCGTATTGAATTGCATCATAGTACTCATCCGTGTACAGAAACTGATTTTTGCGCAATATCCATCCAGTCAAACCACTGACGACGGCAACAAGCTTGTCGAAGATAGAAACAACTTCGTAGTTGTTGTAATTCCAAGAGAGGTTGGGGACTCGAGAAATTGCTATCTTCCGTAGAAGACAGTCACCATGATTGTATTTGAACGTGCATATAAACCAGTGTGCTCAACCTCTAGGCAGTCTGCTAAGATTTTTGGAAGTGGAACCCGGTCACGAGTGTACACATTCACAAGTTCCCGCTCGCAGTTGGACCCAATGTAAACAACCCAATCTCCATTTGCGCCTGCCCAAGCCTTGCCCTCAAGCGATGGCATCTTAACAACATACGTATCATTATCAAGCGGCATCAACTTGCATAGGGCGAGGCCTCCGTCATGACGACGCTAGTCATCAGGGTCACGGCGAAGAAGATAGGGGAGATCAAACTGCTCCTTGACTCTTGGGTTCCTTGTAATGATGTTATTAGTTGAGTCGAGAATGGGCTTGAACGAACCTGCCATGCTAGCCGAGGTGATGACGTCGCACCGATCAATGAGTTCCTCCACCATGTCATCTTTCAGATCGGGGCAAGAATAATGGGGTCGTTTCCGTCCTGTTCCCTCCATGGAGAAGACGATCGAACAATGGCAGAAGAAAGGATGAAGGGCTGAAGGAAAATGGAGGAGGGAGAGGAAGAGCGTGCGACAGCAGTTCCAAATCGAGAGGGAAAGGCGAAGAGTCGGTGGACGGTTGCCAGTTTGCCACAGTTCACGAAGGGGCGCCCCGGCCTACACGTCGTGTCGGGGGAAACTGTCCGCCACGAACACCTATGGGACCGGAGCCCCTTGTCTGTGCGGTACGAGGGCGGAGGGAGCACGAAGAGCAGATCGTAGCGAGCACGCGGGCAGTTTTTACCCAGGTTCGGGCCGTGATGAACGCGTAAAACCCTACTCCTGCTTGATTGTATTGAGCTCGGGAGCTTGAAGAGCTACAGTAGCAGCTACACCGAGCGCGAGAGTTGCAAAGGTTTCGAACCCCTTCCACGTTGTGCATGGGCCTCCTTTTATAGTGCAAGGGGTCACCGACAGGTGTCAACGTAGGAGAAAAGGGTAAAATCGTAAAAAGGATGGTAGTTGGAACAGTGCGGGAACAGTGGAGCTACAGTGCGTGAATAGTGGTCGCTACCTACTTTGACAGTGGGGGACAAGGGCATTTAATGCCCATCGCCGTCGACCCCAAAAGCTCCCGCCCTTGTGTCTCCGTCTGCCACGGCGATGGATCCACCACCGTGGAGTGCCACCGCGTCCCCAGGCTGCCTGACCATCCGCCACGCGTCCACAGGAAGGCCCTGGCGACGCGTGGGATGATGAGTGGAGCGCGCGGCACCAGGCGCAATTCTCCGGCAAGCACCTTGCCGGGTCTTGACTTGCGGACCCGGAGCTTGCTGGCTCAGTAACTTGTCGCTCCCGGGCCCTCGCCGACGCATATAGCGCCGAGGCGTGTCTTCTATGATGTAATCTTCTAGTCTTCTGGCGAGCTCCTCTTGCCGGGGCCTTGCGTGAGTGATGTAACCTTGAGCACGAGGCGGCCTTCCGGCAAACTCCGCTTGCCGGGTCTCGATCTTCTGTCTTGTATACTTTGTTTTTGAATGGTTTGACATGGAGCAGGGAGGACTTGGCGAGCACGTGGTAAACCCCGCCGGAGGAGCTGCAACCGCCCGTGCACAAGTTGGGGTACTTGAGGTACCCCTACCTTAGTACACCGACAGAGCCCCCGGCCTAGGCCACACACGGTGCCGAAGCGCTGTTGGGCCAGCCCGAATCAGTCAGCAGGCACACGCGGCCCATGGCGCGCCGAATCCACTTCCGCATCTGCCGCATCCCCCCGTAACGGCACGCGTCGATTGCGGCGTCGTGGGATGGGACGTGCCCACGTTCTTTTAATGGAAAGAGCGAAACGCCCCCCACTTCCCCATAAAAGCAGAGGAAGCAGGAGCGGTTCCCCTCCTTTCGCTTTCATTGCATCCTCTTCCTCTTCCAGAGATCCCCTTTGTGCTCCGCCTCCAAACCTCCGTCGCCGCCGCCCGCATTTCCAGCGCCGCCGGGCTCTTCGTCCCCCTTCCTCCGCCGCCTCCGCCATGGCCCCGAAGACCGAGAAGGCGAAGGCGGAGAAGGCCAAGAAGGAGAAGTCGGAGCAAGCGGCGAGGCTCACCGAGTACCGGAGGCGGAACCTCGTCTTCCCGCCGAGGCTCAGCGCGCGGGAGCTCTGGAACAAGTATTACCTGTTCTGGGCCAAGGAGACCAAGGCGCATCCTCGGACCAGAGCTTATCCTGCCGCTGCCAAGGACGACTATCCCGGCGGGTACTATT
The DNA here is from genome assembly GCA_021437245.1 of Aegilops speltoides. Taxonomy (NCBI): domain Eukaryota; kingdom Viridiplantae; phylum Streptophyta; class Magnoliopsida; order Poales; family Poaceae; genus Aegilops; species Aegilops speltoides. The sequence continues at coordinate 250,816,262 of CM038145.1, forward strand.
TCTTCGCAGCCTTCTTCCACTGCGGTCTTTGCCCTCCTTTTTCTGAATTCTTCTGTGACGTCATGCACACCTACGGCCTCCATCTTCTTGACTTCACCCCCAACGCCATCCTCACCATGGCGGTTTTCGCACACATGTGCGAAAACTACATAGGAATTCATCCCAACGTAGCGCTGTTTAGGCATTTCTTCACTCCTAGAGTAGAGGTCGCGCCCCTCTCCGGAGGGATATCTTGGGTTTTTCGTGCGAACAAGAAGAGTCTTACTTGCCGGGAGCTCCGCGCAAGTGGGAAGAGTGGCGTCTTGGTCGGTGCTGGATCGTTGAAGACGAGCCGCAGACTTCACCGCGCCGCGCACAACTCCTATCGTCTTGCGGCGAGGATCGGAGCGAGCTGGATTCGACGACGTCAAGCTCAACATCGCCTCATCCGGATTCTTCGTCTTGAGTAGCAAAGTTATGCATCGCAGAAGTAGGTGCAGACTTCCTCCGCCGCCAGACGCTCTCTCCAAGACAGAAAAGGCCGGCTGGGGAGTATGGCAACGCAGCGGATATAATGAGGCTGCGCCCGGGCTAAACTTCAACTTCACGTCGCTGGAGCTGAAGGGATAGTCCGGGAACTGTTTAAAACGACCCGCCCACCCGAATGGTTCAGAGTCCCGGGAGTGGTGCCCCTCGCAACAAAGACAGCCAGGGACAGCCTCCAGCGCCATGATGCCCAAGCGTCACGAATCGCACGGCGTGGATCGCACATGGATTCCGCCCAAGCCAATAGACGTCCTCAGCTTCTTCGACAACCTTGAGGAGGTGGCGAAGAACAAGAACGAGATCCGGGGGCTGACACGGGACACCACGGATCAGGAGATAGCGTACATCGCTTCTCGGGTTGAAGAGGCCGCTGCAGCCGCAGCGGCAGGAGAGTTCGGCTACACGCCCGAGGAGGCAGAGGCTGCGGAAGGCGTCCGCCAAGCGGAGGAGGCGGAGATCCGCAGACCACTGCAGCTTCCTCCCGACGCTTCGCCGATCCCTCGTTGAGGCACTCCGGATCCCGGAATCGTGGCCGAGGCAGCGGCAAGGGGTGCGCTGCCGAGGGAACAGAGGCGCCACAGAAGCGGCGCGCCGGAGGGAGCGGAGGCGCCAGAGGAAAGAGGCCGCAGCGCAGGCGCTGGGTCCGCGAGCCAGCCGGGAGGAGGAGGAGGAGGACGCCGAGGCCGCCGAGGACATCGGCGGGTCTCGGAGCTCACGCCGACGACCTCTCCTCGTCGTCGGAGACCTCCCGCCGGGCAAGCCCTAGGCGTTCTCCATCAAGCGCCTCCAAGGCGGCGACGGAGCGAGGGCGCAGGCCCCGGCAACAACCAGCTCGCCCGGGCAGCGCAAGCTTCCCGGGAAGCTGTTGCTGCGCCGAGGCGACCGCGCGACCGCCACGGCGAAGCGCCAGCCAAGCAGCCACGCAGAGGCGCCCGCAGGTCGGGCGCCAAGCGGACAGGAGTCTTCTCGGAGCGGAGCGGCGGCTCCGCCCGCTTCTCGGGCCCCGGCTGCCACAGGGGCTGGGTCTTCGCAGCCCCCAGCCCCGGGGACCGCCAAGCGCCCGAGGGAGTCTTCGCCTCCCGCTCCTCGCGCCGACGCGCCCAAGGTGGAGTATGACTTCTCCGCCTTGAGCGAAGACGACGAGGAGGAACAGGAGGTATCCGAGATCTTTATCTTCTCAAATTCGCCTTGATCATTGTTGATGCTAATCTTGTTTCTTGCGTTGACTTCTGGACCTTGGCCCAGCGCGAAGAAGGCCAAGGTGCCCGTGGTCAATCGCGACGACTCCTGCCCAAGGGCGATCGGGACGTGCGAGCCAAGCTTGCGGACCCGAGCGCTGTTCCGAGGAGCAGCCCAGCGCAGCCCCCAGCCAAAGTCTGGGTTCGCACTTTCGCTTCGCGGCGTGTTTGAAGATTTTGGTCTTGTACTAATGCCTTGATGTTTTTGTCTTGACTTGTGCAGAGGTGGAGCCACAGCGGCGGAGCGTCCGGAGGCCGCCCGAGGAACCGCAGAGCCGCCGTCCCGCCAAGGCTGAACTCCCCGGCAAGGGAGAGCGCCGCCAAGGGCGGGTACTCCGCCAAGGGCGAGTACCCCGCCAAGAGCGAGCAGCCCGGCGAGGGCGGCCACTCCGCCAAGGCAGAGTTCCCCGGCGAGGAGCCCGCCGCTGACGACGTCCGCCAAGGTAGGTTCTGCAACTTTGTCTTCTTGGCGTTATCTTTTTGGATATTTGCTTGAACTTCTTTTGCTTTTTCTTCTTCTTCTAGATCCTCCTCCCCCCGAGCAGATGGAGACGGAAGTCGTCATTATTGAGGAGGAGGGCGCTTGGCGGGCGGCGGGCGACGCCTGTCGCCGAGGACACGGCGGAGCCGCCGGGCCAATCAAGGCCAGAGACCGCCTCCGGCTGCGGACGCAGCTGCCGGGAGGAGGACGGCAGCGCACCGCCGCCCAGAGGCGGCGGGAGTATCAAGTCTTCGCGCCGGTCGCCGACCCCTCCGCCGGAGAGGAGCAGTCCGGCTACTACTTGAAAGCCCCCAACGGCGTCTTCATCCAGTGCCGTGGGGCTCTTCGTCATGACTCCAGCGGGGGCGAGGCCTTTGATGGGGAGGTCCTCGCCTCCAGGGCTTGAAGATCGCCGAGGGATCGGCGGGAGCGACGGGCCCGAGGTGGAGAAGCTTCCACCAGCCTCGCCCTTTACCGGCCAGCAGCGGCTTCGCTTCCGGGAGGCCCTCGCCGCCAAGGCCGCCGAGAGATGGAGAAGCGTCTGGCGGAGCTCAGCGCCGCCAACCAGTGCTGCTCTCCGCGAGGTGGCGGAGAAGCGTGAGCGACTCGCCGGGAGTATCAAGAGTGGTTCTTGGAGAAGGCCGAGGCGAAGAGCAGCAGCTGCTCGCCAGGTGGAGCTTTCCCAGCGAGAAGGAGAACTCGCCACCAAGGTCAACCTCGACTCCCATGAGGAAGACCTTGCCGCTCGGGAGCAGGCCCTTGGCGGGGAACCAAGGAGGCGAAGCCGCCGCGGGCTGCCAAGGAGACCGCTAAAGAGGAGCTTGCCGCCAAGGTCGCGCAGCTGGAGGAGTTGTTGAAGGCGAAGCGTGGAGAAGGTCGCCAAGCCAACACGGAGCGAGAAGGACGCCCACACCAACTCGAAACTCAGTGCGCCTTTCCAAGAAAGGCGACGAGTTGAAGGCCGCCAAGGACTCCATCGAGGATCTTGAGCTGAAAGTCTCCACGCTGCGGGACTCGCTTGACGCCGCCGAGATCGGAGACCAAGTTGAAGGAGGAGCCCGCAAGGAGCGAACTTTGGTGGACAAGCGCCAACAAAGCAGCCGAGCACTTCCGCCGTGCCGTCGAAGTTATGGACCGAGGACTTGGTATCTTGTCGTCCGACATTGACCAGAGAGCTCTTGGCGGCTGAAGCCGGAGCATCTCATCTACTCCCGGATCCAAATCTCCTCCCAGCCAAGCTCAGCCTCTTCTTCGGGGGATCGCGCGGCCCTTGCAAATCTGCGGAAGAAGATCCTCACAACTCGCCGAGGAGACTCGCCGGCTGTGCACGGAACCATGGAGCGTGTCTTGTGAAGATTGTATACCGCAATCCCGGCATAAACCTCACCAACGTTCTTCGCAGCTTGCCGCCGACGCGAACATGGAGGCTCAAGGAGCAGGTCGCCCACATCATTGCTAAAGTGAACAAGATCTCGTGGTGGAGGGCGACCGCAGAGACTAGGCCTCCTTTATCTTTATCTCTTTTGTTGCTGCATAGGGTGTTATGAACTCATTAGTCATCGCGACAAGTTATTCTTTGTAAGATATTATCTTTATTTTGATCAATAGATGCAGTGTTATCTCCCTTGTTCGATCCTCAACTTTGTATGCTTCAACCCTACGCTTAGGAACTTGCGGCAAGGGGCCCTTGCCATGCTTGCGCCGAGTGTTGAACTCAAGCAGCCCGCGGGCTAAGGTCTTACCGGCAAGCAACCTTGTTGCTGACTAGTCGCAACGCACTTAGCTTGCTGCGGACTCGAAAAGCGAAACAAGGGCGCGACACTTGTCGCAGCTCACTTAAATCGCTGAGCGTGCTCGAAAACAAGATAAGGGTGCGGCTATCCACGGTAGGTTCCTCCGCGCACAGTGTTTTCCATACAAAGTGTGGTTGTTCAAGGAAGGCAACTTAAAATTTAAAATTTTGAACTGCTCAAATTCTAATAACTTAGCTTTAAGTGATCATGCGTTCTCCGGCAAGCTTCTCTTTCTTGAACATCACTTGGTTCATCCTCCATTTCCTTCCGCGCCAAAGATGTCGGGGGAAACTGTCCGCCACGAACACCTATGGGACCGGAGCCCCTTGTCTGTGCGGTACGAGGGCGGAGGGAGCACGAAGAGCAGATCGTGGCGAGCACGCTGGCAGTTTTACCCAGTTCGGGCGCGTGAACGCAGAAACCCTACTCCCGCTTGATTGTATTGAGCTCGGGAGCTTGAAGAGCTACATGAGCAGCTACACCGAGCGAGAGTTGCAAAGGTTTCAACCCCTTCCACGCCAGCATGGGCCTCCTTTTATAGTGCAAGGGTCACCGACAGTGTCAACGAGGAGAAAAGGGTAAAATCGTAAAAAGGATGGTAGTTGGAACAGTGCGGGGAACAAAGTGGAGCTACAGTGCGTGAACAGTGGTCGCTACCTACTTTGACAGTGGGGGACAAGGGCATTTAATGCCCGTCGCCGTCGACCCCAAAAGCTCCCGCCCTTGTGTCTCCGTCCGCCACGGCGATGGATCCACCACCGTGGAGTGCCACCGCGTCCCCAGTGCTGCAGCCATCCGCCACGCCCTCGAAGGCCCTGTAGGCGGCGCTGGGCTGATGAGCTGAGCGCGGCACACAGCAATTCTCCCAAAGCAAGCACCTTGCCGGGTCTTGACCTTGCGGACCCGGAGCTTGCCGGGCTCAGAACTTGTCGCCTCCGGGCCCTCGCCGACGCATATAGCGCCGAGGTGTCTTCTATGATGTAATCTTCTAGTCTTCCCGGCGAGCTCCTCTTGCCGTGGCCTTGCGTGAGTGATGTAACCTTGAGCTCGAACGGCCTTCCCGCAAACTCCGCTTGCCGGGTCTCGATCTTCTGTCTTGTATACTTTGTTTTTGAATGGTTTGACATGGAGCAGGGAGGTCTTCGGCGAGCACGTGGTAAACCCTGCCGCGGGAAGCTGCAACCGCCCGTGCACAAGTTGGGGTACTGAGGTACCCCTACCTTAGTACACCGACACGTCGGTTCGGAAATACTCCTACCACTCGCCGTCGTCTCACTGATATGTGGAACCAGACCACATGTCAACGAGACATGGTGTGTAATTTCTCGTGCAAAATGCGATCTGGCCGCGTTGGCCCGAGGTGCCGCATTAGTTATCGGCCTTTATTTTTTTAATGGCGCGCCGTTCAGTTTTGAAGCATGACTAACTCGGTATCAGACGCAGAGAAAATATAAACTACTCTACCACTACTCCACCTCCAAAGATTAGTAGTATAAAGAAGATATATAGGCTGGAGCTTGGCGCTTTCTTGCCAAGGGCTGCCCACTTGCTTCTCACACTACCACCCTCTCTCCGGATCTAAAAAGACGACCCTCTCTCCTCCTCACCGGTGGTCACAGATCCGCCGGGAAGAAAAGGACGTCAGCGTTGACGACTTCGTCGTCGGCGAGCGAGGTCACGACCGACGACAAGGCCATCCTCTCGCACCTAAGCGCCAAGGATCGCTGCCGTAGTGTGTGCGGAGGACGACAACCACGAGCGGCCACTTCCGCCGACCCTCGTGTATGCTACCTCGTTTGAACCATACCCTTGTTTTATTGCCCCATCCGCACGCCGTTGCATGTGGATCTTTTGCACTCCACCATCTTCCCAATTTGCTATCCTCTCTTTCTGCTGCCACGCAGATTTAAAAACCATAATTTGCACTATTAAAGGAAACCCTACTTCATGCAGACTAATGCATGTGCAGGTTGAATAAGGAAAGGAAGGAGACTGATCGCCCAAGAGAGTAGGCATCGAACCCGCATCTAGGTTGAAAAGGGGAAAAATCAGTAGCTAAGGAACGAGTCTCGTGTCTCTTGGTTGAAGAAGGGTAGAAAGGCATGACAACGCAATAGAGAATGACCAGGTCGATCGGTTTGTTGTCCTCACATAGAAAAAGGTGGCTAAAGAGAACAAAAATGGGATGTAATCCACATATGCTGCCTGGATATTTGTTGCTCTGGGCAACCATACCTCCCTCACCACTCTGCGTCCGTGGAGGTACATCGTACTGGTGCGCCCACTGTCCGGATGGGCCTCCCATGCTCTTATTGCCACTTTTTTTGTTGTTAGTATAACGCCGACAGTCAAGTCAAGCAATGCTACTTCTAAAGTGATGACACATTTAACTAATGCCGCTCTCAGTCTAATGCCACAGATAAATTTAAGCAGTGCCATTTAATGCCACTGGATCATTTCAAGGTTAGCTGTTGATTGTGGATGTATTAAAGTTTTTTCAGCTAAGGCATTCTAATGTTGTTACACAGCCAGTATAGCAACGATGAAACTTGTTACTACCTTCAGATTTTTGCACTGTTAATGCTTATAGATTACATACCTCACTTTCATGAGATAAGTTAATTTTTTTGTACAGTTTCACCAAAATGCCAAGGCGCTGATGTCATTTTATTTTGGCTAAACTGCACAGACAATTATGAAGACAAGAGGAGAGGTCAAGAGTGGGCACCTCCTCCTCCGGCTGTTCTCTTGATTATCAAGAGGAAAGATCAAGTTTTTATGTTTGATCGATTATCAAGATTGGGATAGCAATTTTAAGGTCCCCGAGTTCAAATGATATTTACCTTGGAGGTACATGGTTTCCAATTTTTTTATACTGTCATTAGTTAATAATGCTAGTTACCTTCAGACTTTTGTATTTGGTTTAATGCTCATGCACAGCTAGTATACCAATGCTAAAACTTGTTACCTTTACATTTTGTATTGTTAATTTTATAGAAACCTTCCAAAGGTAGAGTTTATTGAAATCATTAAGTAAAACCATTGTACTGCACCCTATAATAAACTAACTACTCTCTTTGTTGCACTAGCCAATCGGATTAGTGTATATTTGTAGTATTCAATGGTGTTGCATTAGCGTATGGACATAAATAAAGTGTGGCAAGCTTTCCCAGATATGTGCTCAAGAAAACTACTACCTGTTTTTTAAATACTAGACGTTTGGGTACTTTAAATTGAACCGCGGAAATGTCTTATATTAAGGAATAGAGGGTGTAGAGTTCACTCAAATTATCCTGATAAAGCTAGTCACACCTTTGTTAAAATTAATGTTCATTATGTTATTGGAGGAGGTTTGTATGTTTGCCTCTAATGCCTGTCTACTACATACCCGACATCGTGATGTAATGTTAAGTCATTTCCTTTTGTACAGTGTAACTAAATTGTCAAGGCGGTGATGGCATTTTATTTTAGTAGAACTGCACAAATTTTTCTTAAAAGAAGAGGAAAGGTCAGGAATGGCTCAGTTTTTCAGAAAAAAAAACTATGTATGCCTTCCTGACATCAGCCGTTGTTGCTTTATTTATTCCTTCAAATAGGTGGTTAGAAACAACCTTGCTACCTTTTCCCATTAAGAAATTGGAATGCTAATATTTGTGAGTCTACGCTTCAACTAGTGCCACTTTTATAGTAATCACACTTTCAATATCTATGCAAACAGGGATGCCCGATTTTAGTGGAGCTGCACAAAAAGTCCAACTGGTTCAACATTAGGAGCATGTTTTTTTCCAAACCTTTATATCCAATTGGTGGCACTATGAGCTGTTCATTACGAAGGTACATGGTTTGCTACTATCTTGCTACTCTTTTTGTACTGTCATTAGATAGTAATACTAGTGGTTTGCATGTGAACTTATTGGCAGGGTGGACCTACATTGGAGGTGCAGGACAGGATTCCATGATTGGATGCTCAATTTCGGTTGTATCGATTTCACTTCTTCCATCACTGCGAACATGGTGTGGTATATGTTTACTAGTTGCTTGATATTTGTGCAGACAGAGATGTCTTCCCGTTGCTATTTGGCAAACAAACAAAGTGTCCGCAATTTTGGTTGAACTGCACAAGAGAATAGTATAGTCACTGCATGCAGTGCCATTTGAAAATAGACACAAAGATTGGATAGTCACTTCATGGACTGCAGAAAAGTAGTACTATACTATTTACTGGCCAACACTTGGTGCTTCATTGCTTTGGTCTAATTATACAATGGGCATCATTTTCCCTAAGTTAAAGTTTGTATTCAAAATAGTCTCAAGCAAGGTGATCGAGAGAAGACCAAATCATATTGCAGTGGATGTTCCTCCATCATGTGTGGTTCATTCTCATGGTTCCAGCTGTTGGTGAAACCACTTACGTTTGCAAGAGGAATTGTAGACTTCACAAACAAATTTGTCTTTCAGTCTGTACTGAATGTTGGCCAAGAGGAGCATCCATGTTAGTAGGAACAACAGATGTTTTTTCTAGACCTTTGCTTTTGGAGCTACATATTTGTATATGATCTGTGAATCATGGAGATGCATTAACATGTTGATCTTATGTATGGGAATCGTACTAGTTAGTTTTAGTTGCGACGCAAGATCCGAAGTGGCTGATCTTTGCTTTTAGAGCTACATATTTGTATATGATCTGTGAATCATTGAGATGCATTAATAGTTACTTATTTCTGTTCGCCGGTGTTTACAAGTTACCGATCGATCACTAGCTAGCCTACAAATGCGCTTTGGCAGTTTTATTTATGACGAAGATGCGGTGGCAGTTTTTGAATAAAATGCCTACCTCAAGAAACCGACAAACTACACTATCGATCCTACACGGATAAAAATGCCTACCTCTGAAGAAACTGACAAGCTACACTATCGATCCTACACGGATAAATAGCGTACCACGCACGTACTTACCTCCTTTCCGGTTTGCAGGGCTCAATTCAAGAAACGACCTACTCGATCCTACACAAATAAATAGCGGATCACGCACGTACTAGTACCTCCTTTCCTGTTTGCAGGGCTTAATTCAAACCTCTCACCAACCAAGGCACTCCCTCTGTCCAGGTTTATTAGTCCCGTGAGCAAAGCAGCAAGACCAAGGCATGGCAATAATTAACGGCATGCAGAAGTTTAAACCTAATTAATTCCAGCGATTTAAGTGGCTGCATGTGTGCCCTCGGCTGTGACTCATTGCATGCTGCTTCGCGTACTGCCTGCGAGCGATTCTGAGTGTCTGCATGCAGCCGGCCGTAATTAAGGCAGCTAACTGATGCGAAAAAAGATACGCTTTAATTGTTGCGGGCTTTTTAAATCCATGTAATCATTATTGACAAGGAGGGAGATGATTCGAGTGCACTCGTTTGACCGCCATGCCGGCATGCGACCCAGATGGGACGGGACGGCACAGTCATAATTTCAGTTTCCCAAGTTTTCCACGGCAAGCTGGCGCGCTAAGCCATTATGCATTGAATTCAGATGACCGTCATGTTACATTCCCCCTATAAGTACTGTTTCCCGGCATTCTCCAGTGCTACCGTGACCCAACTCGCCATATCCTCATAAGCCCCCACTAGCCCGAGGTCGCTCGCCACGTCCACCATGCCCCCACCCGTCCGTAGTAGGCGACGCCGGAGGCGGTCACCGCCGGAACTAGTGTTCGGTTTTTCACCGAAAGGCAGACGGAGGGAGGAGGCATTCTATCTGTCTTTAGATGGCAATGCGCAGATCGAGGAGTTGTTGGAGCGCGACCGCATGGCGAAGGAGCAGGAGTTGTTAGAGAGCGACCGCATGGCGAAGGAGCAGGAGTTGTTGTAGCGCGACCGCCTGGCAGAGGAGCAGCGTAACTGTAACGCCCTCGATGCGGCTATATCTCCCACGTGTCGAAGCACGACTTAGAGGCATAACCGCATTGAAAGCAATGTCGCAAGTGAGGTAATCTTCGCACAATCCATGTAATACATAAGGGAAAAGGTACATAGTTGGCTTACAGTCGCCACTTCACACAATTACATGAATAAAGCATTACATCATCCAGATACAATCAAGGTCCGACTACGGAACCAAAATAAAAGAAGAACCCCAAATGCGATAAAGGACCTCGATCGACCCCAACCGGGCTCCACTCTCGATCAACTAGAACAAAACAACACAAAGGGCAAGATCTTCATCGAGCTCCTCCTTGAGCTTGGTTGCGCCACCGCCGGTAGCAAAGGCACCGCAAACTGGTTTTGAAGTATCCGTGAGCCACGGGATTCAAAGAATCTCGCACCCGCGAGATCAAGACTATTTAAGCTTATGGGTAAGGTAAAGGCATGAGGTGGAGCTGCAGCAAGCGACTAGCATAAACGGAGGCTAACATACGCAAATGAGAGCGAGAAGAGAAGGCAAAGCACGGTCGACAAAAGTATGATCAAGAAGTGATCCTATAGCAACCTCGCCAAGCATAACTCCAACATCAGTGTTCACTTCCCGGACTCACCGAAAGAGACCATCACGATAACACACGCGTTGATGTATTTTAATTAAGGTCAACTTCGGTTTTCTACAACCGACATTAACAAATTCCCATCTGCGACATAACCGCGGCACGGCTTTCGAAAGATAATACCTGCAGGGTGTCCCAACTTAGCCCATTACAAGCTCTCGCGATCATCGAAGGAATAGACCTTCACCCAAGACACTCCGATCGACTCGGTATCCCGTACATCAAGACATTTCGACAATGGTAAAACAAGACCAGCAAAGCCGCCCGAATGTGCCGACAAATCCTGATAGGAGCTGCACATATCTCGCTCTCGTGGCACATCGGATTGTCCAAACTTCCGTAGAGGCCAGCCCAGAGTTGCCCTCGTGGCCACCGGCGGTCGACGGTTTGGACCAACACTCACAACGAGCAACCGCCCGGGGTTAATAAAGATGACCCTCGGCTCCGAAACCCAAGGAAAAAAAGGCTAGGTGAGGCAAATGGTAAAAGGCAATGTTGGGCCTTGCTGGACAAGTTTTATTCAAAGCGAACTGTCAGGGGGTCCCATAAATCACCCGACCGCAGAAGGAACGCAAAATCCGGGAACATAACACCGGTATGACGGAAACTAGGGCGGCAAGAGGAACAAAACACCGGCATAAGGCCGAGCCATCCACCCTTTACCAAGTATATAGATGCATTAATAATATAAGAGATATTGTGATATCCCAACAAGTAAACATGTTCCAACAAGGAACAACATCTCCATGTTCCAACGAGGAACAAACTTCAATCTTCACCTGCAACTAACAACGCTATAAGAGGGGCTGAGCAAAGCGGTAACATAGCCAAACAACGGTTTGCTAGGAATGGTGTCAAAGGTTAGAGGTTTGACATGGCAATTTGGGAGGCTGACAAGAAAATGGTAGGCATCGCAGCATTGACATAGCAAAAGAGCGAGCAAACTAGCAAGCAAAGATAGAAGTGATTTCGAGGGTATGATCATCTTGCCTGAAAGGTTCTCAGAGTTGTCGAAGGCTTGATCCTCGTAGGCGTTCTCAACAGGTTCCTCATACACATACTCGTCTCCCGGCTCTACCCAAAGCAAGAACACAAGCAACGGAACCACAATCAAACAAGCAACAATGCACAAGCAATATGATGCAAAACATGACATGCGATGCGAGATGTGTTATGCAATGCATATGTGTGCTCCGGAAGGAAAATGATGAACTGGCAGCAACTTGGCAAACCAAGTATGCCGCTGAAAGATGAGATGATTTCGTTGAAATCGATATAAAGATCACCGAATCGGATGCACGGTTTGCAAATGGCAAGCAAAACAAGAATGACGCAAATCTGCTTTATGTTCCAGTGCTACTTAGCACGCAACACCTAAACTATGCTACAACACCCCAACATAAAAACAAAGCATATGGCAACGATCTACAGGAGATGCTTAACAAAAGAGGAACACTGAGCTACGGCTAAATCACATCATAACATGTTCAAACAAGCATGGTGAAAGTGCTCAAAATATCAGGTTCACAGACTTAGTGAAAATACTAGCATGCCAGGAATTAACATCAGGAAGGCATGTTTAGAGCAAGCAAACAACATGCTACAGGAACTTATAATAGCAAAGCAAGGCATGACATGATTCTACTCAAAGCATATATCAATAGTCCCTTACTGATCATAAGCCAAAAAGGACCTTAAGAAATGATGGCACCCATGTAAACATAGCAAGTTTTATTACAGATTTCAGACTTAGCAGAAAAACTGGGCATGGCAAAAACAGTTAACGAGTAGGCATGTTCGTGAGCTCGATGCACTCACTAAAGAGCAATACATGGCGTGGCAAGGCAACCAACAGTAAGAAGGCATGATTATGAAGCTAAGCATGGCAAGATCAAGGTCATAGCATACACGGATCAACTACAACGACCTCGTGAAAATTGAATCTCATGCAAACAATCTGCCAGGAAACATTTTCAAGCAAAAGTAGAGCACGAAAATGACATGCTAGACTACCCCATAAATACCAACAAAGGCATGGATGGATAGAGCACATCCAAATGTTCAAAACACCCTTACTGATCATGCTCAAAAAGGGCATGGATCTCTCTGTAACAACATGAACATATGGCATAAAAATAACAGCAGGATAAGACTTAGTGAAATCACTAAGTTCCTGAAATCAGCAACATCATCATCCCTACTTTGCATGCTTGTTCTAGTCAACACATAACTCACAAAAATACATGGCAAACACCCCTGGAAAGATGGCATGGCAATGTTCAACTCACATGTAGGACTCAAGTTCATAAGGTGCACACATAATTCATGGCAAAAATGACAAAAGAGCTCGAGCTGATAAGATTCTGAAACTAACGATCTGAAGCCTTTTTCCAACAGCATTTCGGGCATCAAGATGAGCTCAAATGCAAATGACGCGATAGAATGAAATGTTGTACTCTTCGAGGCGAACAATTTGACATATTATACGCGCAAAACGGAGCTACAGGTGCAGAGATGTGATGGCATGAACATGGCATGAAAATTACAGGAATCTGGGACTTAGTAGATATTTGAAAAAAAACGGACGGGCGCAGTTTAACTAGAAGGTGCTCGGGTGGGATTTAGGAGCTGCTCACCTCGCGGGCTTCGGCCCAGGAAGGAGGAGGAGGCAGGCCGGGGCTGAGGCGCGCCTGGGCCTGGAGATGGGCCAGCGGGGAGGGCGCGGCCCACCTGGCCGGTCAACGGCAGTGACGGGCTCCTCCCGACGGCCATGGCCGCGGCGACGGAGTTTCGGCGGAGGGTTCGCGGAGGAGAGCAGGGCGACCGGGAGGGCTGGTCCGCCGCTGCCAGGCCGGATCTGGCCGGGAGCCAGCCAGCGGAGCTAGCGAAGCGGGCGACGCGGCGATGGGCGCGGCGCCGCCAGCGCTGCCGGGCGAGGCCGAAGCGCGAGGCGGCGGCGCCGGGACGCTGCAGCCTCGGCAGGCGCGGCGAGCGGGCCGGGGGGGTGAGGCGCGCAGCGGGCGGCGAAGGGCACCGGCGGCGGCGGGGTGACGCCGCCGGCGAAGCGCGCGAAGCCGAGGCGGCGCGGGCGAGGACGGCGGCGGCCGACGGATGGGCCTCATGGGTTCGATCCGGCCGCTGGCCGGGCGGCGGCGCTGCGGTGGCCGGGCCACGTGGCGGCGCTGGAGTGGACGCGACGGCGGCGGAGATAGTCCCGCGCGGACGGACATGTCATGCAGCAGAGAGAGATCTAGGGTTTCGGGGAAAACATCCGCGAAAATGGAGGGGAGGACTTATTTATAGGTAGAGGGAGCTAGGAGAGTCCAAATGAGGAGCGGTTTTCGCCACGTGATCGAACGATCGAGAGCATGGAGAGGAGTTAGATGGGTTTTGGGCCACTTTGGAAGGGTGTTGGGCTGCAACTCAAAGAGGCTTTACTTGCTTACTTGCTAACTGTTGAGTACCAAACGACCTCCAAATGGCACGAAACTTGACAAAGCGGTTCACGGTGCTATACCAAGGCCGCTTGGCAAACCTCGGTCCATTCCGAGTTCGTTTAATATCCGCACACGAAAAGAGGGAAGAAGGGAACACCGGAGGACATAGGAGCGCCGGATTGCAAAACGGACAACGGGGAAAATGCTCGGATGCATGAGACGAACATGTATGCAAAATGAAATGCACATGATGACATGATAAAATGCAAATGATGACATGGCAAATGCAACACGCGAGCAAACGACATGGCAACGACGGCGAATAACTGGCAGACATCTGGCGCATCGGATCCGGGGCGTCACTACACTCCACCACTACGAGAGGATCTCGTCCCGAGATCTAGGATGGCACCGGAGGGAAAACGGAAGAGGAAGAGAAGAGGTAAAACTAAGTTGCTTCTTTGACGAACGAGTGAAACCACGAACCTTGAGAGGTTGAGCAATTTAAAAGAAAGAGTACAACAGAGATGACCGAGATTACAAGCAAACCGGTAGAAAATGAACAAGGAGTATTACAAGAATTTGAAGGTTGCAAAGACATGAATCAAAAGTTTAATGGACAAGATAGAATTCGAAACCACTCCGGTTAAACAAGATAGAGAATAGATAAGATTGATATAATTTGAGCAGCACTCCGACTGAAAGAAGAAGGAAAACTTGATAAGATGAAAAGAACTCGAATGAAAACACGACACTCCGGTTAAATGGATAAGCACGAAAAAAAAACATGACCTCACCATACGACATGATGAGTGAAAAGAGCAGAACGTAATGCCTCCGGAAGAAAGAATAGAAGATAGGTCATAGGAATAAAAGAATGGAGAAGAAAATGACAACTTCTACCACAATTGAATTCGGAAGGCATCCTTGCAAGAAGGTTAGAATAGAGTTGTTGGAAGACCAACAACAAAAAGAATAAGTTTGTAGTGGGCTTATGGAAACATCTCAACATTATGAGGTGACAACCGACCACTAACGGAAACAATTGCTTGCTTGAAATTAACGAAGAGATGAAAACTTGTTCCATCAAGATGGAAAAGAGATAACTTGGGTCATTAATAAGCACCAAAATAGCAACATTCCTTAGGGAAGGCTTTAGGTGAAATCTATACCAAGATAACTCCAATGAAGAGATTGATGGATTTAAAATACCTCATTCTTGACAACATGTGAATCATGGAACATGAACTCAAATTATCAAGAATGACATAATACCACCTCCAAAATATGGTAAAAGAATTGCACTCCGGATTACCATATGAAGAAAGCTTGAGCTCCTTATGAAAACAATCTCGATGAAAACTTTGAGAAGGGAATTAAATCTTGATGAACCATCATGTAGAATCTCCATGAAGAACTCCGTAAACAAAAAGGAATGAAAAGAAAGAGAAATTGAAAACACAAGGTGAATCCTTGCAATGATTTAGATGGATCTCCGTGATAATTAGAGCTTGAACTCCGTGAAAAGAGAAGATGAAACAAATGAAACCGAGAATTACTTCATCATGAACAATCTCCTAAGAAAAGAATTAATCACTTGGATGAAGAAGAATAACAATTATGTTATGTTTATCCTTCACCAATTAAATTGATGACAATCAACGGATTTGGCATACTACTTATTCTCGTAGAAAGGATTAAAAGAGATATATCGAAACTTGAGAAGGTCTTGAACAAACCACCGGTAGGATTGGAAAGAACAAATGAATTGATATGATAATGAAAGAGGTGAAATCTTGAACGAACCGTCGTAAGAATAGAAAATGATCGAAGTAGGGTGCATCACCGGTAAGAATTAGCAAATGAACGAAAGTGCTTGAGACAAACTAGATACATGAGAACAAAGAGATCAAGAACTGATTAGAGGATATTCGATTTATGCACCGGCAAGATAGGAGAATGATAACTGACAGCTGAGAATGAATAAACCTGAATTGATGGACTCCGGATGACAAACTGAGAAGACTCTCGAATATCTCCTGATGGGTGAAAAAAGATTCTCACAATCGAAAACAATTATGAGAGGATGGCAACAAGCTAGCACCATGAATCTTGAAGAGAATGGAGCAAGATTTAAGAGAAACTCTTCTTCGGTCTTCAAACCACGAGAATGACAACGAGAAACACCACCAAGAATTATTGAGGCACACCGGAAGAATCGAAAGCGAAGCGGTTGAGCCAACTATGAAAAGAATTTGAAAGATCTTGGAGAAAAACATTTGACTGATGATGACTCATTCTTACGTCAAACTCTGAAAAGAATTTGAGAATGGCTCCGGAATAATTAGAAGAGTCAGGTAAGATCCTGGGAAAAGACCTGTGGGTTAGGGCCCACTCAAAAGAAAACACCGTTGAAAGGATTTAAAAGAGATGTTGCACCGGTTGAATTAAATGACTTGAATGAGATACCAATCTCGAAAGAGCTTGAACGAATTAAGAATGGAAACACAAATCTTCAAGATATCTTGAGCACTCCGGAATAACAAATAGCGAGAAGTAGAATGATAATGAGGTGCACCGGCATAAGAAAGCACTTGGAATGAGAAAAAGAATATGATCAACACCGAAAGCTTGAGTTAAATCCACCGGAAAAGAATACGATAATGAAGAATGATGAACTAGTAGAACATCTTCTTGAGAACCACCGGTAAGAACATTGACGAAAAGAATGGGGAAACTTCCCATGAATAAATGGATACTTGATTAAGAAATCTGAGTCCTTGAATAAGAAGGGTGGGAGGCCGGGAAAACAAAGACAACTTGGTATGGATGGAACAAACGTCGTTGAGAAAACTTAGAATTGATAATTGGTCTTGCTGATGGGGAGAATGATCGGATCCATTTGAAGAGAAGCACATCGGTTGGAAAGAATCGACATGACAATCTCGATGATCAAAAGCATTAGTATTCACATAGCAATATGAGAACACTGTTTAGGAAAGGTATGGAATCAACATTTGACTTTGAAGCAACTCGAATACCACAAATAAAACAAAACAAAGGATTGGCTTGCAGAATAAGCCGGAACAAACATATGATAGAGATTTCGTCCGAAGTTTTCGTGGTGGGGCCTACACGGCTCAATCAGACAAAGACCATCATGTACAAGGCAAAGGCACATGACATACGGTGTCCCAGTCGGCATAGCCAAGGACTCTTTAAGACACAATGAGACCATCAGAAACCAGCCGTGAATAGGCGGACCACTAGACGCCGAACCCGAATTTCATATCATACATCCGTCGGAAAGATATCCTAAGAGCTACTTGAATTCCCACCTATGAAACTCCCAAACTTTCCGTTATGCAATCAGTGTTGGGGATACAGGAGCAATATATATCTCACCCAAGCTAACAATCCCTACATCCACCAGTATCCATCCTTCAACACATAACCAAGAAACCTTCGAAATCGTGGTACCTCAACCTTTGAAAAGCATCCGTTATACGAGTCATGGCAATACTCCCGTACTCACCACAAGATCAAGTTAGCGGGTTATCTCACCAACAACAGCATAAAAGAGATTTTCGATGCGGTACTAAACTCGTATTCCAGAATCTGCAACGATAAAATTATGACGACAACACCTCGGAGCTCAACTCCCGGGACACCGCCACAACCCCTAAATGTCAGGAGGCACCAAGACAATGTTGTCATCATAAAACCATCAGAACGATTCCAAGATACCCGCGTGATCCTAAAAAAATTTTTAGTGAAATTTGAGAAGAGAAAAGTCAAAACTCTACGTCAGGATACCTCACCAGAAGGTCGAAGGGACTGGGGAGTAAAAAGAATCCTACTCTCCGATATATATATAATCCTAAATGACTCAAAACATTTTTCTAGACACAACTCGGCCACTAAAAACGATCAAGCAGTGGGGCTCCTAAGGTCGGGGAAGGCTCTGATACCAACTTAGCGCGCCTCGATGCGGCTATATCTCCCACGTGTCGAAGCACGACTTAGAGGCATAACCGCATTGAAAGCAATGTCGCAAGTGAGGTAATCTTCGCACAATCCATGTAATACATAAGGGAAAAGGTACATAGTTGGCTTACAGTCGCCACTTCACACAATTACATGAATAAAGCATTACATCATCCAGATACAATCAAGGTCCGACTACGGAACCAAAATAAAAGAAGAACCCCAAATGCGACAAAGGACCTCGATCGACCCCAACCGGGCTCCACTATCGATCAACTAGAACAAAACAACACAAAGGGCAAGATCTTCATCGAGCTCCTCCTTGAGCTTGTTTCGCCACCGCCGGTAACAAAGGCACCGCAAACTGGTTTTGAAGTATCCGTGAGCCACGGGACTCAAAGAATCTCGCACCCGCGAGATCAAGATTATTTAAGCTTATGGGTAAGGTAAAGGCATGAGGTGGAGCTGCAGCAAGCGACTAGCATAAACGGAGGCTAACATACGCAAATGAGAGCGAGAAGAGAAGGCAAAGCACGGTCGACAAAAGTATGATCAAGAAGTGATCCTATAGCAACTCGTCAAGCATAACTCCAACATCGTGTTCACTTCCCGGACTCCGCGGAAAGAGACCATCACGGTAACACACGCGTTGATGTATTTTAATTAAGGTCAACTTCGGTTTTCTACAACCGGACATTAACAAATTCCCATCTGCCACATAACCGCGGGCACGGCTTTCGAAAGATAATACCCTGCAGGGGTGTCCCAACTTAGCCCATTACAAGCTCTCGCGATCATCGAAGGAATAGACCTTCACCCAAGACACTCCGATCAGACTCGGTATCCCGGTACATCAAGACATTTCGACAATGGTAAAACAAGACCAGCAAAGCCGCCCGAATGTGCCGACAAATCCTGATAGGAGATGCACATATCTCGCTCGTGGCACACCGGATTGTCCAAACTTCCGTAGGCCAGCCCAGAGTTGCCCCTGGTGGCCACCGGCAGCTGACGGTTTGGACCAACACTCACAACGAGCACTGGCCCGGGGGGGGGTTAAATAAAGATGACCCTCGGGCTCCGGAAACCCAAGGGAAAAAAAGGCTAGGTGAGGCAAAAGGTAAAAGTCAAAGCGAACTGTCAGGGGGGTCCCATAAATCACCCGACCGCGTAAGGAACGCAAAATCCGGGAACATAACACCGGTATGACGGAAACTAGGGCGGCAAGAGTGGAACAAAACACCAGGCATAAGGCCGAGCCATCCACCCTTTACCAAGTATATAGATGCATTAATAATATAAGAGATATTGTGATATCCCAACAAGTAAACATGTTCCAACAAGGAACAACATCTCCATGTTCCAACGAGGAACAAACTTCAATCTTCACCTGCAACTAACAACGCTATAAGAGAGGCTGAGCAAAGCGGTAACATAGCCAAACAACGGTTTGCTAGGAATGGTGTCAAAGGTTAGAGGTTTGACATGGCAATTTGGGAGGCTGACAAGCAAATGGTAGGCATCGCAGCATTGGCATAGCAAAAGAGCGAGCAAACTAGCAAGCAAAGATAGAAGTGATTTCGAGGGTATGATCATCTTGCCTGAAAGGTTCTCAGAGTTGTCGAAGGCTTGATCCTCGTAGGCGTTCTCAACAGGTTCCTCATACACGTAATCGTCTCCCGGCTCTACCCAAAGCAAGAACACAAGCAACGGAACCACAATCAAACAAGGAACAATGCACAAGCAATATGATGCAAAACATGACATGCGATGCGAGATGTGTTATGCAATGCATATGTGTGCTCCGGAAGGAAAATGATGAACCGGGCAGCAACTTGGCAAACCAAGTATGCCGCTGGAAAGATGAGATGATTTCGGTTGAAATCGATATAAAGATCACCGGAATCGGATGCACGGTTTGCAAATGGCAAGCAAAACAAGAATGACGCAAATCTGCGTTTAACAGCCCGGTGCTACTTAGCACGCAACACGAAACTATGCTACAACACCCCAACATAAAAACAAAGCATATGGCAACGATCTACAGGAGATGCTTAACAAAAGAGGAACACTGAGCTACGGCTAAATCACATCATAACATGTTCAAACAAGCATGGTGAAAGTGCTCAAAATATCAGGTTCACAGACTTAGTGAAAATACTAGCATGCCAGGAATTAACATCAGGAAGGCATGTTTAGAGCAAGCAAACAACATGCTACAGGAACTTATAATAGCAAAGCAAGGCATGACATGATTCTACTCAAAGCATATATCAATAGTCCCTTAATGATCATAAGCCAAAAAGGACCTTAAGAAATTATGGCACCCATGTAAACATAGCAAGTTTTATTACAGATTTCAGACTTAGCAGAAAAACTGGGCATGGCAAAAACAGTTAACGAGTAGGCATGTTCGTGAGCTCGATGCACTCACTACATAGAAATACATGGCGTGGCAAGGCAACCAACAGTAAGAAGGCATGATTATGAAGCTAAGCATGGCAAGATCAAGGTCATAGCATACACGGATCAACTACAACGACCTCGTGAAAATTGAATCTCATGCAAACAATCTGCCAGGAAACATTTTCAAGCAAAAGTAGAGCACGAAAATGACATGCTAGACTACCCCATAAATACCAACAAAGGCATGGATGGATAGAGCACATCCAAATGTTCAAAACACCCTTACTGATCATGCTCAAAAAGGGCATGGATCTCTCTGTAACAACATGAACATATGGCATAAAAATAACAGCAGGATAAGACTTAGTGAAATCACTAAGTTCCTGAAATCAGCAACATCATCATCCCTACTTTGCATGCTTGTTCTAGTCAACACATAACTCACAAAAATACATGGCAAACACCCCTGGAAAGATGGCATGGCAATGTTCAACTCACATGTAGGACTCAAGTTCATAAGGTGCACACATAATTCATGGCAAAAATGACAAAAGAGCTCGAGCTGATAAGATTCTGAAACTAACGATCTGAAGCCTTCTTCCAACAGCATTTCGGGCATCAAGATGAGCTCAAATGCAAATGATGCAATGGAATGAAATGATGTACTCTTCGAAGCGAACAATTTGACATATTATACGCGCAAAACGGAGCTACTGGTGCGGAGATGTGATGGAATGAACATGGCATGAAAATTACAGGAATCTGGGACTTAGTAGATATTTGAAAAAAAAACGGACGGGCGTAGTTTAACTAGAAGGTGCTCGGGTGGGATTTAGGAGCTGCTCACCTCGCGGGCTTCGGCCCAGGAAGGAGGAGGAGGCAGGCCGGGGCTGAGGCGCGCCTGGGCCTGGAGATGGGCAATGAGGGAGGGCGCGCCCACTGGCCGGCCAGCCAGCGAGCAGACGGGGCTCCTCCCGACGGCCATGGCCACGGCGACGGAGTTCGGCGGAGGGTTCACGGAGGAGAGCAGGGCGACGGGAGGGCTGGTCCGGCGCTGCCAGGCCGGATCTGGCCGGGAGCCACCGGCGCCGGAGCTAGCGAAGCGGCGACGCGGCGATGGCGGGGCGCTGGGCGCTGGGCGAGGCCGAAGCGCGAGGCGGCGGGCGCTGGGACGCCATGACCGGCAGGCAGCGGGCGAGCGGGCCGGCGGGGTGAGGCGCGGCGCGCGGCGAAAGCGGGTCAGGCGCGGCGGGCAGGACGTCACCAGCGAGGGCGCGCGAAGCCGGCGGCGGGCGAGGACGGCGGCGGCTGGACGGGATGGGCCCATGGGCTCGATCCGGCTGCTGGCCGCAGGCGGCGCTGCTGCATGGCCGGGCCACGGGCGGCGCGGAGGGACGCGGACGGCGGCGGAGATAGTCCCGCGCGGACGGACATGTCATGCAGCAAAGGAGGAGATCTAGGGTTTCGGGGGGAAAAACATCCGCGAAAATGGAGGGGGAGGACTTATTTATAGGTAGAGGGAGCTAGGAGAGTCCAAATGAGGAGCGGTTTTCGGCCACGTGATCGAACGACCGAGAGCATGGAGAGGAGTTAGATGGGTTTTGGGCCACTTTGGAAGGGGTGTTGGGCTGCAACTCAAAGAGGCTTTACGGTTACCCGGTTAACCGTTGGAGTACCAAACGACCTCCAAATGGCACGAAACTTGACAGCGGTTCACGGTGCTATACCAAGGCCGCTATAAACCTCGTCCATTCCGAGAACGTTTAATATCCGCACACGAAAAGAGGGAAGAAGGGAACACCGGAGGACATAGGAGCGCCGGATTGCAAAACGGACAACGGGGAAAATGCTCAGATGCATGAGACGAACATGTATGCAAAATGAAATGCACATGATGACATGATAAAATGCAAATGATGACATGGAAAATGCAACACGCGAGCAAACGACATGGCAACGACGGCGAATAACTGGCAGACATCTGGCGCATCGGATCCGGGGCGTCACAACACTCCACCACTACGAGAGGATCTCGTCCCGAGATCTAGGATGGCACCGGAGGGAAAACGGAAGAGGAAGAGAAGAGGTAAAACTAAGTTGCTTCTTTGACGAACGAGTGAAACCACGAACCTTGAGAGGTTGAGCAATTTAAAAGAAAGAGTACAACAGAGATGACCGAGATTACAAGCAAACCGGTAGAAAATGAACAAGGAGTATTACAAGAATTTGAAGGTTGCAAAGACATGAATCAAAAGTTTAATGGACAAGATAGAATTCGAAACCACTCCGGTTAAACAAGATAGAGAATAGATAAGATTGATATAATTTGAGCAGCACTCCGACTGAAAGAAGAAGGAAAACTTGATAAGATGAAATGAACTTGAATGAGAACACAACACTCCGGCTAAACGGATAAGCACGAAAAGAACATGACCTCACCATACGACATGATGAGTGAAAAGAGCAGAACGTAATGCCTCCGGAAGAAAGAATAGAAGATAGGTCATAGGAATAAAAGAATGGAGAAGAAAATGACAACTTCTACCACAATTGAATTCGGAAGGCATCCTTGCAAGAAGGTTAGAATAGAGTTGTTGGAAGACCAACAACAAAAAGAATAAGTTTGTAGTGGGCTTATGGAAACATCTCAACATTATGAGGTGACAACCGACCACTAACGGAAACAATTGCTTGCTTGAAATTAACGAAGAGATGAAAACTTGTCCCATCAAGATGGAAAAGAGATAACTTGGGTCATTAATAAGCACCAAAATAGCAACATTCCTTAGGGAAGGCTTTATGTGAAATCTATACCAAGATAACTCCAACGAAGAGATTGATGGATTTAAAATACCTCATTCTTGACAACATGTGAATCATGGAACATGAACTCAAATTATCAAGAATGACATAATACCACCTCCAAAATATGGTAAAAGAATTGCACTCCGGATTACCATATGAAGAAAGCTTGAGCTCCTTATGAAAACAATCTCGATGAAAACTTTGAGAAGGGAATTAAATCCTTGATGAACCATCATGTAGAATCTCCATGAAGAACTCCGGTAAACAAAAAGGAATGAAAAGAAAGAGAAATTGAAAACACAAGGTGAATCCTTGCAATGATTTAGATGGATCTCCGTGATAATTAGAGCTTCGAACTCCGTGAAAAAGAGAAGATGAAACAAATGAAACCGAGAATTACTTCATCATGAACAATCTCCGGAAGAAAAGAATTAATCACTTGGATGAAGAAGAATAACAATTATGTTATGTTTATCCTTCACCAATTAAATTGATGACAATCAACGGATTTGGCATACTACTTATTCTCGTAGAAAGGATTAAAAGAGATATATCGAAACTTGAGAAGGTCTTGAACGAACCACCGGTAGGATTGGAAAGAACAAATGAATTGATATGATAATGAAAGAGGTGAAATCTTGAACGAACCGTCGTAAGAATAGAAAATGATCGAAGTAGGGTGCATCACCGGTAAGAATTAGCAAATGAACGAAAGTGCTTGAGACAAACTAGATACATGAGAACAAAGAGATCAAGAACTGATTAGAGGATATTCGATTTATGCACCGGCAAGATAGGAGAATGATAATCGACACCTGAGAATGAATAAACCTGAATTGATGGACTCGGATGACAAACTGAGAAGACTCTCGAATATCTCCTGATGGGTGAAAAAAGATTCTCACAATCGAAAACAATTATGAGAGGATGGCAACAAGCTAGCACCATGAATCTTGAAGAGAATGGAGCAAGATTTAAGAGAAACTCTTCTTCGGTCTTCAAACCACGAGAATGACAACGAGAAACACCACCAAGAATTATTGAGGCACACCGGAAGAATCGAAAGCGAAGAGGTTGAGCCAACTATGAAAAGAATTTGAAAGATCTTGGAGAAAAACATTTGACTGATGATGACTCATTCTTACGTCAAACTCTGAAAAGAATTTGAGAATGGCTCCGGAATAATTAGAAGAGTCAGGTAAGATCCTCGAAAAGACCGTGGGTTAGGGCCCACTCAAAAGAAAACACCGTTGAAAGGATTTAAAAGAGATGTTGCACCGGTTGAATTAAATGACTTGAATGAGATACCAATCTCGAAAGAGCTTGAACGAATTAAGAATGGAAACACAAATCTTCAAGATATCTTGAGCACTCCGGAATAACAAATAGCGAGAAGTAGAATGATAATGAGGTGCACCGGCATAAGAAAGCACTTGGAATGAGAAAAAGAATATGATCAACACCGAAAGCTTGAGTTAAATCCACCGGAAAAGAATACGATAATGAAGAATGATGAACTAGTAGAACATCTTCTTGAGAACCACCGGGTAAGAACATTGACGGAAAAGAATGGGGAAACTTCCCATGAATAAATGGATACTTGATTAAGAAATCTGAGTCCTTGAATAAGAAGGGTGGGAGGGCGGGAAAACAAAGACAACTTGGTATGGATGGAACAAACGTCGTTGAGAAAACTTAGAATTGATAATTGGTCTTGCTGATGGGGAGAATGATCGGATCCATTTGAAGAGAAGCACATCGGTTGGAAAGAATCGACATGACAATCTCGATGATCAAAAGCATTAGTATTCACATAGCAATATGAGAACACTGTTTAGGAAAGGTATGGAATCAACATTTGACTTTGAAGCAACTCGAATACCACAAATAAAACAAAACAAAGGATTGGCTTGCAGAATAAGCCGGAACAAACATATGATAGAGATTTCGTCCGAAGTTTTCGTGGTGGGGCCTACACGGGCTCAATCGTACAGCACCATCATGTACAAGGCAGTGCACATGACATACGAAGTGTCCCCGAGTCGGCATAGCCAAGGACTCTTTAAGACACAATGAGACCATCAGAAACCAACCGTGAATAGGCGGACCACTAGACGTCGAACCCCAATTTCATATCATACATCCGTCGGAAAGATATCCTAAGAGCTACTTGAATTCCCACCTATGAAACTCCCAAACTTTCCGGTTATGCAATCAGTGTTGGGGATACAGGGAGCAATATATATCTCACCCAAGCTAACAATCCCTACATCCAATTGTATCCATCCTTCAACACATAACCAAGAAACCTTCGAAATCGTGTACCTCAACCTTGAAAAGCATCCGTTATACGAAGTCATGGCAATACTCCGTACTCACCACAAGATCTTGGGTTAGCGGGTTATCTCACCAACAACAGCATAAAAGAGATTTTCGATGTCGGCGACTAAACTCGGTATTCCAGAATCGCAACGATAAAATTATGACGACAACACCTCGGAGCTCAACTCCCGGGACACCGCCACAACCCCTAAA
The DNA here is from genome assembly GCA_021437245.1 of Aegilops speltoides. Classification (NCBI taxonomy): domain Eukaryota; kingdom Viridiplantae; phylum Streptophyta; class Magnoliopsida; order Poales; family Poaceae; genus Aegilops; species Aegilops speltoides. The sequence continues at coordinate 250,841,995 of CM038145.1, forward strand.
TGTCGAGGCACCAAGACAATGTTGTCATCATAAAACCATCGAACGATTCCAAGATACCCGCGTGATCCTAAAAAAAATTTTAGTGAAATTTGAGAAGAGAAAAGTCAAAACTCTACGTCGGGATACCTCACCGAAGGTCGAAGGACTGGGAGTAAAAAGAATCCTACTCTCGATATATATAATCCTAAATGACTCAAAACATTTTTCTAGACACAACTCGCCACTAAAAGCGATCAAGCAAAGGGGCTCCTAAGGTCGGGAAGGCTCGATACCAACTTAGCGCCTCGATGCGGCTATATCTCCCACGTCGAAGCACGACTTAGAGGCATAACCGCATTGAAAGCAATGTCGCAAGTGAGGTAATCTTCGCACAATCCATGTAATACATAAGGGAAAAGGTACATAGTTGGCTTACAGTCGCCACTTCACACAATTACATGAATAAAGCATTACATCATCCAGATACAATCAAGGTCCGACTACGGAACCAAAATAAAAGAAGAACCCCAAATGCGACAAAGGACCCTGATCGACCCCAACTGGGCTCCACTACTGATCAACTAGAACAAAACAACACAAAGGGCAAGATCTTCATCGAGCTCCTCCTTGAGCTTGGTTGCGTCACCGCTTTCGGTAACAAAGGCACCGCAAACTGGTTTTGAAGTATCCGTGAGCCACGGGGACTCAGCAATCTCGCACCCGCGAGATCAAGACTATTTAAGCTTATGGGTAAGGTAAAGGCATGAGGTGGAGCTGCAGCAAGCGACTAGCATAAACGGAGGCTAACATACGCAAATGAGAGCAAGAAGAGAAGGCAAAGCACGTTCGACAAAAGTATGATCAAGAAGTGATCCTATAGCAACTGCGTCAAGCATAACTCCAACATCAGTGTTCACTTCCGGACTCACGGAAAGAGACCATCACGGTAACACACGCGTTGATGTATTTTAATTAAGGTCAACTTCGGTTTTCTACAACCGGACATTAACAAATTCCCATCTGCCACATAACCGCGGGCACGGCTTTCGAAAGATAATACCCTGCAGGGGTGTCCCAACTTAGCCCATTACAAGCTCTCGCGATCATCGAAGGAATAGACCTTCACCCAAGACACTCCGATCGACTCGGTATCCCGTACATCAAGACATTTCGACAATGGTAAAACAAGACCAGCAAAGCCGCCCGAATGTGCCGACAAATCGATAGGAGCTGCACATATCTCGTTCTCGTGGCACACCGGATTGTCCAAACTTCCGTAGGCCAGCCCAGAGTTGCCCTGTACACCGTGGTCGACGGTTTGGACCAACACTCACAACGAGCACCGCCCGGGGTTAATAAAGATGACCCTCGGGCTCCGGAAACCCAAGGGAAAAAAAGGCTAGGTGAGGCAAATGGTAAAAGGCAATACCTTGCTGGACAAGTTTTATTCAAAGCGAACTGTCAGGGGGGTCCCATAAATCACCCGACCGCGTAAGGAACGCAAAATCCGGGAACATAACACCGGTGTGACGGAAACTAGGGCGGCAAGAGTGGAACAAAATACCAGGCATAAGGCCGAGCCATCCACCCTTTACCAAGTATATAGATGCATTAATAATATAAGAGATATTGTGATATCCCAACAAGTAAACATGTTCCAACAAGGAACAACATCTCCATGTTCCAACGAGGAACAAACTTCAATCTTCACCTGCAACTAACAACGCTATAAGAGAGGCTGAGCAAAGCGGTAACATAGCCAAACAACGGTTTGCTAGGAATGGTGTTAAAGGTTAGAGGTTTGACATGGCAATTTGGGAGGCTGACAAGCAAATGGTAGGCATCGCAGCATTGGCATAGCAAAAGAGCGAGCAAACTAGCAAGCAAAGATAGAAGTGATTTCGAGGGTATGATCATCTTGCCTGAAAGGTTCTCAGAGTTGTCGAAGGCTTGATCCTCGTAGGCGTTCTCAACAGGTTCCTCATACACGTACTCGTCTCCCGGCTCTACCCAAAGCAAGAACACAAGCAACGGAACCACAATCAAACAAGGAACAATGCACAAGCAATATGATGCAAAACATGACATGCGATGCGAGATGTGTTATGCAATGCATATGTGTGCTCCGGAAGGAAAATGATGAACCGGGCAGCAACTTGGCAAACCAAGTATGCTGCTGGAAAGATGAGATGATTTCGGTTGAAATCGATATAAAGATCACCGAATCGGATGCACGGTTTGCAAATGGCAAGCAAAACAAGAATGACGCAAATCTGCGTTTAACAGCCCGGTGCTACTTAGCACGCAACACCTAAACTATGCTACAACACCCCAACATAAAAACAAAGCATATGGCAACGATCTACAGGAGATGCTTAACAAAAGAGGAACACTGAGCTACGGCTAAATCACATCATAACATGTTCAAACAAGCATGGTGAAAGTGCTCAAAATATCAGGTTCACAGACTTAGTGAAAATACTAGCATGCCAGAATTAACATCAGAAGGCATGTTTAGAGCAAGCAAACAACATGCTACAGGAACTTATAATAGCAAAGCAAGGCATGACATGATTCTACTCAAAGCATATATCAATAGTCCCTTAATGATCATAAGCCAAAAAGGACCTTAAGAAATTATGGCACCCATGTAAACATAGCAAGTTTTATTACAGATTTCAGACTTAGCAGAAAAACTGGGCATGGCAAAAACAGTTAACGAGTAGGCATGTTCGTGAGCTCGATGCACTCACTACATAGCAATACATGGCGTGGCAAGGCAACCAACAGTAAGAAGGCATGATTATGAAGCTAAGAATGGCAAGATCAAGGTCATAGCATACACGGATCAACTACAACGACCTCGTGAAAATTGAATCTCATGCAAACAATCTGCCAGGAAACATTTTCAAGCAAAAGTAGAGCACGAAAATGACATGCTAGACTACCCCATAAATACCAACAAAGGCATGGATGGATAGAGCACATCCAAATGTTCAAAACACCCTTACTGATCATGCTCAAAAGGGCATGGATCTCTGTAACAACATGAACATATGGCATAAAAATAACAGCAGGATAAGACTTAGTGAAATCACTAAGTTCCTGAAATCAGCAACATCATCATCCCTACTTTGCATGCTTGTTCTAGTCAACACATAACTCACAAAAATACATGGCAAACACCCCTGGAAAGATGGCATGGCAATGTTCAACTCACATGTAGGACTCAAGTTCATAAGGTGCACACATAATTCATGGCAAAAATGACAAAAGAGCTCGAGCTGATAAGATTCTGAAACTAACGATCTGAAGCCTTCTTCCAACAGCATTTCGGGCATCAAGATGAGCCCAAATGCAAATCATGCAATGGAATGAAGTGATGTACTCTTCGAGGCGAACAATTTGACATATTATACGCGCAAAACGGAGCTATGGGTGCAGAGATGTGATGGCATGAACATGGCATGAAAATTACAGGAATCTGGGACTTAGTAGATATTTGAAAAAAAACGGACGGGCGCAGTTTAACTAGAAGGTGCTCGGGTGGGATTTAGGAGCTGCTCACCTCGCGGGCTTCGGCCCAGGAAGGAGGAGGAGGCAGGCCGGGCTGAGGCGCGCTGGGCACGGAGATGGGCAGCGGGAGGGCGCGCCCACCGACGGCCAACGGCAGCGACGGGGCTCCTCCCGACGGCCATGGCTGGCCGGCGACGGAGTTCAGCGGAGGGTTCGCGGAGGAGAGCAGGGCGACCGGGAGGGCTGGTCCGCCGCTGCCAGGCCGGATCTGGCCGGGAGCCAGCCGGCGGCGGAGCTAGCGAAGCGGGCGACGCGGCGATGGGCGGCGGGCGGGCTGCCGCTGAGGCCGAAGCGAGGCGGCGGCGGCGCCGGGGACGCCATGCCCTCGCAGGCGCGGGCGGAGCGGGCAGGCGGGGGTGAGCGCGCGCGGCGAAGCGGCACCGGCGGCGGCGGGCAGGTGACGCCGCCGGCGAGGCGCGCGAAGCGAGGCGGCGGCGGGCGAGGACGGCGGCGGCCGATGGATGGGCCTCATGGTCCCGATCCGAACCGCTGGCCGCGGCAGCGCTGCTGTGGCCGGGCCACGTGGCGGCGCGGAGTGGACGCGACGGCGGCGGAGATAGGTCCGCGCGGACGGACATGTCATGTGCAGAGGAGAGATCTAGGGTTTCGGGGAAAACATCCGCGAAAATGGAGGGGGGGGGACTTATTTATAGGTAGAGGGAGCTAGGAGAGTCCAAATGAGGAGCGGTTTTCGGCCACGCGATCGTGATCGAACGACCGAGAGCATGGAGAGGAGTTAGATGGGTTTTGGGCCACTTTGGAAGGGTGTTGGGCTGCAACTCAAAGAGGCTTTACTTGTTACCGGCTAACTGTTGAGTACCAAACGACCTCCAAATGGCACGAAACTTGACAGCGGTTCATCGTGCTATACCAAGGCCGCTATAAAACCTCGTCCATTCCGAGAACGCTTAATATCCGCACACGAAAAGAGGGAAGAAGGGAACACCGGAGGACATAGGAGCGCCGGATTGCAAAACGGACAACGGGGAAAATGCTCGGATGCATGAGACGAACATGTATGCAAAATGAAATGCACATGATGACATGATAAAATGCAAATGATGACATGGCAAATGCAACACGCGAGCAAACGACATGGCAACGACGGCGAATAATCGCGTATATCCGGCGCGATCGGATCCGGGCGCCACAAGAACGCCGATTTGTGCCGCCAGGACATGGAGCAGCAACAAGACGGACGCTCTGAAGTCGCGAGCAGAGCGCCCATAATCGGGCCGACTACGTGGAGGCGGCGCCGCAATAGCCTCGAGGCTGTCCGGCACGCACGCGCTCACGACGCCAATTTTACTACCAGCTCTTCAAGTGGGTTTCCGCTTGAAGCCGGCTTCATGGACCACGCCGCATGGAAAGGGCCAACGCTACGCAGCAATGCGCCCTATCGCACCTCTCGCAAGTCCGAGGCGAGCGCAGGACGCCGTGCCGCGTTTAGCGTGTACCGCCGGCATCGCCTAGTTAGCTAAGAGTAAGTTAGTACTTGTCTAGTGGGAGTAGATAGTTAACTTGGCTATGATGGTTGTCAATGTGGAAGGTCGGTACTCTATATGTGGATCGGACTACATTTTTGCTCAATGTTGAACTTTCCGCTTGAACATATGGAATGGGCTGTTATTTTTTTAAATGGGTTGTATTTGTCCTCCACGGGTTTAGAGGCTGACTTGTGGGCCTAGCAAGTTGACGCATACACAATCAGGAGACGATTGTACGTGGAGAGGATGACAGCAGGGACCCGCCAAGGTCATGGCAGTACGGAAGCAAGTGCCTCCTTATTTCAAGCCAATAAAAACTGCTCCTCCTAGTGGATTTCTGACATCTGGGTCCCATGCCATTGTCAACGTAGTCAATAAACGAGAGAATTGCACAATGAGCGGCTGACACGAGGACCCAAAGAGCTCGCCAGCTTATTTTGTTTTGGGTTAATTTGATAAATGCCTCTGAGAAATGCCACTGCAATTTTCAAACTTCGAAAAATGCCATTTCATGCCATTTCTAGTGGAATTTTTTGAAGTCTGGAGTGGCGTTTTTCAAAGTTTGCAAACTGCAGTGGCGTTTTTCAAAGTTTGCAAAAATTGCAGTGGCATTTTTCAAAGTTTGGAAATTATAGTGGCATTTTTATGAATCTCCATAATTTGAGTGGCATTTATCTAATATGTTTTTGAGGCGGAAGCAGGGTGTCAACTGGGCTGTGCAGGACACTCTGGCCTGTCTAGACAACCTTTGCTTTTATGTTTACCACAGACCAGCCCAGTAGTTTTTTTTTCTTTTTGAAAATGGCTAGCCCAGTTTTTTTGTGATTTGTCAAGTAAGTCACTTTATCAGGCCTATTGGGCTAGACGAGGAGAGCTTCATTCGGCTGGCCAAGAAAATGGCCTATCAGTAATGAGAAATGGGCTGTACATTTTTAAAACGCATCAAACCGACAATTAGTTTCAAATATCTTTTTTTTTATTTCAAGATTTTAAATTGCATTGATTTTTATGCGTGGACAATTTATTGGATTTTATATTGATATACATTTATTTTTAAAATCTGTCTGAATGTGACCGGAAATTTCGGGATTAAAAAAAGTTCAGACCGCACCGACATATGCAAAATTTCGTATAATTTTGTAAACGTGGCCACAATATGGGATGTAATGCTAACAAAGAGAATATGGGCTCCAAAAAACCCATAAGAATTAGCAAATGGGCTGTAAACTATTTGAAATAATGGAAGATGGGTTGTATGCTGTTTTCCACAGATTTGAGGCTTTCCACAGATGGCCTGTATATTGTTGGATGTCCATCCAACGACCGTCGTGCTTCTTCAATCTCTGCTCTTCCCGCTCCACCGCCAAACAAGCGCCGGTGGACTGCTGCTCCCTCCTCCCTCATGCGGCTTTGTCTTGCCAAGCAGCCTCACCGCCCCACCGTACTCCCATTGCTGGCCTAGCTATCCCTCTACTCATCCTCAGTCCCACACATGCTGTTATTCTTCGGCGACGACAGACGAACCAAGAACCCTCGTACTCCTCCGCGTGGGAAATAATCGCCGAGTATTCCTGGCTCCGTCATTCCTTCCTAGGCCTCGCCGTCGTCCCTTTACTCGTGCTCTCGGCGTGGCCTGGTCAACATGGTCAATGAACGACATCCATCGAAGTGGAGGTACGTGGAGAGGCTGACAGCTGGGTCCACGGCCGCACGCAAGGAAATGCCTCCTTATTACGCCGCAAAATAATGATTCCTCCACCTGACATCTGGGACCCACCGAAGGGCCTTTGTATTTCACGAAAAAATGTTACTGTCACGACACTCGGACCCACCACTATATCTTCGCACACAAGGAAGTGCCTCCTTATTACGCCCAAAAAAAGAATACTCCCCCTGCTAGCTGGGACCCAGTATAGTGGGCCTACTAAGTTGATGGAGACGAAGGGCTTTGTCAACTTAGTCAATATGCATGATTCTAGCTTGACTGACCGTACGATGTCCATCCAACGGCCGTAGTGGTTCTTCAACCTCTGGTCTTCATGCTCCACCCGCCAAAGCAAATACCGGTCGTGCCGCCGCTTCCTACCTCCCGTGGCCGGTCAGGTTGCCGCCGAGGCCTCACCGCCCCCATACTACTCCCACCACTGGCCAGGCCATCCCTCCACTCCACTCACCCACACCCCTGTTATTCTCAAGGGACGGCAACAAGCCATGAACCAGTGAACCCTCGTACTCCTCTTCGCGTGGGCATCCACTGCCGCGTCTTCCCTGGCTCCGCGTCGTCCCCTTCCTAGGCCTCGCCGTCGTCCACCACCGTGGTGCTCTCAGAGCGGCGTGGTCAATGAGGTCAACAACCGAATTCCATCGGAAGAATACTGTACGTGGAGAGGCTGACAGCTGGGTCCACGGCAACCGCAAGGAAGTGCCTCCTTATTACGCGGAAAATAATTATTCCTCCACCTGACAGCAGGGACCCACCAGATGGGCCACCAGTATTTTGCGAAGAAAATGTTTGCCCCTGACTACTGGGACCCACCCCCACCGTATTTCACGAAAAAATGTTCCCCCTGCTATCAGCTCGGACCCACCGGAAGTGCCTCCTTATTACGCACAAAAAAATGAATACCCCCCCCCCCAGCTAGCTAGGACCCACCTTGGTGGGAGGCTGACTTGTGGGCCTACTAAGTTGACGGGGACGGAGGGCTTTGTCAACTTAGTCAATATAAACGATTCTAGCTCCAGTGACCATACGATGTCCATCCAACGGCCGTAGTGCTTCTTCAACCTCTGGTCTTCTTGCTCCACCACCCAAAGCAAAGACCGGTCGTGCCGCATGCTCCCCGCCTCCGTGGGATGGATTTGCCGCCATGAGGCCTCACCGCCTTTACTATTCCCACCGCTGGCTAGGCCCTGCAGCGACGGCAGCCTCACACCGCAGCTGAACCAGTGAACCCTCGTACTCCTCTCGGCGCGGGCTTCCACTGCCACGTCTTCCCCTGCTCCCCGTCGTCCCCTTCCTAGGCCTCGCCGTCGTCCATCGCCCTGGTGCTCTCGGCGCAGCGTGGTCAACGTGGTCAAGGAACGATTTCCATCGAACATGGACTGTATGTGGAGAGGCTGACAGCTGGGTCCACAGCCGCAGCAAGGAAGTGCCTCCTTATTACGCGGAAAATAGTTATTCCTCCACCTAACAGCGGGGACCCACCGGACGGGCCACCGTATTTCGCGAAAAAACGTTTCTCACCTGACTACTGGGACCCACCAGCTACACCTTCACATGCAAGGAAGTGCGTCCGGGCAAAAAAAGATGATTCGCCCCTCTGACTGCTGGGAGCCACCAGATTTTCGCATGCAAGGAAGTGCCTGACAGTCGGGACCCACCTGGTCGAAGCGTACGTAGCGTTGTCATTTTGGTCGCGAACATGTACGTACATACTGGTCATTGTAGAGGCGTGCACGTGTCGTAGTAGAGGCGCGCATGTGTCGTAGTAGAGGCGCGCACGTAGCATGTACACGTACGTACAGCGGTGAGGGTGCAAGAAAGAAAATACGTCCACGTACGTACATACGGGCAGGGTCTCGAACGCCAACTCACGCATATGTACATGGCTGGGTCGGAATGGAGAAACGGTGTTGTCGTCGTGTTCATGAGGAGGCAACGGAATGCGTCGTGTTCATCGGGAGGCAACGGAATGCGTCGTGTTCATGGGGGTGCAACGGAATGCGTCATGTTCATCGGGAGGCAACGGAACGCGTGGGAGCCAACCGGCTTGGATGGAACAGGCGATGGAAATGAGGCCTGGCATACCGCAGAACGGAGGAAACGGACCTCCTACGGTCGAAACGGGGGTCCTGTTGATCGGGAGGGGTGTGGCGTACCGCAAAACGGACGAAACAAACCTCCTACGGTCGAAACGGGGGTCCTGTTGATCAGGAGAGGTGTGGCGTACCTCAAAACGGACGAAACTGACTTGTGTTGGAGCGCTACGGTCGAAACGGGGAGGGTGTGGCGATCGCAAAACGGACTCCACGGATACCGCTCATCTCCACCGCCGACCTCCTCCACCTCCACGGACTACCGCCGACCTCCTCCAGCCGCCACGGCTCTGCTCATCCAGCCTCCACCACGCTTACTCCATCGGCTACTATTCAACCACCCGCCCATGGGCACCCTCCACCGCCTACTATTCATCCAGCCCTCCACACCATGGGGTCCTGCTCAACCACCCTCCATGGGCACCCTCCATCGCTCATCGCTCATCCAGCCTCCACACCACGGGTCCTGCTCAACCACCCTCCACGGCCACCCTCCACCGCTCATCGCTCATCCAGCCCTCCACACCACCGTTCCTGCTTCCGAGGCAACGCCACCGCCATCGCTCATCCAAACCCCCGCAACGCCATCGCTCATCCTGAGGCAGATCGATCGGCTTCGCTTAGCGCAGGCGAATCGCCCATCGGGTTCGATTAACAGCCATCGATCGATCGCCGGGTTCAAGAATGCATAGCTCGCAGCGTAATCGCCGGGTTCGATTAGAGCCCAACGCCGCCGACTTCGCTAGAGCCAATGCCTCGCACACACGCGCGTACGTAGGAGAGAAACGCGCATCGCTCCGCCCCCGACCTCCCACCGTAACCGGCAACTCCCCGGAATTTTCCTCCCCCTCGCTTCTACCACGGTTTATTCCGTCATGGACGGCCCAAAGAATGTCATGCAGCTGCGTCTCCGGCCCGCCCAGGACGAAAAGCCCATATTCTGTCATGATTTTTTGTCATAGAAGTAGGAGCCCACCACATCTATGATGATACCGGGTTTTGTCACAATTATCGTCATAGAAGTGTAATATGTATGACAGAAAAAAAAATCGTTCGGCCCAAAATGTCACGGATGTGTCTTTTTTTTGTAGTGTTAATGTCCAAGGATTTTAGAGCTATCAAAGATGCAAGGCAAACAAGTCTATCAACATGAATTTCATTTCCATGGCTCACTCTAGAAGTTTGCCATTTGGATCCTGGGGTTTGAATTATCATGGAAGTGTGCATATCACAAAATGCGGTGTTATGCAAACGAACATAGCTCTCGGATATAAATGAATGAGATGCTCCAGTATCAAAAAGAACAGATGCCGAATCGTAGTTAACAAGGAGCATACCAAGAACAACGTTGGGATCATCCTAAGCCTCTTCAGCTGAGACACAGTTCACATGGCCACGTGCAGCGGTGGTCGGCTTGGCGTTGTACACCTTCCTTGTTGTCTTGTCACGGCCACCAGCCTTTCCGGACTGGTTGGGTTGGGGTTGATCTGGGGACACTCTCGCATTTAGTGACCCGGTTCTCCACACTTGAAGCATGTCATGGTGCTGGTGCATGGGAGACCATTGGTGGTTAATCCACCATAAGAGTTGGGTGGTGCATACTGCTGGGCTGGATGAGGCGCCTGATAGGATGGCCTCGGTGTGAACCTGGGTGGCAGAGCTGTGTTAGGCACCCACACCCAGCGCTTCTGAGAGCCAGAACCATATGAGGAACCAGTGTCACGGACATGCTTGCGTGTAGCTTCGAAGTTAGTCTGACCTGTCTCAGCACTGATAGCCTTGATCACTAGCTTCTGGAAGGAAGTGCACTCGTGAAGTTGGAGATCACGGCAAAGCTCGGGTCTAAGTCCCTTGTGGAACCTCACCTGCTTCTTGGCATCGATGGATACTTCTTCAGTTGCATAACGTGCTAGGTTTCCAAACTCTCTGTTGTATGCATCCATGGTGAGTCTACCCTTGGTGAAGTTGCAGAACTCCTCTCGCTTACGATCCATAAGACCTTCCGGAATGTGGTGCTAACGGAAAGCCTTGCTGAACTCTGCCCAAGTGGTAACCTGGCCAGCTGGGCGCATGGCCTCATAGTTCTCCCACCAAAGGCTGGCGTGGCCTTCAAGATGATAAGCAGCGTAAGTGACCTTGTCAGCTTCGACTACGTGTGCAGAGCGTAGCTTGTGGGTGATGCTACGGAGCCAATCATACGCATCAAGAGGCTCGACAGAATGATGGAAGGTGGGTGGGTGTAACTTGATGAAATCACTGAGAGACACCAAGTCGTTCCTCTGGTGTAGTGTTGTGTTCTCCTCAATGCGTTCCAGCAAACGGTTGGTCTCACGTTTGTTCCTCTCGGCCTCCAACATGACCTCATCCAAAGAAGGAGGTTGAGGCAGATTCACATCTCTAGCCCTACTGCCTTCAGCCTGCTACGGGACAGCAGGGTTGTTTCGGGTGTTGACCATCCTAGGAAAACAAGACAACGGTTTAGACAAGGTTGACAAAATTCTAACATAGAAGTGCAAAATGTAATGGATGACTCAGAATGCAAGATGTTCATCTGTATGACATGGTAATATAGAAACTTCCATATTTATACCATCGGTCATACACACCATATACGGTTTAGTACAAGACCAAGCTGAAGTACAACTGTGGTGAAAGGAAGATTACATCTCATCGGAGGCATTCCAAGCTCCTATACATTATTTTTCTACACCTCCAGAATCTAGTACACACGAAGTCATATTCCACAAGACGCGCAGGACTGTGGAAATACAACTACTACATACTACTAGTGTCGTGATCCAGCTCAGTCGTCTCTGGCTCCGTAGTAGTCCTCATAGAGATCCCCCGCATCGCCTGGAAGCGAAACGTGCGGATCCGGGAACTCACGGTCACGTTGGTCCTGTGGACCATATGGGCTCGGATGAGGCCTCGGCCCCACAAAGGGTGGAAGACGGCGCCCACGTGGAGGCGTGATACCCCCAACATCTGGATAATCCATGCGAGTTGGCAGACGTGTGCGGACGGGGTACAAATCCCGCATATCCAAGTAACCGGTCTGCACGGCTGCTGCGAGCCGTGTCAGGGTAGCCCAGTGGTCCTGGCGGGTGTTGTACAACTCCATGCGTAAGGCACGGTTCTCTCGGTCTCTATCCTCCACTCAATGGTGGTGCGAAGACGTGGCTCCTCCTGAGAAGCATCGACATAAAGCCCAGTGTAATAGCTCACCTGGCCAGTGTGTGCCGCCGGCAGATAGCGAAACTTGGTATCCTGAATTGATGCATACCCGGCTCGAATGATGGAGATCATAGAGTAGGCAGCATCCTGCACGGACATCTCCACGGTGATACCAAGCCCGTAGGATCAGTGCAGAGGCTCGATAGCTCCGGGATAATAAGGGAAGATCATCACGGTGCAGATAAACTGACTCTGATTGAAGTCACGAAACTACTCTTCGACGGTATATTCAGGATACCATCTGTAACATGTCTTAGTCATTACTCGAACTAACATGGCCATGTGCCTGGGCACATCAATGCACCGGGTCAGTCGTACCACCTAGTGAACAGTGCGAGAAGACATCTGAAACACCAAATAATGCAAAGGCATTAGAATTTCTATCAGAAATTGGACAGCATAATGGTTGTAAATGCTCAAAAAGGGTTTTGAGACACTTGCAAAAGATTGCATAGACACTCAACAACATCATATCAAGGTCCTTAGTCCAACTAACAACATACTGAAGTAGTAGAACTGAATTGGGGCTTGTAACCATCAATCCTATAAGTTACTACAGATTAGTAACACGTGAACCTGATAGAGAGAAGAGATCCTAGTCCATAACCCCCGTGGAAAGGATGGACTGACTCAAATTAGAATGCCATAAGGTAAATGAGTAAAAAGAGCCTTATGTTCCATCCCACAAACAATTCCCCTACATATAACAAAAGCATTTCTAGACTCGACATCAGCTAGTTTGGCTTGAAGAATCTACAGGCAGTCCGGCTCTGATGCCAACGCTGTCAGAACCCCGATCCAATGCCACACTAGCATGTAACACCTCATATCACTTTGCGGCCTCACGCACGGTATTCCCACGAGTGTCTCCTTACCAGGCCCGGGACCGTTTGCGCCTTTTGGATCACATATATGATAGTGTCGCTAGCATCCATATGACAAAGAACTCGGGCTAACATGGCTAGTCGTGAACCCAAAGTGGCGCTAACTTACAGGGACAGGCATACATGACCCAGCAACGAATGTGTCGATCAACAACGAATGAATCCCAAGTCGTAGCAAGCTACAAGGACTTAAAGGATCACCGCGTGACATTTCTCTGAAGGGACAGACACAAGAACGAATAAGGACACATGCCTGCCATCCTAAGTGTTCCGGAGCAGTAGAAGCTACCATGGCTCAGTGGAGCACTAGGAGACATTTCCCGGTAAGAGAGGCTACCAAGGATAAACAACTAGATAGTCAGATCCCACACATACCAAGCATTTCAAACATACACACAATATGCTCGATATGTGCAAATACAACATGGAATCATAACAAAATTCTACAACTCAACTACTTTATTTAAAGGCTCTAGAGAGCCATACATATCATTCATACAGATAGGGGTCACACGACCCATCACTCAAGTCATACAAACATACATGCCATAAGCAGAAGCAACATGTCTGGGTACAGACATCTAGAAAGTAAAAGGGCTTGAGGAAGCCTATCTATCCTACAAGGGTTCATCATGTGCTCAGGATCACCACCTGGGCCTCAGGCTACTCGTCGACATAAAGGTCTACGTAGAACCCATCAGAAGGGGTTGCAGCATCTTTTGCAATTGTAATTAAGCAAACATGAGTACAAAGGTACTCAGCAAGACTTACATCAGATCCTACATACATGCACATTATCAACAAAGGGATGCTGGGGTTATTGCAGCAAGCCAGCTTTGACTCTTGGCTAAACTATCTTACGAGACTCCAACTTGTAATTGTTTGCGCACTTGAGTCCACTACACACCACATCAATACACTACCTAGGATCCACTCCCGTCATCCTACGGAAGGGCCATCCACGGCACTCACACCTGTCTTGAGGCTTTTAGTAGTTTCCATTTACTTGTCTATGAACTGTATAGGCAACCAAGTAGTCCTTTACCGCGGACGCGGCTATTCGAATAGATGATGTTAATCCTGCAGGGGTGTACTTCTTCACACATGCTTCCACCACTTATCACTGTTTACACGACATGTACTCGGCAACCTTCAAGCGGAAGCCCAACGAGGGTGTCGGCCACGGCCTACCTAAACACTCAAGTCTCTAGTCCAGGTTTATCGCCTATCCAGGTTCCATCCGCAGGGAGTCTGGCTGAGGTTTCCACATACGACCCCGAACGATGTGTACATGGTTCCAAGACACCTAACGGGTGCCCGTCATACCCGGCCACGTACCTACCGCATCACAGCCCGCTCCGAGGGTCAGCGCTACCCACGGCCTCCAATATGCTACAAACACTAGAAACTACTTGCAACTCCTGGATAGAGGACTAGGGTGATTAAGAAGCTGAGAGGGTCCATTGGTTTCGGGCCCAATGCATGGTAGTAGCTGATTCTTAAATCACACAAATAGATCTTAGTGCTTAAGGACGGTTCCAATGAAACAACCTACCATGTAATCCTACATGGCCTCTCATTGATACCTTTACCAAATCATGTTCACCACATCACTCTCATTACCGACATGATCATTTCACTCTAGCCCATCACCTAGATGAACCAGACCTAACACGACTCTAAGCATAGCAGGCATAGCAAGGTAGGAAACACAAACATGGCTCAATCAACTCCTACACATGCTAGTGGGTTTCATCTAGTTACTGTGGCAATGACAGGTCATGCAGAGGAAATGGGTTCAACTACCATAGCACACAGCAGTTTGAAACGCGGTTGTCTTAGATGCAGTAAATGAAAGCAGGAGCGAGAACATGGGATTTTATCGATATGATCAAATGGGTGGTTGCTTGCCTGGCAGGTCCATAGTCTGAACTGTTCTTAGATCGGGTACTCGCTGTATTCCTCCGGGGCAGAACCTACTGCAGAGAGCACCGATAGCACAATCAATACCAAACAATATGCAACAATATGATGCATGCATGCGACTTGGCAAAATGAGTGTGTTGGGCTAGTGCATCTATAACCAGATGGGTTTGAGCTATTTTGAAGCAAAGATTCAAAGTCCAAAGTCATTTGTGATCTTAAATAGTGTCTTATCATGTTTTGAACTAAACAACAAGTTAACCTGTTTAAACATGCATGAAACTAGTACAGATGGATAGATTGGATTTTCTGATCATTTTTCATATATAACACTTTGCATTTGGAGTTACAGACTAATTTCTATGAATTTTTGAAGTTAGCACTATTTTCTGAAATTTCTTGAATAAGAATAAATCCAGAAAATGAATTACTACGTCAGCATGGCGTCAGCAGGTCAACTAGGGCAGTCCATGTTAAACCTGACCAGTGGGACCCACTGATCAGTGTCACTATTAGTTAACTAACTTAATTTAGGATTAGTTTAACACTAAGCTAGGTTTGACTAACGGGCAGGGCTCACATGTCAGTGACCCAGGGGAGTCAAATCCCTGGTCAAACTGGGCTGACTCGCCGGTGTTTAGCTACTGGCGATGTCCAGACGCGACGGAGGGTGCGGGTTTCGCCCTCCGGCGACCAAATGGACTGCGGAGGCCACCTATGAGCAGCTAGGAGCAAGCCGCGTTGAGGGGTGGTAGTGGTTGAGCTCAAGGTTGCCGGAAACAACACTGGCGATGAGCTTTGCGGCTGCCGGAGTTCCGGCAAGGCCGAACTCGTCATTGCAGTGGATCTGGAGGCACGAGGCCAGCTCCTATATCGCCTATGCGGTGCAGTGAGGTTGTTGGGCAAGGTGGCATGGTCGTTGGGTGGCCGGAGCTGCGCCGGCGACAAGCTCAGGCGGCTGCGTGTGCGGTGGTGCTTGTTGTAGTCACTGTAGAGGACGGCAGCGAGAACAGAGAGGATGGGAAAACTAGAATTTAAAAAGAAGTGGATGTGGGTTGCGAATTATTTTCAGCTGCCCCCCTCACGCTCCGCCTTCGACCTCGAAAACCCAAAAGCCCTCGCTCTGCCCTGTCCTGTCAACATGTAGTCACTCCACTCCTCCCCACCCGCGACCATGGCCAACTATCCTCTGAACCCCGTCCCCTTCCTCCCGCCGGGGTTCGCCGTCGAGCCCGGCCCGGTGGATCGGGTGTTGCGCAGCGGTATGGTGGTTAGCCCCATTGCTCCGCTCAACCACGACTACCTGGCAATCGCAGAATCAAGCCAATATGTGCCTCTGCCTCACCGAACTAGCATCCGCAACCAGATCGTCGTGGCGCTTCATGAACTGCAGTTGTTCACCACATAGGTCAGTGATCATCCACTAGGGATTGGAATCTTTGGGTTTGCGGATTCGTTCATTAGAGATACTGCGGTGGCCACCCCGATTGAGCTTGAGTCCGAAGATTTGCTGATTTCATTTGTCCCCCACAATGAGGCGCTTAAATGTCGCACCACCTCTTTTGGTCCAGAAGTTTGGTTGATGCTCTTCGGTTTCCCCTATGATTACCAAACTGATTACTTCATCACCAAAGAGCTGGGTGGTTACGGTTCCTTAGTTTCTTGGTATAACCCCAGACAGGACCGTAGATTCATGCTGATCAAAGCCCTTGTCCTCCGCCTCTGTTTGATCCCTAAAAGCTTAGTTGTTTGGAAACTTGGTGGCGCCCGGGACTGTTGGACAGTGCAGGTCACCGTACTGCGTAGCAATGATTGGAACGGTCTGTTGCCGGAGGTGCTACCTGCGGGAGAAGAACCACCACCCCCTGATGGAAATCCTCACCCATAGTTTGGGCCTGAGCTCACGGCAGAGCAGTTGTACCAGCAAAAAGTTAACAACTGGCTGGTGCAGAATGGAGCACCTCAATCTAACCCCAATGCTAATCAGGGCCCGGCTCACAATGCCCATGACAATGGTGGCTGGGGCCACTGGCCAGCCCCTCAACATGTGCAGTTGCCCCCAATGCCTCCGCATCTTGTGAACTATCAGGCGTGGTTGGTTGCACAAGGTCTGACTATTCAGCATGGCTTGGTTCCTGAAGACAATCTCATTGATAACGCGTTTCAGGCTTGGAATGAGTCCATTACTGCCTCTGATTCCTCCAGCTCCACCTAGTATGATCTTGGTTTTCTGCATGTTATGGATGCTGCTGATTTGGTTATGGATGTGGTCCCTGACTCTTTGTCAATTACTGTGAATGTTCACTCTCAGGGTTTCAGATTTGGGTTGTCTATAGATGGTGATGCGCTTCTGATAGTCCTTCTCAATGACCCAATCCCCAGGCAGCAGTTCAACACCTTTATTTTCAATGCTCTGTGTCCAATCATTGCCAACTTTGGTCCTTGGAGTGATGGTTATGGGTTAAGGAACAATTCTGCGTTGGTCGATGTCAGGGTTTCCCAGGATTCTACTGGTTTACAATTCTCTTTAATGCAGCCCGACAGTTATACCCTGCCTTCTTCCTCGTCTGTGATCATTGAGGGGCTGTTAGATCCTGAGGCCGTTTCTGAGGAGCTGTCTGAATTCTCTGATGGATCGCACAATGTTCAGCCCTCTGATTTTGCTATTGGCACGCACATTGCTGATACTTCTCTGATCCAAGGGGAGGCTGATATTCCTGCTGTGTCTAGTGCTGACGCTTCTGATCTCTTGATTTCTGACAGTGTGCCTCCGTCTATGCTCTCTGGTCCAAGGAACATTCGTCCCAAAGCTGCAGCTCCTATTTCTACCTCCGAAGTGAGGCGCAGCCAGCGCTCCAACAAGTTCAATGGTTTCAAGATCCATGTTCCCAAAGACACACGTGTGGCTACCTCCAAGGTTAAGCCTCGCCTGATGCCATCCATTGGATCTTCCAGTTCTGCCCCCAGGATCGATGATGCAGTCCCTCCTCCTACTTCAATTGCCACACTGCAGGAGATTGGTATCCATAGATGTGCTATTCCTGCTGAGGAGCTTACTGCTGAAGCCCTGCATGCCACTCCGTCGGTTGCTAGCCCGTCTGATGATCAGGGTCAGGCGGCCTCCTCTCCCCTGGAGTGATATTTGCATCTGTCATCCTGCCTCTGCGTTGCTGGAATGTGCTCTCTTGGAATATCAAAGGGCTCAATTCGGAGAAGAAGCAGTTGGCTCTTTCGAATGCTATCACCACTAGTGGTTGTCTGGTGGTTTGCCTGGAAGAAACTAAAATGCCTGAGGTTTCTTTTGTGTTTCTTAAAACTTGTTTCCCTAAAGAATTTGATCGCTTAGCTTTTGTTCCTTCCCATGGATCATCTGGTGGTATTCTCACTATCTAGAAAAGCACGTTATTTATGGGTACGGTTGTGTTCTCTGACGTTTTTGTGCTAGTTGCCAGTTTTTTCAGCACTCAGTCATCGCAATCGTGGTCGCTCGCTAATGTTTATGGCCCATGCACGAGGGGCGATCGCAACGCGTTTACTTCCTGGTTATATGATGTCCAGATACCCAATGCGCACGATTGGCTACTCCTTGGTGATTTTAACTATATGCGCACACCTAACAACCGCAACAAGCCGGGGAGAAATCTGAATGACATGATCACGTTTAATGATATTATTCGCAAGCAACAACTCATTGAAATATCGATCCAGGGTAGATCTTATACGTGGAGTAACATGCAGTAGGACCCCCTCCTCGAGCAGATTGACTGGTTTCTCTTCTCCCTCCATTGGACCCACTCGTATCCTAAAACCCTGGTTAAACCCCTTGGCAAGCCAGTCTCCGATCATATACCCTGCATCGTTTCTATTGAAACTAAAATCCCTCACAGTAAGCTATTCCGCTTTGAATCATACTGGATATTACATACTGGGTTCATGGAGGTGGTGCAATGCACCTGGGACAAGCCAATTCCAAACAAAAAATGATGCGGCCACGCTTAGTCACAAATTCAAAGCCCTCCGACATGCTCTTAAGATTTGGAGTAAGAATATATCTCGCCTTTCTGTGGCGATCACCAATTGTAATGAGGTTCTTGCGGATCTAGATGAACTGGAAAACAAGCTTTGTCTTTTTCTCCCAGAAGCAAACTTTCGGAGCATTCTTAAAGCTCATCTCCTTCGGTTGCTTAAGTACCAGAAAGTTTACTAGAAAAAATGGTGCACCATTCGTTGGATCAAGTTTGGAGACGAGAACACTAAATTCTTCCAGGCGATCGGCACTGAACGATACCGTAAGAACAACATTGCCTCTCTTCGCACTAATGATGACAGGGTGATTGAAGATCACCCTGGTAAGGAGGCTCTCCTTCACTCCACTTACAAAGCCAGGTTGGGGACAACTGCTCAATGTGAGATGAAGTTTGACCTACCGTCACTTATTCATCGGGCCCATAATCTGGACATCCTCACTGAGCCGTTCACTCCAGAAGAAATCAATGGTGTTGTCAAGGAAATGCCTCCGGATCGTGCTCCGGGGCCTGATGGTTTTAGTGCATCTTTCCTCAAAGCCTGCTGGCCAATCATCAAGCATGACTTTTATTTACTATGCTCGCAATTTTTTGAAGGAAATCTTGACATCACCAATATCATGATGGCCTCATCACGTTGATCCCCAAGGTTAATGCACCTGCCTCAGTCATTGATTACAGGCCGATCACCCTGCTTAACTGTTGTATGAAACTTCTGACAAAGCTTCTTGCCAATCGTTTGCAATGCATTATATTAAAACTGGTACACCACAACCTGTATGGATTTCTCAAGGGGAGAACCATACAAGACTGTCTTGCATGGGCCTATCATTATATACATCAATGCCACACATTAGGTAGGGAGATCATCCTCCTTAAGCTCGACTTTGCTAAGGCATTTGACACTGTTGCACACAAACCTATGATCAACATCATGCGGCATATGGGCTTTAATGAACGATGGATCTCCTGGATTAACTGCCTTTTCTCATCTAGCCGATCTTCTGTCCTCTTGAATGGTGTGCCCGGCCGACAATTCCCATGCAAATGCGGGGTTCGCCAAGGGGACCCCCTCTTGCCGCTCATCTTTGTCCTTGCGGCGGAGTTACTTCAAGCCGCAATCAATTATGTGTTTCGTCATGGCAGGCTTACCCTTCCCTTCCCATGCATTGGTCACACTGACTACCCGATTCTTCAATATGCGGATGATACGCTCATTTTTCTTCCTGCATGCATCCAACAAGCTACGCTGCTTAAGGAGATTCTGTCTGACTATGCATCCTCCATTGGCCTGAAAATTAACTTCCACAAGTCAACCATGATCCCAATTAACCTTGATGCTGCTTCCACGGCTAATCTGGCTAGAGTCTTCGGCTGTGTTGTTGGTTCTATGCCATTCACCTACTTTGGCCTTCCCTTGGGCACGACTCGACCTACAATCCAAGAATTTATGCCCTTGGTCTGCAGATTGGACAGACAGCTGACTCCCAACATTGCGATGACGATGTACGGCGGTAAACTCTCCTGGTTAAATGCCCCGGTCACGTCTTTCCTGGTGTTTGCCATGTGTACTCTCAAACCCCAAGCTCATCGAGATCTTTGACAAGATTAGGCGCAGATGCCTTTGGACCAAGAAAACTGAACAAGGTGACAAGTGCAACTCTTTGGCTGCTTGGGATTTGGTTTGTCGACCTAAGAAAAAAGGTGGCTTAGGAGTGATCAACCTAAAGATTCACAATGAGGCTTTGCTACTCAAATTCCTTCACAAATTCTTCAATAGAATTGATGTGCCTTGGGTCAACCTTATCTGGGATAATCACTATGATGGGAAAATTCCACATGCTATAGACCCTGTTGGCTCGTTCCGGTGGAAGGATATTCTTAAGCTGACCCTCATTTATCGTGGAATCTCTCGAGTTCGACTGGTTGACAGCAATTCCACCATTTTTTGGAAAGATCTCTGGAGAGAGGAGGTGCTCCAAATCTCGCGCCCTCGTGCCTTCTCGTTCTCCATGCAGGAAAACGTGTCGGTCGCTGATGCGATGGCCAATATGGACATGCATGCAACCTTTCATCTGCCTGTCTCTTGCTGAGATCCAGGACATTGGTCAGCAGCCTTGGATATCTCCATCTACCTCTACTCATGATGTGTGGCATTATTCCTGGGGAGCCACGTTGTTCAAACCAAAAGACTACTACAATAACTACTTCCGAGATGGTGTGGCACATCATGCCTTCAGTCAACTATGGAGATCCAACTGCACAATGAAGATCAAAGTTTTTGGCTTGCTGTTGTTTCATGATAGACTCAACACACGCAACATGCTGAAGAGGAGGCACTACAATATTGGTAGTAACTTCAATTGTATCCTATGTGACCAGCCCATTGAAGAAACTGTGGATCATATGATTTTTTCCTGCCCGTTTAGCCAAAGCTGCTGGGCTAGACTTAATATTGTTTGGCCACCATTCCTCTGCCACCTCAACCTTCTTCAAACCATCAAGGATACTTGGCCGAACTCATTCTTTTATGAAATATTATTGCCGCAGTGTGGAGCATTTGGAAGGAACGAAACAACAAACATTTCAGAGGGGTGGCCCCTAGTGTGGTCCCTTGGCTCACAAGATTCAAGGAAGACTTGTCCTTGTTGCAGCATAGGGTTAAGGCAGCACATAGAGCTGCTCTGATCAACTATTGTACTTCTGTAGTGTAGCCCTCTCCTCTCTAAGAAACCAGTTGGATATCCACCCCCCCCCCCAAAGTGGATTGGCAGTGTCCTGCTTGTGTGTAACTGATATGTCTATGTAAACACCCCATTTATATAGATATATAAAGTGATCACAGTAGGGGTTTTCCCCCTACTGTCTTTTGTGTCAAAAAAACAGAGAGGATGGGAAGAGGCAGGAGCTAACGGTGGCCTCAGTGAGCTAGTCGGCGAGGTCGGGGATGAGCTGGTGCAAGCGTGACGGCGAAAGGGATCTCCGGTGACGGCGAGGTCATGCGAAGCTGTTGCGGTGGCTCCGGGTCGAACAAGCGCTCGAGGCTCGGTCTGCTCGATGGAGAGGAGGCGACGGAGCTTTTGGACACGGCGAGATGGCATGGAGTCGACGGTGGCCGCGGCTATGATGGCCGAGCGGCTGCGGATGCGTCGGCCATTGTGGGAGAGAGCGAGGGAGAGGCGCTGGGGGAGAAGTGAGGTGTCCAGGGGCGCGGGCGGCAAGCAGTTGGCACCATGGCGAGCTCACGGCGGTGTCACCTTCCCCGCTGGCGAGGCAGGACGGTAGCTAAGGCTAGCGGCCAAGATAAAGGTTAGGTCGCCCGGTGGGCTGGCTTGTGGGTTTAGCCAGGTAAGCTTCTTTCCTTTTTATTTTGTTTTTCTTTTCTTTCTATAAGTTTGTAGCTTTTCTAAAAATGCCTAAGCACTTTCAAAAATCACCAAACTACTCATGCCCACTGTATAGAAATATATCCAATAGTAAACATTTTAGTTTAGGATTATTTGGACATTTAAAATATTTTATAGCATTTAAATGCCCAAATGCAATTAACATATGATTTAATCCAGTGACCTTAGGATGACCTAGAAAATTGTGCACCATTTTTGTCAGAGGTTTAAGACCAAGGCAAAGATGATGAACATTTTATAAGGGCATTTTACGTTCATTGAAAATGATTTTAGTAAACCCTAGATGAATTAAAGGGGGTGCTGGGGGTTCTGTCATCCCCATTTCCAAGTTTCTGATCAAGGTAAACATGATGCAAACACTCTAATGCATGAACTAGCTAGGGTTGTGACATTATCGCCCATAGGTTGGTTTGTTGAACTGTGTGCCCTGACGAGCACACAATTCACAAAAAAGACTGTATGGGCTGTCTATAATGATCGCATACAATTCTGATTACAAACCTGTTTGCCAGGTATCACACACATCTTGTTACATAGAATAATTTGTGTTCACCTCGATCATCACGAACGGTTCATCGGAGTGAATTGTATGCCAAATATTGCACACACCTTGATCTGGCTGCCCGTTTCTATTGTTATCTCATCGCAAACAGTTTGTATGGATCAACTATATACCTAGCATCGCACACGCAACTAAAATGTGAACCATGCTTGATGTATCATTCATTGCAAACATTTTGCATCTTTTTAGACTTTCTTTTACATCGCCATTTTTGATTAATGCATCCCACACAGTTTCATCAAAGGGTCTCTGATCGTAGTGTCGTGTTAGCAGCATCCTGCAGTAGTGATGGTCCGTGAATATGAATGCTTCAAACCAACTATTTTTATGTGAAAATTCTTCACACCCCAAAAATAAACAAAGTTCATAATAAATTTCAAGGGTGATCAAGTTATTGATATATTTGGACACAATTCGATCATGAAAAAGTTTGCATTGGAAATTAAGATGATCAATCCTATCGCAAAGTTCACAGGTAATGGGATGAAGAGGGCGTAATTTTGTAGAAAATTTATCTATCACTTTAAGCCACAAATTGGATTTATCATGTCTATGCTTCTTACCAAATCTATCATCCCTATAAGGCATGTCTTCACAAACTCTATGGACTCCACAAAAATGCATGCTTATAAGAAACATCTTTATCATGACTAGTGCAATCACCATTGGTATCATGAATATTCATAGCAAGCACACTAACAACATTGCAATCATGTTTATCATTCAAAGATTTAGTGCCAAACAGTTTATTGACTTCTTCTTCTAACACTTGAGCACAATTTTCCAATCCATCATTTTCACGAAAGACATTAAAAAGATGAAGCATATGAGGTAACCTCAATTCCATTTTTTGTAGTTTTCTTTTATAAACTAAACTAGTGACAAAACAAGAAACTAAAAGATTCGATTGCAAGATCTAAAGATATACCTTCAAGCACTCACCTCCCCGGCAACGGCGTCGGAAAAGAGCTTGATGTCTACTTCGCAACCTTTCTTCTTGTAGACTTGTGTTGTGCCTCCAAGCGTAGAGTTTTGTAGGACAGTAGCAATTTTCCCTCAAGTGGATGACCAAAGGTTTATGAATCCGTGGGAGGCATAGGATGAAGATGGTCTGTCTCAAACAACCCTGCAATCAAATAACAAAGAGTCGCTTGTGTCCCCAACACACCCAATACAATGGTAAATTGTATAGGTGCACTAGTTCGGCAAAGAGATGGTGATACAAGTGTAATATGGATAGTAGATCTAAGTTTTTGTAATCTGAAAGTATAAAAACAGCAAGGTAAGCAAAAACGGTATTGCAATGCTTGAAAACAAGGCCTAGGGTTCATACTTTCACTAGTGCAAAGTCTCTCAACAATGATAGCATAATTAAATCATATGGCAATACCTCAACGTGCGACAAAGAGTCACTCCAAAGTTCCTATCACGGAGAACATAAGATGAAATTGCTTGTAGGGTATGAAACCACCTCAAAGTTATTCTTTTCAATCAATCCATTGAGCTATTCCTATAAGTGTCACAAGCAGCCCTAGAGTTCGTAGTAAAAGAACACCATATGACACACATCAATCAACCCTAATGTCACCTAGATACTCCAATGTCACCACAAGTATCCGTGGGTCAATTATACGATATGCATCAAACAACTCCAGATTCATAATATTCAATCCAACACAAAGAACTTCAAAGAGTGCCTAAGATTTGTACCGGAGAAACAAGGACGAAAATGTGCATCAACCCCTATGCATAGATTACCCCAATGTCACCTCGGGAATCCGCGAGTTGAGTACCAAAACATACATCAAGTGAATCAATAGAGCACCCCATTGTCACCACAGGTATCCCATGCAAGACATACATCAAGTGTTCTCAAATCCATAAAAGTATTTAATTCGATAATAGTGAAACCTGAAAGGTAAAACTCAATTCATCACAATGAGATAGAGAGGGAGAAACACCATATGATCCAACTATATTAACAAAGATTGCGATACATCAAGATCGTGTCAAATCAAGAACACGGGAGAGAGAGAGAGATCGAGATCAAACACACATAGCTACTGGTACATACCATCAGCCCCGAGGGTGAACTACTCCCTCCTTGTCATGGAGACCGCCGAGATGATAAAGATGGCCTCCAGTGATGAATCCCCCTCTAGCAGGGTACCAAAACGGGCTCTTGATTGGTTTTTCGTGGCTACAGAGGCTTGCCGCGGTGGAACTTCTCATCTAGGGTTCTTTTTGGAGGTTTCTGTATATAAGAGTATTTGACATCGGAAACAAGTGAGGGGGACATCTGAGGGGCCCACAAGCCCTAGGGGTGCACCCTGGGGGGTGGGCGTGCCCCCTGGCTTGTGGCCTTTTCGGTCACCCCTGGCATAGCTCCGGTGCTCCATGGGTCTCTTTGGTCCATAAATGATCATCATAATTTTTTATTCTGTTTGGACTCCGTTTGAGATTCCTTTTCTACAAAACTCCAAAACAAGAAACAAATAGAAACTGGCATTGGGCTCTAGGTTAATAGGTTAGTCCCAAAAATAATATAAAATAGCATATACATTCACATAAAACATCCAAAATAGATAATATAATAACATGGAACAATAAAAAATTACAGATATGTTGGAGACGTATCAGGACACAACATTATTCTTAAAGAACTCACATACTTATTGCAAAAGCTTATTAGCCATCAAAACAGAGTACTACACGCATGCTCCTAGGGGGATAGATTGGTAGTAAAATACCATCGCCCGTCCCCGACCGCCACTCATAAGGAAGACAATCAAAAAATAAATCATGCTCCGAGTTCATCACATAACGGTTCACCATACGTGGATGTTACGGGAATCACAAACTTTAACACAAGTATTTCTACCAATCCACCATTACTCACTAGCATGACTCTAATATCACCATCTTTATATCTCGAAACAAATGCAAGGAATCAAACTTCTCATATATTCAATGCTCTTTATATGAAAGTTTTTATTATGTCCCTCTTGGATGCCCATCATATTAGCACTAAATTCATAACCTAAGCAAATTACCATGCTATTTAAGACTATCAAAATAATATAAGTGAAGCATGAGAGTTTGATAATTTCTATAAAATGAAACCAACAACGTGCTTTAAAAGGATATAAGTGAAGTACTAGAGCAACTATCTAGCTCAAAAGATATAAGTGAAGCTCAAAGAGTATTCTAATAAATTCATGATTAATGTGTGTCCCTCTAAAAAGGTGTGTATAACAAGGATGATTGTGGCAAACTAAAAATCAAATACTCATATCATACAAGACGCTCCAAGAAAAACACATATCATGTCGTGAATAAAAATATAGCCTCAAGTAAATTTACCGATAGATTGAAGACGGAAGAGGGGATGCCATCCGGGGCATCCCCAAGCTTAGATTCTTGGTTGTCCTTGAATATTACCTTGGGGTGCCTTGGGCATCCCCAAGCTCAGGCTCTTGCCACTCCTTATTCCATAGTCTATCAAATCTTTACCCAAAACTTGAAAACTTCACAACACAAAACTCAACAGAAAACTCATAAGATCCATTAGTGTAAGAAAAGTAAATCACCACTTAGGTACTGTTGTGAACTCATTCTAAATTTATAATGGTTTTATAACTACTTTATTCCAAGTTCTCGATGGTTCTTACCCCCCGATACTACCCATAGATTCATCAAAATAAGCAAACAACACAATAAAAACACAATCTGTCTAAAACAGAACAGTCTGTAGTAATCTGAAAAGTTCGTATACTTCTATAACTCCAAAAATTCTTAACAATTAGGAAAACGTAGGCAATTTGTATACCAATCTTTTGTAAAAAATTTAGAACCAGATCACGCTTCTGTGAATTATCAAAATTCTGCTACTGGGCACAAAAGTTTCTGTTTTTCAGCAAAATCAAATCAACTATCACCATAGATCATCCCAAAGGTCTTAGTTGTCTCAAACACTAATTAAACACTAAAACACAATTACTACAGAGGTAATAATGTGTATTTATTCAATAACAATATCAAAACAAAAAAACACAAAAAAATTGGGTTGCCTCACAACAAAAGCTTTTGTTTAAAGCCCCTAGCTAGGCATATTGCAATAGATCTAGGTGTTGTCATATCTGGTATGCAATCCATAAGAGGCCCTCTAATAGATTCATATGGCAACTTAATTTTCTTTCTTGTAAATTGTCCCATGTCCTTCCTTAACGGAAATTGAAATCTAATGTTTCCTTCTTTCATATCAATAATTGCACCAATCGTTCTAAGGAAAGGTCTACCAAGAATAATAGGACATGTAGGGTTGCAATCTATGTCAATCACAATAACATATACGGGCACATAATTCCTATTTGCATTAATAATAACATCATTAATCCTTCTAGGTTTCTTAATAGTGGAATTCACTAGATGCAAATCGAAAGAACTATCATCAAGTTTATGGAAACCTAGCACATCACATAAAGTTTTCGGAATAGTGGAAATGCTAGCACCCAAATCACACAAAGCATTGCAGTCATAATATTTAATTTTAATCTTAATAGTAGGTTCCCACTCATCATAAAGCTTTCTAGGGATAGAAACTTCCAATTCAAGTTTTTTTTTTCAAAATATTTCATCATAGCATGAGGTGAGTTAAGCATGGATTGCAACAGGAAATACAATCTATCAAAGAACAATTATCATAATTAAAGTCCTTGGAATCCAAAAGAGTGGGTTCATCGCTACTTAAAGTTTTGACCTCTCCAATCCCACTTTTATAAAAAAAAATCATTAAGACCTTTAATCTCCAAATTATTGGGACGCTTTCTAGCTAAAGTTGACTCATCTCCAGTCCCATCTTTATCAAGATTTGTATTATAAAACAAAGATTCAATAGGAGTCACACCAATCACTTTAAGATCCTCATCATTATTATCGAAAGACTCTGGTTTAGTGGCCATCTTATTTACCAAAGTGGTTTGCTTATCGAAAATTTGGCCTACTAAATTTTCAATATGAGCAAATTGAGATTTAAGTCCATATAATTCCTTAGTAACATCATCCAGCTCTTTATTAATATATTCCATCATAGTTTTTTGTTATTTAAGTTCGGTCCTAAAGAAACTATTATGCTCAAGTTGTAAGGACATAAAACTTGCATTATTTTCAATTTCTTCCAACTTCCTATAGTAAGGATCAAAGCTCTTGGGTTGAGCCGTAAGGGCAAGCAAGCAATCTAACACACAAGCAAACAAAAAGCAAATGAAAAGAAGAAAGAAAGAAGGGTGGAAAAAAGGCAAATATTTTTGTATTATTCTAAAAACATTTTAGAAGTGTGGGAGAGGAAAACGAGAGGAAAATGGCAAACAATGTAATGCAAGAGATAAGAATTTATGGTAGGTACTTGGTAGGCTTGATGTAGAACCTCCCCGACGACAGCGTCGGAAATTCTTCCTACTATTTCTTGACCTTGCATTAATTTTTCCCTTAAAGAGTAAAGGGCGATGCAGCAAAGTAGAGATAAGTATTTCCCTCAGTTAAGAACCAAGCTATCAATCCAGTAGGAGTCACAAGCAAGTCTCCAATATATGCACCTGCATAAACTGACAAACACTTGCACTCAGCGCAGAAAAGGAGTTGTAAATTGATAAATCATATGGTGGGTAAACAAGTTACTGTTGAGCAATTGATAGAAAAAGCGCATAGTTATGACGATATCTAAGGCAATGATCATGAATATAGGCATCATGTCTGTGACAAGTAGACCGAAATGATTCTGCATCTACTACTATTAATCCACACATCGACCAACTCCTCTGTGCATCTAGAGTATTAAGTTCAAAAGAACATAGTAGTGCATTAAGCAAGATGACATGATGTAGAGGGATAAACTCAAGCAATATGATATAAACCCCATCTTTTCAGCCTCAATGGCAACAATGCAAGACGTGCCTCGCTACCCCTACTATGTCACTGGGTGAGGACACCGCAAGATTGAACCGAACATAAAGCACCTCTCCCATTGCAAGATAGATCAATCTTGTTGGCCAAACCAAATCAATAGATCGGAGAGAAATACAAAGCTATCTAATGTTGGGAAATGTAGAATGCAATTTCAAAAAAAAAACTCCTACGCTCACGCAAGATCTATCTAGGAGATGCATATCAACGAGAGGGGAGAGTGTGTCCACGTACCATCGTAGACCGAAAGCGGCAGCGTTAACTTGATGCGGTTGATGTAGTCAAACGTCTTCTCGAATCAACCGATCAAGTACCGAAAGTACGGCACCTCCGAGTTCTGCACACGTTCAGCTCAATGACGTCCCTCGAACTCTTGATCCAGTAGAGTGTCGATGGAGTTGATGAGTTCTATCAGCATGGTGGCATGATGACGGTGTTGGTGATGTGGTCCGCCCAGGGCTTCGCCTAAGCACTACGATGATACTATCGGAGGAGTAAACGGTGGAGGGGGGCACCGCACATGGCTAAGACAATTGTTGTGCCTTTGGGGTGCCCCCCGCCCCCATATATAAAGTAGGAGGGGGATGATGCCGGCCACCAGGGGTGCACCATGGAGGGGGGAGTCCTACTAGGACTGCACTCCTAGTAGGATTTGCCCCCACCCTCTTTTTCCTTCTTACGGAGGGGGGAAAGGGGAAAGAGGTTGAGCGGGAGATGGAAAAGGGGGCCGCGCCCCCCACCCCTTGTCCAATTTGGACTGGTAAGGGGGGCGTGCGCCACCTCCCGTGGCTTCCCTCTCCACTCCACTAAGGCCCATGTGGCCCATTAACTTTATCGAGGGGATCCTGTAACCTCCCGATACTCCGAAATATCGCCGAACCTCTTCAGAACTATTCCGGTGTCCGTATATAGCCTTCCAATATATCAATCTTTACCTCTCGACCATTTCGAGACTCCCGGTAATGTTCGTGATCTCATCCGGGACTCAGAACAACCTTCAGTAACCAAAATACATAACTCATATAATACCAATCGTCATCAAACGTTAAGCGTGCGGACCCTACGGGTTCAAGAACTATGTAGACATGACCGAGACACCTCTCCAGTCAATAAAAAACAGCAGAACCTGGATGCTCATATTGGTTCCCACATATTCGATGAAGATCTTTATCGGTCGAACCGCAATGTCAATATTGTTTTTCCCTTTGTCATCGGTATGTTACTTGCCCGAGATTTGATCGTCGATATCTTCATACCTAGTTCAGCCTCCTTACAGCAAGTCTCTTTACTCATTCCATAGTGCATCATCCCATGACCAACTCATTAGTCACATTTCTTGCAAGGCTTCATATGATGTGCATTACCGAGAGGGCCCAGAGATACCTCTCCGATACTCGGCGTGACAAATCCTAATCTCGATCTATGCCAACCCAACAAACACCTTCGGAGATACCTATAGAGCATCTTTATAATCACCCAGTTACATTGTGACGTATGATAGCACACAAGGCATTTCTACGGTGTCCAGGAGTTGCATAATCTCATAGTCGGAAGAATATATATTTGACAAGAAGAAAGCAGTAGCAATAAAATGGAACGATCATTATGCTAAGCTAACGGATGGGTGTCGGTGTCAAAACCGGCGGATCTCAGGTAGGGGGTCCCGAACTGTGCGTCTAAGGCTAATGGTAATAGGAGGCGGGGGACACGATGTTTACCCAGGTTCGGGCCCTCTCGATGGAGGTAATACCCTACTTCCTACTTGATTGATCTTGATGATATGAGTATTACAAGAGTTGATCTACCATGAGATCAGAGGATAAACCCTAGAAGGTAGCCTATGATTATGATTGTTGTTGTCCTACGAACTAAACCCTCCGGTTTATATAGACACTGGAGGGGGCTAGGGGTACACAGAGTCGGTTACAGAGAAGGATATCTACATATCGGAATTGCCAAGCTTGCCTTCCACACAAAGGAGAGTCCCATCCGGACACGGGACAAAGTCTTCAATCTTGTATCTTCATAGTCCAACAGTCCAGCCAAAGTATATAGTCCGGCTGTCCGAGGACCCCCCCCCCCTAATCCCGGACTCCCTCAGTAGCCCCTGAACCAGGCTTCAATGAAGATAAGTCCGGCATGCAGATTGTCTTCGGCATTGCAAGGCGGGTTTCTTCTCCGAATACTCCATAGAAGATTTTTGAACACAAGGATCGTGTCCGGCTCTGCAAAACAAATTCCACATACCACTGTAGAGAGCACAATATTCCACAAATCTAATCTGCTGACAACTTTTTATAGCATGACATCACGCCGCGACCCGGTCATTATTCAAATCGTTTTTCTCAACTTGCCATCGCACATATCGCAAGGCGGTTTTATTGGCACGTCTTGTCAAAGCAGAGATCGTGTACCCTTATCATGGGATTCTTATCAATACAGGTGTGGGTAACCCAACCGCGCCATCAATCATGGCACTTGGTAAATAAGCGATTTTAACGGGCAAGTGGGGAGGCGCGGGATCTCTGCTGCCTTTATAAGGGGATCAGAACTCCCTTTTTCACCCACGCCTTCTTCTTCCTCTGCTCATTCATTCCTTCTCGCTCGAGCCCTAATGCCCAAGCGTTCGTCTTCTCTGCCCAAAAAAGGTTTCCCGAAAATGTCCGGATCTGGAGCAGGAGGCAAGTGGATGGCCTCAATCGTCCGGGAAAAGGATATCAAAGCTTTGGGGGGCCGGGTATTTGGCCAAGAGAATCGGCCACTGTCTTCCAACTGCGGGACAGGGTGGTATTCCTCCCTCATTTTGTCCGCGGGCTAGGGTTTCCCCTCCACACATTCGTTCGCGGCATCATGTATTTTTTACGGGATTGATTTTCATGATCTATCCCCCCCCCAATTCCTTCCTCAATATCTCGACATTCATCGTCATGTGCGAGGCCTTCCTCCGCATCCCACCACACTTCAGCTTATGGCTGAAGGTTTTTAATGTGAAGCCCAAGGTAGTGAGCGGCGAGCACGCCGACTGCGGAGGCGCCACGGTGAGCAAGATGCCCAACGTTACATGGACAACAGGTACTTTCAATGATTCCGTCAAGGAGTGGCAGCAGCAATGGTTTTACATCACTGAGTCGTGCGGCAAGGAATGGGCCGTTGCTCCGGAATTCAGATCCAGAGCCCCCCTGCGACTCACGTCCTGCCCAAGAAGGGCCTGAACTGGGCCTCGTCCGACGAACTATCGGTGCTCCAGACGCGCGTCCAGGATATGGAAGACAAGAACATCAAGCTCGTCAATGTAGTCCAGGTGATGTTAGTTCGCTGGATTCTACCTTATCAACATCGGGCTTGCAATTTATGGGAGTTCGACCCGGCCAAGCACCTGACCCTGCTGTAGCTCTTTGGCTCCTCACACAAGGACATCTGGAAGGTGCTCTTTAAGTCCGGCAAATCGTGGCCGAACTCCGCCGAGGACGGCGGGTACCAACTGTCCCGCCTTGCAAGTTCGGTAAGTCACTATATGTTGACAATTCATATGTTTTATTCGTATATCCTTAGGGAAATGCTTAATGTGTTTCCCACAACTCTTCTAGGGCTGGGCGAAGCAGGCGGGGCGGATCTACTGTCCGGCCCCGCTGCCAAAAGAACCGGCCGACCCACTTCTGATGAAGATGCTGGTCCCGGCGCCTTATAAGGCGCCGGAGAAGAACGCCGAAAAGGAGGTCAAGAAGACCAGGGGAAAAACTCCTCTTCCAGAGGAGTCCACCACCGCCGCTGATAGCAGCCCGGAGTAGGATCCCAGGGCCCAGCCCCTGGTGAACTCGTGAGTATAAAATCCAAACACGCTTATGCGTCCAGACTTGTCATGGCATAATATTTTAATCTGAGCCGTATTTTTTACAGTCCGGCGAGGTCCCGTGCCAAACAATCCTCGTCGGAGGATTTGTTGGGTTCGGATGCAATGGAGAGCGGGACACCCCTGAAGGCCCCCTCCCCCAAACATGTGAATGACACCGAGGTTTCGTCCTAGAAGGACCCAGGCCACGGAGGGGGGGGGAGATTGCAAAGGTTGCGCCAGGAGGCCAGACTTCAGGGTCCGGACACACGGGAGAGAAGGCTCCCATGGACGTCGACGGCGGGGGTCATCTTGAATCCGGCCCCCAGCCGGACACGATTCCAAAGACTAATAAGGCCCCAGGATTAGGCAGGCAGCCTCCATCGGCTAGAGGGGGTGTGTCTGTTCCATCGGCAACCTCTGTCCAACCAGAGGTGCAGGATGCTTTATTGGCGGCACTGAATAGCGCCTCCATCGTTGATGAACATCGTGTCCTTATGGGTGCGGTGATTGAGAAGATTCAGTCCACTGAGAGTGGACTGAATGAATCCTGTATCAGCCTCATAAGAGGCTTTGAGGTATGTTTTATGAGGTTTGGAAGAGTGTCATGGTATAGATAGCAGCCCCTGATACACTGTTTGGTGAAAGAAAGAACCGGATAGAGGATCAAATTTATGTTCGCAGGAGACTCACTTGATGACATCTATCTCTCTTTTTAATAACCAGGCGTCTGTAGCGACTGCCGCCTCTCATGCTACGGAAGTATCCGAACTAAGGCATAGTCTGGAGCGGGCCAAAGGAGAACTTGGCCGAGTGAAGAAACATCTGGAGGATAACCAAGGTATGCAGAAACCTTGTTCATTGAGCACAAATGAATAAGTATGCATGATCAAAATATTTTTCTGATGTGCTTTAGGGGCGATGGCCAAAATTGAGGCTCTTAAGAAGGCTGTGGCCGAAGCCGAGAAGAAGGCCGCCGCAGAGCACGCTCTTCACAAAAAGCACGAGGCCCGAGTTATTGAAGCTGAGCGAGAGCTTCAAGAGGCCGTGATGAAATGCGAGACCTTGGAGCAGAGTTTATCAGGGAAAGAATCCAAACTCTCCCAAGCTCGCCAAGCCGCAAGTGATGCCCGGGAGGAAGCCCAAGGGGCCCTGAAGGAAATCCAGGAGGCAAGGAAATTTGCGGCTGGTAAGGCTTTTTCTATACAAAGCGCGTATTTGAAAGGAGAAAATCAAGTTGATAGTTTGAATTCGATTTCTCCGGGGGTATTTGCGGAGCTGCCATTGTAGGACCTTGAAGTATGTCTAGAGGGGGGGTGATTAGACTACTTGACCAATAAAAACTTAACCTTTTCCCAATTTTAGAGTTTGGCAGATTTTAGCTATTTTAGGACAAGTCAAGCAATCATCACACAATTCAAGCAAGCATGCAAAGAGTATATAGGCAGCGGAAATTAAAGCATGCAACTTGCAAGAAAGTAAAGGGAAGGGTTTGGAGGATTCAAACGCAATTGGAGACACGGATGTTTTTGGCGTGGTTCCTATAGGTGGTGCTATCGTACATCCACGTTGATGGAGACTTCAACCCACGAATGGTAACGGTTGCGCGAGTCCACGGAGGGCTCCACCCACGAAGGGTCCACGAAGAAGCAACCTTGTCTATCCCACCATGGCCATAGCCCACGAAGGACTTGCCTCACTAGCGGTAGATCTTCACGAAGTAGGCCATCTCCTTGCCCTTACAAACTCCTTGGTTCAACTCCACAATCTTGTCGGAGGCTCCCAAGTGACACCTAGCCAATCTAGGAGACACCACTCTCCAAGAAGTAACAAATGGTGCATTGATGATGAAATCCTTGCTCTTGTGCTTCAAATGATAGTCTCCCCAACACTCAACTCTCTTTCATGGGTTTTGGATCTGGTGGAAAGAAGATTTGAGTGGAAAGCAACTTGGGGAAGGCTAGAGATCAAGATTCATATGGTAGGAATGGAATATCTTGGCCTCAACACATGAGTAGGTGGTTCTCTCTCGAAATGGTAAGTTGGAAGTGTAGGTTCGTTTCGATGGCTCTCTCCACGAATGAAGAGGAGGTGGAGGGGTATATATAGCCTCCACACAAAATCTAACCGTTACACACAATTTACCAAACTCGGTGGGACCGAATTGTTAAGCTCGGTCGGACCGATTTAGTAAACCTAGTGACTATTAGTGATTTTCGGTGGGACTGACATGCATCTCGGTGAGACCGATTCGGTTAGGGTTAGGGCATAACGTAATCTCGGTAAGACCAATTACACAAACTCGGTGAGACCGATTTGATAATAAGCTTTCCAGAGAGTTGGTCAGGTAAACTCGATGGGACAGATTTGCTCTTTCGTGAGACCAAATGTTACAAAAGGAAACAGAGAGTTTACATTGCAATCTTGGTGGGACCGACGCTCACTTGGTTAGACCAAACGTTACGAAGGGAAACAGAGAGATTACAACCCCATCTCGGTGAGACCGAGATCCCTATCGATAAGACCGATTTGCTTAGGGTTTGTGGCAGTGGCTATGACTTTTGGAATCGGTGGCGCCGGATAGGAAGAATTGGTGTAACCGATTTTGGCTTTGAGTTTAGGTCATTTGTGGATGTGGGAAAGTAGTTGAGGGTTTTGGAGCATATCACTAAGCACATGAAGCAAGAGGCTCATTAAGCAACACCTCATCCCTCCATGATAGTATTGGCTTTTCCTATAGACTCAATGTGATCTTGGATCACTAAAATGTAAAATGAAGAGTCTTGAGCTTTTGAGCTTGAGCCAATCCTTTGTCCTTAGTATTTTGAGGATCCACTTTCATCATCCATGCCATGCCATTCATTGAGCTTTCCGAAATAATAGTCTTGGAATAGCATTAGCTCAATGAGCTATATGTTGTTATGAATTACCAAAACCACCTAGGGATAGTTGCACTTTCAATCTCCCCCTTTTTGGTAATTGATGACAACATATAGATCAAAGCTTCGACAAAAGATAATAAGATTGAATAACATCGTCGCTTTGAGAAGTATGTGATAAGCAAGAGCTCCCCCTAAATTTGTGCATGGGTTAAGATTTGCTTTGGACTGCAAATGCACAATGAATTAGGCTCATGGGTTACTCTTCCATGTCACATACATCTTGGTGGAGCACTCAAAATAATAAACAATGAATACATGCACTCATCACCAAGCATAGTGAATGATCACATAAGATAGATAGGATAATATCAAGCATGCACAAGTGTAGCTTATGATCAAACACATGATCATCAATGTCTCACAAGCATAGTATCTCAACCAAAAGCAAACAAAGTTTAAACAACCACCAAATAAAGCAAGAGAGAACAAAAGCAACACTCTCTCTCTCGAAGCCTATGATCTATACATTTTTCTCCCCCTTTGGCAACAAGTTACCAAAAAGTTCATAGAAAATGCATAGTGCTAGATCGACTCTCAGGCTTGATCTTCTGGTGGTGGTGTCCTGATAGCTCCTTGGACGAAGGCTTCAGTTGAAGTAGAGGGTGCTGGAGTGGATGCAGGAGCTGGTTGCACTGGAACTATAGGGGCAGTAGCTGGTGCTGAAGTTGTTGCTCTAGTGTCTGTCACTGGCACTGCAACTGACCTCTGGGCTCTGGGCACTCTGGCAAACACATTGGTGGTAGTCTTCCCCTGTCTCTCATGCATATCATCCTGTAGCTGCTCTACAACTGACTGAATCTCAGTTACTTTAACATCAAGGTCATGGAATTTGAGTTCCATGATTCTCTCAAGGCTCTCCTAATTCTGAGTGAGGGTGGCCAGTCCTTTCTCAATCCTCAGTGTAGATGCTATCAAGTAACCAAGCTACTCTTGTTTGGTTTTCAAGAAATATTCAGATGCCTCCTCTTGAGTTGGCATCTTGGCAACCTTCTCCTTCTTTGCCTTCTCCTTCTTCTCCTAAGCTTGAACTAATTGTGGATCATTTTCATTCATGACAACCTCATTGTCCTCAAATTCTGGATAAAGTGGAAAATGTTCCTTATCCAACTGATATTTCCCTGTGCCCATCTTTGAGTTGATCAATTCCTGAATCTGAAGTGCATATCCACAGCTCCTCTTCTGATCTGCTGCAGTCCTCTTGATTGTTTCAATTATTAGGCTCATGACTTTGAACTTCTGTGGCACATCAAACACATGCAGCATGTTGATGGCATGTCCTTTGATCATGTTATGGTCACCAGACTTGGGCAACAAAGTGTGCCTCGGAATCCAATTGATGGTTGGCAATCCTGACAGCAGAAAGTGAACTGATCCAAACTTGTGAGTCTCTACTGCCTTGTCTGGGATCTCCTTGTACATGTGAGCCATTGAATTGTGACCCAACTTCTTCTTTGCATAAATGTCCAGGTCATCCTCATTTCCCTTGGGGGCATTTATCAGAGTTGCCCATTCTTCAACAGTGGATTGGTACCTTGTACCTTCAGATATCCAAACAATTCTACCATCTGGGTAAAAATGTGTTGTGGAGTAGAACTGCATGATAAGCTCATCATTCCAGTTGGTGAACTTCTGTCCAACAAAATCTGCAACTCCACAAGCAACAAAGCTTTCTTGCACTGAGGTGCTTCTTTGGGTTGAGCCTGAGGTGGCACTTGAGTGGACTTTCTGGCTTTTGGCATTAGTGTCCTCTTGGCAGGAACTTTCTTCTTCAGACCTGGCTTAGTGCTATGTGCATAGCCATATTCCTTCTTGAGCACCACTTTCTTGGAAGTGGCCTCATCTTCCTCAGCTTTGTAATCTTCATCCTCTGAATCTGAAGTTCTTTTCCTCCTTTGCCTAGTTGCAGCCTTAGGCAAATTGCTAGGAGTACTTCGCTCCCTTCATCTCAGATTTGAGGGACTAGTGCCCTCACTCAAGTCCATCTGCTCTCTTCGACCTGTTCCGCTGTCACTCGATCCGACATACCGCAAAAGCTGATCACGACCACGTGAAGAGTTATAGATGAGATAGAATAGATGAGCATCACAAAATGCGAGATTTTTGCAAAAGAATGATTCAAAAGTTCAGTTTTAGTTTTCCACGTAAAGCATTTCGGATCAATCGATTTCAAACTCGGTGATACCGGCAGTTTTGGAACCTAAATCGATGATCTCGGTTGGACCGAGTCACACCGTGGCATCGAGACTGCTAGGGTTTCACAGAATCCTCAAATCGGTCGCACCGATTAGTAATTCTCGGTCAGACCGAGAGTCACTAGTGCAATGGCATAAGCCAAATCGGTGAGACCGAGTTTTTCAACTCGGTGAGTCCGAGATGGTTTCGGCGGAAACCTAACCCTAAAAATTTGAATCTCATCTAATCTATGGACTACTTTGGCTAGATAAAAGAGTTTCAATCATGGCAAGATTCGATAAAAATACAATGTGCTAGGAATCAGACGTGGATAGCACAAAGATCAAGTCCATACCCTAACTTGGCGGTGGACTTGCTACGGCGGCAACGGTGGGGACGAAATCCGTTGACGGCGGTGGAGACCAGCGACAGGAAGTGCTGGTGACGAGGAGACGATCCGGAGACCTCCGATGGCAGAGCGAGCTATTGCGCGGGCGAAGGGTTTCGGAGAAATTTCCAAAATTTTGCATGTGGCTATATATAGCCCGACCCTGTCGGTGTGACCGAGTGGAACAACTCGGTGGCACCGAGATGCATAACTGTGTTCAGTTACAGCAAATCGGTGAGACCGAAGAGTTCAAATCGGTTGCACCGAGATTAAAACTCAACATCAACTTAATGATCTCAGTAGGACCGAAATGGAGGAATCGGTCTGACCGAGAATCACAAAGAGGTTTTGGAAGTTTAAGTCTATGACGAATCGGGGACTCCGAGTGCTCCTCACACAGAGTGGTTCGAATTTGACTTGATCAAATTTTGTGATGTAGCATGAATAGATTTTGAGATGAGAAAAGCATAGATAGCTAAAGAAGGTTCTTAGGCATTCTTGTCCATCCACTTGGCTAAAAGAAAAGAACCCAAACAATCAAAACAACAAGTGGATGTCTTTGAATGAGCAAAATATGCACCAACATGCTTACACAATAAGATGGCAAATGAAATATCTGGGAAAGCATGCACAACCAATTCTAGCATCTATCAAACAATTGGCGATGACTAGGTCATCTATATATGAGTATATTGACTTAGGAGTCAAATGAGAACATTTGATCATAGGTCATACTCATCGTTTAAGCTCAAGTGGGGTTACCACTTTTACATAATGCATTGATGTGTTCACACCATTAGAGTTGCTTTGACTCAATTCTTAGAGTTAAGCTCCCCCTAGATGTGAGATCCCCCCTTAGAGGGATGAACTAACCTTGGGTTTTGTCGATGATGACTTCATGTAGGTGTTGAAGATGTGGATGCTCAATGTTGGTGTAGATCATTTGGAGCAATCCTTTGGAGTGAGTTGCCCTTTCAACTTACCTACATGGGTTAGTCCCACAAGGAACAAACAAGAATATTCATAGACATAGAGTGATGCATACACAAGATGATGTCCATGAATTCATTAGGTTACCTTGTCCCTTGTTTTACCAACATGAGGGTTTGTGACTCCTTGAACTAGTGCAAGATGTGGAAGTTGATTACACTTATTCTTGCCAAAATGATATGAGTGAAGAATGTGGGCGGAGTCACCCTCAAGAACTCTCTAGTTCTTATTCTTCGGGATCCACATCATCTTGATGGGAATCCTTGGAGTTGTAGTTGTACTTGATGAAGTAGAACTTGATGTAGTCTTGGGGACCCACTTGAATGAGGCTTTAGGAGCTTCTTCAAATGCATCAATCTCTTCTTGAAGCTTGTCCTTGCCTTTGTTCTTGTGGTCTTGTGGTGGAAGATCATCTTGTGCTTGTGTTCCCTTGAAGGAAGTAGGATCATACTTCTCTTGTTGAGGAACAAACTTCGTCTTGGGGTATTGATCTTCTTCCCACTCAACTCCACTGGCATTGAACTTTCGCTCAAAACCAACACCTTGATTCTTCCGGTGCCTTCCTTGCTTATGCATAATTTCCTCGAATTGCTTACTCCCTGCAAGGCTCTTGTAAACACCTTTCTCTATAATTCCCTTCAATAAGCTATTTTCTTGCTCAAATGTAACTTGGCTAAGAGAATCATTAGTGGAATCAAGAGAACTACTAGAAGCAACAATATCAGATTTGACATTATTATTGTTACTACTAGAGGAAGTATCTTTCTTGTACTTGTTACTAGACTTGACTTGAGGCATGTAAGTAGATAAGAGTAAACGCTTGGCAATGTAAGAAGAACTTTTCTTGTGAAGATCATCATTGATTTCTTTTAAGAACTCATGCTCTTTTTCAAGATTGAGCTTTTCAAAGCGTAACTTCTCATGAGCCCTTAAAAGTTCTCGATGATCTTCGTAGATAGTTTCATGAGCTAACTTAAGGGAGTTTAGTTCTTTAGTTAGAAGCTCAATCTTCCCCTTATCATTGTCATTCGTTTTATCTTGATCAGCATGATTAATTGACGTTTCATCATAGTATTCATCACTAGAGTTGTCAATAAGTAAATCATCATCCACAAGCAAGTCATCTTCATCACTATTGAAATCAACATACTCAGGATGTGTTACTTTTGGACCTTTGGCCATGAAGCATCTTCCAACACCTTCATTTGGTGAGTCAAATATGTCGTAGGAGTTGGTTGACACAAGTGCTAGACCGGCAACACCTTCATCTTGAGTATATTCGGAGTCGGAGTGATAGCTTCTCTCGCAGTGATTGTCGGAGTCGGAGCCGGATACCCATTCACCAACATGAGCTTGATGTCTTTGTTTTGTGTAGCTCCTTGATGACTTGTCCTTCCTTTCCGAATCCTTGCTTCTCCGTGAGGGTCTTCGTTCATAACGATCATCTCTAGTCCTCCTCTCTCTTGGTGGTGATTCTTCTCTTTTGCTCCTTCTTCTTGGAGAATCTTCTCTTCTTTTGTAGGGTGTCGTACACTCATTGGAGTAGTGTCCGGTCTCCCACAATTGTAGCAATTGCGCCTCGACTAGAAGATCTTTTGTCATTGTAAGACCTTGACTTGGAGGTTCTTTCTTTGCTTCTACTCTTGTAGAATTTGTTGAAGTTCTTCACCATTAAGCTCAATTCTTCATTGAAGGTTGGTTTCTCACTTGATGATGTGGGGGCTTCACTTGAGGCTTTGTAAGCACCACTTGACTTGTTGTGAAGGTCCTCCTTATCCTTGAGTGACGTCTCATGAGCAACAATTCTTCCAATGACTTCCGTTGGCTTGAGATCTTTGTAGTTTGGCATCATTTGAATCAATGTGCACATGGTATCATACTTTCCATCCAATGCTCTTAGAATATTCTTGATGATGAATTTGTCGGTCATCTCTTCACTCCCTAAGCCGGCAATCTCATTTGTGATAAGAGCAAGCCTAGCGTACATTTCAGCGACACCTTCACCATCCTTCATTTTGAACTTGTCAAGCTGACTTTGGAGAACATCCAACTTGGATTCCTTGACGGACTCGGTACCTTCATGCATATCAATCAAAGTATCCCAAATTTCCTTTGCATTCTCAAGACGGCTGATTTTGTTGAATTCTTCGGGGCACAATCCGTTGAAGATGATATCACAAGCTTGAGCATTGTATTGTAGCATCTTCAATTCTTCCACATTAGCTTCACGATTCGGTTCTCTCGCAACAAAGAATTCACCTTGCAAGCCAATATAAATAATTGCCCAAACGGCGGGGTTATGTCCAAGAATATGCATTTTCATCTTATGCTTCCAACTAGCAAAATTAGTACCATCAAAGTAAGGACCTCTACGGTGATAATTTCCCTCGCTAGACGCCATACTCTCCTAGGTTGTGAAACCAAGGCTATGACCACCAAAAGCTATGGAAATCAAAGCAAATGGAGACCAAGGCTCTGATACCACTTGTAAGACCTTGAGGTATGTCTAGAGGGGGGTGATTAGACTACTTGACCAATAAAAACTTAACCTTTTCCCAATTTTAGAGTTTGGCAGATTTTAGCTATTTTAGGACAAGTCAAGCAATCATCACACAATTCAAGCAAGCATGCAAAGAGTATATAGGAAGTGGAAATTAAAGCATGCAACTTGCAAGAAAGTAAAGGGAAGGGTTTGGAGGATTCAAACGCAATTGGAGACATGGATGTTTTTGGCGTGGTTCCGATAGGTGGTGCTATCATACATCCACGTTGATGGAGACTTCAACCCACGAAGGGTAACGGCTGCGCGAGTCCACAGAGGGCTCCACCCACGAAGGGTCCACGAAGAAGCAACCTTGTCTATCCCACCATGGCCGTCGCCCACGAAGGACTTGCCTCACTAGCGTTAGATCTTCACGAAGTAGGCGATCTCCTTGCCCTTACAAACTCCTTGGTTCAACTCCACAATCTTGTCGGAGGCTCCCAAGTGACACCTAGCCAATCTAGGAGACACCACTCTCCAAGAAGTAACAAATGGTGCATTGATGATGAACTCCTTGCTCTTGTGCTTCAAATGATAGTCTCCCCAACACTCAACTCTCTTTCATGGGTTTTGGATCTGGTGGAAAGAAGATTTGAGTGGAAAGCAACTTGGGGAAGGCTAGAGATCAAGATTCATATGGTAGGAATGGAATATCTTGGCCTCAACACATGAGTAGGTGGTTCTCTCTCAGAAATGGTAAGTTGGAAGTGTAGGTTCATTCTGATGGCTCTCTCCATGAATGAAGAGGAGGTGGAGGGGTATATATAGCCTCCACACAAAATCTAACCGTTACACACAATTTACCAAACTCGATGGGACTCAATGTGATCTTGGATCACTAAAATGTAAAATGAAGAGTCTTGAGCTTTTGAGCTTGAGCCAATCCTTTTTCCTTAGTATTTTGAGGGATCCACTTTCATCATCCATGCCATGCCATTCATTGAGCTTTCCTGAAATAATAGTATTGGAATAGCATTAGCTCAATGAGCTATATGTTGTTATGAATTACCAAAACCACCTAGGGATAGTTGCACTTTCAGCCATGCAGCATATCTGATGCCACCCAATTCTACCAAGCCGAAGAAAGGAACATCATGGATAAGGTCTTCGGATGTAGATTCGCACCAATTATCCGGTGCCTTTTGCCGATCAACTGAAGCAGTTGATCGAACTGCATAAGGCGGCCGGGCTAGCCATGAAGGATTTAATTATCCAGCTATGGCCTGCCGAGCCGATTCCAAGCAGTTACTTCGGGCTCATGAAGCGGCTTGTGAGCACCTGCCCTCGACTCAAAGTTATCA
The DNA here is from genome assembly GCA_021437245.1 of Aegilops speltoides. Taxonomy (NCBI): domain Eukaryota; kingdom Viridiplantae; phylum Streptophyta; class Magnoliopsida; order Poales; family Poaceae; genus Aegilops; species Aegilops speltoides. The sequence continues at coordinate 250,885,013 of CM038145.1, forward strand.
AGAGGTCGGTCTGTATAGAGGGTGCGCGAATGGCCTTCGCCCGCGCAAAGGTGCACTGGGGGAAGATGGATGCGGAAAAGCTGATGACCGAGGGACCGCCGGAGGGCAAGGAGCACCGCAAGCCCGAATTATATTATGGTGGTGTATTGAAAGGAGCCTGCCTTGCGGCGGAGTAATGCACCAAGGACATTATATTTCCATGAATACAGTCATGTTGTCCTTTGTAATGTTGAACAAGGTCATTTATATTATTTATTGCTTGTTATTTGAAAGTTTTTTCCTCCTGGGCGGCCGTTTTTATATATTAATCCTGAGAGTTGGCCAGTTGTCGGCTTCTGCCCCCACGTAGTAAGTACGGGGGTGTTCAGGATAAACCTGAGCACTCTTTATCCCAGTGTTGGGTCCTTGAAGGAGGTGTTCAGCACAACAAACCCAGCAATCAGACTATGGGGCTTTATCACTCTCACTTAGCCATAGGAGTTTTAACAAAAGGAAGGTAGGCGCAACCCCTGGTGTTCGGAAGACCGCACGAGGGCTCTATAAGCACCTAATCGGAAGAAAAGCCGATCCATCGCACACTGCATTGGTTATGGCATTATGCGGAACAAATCCTTAAAGATTTTACAACTTCTCAAACAGATGACCGGCTCTCGCTGTATCATGATAGTCAGTTTTCGGCTTTCTCTACTGAGGTGCTTGTCCGCAAGAACCGGGACACAATCGCAGTAGTTCTCCCTATGCTACCTTAGCCGATATAGTGGAACGTAAGCTACCAAAACATGGGAGCCGGGCAAACCCAACTATTGACCCAAGACATGATTCGGAGCTGATGCATATAATGCTATAAGTTCGGGGTGCCGAACTGCCGTGAAGGTGTTTGGACTTTATTGCCATATTATGGGTATAACGAAGCCCCTGGCATATTAAGGCATGTCGCGATGTGCAGCTGCCTTTCGACAAAAGAGTTTCAATAAGAAATAACCAGCAGACAAGCATCATATAAATCTAGATGTTGTATTTGAATAATACGTCGATGCGTATGAGTACAGGTAATGTGATAAAAAGAAGTATGACTGCGGAACATGCTGAGACCAGGCGGGAGGAAGTTGTGTGCGGATCCAGAGTGTAGTTGGATGGTCATCGAGGGGAATATCTAGAGATTCCATTACGCGTTCGAACTGTTTCCACGCCATCCGTCCTAGCCTACACAAAGGTGAACCTGCAAAGAAAATGCAAGAAATGGTTTTGTGCCACAGAGCGGTTGAGCCGCTGTATGTGGCATGTCTTAACTTTTGCCGTAGTGTTTTAATTGAGCTCTAGATGAGTCGGGCTATCCTGCCGCACAGTAGTTCGGACTCCTTTGGTGGTGTCCGGGAGCTTGGCCGTCGACTCGAGGTTCGATTGAAAGGTGCCATACATTGCTTCTGTTGTTAAAGTGGTGGTGGACTCTTTGGCAGTGAGGGGAAGTTCGGCCCTACCATTAACCGTGATGACGCCGTGCGGACCGGGCATCTTGAGTTTACGGTAGGCATAATGTGGCACTGTGTTGAATTGAGCGGACGTGGTTTGTCCGAGCAGTGCCTGATAGTCACTGCAGAAGGGGACGATGTCGAAGACTAACTCTTCAGTATGGTAATTGTTTGGTGATCCGAAAACTACCTCCAGAGTGATGGAGCCTGTACAATTGGCCTCCACACCTGGTATGACACCAATTTAAAGGTGGTTTTAGTGGGGTTGATCATTGAATGATCGATACCCATCTTGCGCACTGTGTCCTGATACAGCAGGTTTAGACTGCTGCCTCCGTCCATAAGGACTCGTGTGAGGTGGAATCCATCAATTATTGGGTCAAGGACGAGTGCAGCTGGATTGCCCTAATTGGTATTGGCCGGACGATCCTTACGATCGAAGGTGATCGGCCATAGGTTGTATTGTGGGGCGACTGGTTCTTTTAAGTCGATATCCCTAAGAATGCACGTTCGTTCTAGCTTGGGAATGTGGGTGGCATTTATCATGTTCACCGTTTTGATTTGCGGGGGAAATTTCTTTTGCCCTCCTATATTCGGTGACCGGGGCTCCTCATCGTCATCGTCGCTTTGAGACCCCTTCCCCTTGTTTTCGGCACCTGACCTACCGGCTTGTCTGAAGACCCATCATTCTCTATTGGTATGATTGGCTGGTGTTCCTGGGATGCCATGAATTTGGCATGGACGGTCGAGTATGCGGTCCAAACTGGACGGGCCCGAATGATTTTTGTTGAATGGCTTTTTCCGCTGACCGGACTTAGAGCCACTGAATCCGGCATTGACTGTCGTATCTTCGGCGCTATCACCATTTTTGCAATGCTTGTGTTTGTTGCATCGTGGTTTGTCGTTGCTATCTCTGGCTTTTGATGTGCCAGGATTGCTTGTTGTGTTGTTGCAGCGAGCCAATCAGCTATCCACGCCCGCACAAAAGTGGGTCATGAGTGTCGTGAGGGCTGCCATGGACTTTGGCTTTTCTTGGTTGAGATGTCGGGCAAGCCACTCGTCACGGATGTTATGCTTAAAGGCCGCTAGGGGCTTCAGCATCCGGACAGTCGACAATTTGGTTCTTTTTAGTTAGGAACCGAGTCCAAAATTTCCTGGTTGGCCTCCGGTGTTGTTGGGTTCTGTGACTTAGATCATCAGCATCCGGTGGCCGCATATAAGTGCCCTAGAAGTTGTCCAGGAATGCATCTGCTAGGTTCTCCCAATTCCCGATGGAGTTTGCCGGCAAGCTATTCAGCCAATGCCGAGCCGGTCCCTTGAGTTTTAGTGGGAGGTACTTGATGGCGTGTAGATCATCTCCGCGGGCCATGTGAATGTGGAGGAAGAAATATTCTATCCATATCGCGGGGTCTGTAGTACCATCATATGATTCAATGTTCACGGGTTTAAACCCTTCTGGGAATTCATGATCCATTACTTCATTAGTGAAGCATTGGGGGTGTGTGGCACCTCTGTGCCAGGCTACATTGTATTCAGTCTGGCCGGATTTGTTGGTATATCCGGCGTGATGGTCATCGTCACGCGTTGGGGCGCGCCCCCGTGATCCGTAGATCGATCTTGACTGTCCTGCTTTGTTTTCCAATACGTCTCGCAGGTCCATCATGTAGCCCCAGGCCTTAGTGTTATTGTTTGATTGGCGACGGGGTGCGGGCTAGACTTCGGGCTAGTACGCCGCTTTGTCTCGGCCATGGGGTGGCCGGTCAGCCGCATCATGCGCTGTTAGTGTGGGCTTTAACGCCTCCTCCTCGATTTTAGGTAGCAACCTGCGCTTTGGGTAACTTTTGGTAGGGCGCTCGAGTCCATATTCCTCGGCAGCCAGGACCTCGGTCCATCTATCAGTTAGCAGATCTTGATCAGCTTGAAGCTGTTGCTGCTTTTTCTTCTGGATTTTTACAGTGGCTATAAGCCGTCGCTTGAAGCGCTTCTGCTCGATGGGATCCTCGGGCACGATGAATTCTTCGTCACCAAGGCTCACTTCGTCTTCGGAGAGGGGCATATAATTGTCATCCTCTGATTCTCCATCTTTTGCATGTTCCTTAGGGCTAGCTTGCCCATCTTCCTGCTTGGCCTGATCGAAGCCTGGCTGGGCAGGATTGTTTTCGTCTTCGGCACCATCCGGATTGCTATCATCTTTGGTGCTGGTATCACTATTTTTGCTATGGCGGGGCTTAGAGCGGCGCCTATGACGCCGGTGCCTAGATTGCTTCTCCAAGGGATTATCCTCCGTTGCCTTATCGCCATTGCTTTCTTTGGGAGTGTCCATATATATATATATATCATATGATGAGGTGGCCGTCCAGCGCCCTGTGGGCGGTGGTTCCTGTTCTTCTCCTGCATCGTCGTCCATACCGTCGATGTCTTCGGAGTCAAAGTCAAGCACATCGGTTAAGTCATCGATAGTGGCTATTACGTGGGTGGTGGGTGGGGAACGAATTTCTTCTTCGTCCGCTTCCCACTCCAGCCGGACATAGTTCGGCCAAGAGCCTCCGGACAAGGAGAGAGACCTCAATGAATTTAGCACGTCACCCAAGGGCGAGTGCTGAAATATATACGCGAAGGTGAACTCCATGATCAGTGCCCAATCAGATTCGATAGGCACATATGCACGCGGTTCGGAGCCTGTAGCCGGAGATGAGTCCGAGGGTCCGATGACACCGGCCTCATAGGAGATGGGGTTAGTGTTCGGCTCCAACACTGATGAGTGTGCGGCCTCTGTGGCGGGGTCCATCCACCAGTCCTCGATGGCACGATATGCTCCGGATTGATTCCCGGGGCTGCCGCAGGCGCGATCTCCGAACACTGTCCGATGGCATATCTAAGTCATGCTCATCATGACTGTTTGGCACACCTGACATGGGCTCGAATCCGTCGAAGATCAAATCTCTGCGGATGTCGGCAGTATAGTTCAAGCTTCCAAACCTGACCTGATGGCCAGGGGCGTAGCTATCGATCTGCTCCAGATGGCCAAGCGAGTTGGCCCTGCAGTACGAAGCCGCCGAATACGAAGATCTATCCGGGGAGGAAACCCTTCCCCTGGACCGTGTCATTGAAGATGATTGAAGGAGCCTATTGGAAATATGCCCTAGAGGCAATAATAAAAGTATTATTATATTTCAATGTTCATGATAATTGTCTTTTTTTCATGCTATAACTGTATTGTCCGGAAATCGTAATACACGTGTGAACACTTAGACCCCAATGTGTCCCTAGTGAGCCTCTAGTTGACTAGCCCGTTGTGATCAACAGATAGTCATGGTTTCCTGACTATGGACATTGGATGTCGTTGATAACGGGATCACATCATTAGGAGAATGATGTGATGGACAAGACCCAATCCTAAGCATAGCATAAAAGATCGTATAGTTCGTTCGCTAGAAGCTTTGCCAATGTCAAGTATCTCTTCCTTCGACCATGAGATCGTAACTCCGGTTCTCGTAGGAGTGCCTTGCGTGTATCAAACGTCACAACGAATCGGGTGACTATAAAGGTGCATTACGCTTATCTCCGAAAGTATCTGCGGGTTGACATGGATCGAGATCGATTTGTCACTCCGTATGACGGAGAGGTATCTCTGGGCCCACTCGGTAATGCATCATCATAATGAGCTCAAGGTGACCAAGGTGTTGGCCACGGGATCATGCATTATGGTACGAGTAAAGTGACTTGCCGTAACGAGACCGAACAAGGTATTGGGATACCGACGATCGAAGTCTCGCAAGTAACGCATCGATTGACAAAGGGAATTGTATACAGGGTTTGATCGAATCCTCGACATCGTGGTTCAACCGATGAAATCATCGAGGAGCATGTGGGATCCAACATGGGTATCCAGACCCCGCTGTTGGTTATTGCCCGAGAGTCGTCTCGGTCATGTCTGCGTGTCTCCCAAACCCGTAGGGTCTACACACTTAAGGTTCGGTGACGCTAGGGTTATTAGGAAGACTAGTATGTGACTACCGAATGTTGTCCGGAGTCTCGGATGAGATCCCAGACATCACGAGGAGTTTCGGAATTGTCCGGAGGTAAAGAATAATATATAGGAAGTGGTATTTCGGCCATCGGAAGGTTTGGGGTCTCCGTAATGTACCGGACCACCGAAGGGTCCTGGTCCACCGGTGGGGCCACCTATCCCGAGGGCCCCATGGGCTGAAGTGGGAGGGGAACCAGCCCATAGTGGGCTGGTGCGCCCCCCTAGGCCCACCCCCTGCGCCTAGGGTTGAAACCCTAGGGGTGGGGGGGCGCCCCACTTGGCTTGGGGGGCACTCCACCCCCTTGGCCGCCGCCCCCCCTTGGAGATTGGATCTCCAGGGGCGGCGCCCCGGGGGCCTATATAAAGGGGGGGTGGGAGGGCTGCTGTACCCATCTCCAAGGCGCAGCCCCTCCCCTCCCCAACACCTCTCCTCCTCCGCAAGCGCTTGGCCTCCACAGTGAGTCTCGCTTCTCCACCATCACCACGCCGTCATGGTGCCAGTGGAGTTGTCTTCCTCAACCTCTCCTTCCTCCTTGCTGGATCAAGACGGAGGAGACGCCACTCGTCCCGTCACGTGTGTTGAACGCGGAGGTGCTGTCCGCTCAAACTTGGTCATCGGTGATTCAATCACGCCGAGTACGACTACATCATCACCTTGCAAGCTTACGCACGCGATCTACAAGTGGTATGTAGATGCAAACTCTCTCCGTGACTCGTTGCTTAGATGAACTCATAGATGGATCTTGGTGAAACCGTAGGAAAAATTATAATTTTCTCGCAACGCTCCCCAACAAAGGCATCATGAGCTAGGTCTATGCGTAGTTCTCTAATGCACGAGTAGAACACAATTTGTTGTGGGCGAGATCTTGTCAACTTACTTGCCTCTACTAGTCTTTTCTTGCTCAACGGTATTGTGGGATGAAGCGGCCGGACCAACCTTACACGACGCTTACGTGAGACCGGTTCCACCGATTGACATGCACTAGTTGCATAAGGTGGCTGGCGGGTGTCCGCTCTCCCACTTTAGTTGGAGCGGATTCGATGAACAGGCCCTTATGAAGGGTAAATAGAAGTTGACAAAATCACGTTGTGGTGATTCGAGGTAAGAAAACGTTTTGCTAGAACCCAATCGCAGCCATCGTAAAGATGCAACAACAATTAGAGGACGCCTAACTTGTTTTTGCAGCGATTGATCATGTGATGTGATATGGCCGAAGTTGTGATGAATGATGAATTGTGATGTATGAGATCATGTTCTTGTAATAGGATTCACGACTTGCATGTCGATGAGTATGACAACCGCAGGAGCCATAGGAGTTGTCTTTATTTTTGTATGACCTGCGTGTCATTGAAGAACGCCATGTAAACTACTTTACTTTATTGCTAAACGTTAGTCATAGAAGTAGAAGTAGTCGTTGGCGTGACAACTTCATGAAGACACGATGATGGAGATCATGATGATGGAGATCATGGTGTCAAGCCGGTGACAAGATGATCATGGAGCCCGAAGATGGAGATCAATGGAGCTTTATGATATTGGCCATATCATGTCACAACTATATAATTGCATGTGATGTTTATTATGCTTTTACATCTTGTTTACTTAGGACGACGGTAGTAAATAAGATGATACCTTACAAAATTTGAAGAAGTGTTCTCCCTAATCGTGCACCGTTGCTACAGTTAAATCGCTTCTAAGCACCACGTGATGATCGGGTGTGATGGATTCTTACGTTCACATACAACGGGTGTAAGACAGTTTTACACAGCGAAAACACTTAGGGTTAACTTGACGAGCCTAGCATGTGCACACATGACCTCGGAACACGGAGACCGAAAGGTCGAACACGAGTCGTATGGAAGATACGATCAACATGAAGATGTTCACCGACGATGACTAGTCCGTCTCACGTGATGATCGGACACGGGCTAGTCGACTCGGATCGTGTAACACTTAGATAACTAGAGGGATGTATAATCTAAGTGGGAGTTCATAATTTTGATTAGAACTTTATTATCATGAACTTAGTCTAAAACCTTTGCAAATATGTCTTGTAGATCAATGGCCAACGCTAATGTTAACATGAACTTCAACGCGTTCCTAGAGAAAACCAAGCTGAAAGATGATGGTAGCAACTATACGGACTGGGTCTGGAACCTGAGGATCATCCTCATAGCTGCCAGGAAGCAATATGTCTTATGAACGCTTGGCAAGCTCGTGCTGATGATTACTCCCTCGTTCAGTGCGGCATGCTTTACAGCTTAGAACCGGGGCTCCAAAAGCGTTTTGAGCACCACGGAGCATATGAGATGTTCGAAGAGCTGAAACTAGTTTTCCAAGCTCATGCCCGGGTTGAGAGATATGATGTCTCTGACAAGTTCTACAGTTGTAAGATGGAGGAAAACAGTTCACGGTGAGCACATCCTCAAGATGTCAGGTTGCACAACCGTATGACCCAGATGAACATAAACCTCCCAGATGAGGCGGTCATTGACAGAATCCTCCATCGCTCCCACCAAGCTACAAGAGCTTTGTGATGAACTACAACATGCGGGATGGTAAAGACCATTCTGAAGTGTTCTCGATGTCAAGTCAGCAGAGGCTGAAATCAAAAGGAACATCAAGTGTTGATGGTCAATAAGACCACTAAGTTCAAGAAGGGCAAGGGTAATAAGAACTTCAAGAAGGACGGCAAAGATGTTGCCGCGCCCGTAAGCTTGCTGCGGGAAGAAGTCAAAGAACGGACCCAAGCCCGAGACCGATCGCTTTTATTGCAAGGGAAGGGTCATTTGAAGCGAACTGCCCCAAATACTTAGCGATAAGAAGGCCGCAACACCAAAGGTATATTTGATATACATGTAATTGATGTGTACCTTACCAAGACTCGTAGTAACTCCCGGTATTTGATACCGTGCCGCTGCTCATATTTGTAACTCACAGCAGAGCTGCGGAATAAACGGAGATCGGCGAAGGACGAGGTGACGATGCACGCCGAATGGTTCCGAGTCGATGTGATCGCCGTCGGCATGCTGCCTCTACATTTACCTACGGATTAGTTTTGAACCTTAATAATTGTTATTTAGTGCCATGCTTGAGCATGAACATTGTATCCGGATCTCGCTTAATACGAGATGGCTACTCATTTAAGTCCGAGAATAATGGTTGTTCGATTTATATGAGAGATATGTTTTATGGTCATGCTCCGATGGTCAATGGTTTATTCTTAATGAATCTCGAGCGTAATATTACACATGTTCATAGTGTGGATGCCAAAAGATGTAAAGTTGATAACGATAGTCCCACATACTTGTGGCACTCGCCGCCTTGGTCACATTGGTGTCAAGCGCATGAAGAAGCTCCATGCTGATGGACTTTAGAGTCTCTTGATTATGAATCGCTTGACACATGCGAACCATGCCTCTTGGGCAAATGACCAAGACTCCGCTTCTCGGAACAATGGAGCGAGCAACCAACCTGTTGGAAATCATACATACCGATGTAAAGGTCCAATGAGCGTTGAGGCTCATGGAGGATATCGTTATGTTCTCACTCTCACCGATGACTTGAGTAGATATGGGTATGTCTACTTAATGAAACACAAGTCCGAGACCTTTGAAAAGTTCAAGGAATTTCAGAGTGAGGTAGAGAATCAACGTGACCGAAAGATAAAATTCTTACGATCGATCGTGGAGGAGAATACTTAATTCACGAAGTTTGGTACACACTTAAGGAATTGTGGAATCGTTTCACAACTCACGCCGCTGGAACACCTCAAATAAACGGTGTGTCCGAACGTCGAATCGCACTCTATTGGATATGGTGCGGTCTATGATATCTCTTACCGATTTACCGCTATCATTTTGGGGATACGCCTAGAGACAGCTACATTCACTTTAAATAGGGCACCGCCTAAATCCGCTGAGACGACACCGTATGAATTATGGTTTGGAAGAAACCTAAGCTGTCGCTTCTAAAAGTTTGGGGATGCGATGCTTATGTCAAGAAACTTCAACCCGAAAAGCTCGAACCCAAGTCGGAAAAATGCGATTCATAGCATACCCTAAGGAAACCGTCGAGTATACCTTCTACTTAAGATCCAAGGCAAGATCTTTGTTGCCAAGAACGGATGCTTTCGAAAAGAGTTTCTCTCGAAAGAAGTAAGTGGGAGGAAAGTAGAACTCGATGAAGTACTACCTCTCGAACGGAAAGTGGTCCAACGCAGAAACCGCTCCTATGATGCCCACACCAATGAAGAGGAAAACAATGATGATGATCAAGGTACTTGGATCAAGTTGCTAATGAACTCAAGGTCCACAAGGACACGCCCGCACTGAGTGGTACGGCAACCCTGTCATGGAAATCATGTTGTTAGACAACGGTGAACCTTCGAACTATGAAGAAGCGATGGCGGGCCCGGATTCCAACAAATGGCTTGAAGCCATGAAATCCGAGATAGAATCCATGAATGAAAACAAAGTATGGACTTTGACAGACTTGCCCGATGATCGGCGAGCAATAGAAAACAAATTGATTTTTAAGAAGAAGACGGACGCGGATGGAAATGTTACCATTTATAAAGCTCGACTTGTCGCTAAGGGTTATCGACAAGTTCAAGGGATTGACTACGACGAGACATTCTCTCCGTAGCGGCTGAAGTCCGTCCAATCATGTTAGCAATTGCCGCATACTATGATTATGAGATATGGCGATGGACGCCAAAACGGCATTCCTTAACGGACATCTTAAGGAAGAGCTGATATGATGCAGCCGGAAGGTTTTGTCGATCCTAAGAATGCTAACAAAGTATGCAAGCTCCAACGATCCATTTATGGACCGGTGCAAGCATCTCGAGTTGGAACATTCGCTTTGATGAGATGATCAAAGCGTTTAGTTTATGCGAGACTTATGGAGAAGCCTGCGTTTACAAGAAAGTGAGTGGGAGCTCAGAGCATTTCTCCTATTATATGTAGATGACATACTCTTGATGGGAAATGATACAAAATTTCTGGACAGCATTAAGGCCTACTTGAACAAGTGTTTTTCAATGAAGGACCTTGGAGAAGCTTCTTATATATTAGGCATCAAGATCTATAGAGATAGATCGAGACGCCTCATAGGTCTTTCACAAAGCACATACCTTGATAAGATTTTGAAGAGGTTCAAATGGATCAGTCCAAGAAGGGTTCTTGCCTATGTTACAAGGTGTGAGATTGAGCTCGGCTCGACCACCCACCACGGCAAAAGATAAAGAAGAGATGAGTGTCATCCCTATGCTTCAGCCATAGGATCTATTATGTATGCCATGTCAGGTACTGCACTGATGTAAACCTTGCCGTAAGTTTGGTTGCGAGATACCAAAGTAATCCCGGCAAGGAACATTGGACAGCGGTCAAGAATATCCTAAAGTACCGAAAAGGACGAAGGACATGTTTCGCTTATGGAGGAGACGAAGAGCTCGTCAGAAGGGTTACGCCGACGCTTAGCTTCGACTCAGATCCGATGACTCTAAGTCACAAACCGGATACGTGTATATGTTCAATGGTGGAGCAGTAAGCTAGTGCAGCTGCAAGCAAAGCGTCGTGGCGGGATCTACGTGTGAAGCGGAGTACATGGCAGCCTCGGAGGCAGCGCATGAAGCGATTTGGGTGAAGGAGTTCATCACCGACCTAGGAGTCATACCCAATGCGTCGGGCCGATCAAACTCTTCTGTGACAACACCGGAGCTATCGCCCTTGCCAAGGAGCCCAGGTTTCACAAGAAGACCAGCACATCAAGCGTCATTTCAACTCCATCCGTGAAAATGTTCAAGATGGAGACATAGAGATTTGCAAAGTGCACACGGATCTGAATGTCGCAGATCCGCTGACTAAACCTCTCTCGCGTGCAAAACATGATCAACACCGTAACTCTATGGATGTTCGATTCATCACAATGTAACTAGATTGGTGACTCTAGTGCAAGTGGGAGATCTGTTGGAAATATGCCCTAGAGGCAATAATAAAAGTATTATTATATTTCAATGTTCATGATAATTGTCTTTTGTTCATGCTATAAGCAGTATTATCCGGAAATCGTAATACACGTGAACAGCTAGACCCCAATGTGTCCCTAGTGAGCCTCTAGTTGACTAGCCCGTTGTGATCAACAGATAGTCATGGTTTCTGACTATGGACATTGGATGTCGTTGATAACGGATCACATCATTAGGAGAATGATGTGATGGACAAGACCCAATCCTAAGCATAGCATAAAAGATCGATAGTTCGCTTGCTAGAAGCTTTGCCAATGTCAAGTATCTCTTCCTTCGACCATGAGATCGTAACTCCGGTTACCGTAGGAGTGCCTTGGGTGTATCAAACGTCACAACGTAATCGGGTGACTATAAAGGTGCATTACAGGTATCTCCGAAAGTATCTGCGGGTTGACACGGATCGAGATCGATTTGTCACTCCGTATGACGGAGAGGTATCTCTGGCCCACTCGGTAATGCATCATCATAATGAGCTCAAGGTGACCAAGGTGTTGGCCACGGATCATGCATTATGGTACGAGTAAAGTGACTTGCCGGTAACGAGACCGAACAAGGTATTGGGATACCGACGATCGAGTCTCGCAAGTAACGCATCGATTGAGAAAGGGAATTGTATATGTGGTTTGATCGAATCCTCGACATCGTGGTTCAACCGATGAAATCATCGAGGAGCATGTGGGAGCCAACATGGGTATCCGCACCCGCTGTTGGTTATTGCCCGAGAGTCGCCTCGGTCATGTTCAGTGTCTCCCGAACCCGTAGGGTCTACACACTTAAGGTTCGGTGATGCTAGGGTTATTAGGAAGACTAGTATGTGACTACCGAATGTTGTTCGGAGTCCCGGATGAGATCCCGGACGTCACGAGGAGTTTCGGAATGGTCCGGAGGTAAAGAATAATATATAGGAAGTGGTATTTCGCCATCGGGAAGGTTTCGGGTCTCCGGTAATGTACTGACCACCACGGAAGGGTCCCGGGTCCACCGGTGGGGCCACCTATCCCGGAGGGTCCCATGGGCTGAAGTGGGAGGAACCAGCCCATAGTGGGCTGGTGCGCCCCTAGGCCCACCCCCGCACCTAGGGTTGAAACCCTAGGGGGGGGGCGCCCACTTGGCTTGGGGCACTCCACCCCTTGGCCGCCCCCCCTTGGAGATTGGATCTCAGGGCGCGCCCAGGGCCTATATAAGGGGGAGGGAAGGGGCTGCTGCACCAGCTCCAAGGCGCAGCCCTCCCTCCCCAACACCTCTCCTCCTCCGCAAGCGCTTGGCGAAGCCTCGCCGAGTATCGCTTCTCCACCATCACCACGCCGTCAGGCCGCCAGGGAGCTGTCTTCCTCAACCTCTCCTTCCTCCTTGCTGGATCAAGACGGAGGAGACGCCACTCATCCCGTCACGTGTGTTGAACGCGGAGGTGCTGTCCGTTCAGCACTTGGTCATCGGTGATTCGAATCACGTCGAGTGCGACTACATCATCACCTTGCAAGCTTCCGCACGCGATCTACAAGTGGTATGTAGATGCAAACTCTCTCCCGTGACTCGTTGCTTAGATGAACTCATAGATGGATCTTGGTGAAACCGTAGGAAAAAATTTAATTTTCTGCAACATTCCCCAACAGAGCCATCAAGCCTTATCATGACGACACAGTGGAACTCTCAATGAAAGCACCAATGTCGGTGTCAAAACCGGCGGATCTCGGGTAGGGGGTCCCGAACTGTGCGTCTAAGGCTAATGGTAACAGGAGGCGGGGGACATGATGTTTACCCAGGTTCGGGCCCTCTCGATGGAGGTAATACCCTACTTCCTGCTTGATTGATCTTGATGATATGAGTATTACAAGAGTTGATCTACCACGAGATCGTAGAGGCTAAACCCTAGAAGCTAGCCCATGATTATGATTGTTGTTGTCCTACGGACTAAACCCTCCGGTTTATATAGACACCGGAGGGGGCTAGGGTTACACAGAGTCGGTTACAGAGAAGGAGATCTACATATCCGAATTGCCAAGCTTGCCTTCCACACAAAGGAGAGTCCCATCCGGACACGGGACGAAGTCTTCAATCTTGTATCTTCATAGTCCAACAGTTCGACCAAAGTATATAGTCCGGCTATCCGAGGAGCCCCTTATCCCGGACTCCCTCAATGGGTCTTGTCCATCACATCATTCTACTAATGATGTGATCCCGTTATCAAATGACAACTCATGTCCATGGCTAGGGCATATTTTCGTTAGTCTCCCACTTGCACTAGAGTCAATAATGTAGATTACATTGTTTTGAATCTAACACCCATGGAGTCTGGGTGCTGATCATGTTTTGCTCGTGGAAGAGGCTTAGTCAAGGGGTCTGCAACATTCATATTTGTATGTATTTTTCAAATCTCTATGTCTCCCTCCTTAACCAAATCTCGGATGTAGCTGAAGCGTCTCTTGATGTATTTGGTCTTTTTTTGTGAAATCTGGATTCCTTTGCCAAGGCAATTGCTCCAGTATTGTCACAAAAGATTTTCATTAGACCCGATGCACTAGGTATTGCACCTAGATCGGATATGAACTCCTTCATCCAGACTCCTTCATTTGCTGCTTCCGAAGCAGCTATGTACTCTGCTTCACACGTAGATCCTGCCATGACGCTCTGCTTGGGAGTGCACCAACTGAAAGCTCCACCATTCAATAAAAATACATATCCGGATTGTGATTTAGAGTCATCCGGATTAGTGTCAAAGCTTGCGTCGATGTAACCATTTACGACAAGCTCTTTGTCACCTCCATAAATGAGAAACATATCCTAGTCCTTTTCAAGTACGTCAAGATGTTCTTGACCGTTGTCTAGTGATCCACTCTGGATTACTTTGGTACCTCCCTGCTAGACTTATAGCAGGGCACACACCAGGCCTGGTACACAACATAGCATACATGATAGAACCTATGGTTGAAGCATAGGGAATGACTTTCATTTTCTCTCTATCTTCTGCAGTGGTCGGGCATTGAGTCTGACTCAAATTCACACCTTGTAACACAGGCAAGGACCCTTTCTTTAACTGATCCATTTTGAACTTCTTCAACACTTTATCAAGGTATGTGCTTTGTGAAAGTCCTATCAAGCGTCTTGATCTATCTCTATACATCTTGATGCCCAATATGTGAGCAGCTTCATCGAGGTCTTTCATTGAAAAACTCTTATTCAAGTTTCCTTTTATGCTATCCAGAAATTCTACATCATTTCCAATCAACAATATGTCATCCACATATAATATTAGGAATGCTATAGAGCTCCCACTCACTTTCTTGTAAATATAGGCTTCTCTAAAAGTATGTATAAAACCATATGCTTTGATCACCTCATCAAAGCGTATATTCAAATTCCAAGATGCTTGGACCAGTCCATAAATGGATCGCTGGAGCTTGGACACTTTGTTAGCACCTTTAGGATCGACAAAACCTTCTGGTTGCATCATATACAACTCTTCTTTAAGAAATCCATTAAGGAATGTAGTTTTGACATCCATTTGCCAGATTTCATAATCATAAAATGCGGCAAGTGCTAACATGATTTCGACAGACTTAAGCATCGATGCGGGTGAGAACGTCTCATCGTAGTCAACTCCTTGAACTTGTAGAAAACCCTTTTGTCAGGGAAACCAATCACCTATGGGGTCACAAGGATCCCTTCTACGTTTGGCGGGGAATTAGTTGCACGCAGAGCAGGTCGAGTATTTAGCACACAGAGGATTTTTATCTAGGTTCGGGCCACGGAGATGCATAATACCCTAGTCCTGCTTTATCTGGTTCTATGAGTGTTCTTGAGCTTTTGAACTAGCTACAGTGCGTGCCTTGTTCAAAAGTCTGAAATCCTCTCTCTGTGCGCCTTGGGCCTCCTTTTATACACAAAGGGGTTGCCACAGTGGCACACAGGAGGTGGCAAGCTATAGTGGTACGATCTTATCGCTCGATCAACGTAGCACAAGCGCATTTGATGCGATGCCTACATGTCCTCTCACTTTATTGGGGACGACAACATAGGCCATCCCCTCTTTCACCGCTTCCCCTCGCCTTGCCACGCGTCTGGGTCGATGAGGCATGCAGTGCCACGCTGGCCAACCAGCTGCTATGTTGGCAAAGTGGTAGGCTTCGACGAAGATCTGCATGCCGCCACGCAGGCGCCTGCTTTGCTAGCATGCTTATAGTTGCGTTGTAGTGGTGGTGAGGTGGCAGAACCCTGCCATGCGCTGGCCTGGCCGCGGCCCAGCGGTCGTCCTCAGCAAGGCTTGTCGGGAGCCTTGGAGTCGTCCCCGGCAAGGGTCTTGCCGGGGGTCTTCATCATTTGATCCCACGTGGACTCGTGGGTTGTCGATCTCTGTGAGGAGCCGCATGCTACCAGGCATGTGCTCTTCAAATCTTGGTCTTTAACATTGTCGATGGTGTCAGAGCCCTCAAGCCCAAGGGTGGTGGCCTTGTTGGTCTCTTCACAAGCTTCCTTGGCAAGGGACTTGCCGGGGGTCGCGCAGGTCACCTCGGCAAGGCTTGTTGCCGGGCGTGGCCCTGCTTGCCTCTTGCTTCTTGCTACTATGGGCAGCTGTCTTGATATTCTTTGTACCTGTCTTGCCTTCTGCTGTCTTCCTCTGCCTCGCCAAGCCTTGCTATAGGGGTGGCTGCGACCGTCCGCGCACAAGTAAGGGGTACAGAAGTACCCATACTTTTGTACACCGACACCTTTGCAACAAGTCAAGCTTTATCGACATTAACATTACCATCAGCGTCAGTCTTCTTGTTATAGATCCATTTATTCTCTATGGGTTGCCGATCATCGGGCAGATCCACCAAAGTGCACACTTTGTTCTCATACATGGATCCTATCTCAGATTTCATGGCCTCAAGCCTTTTATCGAAATCTGGGTTCATCATAACTTCTTCATAGTTCGTAGGTTCATCATGATCAAGTAGCATGACTTCCAGAACAGGATTACCATACCACTCTGGTGCGGATCGTGCTCTGCCAGACCTATGAGGTTCTGTAGTAACTTGAGCTAAAGTTTCATGATCTCTATCATTAGCTTCCTCCAATTGGTGTAGGCATCACAAGAACAGATTTCTCGGATGAGCTACCTTCCAAATTGAGAGCAGGTACATGTACCTCATCAAGTTCTACTTTCTTCCCACTCACTTATTTCAAGAGAAACTCCTTCTCTAGAAAGGTTCCGTTCTTAGCAACAAAAATCTTGCCTTCGGACTTGTGGTGGAAGGTGTACCCAATTGTTTCTTTAGGGTAACCTATGAAGACACATTTCTCCGACTTGGGTTCGAGCTTATCGGGTTGAAGCCTTTTGACATAAGCATCGCATCCCCAAACTTTAAGAAACGATAGCTTAGGTTTGTTTCCAAACCACAGTTCATATGGTGTCATCTCAATGGATTTTGACAGTGCCCTATTTAAAGTGAAAGCAGCTGTCTGATGACCCACAAGTATAGGGGATCTATCTAGTCCTTTCGATAAGTAAGAGTGTCGAACCCAACGAGGAGCAGAAGGAAATGACAAGTGGTGTTTAGTAAGGTATTCTCTGCAAGCACTGAAATTGTAGGTAATAGATAGTTTTGTGATCAGATAATTTGTAACGGGTAATAAGCAATGAAAGTAAATAAAGTGCAGCAAGGTGGCCCAATCCTTTTTGTAGCAAAGAACAAGCCTGGACAATTTCTTATAATGAGAGAAGCGCTCCCGAGGACACATGGCAATTATCGTCAAGCTAGTTTCATCACGCTCATATGATTTGCGTTCGTTACTTTGATAATTTGATATGTGGGTGGACCGGTGCTTGGGTACTGCCCTTTCTTGGACAAGCATCCCACTTATGATTAACCCCTATTGCAAGCATCCGCAACTACAAAAGAAGTATTAAGGTAAACCTAACCATAGCATGAAACTAGTGGATCCAAATCAGCCCGTTCTGAAGCAACGATAAACTAGGGTTTAAGCTTCATCACTCTAGCAACCCATCATCTACTTATTACTTCCCAATGCCTTCCTCTAGGCCCAAGTAATGGTGAAGTGTCATGTAGTCGACGTTCACATAACACCACTAGAGGAGAGACAACATACATCTTATCAAAATATCGAACGAATACCAAATTCACATGACTACTAATAACAAGCCTTCACCCATGTCCTCAGCAACAAACGTAACTACTCACAAAGCATATTCATGTTCATGATCAGAGGAGTATTAATATGCATTAAGGATCTAAACATATGATCTTCCACCAAGTAAACCAATTATCATCAACTACAAGGAGTAATCAACACTACTAGCAACCCACAGGTACCAATTTGTGGTTTTGATACAAGATTGGATACAAGAGATGAACTAGGGTTTTGAGAGGAGATGGTGTTGATGAAGATGTTGATGGAGATTGACCCCCTCCCGGTGAGAGGATCGTTGGTGATGATGATGGTGATGATTTCCCCTTCTCGGAGGGAAGTTTCCCCGGTAGAACAGCTCCGCCGGAGCCCTAGATTTGTTCCGCCAAGGTTCCGCCTCGTGGCGGTGGAGTTTCGTCCTGTAAGCTTGCTTATGATTTTTTTTTCCAAGGTAAAAGCCTTCATATAGCACAAGATGGGCACCGGAGGGCCACCAAGGGGCCCACGAGACAGGGGGCGCCCAGTAGGGGGGCGCGCGCCCCACCCTCGTGGCCAGGGTGTGGGCCCCCTCTGGTACTTTATTTGCTCAAGAATTCTTATTAATTCCAAAAATGACTTTCGTGGAGTTTCGGACTTACGGAGATGTGCGTAATAGGTTTCAATATTTGCTCCTTTTCCACCTGAATCCTACTGCCATTCTCCTCTTCATGATAAACCATGTAAAATAAGAGAGAATAGCCATAAGTATTGTGACATAACGTGTAATAACAGCCCATAATGCAATAATAATTGATATAAAAGCATGATGCAAAATGGGCGTATCAACTCCCCAAGCTTAGACCTCGCTTGTCCTCAAGCGGAAGCCGCAATCGAAAAATATGTCCACATGTTTAGAGATAGAGGTGTCGATAAAAATAAAAAACGGACATGTGGGCATCATGATCATTCTTATAACAACAACATATATAGATTTTGTCATATGATTTCTTATGCTCAAGTAACAATCTATTCCCAATGTCAAGTATGATTCAGAAACTTCATTGAGAACTAACAAACTATAATCTCATTCATTGAAGCAATTGCAATTTATCATAACATTAGAAAGAGTCAAGAATAGAGCTTTTCAGCAAGTCCACATACTCAACTATCATATAGTCTTCTACAATTGCTAACGCTCATGCAATACTTATCGTTATGGAGTTTTATTCGGACACTGAGAAAGATAGGGGCTTATAGTGTTGCCTCCCAACATATTCACCTTTGGGTGATGTCAGCAATAATAGTTCATGCTAACTTACATCCAATTGGATATATATATCAGGATCTTTCCAACACGAGGTGCTTGCCAAAGGATAAAATGAAAAAGGGAAAGGTGAAGATCACCTTGACTCTTGCATAAAGTAAAAGACATAAAGTAAAAGATAGGCCCTTCGCAGAGGGAAGCAGAGGTTGTCATGTGCTTTTAGGGTTGGATGCACAAAATCTTAATGCAAAAGAACGTCACTTTACATTGCCACTTGTGATATGAACCTTTATTATGCAGCCCGTCGCTTTTATTACTTCCATATCACAGGATCGTATAAAGCTTATTTTCTCCGCACTAATAAGTCATACATATTTAGAGAGCAATTTTTATTACTTGCAACATGACAACTTACTTGAAGGATCTTACTCAATCCATAGGTAGGTATGGTGGACTCTCGTGGCAAAACTGGGTTTAAGGATATTTGGAAGCAAAAGTAGTATCTCTACTTGGTGCAAGGAATTTTGGCTAGCATGAGGGGGAAAGGCAAGCTCAACATGTTTGAATGTTCCATGACAATATACTTTAACTGAGATGTGAGAAAACATAACCCATTACATTGTCTTCCTTGTCAACCATCAACTCTTTAGCATGTCATACTTAATGAGTGCTCACAATCATAAAAGATGTCCAAGATAAAACCTCTCTTTCTTTATTACTTCCTATTAATTGCAACGATGACCAAAACTATGTTTGTCAACTTTCAACAACATTTAAGTCTCATACTCTTTATATGTGAAGTCATTACTATCCATAAGATCAATATGAACTCTTTTTTCTTTTTTTTCTTTCTATTTTCTCAAGATCATAGCAAGATAGCAAAGCCCTTGACTCAACACTAATCTTTATTATATAGCTCACGGACTCGATTACATAAAGGGATCACAAAGCAAAACTCAAAACTAATTCATACCAAAACTTCATTCTACTAGATCTAGATATTACTAAAAGGATCGAACTAAGAAAAACAGTAAAGATAGGAGTGTGTTGGTGATATGATACCGGGGCACCTCCCCCAAGCTTGGTAGTTTCCAAGGGGAGTGCACATACCCATGTGATTATGTCCTTGTAGGTGGTGAAGAAGGAGTTGTCGATGATGGTGGATAATTGCACATTGAGCGTAAAAGCTCCTCCAACTTGCGAATAATGCCCTTGAGTGCGATGATATGATCCTTCAACAAAATATTTTCCTGGGTGAGAAACCAATTTTGTATGCGAGCTAACTCAATCATCTTGAAAGCTTCAATCTCATTTGGGGTAAAGAGGTTGGGTAGAGGTTGAGAGATGTTTTCTTCTTCTGCCACCGGAGCTTGATCCTCCATGGCCTTCTTGATCCCTTCATCCTTGTTGATCTTCTCCAGTTCTTCTCTTTTCACATCTATCTTCAATACCAAGCATCCTTGTCTTCATTGTTGGAGGAGGGTGCCGTCATGATGCTCTGGATCTGTCAGAAAAACAGCTCGAAACGAAAACAGAAGATTTTTGTGTGATATGGTGGTCAAAACCTTTGGGAGATTATATAATGAATTTTTACCGACCAAGAGAAGTATTGTGCAACAAAACAGAGTCCGGGAGGCACACGAGGTGCCCACGAGGTAGGGGGCGCGCCCAGTAAGGGTGGGTGCGCCCTCCACCCTCGTGGAGGCCTCGTGTCCTTCCCGAATTACTTCTTGCTTTCCTAAATTCTAAAATATTCAAAATGGAGAAAATTGCCATTAGAATTGTTTTGGAGTCGGTTTACTTACCGTACCACATACCTATTCCTTTTCAGAGTCTGAAACGTTCTGGAAAGTGTCCCTTATGTATTCCTCCGGGGTTACGGTTTCAATAATATTAGTTTCAACATTTATAGGATTACCTGAGATATAATGTTTGATTCTTTGACCGTTCACCACCTTCGGATTTGTGCCTTCGAAGTTGTTGATTTTTATGGCACTGAAACAATAGACCTCCTCGATAACGTAAGGACCTTACCATTTACAGAGAAGTTTTCCTGCAAAAAATCTTAAATGAGAGTTGAATAGCAACACATAATCACATACGTTAAACTCACGCTTTTGTATTCTTTTGTCATACCATCTTTTAACTTTTTCTTTGAACAGCTTGGCATTCTCATAGGCTTGGGTTCTCCATTCATCAAGTGAGCTAATATCAAATAACCTCTTCTCACCGGCAAGTTTGAAGTCATAGTTGAGCTCTTTAATAGCCCAATATGCTTTATGTTCAAGTTCAAGAGGTAAGTGACATGCTTTTCCATAAACCATCATATACGGAGACATACCCATAGGATTTTTAAGTGCAGTTCTATAGGCCCATAATGGATCATCAAGTTTCTTGGACCAATTCTTTCTAGATCTATTAACAGTCTTTTGCAAAATTAATTTGATCTCTCTATTACTCAATTCTACTTGAGCACTAGACTGTGGGTGATATGGAGATGCAATTCTATGATTAACATCATACTTAGCAAGCATTTTACGAAAATCACCATGAATAAAATGTGAACCACCATCGGTCATGAGATATCTAGGGACTCCAAACCTCGGAAAAATAACTTCTTTAAGCATCTTAATAGAAGTGTTATGATAAGCACTACTAGTTGGAATAGTTTCTACCCACTTAGTAACGTAATCAACAGCAACTAAAATATGTGTGTATCCATTAGAGGCAGGAAAAGGTCCCATATAATCAAAGCCCCAAACATCAAATGGTTCAATAACAAGAGAATAATTGATAGGCATTTCTTGACGTCTACTAATATTACCAATTCTTTGACATTCATCACAACACAAGACAAACTTACGGGCATCTTTGAAGAATGTAGGCCAATAAAAACCGGATTGCAATACCTTATGTGCAGTTCAATCTCCAGCGTGGTGTCCTCCATATGGTTCGGAGTGACACTTGCGTAGGATCTGTTCATGTTCATGCTCAGGTACACGACGTCTAATAACACCATCTACTCCTTCTTTATAAAGGTGTGAATCATCCCAGAAGTAATGTCTTAAATCATAAAAGAACTTTTCCTTTTGCTGGTATGTGAAACTAGGTGGTATAAATTTAGCAACAATGTAATTAGCATAATCAGCATACCATGGAGTAGTATGAGAAGCATTAATGACCGCTAATTGTTCATCAGGAAAGCTATCATCAATAGGTAGTGGGTCATCAAGAACATTCTCTAACCTAGACAAGTTGTCTGCAACGGGGTTCTCAGCTCCCTTTCTATCAATAATATGCTAATCAAATTCTTGGAGCAAGAGAACCCATCTAATAAGTCTAGGTTTATCATCTTTCTTTTCCATAAGATATTTAATAGCAGCATGATCAGTGTGAATAGTAACTTTAGAATCAACAATATAAGGTCTGAAGTTATCACAAGCAAATACAACTGCTAAGAATTCTTTTTCAGTGGTAGCATAATTTCTTTGGGCATTGTCAAGAGTTTTGCTAGCATATTGGATAACATTTAATTTCTTGTCAACTTTTGCCCTAGAACAACACCTACAACATAATCAGTAGCATCACACATAATTTCAAAGGGTAAATTCCAATCAGGTGGCTGAACAATAGGTGCAGTGATCAAAGCTTTCTTAAGTATTTCAAATGCTTCTACACAATCATCATCAAAGACAAAAGGAATATCTTTTTGCAATAAATTAGTCAAAGGCCTAGAGATTTTAGAAAATTCCTTAATGAACCTCCTATAAAAACCGGCATGACCAAGGAAACTTCTTATACCTTTAATGTCCTTGGGACACGACATTTTTTCGATAGCATCAACTTTAGCTTTATCAACTTCAATACCTCTTTCAGAAATTTTATGCCCCAAGACAATGCCTTCATTAACCATAAAGTGGCACTTTTCCCAATTCAAGATGAGACTAGTGTCTTCACATCTCTGCAAAACTAGATCAAGATTGCTCAAGCAATCATCAAAAGAGGATCCATAAACGGAGAAATCATCCATGAATACCTCACAAATCTTTTCACAGAAGTCAGAGAATAGAGCCATCATGCATCTTTAAAAGGTAGCAGGTGCATTACATAAACCAAAAGGCATACGTCTATAAGAAAAAGTACCGAAAGGGCAAGCAAAAGTAGTTTTTGATTGATCCTCCGCTGAGACACGTATTTGAGAGAAACCAGAATAACCATCTAGAAAGAAGAAATGTGTATATTTGGATAGTCTTTCTAGCATTTGATCAATAAAAGGTAAAGGGTAATGATCTTTCTTAGTAGCTTTATTTAATTTACGAAAATCAATTACCATCCTATAACCTGTAATAATTCTTTGCGGAACCAATTCATCTTTATCATTAGGAACGACAGTAATAACTCCCTTCTTAGGGACACAATGGGCAGTACTTACCCAATCACTATCAGCAACGAGATAAATTATACCTGCCTCAAGGAGCTTTAGTATATCCTTTCTTACCACTTCTTTCATCTTAGGATTTAACCATCGTTGATGATCTCTAACTGGTTTGGAGCCTTCGTCCAATTTAATTTTGTGTTGGCATAGAGTGGGACTAAAGCCTGTCGGTGTCAAAACCGGCGGATCTCGGGTAGGGGGTCCCGAACTGTGCGTCTAGGTGGATGGTAACAGGAGACAAGGGACACGATGTTTTTACCCAGGTCCGGGCCCTCTCGATGGAGGAAAAACCCTACTACTGCTTGATTGATATTGATGGTATGGGTAGTACAAGAGTGGATCTACCACGAGATCAAGGAGGCTAAACCCTAGAAGCTAGCCTATGGTATGATTATTGTAATGGTTGTTCGTCCTACGGACTAAAACCCTCCGGTTTTTATAGACACCGGAGAGGGCTAGGGTTACATAGAGTCGGTTACAATGGTAGGAGATCTACATATCCGTATTGCCAAGCTTGCCTTCCACCTCAAGGAAAGTCCCATCCGGACACGGGATGAAGTCTTCAATCTTGTATCTTCATAGTCTTGGAGTCCGGCCGATGATGATAGTCCGGCTATCCGGACACCCCCTAGTCCTGGACTCCCTCAATAGCCCCTGAACTAGGCTTCAATGACGATGAGTCCGGCGCGCATGTTGTCTTCGGCATTGCAAGGCGGGTTCCTCCTCCGAATAATTCATAGAAGATTGTGAACACCAGGATAGTGTCCGGCTCTATAAAATAAATTCCACATACCACCGTAGAGAGAATAATATGTACACAAGCTCAATCTGCTGACGTATTTTGTGGCGTGACGTCACACCACTGCCAGGCCTTTACTTGAATCATTTTTACTATACCACCTCAGCGCGTTTAGCGAAGCGGTTTCCTTGGCACGTCTTGACGAAGCAGAGATCATGTTCCCCTTATTCCGGGATTCCCATCAATACGGACATGGGTAACCCAACCGTGCCTGTTGCCACGCCCCCTCTATCGAAGGCGAGTCCCAAACGGTCACGGGGACAGCTCTTGGTATTCTCCCTCTTTATAATGAGGACAAGGCTCGTTCCTTTTCTTCAACCCTCAATCAAATCTGCCCCTTGCCCCGAGTTCCAACACCCAGAGCCTCAGATTCGAGCGCCTCGGACCTTCAACGATGTCCGGCCTCGACCAACAGGGCCGGTGGATGCCCTCCTCCGTTACGGAAGAGGACGCGCAAAAGCTGAGGGAAGCCAAGTACCTCACTTACGAGATTTCGCATAGGTTGCCCGCAAAAGGGCAAGTCATTCCTACTCCCGAGCCCGTGAAAGCGTCGTGTTCGTGTCCCACCTCCGTCGGGGTTTAGGCTTCCTGATGGATCCTTTTGTGAGAGGGCTCATGTTTTACTATGGGTTGGAATTCCATGACCTGGCTCCGGAGTCCATCCTCCACATCTCGTCATTTATTGTCGTCTGCGAGGCCTTCCTCCGCACTACCCCCCACTTCGGTTTGTGGCTCAAAACCTTCAACGTGGAGCCGAAGATGATCGAGGGGCGTCAGGCAGAGTGCGGCGGGCGGTTGTAAGCAAGAGGGCCGATGCTCCATGGCCCAAGGGCTCTTTCCAAGAGGATCTCGGCTTGTGGCAACAAGAGTGGTTTTATATTACCACTCCCAGGGGCAGTAGGCAGAAGCCGCCGCCCATCTTTTGCTCGGGACCTCCACGACGGCTGATGTCATGGCTCAACCAAGGGCTCAACTGGGGGCCGTCAAAGGATGTACCCCTATTGCAGGGCCGGATTCGAGACCTCCAAGAGAGGGAGATCGATCTAGTTGTGGTGATGCAGGTTATGCTGATTAGGCGTCTTCTGCCCTGCAAACGTCGTCCTCTCCGGCTGTGGGAATTCAATCCAGAGGGACCACGAGTTCTTCAACACTTCATGGGTACGACACCCGTGGAGATGTACAAATTGTTCTTCGGATCACAAGAGGTGTGTCCGGAATTGACCGAGGACGCCGGCCTAAGCTGCAATCGCCTGGATACACAAGTAAGTAGCTCTGTGTCCGGACATACCGTTCATTTTCATATCTTGGATTTTCCTTTTAACCAGTTGTCCTCTGAACAGTCCGGCCCCCCTCCCGGAGACCACGCCGGATCCCGTGTTGGTCAAGATGTTGGAGGTTGCGCCTTCGGAGGAAGGCGAAGGGGAAAGCAGAGAAGCTACCGCCTCTACCAAGGAGGCTTTCGAGAAAGGAGGGATCGAGAATCACCCCTTCCAAGGGGAGAAGAGGACCGCTTCCGGAAACCCGGAGGCCAAGGCCTCAAAGCGGGGGAAGAGATCTTCACCGGAGGGTCCTGCGCCAGGGGAAGCCCCGGCCGCACCCTCTCCCCCAAGGGATCAGCCCTCCAGCGAGCCGTAAGTAGAAAAAGGGGAGTTTTGTAATAAGGGACATCCCTATTTTTGCTTCGGAGGATAACCGAAGTTTTTACCTTGTAGTTCGGATCTCTGTCCTTCTCAGTTGAGCTTGTCTTCGGGGGACCTTCGTCCGGAGATGATGGAGAGCGAAATGCCTCCATCTGCCGCACCGTCAGGCGGGGCGGACGACCCTGAGGTGTCATCACGGAGGGTATCCCCGAGTTCGGCCGGGCCGGAGAGTTCGGCGCCAACTGGTGTACGGCCGGGGGAGCTGAGGGATTTGCTTGAGAAGGCGTCTATCTCAGAAGGTCACCGTACATTGATGAGTACGGTGATTGAAAGAATTTCATCCGCCGAGGGCGGGTTGCATGATGCCGTCAGAAGTTTGCTGGCGGGGTTTGAGGTACGTAAAAATGACATACCTTTTCACAGTTTTACACATAAAGTGAGCCCTGTATAGATAGTAGCCCCTGAGACTCGGTATGTTGTCAAAAGCGACAGCGTGCCGAGGATCATAATCTCAGGTATTAATTCTCGCCTTTCCTACACAGGTGGCGGATAGTCCGTGGCTAGCCGGATGATGGAGTTGTTGAACTAAGGCAAGAACTCGACGTTGCGGATGCGGACATCGCGCTAGTCAATAAGCGACTTGACGAGTCGCAAGGTAGGTTGTTTCTCCGTGGTCACCTAATAAGGGAGCCAAAGCTCACTCTTTACAACATGTGTGCTTGATGCAGATGGTGCCACTGCTGTGGAGGACCTTCGGGCAGAGCTTGCTTGAGCCAAGGAGCAGGCCAGGAGGAGTGATGCGGCTGCCTCGAAGGCGGCCAAAGAGCTAGAAGCCGAAAGGGCTGCTCACTGCCGAAGCAGGGAGGAGATGGCCGAAATGGTCGTGAAGCTGAAAGACGTTACCAACCGTTGTGAGGTTCTTGAAAAAGAACGCCGAGCGGAGCAAGAAAGCCTGAAGAAGGCCACCGCCGAAGCCGAGGATGCCCGTTCTGCAATAAGGGCTATAAAGGAGGAGCTGCGTTAGGCCGGAGATATTGCGGCTGGCAAGCCTTTTCTGCTGCGCAGGAGGTTCACAGATCTGAAGTATGCTCAGGTTGGCCAGCTGTGGGGTCTGGAGGATCCTTATATGGATTTAGCGGCGAGTGCGGCAGATGCTGTTGTGCACTTCCGAAGTCAAAAGGATCACGAGACGGAAGAGCTTTTTTGGTCTCAATTCCACAGTCCGGAGCGTTCACTTCCACTGACCGATCGGTTGGCTGAGTGGGCTGAGTTGAATAGATTGTCCGGACTTGCCATGACTGATGTAGTGACTCAGATCTGGCCAGATAGGCCCAAGCCGAAGAGTTATTTTGGCTTATTGCAGCAATTCCTTGGGGCGGTGCCGCATATCAAGGCGATGAAGCGGTCGGCCTGCATAGAGGGTGCACGGATGGCCCTCGCCCGTGTGAAGACATACTGGACGGAGATGGATGCCACCGATGTTGCAACCCGGGGTTCGGACGAGAGCCGGTTACCCGCCGAGCACTATTTTGGGGAAGTTCTGCGGGGTGCTCGTGCAATAGAGTCGCAGTGCTCAAAGAATGTCATGTTTAAATGATTTTTATGATTTGTAAGACGATATATATAATATAAGTGCTTTTTATACTTGTGCATTCAAGTATTGAAATATCTCATGTGCGGTCGTTAATGTATACTTGTGTATAACCTGAAAGATGGCAGTCTTCGGCTTCAGCCCCCACGCACATGGTGCGGGGGTGTTTGCAAAAATAGCGCACTTTAACACTTAATCCAACGTCTTGGTCCTGTGAAGGAGGTGGTAGCGTAGCAAACGAGGCAACCAGACTATAATGCTTTATCACTTTCACTTAGCCATAGGAGTTTGAGGGTGGGGCTACGATATAGCCCCTAGGGGCACCGCGCTCTCCGAATTCGGGGCACGTATGTGCCTGACCGGGAAACGGTCCTTCATCAAAGCGGAGGAATTCTAAACATTCCGGTAGTCGATCGAGTGGTTGACCACCTCTCATTGTATCATGATGATCGGTTTTCGGCTTTCTCTCGAGGTGCTCGCCCGGCGAACGGGGCACAATCGTAGTAGTTCTCCGGTGCCGTGTTAGCCGATGATACGAAACGTAAGGCAGCAAAACACGAGAGCCGGGCAAACCCAACATTTGACCAAAGACATGATTCGAGCTGATGCATATAAGGCCTAACTCGAGACGCCAACACTCCCTAAGGTATTCGGTCTTTATGATAACGGTAGAACAATGCCCTAAGCCCCTAGTGTCCGTGCAGGCTAGAATTTCGACGCGCCGATGCCAAAACGCCACCTCCTCGTTGGTTATGGTAAAAAACCGTGGGATATGAATCAACAAGAGACAGCAAGAAATGTTTACGCAGGGTCTTAATCTGAAAAGAATCCTTGCCACGGGTCCCTGCTGCACGTCTGCGCCTTTGTCTCCGTTGTGCCGTATCCTGGACGGGTGTACATGTTGTTCATCTGTAAAAAGAGAGGAACTTAGCTTGAAAAGAAATCGTGCAGAAAATTTATTGAAAGCAAAGTATGAATGAATGAATAAAGCTGAGCTTTTAGTGGCTCTTTATTGTTTGTACGCGCAGCCCCTTGTGAAGGGGTATGTGGCTAGGGAGCCCCTGGTTTATCTGTGCCGGACTCACCTAGCCGCGTCTGGGGTCTTGAACGACCTTTTAATGAGATGATGTCGCGTGGACCGGGCATTTTAAGTGTAAGAGACGCGTAGTGCGTTATTGCGTTAAAGCGGGCGAAAGCTTCGCATCCCAATAGTGCTTGATGGCTACTTTTGAATGGGGCGACATGGAAGATTAGCTTTTCGCGACGGAAGTTGTCGGGTGATCCGAACACAACTTCTAGTAGTAAGGAGCCCGTGCACTTGGCGTAAGGGCTTGGCGTCACTCCTTTGAAGGAAGTGCGGCTGTGACGAATTTTAGTAGGGTCTATCCCCAACTAGCGGATTGTGTTCGGATATAGCAGGTTTAAATCGCTGCCGCCATCCATTAGGACTTGTGTAAATTGTAGTCCGTCGATTATAGGATCCAATATCTGAGCAGTCCATCCTGCGTTTCGAATACTTCTGGAATAGTCCAGGTGGTCGAAAGTAATTGGTTTTGAAATCCAATCTCGGGGTTCCGCTGGGGTGGACCGTGCGACACGTACTTTAGCGGGTGCCGCACTATTGTTCCATATTATCACATGAAGTGAGTTTACTGTTTTGACTTCTTGTGGGAAAGTCTTTTGTTTTCCGGCGCTCTGCTGGTAGGGTTCGTCGTCATCCTCGCTTGCCGTCGAGCCCTTGTGTTCGGCGTTGAGTCGGCCGGACTGTTTGAAGACCCAACAATCTCGGTGGGTGTGGTTTGCGTGCTTCCTGGTATCAGGATTTGACATATCCAATCCAAAATTTTGTTTAGGCTGGATAGTTCGTCACTGTTGTCCTTAAGAGGCAGTGTTTTGTTGTTCGGCCGCGAGCTTTTGAATCCGGCGTTGACCACCGTGTTCTTTGGGCTCTTTTCTTTATTTCGGTGCTGGTCCTTTCTGCGCTATGATTTTTCGTTTCCATCTCTGATCTCGGATGTACTCGGGTCACTGGTGCTGCATCTTGCTAGCCAGCTATCTTCCCCCGCGCAAAAGCGGGTCATGAGGCTTGTTAGCACGGCCATTGTTCTTGGCTTTTCCTGGCCGAGGTGTCTGGTGAGCCATTCGTCTCAGACGTTATGTTTAAAAGCTGCTAAGGCTTCGGCGTCCGGATAGTCGACTATTTGGTTCTTTTTGGTGAGGAACCTGTTCCAGAATTTGCGCGCTAACTCTCCGGGCTGTTGGGTTATGTGACTTAAATCGTCTGCATCCGGAGGGCGGACATAAGTCCCCTGAAAATTTGCTCTAAACGCGTCCTCGAGCTCTTCCCAACTTCCAATGGTATTTTCTGGGAGGCTTTTGAGCCAATGCCGAGCTGGCCCTTTGAGCTTGAGGGGCAGATATTTTATGGCGTGGAGATCATCTTCTCTAGCCATATGTATGTGCAGGATGTAATCCTTCAATCCAGACTCCAGGGTCTGTTGTTCCGTCGTATGCCTCTATGTTTACGGGCTTGAACCCTGCTGGAAATTCATGATCCAGCACCTCAACGGTGAAACATAGTGGGTGTGCGGCGCCTCTGTATTTGGGTGTGCCGTTGTCTGCGAACACTCGGCGTGTTGTGTTGCTTCCTGGGGCCCTCTTTTTTGGCCCATAAATGGACCTAACGGGCCATCCGTTTTGCGAGGATCATGTGCCGGTTTGTGTGCGGCGCCGCTTGTCGCTCTTGGCCTGTCATCTGGTCGTCTATCCGGCCAGGCGGCCTCTTTGCTTTTTGACTATGGGGGCTCTACGGCCTCCTCGTCGAATTCGGGCAGCAGCTTGCGCTTCAGGTAGCTCTTTGTTTGGTTGTTGTTGCCATATTTGTCCGCGGTCTTGAGTACTTTGCTCCACCTCATTCTGAGTATGTCTTCCGCTGTTTTGAGCTTCCGTTTCTGCTTCTTCAGACTTCTTGCAGTGGCGACAAGCCTTTTGTGAAGGTTCTTATGCTCCAGTGGTGTGTCCGGTGTAAGATCGTCTGGACTGTTGTTTTCGCCGGGGATGTGTTTATTATCCGATTCATCCTGTTTGGATGGTTGCTTGTTTGCATGTTCGTCTCCCACTGGTTTGCCCTGCTTTACGGCTGGGTCATTATGAGTGCTGTTGTTATCGAGGCAGGACTTGGGGCGGCACTTGCGTCGCCGTTTTGGTTGTTTCTCGGGGGAATTATCCTTCGCCGCGTCCCATTGTTCCTCGTTATCTCTCCCTTTTGGGGTATCCACCATATATACATCATGAGTTGAGGTGGCCTTCCAGTGCTCGGTAGGCGCTGGTTCTTGGTCGTCTCCGGCGTCGTAGTCCATACCGTCGATGTCTTCGGAGTCGTAGTCTAGCATGTCGGTTAAATCGTCGACAGTGGCTACAAAGTGGGTGGTGGGTGGGTTTTGAATTTCTTCGTCCTCCACATCCCAACCATCCTGACCGCAGTCCGGCCAGGGCTCTCCTGATAACAAGATGATTCTGCGAATTCAGGGGTTGAGGCGGTGTCCAGCCACCAGTCCTCGATCTGCGCGGTCGGCTCCGAACTAGGGGTTGGGGCGGACTCATGTGCGGCCTTCAGGGCACTGTCCAGCGGCAGAGCTAAATCATGCCCATCGTGACAGTGCGGCGTGCTCGGCTGTGGCTCGAATCCATCGAAGATCAAGTCTCCGCGATGTCGGCCATGAAGTTTAGGCTTCCAAATCGACTGACGGCGGGGCGAGCTTCGATCTGCTCCAGATGGCTGCTTAATTGGCCCGCAGCAAAGCCGCCAACACGAAGATCTATCTGGGAGAAAAGTCTCACCACGACTGCGTGGTTGTTGATGATTGAAGGATCCATCACGCCTATCGGTGACGACACAGAGGAACTATCAATGAAAGCACCAATGTCGGTGTCAAAACCGGCGGATCTCGGGTAGGGGGTCCCGAACTGTGCGTCTAGGCGGATGGTAACAGGAGACAAGGGACACGATGTTTTTACCCAGGTTCGGGCCCTCTCGATGGAGGTAAAACCCTACTCCTGCTTGATTGATATTGATGATATGGGTAGTAAAAGAGTGGATCTACCACAAGATCGAGGAGGCTAAACCCTAGAAGCTAGCCTATGGTATGATTGTTGTAATGGTTGTTCGTCCTACGGACTAAAACCCTCCGGTTTATATAGACAGCGGAGAGGGCTAGGGTTACACAGAGTTGGTTACAATGGTAGGAGATCTACATATCCGTATTTCCAAGCTTGCCTTCCACGCCAAGGAAAGTCCCATCCGTACACGGGATGAAGTCTTCAATCTTGTATCTTCATAGTCTTGGAGTCCGACCGATGATGATAGTCCGGCTATCCGGACACCCCCTAGTCCAGGACTCCCTCAATGCCCTTAAGATCATGTATAGTATATCCAATAGCAGCATGGTGCTTCTTCAGAGTTTTCAATAATCTTTCCTCTTCTTGCTCTGAAACGTTAGCACTAATAATAACAGGATATATCTTGTTTTTGTCAAGATAAGCATATTTAAGATTATCAGGTAAAGGTTTGAGCTCAAACACGTGATCGCCCTTGGGTGGAGGAGGATCCCCTAGGATTTCAACAGGTAAGTTGTGTTTCAGAATAGGACCCTCTTGAAGGAATACTTCATCTATTTCCCTTCTTTCATTCATAAACATATCATTTTCATGGTCTAGCAAATATTGTTCTAACGGATCAGTAGGAGGCACGGAAATAGAAGAAAGACCAATAATTTCATCCTTATTAGGTAATTCTTTATCATGGGGTTGTCTATGAAACTTAGCAAAATTAAACTCATGAGACATATCCCCTAAGCCAATTGTAACAACATCCTTTTTGCAATCAATCCTAGCATTAACAGTATTCAAGAAGGGTCTACCAAATATAATGGGACAAAAGCTATCTTGTGGGGAACCAAGAACAAGAAAATCAGCAGGGTATTTAACCTTCCCACAGAAGACTTCAACATCTCTAACAATCCCAAATGGTGTCATAGTATATCTATTGGCAAGCTTAATTGTAACAATATCTTCCAACTCAGTGGGTGCAATATCATGCATAATTTCATTATATAAGGAAATAGGTATTGCACTAGCACTAGCACCCATATCACATAAGCCATGATATCAATGATCTCCTATTTTAACAGAAATAACAGGCACGCCTACAACAGGTCTATGTATCTTAGCATCGCGTTTAGCAATATTAGCAGCTTCATCACAGAAATAAATAACATGCCTATCAATATTATCAGCTAAGAGATCTTTAACTATAGCAATACTAGGTTCAACTTTAATTTGCTCAGGAGGTGTATATGTTCTAGTATTACTCTTACGAACAACAGTTAAAGCTTTAGCATGATCCTTTATCCTAACAGGGAAAGGTGGTTTCTCAACATAAGTAGTAGGAACAATAGGATCATTATAAGTGATAGTCTTTTCTTCAACTGTAACAGGTGCAACTACTTTTACTTCAGTGGGAGGATTATATTTAAACCACTTCTCCTTAGGGAGATCAACGTGAGCAGCAAAAGATTCACAGAAAGAAGCTACTATCTCAGAGTCAAGTCCATATTTAGCGCTAAATCCACAAAAAGCATCGGTATCCATAAAAGATTTCACACAATCAAACTTAGGTGTCATACCTGACTCCTTACCATTGTTGGAACCCCAATCTTCAGAGTTGCGTTTAATTCTTTCCAGTAAATCCCACTTGAATTCAGTAGTCTTCAGCATATAAGAACCAACACAGGAAGTATCAAGCATGGTGCGATCATTGAGAGATAGCCGAGCATAAAAATTTTGAATAATCATTTCTTGAGAGCTCATGATTGGAGCATGAATATAACATTGACTTAAGCCTCCCCCAAGCTTGAGCGATGCTTTCTCCTTCGTGAGGCCAAAAATTATATATATAATTACGATCACGATGAACAAGATGCATATGATAGAACTTCTGGTGAAATTCCAATTTCAATCGTTTATAGTTCCAAGATTCCATATCATCACATAGCCTATACCATGTCAATGCATCTCCCTTCAAAGATAAAGGGAAGACCTTCCTCTTAACGACATCATCGGGAATACCTGCAAGCTTAAATAATCCACAAACTTCATCCACATAGATAAGGTGTAAATCGGGATGCAATGTTCCATCTCCGCAAAGGGATTAGCTAGCGCCTCTATCATACCCAAGGAATCTCAAAGTAAACATTTTCAGTAGGTTTAGTAGGTTGAGGAGAAACTCTTTGCTCTACTGGTCGGGGCGAAGATGCCCCGAACAAGCCCCTCAAAGGATTAGTTTCCATTGTAACAAGTGACAGGAAATTTCAGCACACTATATAAATGTTTCCTTACCAAGTTCCACTCACCAAAGGCGCTTCACTCCCCGGCAATGGCGCAAGAAAATAGTCTTGATGACCCACAAGTATAGGGGATCTATCTTAGTCCTTTCGATAAGTAAGAGTGTCGAATCCAACGAGGAGCAGAAGGAAATGACAAGCGGTTTTCAGTAAGGTATTCTGTGCAAGCACTGAAATTGTAGGTAATAGATAGTTTTGTGATAAGATAATTTGTAACGGGTAATAAGCAATGAAAGTAAATAAAGTGCAGCAAGGTGGCCCAATCCTTTTTGTAGCAAAGGACAAGCCTGTACAATTCTTATAATGAGAAAAGCGCTCCCGAGGACACATGGGAATTATCGTCAAGCTAGTTTCATCACGCTCATATGATTCGCGTTCGTTACTTTGATAATTTGATATGTGGGTGGACTGGTGCTTGAGTACTGCCCTTTCCTTGACAAGCATCCCACTTATGATTAACCCCTATTTCAAGCATCCGCAACTACAAAAGAAGTATTAAGGTAAACCTAACATAGCATGAAACAAGTGGATCCAAATCAGCCCCTTACGAAGCAACGCATAAACTAGGGTTTAAGCTTCTTCACTCTAGCAACCCATCATCTACTTATTACTTCCCAATGCCTTCCTCTAGGCCCAAATAATGGTGAAGTGTCATGTAGTCGACGTTCACATAACACCACTAGAGGAGAGACAACATACATCTTATCAAAATATCGAACGAATACCAAATTCACATGACTACTAATAGCAAGACTTCACCTATGTCCTCAGGAACAAACGTAACTACTCACAAAGCATATTCATGTTCATGATCAGAGGAGTATTAATATGCATTAAGGATCTGAACATATGATCTTCCACCAAGTAAACCAATTAACATCAACTACAAGGAGTAATCAACACTACTAGTAACCCACAGGTACCAATTTGTGGTTTTGATACAAGATTGGATACAAGAGATGAACTAGGGTTTTGAGAGGAGATGGTGCTGATGAAGATGTTGATGGAGATTGACCCCCTCCCGATGAGAGGATCGTTGGTGATGATGATGGTGATGATTTCCCCCTCCCGGAGGGAAGTTTCCCTGGCAGAACAGCTCCGCCGGAGCCCTAGATTGGTTCCGCCAAGGTTCCGCCTCGTGGTGGCAGAGTTTCATCCCGTAAGCTTGCTTATGCTTTTTTCCAGGGTAAAAGCCTTCATATAGCAGAAGATGGGCACCGGAGGGCCACCAGGGGGCCCACGAGACAGGGGGCGCGCCCAGTAGGGGGCGCGCCCACCACCCTCATGGCCAGGGTGCGGGCCCCCTCTGGTACTTTCTTTGCTCAATAATTCTTATTAATTCCAAAATTGACTTTCGTGGAGTTTCAGGACTTTTGGAGCTGTGTAGAATAGGTTTCCAATATTTGCTCTTTTTCGAGCCAGAATCCCAGCTACCGGCATTCTCCCTCTTCATGATAAACCTTGTAAAATAAGATAGAATAGCCACAAGTATTGTGACATAACGTGTAATAACAACCCATAATGCAATAAATATCGATATAAAAGCATGATGCAAAATGAACGTATCACTGTCTCTAATGCATAACCCCAAAACAATAGTGGTAAATTGGTAAGAGACATCATAGATCACATCATTTCCAATAAAGTGTGGTTACAATGTTCGGACACACCATTACGCTTTGGTGTTCCAGGTGGCGTGAGCTGTGAAACTATTCCACATTGTTTTAAATGAATGCCAAACTCGTAACTCAAATATTCTCCTCCACGATCAGATTGTAGAAACTTTTTTTTTGTTACGATGATTCTCCACTTTACTCTAAAATTCTTTGAACTTTTCAAATTTTTCAGACTTGTGTTTCATTAAGTAGACATACCCATATCTACTCAAATCATCTGTGAAGGTCGGAAAATAACGATACCCGCCATGAGCATCAACACTCATTGGACCGCACACATCGGTATGTATTATTTCCAATAGGCCAGTAGCTCGTTCCATTGTTCTGAGAATGGAGTTTTAGTCATCTTTCCCATAAGGCACGGTTCGCAAGTATCAAGTGATTGCAAAAGTCCATCTTTATGGAGTTTCTTCATGCGCTTTACACCGATATGACCCAAACGGCAATGCCACATATGAGTTGCACTATCATTATCAACTTTGCATCTTTTGGCATCAATATTATGAATATGCGTATCATCACGATCAAGATTCAACAGAAATAGACCACTCTTCAAGGGTGCATGACCATAAAAGATATTACTCATATAAATAGAACAACCATTATTCTCTGATTTAAATGAATAACCATCTTGCACTAAACAAGATACATATATAATGTTCATGCTCAACGCTGGCACCAAATAACAATTATTCAGGTCTAAAACTAATCCTGAAGGTAGATGTAGAGGTAGCGTGCTGACGGCGATCACATCAACCTTGTAACCATTTCCGACGTGCATCATCACCTCGTCCTTAGCCAATCTTCGTTTAATCCTTAGTCCTGCTTCGAGTTACAAATATGAGCAGCCGAACCGGTATCAAATACCCAGGAACTACTACGAGAATTAGTAAGGTACACATCAATAACATGTATATCAAATATACCTTTGTTCACCTTGCCATCCTTCTTATCCGCCAAATACTTGGGGCAGTTCCGCTTCCAGTGACCAGTCCCTTTGAAGTAGAAGCACTCAGTTTCAGGCTTGGGTCCAGACTTGTGTTTCTTCCCGGGTGTGATAACTTGCTTGTCAGTCTTTTTGAAGTTCCCTTCTTTTTACCCTTGCCCTTTTTTTAAACTAGTGGTCATTTTAACCATCAACACTTGATGCTCCTTCTTGATTTCTACCTCCACGGCCTTTAGCATCGCGAAGAGCTCGGGAATAGTCTTATTCATCCCTTGCATATTGTAGTTCATCACGAAGCCTTTGTTGCTTGGTGGCAGTGATTGAAGAACTCTGTCAATGACACAATCATCTGGGGATTAACTCCCAGCTGAGACAAGCGATTATGGTACCCAGACATTCTGAGTATGTGCTCACTAACAGAACTGTTCTCCTCCATCTTGCAGCTATAGAACTTGTCGGAGACTTCATATCTCTCAACTCGGGAATTTGCTTGAAATATCAACTTCAACTCCTGGAACATCTCATATGGTCCATGATGTTCAAAACGTCTTTGGAGTACCAATTCTAAGCCATAAAGCATGGCACACTGAACTAACGAGTCGTCATCAACACGTGACTGCCAGGCATTCACAATGTCTGCAGTTACTGGGGAAGGTGGTACACCGAGGGGTGCATCAAGGACATAATTCTTCTGAGCAGTAATGTGGATAATCCTCAAGTTACAGACCCAGTCCGTGTAGTTGCTGCCATCATCTTTCAACTTAGCTTTCTCTAGGAACGCATTAAAATTCAAAGGAACGGTAGCACGGGCCATTGATCTACAACATAGATATGCAAACACTATCAGGACTAAGTTCATGATAAATTAAGTTCAATTAATCAAATTACTAAACAAGTCCCACTTAAATAGACATCCCTCTAGTCATTTAAATGATGCGTGATCCAAATCAGCTAAACCATGTCCGATCATCACGTAAGATGGAGTAGTCTTCAATGGTGAACATCACTATGTTGATCATATCTACTATATGATTCACGTTCTACCTTTCGGTCTCTAGTGTTCCGAGGCCATATCTGTATATGCTAGGCTCGTCAAGTTTAACCCGAGTATTATGCGTGTGCAAATCTGGCTTGCACCCATTGTATTTGAACGTAGAGCCTATCACACCCGATCATCACATGGTGTCTCAGCATGAACAACTTTCGCAAGGGTGCATACTTGGGGAGAACACTTATACCTTGAAATTTAGTAAGGGATCATCTTATAATGCTACTGCCGTACTAAGCAAAATAAGATGCATAAAAGATAAACATCACATGCAATCAAAATATGTGACATGATATGGCCATCATCATCTTGTGCTCATGATCTCCATCACCGAAGCAATGTCATGATCTCCATCATCATCGGATTGACACCTTGATCTCCATCGTAACGTCGTGGTCCTCTCGCCAACCATTGCTTCTACGACTATCGCTAGCACTTAGTGATAAAATAAAGCAATTACATAGCGCTTGTATTTCATACAATAAAGCGACAACCATATGGCTCCTGCCAGTTGCCGATAACTTTTACAAAACATGATCATGTCATACAACAATATTTATATCACATCATGTCTTGACCATATCACATCACAACATGCCCTGCAAAAACAAGTTAGACGTCCTCTACTTTGTTGTTGCAAGTTTTACGTGGATACTACGGGTTTCTAGCAAGAACCATTCTTACGAACGGCACAAAACTACAACGGTGATTTATCAAGTTTGTTGTTTTAACCTTCGCAAGGACCGGCCGCAGTCAAATTTGATTCAACTAAAGTTGGAGAAACAGACACCCGCCAGCCACCTTTATGCAAAACTACTTGCATGCCTGTCGGTGGAACCTTTTTCATGAACGTGGTCATGTAAGGTTGGTCCGGCCGCTTCATCCAACAATAGCACCGAATCAAAATAAGACATCGGTGGTAAGCAGTATGATGATCACCGCCCACAACTCTTTGTGTTCTACTCGTGCATATCATCTACGCATAGACCTGGCTCGGATGCCAATGTTGGGAAATGTAGCATGCAATTTCAAAAAATTCATACGCTCATGCAAGATCTATCTAGGAGATGCATATCAACGAGAGGGGAGAGTGTGTCCACGTACCCTCGTAGACCGAAAGCGGAAGCGTTAACTTAACGCAGTTGATGTACTCGAACGTCTCCTTGAATCAACCGATCAAGTACCGAACATACGGTACCTCCAAGTTCTGCACACGTTCAGCTAGATGACGTCCCTCGAACTCTTGATCCAACAGAGTGTCGATGGAGTTGATGAGTTCCGTCAGCACAATGACGTGATGACGGTGTTGGTGATGTGATCCGCGCAGGGCTTCGCCTAAGCACTACGATGATACTATCGGAGGAGTAAACAGTGGAGGGAGTACCGCACACGGCTAAGACAATTGTTGTGCCTTTGGGGTGCCCCCCGCCCCCATATATAAAGGAGGAGTGGGAGGAGGACGGCCACCAAGGGCACGCCATGGAGGGAGGAGTCCTACTAGGACTCCACTCCTAGTAGGATTTGCCCCCCCCCCCTCTTTTTCCTTCTTACGGAGGGGGGAAGGGGAAATAGGTGGAGAGGGAGAAGGAAAGGGGGGTCACGCCCCCACCCCTTGTCTAATTTGGATTGGTAAGGGGTGTGTGCGCCACCTCCTGTGGTTGCCCTCTCCCCTCCACTAAGGCCCATGTGGCCCATTAACTTTACCGGGGGGTCCGGTAACCTCCCGGTACTCCAAAAAATCGCCGAACCTCTTCGGAACTATTCTGGTGTCCGTATATAACCTTTCAATATATCAATCTTTACCTCTCGACCATTTCGAGACTCCTCGTCATGTCCGTGATCTCATCCGGGACTCTGAACAACCTTCGATCACCAAAACACATTGGGATAATTAGATTTATGCCCCTAGTTGTGTCCCACTCGTCTGTTTTACCCCTAATTCCCAAAAGTCACCAGTTTTGTCCAAGTCACTTTGCTCCTCTTATGATTTTTCCCTTTGACCATTTGACCGTCAGTTTGAAAACTCCATAACTAATTCATACCAAATCAGAAAAATGCAAATAAGATACCAAAATGTTCAGAAAAACATCACCTATATGTCAGTGTCATTTGCATTCATGAAATTAGTGTTGAAAAGTGCACATCTTAGGTTTAGCTCTTTTGATACCACCATCAATAGTAAACTCTAAAAAAATTCAAAAAAAAATAAAAAAATATGGTGGCAAAGAACGACAAATGTTCTAAGTGCTTGCCAAGTTTCATTAGGAATGACATTCGTGGAAGTCATGGCAAAAAACAATCTATTTTGGAGAGCTGATTGTTTTTTTTTGCCGCAGCACCCACGAATGTTATTCCCTGATGAAACTTGGCAGGCACTTAAAACATTTGTCATTCTTTGCCACCATTTTTTATTTTTTGAACTTTTTTAGAGTTTACTATTCATGGTGGTATCAAAAGAGCTAAAACTCATATGTGCACTTTTCATCACTTTTTTCATGTATGCAAATGACACTGACATATCGGTGATGTTTTTCTGAACATTTTGGTATCTTATTTGCATTTTTCTGATTTAGTAAGAATTAGTTATGAAGTTTTCAAACTAACGGTCAAACGGTCAAAGGGCAGAAGCATAAGAGGAGCAAAGTGACTTGGACAGAACCAGTGACTTTTGGGAATTAGAGGTAAAACAGACGAGTGGGACACAACTAGGGGCATAAATCTAACTATCCCAAACACATAACTCATATAATACCAATCGTCATCGAATGTTAAGCGTGCGGACCCTACGGTTCGAGAAGTATGTAGACATGACCGAGACACCTCTCCGGTCAATAACCAATAGCGGAACCTGGATGCTCATATTGGTTCCCACATATTCTACAAAGTTCTTTATCGGTCGAACCAAAATGTCAATATAGTTATTCCCTTTGTCATAGGTATGTTACTTACCCGAGATTCAATTGTCGGTATCTTCATACCTAGTTCAATCTCGTTACTGGCAAGGCTCTTTACTCATTCATAGTGCATCATCCCGTGACCAACTCATTAGTCACATTTCTTGCAAGGCTTCATGTGATGTGCATTACCAAGAGGGCCCAGAGATACCTCTCCGATACTCGGAGTGACAAATCCTAATCTCGATCTATGCCAACCCAAAAAAACACCTTCGGAGATACCTGTAGAGCATCTTTATAATCACACTGTTACGTTGTGACGTTTGATAGAACACAAGGCAATCCTTCGGTGTCCGGGAGTTGCATAATCTCACAGTCGGAGAATATATATTTGACACGAAGAAAGCAGTAGCAATAAAACTGAACGATCATTATGCTAAGCTAACGGA
This sequence comes from Aegilops speltoides, assembly GCA_021437245.1. Taxonomy (NCBI): domain Eukaryota; kingdom Viridiplantae; phylum Streptophyta; class Magnoliopsida; order Poales; family Poaceae; genus Aegilops; species Aegilops speltoides. The sequence goes on from CM038145.1 coordinate 250,925,795, forward strand.
TGGGTCTTGTCCATACATTCTACTAATGATGTGATCCCGTTATCAAATAACAACTCATGTCCATGGCTAGGAAACTTAACCATCTTTTGATCAACGATCTAGTCTAGTAGAGGCTTACTAGGGACACACTGTGTTGTCTATGTATCCACACATGTATCAAGTTTCCGTTTAATACAATTCTAGCATGAATAATAAACATTTATCATGAATAAGTAAATATAAAAAAACAACTTTATTATTGCCTCTAGGGCATATTTCCTTCATTTAAATCATGCATAAAAGAGTTCAGAGGAGACTCAAATAATATTCATAGATAATCTGATCATAAACCCACAATTAATCGGATCTCACCAAACACACCGTAAAAGAAGATTACATCAGATAGAACTCCAAAACATCGAGGAGAACATGGTATTGAAGATCAACGAGAGAGAAGAATCCATCTAGCTACCAGCTATGGACCCATAGGTCGATGGTAAATACTCACACATCATTGGTAGGGCAACAAGTTTGATGTAGAGGTCCTCCGTGATCGAATCCCCCTCCCGCAGATTGCTGGAAAAGGCCCCAAGATGGGATCTCACGAGAATAGAAGCTTGCGGCGGCGGAAAAGTATTTTTGTGGACACTTCTAATTTTTGGGGAATATTCGAGAATGTATAGAGGTGGAACTAGGGTTAGGGGACTCTCGAGGGACCCACAAGCTAGGGGCGTACCCTGAGGGCTTGTGGCCTCCTCGGGACTCTTCTGGCCCTCTCTCCAAGTCACGTAGGTGTCTTCTGGTCCAAGAAAAATCATCGCGAAAGTTTTATTCCGTTTGGACTCCGTTTGATATCTTCCTTTTTTGAAAAAGTCAAAAACAAGGAAAAAACATAAACTGGCACTCGGCTCTAGGTTAATAAGTTAGTCCCAAAAATAATATAAATTAGCATATTAATGCATATAAAACATCCGAAACAGATAATATAATAGCATGGAACAATAAAAAATTGTAGATACGCTGGAGACGTATCACCCCGCAGTCCGCCTGCTGGCCATCTACAATCTTTGGCTTCACATTGAAAACTTTTAGCCATAGGCCAAACTGTGGTTGCACCCAAAGAAAAGCCTCGCAAATGATGATGAAGGCCGAGATGTTGTGGATAGAGTTCGGGGCTAAATCATGAAAGTCTAGCCCGTAAAGAACAATATCCCTCAGACGAAGGGGTGAAGCGAGAAGCCTAGTCCTCGCACGAAGTGGCGGACAAACACCACCCTCTCGCCGGGAAGTGGTGTGGGGATGACCTGGCCTACTTCTGGAGCTCGGTGAACAACGGCGGCCAGAAGGTAGCCGGCGCGCTTCAGATCCTCAATATCTTTGTTGGTGACAGTCGAAGCCTCCCACTTGCCTCTCTTGCCAGATCCGACCATCGTCAGGTATTGGGGGAGGGGAGCCCTGGGGGAAAGGTGGATTGGAGCGCTTGAGCTCTATGTATTGAAAAGAGTAGTGGCGAGAGGAGGAAGAAAGCGTGAGGAGATAACTATGGCTGGTATCTTTTTATAAGCAGTCATGATACCAAGAGTCCTTTAAACGCGCCGCTATCCTCGCCACTTCCTAATAAACTCGTGACATTATGCATGAGTGGGATACTAGGAATCATTGGTCAAATCCCTTGAAAAGTGGAACATGATCTATGCCTCGATGGGACGTGCCATTAGATGGACTGCCTCGAACCACCACATCGAGTTCTCATCTTTATGGCCGGCGGCGACCCTTCGCTGAAAAATGTCAGTTACCGGCACTGCATATGTTTGAGCCGTTGGCCTTCGAGGTTAAGTAGGAGATGTTGGCCCGGAGTTTGGATTCAGTGTGGTTCAGCACATGGCTGGATTAGACCAGGTGTCGCCCGAAGACTTAACCAGATGAGGTCGTTCTGAATACTCAAAAGGAGGGAACTCACCTGTAAGCCAGAGTCTTCAGATGCGGAGAATGCGGAAAGCCGGTGTTGGATGCTAGTTCGGGGGCTACTGAGGGAGTCCTGGACTAGGGGGTCCTCGGCGGGCCGGCCTATCTCTCATGGGCCAAATAGTTGGGCGCGCTGTATCCGGACCGAAGACCTTTTTATGCCTTGGTGTGTACCCCAAGTCAAGGTGGAAGATTCAGCGTATTTGTTCCTTCTATGTAACCGACTATGTGTAAACCCTCGTACCCCTAGTATCTATATAAACCAGAGGGTTTAGTCCGCATAGTAAAAAGAGAACATCCACAATCCTATTAGCCTAGGGTTTAGTTCATCTGATCTCGTGGTAGATCGACTCTGTAATCCTCATATACAAGCAATATAATCAAGCAGGACATAGGGTTTTACCTCTTAGAGAGGGCCCGCACCTAGGTAAATATCGTGTCCCACGTCCCTTGTGCCCCATCGATCCAAGGTGCACAGTTCGGGACCCCCTACCCGAGATCAGCCGGTTTTGACACCGATAGAAACCCCAACAAGTTTACATAGATAAGCCCATCCCTCATCACCATTGCTTCGGCCATCATTGCATCAGATGTATGTATTATGTATTTGCATTGTGTAGCTAGAAAGTTTCCTTTGTCATATCTGATAATTGTTGTTGTTGCTCCCACCGCCTCATGGCAAAAACAATGTTGACATGTACATTAACAAATCTAAGATCAGGTTTCATCCACCTTGATGCACTAGTGGCATTCCGGTTAAGATTCACCTCATAGTAGTTACTAGTGATCGCCCAACACAGCTGTATGACATCTCGTAAGTGGTGGTGGATTACCATCATGTGTGAGGAAGTGTACTGATGGATACGTCGCCACGAAAAGAATAATCCCCCTTTGTTGTTGTTGACACCAGATTTTGGCATGACATAAAAAGAAAATGAGATGGCTTCGAGTGAAAGGGTTTTCAGCATGGAAAGTTCCACATCGCCGAGAGGAACAACTTTGATGTTTAAGTCATAGCCATCCGACCGCATCTCTAAGGCCGAAGTTGTGCTCAAAGTACTGGATTTTGTATTCAAAATACTGTTCGGCTTATTACACCCCCAAGACGGCCTCGTATGGAAGAATTATCTACATAAATTGTCTTCGTCTCGTCGAAACGATCGATTTTTATACAAAGATCATTGCAATCGGAGGTCGTATGCAAAAGTTAGAGCCCACACAATGAGACCCTCCAGCGAGCAAAATATGACGCCCGGAACCAGACACATATGTGGGTGTGTCTGATGAGATGTGTGAATAATTTGCTGTTTTGCACGAGCGATTTGACCCTCGGGATGACGTCTAATGAAAAAACGTTCAACATGAAAGATGTTCGTCTCGTCGAAACGGTCAAGATTGCTATTGGACTCGTTTCCATCAGAGGTTGTTTGCCATCACAAAAAAGACCCGCAAGGTACAGTCAGTTTAAACTGAACAGTTTTGGAAAGTTCGGATAAAACCAGTCCGAATTTGACTAGGGTTTTGGACGTGAATTGATGCAATTTTCTTGTAAGGAAAGCCTAGATGAATCCTTTTCTTGTACGGGAAGTCCAGCCGCCTCTTATATATGTTGGGGGTGACGGCCGATTGAACAACACCAATCGAACCAATCAATCTATTACACTTTTGTGTTCATCTATCTTTATCCCCTACCCTTGTATCTTTCTTTCTCGTTCTTCATTCGTTCTTCGCGTTGGAGAGCAGCGATCCACGAGGCTCTAGGGGCGAGCGAATCGACCTAGGGAAACCCATTGCCGCCGCACTCCCTGACGGGGTCCCTCCCGGGCGTGTGGGGTTTCGGGTCTACAAAAGCGCCCGCCGACTGTCTTGCATATCGCGTTGTCGGTCGGGTCTCCTTCGATGTGAGCTGCGGTGCATCACCCCCGGCGTCGAGGGTACACGTGACGTGTTCATGTGTCAACACACTTTTTGGTGACTCCGCTGGGGAAGAAGCTTTGAATAGTCTCTAGCCTGTTCTTGCTACGAGGAGAGCGTCATCAAGCGGCTGCAATCTACAACGGTAACATGTATCATCAATCTCCTTACGTTGATGCAAATAGCCATTATGTTGATGTTGCTAGATCTTTCAATGGACATGTCATGTCGGCTAGCCCTAACGAGCAAAGGCCGACTAGTTATTCCGTTGGAGAAACGTGGAATTTACAGAATCGCGACATGCAACTTATGAATCTGAACTTTCGTGCATCAGCAACATCTTTCAATATGCCGGTGAACAACACGATTTGTTCGAGTGATCAATATATGACACCTCATGTACAGGAGGGAGTTTCACAGTTTTATCCATCGGCAGCCGACTCGCAATATGCGGGTTCATCCCCAAACATGCCGATGGATGGGAGAATCGGCCATGCTTCCATTAGCTATTTGGCTGGTTATCCTCAATCATCATATACTACACCTCATGAGATTAATTGTTCAGTGGCATATGAAACTAAAAATATTAATGACTCGGCTCACCGTCACGGTTATGGCCGAGTGAATGGAGATTCTGCAGGAGCATATGTGCCTAATATTGCAGGAGATGAGGTGGCTCTGGTTGCATTAAAAAGTTTAGCCCAAAATAAGAAGATTAGTGCTATTTGCCTTGAGCAGCATGAAAAGGGATTGGTCCCTGATTATGAGTCAATAAGAGCTAGGGTTTTGAAAGAAGACGAAGTGTTGCCAATTGATCAAATTGGCGTGAGAAAATATTCAACAACAGTGCACATGTCTTCACCTATCATTGCAGCATGTTATACACCCCCTATACAATCGCAAAATTTCGGCAACATCAATTCATTGCCGAAAGATCGTAAAAGTATTGGGGGCAAGCCGATCCAAGCAGGTCTGAGTTTAAAGAAAAATATGTGGCCCAAGTGGACAAGAACAAGCCAGAGCTCACAGGGAACAATGAATTTACTACACCCACCCTCGAGGAATTACCAGCAGAATATCGACAGGCTTATGAAGCACTCAAGAAGAAGCGTGGAGAGGAAGATTTGCAAGAGTACATCAAGTGCCTTTCTCCATGTGTAAACCATGTTGGCCCTTCTACACTCTTAAGGCAAGATAAAAAAGAAGCTTTGCAAGCAAATCAGCAAAAAAGGATTCACTCGGGTTATACAGTGGATTCGGTTGAAGCCAGATTGAGCACGGAGATAGCTAATGCCGAGTGCATCAAGCCATTTATTACCAAGTGTACCAAAATAGAAGATGCAAGCTTCGCTGAGCAAAGGAATGACAAGAGCAACAAATTGGCTGTCCTCGATTTTTCTATATGCAAGGGAGCTTACCTGCTACCCTATGAGTTTCGTGCCAAAAATATTGATGAGCATCAAGAACAAAGTAATATGGCCGAACACAGTTCCGTTAATGATGAAAATCAAGAACAAGAAAATGCAGCCGAGCAAAGTTTAACTAACAAAGAGCATCCAAGTGAAATCCACTCGGGCAATCTGACTGAAATATACCCGGGCAATCCGAGTGAAATCTACTCAGACAATCCGAGTGATGAAGCACGAGATCCAGAAAAAGAGGACGAGGCGTTGGAGAATTATTCAGAAGTGGAGCAAGGTATTGTTCTAGTGGTGCAACCATCTCTTCCTTCCAACGTCTTCACAAAGGTACACCTAGCAGATAGTTTATTCAATTTTCGATTCGGTCAAAATCATATTGTTGATGCACCTGTTAGTAAGATTCCAATTAATTTTGAAAGACCAATCGAAATGAGTAACCTGTTTGTTAGGAATGATCTTGTCACTAATCATGATAGTCAACACATGGTATCATTCATAGAGACTGGTAGTGATAACTCATCGCAACCAAAGCTTTTCCCATTATGCTGACTTAAAATTATGTTCATATGGTAGCTTTGCTTGTTTCATGCCTGGCTAACATTTGGTCTCAAATGAGACGTATATTCTGTAATTGTTTTTGTTGTGGAAACATAAAGCCAGGTCCAAAGTCCTTCAAGATAGCCGATTCAAGAGCACCGGGAAAACAGGATGAAAATCAATGCATAGCCGAGTCGGATGACGCTAAGCCAGCATTACTCGGTTATTTTGTTTCAGAACCAGTATCACAGTATCACTTAATGGACAGACAATGTACCTTCAGTCCGAGCATGGGTAATCACATCATTGGTGCATCGTCGACAAATCCTATTATAATTGATCATGATGTCGAGCCATCAGGACAAGAACAAATGCAATGTTTGTTTGAAGAGAATATCAAAGACAACAACGTGATTCATCAAGCCGCATAATCAGACAACATAGGACGATTGGAGTTTGTTGAGGCATGAGCATATGGCCAGTCGTATCAGATTGGTCTTGATGGTGATCAAATGTTGACTCGGATATCTCAAGCCGATTCATCTAAAGGTCAACAGGTACACGCCGACGATGACGGGGTCAAGTCTTCGAGCAAGGATATGGTTAAAAAGTGCATCAACAACATTCTTGAAGATGGGAATTCCATCAAAGCTACAATGGTGACATCTAGCACTGGGGGGCAACAAGAAAATTCAAAGACCGATGCATGCACAACTAAACAAAAGCAAAGGCAATGGTAAGCACAAAGGTAAAAAGCTGAAAGTCACTTTCGCACAGTTATTAGAAAAATATCAGAATATAAGTGAGGCAAAGAGTGCTTATCGGTCGAGTGAAACAAAAGCATCGAAGTCACCCCCAAGGCATAAATTTGAAGACCGGGATTGGCGAAGGAAGAAGTTGAGCAAACAGACTCCATATCCTCCTTTTGGGCCACCAATGCCGATGTCATGGATACCCCCCTATGCTGACTATTATTCAGATCAATCATGGAACAAGTATAAATCAAGGGCACACTATCCATCATATTCAAAACCACCTCACCATAATTATGCAGCTCCGAGAGGATCATCATTTGTTCAACAACCACATGTTAAAGACCGTTTCAATCATAAGGAATCGGTCCAAAACTCAAGGAAGAAGAAAGAGGTGGTCAAACAAGTTTATCGTGTTAAAAGAGATGGTCGTAAGAGTGCAACTATAGATTTGATCTCAAATGAAAAAGAGCAAATTAAATTGTTGACATTGGCTACTAAAGGCAATGAGACGAAGCAACCAATTATTGCGAATCAAAGTGCCAAATCTGAAGAAAAGAAGTTGAGAGTGCACAAGGCCAAAAAGTAATTGCCATTGGTCAAAACAGAATCACTGCCGAGATGCCCACTCGGCTTATCGTATTGGCAAAAGAGGGAATTACATAAACTTAGTGCACAAGAACTTGAAGAAAGGAACATGGCATGGGTTCCCAAAGGAAGTGCTCAAAATAAGAATTATGTGCAAGCCTCCATTACAAGAAGTGCAGCAAAGGTGAAGAAGGAAAAGAGTGAAAACTATGAAGGACCAAGATTAAGGTTTCAGCATCTTCGGTCTACACATTGGCCATATTCTTCAACTATGCCATTAACGCCTATGCCATGGAATTTGTCATCAGGTATGATTGATAACCCTCAATGGGCTTATTTTAATCCATGGATGCAATATAATTTCTTACATCATGAAAGGGTATTACCAAGTCACTATACATTTGATTAGCTACAAGTTTGTTGCCGATCCAAAGGGCCGAAATACTTGATTTGTCATTTCATTTGTTTATTTCGGATATATGTGCTTTGAATGAAGTTTACTTGGTAACAGCCGATATTTACCTATCGTCCTAAGAATATGTCAATGCATGGCCGATGTAGTATTCTAAACATCATCCTTAGTTCGATTGGAGAGTGAGACAAGGTACGTGCTCATGGAAATTTATATGCATACTTATATTATGATTGAATGGAGTTGAGACATCATGACCGATGTCATTGAATATATTTTTCATAGACCAATTCATAGTTACAGAATTGGCTACTGGGCTTATACTCTGTTTGGATATGATTTGGCTTGTGCATCATTGAGATCTATAAGAGGCCAAATCATAGTTGATTTTATTGTTGAACATCGGATTGATGACAAGCATGATGTTGATATAAACCTTGTCTCACTAGTACCATGGAGATTATATTTTGATGGTTCAGTTTGTAGTAATGGCCAAGGTGTTGGTATTGTTTACATATCTTCTCATGGTGCTGTTTTTGAAGCCTCATGCCGCTTAGAATATTTTTGTACGAACAATCAAGCCGAATATGAAGCATTATTATTCGGCCTAGAGATGTTACTAGCTATAGGTGTTACACATATTGAAGCTTATGGTGATTCGTTATTAGTAGTACAACAAATATCCAAAGTCTTTCAATGCTTTGACGAATCACTTAATGTTTATCTTGATAAATGTATAGATATAATTTCTACTTTGGATTATTTTAGCATTGCTCATATATCTAGACATGACAATTGGAAAGCAAATGATTTGGCACAACAAGCATCCGACTATCATGTTGATCGTGGCATGTTTCATATTTCTGAAAAGCCGATGTCTAGTCTTTCCAACATAGGGGAGGCCGAACCGGAGCCCACCGTTTCGGCCACTAATGAAATATTAAATGCAGGAGAAAATCAAGACTGGAGGAAACCCATCATTGATTATTTGTGTGATCCTAGTAGAAGGGTGGACAGGGTTGTTCGGCGTATGGCTTTCAAGTACACAATGAGAGATGATGGTCTATCGCCGAACGGTTGATGATGTTCTTTTAAAGTGCTTGGACGAAGACCAAGCGAGAATTGCTATGGGAGAGGTCCATGATGGTATTTGTGGCACTCATCACTCGGCTCCCAAGATGAAATAGTTACTACAACGTGCTGGGTTTTATTGGCTGACCATGATTAATGATTGCTTCAGATATTATAAAGGGTGTGAAGCTTGTCAAAAATTTGGTGATATTCAGTTGGCTCCTGCTGCTATGCTACATCCCATTATCAAGCCATGGCCTTTCAGAGGATGGGGTTTAGACTTTATTGGACAAATTCATCCGTCATCATCAAAGGGGCATCGGTTCGTATTAGTAGCAACCGATTATTTCACTAAATGGTCTGAAGCAGTGCCTCTCAAGAACATGACACATACAGAGGTAATTAAGTTCATAACCGAGCACATTATTCATAGATTCGGCATTCCTCAAACGTTGACTACAGATCAAGGCTCATCTTTCATGTCACACCAAGTCAGAGAATTTGCCGAATCTTATAACATAAAGTTGCTCAATTCCTCTCCATATTATGCCCAAGCCAATGGACAAGCTGAGTCTAGCAATAAATTTTTAATCAAACTCATCAAGAAGAAAATCAAGGATAATCCAAGGAGATGGCATGAGTTGTTGTCTGAAGCATTATGGGCACATAGAATCTCAAGGCATGGTGCTACAGAAGTGACTCCATATGAGCTAGTATATGGTCAAGAGGCCATTTTACCAGTGGAAGTAAATTTTAATGCTTTGAGAATAGCCAAACAAAATGATTTATCGGCAGTAGACTTTTATAACTTGATGATGGACAATATTGATGAGGTTGCCGATAAACGTTTGGCTGCTTTGAAGGCCATAGAGAGCGACAAGTTGAGGGTAGCAAGAGCTTACAGTAAGAAAGTTAAGTTGAAGAATTTTCAAGTTGGTGATCTCGTCTGGAAAGTGATTCTGCCGATTGGTTCAAGAGATAAAAAATTCGGGAAGTGGTCTCCAAGTTGGGAAGGTCCTTTTAGGATTACAAGAGTAGTTCCTGGAAACTCATATTTGGTGGAATCCGTACAAGGGGCATTGTTACCTCGAGCTCTCAATGGCAAGTACTTGAAGAAATACCATCTGAGTGTGTGGCAAGAAGCCTGAGTAGGCAATGGCAGATGTACGATTATCACCCTTAGCACAAACATGGCCGATACATAATTATCGCCCTGAGAAAAATAAATGGTCGATGGAAGGTTGACATCGTCCTTAGACCAAACACCGTGCAAATTATTTTTCGGCGTGCAAGCTTTGCCGAAAAACAGGGTGGCATGTGTTGACACCAGATTTTGGCATGACAGAAAAAGAAAATGAGATGGCTTCGAGCGAAAGGGTTTTAAGCATGGAAAGTTTCACATCACCGAGAGGAACAACTTTGATGTTTAAGTCATAGCCATCCGACCTCATCTCTAAGGCCGAAGTTGTGCTCAAAGTACTGGATTTTGTATTCAGAACACTGTTCGGCTGATTACTCCCCCAAGACGGCCTCGTATGGAAGAATTATCTACATGAATTGTCTTCGTCTCGTCGAAACGATCGATTCTGATATAAAGATCGTCGCAATCAGAGGTCGTATGCAAAAGTTAGAGCCCGCACAACGAGACCCTCCAGCGAGCAAAATATGACGCCCGGAACCAGACACATATGTGGGTGTGTCTGATGAGATGCGTGAATAATTTGCTGTTTTGCACGAGCGATTTGACCCTTGGGATGACTTCTAATGAAAAAATGTTCAACATAAAAGATGTTCGTCTCGTCGAAACGGTCAAGATTGCTTTTGGACTCATTTCCATCCGAGGTTGTTTACCATCACAAAAAAGACCCGCAAGGTACAGTCAGTTTAAACAGAACAGTTTTGGAAAGTTCGGATAAAACCAGTCCGAATTTGACTAGGGTTTTGAACGTGAATTGATGCAATTTTCTTGTAAGGAAAGCCTAGATGAATCCTTTTCTTGTACGGGAAGTCCAGCCGCCTCTTATATATGTTGGGGGTGACGGCCGATTGAACAACACCAATCGAACCAATCAATCTATTACACTTTTGTGTTCATCTATCTTTATCCCCTACCCTTGTATCTTTCTTTCTCGTTCTTCGTTCGTTCTTCACGTTGGAGGGCAGCGATCCACAAGGCTCTAGGGGCGAGCGAATTGACCTAGGGCAACCCATTGCCGCGGCACTCCCTGACGGGGTCCCTCCCGGACGTGTGGGGTTTCGGATCTACAAAAGCGCCCGCCGACTGTCCTGCGTATCCCGCTGTCGGTCGGGTCTCCTTCGATGTGAGCTGCGGTGCATCACCCCCGGCATCGAGGGTACACGTGACGTGTTCGTGTGTCAACAGTGGTGTTGGCCAATTAGTTGGTTACGTCCAAGTTTTCTCTCTCTCTCTCTCTCTTTTTAATTGACGTCCAAGTTTTCTTAAACCTACATCAAACAGGGAAAGTTTGGAGGCGGCTGGACGTCTGCCCACGGTTAGTTGGACCACACCGCCCACACCATCCATGTGTTTCACATAATTTTTTCTCTTGATTCACCTGGCTCACGGCCAGTCATAGCTTATTGTCTGAATTTGATGACTACAGTTAGATGAATGGCGCCCTGTCCGTTAAATGTGGCACGTTTGAACGTGTCTGCGAAGATGATAAGGTGATTTCCAATAGGCGATCACCATTGGAGTTGTCCTTAGCCATCGCAACTAGTAATTCTCTGCCTTTTTCTAGAGGCACGTAACTTTAATTGCCTTAGTCATCTCATTCAAGACACACATTATTAAAGCATCTTCAATAAATGATGTATTTACATCACTAAATTGTAGTTCGAGTAAAATATACATCACCTAAAAGTGCACTTTTACATCACCAAAAACCCTCAACTCCATAATGATATAAAATAGTCAGCGCTCCAATAGGTGATGTAAAATACATCAGCCGCATGGCAGTTGCTCCAAAAAATTGTTGTCTCCCGTGACTACTAGTGCATGTGAAGCAGTAGCTACCGGCGACACTGGCGACGAAGTAGGAACTATCGGCGTGACCGCTTTCGTCTTCTTCTCCCAGGACGACGTCGTCACGGGGTCGCGCGGCGACCACTTTAAGCTGACACCTCGTGGTTTGGTTTCGGCTGCCATCTTCCTCGCAGGCGGTTCCAACATGACGGTGGCAGCGGGACGAGGGGCTGCAAATCCACTGCGTGATTTGGGGGAGGCATCATGGAGGAGGTAGTGAGACCGGTGGTAGACGCGCAGGCGACCATCGCCGGAGGTGAGTAGGGGGCGCGGAGGAGGCGTCCATGGGGACTGGCGGCAGCGGACGACGATAGGGGGTGGTCAGGTGCGGCGCTGAAAAGTTCCATAGAGGAGTTGGACTACACACGTGAATTCTCGGGGTTTATTCGAGAGGTACAAGTGATGCAAATTTGCATCACCAAGTGCCCTATTTTTCATCTAGAGCAAATCTAGAGTACTTTTTTGCATCCACATAATGTTGAAGCACAGTTTTTGGGCATTCCTGATGTAAAACTCAGTTATTTATACATCTACATCATTTGTTGGAGATGCTCCTACGAGGCTAGTCAGCCGTATGTGCCTTTTACCTATGACACGTCACCTTAATTGCTTCTAGCCATATGATATAAGGCATGCATTATTATGATGCTAGCGAGCGGTTGCGTGTTTTACTGTTTTCTAGTATTTTTTTTGTTTTTATTTACTATGCATATTAGTTTTGACCTAAAGCAAACTTTATGTTGTTTGATTAAGTTTATAAAAAACAATATGAACTTTATAGTAACTGTAAGGCCCCACCATGGTGCTATTCTAAATATAAAACTTTTGATCCATTTCTAGAATAGTAATAGGTATAGTGCCACCGTAACATATGACTTTGCTTCATGCATGCACTTCATATGTCGCGGACTTTATAAATTAAATATCACAACATTTTCACTATCCAAGATGCAACATCATATATATGAATAGGGCATACAAGTGCCAAGATCCAAATTTAGTACACTCAGAGACCACTTGGTCCAACATTATATTTTGAAATCCTATGTACCATGTTGTATGGACCATGATTTAAAAGGATGGAGTATGATTGGATTTATATTGTTGCATGGGGGTCACAAGGTGTGGTAGTTATCGGCTATTGGCAAAAAGTACATAGGGTCTCAAGCTATGACATGAAACCGACGATAGGATCTACGTAAACACTCATGACACTATCGATGATCCATGCCCATTATTAAAGTTACATGCAAAATTACAAAAAGATTGTGCATCACAGACCTCTAAGGCTCACCATGAATATTTGAGAAACATACTTCTTCATCAACACATTATAATTCTTTTAAACCATCTCCTAATGCCCAAGATATGACCCCATGCATAACTTCAACTTCTTTTATAGTTTATTAAGTCTTTTTTATTTTTTACATGAAAATGACAATAAATGCAACAAAACACTCAATAGTATCATACCATGTGGTATGGATCATGATTAAAAATGATAAAACACATTTGGATTTATGTTGTTGCAAGGGGGTCACAAGGTGTGACAATTATTGGTTATCGGCAAAAACTATGTAGGATCTCAAGCTATGACAATACAATCGACAACATGATAGCATATGTAAACACTCATGACACTTCACATGATTCTTTTTTATTATTGAAGTTACATGCACAAACGAAAATAATATGCATCACAAACCTCTAAGATTCACCATGAACATGTGAGGAAGATGCTTCGACATCAACACATTATAAAACATAGTACAACCAAACACATGTCCAATGCAGAGAGGAAAGTTTAAACTAGCAAATGAGATGTAAATAATCTAAATGCTCAAAGTTTTTTTGAAAGCGCATGTAGACAAGTCTGGAATTGTTAAGACGTTTGCTGAAGATATGGTTAAAGATGTAGAGGACAACAGTCATGCAAACTCTTCATCTATGATCAGTACTGTTACATGCAAAGGTAGTCAAAATTGTATATTATAATCTAATATCTTGAAATACATTATAGTAGGCATGTTCTTGTTACAAAATTGAACGAACAAATGAAGGGTATACAAAAATCTATCACATCAAAGAGAAAGCGGATTGAACTGGTTAGTCAGCACACTTTTTTCTCTCGTAAACACTTCTTTAACTGGACGATACCCCGCACGTTGTTGCAGGAATGTTTTGCAATATATTCAGTTAGAATTGGTTGTATGAAACATGAATATTTGGAGTAATAATATGAGAACTAAATCTGAAAACAAATATGATTTGTAGTGTTTGATTATTGTATAATGTAAATATCATAATAGAATGTAAATTCTAATGCACGTTTGCATGTCGAGGTGGCTTTTTATTATGCATGATTGCATGTTATGGTGAACCTTTCTCCATGCATATTGAATGATGAGGGGCATACTTGCATGTTGAGAGGGGGCTAGCTATTTAGATATAGAAGATTGATATAGTATCTTTGGTTATTGTACCACCATATATTGCCAAAATGCATCTATATTTTAAAATTCCTTCATACCTAACTATTAAACCGATCGTTCAATATGTTGTAACCTGGATATATGATTTATATAGAGAAAGTTGGAATTCACAAATGTTGAGTTGAATGCCAGTCTAGCAGCCCAGCTAAAATAAAATGGATCTATAAAGATGTAGCATGAAGAAGCTGAAGTAGTCAAGAATGCCCTGTCCAGGGGCGGAGCCAGGATTTAGACATGATGGGGCAAGAAAGATAATACTCCCTCCATTCCCTTATACAAAGCCACTATGAAAAATACATTTTGCATCTATATAAGGCCACTAACAGTAACCGAGGCAAAATTTAATGATGTTTTCTCGTACTAGAAACTTGTTTAATACTTGCATGCATGTAATCATAATGACACTGTGCTACTTCCTTCTTATTCCTTCCTTGCATGCATGTGGGCGTATTAATGATACCAGATAACAAGAAGAAAAGTTGGCTTGCAAAATAGTCATTAAATATTATCTAGGTACCTGTAATTTGAGTTTATGGCCTTGTATAAGGGAACGGATGGAGTAATCCACTACTAGGGAAAAGCCTAGCAGCAGCGCAGGTTTTGGCCCTCTCAGTAGCGCGGGTACCGGCGCTACTAATAAGCGCTTCTGACTAACGATAGCGATGGCGCTGTTGACCCACGCTATTACTCTTGATGAATAGCTGTGGCGCTCTTTGGAAAAGGGCGCCATCGATATTATCTCAGCGCTTTTCAAAGAGAAGCGCTCTTCGTAAGTCGGCACTCTCGCTAAATTTCCCCCTCGCTACTACTAGTTTTATTAGTTTTTTTCCTGCATATTTGTTTTTATTTGTTTTGTATTTGAGTAGGCTTTATACAATAATCTTTAGCATATCATCCACATACAAATGTAATCATAGCATATACATACAATTAGTCTCATCAAATCATGTCATCATCATAATCATCATCTAACACAAAGTGGTCTCTCGTCATCAATCTCAAAATAGCGATACAAGTCTCGATTACTTGCAAATACATCGTCATCCATCTAAATAATGATATCTGCGAGAGTAGCTATCACTTTGAGTACATGAGTTCGTATCCTCTCTCGCATTAGCGTGAACCTAAACTAAGCATCTTGCGTGTCGCTCGAAACCGAAAACCGGTACACTGGGCACGACACTCCGGCCACTTGTCGTATATATACTCTGGCGTAGCACTTCTTCGCCATCTATGATCTATGCACCTGCATCGTCACATGAGTCGATGATATGCAACATATATAGTTGAGCAACAGAAAGAGATAGACTTGGCAAAAATAGAAACAACATATCATAAGCATAAATAACAAAGTTCATTGTACCCAAAATGACCTAACTAGAGTGATTTTCGCTAGTCGAGGAGGAGGACGGTTTAATTACATCACAAATAAAGTTTCACCATGCATAACTCAAAGTTTTGTCATAAAAGAAAGTATGGACTAAACGGACACATTGTCATATATCGACAATCACTCCCATAATGTCGTGCCATCCATCCATGTCAGGGAGATAGTCATCGAGCTTAGTGAAAGGCTTCATGTCGAGACGCTGAGAGGCTATCCATGTTTAGACGTCTTCCCGCGACATTTGTCCTTCTGCATGGAACATCCCTGTTTTTCCGACGACCTCATTCATGATGATTTGGGCAAATTCGCGCTGGATGTTATAGAACTCAGCTCGAAGTCGATGATCCTCGATATCTCCTATGTCCTTTGCCCATTGCGTAATATGGGCATTGCGAGATCTAGGTGCCATGTGAAGGTTACGGTGATCCCGTCGTACTCCAAATGTGGTGTAGGACATAGAATCCATCATTAAGATAATCGTTCGGTTCTTTGGATGCAGCAGGTCGGTCTTATGGCTGAAGGCGGCTGCCCTTCTCTTCTTGTCCCTAACCTCTCCACCCCTTGCTTGGTAGTAAAACATAGCATCGCCGAGAACATCTTTGATGTGGGTGTAATCCTTTTGTGAATGTTCTTGACGAGTCCAAGTAAAGAGCGTGGGAGAATCGGGGTAGAGGATGATGAGGACGGCGCGCTTGTGCAAGCAAAAATAAGTACACCTCAAATTAATTAGCCTCCACCGTGCAAATGAATTATTGAAATTGAAGGAAGGATAGCAGCGCGGATGACTTACACAGGATGATAAGGCACGAGAATCGCCTCCTTGTCCTTATTGGCGAGCATGAAACTGACGATGTAATCCCTCGCGTATTCACGATGCTATGCACAGACTCCCAAGAAGCCCTCGTGCATGTAGTACGGGTCAGCGACACAGATAAAACGTATCTGCTCAACCCCAATGATGTAGTTCATGTGCAAGGCATAAAAGCGGACAAACGTAAAATCCAGCTTCTTCACGTGAAACATGTCGAATATGTAATCGAATTGGAGGAAGAACTTATCCACGGGGAAGCCGTCGACGTACGACATTTGCCGCGGAACGTTAACCACGTAGAGTGGGTATCCCGGATCTTCGAGGCGATGAGGCCTTTCTCTACCCGCAAAGACATCGTCATGAAGTCTCCTTAGATCGCCGAATCTGGCCCGTGAAGCGCTGTTTCGTAGGATTGGTCGACCGGGGATATGCCATTTATCCGCATCGGGGATATCTCCACGGTCCCTGGCCGAGGCTCTTTGGCGGCCGGATCATAGAATCAGCTTTTTGCCCTTCCTCGCTCTCTTCCTAGACTTCTTTACCACCGGATGGTCGCCAATAATACGTTGAGGCGGTAATTCGAGCACCGACTCATGATGCTCAAACCGAGGAGGCGCCAAGATAGACATCTTGCTCAGCGCCATCGTCATCCTCATCCTCATCCATGGCGGCGTCATCGGCGACTTATGGAGCCACCGCTTACCCGTCGCTATCACCCAACCCGACACCCGACGCTAATTGGGTAGGTGGGGTGTTGATGTTCATACCGTCTTTGAGGCTGCGTGCTCGTGGGTGTGCTCGAGCCGCCTCGAGGCGAAGCGAGACTCTTTGGCCTAACAGACCCACCCATTGCAACAATCACCAAGCTGCCGCGGGGTCTCGTCGTCATCCCCACTAGTATTAGAGGAGGTAAATTCTCGTGGCCGGTTTGACATCGCCACGGAAACCTTGAAGACGTTCGGGGATCGACCGGCTGTGGAACAATGGTTCCTTCGGCTCCATTATCGTCCCCTTCCCCACGTCCACCTTCATTCACCGATGGTGTACAATATGGTGCATGGGGTTTCGCCGACTGCAAAGAAAAGTCTGCGACGTGAGACATCCGAAAGGCAACGAAACGGAGATTATACACTTATATTGAAGGGGCGGTGTGGCGATATCGTGAGGGCGCCGAGCTCAGCTAAAGAGGAGGCACCACCGAGCACGTCCGGTCGCGGGGAGCGTCAGGGAGCAGTACGGAGCCGTGTGGGAGCCGGTCGCGGG
This sequence comes from Aegilops speltoides, assembly GCA_021437245.1. Taxonomy (NCBI): domain Eukaryota; kingdom Viridiplantae; phylum Streptophyta; class Magnoliopsida; order Poales; family Poaceae; genus Aegilops; species Aegilops speltoides. The sequence goes on from CM038145.1 coordinate 250,943,433, forward strand.
AGCAGTACGGAGCGGTGCGGGAGCAGTGCTCCCAAGAAGTCGACAAGGGAAAGTCCTCTGCATTTTTTCTGGATTTTGCCTTGTCCAAGTGTAAACGCCGTCACCAAGGAAGTAGATATATCTGCAATCGCTTTGTTTCTTGGCAGCTACCGCTGCTATTCTTGTTATCGAGATGATTTCTTCTCAACCGCAATCTCAACCTTCTTGTCGATGCTTTCTTGATTAACCTCCGTCTTTCCTTTTTCTCCTCCGTGGTCTCACGGTAGTACTTCTTCCACGTGGCGCCGTCTCCGACACCGTGCGGCGTCCATATAATGGTCGAGTGTCCACGGTTGTTGTTTCAATATGTTCAACGCCGGTTGAATGGAGTGTCCCACTTGGCCTCGCCAATGCCTCGAACGGCGAGTCGCTTTGCCGCAATCCGGTCTTTGCTCTCTTTGCAAAAGGCACAAGGATCGTTTACAAATATGACTAACGTGTGCAAATGAATTGATCGAAACTAAAATTACCAGCGGTCTCATGAACTCCGTAATGACCGGTGTTGTCTCGTAAACCTTCTTCACTAGGTCCCAACGGTGTCCGCCCTCGGGGCGTCACGCTCTGCGGGGCGGTGAAATCCGCCAAGGGTGCAGGATGCCTGACTTGCGGCTTCGCGTCCTCCTTGGCCCATTTGGACCTCTTTCGCCGTAACCACGGCTTCCGAGGTGGTGGGTCCCAATGTTCCTCTTTGAAGCCCCTTCATGTACTTAGACTTTTTGGCAGCTTCGCCTCATAAGCCTCCTTGAATATTTGAAGCTGCTCTTCCGTGATTGTCGGACTATCCTTTACAATCTCGGAGTAGGGTTCCCCGTCGTTGATCTTTGCTTTCACTCGATTTTTCCAGCGCCAACGCTGCTAAACTTGGTCATGGCGTGTTTGTTTATCTTCTTCATTGCGGGTCCTTATGCGGATCTTCATAATCCTTCTCATTCCGGCCGGAACAAGAATATCTGGTGAAACTTCTTTAGGAGGGAGCTCCTCATATTTTCTATCTTCTTTAGATTCTCATTGTTGATGGTGGCGGTTGTCCGTATGATGCAGCCTATTTGATTGCCTAGCACGCTGCTCTTCCTCGGCGCCTTTGGCTCAAAATTGCCGTCGTCCACCTCCCGACCACCGATCTAGTAGTCCCGAGTTTGTTAGGAACCTGTTGCCTCTTTGCTTTCGGTTCTACACCGCTCCGCTCCCGAGGCAGACACCGGTCTCAACGCCGGTCTCGATGCGGTCTGAATCTCAGCGCGGTCTCGATCTCAAGACCGGTCTACGTGTCGGTCTCAAAGACCGGTCTGCGTGTCGGTCTCGATCCCGATGCCACCGGTGGGCCCAGAACAACATTTGTTGATCGTCGGTAAGGCTAAAAATTAAATGCCGCCCGGTGAGCGTCGTCATAATCACGTAACCCCGTCCTTCATCGTTGCTAGCCATGTTTCCTATGATTAAATCTAGTCAATTAATTCTAGACCTAATAAAATGAATAATGACATAAAACAGGACTATTGTTTTGCGGAATGTTGACTCCTTCTGGTGCGGCAAATCCGGGCACTCGATATGTCCTAGTTTGTAGCACAAGTCATGCCGAAATTCACGGAAATTTCGCATGACCTTTGCTAAAAGTGGACAAATCAAGAACACGAAATTTGCGAGCGTAAATGAATCAACATTCCGCAAAACATAAACCACTCAACATCATTCACAGAAACAACAAAGCCACTTGGGCACAATCAAACAACTTCAATGAAAAGATATAACATGACCACTTCAATGAAAAATAAAATTTGCCTAAATTCTTTTCCTTGAAAAATAGTGGTCTTTTCAAAAATCAAAAACCTTTGCAAAATGACCTCACTAAACACAGAACCCAATTAAATTGCAAAGGAACTCCGTTTCTCTAACCCTTCTGACCTAATGCTCTAAAATAAAAATTTCCTCTAACCTAGCCAATCAACTTAACCTAGCTTGTTAATCCAACGAACCTAATTAACCTACCTATTTAACCTAGTTAGTTAATCTAGTTTACCTAGATAATTAACCCTAATTAAACTAGTTAACGCAGCTAGTTCTCTGTCAAAGCCTAAAATAAATTTTTGCACTAATTAACCTGGATAATTAACCTAATTAAACTAGTTAACCTGACTAGTTCTCTGTCAAAGCCCTAACTAAGTTTTTGCACTAACCTAGATAATTAACCTAATTAAACTAGTTAACCTAACTACATCTCTGTCAAAGCCCTAACTAAATTTTTGCCCTAACCTAGATAATTAACCTAATTAAACCGGCTAACCTATGCATGAGAGAGAGAGAGGGGGGGGGGCTTCAGATGATGGCTCGGTGGTGGCGGCGGAGGCGGTGGTGGCGAGGCGAGGGGCATCTCCGGTGGCGAGGGAGGCGAGGCATCTCCGGTGGCGAGGAAGGCGATTGTGGTGAGGAAGGATCCGGTGGCGTCGGCGGCGGCTCGGTGGCGTTAACGAGTCGCGCAGCTCCGTGGCGTTAGAAGCGGCTCGGTGTCGTCGGCAACAAGACGGCTCTGATGGCGTCGGCGTCGGCGGCGAAGTGGGCGACGGTGAATCGGGAGACGGCGCGCTGGGTGGGTTGAGGATTTGGGGAGAAGTGGTGGCGGGGAATGGTTTTTGGTTAAGTCAAACTTAAGCGGTAGCGCGTTTATAAAAGCGCTATAGCTAAGATAGCTATAGCGTTTTTTGCAAAACGCTGCTGCTATAGCTATGTAAATTTCTTCCTTTTTAATTTCCTTTTCGGTTTCTATAACGGGTTCTAGGACCTTGCTGCAGCTCGTTAGCTATAAGCGCCTCTTACAAACACACGCCGCTGCTATGCCTTCCTCCGTTTTTTCGCTTTTTCGTTTATTTTGCTTTACATTTTATTTTTTTTCCTTTCTCCTTTTTCTATTTATTTCATTTTTATTTACTTTTCTATTTTTTTATCTTATTTTATTTCCGTTAGTAGTAGCGCTCTTCTTGGGAAACGCGCTGCTAATTATGCCCTAGCGGTAGCGCGTTTCTTCGAAGCCCGCTACTGCTATGCGTAGCCTATCATTCTGCCAATGGGAATATTAGTAGTAGCGCTTTTGCAACTTCTACACGCTCTTGCTAAGGTTGTATCTCAGAAGCGCGTTTTTCTTCAATCGCTACTGCTATATAGCACTAGCGCGCTTTTTTGACCCGCGCTGTTGCTAAATTTCTGTGTATAAGATTTTCCCAGTAGTGATCGTTTGAGAGACACAACATAAGATTGTAGTCTCAAAGTAGAATTGATATGAATTTATGGTAACACATATCTGGTAATATGTAAAATACTTACATTTTTTAGTAGCATATCGACTGGATTGTGGTTGGAATTATTATCTACAACGGGTTGCTGTATTTTCATTTTCTGTAATATTTGAGGTAGAAGCAATGTGTTTTAGAAACGAAATTGTTTTTATTGTATTCTTTCTTTTTCTCCTTCATTCATTGAAATATTAAACAATGAGTAAAATTAGATTCCTAAACTATAATCCTACCTTATCTGAGGATTAAAATTAAACCATTATCTTCAAAAAAAGATGTACTAATTCACAAAAATATAATTTACCGGTGACGTTCCTTGCTTCCTTGAAGTTGATTTTGGGATGCATGATGACAACGAAGTAGACAAACTGTCATGAACACTATCCTAGATTCAATCGCCGCTGAAGTAGAGGGCCATCTGCCCTGCGCCACAGCAGCGGAAGCAGCGAGAGCCGAGAGGCGACGGGCGACGGCGTACGGAGCCATCTGACCTAGAATTCGCGATGCCCACGAACAAAATTACGGGAAGGATAGGGAACTGACTAGCCGATCTCACGTCTGCACCTAATCCCTTTTTCTGATGTGTACAACTAGCGATAAGGCTTCAAACATGCTTTCTTACGTTGGGACTGGGTGAAAAATTATTATGTTAGCCCATTAGCGTCAGACGTATACATACAGACTACTGAAACTACTATACCTGGACGAAAAATCATAGGGGGGCGAGGCGATGGGGGGTGTCTGACCCATGCTCGCACCCCTGCCTCCGTCTTTGGCCCTAGCAGAGCAGCAACAAGAACCTGAAGTTGTCAAGGAGGCCCTAGCAGAGCAGCATGAATAGCCTAAAGTAGTCAAGAAGACCCTGGTAGAGCAGCAATAAGAAACTGAAGCTGACAAGGAGGCCCTGACAGGGCAACAGGAAAAACTTGAAGCTATCAGGACAACCCTAGCAGAGCACCAACAAGAACTTGAAGCTGTCAAGAAGGCTCTGTGAGAGCGGAAAGATGAACTTAAAAGGTTTCAAAATTACCCTGGTAGAGCACCATGAAGAAATTTAAAATCCCTTTGAGATCAGTACGAAGAACTTCAAGCTGTCAACAAGGCCCTTCCAGAGCAGCATAATGAAATTAAAGCTACTAAGAGTTTTATTTTCTTATGCGCTACTCTGTCCCATGGTTCATTATTGTAATGTCTCATATGGTCCGTGTGGAATTTTATACTTTGTATTCAAATTTAATTGTTTCACAAATTCATATTTAATTTTCAAAAAATGTGAATTTATTCAAATTTGTCAGCAAAATGCAATATAAAACAAATTATCAGCGTATGCAAACTATGACGGTAATGCATGTTGTTACCAGCGTATGGACCCACATGTAAGGAGCTAGGGCGCACGTCTGGGCCCACATGCAGGCAACCAGATCACCCATGTATGGGCCCACCTGTAAGTAGCAACATCATCATATTCCTGGCCCATGTGTTAGGATCTTTGATTGGTCAAATCTGACGAAACTTCTTGTTAGTGACAGCCACCGTCACACGAAAAAACCCACAAGACCCACATATAAGCAGCCACATCAACATGTACTCAATCCATATGTCCGAATCGATGACTGGTCAAACCTGACGCATTAGTTGTTAGTGACAGATTGTCATCACCGAAAACGGTATTAGCTGACAAGTCGGTCGATTGAAGGTGATAGTCTTGATTGTCACCGAAAATGAACTTTTGTGACAAAATCGAACAGTCACCTATGATCTTAGGTGACAGAAAAAGGTACCATAAAAAAATGCTCTTCAGCGGTGGTGGAGTGACGTCCGAAAACCACTAGCAACACATTTTTAGTGACAAAATTCAGTTTTGCCTGACACATGTGATCCGCCGCTAAAAGTCCTCCATTTTGCAGTGTCTCCTCCAGGACCACCTTTGTGTCCTTGAAGAAATTCCTTGAGACGCTCGTCGATGGTGTCGCTGGCACATCCTGCCTCGGTGAGCTCAGTCTCATCACCGCTACCGCCCACCTCGAAATTGTGTAAATGTGGAATTGGGTTAGGACTAAGAGAGAAGTAGAGAGGGGGATGAATGCAGCTGAATCTATAGTAGAGATACTAAGCTCCCATGATTTGAAGCGTTGTGGTGCTTTGGGGTTGTGGGGTCGATAAGGGCCCCGCATGTAAGGTTATGTGCTACATATTTAGTTTTGTTTCTTATTCTCTTTTTTCACATTCTTGTTCATGAGAAAATTTGTAAGTATTAAAAACATTTTTTTGAAAATGTTAACATTTTGTTCAGATTCATTATTATTTATTAAATTCATGGATATTTTGAAGTTCACCGTCATTTTTAATATTTGTGTACATTTTAAATTTGAAACCTTATTTACTTTTTGAATATTTTTTGAAATTCAAGAACTGTTTTCTAAAAATAATGATTTCTAAATTTTCAACAATTTTAAATCCTTGAAAATCTTCTAATTAAACTAACACTTTCAAATAAAAAAAGATACCAATTATTACGGAGCTGGGGTTACGACGAGCGGAAAAAGAAGCTAAGCAACCGAGAGCTTCATGGGGCGGCCCATATGCAAGCGTTATAGCACCAATTCCATGGTTTTCGCGTGGTAAAGGAACTCCCAAGAGACCCAAACACCACCAACGACTGATATCGAGATCGAAACTGATAAATACATCACAATCACACATCAAACAACTCCATTCTCCTCTCGGAACAAATATTGTCTCCAGAGACAACCTGACACGAGATATACGAACGGAAAAAACACCACCAAAACATAACTAAAACACAAGCCAACAAGGATAAAATCCAAACAAAACAACCGGTCACAATAATCTATCAAATATAAAAAAGTTAATCTTGGGAGTGAAGAATGACGCTGCGAAGCGCGCGTTAGTCTCTAGTAGGAATAGAGGCGAGAACGACGAGGAGTAATTGGGATTGTGTTCGCTTTGAAGCCCAGTTTCAGCGAACGGTCTTCGGAGCTGATGTGGCGACAGGCCTGCTTCAAGATTCGTGCTCATCCAACAACAACCAAAGCGTTCGTGTGAATTTGCTTGTTATCTGACGTCAGTTCATTAGCTTTTTATAGGTAGAAGAAGAAGAAAGATCTATCCGGCATCTTTCCATATATTTACAGGTGAAGCTTTGACGCCTCCAATAAATTTCTGAATATTCGGCAAATTAAGGAGAGCCAACCAACATGTAGGCGTCGATCGACCATGGAAGGAGGAACGTTCATGGTCTCTCCACCGAGCCGGCCTAGAAAGTCGGCACAACGCCGCAGCTGGAGTCGGACAGCACGGCTGCGGCGAAGTACTGGTCCACCTCGAGGTCGGCGTCGGCGCGCTTGGCGAACCGCCCCTTGATCCGTGGCCTGGTCTCGGCGTAGGCCTTCCGCGACGCGTACCTGATGGTCTTCTCGAACCGCCTCATCTTCCTCTTCTCCCTGTACCGGTGCACCCTGGCCTCCCTGTCCATGGCCATGCCCATGAACTGCGGCGACATGTGCACCGCCGCTGAGAAGAGGTCGACGCTGCTCTCGCTGCGCCTCATGTACGAGCTGGTCACATCCTGGACGGTGCTACTGTTGTCCGGTGATGATGACATTGAAAGCTGGAAATAATAAGATGAGACAAGTAGTACGATAAGATGGGCATGCATGGAGATCAAGCACTCTTGGTCGATCTTAAGATTTCCATGGTTACCTACTGTGACATTAGAAGGGAGTTGAGATCAAGGTTTTGCATATCTAGAAATTGTTAACAGCTATGTGGAGATCTTATAGGCTTGTAGATAGAGATCAAGTCCATAGAATTCATGCAAGTAACTCACGCTGCGTTGGAATGTTGCGCCAAATCCGTACCCATGGTTAGAATTTTGTGCATCGTACGACATCTCCGCCGTGAAGCCCTGCCGCTCATGCAGCTGCGCCACCGGCTCGCCGGGCACGACGAGCTCGTGGCTGCCCTCGTTGCTCTCGACACCGTGGCCGCGGTACTCCTTGCCCGACGCGTCCTTCTCGCCTGCTCGTCCGAGGTCAAGGAAGTCAGCAACGAGCGCGTCGCCGGACGCCGGCGCATCCCCCTCCGGGCCCCGGAGCGGGTCGAGCAGCAACCACGACGTCGCTTCCTCCTCATCTCCCTCTCCCTCGCCGTCGTCGTAGTAGGACCTCCGGCCCTCGCGGATGGGCCAGGAGGAGTTGACGCCGCCGGGGCGGACGACGAAGGCGCCTCCGGCAGGGGAGGCCGGGGCCACCGCGCCCATCGGGACGCGGCGGTGGCGGCTGGCCAGCGTGTTGGCCGAGTGCACGTCCGCGTCGCACGCGGCGCAGAGCGCTGCCGAGTCGGCGCGGCAGTAGAACGCGCACGGCGCCGACCGGCACGAGTCGCAGCGCTGCTGCAGCAGGCCGCCGCCGCCGCGCAGCTGGCCACGGAGCTCCGGCTCGGCCTTGATCATCGCCGCGCGCGAGGTCGATCGGTCCAGTTCACCCACCGCTCAGGCGGGCTATATATACGCTTATCCTGTATCTCACTCACCTCCGTCTGACTATCACGCGCAGTGAACAAGCTGGAGCGCAGGGTGCAGCGTGCGGCCTTGTGTTTTGATCTGGTTGGGTTTTCGTCTTGTGGACGAGAGTTAGACAAGTCTGCATGGCGGGACGTCGGCGGGAGAATCCCGGCGGCGACACGTTCGCGGGGTTCGAACGGCTGAGAGAGCCTGGTCCCTTATCTTGTGGCCTGGCGCGCTCACGGTGGGACCGGCTAAGAGGGCTTGGTGGGCCCCATAGGATAACGGGTTGCTGCTCCTGGCCAATGCTGCCTTGCACTTTCGACACGTCTCTATGCCGGTCTCCCATGGCGGACTAGTCAAATCTTATCTGCAAGTTTCCATTGTCAAGGCTGTTGTGCCATGTCAGTCTTTATAAGCTGCGTTCTCAAAAAAAAAATCTTTATAAATTGCCAAAAGGATATGCAATGCAATTATAGGTCAAATATTGGGATTTTGGTTGGGTGATGATGAAGAGAAGAAGAAAATGGTTTGTGTGTTTCAAGATGAGCATTCCGAATAAGGAAGGGGGCACCGATTTAGGGACGTTCACAGTTTTTTTGGAGAAAGGCTTCTCCGTTTTACAGATAAAGCAACGATCAACTTACAACTCGACATAACCAACCACACACACAATCCCCCACACACACCCGAGGCAAGATACATAGGGGCCAGAGAACAAGTACAACCCCCACCAACTCTACGAAGACAAAGGATGAACGATAAATCACACCATGGAGTCAATGAAGCCCTCAACCGATCCAACAACAAAGAGGCGAAGTTGATACTCGGCGAACCAAGAGTGCCAAAGCAATGCCATGTCAATCTTTGTAAGTTGCGTTCAAGAAAAAAGTCTTTATAAATTGCCAAAAGGATATGCAACGCAATTATAGATCAAATGTCAGGATTTTGGTTGGGTGGTGATGAAGAGAAGAAGAAAATGGTATGCGTGTTCGAAGATGAGCATTTCAAAGAAGGAAGTGGGCACCGATTTAGGGACGTTCACAGTTTTTTTAAGGCTTATGCTCTGTTTTATAGATAAAGCAACAATCAACTTATAACTCGACACAACCCACCACACAAGACAACATCACACACACACGACGCAAGATACATAGGTGCCAGAGAACAACTACAACCCCCACCAACTCCGCGAAGACAAAGGATGACCAACAAAGCATACCATGGAGTCAATGGAGCCCTCAACCGAGCCAACAAGAAGAGGCGAAGTTGATACCCGATGAATCAAGAGTGCCGAAGCTATGTCTTCAGGAGGATTACAACACCAAAGTGCCACCACCACCTGATTCAAAGGAACAAGATTTTCACCCAAGCATGACGAAGGGCAAGAAGCGGCCATGACAGAGACTCCACGAAGTTGACGACGTCCATGGATGCCGCCTCCAATGATCCAGCCAACGCCAACCAGGGTGTTCGCCCCGGCAAGAACGCTTCACCTCCGCCCACGATGCACCAAGACACGACATCTATCGCACCACCAGCACAGATGTCAACCCCCAGCCACTACGCCACCCCCACGGCCATGGTAGCTGGGCACTTGAATCACGAGTTCCACCTATGAACACCGCAGTTCCCACCAGCAGGGCCACCGCCCTGGAACCAAGCATCCTATATCCCATCCATGGCCACAGGAGCAGCAACAGACAGGGCCCCTACTGCCGGAGAGCCGCCAGCAGCCGGCTTGGCCAAATCGACCAGGGACCAATAGCAATTAGGTCGGGGGAGAGGTGAAAATGCAGGGCGGACCTCATCCATGACCAACATCATCTGTGCCGACGATGGGCGGCCCGACCTCATCGGAGCTACCCATCCCTCTCCCGCCACCTGCCCACACACCACCCCCTATGGTGTCCCTCTGTGGCCCCCTCCCCAGATCCGCACGAACATGCCCGACCTTCACAGTTTCAATCTTATTAGGTTAGTAAAGCAGTGGTGACGACTAATATAGAACCCAGATTTCTTTGTGTGCACGTGTTTTCGGCGCAAACTAAAGTATTACCTAATTGGAAATATCTATTGTTGGAATTATTGGGTCTAGCCCATATAGTAATTCATATTTTCTTCCAATAATTCAAGGGAAATCCCAAAGGCTTATGTGGCCCATTCATGCATGACAAGGTGGTGTGAAAAATACATGTATGTGCTGCTTTATTTCTGTCATGCAAGAAAGAAGTTGAAATGAATGATGCCTAATAAGAGTCGAAGACATCCAACATTGCATTTTTTCGTGCCCACTTGTAAAGAACATTTGGAAGGAAATTAGCTTACATGGAGATATACCGCAAGCCATCGCACCATCCAAGCATGGCGCAGATGACAAGTTCCTCACCAGGGACTTCGGTCAATTCAAACCCAAGGCTATGCCTGAGCTCAGGGAGATGATGATCATATTTTTCTCCGGTTAAGATACATGGTTGTGGAGAAGTAGGAAATCACGGCGCAACTACAGGAAGAAGCGCCGGAACAACAACAACAACAACGAAGATGGTGAGGTCAACATCAGATTCAACAACGAGCGCCAAGGTGGCGGTGGCAAAAAGAAGCAGTTCCAAGGCAAGAAGGGCAGGGGGCACCTTGGCGCTTGACAAGATTCTGGACCGGCCTTATGCCATCCACCCTGGCGACGGAGATCGACCCGCCACCCACACTAACCGGAATTGTTGGGTCCACAAGAAAGTCATGCAGATCAGAAGAAGCAATGCGGACAATGCGAACCCTCATAACAATAACAATGAGGATGAGCCCGACAAAGGGAACAACGGGCAGACGCATTGCCCGCTACAAATAAAGGACGTTAATATGATATATGCGCCCGCCTGTCGTATATGTGGCCTTAGATTGATTAGACTCGGGCCCTCGCGACCGCGTCGCCCCCGCGGGCGACCGGCTGCGTGTTGGGGAACATAGTAATTTCAAAAAATTTCCTACGCACACGCAAGATCATGGTGATGCATAGCAACGAGAGGGGAGAGTGTTGTCTACGTACCCTCGTGGGCCCGAAGCGAAGCGATCTGGCGTAGAGGAAGTAGTCGTCACGATCTCCTCGCGATCCAACCGATCCTAAGCGCCGTTACTCCGGCGCCCGAGTTCTTGACACACGTCAGCTCGATGGCGCTCCTCGGGCTCCAATCCATGAGAGCTTGGGGAGGGAGAATTCCGTCGGCCGCGGACGGCGTGGTAGCGATCTTGATGTTCTATGCGCGCGAGGCTTCGCCTAAGCTTTGCGGCGATATGACCGAGGTGGAATATGATGGAGGGGGGCACCGCACACGGCTAAGGAACGATCCATAGATCAACTTGTGTGTTCTAGGGTGCCCCCCTGCCTCCGTATATAAAGGAGCAAGGGGGGGTGCGGCCGGCCCTTGGAGGAGGCACGCCGGAGGAGTCCTACTCCCACCGGGAGTAGGACTCCCCCTTCCTAGTTGGATTAGGATTGGGGGAAGGGAAAGAGGGAAGGGGCGCCGCCCCCCTCTCCTTGTCCTATTCGGACTAGGGGAAGGGCGCGTGGCCTGCCCCGCCGGCCCTTCCTCTTCTCCCTCATGGCCCACTAAGGCCCAATAACCCCGGGAGGGTTCCAGTAACCCCGATGTTAGGTAAAATCCGATTTCACGGAACCATTCAACTCCAAATATAGGCTTCAATATATCAATCTTTATGTCTCGACCATTTGAGACTCCTCGTCATGTCCGTGATCACATCCGGACTCGAACTTCTTGGTACATCAAAATACACAAACTCATAATATAACCGTCATCGAAACCTTAAGCGTCACGGACCCTACGGTTTGAGAACAATGTAGACATGACCGAGACACGTCTCCGATCAATAACCAATAGCGGGACACTGGATGCCCATATTGGCTCCTACATATTCTCGAAGATCTTTATCGGTCGAGACCGCATAACAACATCGTTGTTCCCTTTGTCATCGGTATGTTACTTGCTCGAGATTCGATCGTCGGTATCCAATACCTAGTTCAATCTCGTTATCGCAAGTCTCTTTACTCGTTCCGTAATACATCATCTCACAGCTAACTCATTAGTTGTAATGCTTGCAAGGCTTAAGTGATGTGTATTACCGAGAGGGCCCGAGATACCTCTCCGTCAATCGAGTGACAAAACCTAAACTCAAAATCGCCAATCAACATCGCCTTTGGAGACACCTGTAGTACTCCTTTATAATCACCCGATTCGTTGTGACGTTTGGTAGTACCAAAAGGTTCCACCGTAAGCAGGAGTTGCATAATCCCATAGTTATAGGAACATGTATAAGTCATGGATAAAAGCGGTAGCAACATACTAAGCGATCGTGTGCTAAGCTAATGGAATGGGTCATGTCAATCGGATCATTCAACTAATGATGTGACCTTGTTAATCAAATAACAACTCTTTGTTCATGGTTAGGAAACATAACCATCTTTGATTAACAAGCTAGTCTAATAGAGGCATACTAGTGACATATTGTTTGTCTATGCATTCACACATGTATCATGTTTCCTGTTAATACAATTCTAGCATGAATGATAAACATTTATCATGAAATAAGAAATAAATAATAACTTTATTATTGCCTCTAGGGCATATTTCCTTCACATGACCAGTTCCTCCTTCGCTAGCTCTCCTCACCCTCCCCCCGCCGCCGCTGGCGTTAAATCCGCCGGCTTTGGCCCGGCGACGCCAGTGGCAGCAGCCCCACCATTCCCTCTTGGTTGCTCTCGGCGGGGGCGGGCGGAAGTGCTCCTAAGCGGCGGTGGTCGGCGTGGCGGCGGGCTTCTTGGGCGAGGCGGAGATCGGCCGAGCAATGGCGTCGCTGTTGGCGGTGGGGTGGCGTGGCGGCGGCTGAGGCGCCCGCTTCGGCGAATCTGAGCCCTTCGGCCCCATCTGGTCTGGACGGTGGCAATGAGGGCAGGTTGGTGGCGTGGCTTCTATGACGCGGGGGAGCGGCGATGGGCGTTGGGGGCTGGCGGTGCTGGCGCCGCCCTGCTGCAGTGTGGCCGGCGAGGCTTAGCGGGCCAGGGGTGGCCTGGTATGCCCTGCTGCTGCGTCCGGACGGCGACCGCGATGGTGCCGGAGGCACGAGCCTCCTGCACGACGGCGGAGGAGGTGGTTCCCTCCTGCGCGGCTATGGCACTGTTGCTCCCGTCAACCAACGCCTCCTCTCCTCGTTCTTTTGGCCTCGTGGTGGTGATCTTAGTGAGGCGGCGTGGGTTGCGTTGCGACTGCGGTGGCGCATGCTGGTGGGCGGCGAGCTGGCTGGTTAGCTCCAATCCGATTGGGCGGTGGGGTCTGGAGTTGGGAGAAATCCTTGCCGGGACTTCCGGCTACGATACGGTGACGCCTGCGGGTGCCACCATTCCTCCCTGGAGGGTGTCGGTGGTCTTCATTCCCCACTACCCTCCGCATGTCGGGGGAAACCCTAGGACACGTCCGGGCAGCAGCGTCGTCGGTGTTGCATTCCTTCCTGGAGGTGCTGCTTGGTACGCGGAGGATCGGAGCCTAGGATTGTGGTGGGTAGATTTCGGAGGGCGCAACGTAGTCGGTCATCCGCGCTTTGTCGAGCTATCGGTGTTGGCATTGTTTCTTCTTCTTTTTCTTTGGCTTGTTGTGCTGCTCGCCCCAGCGTATGCTATGTAATCGGTGTTGGTGCTTTGGAATACAAAGCGGGAAAAACCCTTTTTCGGTAATATGATATATGCATCTCACACCTCCGAGAAGGATTGGGAGTGCGCCCTCCATGACGTATATGATGTGAAGCCCGCGGAACCAAAATACAATCCCTAGCCAGAATTCCCAATCACCTTTGATCAATGTTACCACCCGATCAGTGTCCGCCACGGCGGAACAGCCGCGCTCGTCCTGGACTCGATAGTTGACGGTTTCCACCTCATTGAGGTCCTGATGGATGGTGATAGCAGGTTGAACCTCATCTATGCCGAAGCTAAAAAAGAATACACTTCAAGTAGTTGTGGAGCCAGAACTTTTGTGGAGCCTCGGCAAGTTGAGCCTAAGTGTATAATATAAAAACAAAAATCGTTTATTCGAATAAGCAACATACTCCTTCCGTCCAAAAATACTTGTCAGAGAAATGGATGAAAATGAATGTATCTAAAACTAAATTACGCCTAGATATATCCATTCCTCCGACAAGTATTTTGGGATGGAGGGAGTATAATATAACACTAGACTTCCAAGACAAAGATCCAGATTAATAATGAAGTGAAAGCATAAATATAATAGACGCACAAAAATGTAATTTTAAAGTAAACTAATATAATAATATATCAATATCCGTCTCATAGAGTAAATAAAGACGAGACTTGACAACAAAAGATACATAGCAAGGCTTGCATAGAGGCAATCGACATCTTGAAATAAATTTAGTTATGAGATGTAAATATATTCAAAATAAAAAGCTTGCAAGGAAATGGATGGTCGGATGGAACATACCTGTGCTAGAGAAAATCACGAGGCAAATGCCTTCTTCGAGAATTCATTGCAGTAAATGTTCAAGTAATATCCTTATCACCGACTGACTTGAATAACTCCCGCTTGGCGTAACATATCATTAAGTCATTGAACCATTCATTATTAATCTTGCTACACAGTTATTGCTGAAAAGGCTCTCACACCAGATGTCGTTAACACCAGCAATATTTAGTCAGAAATACTAACGCCCACACATGTGGGCGTTTACATCTCGCTCACACGCATGGATCAACATTCGTTTGTGTTTGCACGAATCTTAGCATATTTTACCTGTCACATAGGACTGGGTTGGTGTGTGGGCATTTATCCGGTCGCCCACACGTCCGTTTCACCATGCGGAGGGGCTGGTATGTGGGCATTTAGCAGTTCGTCCACACACCAGTTTTCACGCACGCAGAGGGGCTGGTGTGTGGGCGTTTATCAGTTCGCCCACACGCCCGTCTCCTGTCCCACACCCAAAGCTGTCAGTTGTCATGTGTTTTGCAAGGTACATGGCAATTGTTGGGTAAAGTAGTAATTTCAAAAAATTTCCTACGCACATGCAAGATCATGGTGATGCCTAGCAACGAGAGGGAGAGTGTTGTCTACGTACCCTCGTGAGACCGGGCGAAGCGATCTGGCGTAGAGGAAGTAGTCGTACATTCTCCTCGCGATCCAATCGATCCCAGCGCCGTTACTCGGCGCCTCAGAGTTCTTGACACACGTCAGCTCGGTGGCGCTCCTCGGGCTCCGATCCAGCAAAGCTCGGGAGAGAGAGTTCCACGACCTGACGGCGTGGTGGCGATCTTGATGTTCTACTGACGCGAGGCTTCGCCTAAGCACCGCAACGATATGACCGAGGTGGATTATGGTGGAGGGGGCACCGCACACAGCTAAGAGCGATCTCAAGGATCAACTTGTGTGTCTATGGGGTGCCCCCTGCCCCGTATATAAAGGAGCAAGGGAGGAGGAGGCCGGCCTAGGTTTGGGCGCGCCAAGGGAGTCCTACTCCCACCGGGAATAGGATTCCTTTTCCTAGTCAACTAGGAATCCTTCCATGTAGGGGAGTAGGAGAAAAGGAAAGGGAAGAAAAAAGAGAAGGAAGGAAGGCGCCCTTCCCTAGTCAATCGGACTAGAGCAAGGGGAGGCGCGGCCACCTTTTGGCCCTTTCTCTCCTTTTCCCGTATGGCCCAATGAGGCCCAATACGAATTCCGTAACTCTCGGTACTCGAAAAATACCGGATCACTCGGAACCTTTCCGAACTCGAATATAGTCGTCCAATATATCGATCTTTACGTCTCGACCATTTGAGACTCCTCGTCATGTCCCCAATCTCATCCGGGACTCCGAACTCCTTCGGTACATCAAAACTCATAAACTCATAATAAAAGCATCGCCGAAACCTTAAGCGTGCGGACCCTACGGTTCGAGAACAATGTAGACATGACCTAAAACTATTCTCGGTCAATAACCAATAGCGGGACCTGGATGCCCATATTGGCTCCTACATATTCTACGAAGATCTTTATCGGTCGGACCGCATAACAACATCGTTGTTCCTTTGTCATCGGTATGTTACTTGCCCGAGATTCGATCGTCGGTATCAATACCTAGTTCAATCTCGTTCTACGCAAGTCTCTTTACTCGTTCGTAATACATCATCTTGCAACTAACTCATTAGTTGTAATGCTTGCAAGGCTTAAGTGATGTGCATTACCGAGAGGGCCCAGAGATACCTCTCCGAGCAATCGGAGTGACAAATCCTAATCTCGAAATCGCCAACCCAACATACGCCTTTGGAGACACAGTAGTACTCCTTTATAATCACCCGATTCGTTGTGACGTTTGGTAGTACCAAAGTGTTCCTCCGACAAGCGGGAGTTGCATAATCTCATAGTCATAGGAACATGTATAAGTCATGAAGGAAGCAATAGCAACATACTAAACGATCGTGTGCTAAGCTAACGGAATGGATCATGTCAATCAGACCATTCAACTAATGATGTGACCTTGTTAATCAAATAACAACTCTTTGTCCATGGTTAGGAAACATTACCATCTTTGATTAACAAGCTAGTCAAGTAGAGGCATACTAGTGACACTCTGTTTGTCTATATATTCACACATGTATTATGTTTCCGGTTAATACAATTCTAGCATGAATAATAAACATTTATCATGATATGAGGAAATAAATAATAACTTTATTATTGCCTCTAGGGCATATTTCCTTCAGCAACTACCCTAGCGTGGTTGTAAGCAGGTGGCAACTCTTTTTTACCCGAGTTGCCATGTGTTTTTCAGGATACATGACAACTGCCCTAGCGTGCTTGTAAGCAGATGGCAACTCTCTCTTTACCCGAACATGTTTTTTTGCCATGCCTTTTTTGTAGTACCACATGACAACTGCCTAGTGTTAGTATGTGGCAACTCCTAAAGTTTTCAAATCATGATAACTATAGTAGACCAGACCATACATGGCAACAACTGCAGTTTGTCGAAAAATGACATCCGGCACTTGACCTAAGATGGCAACTGCAGTTGAGCAACCATGGCAACTGTAATTGTCAGACGTGGCAATTGTAGTTCAGCAACATGACGACTGCAGTTAAACGAACATGGAAGAGGGTCCGGACCATGGCAACTGCGAGGACGCGTGGTAACTGTCACGCGGAGCGTGCGGGACCGTGAGTACGGGCGTGTGAGGGTTATCTATTTTGCTCACACGTAGGCGTGTGAGAGGGACCACGAGGCAAAAGACCAGGTGTGTGGGCATTATTTATTTTGCCCACACGTAGATGTGTGGACTGATTCCTTAGATATCACACGAAACGTGTGACCGAACCCCTTAACGCCCACACGTGTGGGCGTTATCGGACCCTACTTAGTTTGCGGTTAACCAAACTGAATATAGTGAAATATTTCTTCCCGTTTACCAGCAGAAAGACCACAAACTACACGTCAAGAAAATATATGCATTCTATGAGTATGAAGCAACAAGAAGGTAAAGAATATTGCATGAATACCATGGTCAGCAAGATGAATATACTAGTTCTAGTATAGGTTAATCAACCTGATAATCTTTACATCTTTACATCTTTACATATATTTTATATATATATATATATATATATATATATATATATATATATATATATATATATATATGACAAATTTTTCCTACTAAAGTGTAGTTACACCCATTTTATTTTATACGTTTTAGGTAGTATCTACCATACTAGGAGTGTATGTATGCGTAGTATGTAGTATGTAAGAATATTTAGTATATATATACTAAATTTTAGGTAGTATGTAGTATATTTTTAGCATACTTCTTTTTACGTACAAATATGTACGCATTTTCACAAATATGATAAAAACATGGGCTCACATGCAATTTTTTCACATAACTCGCTTTGGAGTATCTTAGATATAGTATATGAACATACTAAAAATGATAAAGTAGTATATGTACTACCACATATTAGTATATGAGAAATGGGTGTAGTTACACCCGGTAGTAGGATGCATTTTCCCTATATATATATATATATATATACTAGCAAAAGAGCCCGTGCGTTGCAACGGGAGAAAAAAATAACACACACTCTAAACCCAATAACCATAATATGTTCATGCCCTTTATTTTAGTGAGGCATCATTTTTGTGTTGCCGCTTATCCTCCTTCTCATCTTCAGTGGCCTTGGTGTTCATACAAATCAAACTGTGTTTGAATGTTATTTTCCCTGCCGGTTTGTTGAGAGGTGCTCATGTGTAGTTATCGATGTTTTCTTTCGTCTCTTTATGATTTTAGTAGTTGTTTATTTGCAATCGGATCGTCGCGATATGAAAGAAAAAGCAGACGTGCCCTATAGGTTATAAGTTTGCTTTTAAAATAATATTTTAAAATATTTAATAGAGTAAAAATAACATCATATTCAAATTCTACATATTTTTCTATTCAAATTTCATATATAACATGTTAAAATCGAGTTACGGTTTAATAGATATGGATAATTAAGAAAAATATTTGTTTGACTTAAATATCTTCCAAAATAATATTTAAAAATATTTAACAAACAAAATAACATCATATTCAGATTCTACATTTTTCTAATCAATTTTCATATATAACATGTTAAAATCAGATTCACGGTTTAAAAGATATGGATAATTTAGAAAAAACATGTGTTTGACTTGTATATGATCGGCGGGTGAATTATCTAATACGTCAGGGGGGTTTCCATAAAAATGTAAAATAACGGTTCGGTTATGACTTAAGTGTGTACTGCGGGTTCATTCATAGAAAACGCAGGGGGTTTTCTGCAAAAGTGCATGACAGAATGGCAAAAAGCAATTCTTTATTATTAGGTAGAGATATATAAAGCAAATTGGGTTTCAAATTGGGTTTATGAAACTGTACTTATAAAAAAACATGATTATATTTTAATAATTTAAAAAGATTATGAGAACAAAATATTTGGAATTATCTAATTTTACCGTTAAATTTGGCTTAATAATAATAAAAAAGCAAATTGGGTTTACGTGCGTCGTTGGTATTTTGCGAAAAAGCCCTTGAATTTTCCTAAAGCGAACCCGCACTCATGATACAATTTTAAGCATTGCTCGGGCCGGTCGGCGAGGCTTCGCCCTCGGCGAGAGGAGGCTGCCGCGATGCCGACGACAGGCGGGCATGATGGCGGTGACTCGAGACGATCCGGCGCTGAGGCAGCAAAGCGATGGTGGCCGGCGGATCATGAAGCCCGCGAGGCGATCTGGCGCATCGGCCGGTGAGGGAGCTCCAGTGCCCATGGCGAGAGAGAGTTAGAGGAGACAAGAGGAAGGGGAGCGGGGAAGCGTGGCGAGGCTGCGCCTTTGCTCACTGAGGCGGCAACGGCCTTCGGCTCCGTGGCGAAGCGGCAACAGGGAGAACATCTTATAGCGATGGGAAAGCCGGCGGCGGGTTAGGCGCCAGTGAGGCACTGTGCAAGAACTAGGGAAGAAGGGCGGGAAAGCGTGCCCGCTCACTGGCGGCGATGGCGCTCGGCTCGGCGGCTGACCCGCCCGGCGAGCGAACATCTTGTGAGCGTGGGGAGGCGGCGGCGACGAGGTCAGTGGTGGCGCCTTCTCGGTGAAAGAACTAGGGAAGAAGGGAAGGAGGCGTGCCGGAGGCGAGATAAAGGCGGAGGTGAGGACACATAGGGGCTTTGCGGGGAAGAGAAGCAAGCTTGAGTTGTGCCTCTGCGTCTTGGGTTTGGCAGAAACAACCGAGCCGGCGGCCCGTCGGCAAGAAAAGGCAACAAGCGTCGTGCAAAGACCGGCCTTAGCCAAGGTGGCCACGGACCCAGCAGTGAAGCCTTTGATGCGGTGGAGCTTGCCTGGTCATCCTTGATTTGGCTCATGAAGGTGGAGCTTTGGGGATTAGGTGAGGCGACGGAGGTGGGTTGGGACTTGAGGCGACAAAGGTGGAGCAACCACCTCCATCTAGAAGCACCGAGGAGCGGCGTGGTAGGAGGAGCGGCAAGAGGCAAGCGGCAGCGTGCACACGGGCATGGGGCGGGGGAGGGCAAAGGCGGACACCAAACACACGGCGGCAGGGGTCGCATGGCGAGGCGCTGACTCGCCATAACAAGCGCGGGGTCCAGGCCGGGCATCATCACCGCTTCGCCGCAACAAGCACGGGTGACAGCTCGCTCGCCATCTGCTACTTGATTCTGAAAACCGAGATAGAGATGAGAGAGATGGGCGACGAAAATAGAGCGAGTGGTGGAGGTGGAGAGGAAATGATAAGCTTTGGGCGTGGCCTTCTCTGCTATAGCGAGGTGTACCGTGATGGGATGACTAATGGTGTATGCGTGCGAATTTGGAACACATAGCCAAAAGTTGTTCATCTCAGATTTTTTCTAATCCTTTCCTGTTAATTAAGAAAAGGATGCACAACACATACTTTATGGTTTTTTAACATAGTATAATTGAAACCACTCAGAAACACGAATATATACTCATTTCTATGAACGTACACACGCACACGCTATCTCTATGAACACCTTCAGCAAGAGAAACGTCTTCTCCCACTAACCGAACATCGATGAAAGTCTGAAATAAAATTAAAATAATGCGAGCCACAGTGTTAATTCTAAGACTTGGTATAACGCCCTTGATGCGGCTATATCTCCCACGTGTCGAAGCACGACTTAGAGGCATAACCGCATTGAAAGCAATGTCGCAAGTGAGGTAATCTTCACACAACCCATGTAATACATAAGGGAAAAATAGATACATAGTTGGCTTACAGTCGCCACTTCACACAATTACATGAATAAAGCATTACATCATCCAGATACAATCAAGGTCCGACTACGGAACCAAAATAAAAGAAGAACCCCAAATCGACAAAGGTCCCGATCGACCCTAACCGGGCTCCACTCTTGATCAATGAAGCGAAACAACACAATGAACAAGATCTTCATCGAGCTCCTCCTTGAGCTTGGTTGCGTCACACCTTTCGGTAACATAGGCACCGCAAACTGGTTTTGGAAGTATCTGGTGAGCCACGGGGACTCGACAATCTCGCACCATGAGATCAAGACTATTAAGCTTATGGGTAAGGTAAAGGCATGAGGTGGAGCTGCGACAGCGACTAGCATATATGGTGGCTAACATTCGCAAAAGAGCGCGAGAAGAGAAGCAAGGCACGGTCGATAAAAGTATGATCAAGAAGTGATCCTATAGCAACTGCGTCAAGCATAACTCCAACACCGTGTTCACTTCCGGACTCACGGAAAGAGACCATCACGGTTACACACACGGTTGATGTATTTTAATTAAGGTCAACTTGGGTTTTCTACAACCGACATTAACAAATTCCCATCGCCACATAACCGCGGCACGGCTCTCGAAAGTTTATACCTGCGGGGTGTCCCAACAAGCCCATGACAAGCTCTCGCGATCAGCGAAGGAATAGACCTTCACCCAAGACACTCGATCGACTCGGTATCCGGTACATCAAGACATTTCGACAATGGTAAAACAAGACCAGCAAAGCCTCCATGTGTCCGACAAATCCCGATAGGAGCTGCACATATCTCGTTCTCGGGGCACACCGGATGAGCGAGACGTCGGGTTGGCATAGACCCTAGTTGCCCGGGCGCGGACATCGCTTCGAGTTGGACCAACACTCGAAGGAGCACTTGGCCGGGGGGCTAAAATAAAGATGACCCTCGGCTCCGAAACCCAAGGGAAAAAAAAGGGCTAGGTGAGGCAAATGGTAAAACCAAGGTTGGGCCTTTACGGACAAGTTTTATTCAAAGCGAACTGTCGGGGGTCCCATAAATCACCCGACCAGCGTGAGGAGCATAAAATCCGGGAACATAACACGGTATGGCGGAAACTAGGGCGGCAAGAGTGGAACAAAACACTGGCATAAGGCCGAGCCTTCCACCCTTTATCAAATATATAGATGCATTAATAATATAAGAGATATTGTGATATCCCAACAAGTAAACATGTTCCAACAAGGAACAACATCTCCATGTTCAACGAGGAACAAACTTCAATCTTCACCGCAACTAACAACGCTATAAGAGGGCCGAGCAAAGCGGTAACATAGCCAAACAACGGTTTGCTAGGAAAGGTGTCAAAGGTTAGAGGTTCATGGCATTTTGGGAGGCTGACAAGCAAGTGGTAGGCATCGTAGCATTGGCATAGCAAAAGAGCGAGCAAGCTAGCATAGCAAAGATAGTAGTGATTTCGAGGGTATGATCATCTTGCCTGAAATCCCTCAAGGAAGAAGAACGATTCCATGAAGAAGACAAATGGACATAGTCGAACGAATCCTCACAACTCCGGAACGAAGCAAAACAACATGGTAAACACACAGGCATAAACATGGCATGATGCACAATCAAGTATGATGCATGTCCGGTTTAATGAGGCATGGCATGGCAAAGTGCACAAACAATACTACAAGTTAAGTGGAGCTCAATATGCAACGAGTTGTATATTGACGGAACACCACATCAATTATTTAGTTCTCTCTCGGTTATGATACCCAACAATATTAACTGTTGTTAAACATGGCAAGAGGTGAAGCATAATTAAACCAACTATTTAGGCAAGTTTAAATGAGGCCGAAACAACAAACAACACTTCCGGAAAATCCCCATATGTTATTTAGCAATTTAATGCAACAACAAGTTTAAGCATTTAAATATTGTTATCATGATGCGGATGACATGCACAAGTTTTATGCAATATTTATGAAAATGTTGACATGAGCATGATAAGGAGCATTTGGTCAACATGGCGGAACAAAAAGGGTGCCACGGCGGCGAAACGAAAAGGGTGCCATGGCGGCGAAAAGGAAATGGTGCCACGGCAACATATCCGAAAATGATGCCACGGCAACATATCGGTTCCGATAACTCATGGAGGTACCGGTGCAAAAGGAAGTGTGACGGGAGCGTATCATGCAAGGATGGTGGGGTGCTCCTGGTTACCGGGTTCCCACGGGATAGTGGCATGGAGACGAGTGACAATTCGGACACGGTGCAAACAAGTGGTACATCTCAAACAAGCAAGGGCATCTCATCGCGGTCGTCTCGGGTTTTACCTTCAAAGCGTGCATTTCGGGCGGAACGAGTTCGTCGAGGGAAGTAGTCGTTCACGGGCCGTAGTGGAAGTAGTCGTTCTCGCGACGGTAGTGGAAGTATACGTTCACGGGTCGTCGTGGGAAGTAGTTGTTCTCGTGGCGACGGTAGTGGTACTCGTTTCGGAAGCGGTTCGCGGCGATGGTAGTGGTTCGAGGTCTTGGCGGGTCATCATGTAGCCGTACATGTTCGTCGTGGTACACCGTTCGTAGATGTTCGGGCGGCGGTAGTGGTACACGTTTGACGTTTTGTAGTCGAACTTGACGTTTCCAAGGGGCTCCGAATGTCGTGGTACTTGGCGAAAAATCTCGAAGATGACCTTGGCGATCCTGGTTCGGAGCAGAGGCGAGGCTGGCTGGCTACGACCGGCCTTGCAGTCGCTGCGGCCCACGCGAGCAAGGAGAGGAGGCTCACACAGGAACTTGGCGGACGCGGCGAGGGAAAGGTCGAGGCCGGTGGCGCTGCAACATGACCAAGCCGGGCGACGCGCAGGAGGCGGAGGCAGGACTTGGCGACGAGGTGCGATGGCGGGCTGGGTCGCTTCAGCGAATCGGGTGCTGGCCTTTCGGCGAGGAGGCGGACTTGGCGTGGGAGGAAGGATGGCGCGAGGCGGAGGCGGAGGCGCGGATCGAGCGGCGGGGCGGAGGGCGGCGGATCGGCGGCGCAGGGCTGGCGAGGTCGGCGTGGCGGGGACTGGCCGTGGCTCTGCGAACGGGCAGCAGCGAGCACCACGCGACGGCGGCGGTGATGGATCCGGGGCTCGCGGGGAGGCGGGCGCTCGGCGTGGGGTGCGATGGAGGCGGCAGGGCCGGCGGGGCGTCGTGAGGAAGGAGGAGGATCGAGCGAGTGAGAGGATCGGGCTGTGCGTGGGAAGCGAGGCGAAGGGATCGGGCGTGCCACGAGGAAGGAGGATCGAGCAAGGTGGATCGGGACGGCGGGCTCTGCTTTCGGCGTGGTGACAGCGCAGGAGGGAGCGAGGGAGATGGAGACCGGTGGGAGTCGGGCTAGGGTTAGAGTCTTTGGGGCAATTTGGGCCTAATGGGCTCTTGACTCTGGGAGGGTTGATGAGAGGAAAAAGGCCAGGAGGCTGCTAGCTGGATAGCTCTTGGGCCTCATCTCCTTCTCTCTCTCATAAAACTAAATTGACAGAAAACAAAAGAGAGGAAGGTAAAAAGAAAGAGGGGTTAAGGAAAGAATTTGCGCATGGGGGTAATCTCCACGGACTCGCAAAAATGAGCTTGACCCAAGAAAAATGGAGTGGGCAAGATTGCAAGAATTAAATTCAAAGTCATTTGAATTTAATTTAAAAGGTTTGAACAAGGACTAGGATTTAGAAGAGTCCAAAAATATTGAGAATTTAGGAGGAGCCTCGATAAATGGGAAAAGAAATGTTGACAAAGTTTGGGGACCAAACTTGAAGTAGAAAGGGAGTGGGGATTTTTCAAGTGTGTTTTGGTTAATTCCAAATGAATGGAATATTTTTATTATAGCTCCCTAATATCGGGAGGATATATTATAAAGAGAACTCACCATCGTGAATTCCCTCGATTTAAATAGATCAAAAGATCTATGCAATTTATTTAGTTGAGGTGCAAAAGATTTATGAGATGATGGCATGATGACATGATGCAATGCAAATGACGCAATGATGAATGCATCAAACAAATAAATCACACGACGAATCTCGGAATACAAGGAAGGCATTTGGAGCGTCGGTCTCGGGGCGTTACACTTGGATCCTGGTGGGTTGGGATACCACTATCCTTATAACTATCCAACCACAGATACTTCGCATTTTGAACCATACATCTATATGCGCACGAACGAGAGTATGGGAGAGACCCATGGGAGAAAGTATCATTTTTCTTTGCGTTTGGGCCAAGCCCAAATAGCACAAAAAACATTAGGAAAGAAGATAGATAATCTTCCAAATCAAATAATCTTCAGTGAAAACAGAAAACCTAAATAATCAAAATCTTTAGGATTCAAATCTTTTGATGATTAAAAGATCCTTTAAATTAATTATTAAACTCTCAGGAATCACACTGTATGTTTCTCCCGCTAATAGAAAATTTCATGCAACATTATTATTCCATCCGATGGTGTAGAGCTGAAATATGTGCCAATAAAGGACGTTGCGATAATTCTATACTTACGGGCAACATGACACGGAAATCACCTATGGACTCTTCTCCGCCAATCTCTTCCCACCCCTGATTTTCAGTGCGGGTTCTATTCCCTCCTGCTTTCCAATCAATGTTTCACAGCTTAGCCCGTAACAATATTCAGTAGGAATCAGGGTGTAAGTGTAGCATTTCTCAGGACAATGGGTTGGCCTTTTCACACCAACACTTCATGATCCAAAAACAAAAATTGCAACCCATGGGAAAACACGCGAATATGCATCTTATAGAGACGAGGGTAACCTTATTTCAACGCTTGTGAGAATTGGATATAAGTGGTGTGTAATGTCACGTGAAGTAGGTTTTGTGATTCTTTTGCACATCAACATAGGACATTGCACACTGATTTAAATGCATGGTAAAGGAGGACGTTGCCAGGATTGTGGGGTAATTATGCAGCTTGACATGCAAGATAAATGATAGGAAGTACAGTAGGAGTTCCCGTAATAAAAGGAGACGACATTGCACAATGATTTAAATACATGGTAAAGGACGACATTGACGGGGTTAATAGGACCTTGCCGTTGGCATTAATATTCCTTACTAAATTTACGTGAATTTTATTTTCTGCTCAAACACACGATTTAGTTTTTATTAGTTATTTAAATTTCATTACCTTTAATGATCTTTAAATTGTCATGATGTTATGAAGAAATCAAAGTTTTTCCATAAAAGATGTTGTCAATCAGCCGAATTGTACCTCATGTTCTAAGCTCTGTGTGGTGATATTCAATTGATGCATCGTTCTTCATGAGCGTCCATTGTCCCATCACATGGTTTCTTGACCCGGCCAACCTTTGTTCATAGGAACTAGAATTATTTCTCCGGATGTTGCCATCAACATTAATATTCCTGACTAAATTTGCATTAATTTTATTTTTCATTGAAACACACGATGTAATTTTTGTAATTATTACATTTTATTACTTTTGACGTTCTTT
The DNA here is from genome assembly GCA_021437245.1 of Aegilops speltoides. Lineage (NCBI taxonomy): Eukaryota > Viridiplantae > Streptophyta > Magnoliopsida > Poales > Poaceae > Aegilops > Aegilops speltoides. The sequence goes on from CM038145.1 coordinate 250,969,578, forward strand.
ATATTGTCATGATGTTATTAATACATCAAACGTTTTTTCATTAAAAAACGTTGTCAATCAGATCAATTTAATCTGAATCGTACCCCATGTCCTAAGACCCATGTCGTGAACTCGAGATCCTCAAATGATACATATGTTTTTTGACATAAGAACCGTTTTCCCCTGACATAGTTCCTTGACCCGGTCAATCATGGTTCATAGGAACCGAATTTTTTTCCGTTGCAACGCACGGGCATTTGTGCTAGTAAATACTTATACATGAGAAAAATCATATGAGGATCAAACTTTCTATGCCCCGACCAGTATTCAACACAAAGTAATCTTGTTTCTCTCCCCTTCTTCTTCAAGACGGGGAAAGATGGTCAGTGATGTGAGCTGCCTTCCAATTAATTCTGCAAGAGCAATTTATTCCCTAACCCAGACCAACTATTTAGAGATGAGAGATCCCTAGCCGGCTAGCCCTAATTTCGACGGAGGATTCTTAGTTTCTTACCGGAGGAGGCCAAAGCCGAATGAGAGGAAGGAGGTGTTGAGGGACGAGTACTTGAGTAGACTGCCTGGGCCCCTAGGCGCCTGGCCTGATGGCGTCCGCTCGCCGCCGGCATGCGCCTAGCCATCTAGGGTTAGCCGGTTAGGGAGTCAGGGAGCACGTGCAATCGATCAAACTCGTGATACAGAAATTGGTTCGGCCTGGGAAGCTGGGCTGCAGTCTGTTATTGGCCCGTGAATTGCGTGCACCTGGAAACGAAGGCCCAAAAGTTTTTTGCCCGGGTAATACGTGTTTAGCCCTTCATTAATTCAGTCGATCGCTTGGTGTCGAGGACCAGCAAGCCCGGGCAAGTGCCCAGGGTCGCTGGGCGGTGCCTCCGCCACTGCTTCAACGAGTCTCACATCAAGCCAACTAAAATTAAAATTCAAGGGTATGATCTCGGGCATGAAGGCTGAGTACCCCGAACAACTATCATCTGGAACCTTTAAGCTTTGACATAATGCCTTTCAGAAGGGGCTATCACGCCCTCCTCGTTTGAACCGCATTCGCCCAAGCTCAAGATGTCGGGCAAGTCTGAAGATTTTTATTTTTGAGGGGTACAAGTCTGAACGTTTTTTTTTTTTTTTGTAAAACAAGTCTGAACAGTTGCGTGCCCCCCTCCGTGCCCAAACGATGGAGTCGACAGGCCGCATCAACGAATCCAATACGCGTCCAAGCTTTTCAAAAAGCTAGCCACTATAAATAAATTCCTCCGGCCCACCGCGTGGTCACGCGGTCCGTGTCCATCCCGGCTCAACTCTCCCCAACGCGCTATTTCCTTCCCTCCCTGCACGCACCCAAACCCAGCAAGCCCACCGATCCGGCCCGGCCGCCGGCGATGGAATCGGCGGGGAACGACCGGAGGGACGCGGCGCTGGGGAGCCTGGCGGTGCTCCCCGACGAGCTGCTCTGCGCCATCGTCGACCTCCTCCAGCCCACCGACATCGGCCGCCTTGCATGCGTCAGCAGGTCGCCGCGTCTCTCTCTCTCTCTCTCTCTCTCCCCCCTTCTGTTCCTTTCTCCTCTGCTTTGCAGTTACCTCCATGTGTTAGCTAAGAATGTGGATTCTGAGGTTTGCCCTTTGATTTTAATGGTGACCACTCAACCCAAGTGGACTAGCTAGCCATGCGTGATTCTGAATTTTGTTTGGTTATGGTCGCTTTACCGAAAAAAGCTTTCGCCCTGCTTTATAAATAAAGCAAACCGCCAGAGCACACATACAAGGACTAGTTCAAACACACGCACCCAAGTCACACAATAGAGAGTACAATAGGTTCTGCTGAGGGCATAGCTCAACAAGCCCAAACAAAAGGAAAAAAGAGTGCCGGAGAGCGAGCCAAGCGCCTAGTCTGGCTCCGGCGGTGGCGGAGGGGCGGCGGCGACAGACGGACGGCCATCGAGCGAAGGTCGGCGATGAAGGCGGAGATGGCGTCCCGGTTCTGTGGGCGGCTAAGCGGCCACCAAAGCTGCAAGTAGCCAGACAGTTTGAAGATAGCATCAGTAGCTCGTCGAAGAGGAGTGCGCTGGATCACAAGTTTATTGCGGATCGTCCAGAGGGTCCAAGCGATGGCCCCAATCTCAAGCCACCTAATGTGGCGAGAAGGCAGGGGGGAGTTCTGGAGTTCGGCAAAAAGGTCGGGGAAGTTGGTGTGGCACCAAATTCCACCCACTACCTCTCTAAAGCAGCTCCACACAAATTGAGCGGACACACAAGAGAAGAAGATGTGATTCGAGTCTTTGGGGACACCGCAAAGCGGGCAAAGGCCGGAGCCCGGGCCATTGCGCTTGCGCACCTTGACCCCAGACGGGATCCGTCCGCGGATCCATTGCCACATGAAGATCCGGATTTTCAAAGGCAGGAGGATGGACCACACCGCCGTTAGGGGGAGGGGCGGTGGAGGGGCGATGGCTTGGTAGAGGGACTTGGTGGAGAATTGGCCTGACGGCTCAAGGCGCCATCTCACCTGATCCGGGCCGGTGTCCACAACTGGCTCATGTAGAGCGACGCAATCAAGTAACTCACGCCAAGCGGCGGAATCCGGGGGCCCAAATGGCCTCCGGAATGCGAGGCGCCCTAAGTCAATAAGGGCCCTCTCTATTGAGATCGAAGGGTCGACAGCGATGGAGAAGAGGTCGGGGAAGCGCGCAGCGAAGGGGGTGTCTCCAGCCCACCGGTCAAACCAGAACAGAGTCTCAGCCCCAGATCCAACCGAAATGGAGGTCCCAATGCGGAGGACTGGGAGAAGTTGGACGACCGACTGCCAGAACTGGGAACCACCAGATCTCTGACAGTAGGCTAGGGGTTGCCTACGCAGGTACTTGTTCCGGATGATGTCTAGCCAGAGGCCACCGTGGCCTTGCGAGATGCGCAGAGCCAACGGGATAAGAGGGCGATATTCATGCGCTTAGAGCACATAATACCGAGGCCTCCTTGTTCCCGGGGCTTGCAAATGTCAGGCCAGCTGACCATATGGTATTTCTGCTTATTGTTGTCTCTTGCCTAATAGAAATGAGACTGGACTTTGGCGATCTCATGGTGCAGAGTCTCGTGAAGGCTGTAGAAGATCATGAGGAACAAGAGGAGGCTGGAGAGGGAGGAGTTGATGAGAATCGTCCGAGCCGCCTCAGACAACCACCTGCCTTGCCAAGGCTCCATGCGCGTTTGCAACTTGGCCACAGTCGGACGCAAGTCCGCAACGGTAAGCCGGGAGTCGCTAATGGGCGTTCCCAAGTAGGTCGTGGGGAAGGAGCCCAGGCGGCAGTTGAGCCGGTTGGCAATGCCTGGCACTCGGCCGGGGAGTAGCCCATCACCATCACATCACTCTTGTCGAAGTTGATCTTAAGGCCAGACATTTGTTGGAAGCAGAGGAGAAGGAACTTAAGATTAGAGATGTCCGTCTCCGAGCCTTCGACCATGATGATGGTGTCATCGGCGTACTGGAGAAGTATTTCCATAATATACAATTCTTTTAGATTTTATGGATGATTTTAAAGAAACTAGTGGTCCAAATTGTATTTTGAAGACCATGTTTGTGTCCTAAACGGCAGGTTTTAGAGGACCAGAGGGAGTAGCTCCTGATTTATGACATTGTCATTATCTAGAGATCATGAGCTAAGAACATCTGTCATGTTTGTCTTTCTACCTTAAAACGGTGGTAGGATGAAGCGGTACCTTAAATCATTTTGCACTTTGCAGTGTCATGTACATACTTTGCAACGAGGAACCTCTCTGGATGAGTAAATATCTTTCTGTTGGTGGTCATCTTGAGTACAAAGGTTCCTGGAAGAAAACAACATTGTCTAGGTATATGACCATTCTATCTTGTTGTGTTACATTCTGTATTCGAAAATAATCCTAAACTGACTGAAAAGGTTAGACACTGATTGCTTCGTTTTCAGGCTTAGTCTTTGCTCCGGAAATAGTGAGCTTGAGCAGAAGGCTCGTCATTTTGATGGTATGGTACATCTACTTTATGTTTGTTCTATTTGCCTTGTTTATCTCCCTATTCATACTTATTTTCATGCAGGATTCAATTCCTTGTTCTTATACAGGAGATGGTATAGATGTTTTACTACTTTGAGTAGTTATTCCTTTGACAATGGACATGTGGAAAGAAAGGATGACCTTTCTTTGGATCATTTCCATTCTCAGTATGATGGAAAAGGCCCAGTAAGAATTGAATTATCTTTTGCTTTTAATTCAGATTTACAACATGTGGATTTTCTACATTATTGTTTTGCAATGATGTTTTTCTGAAATCATACTGATCGTATTGCACAACTAGGTTTTGCTTGGTAAGCTGGCTGAAACCTGGCCAGCAAGGACTAAATGGACAATTCAGCAGCTGGTGCATGATTATGGTGAAGTTACATTTAGGATATCACAGAGGAGCCCTAAGAAGATAATAATGAAACTGAAAGACTATGTTTCTTACATGGAACTCCAGCATGACGAAGATCCTCTTTATATATTTGATGATAAGGTAATCATCACTTCATTTCATTTACTACTAAAGTTATGAAAAGAAAAAAAAAATTAGTTCAGAAAATTGTTACAGTTTGGAGAAACAACACCAGCACTATTGGAAGATTACAGAGTCCCTCATTTATTTCAAGAAGATCTTTTTGGTGTCTTGGATTATGAACAAAGACCTGCTTTCAGATGGCTTATTATTGGACCAGAAAGATCAGGTGCCTCTTGGCATGTTGATCCAGGATTAACCAGTGCGTGGAATACTCTTCTTTGTGGCCGAAAAAGGTTGGATCATGTGTTATATATATGTGTGTGTATTTACTCGGTAGTGTACTCAAGCTGTGGTATTCACCATGTAATTGTAAATTTGAAAGCTACTAGTAGCAGTTAAATAACCCAAATGGTAAGTGTCACATGTCAGGTGCGTGGCATTCGGCCCTGATGTTTTCCATGGCAATTCCAGTCACGCAAGGATGGCAAATTCCAGTGACACACGGCAATTTCTGTCGAAAATAAACTGAAGCATGAAAGTTGCCATGCTTGGCAACTAAAGTTGCCATCCTCGCGTCACTAAACTTCCCATAAAAAACGTTCGGAGTTGCCATGTGCTCATACCTGACATGTGACACTTATCAGGGTCCTTAAATAAACGTTCACAGATCTTTTGCAAAATTTCTTGCCTATTGGCTCTTTAAGGTCATTGCAGTGCTTCTATTTTGATGCAGTTTGTGGTCGCTGTTCTGTGTGTTGCTTATTTTGTAATGATGTGAAAAACAGTTGTTCAGAAATAATCAGCCAATTGGTTGTGTTGAATTAACAATAGACAAATTAATGTCTTGGGAGTGAGAGAAATCATGCGATAATCTTACGCATATTCATATATGTTGAACAGAGACAGAAGATAGCTGTGGGCAGTAGAAAGATGTGATTCAACTTGAGTGCTTGCTTTGTATTTTAATTGGAACTTAAAAATCGTAACCCTATACTGTGAACGGTGTGATGATATGCTATACAACCTAAATTTGTGTTCCTCTTGACCTGTTAAAGCTGATTGTCCCATGTTGTAGAATGCTGAAAATTTGGAAGAGACAATTTGTGTTTCCATTAATGATATCCACGTTTTTTCATAGATGGGCACTGTACCCTCCAGGAAGAGTGCCTGGTGGTGTCACGGTACATGTAAGTGATGAGGATGGTGATGTTGACATTGAGACTCCAACGTCTTTGCAGGTAATTAACTTATTACTGTTTTTGCTTTTCTCCAAACTTTACCCCCATATCATTTCACATTATTTTGATCGTTTGCAGTGGTGGCTTGATATCTATCCTCATCTTGCTGAACACGAGAAACCACTGGAATGCACACAATTACCAGGAGAGACTATATTTGTTCCTAGTGGATGGTGGCATTGTGTTCTAAACCTTGAGACTACTGTTGCAGTTACACAAAACTTTGTCAATCAATCGAATTTTGAGCATGTATGTCTAGACATGGCACCTGGTCATTGTCACAAAGGAGTTTGTCGTGCTGGCTTACTTGCTGTTCCGGAAAAAAATATTAGAGATATTGAAAATCATCCACCTGGAACAATGACTGCATGGAACCACAATGACATGACTCGTGCAGAAAAAAGACTGAAAGGTTCAGGGTCCGTAAGAGCTTCAAACAGTGCAAATCAGTGTGCTTCGTTTGAGTTCTCAGACGTCCATGAAAGTTTGGAGAACCAAGCTTTCTTGTATGATATAGGTTTCTTATCCCAATTTCTTGAGAAAGAAAAAGATCACTATACTTCTGTCTGGAGTCCTACTAATCCAATTGGCCAGAGAGAAGCAAGAGAATGGCTGCGAAGGCTATGGGTTCTTAAGCCTGAACTGAGAGGACTAATATGGAAGGTGATCTTTGTTCCATCATTTACATAAATTTTACTTTGTCAATTTTTATATGAAATACCATGTGGTTTATATATCTGTTTCTTGATAATGTTCTGTTCCTTGTGCCAATATATATGTCTATTTCTGTAGGGTGCATGCCTAGCAATAAGTGTGGACAAATGGTATGCATGCTTAGAGGAAATAAGTGCATGTCATAGTTTACCACCACCGTCAGAGGATGAGAAGCTTCCTGTTGGCACAGGTAGCAACCCAGTAAGTATACAATTACTTTTACTTGCTGTCTCAGATTTAGAACTGTCGATAAAAAATTCTGGCGTGTTAGTATCATATAATTCGTGTTGGTTCGAAATACTTACTCGACGTGTTAGGGTTATCTACAGAAATTGATTCGTGTAGAATATCCTGGTTTACTTGTTACTGCATCTGTGGTTCAGCTTTGCAAGGTTGGTTCCAGCTTTAGAAGATTTATAGATATACATACTTGCTCACTGCTATGCGCCGATGCCAAGACATTAAACATATCTGAGATTCTAAGATACCCCTTTGGTGCCAGTTAGTGTCATATTGCGCTGCATATACACTCATTGTTGCATGGTGAATATAACCTGTACCACAAATTTTCAGGTCTTCATTGTTTCTGACAATGTGATTAAAATCTATGCTGAAGGAGGCCTGGGTTATTCGGCCCATGGTTTAGGCACAGAGGTAATGTTGCATTGGTTCTGCAACTTAATAAAATTGAATGCAACACTCACGATATTGATCACTTTCCTGATGCAGCTTGAGTTCTATGATCTTCTGCGAAAAGTTGGCTCGCCTTTGATCAACCACATCCCTGAGATCATTGCAAGTGGATTTCTTGTGTACGAAGATGGCGTCTACAGAACAGTCCCATGGGATGGAAAAGGAATGCCAGATGTTTTGGCTAAATACTATCCTCTGGAGCTTTCTTATGCAAACAGCTGTTTTCCTCTTGGATTATGGAGCAAGCAACAGTTTGGAATGGATAGTTCCACTGAATGTTCAAACAAACCTATTTGGCCTTACATGGTTACCAGAAAATGCGAAGGGGATATCTTTGCTCGTGTGTAAGTTTTATTCATTTGTCAAGTGAAAATGGGAGTAATTACTTGATTAATTATGTAAATACGTGCTTACTGTGCTCTTCATTTTTTCTTAGCCGTGATACATTGTCCAAGGCTGACCTATTGAATCTTGCATCATCCTTGGGAGTTCAAATGCGAAATATCCATTTATTACCCCTTCCACATGGGGAGCCAATATCCAAACCTGGAGACAATAATGTGAGAGACAGTGATCCACCTGAATGGAAACAAGTAATTTCTACTCTAAACGGAAGAAAGAATAATATAAAGAAGCACCTAGCTAACTGGTAAGTGAAAAACTTCTAAAGCAGGTTTTTTTGGCTAGTTTTTATGAGTTTTACTAAAACAGGACATTTTGTTGCTCAGTTTATTTTTTCCGATAACTGTGGGTCTGCAAGTCAATTTTGTGTCCACAGACCACAGTCGATGTAAAGTGATTAAGAAGATATTGTCGAATTATAGAATGGTTCACTTGCAACTTAAAATCCTCTACTAAAGTGTATTAGGTTACAAAAAAATTGTAGAGGCAGGCATCCCATAAATAATCATTACATTATTTATTGTTTTAACATTTCTTTTTTTGACGGAATTTCTTTTAAATGATTTTTTGACAAAATTATTTTAACATTTCAACATTAGCAAAATATAAGTAGCAATTACTATGCATTGATTTGGTATTGAGTTGTTTTAGCCAAAATGCTACAAGCCTACCATAAATCCATAATATTATATTGATATAGAATTCCATACGCTGCCTCATACCTCAACATTGTTTACATATCTGTGAAGGGGGGGTACTGTCCCAACAGTTTTAATTGAGAAGGCTGAAGAATATCTCCCTGCTGATATGAGCTCTCTAATCAAGTTCGTTAAGGTACTTTTTTAATTTCGTGTTCTTCATATGCATCTGGGGTCGAACTTTGTGTTTAATGGTATGATTGGACAATCAGGATGACGATGGTGACTCAGTGTACACATTCCCTTGTTGGATACATTCAGATATTATGGACGATAACATTCTTACTCAGAGGTTCCTCACTGATGCCAAAAGCACTGGTGACAGAGATCTGGAGAAACTGGATGCAATTAATATAATTGACTTCAGTGATCTGTCCATCGGTAAGCAGCCAGTTCACTTTGTTCCCTGGAAATCTAACATTGCTTCATTTGAACATTTAACGAAATAGTTTGCGTAATACTGGCATCTGAAACCGAAGATGGGATAACTATATATCTGTAAAAATGCTTAAATTGAGCTGCTCATATCTACCAGTCTGCACTGTGAAAACTTCTGTTAGATTGTAAAAACAAAGTTTATACTTATTTGATCTTAATTTGATTGCGACAAAAAACTGTTTGTCGTAACAGGGGATCCTCTATGTGACTTGATTCCGCTGCACCTGGATGTTTTCCGTGGGGATATTGATCTTCTCAGGGAGTACCTAAGAAGCTACCAGCTTCCTTTCCTGAGAGGGAAATCAAACAATGATGTCTACAATTCGGTGCGAAATTCGAAGTTCTGCACTGCATCATATCGCGCGATGTAAGTGCATGCATACATAAATAAACCAGAGCTGTCCACATTATCCGTGTTTTATCCTTCCCTGCGCTCTATCTCGGAATGATCAACGATCCTTGTTGGTTCATCAGTCAGTCGGTCTCCGGAGGGAGAAACATGTTTGGCTCTGATGCGCGGTGCTCTTACATTACAGGTGCTACTGCCTGCTGCACGAGGATAACGTGTTGGCGGCTATATTTGGGCTGTGGAAGGAGCTGAGAAGTGCAACGTCGTGGGAGGAGGTCGAGCACTTGGTCTGGGATGACCTCAACCGATACCAGCAATCGTCGCCTACACCCGCTAGCTAGCAGACTCGTCACCACTACGCTCAGAAGAAATAATGCGTACTGCTCCGTTACTCCCTTCTACATATAGCCCAGCTTCGTTCGTTTAAGAGCAAAGAAACAATAAGGGGCAAAAAAATTTGTTTACTCTTGTGTGTAGCAGCTTTTTTCTTCTTTCATTTTCTTTTCTTTTGGGAGAGAGCAGCTTTGCCGTTGAATGGATCATGAAGCGTGCAGTTGTACCGCATAGTAGTGTGACACGTTGGGTATTTGTAAGGAATGCCACATTTGTTGTACGCACCCAACACACAGCATAATTTGTTTCCATGAACTTTTTTATCTCCCAAGAGTCACATGAAAACATGCTTATTATAAGGCCACTGACACACACCTCTGGAGAGCTCTAGCTAGATACATTCCGATGGTGCAGCATTCTTCTACCTGCAGAGTTGGTGATGGGAAGCTCACGGCTTTCTGGCAGGATAAATGGTGTTGTGCAGGCCGACTCCACCAGCTCTTCCCCACGCTCTTCTCTTTTGCCAAGGATAAACAATGCTCGGTGGCCTCGCAATACCTTGATCAATGGTAGCTGCAGCTCCACCCCAACCTCTCCCGAACTGCTGCCTTGGAGCTTCAGACCTTGTGTGAGCTGCTTGCCTCCATACCCACACTCTCTGCAGGACACTACGACTCTCGTATGCATATCTATACTGGTAAACCTGCACTGGCTAGCAACTACTATGCATTGCTTACATTCAGAGGAGTCCATTGGGCACCAGCAGAAACCATCTGGAATAAAGCTATCCCAATTCGATGGAAAGTTTTCCTATGGCTAGCTCACAGAGGGCGTCTGAACACCAGAACGACAATGTTGCGTAAGCAATGGAACAACATTCAACATCCATTCTGTGACCTATGCCCGGCAGAGGAAACCGTTGATCACATCATTTTGCGATGTGCGCCGGCTCACTACTTATGGCAGAAGCTTGGACTGCTCCAGCAGGCCTGTTCCGCTACTTCACTCCAGGATTTTGTGCTCACAATGACGGAAGCTGCCAGCCATCGGGCGGTTTTGATTGCTGCATGTGTTGCGCAGCTGTGGCTGGTGCGCAACGCTCGTGTTTTCGACAATAAAACCACACCAACAGAAGTTCTTGGGGCAGCTATAGCTGAGATGCTACGCCTTTGGTGCGCCCGCTCGAACGATTTCTCCTTGAGGGCCTTCCTCCAGTGCAAAGCAGAGCTTCTTTCAAACGCTGTATAAGCTGCCTCCGATGTATCTCCTCCCTTCTCCCTCACAATGTAGCTAGCTAGTTGGCTTGGCTCATTTGTATCATGACAACTCTCAGACCTTGGTCTGGTTTTGGAATATATAAGGTAGACTGTGGTCTGCCTTCTTATCCAAAAAAAAACATGCTTATTATTTGTTGAACCATCCTCACCGCCACTGGCTCTTTATCTTCTGGTGAAAACAAATACTACGAGCTATTACTATATTGTATGTATATGTGCCATGGCAGAGAAACATACTCCATCCATCTTGTTGAGCATACGTTGTCTGTGCACATGTACATGTATAGTACTAGGGCTTGTATATTTTGTACTGCCGTGCCTCCTCTCTTTCCCGTATATTTGTATTTCTTGAAAGACAAGTAGAGGCCGGCCCCCCTTACCTATGTATGTGCTTATGCACACAATCAATCATTGTCGATGCATGCAATCCCTAATTCTCGTCTAACATCGTATCAGTTTAGCACGTGATCCTAATCGCTTCCGCCCATCTCTTGCCGTGCCGCACCCCGCCGCTGCTACCCCTCCACCAGCGCCGCCGCCTGATACGTCTCCAACGTATCTATAATTTTTGATTGTTCCATGCTATTATATTACCCCTTTTGGATGTTTATGGGCTTTATTTGACACATTTATATCATTTTTGGGACTAACCTATTAACCGGAGGCCCAGCCCGTATTGCTGTTTTCTTGCCTGTTTCAGTATTTCGAAGAAAAGGAATATCAAACGGAGTCCAAACGGAATGAAACCTTCGGAAAAGTTATTTTTGGAACAGAACCAATCCCAGGAACTTGGAGTGCAAGCCAGGGGATCATCGAGGAGGCCACGAGACAGGGGGGCGCGCCCACCCCCCTGAGCGCGCCCTACCCTCTCGTGGGCCCCTCGAGGCTCCCCCGACCGACTTCTTTCGCCTATATAAGCCTCGTGCCCTAAAAACATCGAAGCAGAAGATAGATCGGGAGTTCCGCCGCAAGCCTCTGTAGCCACCAAAACCTCTCGGGAGCCCGTTCGGCACCTGGGGGGGAATCCATCACCGGTGGCCATCTTCATCATCCCGGCGCTATCCATGACGAGGAGGGAGTAGTTCACCCTCGGGGCTGAGGGTATGTACCAGTAGCTATGTGTTTGATCTCTCTCTCTCTCGTGTTCTCTCTATGGCACGATCTTGATGTATCGCGAGCTTTGCTATTATAGTTGGATCTTATAATGTTTCTCCCCCCTCTACTCTCTTGTGATGAATTGAGTTTCCCTCTTGAAGTTATCTTATCGGATTGAGTCTTTAATGATTGAGAACACTTGATGTATGTCTTGCCGTGTTTATCTGTGATGACAATGGGATATCACGTGCCACTTGATGTATGTTTCAGTGACCAACTTGCTGGTTCCGCCCATGAACCTATGCATAGGGGCTGGCACACGTTTTCTTGACTCTCCGGTAGAAACTTTGGGGCACTCTTTGAAGTACTTTGTGTTGGTTGGATGGATCTGAGATTGTATTCTGCATATCGTATAATCATGCCCACAGATACTTGAGGTGACAATGGAGTATCTAGGTGACATTAGGGTTTTGGTTGATTTGTGTCTTAAGGTGTTATTCTAGTACGAACTCTTGAATAGATTGATCCGAAAAAATAACTTTGAGGTGGTTTCGTACCCTACCATAATCTCTTCGTTTGTTCTCCGCTATTAGTTGCTTTGGAGTGACTCTTTGTTGCATGTTGAGGGATTGTTATATGATCTATCTATGTTATTATTGTTGAGAGAACTTGCACTGGTGAAAGTATGAACCCTATGCCTTGTTTCCTATCATTGGAATACCGTTTACGCTCACTTTTATCATTAGTTACCTTGCTGTTTTTATATTTTCATATTATAAAAACCTATATCTACTATCCATATTGCACTTGTATCACCATTTCTTCGCCGAACTAGTGCACCTATACAATTTGTCATTGTATTGGGTGTGTTGGGGACACAAGAGACTCTTTGTTATTTGGTTGCAGGGTTGTTTGAGAGAGACCATCTTCATCCTACGCCTCCCACGGATTGATAAACCTTAGGTCATCCACTTGAGGGAAATTTGCTACTGTCCTACAAACCTGTGCACTTGCAGGCCCAACAACGTCTACAAGAAGAAGGTTGTGTAGTAGATATCAAGCTCTTTTCTGGCGCCATTGCTGGGGAGGCTAGGTAAGCGGCACTCACTCACACCCCATCAACTAAGCTCTTTTCTGGCACCGTTGCCGGGGAGGTGAGTGCTTGAAGGTATATCTTTAGATCTTGCAATCGAATATTTTTGTTTCTTATTTTATCACTAGTTTAGTTTATAAAAGAAAACTATAAAAAAATGGAGTTAAGTTTGTCTCATACGCTTCGTCTTTTTAATATCTTTCGTGAGTTTGATGGAAAGGAAAATTGTGCTCAAGTGCTAGAAGAAGAGTGCATTAAAATGCTTGGTACTAAATCTTTGAATGATGAGCATGATTGCAATGTTGTTAGTATGAACTCTTTGAATATCCATAGTACTAATGATGATTGCACTAGTTATGATGAAAATATCTCTTATGAGTATGTAAACTTTTGTGGAGTGCATGTTTGCATGAACACACCAAATAGAGAAGATATATATATTGCAAGAGGCATAAGCATTTAGAAACTAAATGGTTGCAAGAAAGTCTAAATGTGAGTGCTGAAAATTTGAAATTCCTTTACCGTACTTGTGAACTTTGCAATGAACGTGGTCATTTACATCTCTTATGAAAATTGTTTCATGATCGAATCGTGTCCAAAAATTGTGATGATTTGATCTCCCTTGCTCATTACAATGAACTTAGTTTGCTTTTGGGTTATGAAGAATTGAAACGTTTACTTAAGGACTTTCTAGAATTTGCCCAAAAGAAATTCCTTGATATTGATCTAGACAAGATTTATTTGTATTGTGCGGAGAATTGCATTGAAAATCCTTATATTGCCAATTATATAAAGAAAAGAAAGCAAATAGAAGATGATGAGAATACAAATGAAAGGGAAGAGACTTCCCAATATCCTCCTATTATTTCTTATGATGAATCAGCTAACGAGGAGGAGCTTTCTATCCAACCAATCTCGTCAATAGGGAGCTCAAAGAGGAAGGTTGAACCCACAAATAATGTGAAGAAGAAAAAGAAAAGAAGGAGCAACAAAGGTAAAAAGGTGTCCCTCCCAAATGATGTTGCTCCTACTACTCATTGTGATGATGATAATTGCTTTACTATTGGTGATATCCATAATTTTAATGATGAGAATGATTATGCTTATGATATGAAAGAGCCCAAGCTTGGGGAAGCTATGTTTGATGAGGATGAAATATTTGAGAATTTATTTGCTGAAATTAATTTTTGTCCCAAGCTTGGGGATGCTATGTTTAATGAAGATGATATTTTTAGCATCCCAAGTTTTGATATGCAAGTTGTTATGATGATAGCATGCCTCCTACGTATGATGATTATATTGATGAAAGTGGGTTTGGAAGAGTGTCAACTTTAGGAAGTAGTGATCCCACTATTTTGGAGGATGTTGAATTTTATTGTGATGAATACGAAAGTGGATTTGGAAGAGTGTCAACTTTATTTAGTGATTCCACTATCTTGGGAGAGGTTTCAATCGATTATGATGAGAACGAAGTTGCTACTTATGATGATTATTTTGATGAAACTTATGCTATAAAAAGTAGTGATAATTATATTTATGAATCTTGTTATGATTATGCTTACCCTTTTTTCTGAACATTACTCTTTTAATGTGGAAACAACTTTTAGTTTTCAAGTCTCTTATGATACTCCCACTACTATTGATGAGAAGAATTTTTCTTATGTGGAGAGTAGTAAATTTTCTATGCTTGTAGATCATGAAAAGAATGCTTTAGGTGCTGGTTATATTGTTGAATTCATTCATGATGATACTGAAAATTATTATGAGGGAGGAACATATGCTTGTAGGAATTGCAATAATATCAAGTTTCCTCTCTATGTGCTTAAAATCTTGAAGTTATGTTTGTTTTGCCTTCCCATGCTAGTTGATTATTGTTCCCATAAGTTGTTTGCTCATAAAATCCCTATGCATAGGAAGTGGGTTAGACTTAAATGTGCTAGTCATATGCTTCATGATGCTCCCGTTATGTTTCAGTTCTTATATTTTATGTGAGCATCATTGTCATCGTCATGCCTAGCTAGAAAGGCATTAAAGAAAAGCGCTTGTTGGGAGACAATCCAATATTTATCCTTACTGTTTTTGTGTGTTCACATGATTATGCTACTATAGTAATCATGTTTTATAGCTTTTGTTTCAATAAAGTGCCAAATAAGACCTTTAGGATAGCTTACGGTGATAGTTGTGTTGATCCTGCTGAAAATCAGAAACTTTTGCACCCAATATATTAGTTTTGTTAATTCACATAAACGTGCTTATGATCTGATTCTTTTTGCTCTGGATTGGTACACAAATTTCTTAGGACTTCCTAATTTGGTAGAATTTTTGGAGTTAGGGAAGTATGATGAATCTTGCATTCTTTACAGACTGTACTGTTTTGACAGATTGCTGTTATGTTTGCATATGTTTGCTTGTTTAATGATTCTATTGGAGGATAGGAGTGTTAAATATGCAGAGGCATTTAGTATGAAATGTTGAATAATAATTTTAGTGATTTGTTACAGTAGAAAATGATAAGGTTTTGCATTGGTTTATACTAACCTATCTCACGAGTTCTTGTTGAGTTTGTTGTGGATGAAGCTTTTGAGAAGAAGAGAAACCATGATATGAGAGGAATTAAGGAGACACAAAAGTTCAAGCTTGGGGATGCCCAACGCACCCCAAGATAATATTTCAAGAAGTCTCAAGAATCTAAGCTTGGGGATGCCCCGGTAGGCATCCCACCTTTTTTCTTCAACAACTATCGGTTAGTACCGATTGAGCCTAAGTTTTTGCTTCTTCACATGAGTTGTGCTATCCTTGCAATGCCATTTTTTTGCTTGTTGTTTGAATAGATACCAAGATCTGAAATTCTTAAATGTTAGAGAGTCTTCACATAGTTGCACAATTATTCAACTACTCATTGATCTTCACTTATATCTTTCGGAGTAGTTTGTCATTTGCTCTAGTCCATCACTTATATCTTTTAGGGCACGACGGTGGTTATATTTTGTAGAAATTGCTAGTCTCTCATGCTTCACTTATATTATTTTGAGAGTCTTTTAGAACAGCATGGTATTTGCTATGGTTACAAAGTTGGTCCTATAATGATGAGCATCCAAGTTGGGTATAATAAAAACTATCATAGAAAGTGAATTGGATGCTATGATCAATTTGATACTTGATAATTGTTTTGAGATATGGAGGTAGTGATATTAAAGTCATGCTAGTTGAGGTGATTATGAAAAATGCTTGTGTTGAGGTTTGTGATTCCCGTAGCATGCACGTATGGTGAACCGCTTTGTGATGAAGTTGGAGCACAATTTTATTTATTGATTGTCTTCCTTATGAGTGGCGGTCGGGGACGAGCGATGGTATTTTCCTACCAATCTATCCCCCTAGGAGCATGCGCGTAGTGCTTTAGTTTTTGATGACTTCTAGATTTTTGCAACAAGTACATGAGTCCATGGATTATACGCACCTCACCCTTCCACCATTGCTAGCCTCTCTTGTGCCGCACAACTTTCGCCGGCACCATACACCCACCATATACCTTCCTCAAAACAGCCATCATACCTACCTATTATGGCATTTCCATAGCCATTCCGAGATATATTACCATGCAACTTTCCACCGTCCCGTTCATATGAGACGCATTACTTTTGTCATATTGCTCTTTGCATGATCATGTAGTTGATATCGTATTTGTGGCAAGGCCACCTTCATAATTTTCATACATGTTGCTCTTGATTCATTGCATATCCCGGTACACCGCCGGAAGCATTCATATAGAGTCATATCTTGTTCTAGCTTTGATTTGTAAGTCTTGAGTTGTTAATCCATAAAAGTGTGATGATCTTCATTATTAGAGCATTGTCCCAGTGAGTAAAGGATGATGGAGACTATGATTCCCCCACAAGTCGGGATGAGACTTCGGATTTTACAAAAATAAAAAAAATAAAAAAAAGGCCAAAGAAAAAAAAGAAAAAAAAAGAAAAAAAGGAAAAGAAAAGAAAAAATAAAATGAGAGAAAAAGAGAGAAGGGACAATGCTACTATCTCTTTTTCCGCACTTGTGCTTCAAAGTAGCACCATGATCTTCATGATAGAGAGTCTCTTATGTTATCACTTTCATATACTAGTGGGAATTTTTCATTATAGAACTTGGCTTGTATATTCCAATGATGGGCTTCCTCAAAATGCCCTAGGTCTTCGTGAGCAAGCGAGTTGGATGCACACCCACTTAGTTTCTTTTGTTGAGCTTTCATATATTTATAGCTCTAGTGCATCCGTTGCATGGCAATCCCTACTCACTCACATTGATATCTATTAATGAGCATCTCCATAGCCCATTGATACGCCTAGTTGATGTGAGACTATCTTCTCCTTTTTTGTCTTCTCCACAACCACCATTCTATTCCACATATAGTGCTATGTCCTTGGCTCACGCTCATGTATTGCGTGAAAGTTGAAAGAGTTTGAGATTATAAAAGTATGAAACAATAGCTTGGCTGGTCATCGGGGTTGTGCATGATTAAATACTTTGTGTGATGAAGATAGAGCAACAACCGGTAGAAACTTCGGGGCACTCTTTGAAGTACTTTGTGTTGGTTGGATGAATCTGAGATTGTGTGATGCATATCGTATAATCATGCCCACGGATACTTGAGGTGACAATGGAGTATCTAGGTGACATTACGGTTTTGGTTGATTTGTGTCTTAAGGTGTTATTCTAGTACGAACTCTTGAATAGATTGATCCGAAAGAATAACTTTGAGGTGGTTTCGTACCCAACCATAATCTCTTTGTTTGTTCTCCGCTATTAGTGGCTTTGGAGTGACTCTTTGTTGCATGTTGAGGGATTGTTATATGATCTATCTATGTTATTATTGTTGAGAGAACTTGCACTAGTGAAAGTATGAACCCTGTGCCTTGTTTCCTATCATTGCAATACCGTTTATGCTCACTTTTATCATTAGTTACCTTGCTGTTTTTATATTTTCATATTACAAAAACCTATATCTATTATCCATATTGCACTTGTATCACAATCTCTTTGCCGAACTAGTGCACCTATACAATTTGCCATTGTATTGGGTGTGTTGGGGACACAAGAGACTCTTTGTTATTTGGTTGCAGGGTTGTTTGAGAGAGACCATCTTCATCCTATGCCTCCCACAGATTGATAAACCTTAGGTCATCCACTTGAGGGAAATTTGCTACTGTCCTACAAACCTGTGCACTTGCAGGCCCAACAACGTCTACAAGAAGAAGGCTGTGTAGTAGACATCACCGCCGCACCACCCTCCCCACCCACAGCTACACCTACCTTCTCTGCCACTGCCCTCTCCTTCTCCTACCCTAAACCCTAGTTGCTTTCTCATCTAACCCTACCCGCAACACCCCTCCATCCGCCGCTGCCATCTACCCGAGTCGCCGCCGCCGCTACTCACCCTAGCCGTCGCAGCGGCCTAGACGCAGCAGCCAAGGCCCACCCAAACCGCCGCCGCCAACTCCCTAGCCACCATCATCATGGACTCCCCGGGATCCACCTTCTCCAACGGCTCCAACCCTTTCGCCGAACCCGAACCCTCCACCGTTCCCATCCGCGATCTCAACATCGAGGTCGTGTACCCGTCCGCCTAGACCACTCCAGTGTTGGGGAACGTAGTAATTTCAAAAAAATTCCTACGCACACGCAAGATCATGGTGATGGCATAGCAACGAGAGGGGAGAGTGTTCGTCCTTGTACCCTCGTAGACCGTAAGCGGAAGTGTTAGCAGAACGCAGTTGATGTAGTCGTACGTCTTCACGATCTGACCGATCCAAGCACCGAACGTACGGGGCCTCCGAGTTCAGCACACGTTCAGCTCGATGACGATCTCCGTGCTCCGATCCAGCAAAGCTCCGGAGATGAGTTCCGTCAGCACGACGGCGTGGTGACGATGATGATGCTCTACCGACGCAGGGCTTTGCCTAAACTCCGCAACGATATGACTGAGGTGGAATATGGTGTAGGGGGGCACCGCACACGGCTAAGGAACGATCCGTAGATCAACTTGTGTGTCATGTGGTGCCCCCCTGCCCCCGTATATAAAGGAGCAAGGGGGAGAGGGCGGCCGGCCTAGGAGGAGGCGTGCCAAGGGGAGTCCTACTCCCACCGGGAGTAGGACTCCCTCCTTCCTTGTTGGAGTAGGAGAAGGGGGAAAGAGGGGGAGAGGAGGAAGGAAAAGGGGGCCGCACCCCTTGTCCAATTCGGACCAGAGGGGGGCTGCGCGCCTCCTTCCTTTCGGCCTCTTTCCTCTATTCCCGTATGGCCCAATAAGGCCCATATACTTCCCGGCGAATTCCCGTAACTCTCTCGTACTCCGAAAAATAACCGAATCACTCGGAACCTTTCCGAACTCCGAATATAGTCGTCCAATATATCGATCTTTACGTCTCGACCATTTCAAGACTCCTCGTCATGTCCCCGATCTCATCAGGGACTCCGAACTCCTTCGGTACATCAAAACTCATAAACTCATAATATAACTGTCATCGAAACCTTAAGCGTGCGGACCCTACGGGTTCGAGAACTATGTAGACATGACCTAGAACTATTCTCGGTCAATAACCAATAGCGGAACCTGGATGCCCATTTGGCTCCTACATATTCTACGAAGATCTTTATCGGTCGAACCGCATAACAACATCGTTGTTCCTTTGTCATCGGTATGTTACTTGCCCGAGATTCGATCGTCGGTATCCAATACCTAGTTCAATCTCGTTACCGGCAAGTCTCTTTACTCGTTACGTAATGCATCATTCCGTAACTAACTCATTAGCTACATTGCTTGCAAGGCTTATAGTGATGTGCATTACCGAGAGGGCCCAGAGATACCTCTTCGACAATCGGAGTGACAAAACCTAATCTCGAAATAGGCCAGCCCAACATGTACCTTTGGAGACACCTGTAGTACTCCTTTATAATCACCCAGTTACGTTGTGACGTTTGGTAGCACCCAAAGTGTTCCTCCGGTAAACGGGAGTTGCATAATCTCATAGTTACAGGAACATGTATAAGTCATGAAGAAAGGAATAGCAACATACCAAACGATCAAGTGCTAGGCTAACGGAATGGGTCATGTCAATCACATCATTCTCCTAATGATGTGATCCCGTTAATCAAATGACAACTCTTTTGTCCATGGCTAGGAAACATAACCATCTTTGATAAACGAGCTAGTCAAGTAGAGGCATACTAGTGACACTATGTTTGTCTATGTATTCACACATGTATTATGCTTCTGGTTAATACAATTCTAGCATGAATAATAAACATTTATCATGATATAAGGAAATAAATAATAACTTTATTATTGCCTCTAGGGCATATTCCTTGATCTCCCACTTGCACTAGAGTCAATAATCTAGTTCACATCGCCATGTGATTTAACACCAATATTCACATCTGTATGTGATTAATACCCATAGTTCACATCATCATGTGATCAACACCCAAAGGGTTTACTAGAGTCAATAATCTAGTTCACATTGCTATGTGATTAACACCCAAAGAGTACTAAGGTATGATCATGTTTTGCTTGTAAGAGAAGTTTAGTCAACGGGTCTGTCATATTCATAGCCGTATGTATTTTGCAAGTATTCTATGTCCACAATGCTCTGCACGGAGCTACTCTAGCTAATTGCTCCCACTTTCAATATGTATTCAGATTGAGACTTAGAGTCATCTGGATTGGTGTAAAAGCTTGCATTGTTGTAACTTTTTACGACGGGCTCTTTTATCACCTCCATAATCGAGAAACATCTCCTTAGTTCTCACTAAGGCTATTCTTGACTGCTGTCCAGTGATCTACTCTTAGATCAAAATTGTATTCCTTTGTCAAACTCAGAGCAAGGTATACAATAGGTCTGGTTTACATCATAGCATACTTTATAGAACCTATGACTGAGGCATAGGGAATGACTTTTCATTCTCTTTCTATTTTCTGCTATGGTCGGGTCTTGAGTCTTACTCAACTTCACACCTTGCAACACAGGCAAGAACTCCTTCTTTGACTGTTCGATTTTGAACTATTTCAAAAATTTATCAAGGTATTCATTGAAAAATCTTATCAAGCGTCTTGATCTATCTATATAGATCTTGATGCTCAATGTGTAAGCAGCTTCACTGAGGTCTTGCTTTGAAAAACTCTTATTCAAGTATCCTTTCATGCTATCCAGAATTTCTATATCATTTCTAATCAACAATATGTCATCCACATATAATATTAGAAATGCTACAGAGCTCCCACTCATTTTCTTGTAAATCGGGCTTCTCAAAAAGTGCATATAAAACCATATGCTTTGATCAACTCATCAAAGCGTATATTCCAACTCCGAGATGCTTGCACCAGTCCATAAATGGATCGCTGGAGCTTGCACACTTTGTTAGAACCTTTAGGATTGACAAAAACCTTCTGGTTGCATCATATACAACTCTTCTTTAATAATATTCATTAAGGAATGCAGTTTTGACATCCTTTTGCCAGATTTTATAAAATGTGGCAATTGCTAACATGATTCGGACAAACTTAGGCATCGATACGAGTGAGAAAATCTCATTGTATTCAACACCTTGAACTTGTTGAAAAACCTTTTACAACAAGTCGAGCTTTGTAGATAGTAACACCACTATCAGTGTCCATCTTCCTCTTGAAGATCCATTTATTTTCTATGGCTTGCCGATCATCGGGCAAGTCAATCAAAGTCCATACTTTGTTTTCATACATGGATCCTATCTCAGATTTCATGGCTTCCAGCCATTTTGCGGAATCTGGGCTCATCATCGCTTCCTCATAGTTCGTAGGTTCATCATGGTCTAGTTACATGACTTCCAGAACAGGATTACCATACCACTCTGGTGCGGATCTTATTCTGGTTGTCCTATGAGGTTTGGTAGTAACTTGATCTGAAGTTTCATGATCAATATCATTAGCTTCCTCACTAATTGGTGTAGTAATCACTGGAACTGATTTCTGTGATGAACTACTTTCCAATTCAGGAGAAGGTACAAATTACCTTATCAAGCTCTTACTTTCCTCCCACTCACTTCTTTCGAGAGAAACTCCTTCTCTAGAAAGGATCCATTCTTAGCAACGAATGTTTTGCCTTCGGATCTGTGATAGAAGTGTACCCAACAGTTTCCTTTGGGTATTCTATGAAGACGCACTTCTCCGATTTGGGTTTGAGCTTATCAAGTTGAAAACCTTTTTTATATAAGCATCGCAACTCCAAACTTTAAGAAATGACAGCTTAGGTTTACTGCTAAACCGTAGTTCATACGGTGTCGTCTCAACGGATTTAGATGGTGCCCTATTAAATGTGACTGCAGCTGTCTCTAATGCATAACCCCAAAACGATAGTGGTAAACTGATAAGAGATAGCATAGATCGCACCATATCTAGTAAAGTACGATTACGACGTTCGGACACACCATTACATTGTGGTGTTCCAGGTGGCGTGAGTTTGTGAAACTATTCCACATTGTTTTAATTGAAGACCAAACTCGTAACTCAAATATTCATCTCCACGATCAGATCGTAGAAACTTTATTTTCTTGTTACGATGATTTTCCACTTCACTCTGAAATTCTTTGAACCTTTCAACTATTTCAGACTTATGTTTTATCAAGTAGATATACCCATATCTGCTCAAATCTTCTGTGAAGGTCAAAAAATAACGATACCTGCCACGAGCCTTAATACTCATTGGTCTGCATACATCAGCATGTATTATTTCCAACAAGTTTGTTACTCGTTCCATTGTTCTGAAGAACGGAATTTTAGTCATCTCGCCCAAAGGCACGGTTCGCAAGCATCAAATGATTCATAACCAAGTGATTCCAAAAATCCATCTTTATGGAGTTTCTTCATGCGCTTTACACCGATATGACCCAAACGGCAGTGCCACAAATAAGTTGCACTATCATTATTAACTTTGCATCTTTTGGCATCAATATTATGAATATGTGTATTACTACGATCGAGATCCAATAAACTATTTCATTGGGTGTATGACCATTGAAGGTTTTATTCATGTAAACAGAACAACAATTATTCTCTGACTTTAAATGAATAACCATATTGCAATAAACATGATCAAATCATATTCATGCTCAACGCAAAAGCTAAATAACATTTATTTAGGTTTAACACTAATCCCGAAAGTATAGGGAGTGTGTGATGATGATCATATCAATCTTGGAACTACTTCCAACACTCATCGTCACTTCCCCTTCAACTAGTCTCTGTTTATTCTCAGAACTCCTGTTTGAGTTACTAAATTTTAACAACCGAACAAGTATCAAATACTCGGGGATACTATAAACACTAGTAAGGTACACATTAATAACCTGTACATCAAAATATACCCTTGTTCACTTTGCCATCCTTCTTATCCACCAAATATTTGGAGTAGTTCCACTTCCAGTGACCATTTCCTTTGCAGTAGAAGCACTCCGTTTCAGGCTTAGGTCCAGCTTTGGGCTTCTTCACGGGAGTGACAACTTGTTTGCCATTCTACTTGAAGTTTCCTTTCTTTCCTTTGCCCTTTTCTTGAAACTAGTGGTCTTGTCAATCATCAACACTTGATGCTCTTTCTTGATTTCTACCTTCGTCGATTTCAACATCACGAAGAGCTTGGGAATCACTTTTGTCATCCTTGCATATTATAGTTCATCACGAAGTTCTACTAACTTGGTGATGGTGACTAGAAAATTCATCAATCACTATCTTATCTCGGAAGATTAACTCCCACTTGATTCAAGCGATTGAAGTACCCGGACAATCTGAGCACATGCTCACTAGTTGAGAGATTCTCCTCCATCTTTTAGCTATAGAACTTGTTGGAGACTTCATATCTCTCAACTCGGGTATTTGCTTGAAATATTAACTTCAATTCCTGGAACATCTCATATGGTCCATGACGTTCAAAACATCTTTGAAGTCCCGATTCTAAGCCGTTAAGCATGGTGCACTAAACTATCAAGTAGTCATCATATTGAGCTAGCCAAACGTTCATAACGTCTGCATCTGCTCCTGCAATAGGTTTGTCACCTAGCGGTGCATCAAGGACATAATTCTTCTGTGCGGCAATGAGGATAAACCTCAGATCACGGATCCAATCCGCATCATTGCTACTAATATCTTTCAACACAATTTTCTCTAGGAACATATCAAAATAAACATATGAAAGCAACAACGCGAGCTATTGATCTACAACATAATTTGCAAAATACTACCAGGACTAAGTTCATGATAAATTTAAGTTCAATTAATCATATTACTTAAGAACTCCCACTTAGATAGACATCCCTATAGTCCTCTAAGTGATTACGTGATCCATATCAACTAAACCATGTCCGATCATCACGTGAGATGGAGTAGTTTCAATGGTGAACATCACTATGTTGATCATATCTACTATATGATTCACGTTCGACCTTCGGTCTCCGTGTTCGAGGCCATATCTGTATATGCTAGGCTCGTCAAGTATGACTGAGTATTCGCGTGTGCAACTGTTTTGCACCGTTGTATTTGAGCGTAGAGCCTATCACACCCGATCATCACGTGGTGTCTCAAAGACAAAGAACTTTCTGGCGGTGCATACTCATGGAGAACACTTCTTGATTATTAGTGAGAGATCATCTTAAAATGCTACCGTCAATCAAAGCAAGATAAGATGCATAAAGGATAAACATCACATGCAATCAATATAAGTGATATGATATGGCCATCATCATCTTGTGCTTGTGATCTCCATCTTGAAGCACCGTCGTGATCACCATCGTCACCGTAGCGACACCTTGATCTCCATTGTAGCATCGTTGTTGTTTACACCATCTATTGCTTCTCGACTATCGCTACCGCTTAGTGATAAAGTAAAGCAATTACTGAAGCGTTGCATTTCATACAATAAGCGACAACCATATGGCTCCTCCCATTGCCGATAACCCGGTTACAAAACATGATCATCTCATACAATAAAATATAGCGTCACGTCTTGACCATATCACATCACAACATGCCCTGCAAAAACAAGTTAGACGTCCTCTACTTTGTTGTTGCAAATTTTACGTGGCTGCTACGGGCTTTAGCAAGAACCGTTCTTACCTACGCATCAAAACCACAATGATAGTTCGTCAAGTTGGTGTTGTTTTAACCTTTGCAAGGACCGAGCGTAGCCACACTCGATTCAGCTAAAGTGAGAGAGACAGACACCCGCCAGCCACCTTTAAGCAAGAGTGCTCGTAACGGTGAAACCAGTCTCGCATAAGCGTACGCGTAATGTCGGTCCGGGCCGCTTCATCTCACAATACCGCCGAACCAAAGTACGACATGCTGGTAAGCAGTATGACTTGTATCGCCCACAACTCACTTGTGTTCTACTCATGCATATAACATCAACGCATAAAACCTAGGCTCGGATGCCACTGTTGGGGAACGTAGTAATTTCAAAAAATTTCCTATGCACACGCAAGATCATAGTGATGGCATAGCAACGAGAGGGGAGAGTATTCGTCCACGTACCCTCGTAGACCGTAAGCGGAAGCGTTAGCACAACGCGGTTGATGTAGTCGTACGTCTTCACGATCCGACCGATCCAAGCACCGAGCGTCACGGGGCCTCCGAGTTCAGACACGTTCATTCGATGGCGATCTCCGTGCTCGATCCAAAGAAAGCTCCGGAGATGAGTTCCACAAGTCGACCGGTGGTGGGGGGGCACCGACACGGCTAAGGAACGATCCGTAGATCAACTTGTGTGTCATGGGGTGCCCCCTGCCCCCATATATAAAGGAGCAAGGGAAGGGGCGGCGGCCTAGGAGGAGGCGCCAAGGGGAGTCCTACTCCCACCGGAGTAGGACTCCTCCTTCCTGTTGGAGTAGGAGAAGGGGAAAGAGGGGGAGAGGAGGAAGGAAAAGGGGGCCGCACCCCTTGTCCAATTCGGACCAGAGGGGGGCTGCGCGCCTCCTTCCTTTCGGCCTCTTTCCTCTATTCCCGTATGGCCCAATAAGGCCCATATACTCCCCGACGAATTAGCGTAACTCTCCGGAACTCCGAAAAATACCTGAATCACTCGGAACCTTTCCGAACTCCGAATATAGTCGTCCAATATATAAATCTTTACGTCTCGACCATTTCGAGACTCCTCGTCATGTCCCCAATCTCATCAGGGACTCCGAACTCCTTCGGTACATCAAAACTCATAAACTCATAATATAAGCATCGCCGAAACCTTAAGCGTGCGGACCCTACGGGTTCGAGAACTATGTAGACATGACCTAGAACTATTCTCGGTCAATAACCAATAGCGGAACCTGGATGCCCATATTGGCTCCTACATATTCTCTGAAGATCTTTATCGGTCAAACCGCATAACAACATACGTTGTTCCTTTGTCATCGGTATGTTACTTGCCCGAGATTCGATCGTCGGTATCAATACCTAGTTCAATCTCGTTACCGGCAAGTCTCTTTACTCGTTCGTAATGCATCATTCGTAACTAACTCATTAGCTACATTGCTTGCAAGGCTTATAGTGATGTGCATTACCGAGAGGGCCAGCGATACCTCTCCGACAATCGGAGTGACAAAACCTAATCTCGAAATCGCCAACCCAACATGTACCTTTGGAGACACTGTAGTACTCCTTTATAATCACCCGATTCGTTGTGACGTTTGGTAGCACCAAAGTGTTCCTCCGGTAAACGGGAGTTGCATAATCTCATAGTTACAGGAACATGTATAAGTCATGAAGAAAGCAATAGCAACATACCAAACGATCAAGTGCTAGGCTAACGGAATGGGTCATGTCAATCACATCATTCTCCTAATGATGTGATCCCGTTAATCAAATGACAACTCTTTTGTCCATGGCTAGGAAACATAACCATCTTTGGTAAACGAGCTAGTCAAGTAGAGGCATACTAGTGACACCATGTTTGTCTATGTATTCACACATGTATTATGTTTCCGGTTAATACAATTCTAGCATGAATAATAAACATTTATCATGATATAAGAAAATAAATAATAACTTTATTATTGCCTCTAGGGCATATTTCCTTCATCCAGCTCCTTGTACTATGCGTGGAAGACCTACTTCAGCCTCTTGTCTTCCGCGAGTACTACCTCACCGAGCACATCGACGGCTCCATCGACGGCGCAGTCATGAAGGCCGACTCGGAGTGGTCTGCCATCGAGGCCACACTCATCTGATGGTTCTATCAAACCGTCTCGAAGGACATCTTCCACACGATTGTCGCTAGGACGACGATGCTTGCGCCATGTGGAACAAGATCAACGCGCTCTTCACCGACAACAAACTTTAGCACCTTGTTTTCTTGCAGCAAGAGTTCTTCGGGTGTCATCAAGATGACTCCACCATCGATGACTACTGCATGCGGCTCAAGATGCTCGCCGACGAACTTCGCGACATTGGTGCAGAAGTTTCCGACGAGCTCATGCTTAGCACTCTCACCGCCAGTCTTAATGAAAACTTTGGCAATGCTGCTTCTAATCTCACTTTGTTGCATGATCCCACCTTTCAGATTGTTGCCGCATACTTGAAGCTCGAGGAACGACGGAGGAAAAAGGTGAAGCAGCAGGTGCAACACACTGCCCTCGCCACACGCACTTCCCATGGCGGACCCGCACCACCGATGCCACCATCACATCAGTCGCGGCCCCCCTTGCCGCCCGGGTATTTCCCGCTGCCACCCGTGCCTCAGCAGCAGAACGGCGGGGGGCGTCGCAACCAGCGTGACGGGGGCGGCCGTCACCACCAGCAGCCTCAACATGGCTCCGGGGGGGGCACGCCATCCCGCAACCCACCCCGCCTTGGAAGTCGGCCAGAATCCTTGGACAGGCGTGGTCCATGCGTACCACATGCCCATCCCAAGGGCCCCGGCGCCGGGTCTCCTCGGCCCATGACCGGCGGGCCATTAGGCCTACTTCGCCGCCCTACAGTAGCTGGCCGATGCCGGCTATGCGGCCCTACCCGCCCTGCAGATGGCAAGTGGCTATGGTCTGCTTGCCCCAGCTCAGTCCTATGGTGGCTTCCCCACGCCGCAGGTTCCCCCGTGATGGGACCCTGCTCTTCTAGCTGCCTTGCATTCGGCCCCGTCACCGAGCAAATACGGTGGTGGCGGAGATTGGTACATGGACTCTGGCGCCACCGCCCATATGACATCTCATCCCGGTAACCTAACTTCCTCCACTCCCGTTCACACTCCTACTCGCATCATCATTGGTGATGGTTCCTCTTTACCCATCACCCATGTCAGTCGTACTAATTTTCCTTCTACATCCATGCCAATTACTATGTCTAATGTTCTTGTTTCACCTGACTTAGTCAAAAGCTTGTTTCTGTTTGTCGTCTTGCTCGTGAGAATCCTATTATCATCGAATTTGATGATGTTAGTTTTTCTCGAAGGACGCCCGTACACGGATGGATCTTCCCCGATGTGATAGTCCCGATGAGCTCTAGTCGGTACACTCCTTCGCCGCCTCCTCCACCACTCCAGTTGCCCTCGCCACCGGTGTCGACCTATGGCATGCTCGCTTGGAACATCCACTGGTACAGTGAGGTGCTATACACACGGTTTTTAACCCCTTTTCGCGATGGCATTTGGAACCGTCGCCAAGTTAGTGTGGGCAATAGAGGGGTCCTTCCCACACGACCTAAAAACCGTCAGGGATAGGCCCTCCTGGCACACAGGCTGGGGCAAAATGAGCTCGTGTGCGATCAGGCGAGGCATCAAAACCCAATCATTTCTGTTTGTATGTACATCTGACACAGTCAGTCCTAAACAAACGTTTCCGTTTGTTATGTACATTCCACATAGTCAATCCAAGGAATATGTTTCTTTCTTATGTATATCCCACACAGTCAATCCAGGGAAAATGTTTCCGTTTGTATGTACATCCCACACAGTCAATCCAAGGAAAACGTTTCTGTTCGTATGTACATCCCACATAGTCAATCCAAAGAAAACGTTTCCGTTCGTATGTACATCCCACACAGTTTTATGTATAGGCTCGTGTGATAGGTGTAACTATCACACACGCTCTGCCTTGGTTAATCGTTTGCTTTTATTCAACTACATCACACACGATTTGATGAAGAAAACTATGTGGCATTGGGCTATCCATCACAAGCGCTTTTACTGCTAGAATCGTTTGCAAAGTTCCATGACCCATTTAGCAGGTTTATTAGTTTACAATTAATAATTCTAGTATTATGCAAATTCACATTTCATATCGAACAATTGTTTGCCAATTTCATATTAGGCACATAAATATATTTTAACATCACAGTATGATAGCTACCTGAAAACAACACAGGACAGCATATAGCTAGTTCAGCTTCATAAGAAAAATATTAGAACAATATATTCATTTCCCTAATCGAGATCATCCAGACTCGTCTTATCCACCTCTGCTTTCTGTTCAGTAAGAATCTGTTTTGCACTGGCCAACTGGGAAAATGCCTCCTCCTTCGCCAACACCATCTTAGCAAAGTCCGATTTAAAAAAAATCTGAGCTCATTCTCCATCTTCCTCTTTTTATTCAACATCTTTGAATATTCTTCAGCTTTGACAACACTTTCTCTAAGCCTACCTCTGTACTCTTCCTCATATATGCTCCAGAGCTTTGCTAGGCACATCTTCAAAGACTGTGGCCACTCTTGATCAAGCCACTCAAAGTAAGAACACTTCTGTTCATCCTATACTATTTAAAACTAGATCAACAACAATTGTAGGGGAAATGTGTTTATAGCAACATAGAAAATCACCGTACTTATTTTGAAAAACTGAAGAAACGGGTTAATTATGACATATCTTCTCAAAAAGATCAATGTGCAAATGAATTAATTGCTACTGAGACAACAACCAAATTCTGAAACATCAGAAGCTATAATTAACTACAACAACGCTATAGGTTCTTACTCATGTACTATAAATAACAAATTGAACATTTTATGAGGAAGGTAAATATATCTGCAACAGCATAGCAACAGTGTTTGGATGACAGCAAATTGATACTAACAGGTGTGTACATGCACAAATTTAGTAACATAGAACTAATAGCCCTAAGGCCGTCCACTATGTATGCCAAAACCGGTGTAAAGACAATTGTTGCTACATCTCGCACCGGTGCCCTGCACTACCGAGCCGATGCAGCGGAAAAAATAGGGACCCGGACTCCGGAGCACCTAGTTGCTTCGATGCCCAGTTCCTCCATGCCATACAGATTTAGTATTTTAATGCTTGGCTGCTCGGATGTGTGGACCAAAGTTGGCTGCACAAACTGCTGAAGCGGTGCCAAATAATTTTCTAATGGCACCGCTGATGAGATGGCAACATTTTTAGATACTAGGTACAAACTGTGACACTGTCTTAGGATGCGTTTGGTTTAAGGTGTGGTATGAATGGGTTGGAACCGTGACAGTGTCTGAATCACATCTAACAAATGATTTGTAACAACTAAAGAGGGCCTAACCTTCTCTGCACATGCCAGAAACTTCCTCCCACTGTCCACAGATTCAAACGCAACTATCTTCATGCATGGAGATTGATGGTGACAACGAAAGAGCAGATCTTGACCACCCGCTCCATTCGTTTACAAACGATGGTCCTAGGGAGCTACAAGAGGAAGAAATGACTCAAATCGACCGCCGGGTTAAAATCCTGCATTCCAAGTCATAGCCCGAGAGAGAGAAGAGAACCATACCCGGGTGGTGAAGGAATCGCTATTGGAGGAAGAACCGCTGGAGAGGTCATTGAAGATGACCATGGTGACCCCGATGGTAGGATGCGAGACGGCGAGAGCAAGGAAGCGGCTATATCTTAGGAAGGAAGGAAGTAAGGAAGGAAGGAAGGAAGGAAGGAAGGAGGAAACAAGGGAAATGTGACTTGTGGTCGGGGAGAAAAGGGGGTGGGGCGGGGGTAGATATTTCAACGGTAGGCCAAAAAATTTGAAATATGGAGGGAAACTTTGCGCGCGGTGCCGCCGGACACCATTCACTTTAAACGATTGTGTGCATCACAAATGATTCTGTTGCTTCACGTGCATGGGATGAGTTTGATAATTCAAATTTTGTTGGAAATTTCCCCCGGGTAAGTCATTGCATAATTTAACATCTCTTGCTAATTTGGGCACACAAAAGAGCATACGGCACACACACCACTAATACGTCCATTTTGCATCATGCTTTTATATCGATGTTTATTGCATTATGGGTTGTTACTACACATTATGTCACAATACTTATGCCTTTCCTCTCTTATTTTACAAGGTTTACATGAAGAGGGAGAATGCCGGGAGCTGGAATTTTGGGCTGGAAAAGGAGCAAATATTAGAGACCTATTCTACACAACTCCAAAACTCCTGAAACTCCACGAAAGTCACTATTGGAATATATTAAAAATATTGGGCGAAGAAAGCACTAGAGGGGGGCCACCCACCAGCCACGAGGGTGGAGGGCGCGCCCTACCCCCCGGGCGCGCCCCCTGCCTCGTGGGCTACCTGGCAGGCCCCCAATGCCCATCTTCTGCTATATGGTGTCTTTTGCCCTGGAAAGAATCATAAGGAAGCTTTCGGGACAAAGCGCCACCGTCTCGAGGCGGAACCTGGGCAGGACCAATCTAGGACTCCAGCGGAGCTGTTCTGCCGGGGAAACATCCCTCCGGGAGGGGGAAATCGTCGCCATCGTCCTCACCATTGATCCTCTCATCAAGAGGGGGTCAATCTCCATCAACATCTTCACCAGCACCATCTCCTCTCAAACCCTATTTCATCCCTTGTATCCGATCTTTGTCTCAAAACCTCATATTGGTGCATGTGGCTTGCTAGTAGTGTTGATTACTCCTTGTAGTTGATGCTAGTTGGTTTATTCGGTGGAAGATCATACGTTCAGATCCTTAATGCATACTAATACCCCTTTGATTATGAATATGAATATGATTTGTGAGTAGTTACGGTTGTTCCCGAGGACATGGGAGAAGTCTTGTTATAAGTAATCATGTGAATTTGGTATTAGTTCGATATTTTGATGAGATGTATGTTGTCTCTCCTCTAGTGCTGTTATGTGAACGTCGACTACATGACACTTCACCATTGTTTGGGCTCAGGGGAAGGCATTGGGAAGTAATAAGTAGATGATGGGCTGCTAGAGTGACAAAAGCTTAAACTCTAGTTTATGCGTCGCTTCGTATGGGCTGATTTGGAACCATATGTTTCATGATATGGTTAGGTTTACCTTAATTCTTCTTTCATAGTTGCGGATGGTTGCGAGAGGGGTTAATCATAAGTGGGATTCTTGTCCAAGGAAGGGCAGTACCCAAGCACCGGTCCACCCACATATCAAATTATCAATGCAACGAACGTGAATCATATGAGCATGATGAAAACTAGCTTGACAGTAATTCCCACGTGTCCTCGAGAGCGCTTTGCTTTATATAAGAGTTTGTCCAGGCTTGTCCTTTGCTACAAAAAGGATTGGGCCACCTTGCTGCACCTTACTTACTTTTGTTACTTGTTACCCGTTACGAATTACCTTATCATAAAACTAAATGTTACCAATAATTTCAGTGCTTGCAGAGAATACCTTACTGAAAACTGCTTGTCATTTCCTTCTGCTCCTCGTTGGGTTCGACATTCTTACCTATAGAAAGGACTATGATAGATCCCCTATACTTGTAGGTCATCAACCACACTAACAAAGCCAACTGACCTAAACATTGCTCTAAGAAAAGACCAGCATTAAAAACAAAGACTAAGTACGCATAATTTTAACAAATCCGCCGCCGTGCCGGCCTATGCATCACCGGTGTGAGATGAGACATCGATGACTTGTCATGGCGACATGCCGCTGTTGGTGGACTCCACATCCCCCCTGCTGAAGTCGACCGCGTCCTCGTCATCGTCCTCGGCGCCGCCCTCAAGGTTGTAGTACTCGTAGTAGTGGCTACGCCAGAGCTCGCGTTGGTACTCCACCGCCGATTCCTCGATGGACAGACTCTTCTCTACCTCGACCTCGGCCACGCGCAACTCCTCCTCCCGGCGCTCCTCGATCTCCGGCGCCTCCTGCATCTCCAGCTCCCGCCCCGTGATCTCATGAGGAAGCAGGTGCTCCATGGCCACCGCCGCCTTTTCTGATGTGGGTTGCATGCTGGATTCCGAGGTGGCCTGCAATATCTTGGCGTGTGCGTCCTCGATCATGGTGTGGATGGCCTCGACCCGGGCCAGGGCGACATCGGCGGCACGGACGGCATCTCGAGCGCTCTCGGCGTTTGCAGCCCCATCGCAGCAGAAGCTGCAGCCGTCTCGGCTGCCACAAACGCCATCTCAACGGATGGGGCCGCGCTCAATGCGGATGCGGCGGCAATCTCGACGTAGGCGGCCGCGCTCTCGGCGCAGGCGGTGGCGCTCGGAGAGGACGCGACCATCGTACGGGCCTTCACGAAGCGTTTCCACAACGTCATCTTTGCAAGAAGGGGTTGCGGGAATGAGGATTAGGATTCTTGGATTCGAAGGTTGCCAGCACTAGAGCAGACGAGCCGGTGAAGCTTGAGGAGGAAGACTTAAAT